>JAVMKO010000001.1:256871171-258134504 GCA_032164245.1 Sternotherus odoratus | reverse complement strand
GCGTGGAGGGAAGCTGCTGCGGCATCGGCACCCTGAGTGGCGAGACCACTGGCACCGGACTCGACGGGGCCTCCTGCGGCGCCGGAGTCGTCGGTGCGGGTGCGGGCGGCTGTGCCTCTGGTCGGCTCCCCGGCGGCGACCGTGGGCGCGTGAGCGGTGCCGGAGGCTGCACGCGGTCCGGTGCCGATGCTGGGCGCGGGTCCGAGTCCTTTCTGCGCTTAGCACTGGGGGAGCGCGACCGGTGCCGAGGCTTCGCTTTCGCCGGCTTGGGTGCGGGGCCCGGTGCCGCACTCGAGTCCGGAGTGAGAGCCGCCTCTAACAGGATCTGCCGCAGGCGGGATTCTCTGTCCTTGCGGGTCCTGGGTTTGAAGGCCCTGCAGATCTTGCAGGCGTCTGCCAAGTGCGCTTCCCCGAGGCACTTAAGGCACTTGGAGTGTGGGTCCCCCGCAGGCATGGGCTTCCCACACTCCGCACATGGCTTGAATCCCGGAGCCTTGGATGACATGGCTCCGGTGGCAGGGAAATCCCCTGCACCTAACTATTTACACTATAACTACTTAACAACTACTTAACAACTACTTAACAACGACTATTAATGAGAACAATAGGAATAACAGCTAGGAGATAAGGAGGACGCTCAAGAGCAGTACTCCTGTTCCGACTACCAGCGCGAGCGGTGAAGAAGGAACTGGGGGCCAGACTGTGTCGCAGGGGTACTTATAGAGTGCCTCAGTGGCGCCACTCCAGGGGGCTCCCTGCTCGCCCAGTCTGCAGCTAGGGGAAAAATCTGCCCGGCAACCAGGCCCGCAGCGCGTGCCTGACCTATAGTGGAATGCATGTGAGCAATCACTCGAAGAAGAAGGAAGACATAGGAATAGAGTGACAGAAAGGGGATCAGTAGAATTAGTCTCAGAGTAAAATCAGAAAAAGTGCAGAATAAAGTATATACGGTATAGACACTGTTAGTTGGAACATGCAATTAGATTATGAAGAGCTTGTGGACATGAAACAAATTTCTCATACTGGACTTTAAAGAAATACTCCTTAATGAAGTTTGGTATGGAAGCTTTGTACTGTTTTGGCAGGATTTGTTCCATGGGATTTAAAGACTATTCAGTTTATGAAACTACCAAACACAAGACAAAGAAGCAGAAAAGTACATGCTTTCAATTTGCAAGTCAAATTAAGTGCAGCATCTTTTATGTAATCCACACTGTCATGATAACTTGATATGTGATTTGCTTTAATTAGAGTAAGGCTTATATTAAACACCAAACTTCATTCCAGTATGAAATTTATTGATGTCATAAAAAAAACTAGAAGGAAACGCTGCCAACTCATACCTGCTGCTTGAGGTTGCATAAAGCTCCCTACTCCAGTCAGGTTAATAACAGCAGCTTGCTGGGCAGATAAGGCTTGGTCTTGATTGGCTGGACATTGCTCAGCACTCTGGTGAAAAGAAGCAGCTTGATACTTATTGTGGAACTTTTGTGCCATTGAATAAATAAAGTCAAAAAATTCAGCATGAAAAGATGAGTACTGCTTTTATTTCCTTTTCTAAAAAACTCATTCTTTTTACAGTATTAAATACTGATAAGGGAGTGACTATTCAGGTATATAGAACAGCCATTATGTGCTCTATACTAGCTCTTCTATAATTTTGGATTCTCTTATCTTAAGAAACCCACCCCAGTAATATTCTGAAAGCAACAACCTCCCTAAGGAACAAACTGACTCCTTCCCTCTCTCTCCCCCCCCCCCACCTCCATTCATTTCTTACACAGATTGGATCATGAGGGACTGAGCAGATGTCTGTTCAAGTCAATGGGTACTAGATCATGCGTTAAACTAGAGTACCCACATGCATGATTCTTTAAATATACTCAGTCAACATTTTCATTCCACGTGTGTATCTTACATAATTCAGACAGACTTGTAACACACCCCAAACCCTCCCCCGTACCCCTCAACAAATGCACACCAAGCGTTCACTTCAATTGTAAGAAGGCAGGACTCATGACAATTTACCAGCCCAGTCACGAGTTATGCAAGGTTTCTTTAAGATAACCATATTCAATCACTGTACTAAAGAAATAGTGTTAAGGTTAGGACATACTGAGGATACCATAAAAAATAACTTAAAGCTGTAAAATGATGGTACCAACCTCCCACAAAAAACCTACATAAATTTGTGATAAATGTGTGAATATTTTGCACTAATGGAATAAAAAGTGTTAACCTGATTATTTCTCCACTAAGCATTTAGATTTCAGCTCAACTTAATTTACATGCTGGAAGAAACTAAGTTCATAGTTCAACATCTGTACAAGGAAATCATGTGTATTCCTCTAAAGCAGCCGAGACTGGTCACTGTAAGAATTGGGACATTGGACTAACTGGAGCACTACGATGCAGTATAGCAGGGGTCTCAAACATGCGGCCCGGGGGCCACATGCGGCCCGCAAAGCCCTTCCCTGCGGCCCGCCAAGCTTCCTGGCGCCCCCCCGGTCCCCCCATAGCAGTTTGCAGGATGGAGGGGCCAGAAGTGGAGGCTTCTCTGCTGCCTGGCTGGGCCGCGCGTGTTTCTAGCTCTGGACTTCCTAGATTGCTCTTGCTTTGTTTGCCAAACAGCTGTTGGTGGTGCCTAGCGCTTTCCAGGAGGGAATGGGGAGCTGCGTGCTCAGAGGAGGAGGTGGGGCAGGGGTGGACCTCTTGGAAGGGGTGGAGTGGGGGCAGAGCCGGGGCAGCGAGGGCAGGGTGTGTGTCAGTGGTGCGGCCCTCGGGCCAGTGCACTAGTCCTCATGGAAGGGGTGGAGTGGGGGCAGAGCCGGGGCAGTGAGGGTATGTGTGTGTGTCAGTGGTGCGGCCCTCGGGCCAGTGCACTAGTCCTCATGCGGCCCTCATGGTCATTTGAGTTTGAGACCCCTGCAGTATAGCAACTCCTGTGCTGGTCAGGGAACAGAGTGTTGGATAGGGTGTGGGAGTCCTAGGGAGGCCCCTGTCAGAGGGTGGGGTTGTGGCTAGAGGTCGTGGCAGTCAGGGGACAGGGAGCAGGGGGGTTGGCTAGGGAGTGGGATCCTGTGGCGTGATTAAGGGATGGGGAGCGGGGTCTCTGGAAGGGGCAGTCAGGACAAAGAGCAGGGGGTTTAGATGGGGGTGTGGTCCCAGGGGGGTGGTTAGGGTGGGGATGGAGGGGGGTCTCGGAAGGGGGCGGTTAGGGGACAAACAGCAGGGGGGCTTAGGGGATAGGCTCATGGGGGGAAGTTAGGGTGGGGCAATTAGGAACAAGGAGTGGGGGGGGGGTCGGAGGTTCTGAGGAGGGCAATCGGGGCGGGAAGTGGTTGGGGGTCGGATGGGGACAAGGCCAGGCTGGTTGGGGAAGCACAGCCTTCCCTACCCAGCCCTCCACACAATTTTGAACCCCGATGTGGCCCTTGGCCCTAAAAGTTTGCCCATCCCTGGCCTATGCGTATAGCAGTGGCAACAAAAGGGCTGCACTCTTCATTAGGTTTCCTTTCTCCTTAACCTGATTGAGATCTTTTGTGTAAAGGCCCATTTACTTGTTCTGGGGAAAAGGAGAGACACCATTTAATCCATGCATTGTAACTGCCACAGGAAATCCCACAATCTTCCAACTATTCCTGTAACCTTTGAAAGACTCTCAGACATTTCTAGATTTCTACAACGTTCAGAGATCCCATTCCTCACAAAAAAACTAATAACTTGTCAGTTGTCAATGAAATGTTTAGTTCATCTAGCTTTAAATAAGATTATTAGCCCTGTCTTCATGCAGAACTAAATACATGACATACCTTAAAATCAGCTAAATCATAGACAAAAAGTTATGTTTATTTAAAATCCAAAGGGTGCTAAGTTTCCAATACTCTGTAACTAAAAGCCTGCTTACCCAACATACATGTGAATGTTAAACAAAATTCTCTTCTAATTTGAAATGAACAATTTTTAGGCCAAAGAGGGGATGTTTCTGATAAAGTAAAAAGGGAAATCAATGTGAAGTTTAAATGCAATGGGTCTTTCAACTTTCATTATACTATATGAAGACTTATTTCAATTTAAGGCTAGCAAATTCATACAAACCTATGCAGCTCACATCCTATAATAAGTATGCAAGGCATAATATGAACCACCAGAGGGCGACACTAGTTTTGTCATTCTTTGCTAAATAAAACACAGTTAAGCAATACAGCAAACCTTAATGGTCTTTTCGGTATTGTCATGACTACAGAGCTGAAAAGACTGGACTAACTGGGCAACCCAACTTTTTTATATTCTTAGATCTTGTAAAAGGGGAAATGATGAATGACTTTTACCATCCAAAAATAGATCCTTGCTATTTCATAAACTAGTATTGTTCATTTCCTCTTCCTTTAAACAACTACTCCAATCAACCACTCACCCCCTGAAAGGTATAATTATTTGGAAGTAAACTATGCGGTTCAATGGTTTTCCAATGTATCTATGCATTCTAGCTAAGGATAACTGGCACACCTGTTCTCCCTGGTGTTGAGGACTAGAGATGGCAGGCTGCTGGGATGGCGGCTGTGGAGAGAACTGTGAGAGCTGCTGCTGCTGTTGCTGCTGAAGTGGGTTGAAAATAAGCGAACCACCTGGAAGCTGTTACAGATTAAAAACAAAAGATATAATACCATCAAATTCATGAGCCTGCCAGTCCCCCGGGGTGAGCACAAATAAAGATCTAGATATTCAATTACTTCTTGCAGATATTTTAAAAATGCTGCTGTTTTTGAAAAGGCCTCATTTTTCAGACAAAGTCTGAATAAGTTGAACCCCTAGATTTCTAGAGATAAAAGTATATCATCATTGTTCTATTTAAATACAATTGTGCAGATTTTACACATCGCTAATAAAAAGGTAGGTTAATGGATACCCGTAACATCAGAATACTTCATTAATTCCATGTTTAAATCATTTTATTTTGATGAAGGCTTCCTAGTAATAAATTGTGAAGAATCTGATTTAACAGATATTAATTAAATATGGGGCCGGTTTCCTCTTGCTGACACTAGTTTTACCAACTGCTCTGATTTCAACTGAATTATTCCTGATTTATATGAGTGTAAGAGAGAGGAGATTCAAGAGCATAGCCTGAAATGACAGCCTTAGGTGTAATGTAAATACAAGCATTTCACTAATATCTTCATAATCTCACACACATACAATGCAAAGAACTGTTACTGCAATCTGAAGATTACACAGTTAAACTCTCAAGGAAGACAAGAAATGTAAAAGCTCCAAGACCAAAGTTAAATTATCATACTAAGTCCTCCATAGTTTGTAATATACATTGTAAAACAAACAGTGTGATAGCAAGCTGCACATTTAACCAGGACTGGAAGAGTCCATACACAGATATAAATCTGACTTGTGCATTTGTGAAATGCATTGACTTTAACTGTGAAATCTGACATTTATTTACATTTAATTTCCTAGGGCCACATCCCCTGGTCTACTCAGTTGACTATATGCTGTGCAAGAGGCACAAAGTGGACTTAAAACAGCTGACTTCAGTCAGTTGAGAATTCCCTCCTTGAGAGAGGAACTCTCCTCCGACACTGTCTCCTGTGCCAGCCACCCCCATGCTCCTGGCAGGAGAGAGTACAGGAAAGCAGTATGGAAGATCAATCCTACTCTGATGTAAGGTTCCTGAAGGATCTTGCACCACTGGTGTAATTTAGAGCTTCTCCTTTGCAGCTCTAACTTCTGCTGGACTTGATAAGCTGTCCCCACCCAGCTGTCCCCACCCAGCCCTGCATTTGATCAGAGCTCAGATACAATCAAAAAATTTCCCCCTTGGGTTTTATTTTTTGTTTAAACTAAACTAGTTTATCAGAGTTTGTAAACTCCTCTGGAAATATCTGTGTTGCGTAGCTTTCTAGTTCTGATAGTAGAGACTGCAAGTTCCTTGCATTAACTAGTGACCCCCAGCTGTACATGCAGAGTTCCTCTTTTTTAAGACCTATTCTAGTTAATTTACAGGGGATTTCTATTGTGCTGGTAATTTTGCAGTTTTAAAATAATCATAACTAAAAATGAAAACAACTACATTCAGTGAAAGCAAAGACTGAAAAATGGAAGCCTTTATTATGCAATTAACCACTTGAATTCAATTTTTCAAATGTTCATTATTTCTACAGCTTATTTTATGTCATTCAAAGACTGGTTGATTTGTTAGTTGTGGAAGGACTGCCTCAGGTTTGCTGCTTTATAGACTTCTTTTAGTTATCTTTTAAGGCACCTATTCTCTTACCATAGATCTTTTTTTGTCTTATGCATTCAAATTAAAATAATAAAATGAAACATTTGCAATAAATGGCATGTCTCCGCACATCTGGCTCCAAGGAGCTGGAGGTCTATGTGACCAAAAGCACTTATCAACAGATCTATATAGAATAACACAAAGAATTCTTAATGTGTCCAAATACATTAATTACCTGTAGTAGATTTAAGGGCCGAAGACCTGAAGCATTTTTTAAACCAAAAGGGCTGCCTGTTAATTAAAAGTAGGCAACCATTACTTAGTTAGATGCACATCATCAAATCAAATACATCACACCACACCATGCCAATGGGATTATTTCTAAATACTCCAAGGCTGCAACATGGCAAGGTTAAGTTTTATACTTAAACAGAGTATTGGATTTTCTCTAGAGAACTGTAAATTGCATGATTATCCAGATGCAGCTCAGGGGAACAGACTGATTAGAAAGGAAGTTCTATCGGTATTAAACATGGCACATTGCAAATAATACCACTGTGTCTGGACTAGATAAAGTATGGAGAGAGCATCCTAGCAGATGTTCTGTAGTTCTTCCTTTATTTTTAAAATACATTACAGTTTGCATCCCACACATGGACATATCTGGAATCTCAATGAAAGCCCAGTTACTGATAGCTGCATCAGGGAGAGGGAAATATTGAAATACAGCAAATTATAATGGCTGGGTTTTTTTTTTTTTTTTTTTTTTTTTTTAAGATTTCCAAGTCCAAAAACATTTCTGGGAGGATAAACATCTAAGAAACATCAGATGTTTTTCTGTCCTGTTTTCAAAAAGGTTGGAGCCTAAGAACTTAAGAACACTTCTCATTAAGGGATGCTGAAGTATATTGATCTCTACAGTAATATTTTATGGCAGTTAAGAAGCTAAAAACATACTTAGAATAAAACACAGTCTAGTAAAAGAATAAGGGCCTGAAGCACTGAAGTGTGGGTCCTCTTCCTAAATTCTGGGATGTTTTCGTATTTTACTTTTCTTCTAGTGGTGATGATTGTCGTAGTCACTTCTAAACTTGCAACGTAACCTACCTCAGAATATAATACATCTCCCTAATGTAGCCTAGGGTGACCAGGTGGCCCGTTTTAGACCAGAAAACCTGGTCGAAAAGTGACCGTAGCTACTCTGGTCAGCACCGCGGGGCTCCCTGCCTGTTGTGGCTCTACAAGGCTCCTGGAAGCAGCAGCATGTCCCTGTTCTGGCTCCTGGACGGAGAGGCAGCCAGGGGGCTCTGCGCACTGCCCCCACTCCAAGCACCAGCTCCGCAGTGCCCACTAGCCAGGAACTACAGCCAATGGGAACTGCGAGGGCGGTGCCTGCGGATGGGCTCCATGCAGAGCTGCCTGGCCACGCCTCCGCACAGGAGCCAGAGAGGGGACATTCCATTGCTTCTGGAGCCACCTCAGGTAAGCCTGCACTCCCTCCCATGCCCCTGCCCCAGCCCTCATCCCTCTCCCATCCTCTGTACCCCTCAATCCCAGACCAGAGCACCCTCTTGCACCTCTAACCACTCATTCCAGCCCCAGAGTCTGCACCCCCAGCCCTCATCCCCAAGCACCCCACAACCCACTGCCCCAGCCCGGATCCCCCTCCCACCCTTTGAACTCTTTGTCCCAGCCCAAAGCACTCTCCTACACCCAAAACCCCTTATCCCCACCCCCACCTCAGAGCCTGCACCTCCAGTCAGAATCCTCACATCCCCCCGTGACATCCTGGAGCCCCCCCCACATTCTGAACCCCTCAGCCGCAGCCCAGAACCCACTCCCACACCCTGAACTCATCATATCTCACCCTACCCACAGCCAGAGCCCTCACCCATCCCACACCCCAACCCCTTGAAGCCAGCCTGGTGAAAATGAGCGAGTGAGTGAGGGTGGGGAAAGTGAGAGACAGAGGGAGGGAGGATGGAGTAAGCTGGGGCATGGCCTTGAAGAAGGGGTGGGGCCTCAGGCGATACAGGGCCTCAGAGGTGGGGAAAGGGTGTTTGTTTTTGTGCAAGTAGAAATTTGGCAACCCTAACCTAGCCCCTTAAGATAACTACTTCAGACACACTCACCCTCAGCTGACCTGGAGACTAAGAATGTGGCGATAATCCCCATATTCAGTGAGGCCTACATCCTAAAAGGGGTTTAGGTGCCACTGCAATCTACAACACCTGCCCCCCTCAGCTGCCATCTAAATGTAAAAGTTACTTAGGCATCTAAGTTTCTTTGGTCATGCGCTCCTCACTCCAGACACATATGTTGCACACCTCTGCCCCAGTGTGATCTGCAAACCAGGAAAAGAGAGGCAGGCAAATGCCTATCAGCCTGATCCAAACATACTCAGAACACACCTGCCTGATCAGGCTCCATTCAATATCCAGCAGTGGCAGGGCCAACTCGCTTATAACTTCTAGTACAGTGGTTAGAGCACTCACCTGGGATGTGGAAACCTAGGTTCATTCTCCCCTCTGCCTGAGGGCTAGAAAAAAATTGAACAGGGATTTCCCCCCTCTCAGGAGAGTGCTGTAACCGCTGAGCTATGTTATTCTGATGTGGGTTCACCCTCAGTCTCTCCAGCTGAAGCTGTTCCTCTTTGGATAAATAGTCATTGGGCCAGAGAGAGAATGACCCTACAGCCTGGCAGGTCACACACTCACCTGGGTGGTGGCTAACCCTGGGTCCAGTCCCCATGCTCCAATGACTATATTTATCCACAGTGAAACAGGAGAGACTAAGGCAGGCCCATCGCAGAAGGTCCCAAAGCCTATTGATTAGGGACGTGGAAGACCCCTCTTCAAATCCTTTCTCCCCATCTGTTTCAGTGGGAATTAAACCTGGTCTCCCACATACTGGATGAGTGCTGTACCCACTGGGCTACCAGCTCTTCCTCCCTGTAGAGAGGGGCTTACGACAAATTCCTCTCATCAGCATCTCCCATTGCAGAGGTGGGCAAGCTATGGCCCACAGGCTAAATCCGACCTGCAAGACCCTCCTGCCTGGCCCCTAAGCTCCTGTTCAGGGAGACTAGCCCCGGTCCCTCTCCTGCAGCCTCAGTGCGACGTGTTGCCAGTGCTCTGGGCAGCGTGGCCTGCCCTGGTTGGGCCATGTGGCCATGAGCTGCTGTTGCTCTGACTGGCATAGTAAGGGGGCAGGAGGGGGAAATCGGATAAGGGGCAGGGGATCCCGGGGGGACGATGAGGGAACAGGGAATGGGGGGGGGAGGGGGTTGAATAGGCATGGGAGTCCTGGAGGGCCTGTCAGGAGGTGGCGGGAAATAGGGGACAAGGGGGATTGAATAGGGGGTAGGATTCCAGGGGGGCTGACAGGAGGTGGGAATGTGGATGGGGTCGGGGGGAGGCAGTCAGAGGACAGGGAGCAGGGGGGGTTGGATGGGCTGAGAGTTGTGAGGGGGGAAATTGGGGCAGGAAGTGGGAGGGGGCAGGGGCCAGGCTGTATGGGGAGGCACAGCTTTCCCTACCCGGCCCTCCATACAGTTTCACATCCCCGATGTGGCCGTTGGGCCAACAAGGTTGCCCACCCTTGTCCCATTGGCTAGTTAGGCAGCTCCCCATCTAGCAGGCTGGCTTTTGTGGATTCCATTCTTAGGCACCTATTTTTCCTCCTTCATTGCACAGGGAGTCTAGGTGCCTAACTTAAGCCTTGTGGGTGCCAATGTTGTTCTTGTGATTTTCTAGGCATCTGAGTGTTGAAATGCCCAAGTCCCTTTGTGGATTCATGCCTGAATGCACACACTATCCATTCGCTGGCACACTTAAATTCTTTTGCCCACAGTTCATATTCTACTTTCACTGCAGTTAAATGACTCTTGCTATTTAATCTGATCTGAATGTTTCCTCATGGCAGCTTTTGACCTCATTCATACTAACCTGCTTGAGAGGCAGACTGCATTGCAGCTGGCAGCGCATTTGGCACCAGACCTCCTGATGGTAAAATGCCACTCAGATTGATACCTGCAGGGGTTATGGCACCAGTATTACACGCCAGCATAGGGTTTGAGCCACTCATCAATGTCTGTGGTCCACTGTAGAAGAGGAAAGAAAACACATTAAATCCAAGTGGCACAAATGTGTGTGAACACCTCGCCTTTTGCCTTCCGGTCTTTGACAACACAATCAACAGTTTGCTCTAAATGAGGTTTTATTTAAGGTGACTGATGGGAACAACATTTATAGTCACCCTATTGATTAATTAATCACAAACTAACATTAAATGAATGTTACAGCAGTGTGTGAAACGTGCCAAGTGTTCGCTACAACCCAGACATCAAGGCTTCTTAGAAAACCCCAAAGGAGTAGTATAAAGTACATAGGATTTGGAATAGATAGACCGATATCTATAGATATACCCTCATTCTGTGCACACAACTCTCGCTGATACCAATGATCATGGGGGAGAATAAAGTGTACAGGTTTTTTAATTCTAAGCCTGCAGTGTTTCTAAATACAAAGACTAACATAACCTTAAATACAGCAGCACTGACAGGACATAAAAGCTGAAGAGCAGGCTCATGTTTTCCTCCAGCAACCTGAAAATATTTACTTAATGGATTTGGAGTGACAAGTTGCTGCTGGAGAGTTCAGATGAGTAATTCACACATCTGACATTGTTAGGGTGCACTCTGTGTTTTACACAAAAGACAGCGAAAGCTACTTTAATTTAATAGAAATCTACCTTGATAATAATAGAATAAATTCCAGTTGGCAGAAACGCTTTTAAAAAATAAAAAATAATATTTAAGTCTCAGAATAAGTGTAAAAATGCTTAATAAAGTTAAGTAATCATAAATCAGATTCACTGATGTTCCCTTTAATAGGCAACAAACAAAAGGAAGTATTTTTTTATACAATGCACAGTCAACCTGTTGAACTCTTTGTCAGAGGATGCTGTGAAGGCCAAGATTATAACAGCATTCCATAAATGTATCTAGTTATTTTTTTGAGGATAGGTCCACCAATGGCTATTAGCTAGGATGGGCAGGGATGGTGTCCCTAGCTGCTGTTTGCCAGAAGCTGGA
The DNA here is from genome assembly GCA_032164245.1 of Sternotherus odoratus. Taxonomy (NCBI): domain Eukaryota; kingdom Metazoa; phylum Chordata; order Testudines; family Kinosternidae; genus Sternotherus; species Sternotherus odoratus. The sequence continues at coordinate 258,123,171 of JAVMKO010000001.1, read as the reverse complement.
AATGGGTGATAGGGAATGGATGACTTGATGATTGTGTGTTCTGTTCATTCCACCTGGGGCACCTTGCATTGGGCACTATCAGAAGACAGGATACTGGGCTAGATGGACCTTTGGTCTGACCCAGTATGGCCGTTCTTAAGTTCTTATATTTTACACAAAATGTTTCACTCACAAGGGCTTTTACACAGAATTTTGTCTAACTATTTTAAATTTGGAATGGTTTGCATATTCCATCTCCTCTCTCATAATGATTACTAAAAAGATAACATTCAAGTGGGAAAATTGTCAGAACAAAATCTCAAGAGTGATCAGAGGTTTTGTAGCTAGGTAAGCACTAGTGCAGGGATCGACAATCTTTGGCACGTGGCCCATCAGGGAAATCTGCTGGCGGGTTGAGACGGTTTGTTTGCCGGCAAACCAATGGGGGCTGTGGGAAGTGGCAGCCAGCACATCCCTCGGCCCGCACCACTTTCCGCAGCCCCCACTGGCCTGGAACGGTGAACCGCGGCCAGTGAGAGCTAAGGTTGGCCGAACCTGTGGACGCTGCAAGTAAAACAACCGTCCCAGCCCGCCAGTGGATTTCCCTGACGTGCCACAGGCTACCGATCCCTGCACGAGTGTAATTAAACCATATACATTTTAAAAACTCAAAGTACACAGTTCATTGGTTCTTATTCAACTTCATCAGTAATCAAATACGGGGTTTCTTCTGTTTGAGCACCTCACAAAACTGAATTAACTCTGAATTATGCCATTACAGCGTGAAATGATACACTTCTGTTGAATAAAACCTGACTTAATGGATATTGAACATTTCTGTAAATCAACAAAAGGCAGGTTAAGAAGCCACTAAAATAAAGTGAACTTACCACACAGAGCCCACTACATTGATGAAGTTAAGTCCTGCAGGGTTTGCCATGACCTGGGTGGAGGTGGTTCCTGTAGTAATGGATGTTACCATGGTGGAAAGAGGAATGGTCATTACAGGCAATGCCTGGCTCAGAGACATTTGCTGCTGAGCATACGGGGTTAACAAAGTGGGCTGAGGGGTGAAGCCTGAATCTTGGGGAGTAGGGGTGGCAGAAGGGGTAATAGGAGTTGAGCTCTGAGCGTCAGGAGGGTGTGGGGTCGATGAAGGGGTGTTGGTTGGAGTAGGAGTAGATGGTTTAGGAGTTCCAGACCCTGCTCATTGAGAAAAATAAAAAGTGCTAGTTTGTTATAAAAGGCCAGTCCTTTTGTAAAATAAGGTTAATGGAATCTTAATTAGCACTGACAATTTGTTCCAGTTTTTTAAAGCAGTAAACTAACTGCAAGTGTTAATTTCTACACATGACACACGAGTGTTGCTGCACTCGCTCATGATTAAAGATGCAGTATATCACACAGAAACCCCATCACAATGCTTAACTCTTTAACCAAAACATAAATTTGTATCGTCCATTAAACCCTTTTAAAATTTATAGTGCACTAAGTCATGATTCTGTTGGAAATATTTTTAAGTCAATGTTGAACAATTTTTCTGAGTGACCATTTAAACCCAATTAATGGTTTTGGTTCTAAAATGTCAAACATACAGTCTGTATGTATGGTCTGTACAACAGCATCATGCCAAAACATATGGAAAACAAAGAGATTTGACAAAGAACAGATAATAGTTTCAGTGATCAAATGGGGTCAAAAGTAACCATCTACATTCTATCAAACAGATATCGATAACTATTTGCCAGATTTCTGTCAAATCACAAAAGAGAAAAATAAAGCAAATGCTTTTTGCAGGAGATAATACTGCATCTTTAAAAGTTACTGTGTAATTCCTTCTGCTTAAATGTAAAATGTATAGATAAATCTGTTGTGAATGCAGTATGCACAGTTTATCAATAGAAGAAACAAAAAAATAGAAAAAGTAAAAAAACCCAAAAGCTCTTGAGGTGTTCTCTTTTTTAGCTTTCATGTCCTGCAGAAAGAAAGGAAAGAAATGTGAATGTCCAAAAGCTGTGACCAGAGCTTTACTTACAGTAACAACTGTGTGCAGTAGATTTACATAATCCATACCAGCAACATAAAAAGGTGTGAATAGAACTGTTAGAAAATTTACAAAATCTTTCTTATGTTTTTCTTTGTGCAAAACAAGAAGGCAGAAAAATTACACCTTTTGAGCTATCAAGAAAATTGTAAACTAATGCAAAAAACATTATATTACTGTGCAGCAATACTGAAATGTTCAGTGTGCAATTATTCATAAAAATAATGGAAAACTATAGCTGTGGTTTCTTTCGCTGTACAAATCTGTTCATGAAAGGCCTCAAGACGCGTATTTTAAAAATGGTTTATGAGCTATAATTACAATAATCCTGTCATTGTTAATTTTAAAAAAAATCAAACTCAGATGGCACTCATTTTAGAAAATTACATTTAACATCTTACATTATGGTGCTGTAATCATCATTATTACACTTTAATAATCAGCAATGATTTGTAAAACAGTGTTGGAGTGTTTTAAAAAATCATCTCATAGTTTATTGTATCACCACCTTGGGACTGATCAGGTTATATACATACACAGAGATACAACTGTACCAGCTCCTATGACATTTAAGAAGAATCAGTTGCTTAAATTATGTAAATGCAAATTGGTCTCATATACTATTGTTTTTACATTGGAGGAAAGAACCACACTTTGGAATCTTATATTGTCACATTAGCTATCTGTTTGTTTTTTGTTTTTTTTTAAAAGAGAATCATACTGGTTGCATAAAATGTATTAAAACGTATACACAAAGGGTGCATACATATATATACAGAAAAACAAACACAATTACAGTAAACATAAAATACATACAGTCAACAAGAGACCTGCCTGAAGCTTTGCACAATTTATACAATTTAGAGTACACTGTACAGTTAAGTGTCCACTGGTTAAGCTTATCATTTCACTGGTTAAGTTTATCTCAAGAAGCATTATGCAAAAGCTTAAGATTTAATGGAGAATTTAGTTCGTGACTCACTTTGTGAAGAGCTCGCAGGAGACATGGCAGCTGGAGAAAGCATGCTAACTTGACTAAGATCCATAGACTGTTTCCGAGAAAGACTGGGAGGCTTAGAAGGAGGAGGAGGAGTTGGGGCTTTTAGGTGTCCACTTGACTGCTGTGGACTAAATATATTACCTGAAAAAGCACAATTAACACACATTTTGGTTCTGTGGAGGGATGATAGAATATTTTCCATTATATACATCTTTGAACAATACTGTTTAATCAGAAAGCAGTAAGATCAGCTTTGAAAAACACTCTCCATGACCTACAGAGGTAAAGTTTTTACATTATATTTACATTAAGGAGTGAAATCCCACACTTCAAAATAAGGGAAACAGACAGGAGGAGGGAGAGGATAAAAAGCTAAAAAGTATTTACCTGAAGAACTACTTCCTGAACCTGAAGGTAGTTTGATGGGAGGAGGTCGATGTTTTACACCTTTCCCCAATACTGAAGACTGCACAGACCCTGATAGACTCTCTGGCTGCTAAGAAGAAACAGAAATTCAAGATATATTAGCCCAATCTGAGATGACATTATACATGCTAGAAATAACTAACTATTAAATTAAAGCATTTCTATTAGAATTCTAAAGTAAAGCAATTATCAGGAAGTGGTCTCCCTTTGTGGGAGACATTAGAAAAACAATCTGTGATCCTTTTCAGATGCAGCTTTTGCCAAGAGAGGCCTCCAAACTGGTGGCAAAATTAAAATAAGACAACAATGGGAATTATATTGCTTCATTCCCTATCCTGAATTCATTGCTAATGACATCCCAGGAGTAGAAGAATGACAGACATACTCTTGAAAGAAAGGAAAACTCGGTCTTACAGATAAATTAGTCTGTCAATCCTGACCCACTCAGGATTCAGGGTACAGAACCAGAATATGGGAACAGGAATATAAATACTTGGGTGAAATCCTGGCTCCGCTGAAATTGATGAGAGTTTTGCTATGACTGCACCATGACATTTAGAATTAAGGTGTTCTGCTTTTTGTTTCACCAATTATGGACAGAATTTTTTTTAAGATGAATTAATAAAGTTCAAGTATTGCCTTACAGCTATTGAAATGTGTAGTCCTGAATTACAAATGGCAGACTACCTAGAAGTTGGTAGTAATTGCCTCTAAATCCATGCAACTATTAGTTCAGATTGTCAGACAATCTGTTTCAGGAAAAATAATTTTACAGATAAATGCCAAATATTTAATTTACATGCACGGAGTATAAACTCAGAATAAAAGAAGTATTATAAACATCCTGTCTCTTCTTTCAGATTCAGGGAGTTGACAGAACACACAGAAGACAATATCAGATATACAACTTCTAAAACTCAATTTAGTATTTGCATATTTATTTTTATTATTCTTAATAAAATTAGTGCTTGATATTGTCCCTCCTTGTCAAAGGACTCAAAAGTCTGTGACAGAGGAAATTAAGACAGCCTTCTTCAGTGTCCTAGAAAAAACACCTGGTTAACTCTAACAATAAAATTAACCACATTACTAAAAAAATGTTAGAAGAGTAATTTTAAAAGTTTTCTTAGCTGAATTATGATTCCTTTGAAGTTCTTTTCAAGTTGGGCACACATGCTAAGAGCTGATGCTTAGCTTTTTCTGTTTTACAGAGTATACAAGTCTGTGGTCTTTAATGGCTCTGAAAAGCCAACAGAAACCATTCTCCTTTAATGCTTCTACTTTTTCTTTAAAAAATCCTTTAAGTTCCCGTTGATAACCCTAAAGAATTAAGTTTTAATTTTTACTTTTTCAAACTCCTTTCTTCACTACTCAAGATAACTACTTTACCATCCATAGAGGATTAGATAGCCAAAAAAGGTGATCCACTCCTTTCTTGTTATGACTCTGCTGATTCCGGCAGAACTTAGTTCACAGTTAGGGCTGGTCCCCACTAGGGCTTAAAGTCGACTTTATCAAGCTAAAGTCGATTTAAGCCTGTACCCGTCCTCACATGCATGCCCTTAAAGTCGATTTAAAGGGACCTTAAAATCGACTTTGGTACTCCTCCCTAACGAGAGGAGTAGCGCTGAAATCGACCTCTCTAGGTCAATTGTGGGCTAGTGAGGAGGCATGTGACGTTAAGCCTCCGACCTTCCGAGCAGCTCTGCGGACCACCACCCCCGCCCGCCCGAGCAGCCCCGCGCCGGCTCCCCCCGCCCGAGCAGCTCCTCGAAACCCCCCGTCCACCAGAGCAGCCCCGCGCCGGACCCCCCGCCCGCCCGAGCAGCCCCGCGAACCCCCCGCCCACCCGAGCGGGAGGGGGGTTGGGGGGGGAGCCGGCGCGGGGCTGCTCGGGCGGGCACGGGGGTCCGCGGAGCTGCTCAGGCGGGCGGGGGGGTCCGGCGCGGGGCTGCTCGGGCGGGCGGGGGGGTCCGGCACTCCGGGCTACCTATCCACAGTGCAATGCGGGCTATGTCGACCCCTGCAAAAGTTGAAGGACAGACAGTGTCGACCACTGTCGACCTGCTGTCCTTTGTGGGGACACACTAAGTCGATTTTCTAAAGTAGACTTTAGAAAATCGACTTAAGGGAAATCGACCTACTGCTGTAGCGAAGACATACCCTTAAACTGAACACCTTTATTTATCCATTGAAAAAGAAGGGATGCCAAAGGGCAGAACATAGATAGCCAGAAGGAAAGGAGCAGCAAAACAGCAAATCCTAGCTGAATTAAAAAAAAAGAACTAGGGTATGTCTTCACTACAGCAGTAGTTCGATTTCCTTTATGTCGATGTTGTGAACGCGACGGTATACAGTCGATGTTGTGTGTCTTCACTAGGCACAGCTACGCACAGTACGTCGACAGTGTCTGTCCGCAAAACTTTTGCAAGCGTCGACATGACGAGCGTTGCACTCTGGGTACCTATCCCACAGTTCCCTGATCCCCCAGCAGGCACCATTTCGAGTGCTGCACTATGGGTAGGCATTTCCAAATTTCGCGCCCTTTTTCTGCGCCGCCCACCCCCATTCCGAGCGGTGCACTGTAGGTAGGCATCCCATAATTCGCGCCCTTTCTCCGCCGTGCTAATGCCATAGCATTGCAAGCATGGAGCCCGCTGACACCACGGCTGCAGTAATGGCTGTTGTGAGGACCTCGATCACGGTTGCAGAGTTCCTGCTGCACCGTCTGCAGAGGAGGAATGCGATCCGGGGAGAACTGCACTTTCCGGAACCCGACGACAGTGAGGAGGAGATGGACGAGGACAGCGGGGACGACAGGGACACTGCCGTGCACAGCGGGGACGACAGGGACACTGACGTGCACAGCGGGGACAACATGGACACTGCCGTTTTTGCAAGTAGGGCGACTGACAATCTGTCAAGAATGGTGGCAATGGGGCAGGCTCATGCCATCGAACGCCGATTCTGGGCCAGGGAAACAAGCACGGACTGGTGGGACCGCATAGTGCTGCAGGTCTGGGATGACTCCCAGTGGCTCAGAAACTTCCGCATGCGAAAGGGCACCTTCATGGAACTTTGTGACTTGCTGTCCCCGGCCCTCCGGCGCAGGAATACCAAAATGAGAGCGGCCCTTACAGTGGAGAAGCGAGTGGCGATAGCCCTCTGGAAGCTTGCAACGCCAGACAGCTACCGGTCAGTGGCGAATCAGTTTGGGGTGGGTAGGTCTACAGTGGGCTTTGCTGTGATGCAAGTAAGCAGGGCAATCGTCGAGCGGCTGCTACACCGGGTTATAAACCTCGGAAACCTGCAAGCCACAATAGATGGCTTTGCCGCCATGGGATTCCCTAACTGTGGTGGGGCTATAGATGGGACTCATATCCCTATCCTGGCACCGGACCACGAGGCCGCCGAGTACAGAAACCGGAAGGGATATTACTCAATGGTCATGCAAGGAGTGGTTGACCACAAGGGACGTTTCACCGACCTGTACGGGGGTGGCCGGGAAAGCTTCATGACGCTCGAGTGTTCAGGAACTCTAGGGTTTTTAGACAGCTGCAGCAAGGCACTTTCTTCCCCGACCAGAAAATTTCTGTGGGGGGGGGTCGAAATGCCGATCGTGATCATTGGGGACCCAGCCTACCCCCTAATGCCCTGGCTTATGAAGCCCTACACAGGAGCCCTGGACAGGGGTCAGGAGCTGTTCAACTACAGGCTGAGCAAGTGCAGAATGGCCGTGGAGTGTGCATTTGGCCGCTTGAAGGGGAGATGGCGTTCCTTACTGATTCGCTCAGACATCCGCGAGAGAAATATCCCCATTGTTATAGCTGCTTGCTCTGTGCTCCACAATATCTGTGAGAGCAAGGGGGAAATGTTTATGGCGGGCTGGGAGGCAGAGGCAAATTTACTTTCTGCTACTTATGAGCAGCCACACAGCAGGGAAAGTAAAAGAGCCCACCGTGAGGCCCTGCGCCTCAGGGACGCCTTGAAAGACAGTTTTATGAGTGGCCGAGATGGCGTTTGAGAATCTGCTCCCTTGCTGTGCTCTAAGCCTGCTGCCCTTGAACCCTCTTTGCCTCCCCCCTCCCCCCTCCCCATGCTTTCCCTTCCCCCTCCCCCCTCCCCATGCTTTTCCTCCCCCATCCCCATGCTTGCAGAGGAAATAAAATCACTGTTTGAAAAATCATGGCTCCTTTATTGGTTAATCGGAAATACAAATACAGGGGATCACTGTCCTGGTATCCTGGAGGGAAACCGGCAGTCGCAGTGGGGGAGGAGCGGGCAAAGGAGGGGGGGGGGTGGGAAGGGGGGAGAGGAGGGGTGGGCAAGACACAGCAGCTTTTAAAAGTTTTCCGAGAACGTCAGCCTGCTGCTGCTGCTGCTTCTGCTGGCTTGTGGGGTAGAGTGGAGCGGCCCACGGAGCTTGCCCCCCCGTGTTCTCACCCCGCGTCTGGGTGGGGAATCTATGGGAGTTGGGGAGGGGGGGAGGTGGTTACACAGGGGCTGCAGAGGTGGTCTTTGGGCATGCTGCAGCTCCACCAGAGATCGCAGCATGTCGCTCTGGTCTTCCATTATGCGGAGGAAAGCATCCATGCGTCTTTCCTCACGCTGTTCCCTCTGTTCTGCAGCGGCTTCCCTCTTTTCTGCAGCGGCTCTCCTTTCCTCTCTCTCTCGATTCCTTTCCTCTCTCTCTCGATTCCTTTCCTCTCTCTCTCGTTCCCTTGCCTGTATCATTCTTTCCCTCCAGTCCGTCTGGCGGGCTGCCTCAGCGCGCGAGTTCTCCAGGAGTTCAGTGAACATCTCATCGCGCGTTCGCGTTTTCTTTTTACGCTTTCTTTTCTGCGGTGCAGGGCGGGAGTAGGAGGCCGGGGGATTGTGAGATACTTGTTGTTCATCTGTGGGCGAGTGTGGGAAAAGAAAGTTTGAAAGTTATGAGACAGATACATTCAAGGTTAGGAGGCAGATGCAGTCTCGGACGGTACACAATGGGAGTACTATGCCATTTGCAAACTCAGTATTCAGAGGCCTGATATGATTTCTGTACAAGGTCATGTTCTACACCTAAAAGCTCACAGAAAAGTCAGAGCATCTCAGACACATATGCGTGCCTCAGCCCAAGACGGCTTCTGAAATCACCGTGCAGCCGGCCATGGTAAGTTAAAAGTGGCGCCTGCATACTGTAGAGCAACCCCGCCCCCTTCCCCCCACCGCGTGGCTGGCTCTCACTGAAACCGCAAACTGCAAAGCAAATGCCAAAAAAACTCTTGCTGAGGGCTAAGGTCTTTTTGGGGCTCTTCAGACCGCGTGCAGACTGCTCAGATCCCCTGCTAGCTACCGCTACGGGCTGGGGGTGGGGGGGGTGGGGTGCGCGTTGGATCTGAAGCGGAGGAAACCGCGTGCAGACTGCTCAGATCCCCTGCTAGCTACCGCTACGGGCTGGGGGTGGGGGGGGGGGTGGTGTGCGCGTTGGATCTGAAGCGGAGGAAACCGCGTGCAGACTCCTCAGATTCCCTGCTAGCTACCGCTACGGGCGGGGGGGGGGGGCGGTTGGTCGGTCCTCAGCAGAAAAGAGTACTTTGCAGCTGGGAATCTTTTTATCTCCCTACTAATTGCAGTCCGTATCTCAAACAGGCAACCCTGAATGACATCACTTTGCTGAGAATTTCTCGGAGAGATAGGGAGCGCATGCTCCTTGAGTCCATGCAAAGTCCTGGTCCATACGCCGCAATGCTAGCCTGCTCAATGATACCAGACAACTTACTACTTTCGTGGCGTGGGTTGGTGTCCTATCACGGGGGACCACATAAGGCGGCTCTCCCCAGAAATTTGCTGCACTGGATTCATCGCTACCTCCTGGATAGCTTCCTTGAAATGTCCGTGGAGGACTTCTGGTCAATCCCGGAGTATACTGACAAACTCTTTGAGTAGAAATTGACCAGCAATGAAAGCACGCTAAGTCCTTAGGGCAAGTTACTCATTAATAAATGCTTCCTTTACAAAATCACGCATCATGTAATCACTTAAAAAAGAAACACTTACCCCCCTGGGAGGCTTGGGAGGGTACTGGCTCCAGGGTGACAAACAGCTCCTGGCTCTCTGGGTACACGGGTTCTCCGCTGGGATCCTGCTGCTCCGTGAGATTTTCCTCTTCATGCTCATCCTCCTCGGAATCAGTCTCCTCCCTGACGATGATCCCATCGGTGGAGTCCACGCACACCGGCGCGATGGTGGTGGGGGCGCCCCCCATTATCGCATTTAGTTCATTGTAGAACCTGCATGTCCGTGGCGCGCCCCCTGATCGTCCGTTTGCCTCCTTGGCTTTCTGGAACGATTGCCGCAGCTCCTTAATTTTCACACGGCACTGTGTGGTGTCCCTGTTGTGGCCCCTTTCTAGCATGGCCTTGGAGACTCTTCCGTAGGTGTTGGCATTCCGTTTGTTGTTGCGGAGTTCCAACATCACGGATTCCTCTCCCCAGATAGCGATGAGATCCAGCACCTCACGAGTGGACCATGCTGGAGCTCTTCTCCTCTGGCTGGTCTCCAGGGTAGATGAGCTCATCATGGATTCCTGTGATGCTGAGCTCTGCATGGCGGCTAGTGCTGCTGATTGCTCTGAATGGCGACTGAGCTGTTCAGGTGAGCTGGCCACGCTGACCAAACAGGAAATGGCATTCAAATGTTCCCGGGTCTTATCTACCTGGCCAGAGCAGCGAGTTCAGAGTGCAGTGCAGAGCGGTCACAGTGGAGCAGTAGTGAGGCAGTCCAGAGCGGTCAGAATGGAGCATTGTGGGACAGCCTCTGGAGGCTATTAATGTCGGGTTCCGTCTTCACTAGCCCACGGTCGAGCTTGGAATGTCGAGATTAGCCTTATGTCACTGGTTAGGCTGGAGTGCCAAGATCGATCTTTAAGGCCCTTTACATTGACGTTAAGGGCATGTATGTGAAGACAGGTACACGTTTACTTCGACCTAACGTCGTTAACATCGATTTAAAGTGGTAGTGAAGACATGCCCCTAGAGTAGCTGGATCAATCTAAAATGCTCAGCAGAGATAACAAAACACATAACCTTATGGCTCCATCAGCACCAAATTTCCAGCTATGGGAATTCCTGCCAGACACGCACAGAGGAATACACCCCTAAGAGCATGTACGCTTTAGAAGGATGTAGTCATTTTGAAATCTAATAAAAAACCCTCCAAACCATTTTTATGAAGAGTTAACAGTTCAGACACTACATTTGCCTCCAAGTTCTCTTGCCAATTTTTAGATTGGTTTTAGAATTGTATTTTCCCATCTTTAAAAAAGCTTTTCTCTGCTCTGCTGCTGTATAAAAGACCTAGATAAACTGAGAAAATGGACTATTGCAAAACATTGACACTGACTATACATAGCATTATCAAAGACACAAAATTAACAAGAAAATGAAAAATCTGCAAAAATACATTTTTCTCTAATCTCTTCCATTACAGATGTGTAACAATAGTATGTTTCAAAACCTCATACATATGTTTGCCCCTTGAGTCCCCCCCTTAGGGAACTGTAATTACTCAATAAGCAATTGTAAATGTAAGAAAGAAACATTGAGCAAACTCACTTCCATTTCCTTCCCTGGAGAAAGATGACTTAGGTTGACTGATCCACCTGAATTATGAACCATCTTCACTGGACATTTAGCTTCACTTTGAACTAGCTCCTGGTATTGGTTCACTACCCTGAAATACACCACTAAAGACTTCAGCACAAGATTTGAAAAAGCATTAAAAAAATTTCACCCCTTTTAACATTATACTCTTTATTCTAGATGTAGATTCACTTTATTATATTCTAAATTTTCTTGCCTGCTTACTACTGTTTCACTTTTCTGAAATGCAAACTGCAAGCACTTAGATAAAATGGTTTGAATTGTGGTTCAGTTTTAACTTTAAACTTCAGTAAATGGATGTGCAACATCATAACATTATATAGAAATATAAACTCCTTTACAGAGATGGCTGATGCCACAATATTTTATTTTTTCTATCAGTTTGAAGAATAAAATATCCACTTGTGTAGAGCAGTGCTTCTCAACTGGTGAATTGCTATCCCCAGTGAGATCACCAAAGGCAACCAGGGCAGTTGCGAGGCACTGAAAATCCCATTACACTCTCAAGCAAAGAAAATCTCTCTCCAGTAGTGACATGACACCCTGACTCCACAAGGACAAGTATTCGATCAGCCTCTTGAAACACAATTAAATTATATAAGCTTATCATTGTTACATTTTTCACTCCTACTTTTATAATAAACTAGTGAAAATACCTGGCGTTGCTCTGGTCCATCGGAGGTGGGGAGGGGGCAGAGAGCTGAGCGAGTGCAGGGTCCGTTGGAGGGGGGAGGGGGCAGAGAGCAAACCTGACACCCCCACCTCACCCCCCCCCGACCAAACCCGACACCCCCACCTAACTTACCCCTCGACCAACCCCGACTCACATTTTCACCCCCCCACCCAAACCCAACACCCCCACGTCACCCCCTACCAACACCCCCTGACCAACACCCACACCTCACCCCCATAGACCAAACCTGACACACCCACCTCACTTTCCCCCCCAACCAAACCTGACACCCTTACCTACCACCACAAACAAACCCGACACTCACACCTTACCCCCCCACCAAACCCAACACCCCTTGACCAACCCCAACACCCACAAATCACCCCTCACCCACCCCGACACCTTCCCACCCCCCCAGACCAAACCCAACACCCCCGGCTCACTTACCCCCCGACCAAACCCGACACCCCCACCTCACCCCCCGACCAAACCCGACACCCCCACCTCACTTATCCTCTGACCAAACCCAACTCGGGTCCGTCGGAGGTGGGGAGGGGCAGAGAGCTGAGCGAGTGCGGGGTCCGTTGGAGGGGGGAGGGGCAGAGAGCTGAGCGAGTGCGGGGTCCATTGGAGGGGGGAGGGGGCAGAGAGCTGAGCAAGTGCAGGGTCCGTTGGAGGGAGGAGGGGCAGAGAGCTGAGCGAGTGCGGGGTCCGTTGGAGGGGGTATTATGACATCATAACTATGTCACATAGAACAGCACCTGCCCAGCTGATGTGATTGGCCTTTAAATAATTTCACCCTTGGTGGGCGTCAGAGGTGAGATTTGAAAAATTTTCGACTCTTACCCTGATTAGGACCCTAAGACCTATAACTACCAAATTTCAAGTCTCTAGCTCAAACGGTGTGGAAGGAGTAAGTGCACGTACATACACGCACGCATACACGCATACACCATTTGACTTTTATATATATAGATGTAAGTGGGTTGTGAAATGTTTTGATTTTGAATTAGGGGTTGCCAAACTAAAAAGTCTGAGAAACATCAGTCCGGAGAAATCCACTGAGTATGGGAGAAGTCTACTTTATATTTTATAATAAACCACGGCAGATAACCGTAAACCTCCTATAGCTAAAATATACTGGAGGGACTATTTTTCCTCTTGCTGTAGGAATGATAGAATACTTCTCCCAGTGCTAAATCAATATTGGCCTGAATAAAAAATATTCAACCGATTTCAGAATTTTACATTACAGTTAAAGTTCAAAAGAACAACTCTCTTTCAAGATATACTTGCTAGCAAATTTACTTGTACAAAAAGTCTCAGGGCCATATTCTTTTTTTGAAGGCTCCCACCAGGCTACCACTGAAGGATGCATCCAAAGGCATAGTATGGCTTTCAGAATTTAACAGAAAATTGGAAAAGTTCTGTGCAGTTACTGTCCCCCCAAACCTCTTCCCCTCCCCACAAATGTAAAGTGCAAGAGTGCTACATTTTTAGTCTTGTTGAAGATCTTGACTGTTTCTATTTAATATCCATGTCATATGCCATTACCTCCACGGTAATGAAAGTAAGGTACATTATGGCTGAAAGGGATGGTAAAAAAAGAAAGATATGAACTACTTACCTTTCAGCATCAGTCTTGGAGCCAATGAGGAACCTAAAATGTAAAACATAAAGCAATATAGTTCTTATTTTTGGAATTCAAGAGCTTTCCTCAAAGATCACAACTCTGAAAAACAGCAAAGGAACCACTCTCTTTTGGAATGGGACTCACTGCTGCTAGCTAATTGACGAGAACCGTTAAACTTAAATCTTGCGTGGTGGGCTGGAGATTGCTGAAAGTATAAAATATGAACCCTGCTTCATAATCAGTAGTATGATATATTTTAGAAGGACACAATTAAGGCTGAAAAGGATTTGGGGGTTTTATTGTGATACCATCCCTTTAAGAGTGAATCTACACCAAGGTAAAAGACAAAATAATTTCCTGTTTTTAGGTATATAAAACTGCTGTGTCAGTTTGCTATAGATTCTATGCTGTTAAAAGTAGCATTGCATATTGTTTGTATTAAGCACAATGGCATTATACATTTGGTTTACCATTTAGTAACAAATGTAACAAGTTGTTCATATAAGGAAAAAATATAAGAGCTCCAGCATTTAAGCTATTCATATTGCTAAAAAAGAAGGATTCAGTCTGAAGTATATTTTAAAAATAGAACATGAAATCTGCTTCACTAATATCATTTTAATGTAATGCCCATACCCTTTAAAGAAAGTTTTTTGGTTCAATTCAGACCAATTTAGGAAATTAGCATGGAAATTATAACCAAGGATTGTAATCAAGGATTACAGATCTCCCAGGGTTTTTCCAGGAATCTACAATTTTTTCTCTCTTTCTACAGTTTCTACAGTTCTCCTGGGAAATATGACCAATCTATTGCTTATTCTGGTTCATGGTGTAGAGGGGATTTCAGATGCAATTAGAGTGTTATTTGGATGTATGTAAAAAAACACCAAAGCACTAAAATGTTTAAAGAAATATTTAGTTTCTTAAATGAAACCCTTAAACCACATTTTTAATTTTCTAGTGTAATTTAGGTACACATTTGTCAGTATGATCTAAGCAGATAAGTATGCCTGGTTTTTTCTCAATTATCATAGAACGACCTTTTTAAATATACATGCTACTTACTGTGATGGAGTTACTGGGCTGTCATTCTCCTCACTGCCTTTGAACGTCTGTATTTTACCATAGTACAGCGGATTACCAAGGGACTGAAAAATGGTCAGTTTTGTTTTCTGAAGTTGATTACCAACTTCACATTCAAACACATAATCATCTCTTATCTCCTAAAAGACAGAACAACATTATACATAGAATCTTTTCAAAAACAAGTCAACAGAAAAGGCTGATCAATATATATCAGAAGTCTACAAAATACAAATAGCAAGTAACGCAACATAGTAGTCCCTAAAGGTCACTTTGCTCAGCAGGAATGAAAAATGATTTCCAAAGAAATTCTCTAACTAATAGGATTGAAGAGATAAATAAGTTACTTAAAAAACAAGAAATACAGAGAACCTGTAACTATTTATGATAGACAATGGAAGTGCAAACAGGATCACATCTAAAAGTAGACACACAAGGTAGGTGAGGTAATATCTTTTATTGGACTAACTGTAAATGGTATTATCTCACCCATCTTGTCTCTCTGATAAGCAACGGCCAATACAGCTACAACACTGCAAATATCTAAAAGTAGTTATATACACAACACAGAACAATGGTTGAATAGGATGCCATAGGGATGAAAATTAGGTTCTACAAGAAAAGCATACTGCCAAGATAGTAGATTTTGGTAACATGAAGTAACTTGCAAGGACAAAGAGATGGATGCTGAAGATAAAGAGGGCACAGTATGTTGGCAGTTTCATTATGAAGATTCCATAAACTAATTTCTAATTAACTTAAGCATTTTCTTGTGTATTAGATCATGCAATTTGCAGCTGATTTACAGGTTTCATTGGGACAGTGGAGGAAGAAAACCTGTAAAGCTTTCTGCCTAAAATAGCCATATGTGCCAACGTTCTACAGGGGTTAGACTAGATGACCCTTGTGATCCCTTCTAACCCTATAATTCTATGACCGCCCTTCCAGAATCTACTGCAAAAGTTATTGCTGTAAAGGCAGCTCTCCTGACTCACCCATTACATGAGGATAGAAACAAAACAAAAGGTGTGCTGAAAGCAAGAAACACTACTTCCTGCAAATTATTATGTTTTTGTTACATCAGTAGTGGCAGCAGCTTCCCAGTGTCCTGCTATTATACAGGGAAATTACAGTACTTTGGCTAGCTGATTATTGCAATGTGGGTAGGCAGTGTTGGCAAAGCCAAAATTCCATTGTATCATGCTCACACTATAAAACTGGGGTTAAGGACTGGAATTTAAGAATAAATTATTTTTACTATTTTGTGTGCCAATGAGTAATAAATGATAGTTATTCTTTTAGCTTGATAATCACCACAATGCATCAATGTGTGAAAATACACTTCCCCATGACAATCTCCCTTCCAAATTTTTATAGAAGACTAGATTATAGAAAAAAATGTTCTTTATGATCTCATTTACATTTAGTGGAAAGAAGCATCTTAACTAGAGGGAGAAAAGGTTGGCCAAAAGTCTAAATTACTCACATGTGCTGGCCAGACAGTAGGTTGAGAGTCATCAGGTTTGACAGACTTTTCCACTTTGGCATATTTTTCCACCTTAAAAGAAAAAGCAGATATCAGAATATAATGCATTTGAACCAAGTGCAGAGAAGAGCCTTAATGATTTCATACTTCTGTTACTTTGCTCTAATGCTTTCATTGAGGAATTCTCTTAAACTTTAAATAGATTTAGCAGAACTTTATTTAGCTGTGAAAAATCTATTGGCTAAGAGTGTGGCTCACACTGTGGAATGAGTTTAGGATCCCATCACACAGAGTGAAGCAATTGCATTCTAGCAGCTGTTCCCAAAGGCACTGTGCCCAAGCCCAGCACAATGTCCCAAAGAGGCCATCACTGCTCAGTGCTTTATCATTTAACTTCCTGCTTGATACACAAAATGTTGAATATGTGAAGTTTTTACTGACCCAGATTGAAACAATTGAACTTACATCAACTTCAGAAGGTGCAGTCAAGTAGCAAGGGCTCTGTTTCCACATATCTACACACTGAAAGGTAGGGAAATAGTACAAAACAATGTGAGCATCTGTATACTAATGATTAACAATAAATAAATAAAATAAATAATAATGTTTGCCCTTCTAACTTGCAATGTACTTACATTTCCAGCTTTAGAAATTTTGAGGTCATACTGCTGGGCTCCTTTCCTTTCCTTTCTTTTCTGTAAGTAGTCAAGTAGTCTGAGTTGAGGTGGAGTTGGATAATGTGCCACATCCTGCTGACGATTCAGAGATGACCTGGAGTATCTCTTGAAACACCTATGGCATATGGAGAAATGTGCTTGTAAAACAACAGACAAACATGCTACACAAAAAAAAGCTAGTCACATTGTAGTCATGAAGGTTTCTAATTACAGTACAATCATAATGAAGCTAGCATATGAATTTATTTAGCCAATCTCTGTACACCTGAGCACCTACCGTAATACCGATTTTCACACCTACTTTGTTAATTCTAGCAGATCATTTATATATTTTACATATTACTGAGCATATATACATTCCTTATTAAAATAATTGTGAACCATTTCAGGTTAATGTAAAATAGTTGTGAACACAACTACACATAAAACGGAAGCTATTCTAACAGATTGTATAGTCATTTGGCACCAGCTACTTTTAAAATCATTCGGACACTAATCCTCCAAACAATCATACACATGTTTAACTTTAAGCATATGAACAGTTCCACTGGCTGCTTAAAATTAAGCTTGTGCATTAATGTTTAGGATCGAGACCTTGTGCATGACACTGATACTCTAAGTTTGTTGAACCATTTAAGCAATAGAAAATTACATTAATTTTTCTAAAGCGACAAAGAGTCCTGTGGCACCTTATAGACTAGCAGATGTATTAGAGCATAAGCTTTCCTGGGTGAATACCCACTTCGTCAGGTGCAGATCCAGACTAACACGACTACCCCTCTGATATTGAACATTAATTTTGCTGGATTTTATCTTGTTATATAGTTGAATATTTTTTCTAATTTCTAAATTAAAGTCAGCTCAGGAAAATAAGATCCCATGTTCATAAAATAAAACCTGTGAAATATTATCCCAGTGAACAATAGCCTTTAATTCATTTTTTGCCAAAGAAGCGCCAGGAAGGTTTATGATGAAATATTTTAAACACCATATACTCATATTTAACATTGTTCACAGCTGCCATCTGCCTCAGTTCACATTCTGATTATAAGTCATGGCAAATAATGGACATGACCATAAGAGAGCAATACAATTTGGTATTCATTCAGTATGGTATTGTAACAAAATAATCCATGTGCATATATATATATATATACACACACACACACACATTACATATACATTTAATATATTACTAGCTGCAATTTAGTATAATCCATGGCTTAATAGGCCATAGAGCATTTCCTATTTGGAAGAGATTGCAAAAGCATTACACAGAACAGGTACTTAAGATTCAGATTACAAGTAATAACTGATGCTGTTTTACGGCAAACTTTTGAGCTTCCTTAAAAATATTTTTTTCCAAGAGTCTTTCATAAAACTTTAATGTTATCAAAAATAAAATAAAAATTTCCAAAGAGTTTCAAAGCTTGTGTAATTTAAATTAATTTAATCATTGGTTATGTTATGAACATACATGTTAGTTCATGATTTTTCTTATTTTGTCTTTAAAGTGATCTGTATAATTCTAAACAGGTTTATATATGTCCTGACATATCACAGACTAATTATTACCGTTTCATTGGGCGAGTGTTCATCTTCTGCTTGTTATAGATGAGTCTGTTTGCTGTGCAGGTTACTGCTATTGAAGGATCAAGACATAAAGGCTCTGCTGTAGCCAAGATAAGTTGGCTCTCAAGTAGAAGTTTGTCTTCCTATAATACATGCAAATTTTAATTATGTAAAAAAACCTGGAAGTTTTGCATATCTATATAGTATTTTATTTCATGCTAATCATCATGGTATCTGTGTGTATACATATGCGCGCACACACAATTTGGTAACTTTGTTTTGGATTGTTAACCCATGAAAATATAATATTTATTGTTTAGGAATCATAGAGTCATAATGCTGTATTGCAGGTAGAGGAACTTCTAGATTTTTTATAGCAAAAAAGACTAATAATGAGAAGTAAATGTTTTTACACACACACACACACACACACACAATACAAGCAATAAGTAAATCAGTAGTCTATCAAAGCTGTATCTTGATGAGGTGGCAGGGTTTCTATTTTATCCCAACTGGTATATATGAGACAACACATACTGGTTGTGGCAAAGAACTTGAATATGTCTGTACTTCTCAGCAGATGTATTTTTCCACTAGTAACTTCTGTTGTATTAAATCAACTAGAATTGCATAATATTAGTCAGTTTCACTCTGCTATCAGTACCAGTGGGAAAGTGCTTCTACACTGGTACTGCTACAGGAGAACAGTATATTGTTATAGAATCCTTCTTCAGATGCCAACCTGGGCCTACATGTTGAAGATGATGGAGGGCGAGGACGGTAGACTAGTTAGACTATCTCTAATTTTGTGATTCTATATCATAAAAAATCAAGTGCTGAGCATCTTCAACACCCATTGTCTTCTGTGGGAGTTGAGGGTGCTCAGAATCTCGCAAGATCAGGCTGCTAGTGAGCTACTTTGGCACATCTCATTGACCAGACTCTCAACCACCCTAAAATAATCCAAGGTTTGTACAGTATCAGTTTAATATATTTTTTAAAACTGCTTTGTTCCATCCTTTATATCACTGTAAGGTTTAAATTTACATGGAAACTCACCTGTGTCCATTTGTGGTTGTCACTTGTTATAGAATGTACATCACAAATTAAAGTCTGGAAAAATAGGCACATTTTTGGTTACTTTTCAAATAAATACGATAATATCACTGTAATATATTTGTATGTAAATCATTAAAATATTTAAAAGTGACGACTAATTTCTATTATGACATTTATCTTAAAGAGTGAGAAAAAGGGGATCCCACTCAGGGTAGTTTAAACCATTTAATTTGATGTACCTCTTACCTGCATTGTTGGACGCAGAAGAACATGTTTGCTTTGGTATGTTGGAGATTTCATATTACCAGACTGCCTGTAGTCACGTATTTCTGCTATGACACACCCACAATGAAAAATATTAACCTGTTTGAAACAAACAAAAATATTTCTGTAAATATATACACCTCTACCCCAATATAACATGGTCCAATATAGGGTGAGTTTGGATATAACGCGGTAAAGGAGCGTTCCGGGGGGCATGGCCAAAGCAAGTTTGACACCAAAGAAGTTCGATATAACGCGGTTTCACCTATAATGCGGTAGGATTTTTTGGCTCCTGAGGACCACATTATATCGGGGTAGAGGTGCATATTATAG
This sequence comes from Sternotherus odoratus, assembly GCA_032164245.1. Classification (NCBI taxonomy): domain Eukaryota; kingdom Metazoa; phylum Chordata; order Testudines; family Kinosternidae; genus Sternotherus; species Sternotherus odoratus. The sequence continues at coordinate 258,103,299 of JAVMKO010000001.1, read as the reverse complement.
AATTGTCTCAGGACCCACCATTGTAATTTATTCTTTTGGCCACTCATGCAATGCTCTTATAGCTAATGAACTCCTGCAATGTTTTCATTTTGTAAATATACATAAACAGACACTCCCCGACTTAGACAAGCATTCTGTTCTAGAATGCCTTCAATAAGTCAGACACATTTCCAACCATTACGCCAAAAAAAAAAAAAAAGCCACGCCTATTTTTAGCTTAGGGAGCTTTTTCCATAAGCGTGGATTTCTGTAACCCGGATTTCCATAAGTCGGGGAGCATCTGTATCCCATCCAGATACAAAACCAAATTCATCCCCAGCATAGGATGGTGTCATTTCTGCCGAGGTCAGCGGAAGTTGTACAGTTGTTTCTGCTTACATGATATGGTCCTTGGTGCTGTGCTTATTGTTACTATGGCTAAACCAATAAAGAGTTCTAAACCACTAGGCATTGTCAAGCATAATGATCTCTAGTACACACCCAGACAGGTCCAACACCCAAGCTCCAAAAGAGCATATTAACATCAAGACAGAAAGCTTGATTACTTACATTTATGAAATTTCAATCTCAAGCATTTCACTAAAGTGCACTTTACTGGTGCATGAAAGCCACAGGGGTTTGTCATGTTAAACTAAACTATTGCAAAAAACTAAAATGTGCATGAATGTATTTGTTTGGATGCTAACATGTTATTGTATTTTGGACACTAAAAGAATTCTGATCCTGATGCTTCAAACTGCTCGCTGCAGGTACACAAGCCCTTCACCTAATCAGAGACTGATTAAAAGAATAACCCTTCATTGTGAAAACTTTCTTACCTGAGATTTTTCTAAAAGATCAACCAAAATAGGTGGCAGCTCCTCTGCATCCAAATATTCAAGGAGTTCACCTTCTTCATAAGGCAGTCGAATGGTCTCAGAATCTAAATTCAAACAAAGAATGCAATGCTTTATCTATTTCTTCCCACTACAGCTTCAGAAGTAAAATGCTAAATATAAGCATGTTAAAAAGAAAAAGTGGGGCTGCTGAAAACTATCCCAAATCCCAATTTTATTTGCATAATATCAATTTTCATGCTTTTGACTGTATTTCAAAGCCATTTAATATTTACTTAATCCTGCTCTCATCGCAGTAAATGGCAAAACTCTTATTTATCTCTATAAGAGCAGAATTTTGCCCCCAAATGAGTTTTCTATAAACCTAAACTACAGGGATACAGGAAATCAGTTTTTTTCAGTATCAGCAAGTAGAACTAATTCAGCAATAAATGATAGAAACTATTAAAAAACAAATGAACTAGTGCAAACAACCCTATTCATCCCAGATCCTGCAAACACTTATGCACATGCTTAACTTCAAGCACATAAGTAATCCTATTGGCTTCAATGGGACTACTCTCATACTAAAAGTTAAATATGTACATAAGTGTTTGCAGGATCCAGGGCTACATATTTCAACAATAACACAGTCCTTATATGGACAAACTAAATTTCTTGTTTGTTGTAGGAAGTGCAGAATGCTGCTTTCCAAATCTGTCTCACCTGATATTTGCCTTGAACTGGGTGACACAAACAACACTACATATTAAAAAATAAATTAGCAATTTCTTTAAGAAATCACCTAAAAATTGCCTGTTCTCTTATTGTATTTTACTGCAGAAATTTGTATTTAAATATTTTGTTTTCCCAAAAGGTGCATTACAATATATGATTAATATTCTGAAGTTCCTGTTCCTGTCTAAAAGGTACAAAACAGCTTTAATTAGGCCTACATTTTCAGAAGAGACTAGTAATTTTAGGTATCTCAGTTTCTAAGTGCCCAACCTGATAAAACTTAAAAGGGCTTAATTGTCATGAAATGCTAAGAGCCAGACCTTTGGAAATCAGGACATTTTAGGTGTCTCAAATTGGGCACATAAAATCACTAGTCACTTTTTAAAATGTTCCTCCTTAATTATAAGCACAGTGGGTAGTACCTCCTACAATTAAGGTTACCTGACATTTCCCATTTTAAGACCCTTTTTTAAAAGCTGCTTATCATTTTAACCAAATATAACCACATGGGCTGAAATTTCATATGTTTTGTGTCTGCCTAAGGCTGATTTTTCCTAGGAAGTTTTTTTTAAAAAATGGCTCAGTGAAATCACAAAAAAATGAGAGTAGAGGAAAATTTGTTGTTTTGCCTAGGTTAAAAAACATTCTTATAACTATTCCACTGCGAATCTCTACTGCCTCTGTGCTTTTAAGCAGGGACCTGAAATTTGGCAAGGGCATTGCTTTTTGCTGTTCCCCTGGAAAAGTTCCCAAATGTGTCCAAGTTATAAAACTTTGGAAAAAAAATTAAGTTCACACATGCTCAGTAGAGACTTAGTAGAATTTGGCAGCTAAATGCTCTGAAGAGTCCATCTTGACTGGGCATGTTCCATCCCAGGGTTACTTTGGCTGAGAAGAAATTCCCCTATCATTACTGCACCCAGCTGCTGTGGACCATCATAGCATTCAGGACAGAACAGAGAGCAGGACAACTGTCTTTCCAATACCCTCAATGCTCGCCCAGCTGGAATTTAGGCAGCATGTAGGAAGCAACTTAACATGAGTGCAGAGGGAATGATTTGTACCTGAGTGTGGAGGAGTGGTGGAGGAAATAGATTTGGACAAGCAACCCAAGGGAGGAAGGAACATTAGGATGAAGAGCATAGAGAGGGAAGTGCCTGAAACTAGATGAGGAGCTGGGAGCAGCAGAAACTGGGACTGCCTGGGCAAGGAACCTTGGAGAAGAGTAGACCTTGGATAGAGAGACTAGGCCTGGCTAGGCAAAAAGACTTGAAAAAACTTTTTAGTTTCAGGAAAAAAACTTTTTCACTAGGAGGATGGAGAAGCACCAGAAGGGGTTACCTAGGGAGGTGGTAGAATCTCCTTCCTTAGAGGTTTTTAAGGTCAGGCTTGACAAAGCCCCGGCTGAGATGAGTTAGCTGGGGATTGGTCCTGCCATTTGAGCAGGGGGTTGGACTAGATGACCTCCTGAGGTCCCTTCCAACCCTGATATTCTATGATTCTATGACTGGGACAAGAAGACTAGGGATGAAGGACTGGGACAGGCTGGATTTGAGTAAGTGAGGCCAAACACCCCAGAAAAGGGATGATTTTCCTCTGGATAAATAAATGTTATATACCAAAATAAGGACTATGCAGAGGGCTAACGCTTGCTAAAATTTAGAGTTTATTCCTATGTTCATATGAGCATCATCCATGATCAGGTGCTTGGATATTTTTAGTTTAAGAACAGAACTGCACAGAAGATTGCTTTAGAACAGAATGCTTTGTGGATACAGACTAACACGACTACCCCTCTGATTCTTAGAACAGAAATATACCAAATGCAAGCAGCCATGGCTCATATTGACTAACTAGCGTTTGTAAAGCACTTTGAAGATGAAAAGAGTTAAGCAACAAGAATATTACCTGATCCATTTTTTCCCCTGAGCATCAGCGAATAACCCTCGTTCCCTGGATAGAGGTTCACTACCAGACATGACAACGTCTCCTGCATAACCAGCTTCTCAAGTAAGTTCACATTTCGCCTCAGCTTCTGCTTTAAAAGTAAAGTGTGCTCATGAAAATAATCAATAAAATCAATTAATAATATGACATTGTTAACAAAAATCAATAAATAAATCAGAAGGTGAAATTATTAGAGAATGTTGAACGTACTCTACCTCAGTGTCAAAGTATAGATTTAAAGAAGCCAAGTATTTAAACAAACACACAATAGGGCACATTCATGAAGTAAAGTAATGTAAACTGCATACCTTAAAAAAAAATTGAGAAAAATCACTCAGCTGGGTCTTTTTAATCATTTTCACTCCTAGGTCCACAGTTTATATGGTTATAATCTAAGAATACCTCCCATGCTATACCCCAATAAAACTTACTCTGTACATTTATTTTATAAATTGTAAATTTAACCAAAAGCACTTTCTGACCAAAGAACAAAGAGACCTTCAGAAATTCTTAACAGCAAAAGTTTCCCTCCAGATTTACAGTATGACTAGAGAATCTGGAAGCTTTCCTGTTTGTATTGCCTTGCCTAAATTTGCTGAAATCTGGTCCAAGTGCCACAATAACTTTTCACTATTATTTGTAAGGAGGGTCCTGTTCACTAACAACAGTTAAAGATGTGAATGATCTATTTCCCCTTCTTCCCCACCCCGTGCCCACTACACTTTCAGCTATTCAAAGTCCTTGGCAACAAAAGAGTATTAATTTTTTTAACACTGACATTTCTCTTTTTCTCCTTCTATCTTCATTTTATGGTTGAAGGTTAAGGTTGGGTAGAGGTGTTGCTTAAATGAAATGCATCATGAGTCACACCCAAGGAGTAAACAGTAGTTTCACTACCATTGTCTTCTCCTACAAGAATCTAACACATCAGATGTGGGAGGATGGAGACAAAAAACCATCAATGTGCTACCACTTTTTCTAGGGGAAATATTTCTGAGGAGAAACGAAAAACAGATTGAGAAAGGAGTGTTGCTGCTAAGCCAAGAGGCTATTTTAACAGGGCTGCAGGAAGAATGGGGAAAAAACTGTGGATCTTACCCTGACTAGCCCTGGGCTGACTGCCAGGAGCCTTTTCCATGCCTCTCAAACTCACAAACAGTGGCAACAACTGCATGTTCCCCTATCTAATACACTTAAGAGAGATATGCAGGCAACAGCTGAGGAACAGATGAAACAGCACAGGGCTTCTGCCGAATGGAAAAGAGACAGGGAAGAAACCAGCTCCTGCCAGCAGTGCAAGGCTAGGCTGCTGAAGAGATCAGATTCTTCCCCTGTGGCACTGGAGACATAACCTGCCAGCAATGCAAACTTTTCCATCTACCACTCACATGACACCCCAGCTCCAAGTAGAAACAACAGATTGCACATATATTGCTTCCACAGAAGCTCAGTGCTCACAGAATTGGGGATGAGGCTGCTATGCCTTCAGCTGAGTTGAGCTTCAAAGAATGGTGTAGGAGCACAAGAACTGTCTAACTGAGGCAACAAAATGGCACATTAGTTTGTGTGCTTGAGAGGAAAATGTAACAGATCCCCAGTCTCAACCCAACCCATTCACCCAGCTCAAGCAATGTTTTCCTTATGTGTAGTGTTTTGTTTAAAAAACAAACAAAACTTCCCACAATCACAAGAACAGCCATACTGGGCCAGGCCCCTGGTCCATCTAACCCAGTATCCTGTCTCTGATAGAGCATCATCTTAGGATTGCTTCCCTTTGGGAAGAATTCTTATCAAATGTTGATCTTGTTTTCAAGAAAAAGTCTATTTTCGGTATTGGATAATTATGTTGATTTAATTCTTGGTAATACTATAGCTCAAGATTTCCAGGTACATGACAAGACATTTTAACTTGAGAGCACTCAAATTCTGCAGGCTCAAACAAAGGAACAAAGGATTGGCTGTTATTTAATAGAGATCAACAGGAAATGAATTTCAGATAATTGGATTTTATAATACCATAGAGTCTTTTATATATTGTCACAATGGTCTAAAGGACTCAAAGTAAAAACAAGATCTCCATCTCTGTGTTAAGAGAACATAATTATGACATTTTCTAATCTGTTCTGATGTGTAAATACCATGCAGCAGCGACTCAGTTTATCTAATGAAAAGCATTATTTTATACTAAGCACGGGCAAATGAGTAACTTCATCAACTGACCCACTTCTGACAAAATTACTAAATGCAGGCAGAATTAGATATATAATTCACTTCAGCAGTGTACTCAAGTGTCCTAATAACAATGGCAAACAGGGATCTACATTGTTAAGGGAGGGAGTTGTCCCTTATTAAATGAATAGAATTATAATTGTAATTCCATTGTAAATCTAATTTAATTCAGCTACCCACATGCAATTCTATGTAAGTGACAAATTAATTTTATTTTTTCCAAATATATTCTTGCCCATAAGTGGTTGTTCAGTTATGTTTTCTTATCTTTTTTGGCCCTCTGAGGTTAAAAGAAGATGATATTTTTGACATCAGGTTCAGATTATCCATTCTGGATTGAACTAAATAGTTCACTTTTGAAGCGTAAAGTGAGTTTGCAATATGAACCGGCGCTTGTAAATTCAAGATTTCAGAATCAGTTCCAGTAAAAACATCAATTTCTCCATTGAGCTGGCTGCTAGGAGTCGTGGCTCAGGGCCTGTCCTAGTGAGCCTGCTGGCTGCTGCTAGGATGTATGTGCCAGATTTGGGAGTGATAGGGCCTTTTCTGTTTTCCCCTGCCTACCTCCACTTGGCACTCAGCAAGAGTAGATAGAGAGTGAGAGCTTCATTTGGCTAAGTTTGGTCCAAGTGTGAGAGGCCAGTTACAGCAGCAAACAAGAGGTAGAGAATTGCTTCTTTCCCTTCCCTTGTCTTTTGCTGCTACATACTAGAAAGGATAGCTAGCCTTTTTGTGTGTGTCTCAAACAAGATCTAGGAGAAGTGGTGTTTATTTTTCCTAGCCCAGTATTTTTGTACATATGTGTATTTCTCCTATTCCTGCCTAACTGTAAAACATTCAGTCAAGTATTTTATTAGCCCACCAGAACATCATTTGGAGACAAGATTAATTTCAAGACTTTCTGTTCCTGCCTTCCTCTGGACCCAAACTTAAGTCATTTAAATTTACACTGCCAAAGTTTATTTATGATTGGTCATCCCTCTTAACATGGCTAAAGTGAATGTTTCTGAAAAGCTGCACTTGCTGCGAATCAGGGTCTCGTTATTTGGTAGTACGCAAATATGGAAAAATGCTGCTGCCATCCCTCTGAGGTCATGTTTTATTTTTTTCCTGGGCTGATAGTGGCAGCTTTACAGAGACCAATAGGTACAATTACCATAGCTAGAGGCTATTTCTAAAACACAACCCTACCCCTTCACACCAAACACAGGCAAACTCCATCATGAACATTTTAGTTTCAATCATGGGCCTAAAATTCCTCGCTCTCTTTCAGTTTATCATGTTTAGAAAAGTCTTTATATAAAGCCCAGCAAATTCATACCTGATTCTACTGGCAACAGCAATTAGCAGCATAGGATCTGCCCTGACTAGATGTATAGTTATGTCATCCTCTGGAAATACCACAATTTTAGTCCTGTCACTATCTCAGCCTTGAAGACTAGCCTTTTCTAGTGTCAAAAACCTAGTGCAAAGCTATACCAAATGGCCTAGTCTGTTCGAGAGCTGATCAGTATGATCAGCAAGAGAGAGAGAGGGCTGCATTATTTTCAGCAATCTGTTTTGTAGTTATACAAGTCAAAGAGACTGGCTCATCACTTTCTAATTTCATAGAGCAAAGGGCCTCCTAACCCCATGTTATCTTCTATACGGAAGTGCAATCTCACTGATCCATTTGCTAACATCTTTTGTAGGGCTAATTATAGACAAGATTTTAAAAACTTTATTAATACACATTATTCCAGCAGTCATAATACTCAGCACTTATACAGCATTTTGAAACATAAATTCATACAAAGCCTGTGAATTTTTATATCCTTTCTACAGAAAGATAAAGATAAGGGAGCGCAGGCAATTGATTTGCCTACAGTCACACAAGTTAGTAACAGAAAGATGAGAATTCAACAATTCCGATAGATTTTTTTCAAGAACAGCAGCTGTGTTAGTCTGTATCCGTAAAGAAAGCGAGGAATACTTGTAGCACCTTAGAGACTAACCAGTTTATTTCAGATAGATTTTTTTGTGACATTGCAGAAGATACTATGCAAAAGATGAATTCATACCAACACAACTAATGAAGTGCTCCAAATAAAATAATGTGTAAATATTAACATATTTAAAGAGATAAGGGGGACAGAACATAAATAGAAAACCATAAAAGCATTTTGGTTTAAAAAGTGATTCCTTGCAAGGGCTGTGCTTTGACCTATATCCCATAATAACTGAGATCAGCATAAATAGAACAGGAAGGAATTTATATGCCAGGACTTTTTCCATAAATGTTTATAATTCTGGAATTATTTTATGCACTATATATTCAAAAGTACTTCATTCAGGACAACAGTTAAGAGTTTGCTTCCATTTTAATTATTTGACACATTTGTTTTATTTCTTCATATGGTACAGAGATTTTCTTCTTTTCCTGTTCGTACAATGTAAATCTGAAGTCTTCACACAGCATATTCCTTCCCCAAAATAAGTGACTTGTGTTGCTCTATATCAGGGGGTGGGGAACCTCCAGCCCACGGGCCTTATACGGCCCGCCAAAGCATTCCATTCGGCTCGCGCGTGTCCCTGGCCGGCGGCTCCCCCAGGCGCTTCCCGGCCCCTTCGCTGAACGCGTAGCCGCCCCCACCTGGCGGCCTGGGGCGGCTCCGTGCTCAGAGAAGAGGCCGGGAAGCACCTGGGGGAGCCGCCGGCCAGGGATGCGTGCGGGCCGCCAGGCGGGGGCGGCTCCCCCAGGCGCTTCCGGCCCCTTCGCCGAACGCGGAGCTGCCCCCGCCTGGCGGCCCGCACGCATCCCTGGCCGGATGGAGGAGCCGCGGGGAGCCGACGGTCAAGGGGGTGTGGGGGGGAGGCTGGGCTGGGGAGCAGGCAAGAGGGCGGTGGGATACCAGGCTGGGTGGGCGGGGAGGGGGGTAGGAGACTAGGCTGGATGGGGTGGGTGAGGTGTGGGCGCGGAAGGGAAGGAGGTTTGGTGGGGGGGAGGCTGGGCTGGGCGGGTCAGGCATGGGGGGCAGGAGGCTGGGTTGGGAGTGGGAGGGGGGAGGAGGTTAGGTTCAGTGGGATGGGCCGGGCCAGGCAGGGGTGGGGGAGGAAAGGCGGTTAGATGGGGGGAGGCTGGGTGAGGGATAAAGGAAGATCACCCCCTACACCCAGGCTGATAGCGGGAGCTGACTGGGGCAGGCAGCAGGACCCCGGCTGGTAAGGGGCCAGCGGGGGAAACCCCAAAGCAGTGCAGGGCTAAGCACTCCGCCTGCCACTGCTTTGGGGTTTCACCCGCTGGCAACTTACCAGCTGGGGTCTCAACTCTCATTGCCAGCCTGGGCTTCCTCAGGGGAGGGACCGGCCCGCGAATGACATTATAAATGTCCAAATGGCCCTTCGCAGAAAAAAGGTTCCCCACCCCTGCTATATAGTCTACCGTTTGGGGGAAAAAATGGGTCAAAGTAGCTAACCCGAGAAGTTTGGAATTTTCCCTTGTATACATTTTATCTGATTTTCCAAACTTGAAGAGATTAAATGTCCAGAGACATTGTAACAATATAGCATATACGCTCTAGTTCATTCACAAATTATTGGTCTGAATACATGAATTAGTGACTAGTAGTCTGTGGCCTGTGTCATGCAGGAGGATTAGACTATAAATTTCCCTTCTAGTCTTGAAAACTACTGATCAAAATGGCAGAAGAGTTTTATCTAGAGTTTTTATTTTCCTAAAGTAATCAAGATCTGATTAATTATCCAGACTAGGAAGCATCCAGCAGGTATTTAGCATGGTAAATATGTATCTATTAATTACATGCACGCACCGCACGCACCGCACGGCTGATGGCAGACTCCGACCACAGCGGGGGCCCGGGGAAGCGCGCCCGGCAGCCCTGGTGGTGTGCGGCACTGACGGTGGCGGAGCGGAGGCACTGAAAAGGGGTCAAGGGGAGCCGGCCTCGCCAAGGTAAGGGGCCAGGGGGCCCGGCCCCACTCGGGGGACGGTGGCTCCGGGGGGGCCTTTGGGCAGGCGGGTGGGCTCTGCGGTGAGTTCACCCCTGCCTCAGGAGGTTCATTCATTGGCATGGCCGGGGGGGCTGGGGGGCAGGCAAGGGGGCGGTAGGGGGGGAGCGCCAGCTGGGCTGCCCCCCCCCAGCCGCTATCAGCTGGGGGGGGGACTGGGAAACGCTGCCTGGGCTGGGGGGCGCCCCCCAGTCGCTGTCAGCTGGGGGGGGGGAGGGGAGCGCTGGCTGGGCTGGGGGGGGCCCAAACGATCAGAGTAGGGGGCCCCAAAATTTCTGTCGCCGGCCCTGGCAAGAGGTCATAGAAGCTAACAGAACCAAGAGGTTGAAGCTTCAGATGCTGATGACAGAGCCCCATAGACAATAGGGGAGGAGAAAAATGGACCAAATGAAGCCTTACTAAAAGAGACCACAACTCACACAGACTGCAATTACAGTTGTGCTTGCTTCTCCCAGAGCTTAATCTGATGTGTGGCATGTCAAATGCTAAGGAAAAAGAGACCAGCTTTAATATTCTTAAATTTAAAATAAGAGACTTCTGAAATGTTGAGGCTGCCTACATGTATAATAAAGGAGCAGTGTTTGACAAAACGTTTTAGTTTTATAGCTAATTTTGAATCTAAATTTTCTAAGCATAAACTCAAAATAAATGCTATGGACCGAACAAAATTTGCCTAATTATTAGAGTTAAATTAGGGAGAATATATTTTCACACATACATTCTTGTAACCAACTGTATTCTCATCTAGTGTCTTCCTCATGCTAACAGTAGTTCATAATTCTGTAGCCAGATAAGCAGGCCTGGAGAGTGAACTTCTACCTAATCACAGAACGCTGTCTAGCCCTGTATGGTGTTCATTGCAGCTACAAATCTGCCTACACCAAGCAAGCATATCGTTTCTTAGCCCTGGTCTACACTGGGGGGTGCAGAATCCACTTAAGATATGCAACTTCATCTACGGGAATAGCATAGCTGAAGTCAATGTATTTAGGTCGATTTACCACGGTGTCTTCACAGAGCTGAGTCGACTGCTGCCGCTCCCCCGGTGATTCTGCCTGTACCTCTTGTGGCAGTGGAGCTCTGGAGTTGACAGGAGAGTGCTATGGGGGTTGATTTATTATGCCTAGATTAGACACGATAAATCAACCCCCAAAATATCAATCACTACCCGCCGATTCAATGGGTAGTATAGACCTGTCCTTAGATTTGAATGCTCGAAGTGATCATGGAGTCTGACCTTCTGTATAACACAGGTCATAAAACATCCCCTGAAGAATTCCTAGAGCAGAGTTTTTAGAAAACATCAATCTTGATTTAGACATGGTCAGTGATGAAGAATCCACCACAACACTTGGTAAATTGTTGCAGCGGTAAGTTATCTTGACAGTCAAATTCACACTTTATTTCCAGTGTGAATTTGTCTTGCTGCAACTTACAGCCACTGGATCATGTTATACCTTTCTCGGATTGACTGATGTCAGGCTGAAAGGCTTAAATTACCCTAGCCATGCCATTTAACCTTCATAAGTTTGGCATAAGATTAACTATTTCCAGTCTTCTGGAACTTCCATAGTACTCCAACACTTATTGAAAAATCAACATTAACAGTCCAGCAAGCTCCTCAGGCAGCTCTTTTAAAACACTTGCACACACACACTTATCAGAACCTGCTGATTTAAAAAAGGTCAAATTGAATGCTTTCAAGCACAAGCATTGCAGTAACTGTGGCTCAATGTTATTTGTTCCTGCAGCAGTTCAGTTTGTCTCCATTTACCAGCCTGGTTTTTAGTAGAATGGGAAGTGCATTTAATGAAAGAGGTCCTTCCAGCCTCTGCTACTGTTATGATACCTCCCTCATAGCTCCTGCATTAGCTCCTGATCCTAAAAGCAGCTCTATAGCCTGGAAGCTGTGTTTTTTTGTTTTGTTTACCATGTTTGTACCTAGTATTGCATTGAACTTCATGTTAGAAACTAACACGTATTCAAATGATTTTCAATGACTAACCCTATGCCTCACCTAAGGCATGAAATACTTTCACAATTGCATACAGGGCAAGTTGCCAGGAGGCTCCCCTACATAGATAGGCTCTGGGCCTACAAGATTGACCTGCATTACAAACATTGTCATCTCAGGGCTCTGGTGAGCCTAGGATTTTTACTTGTAGGCCTGATCTTCCAGCCCACATACAATTCAGCATGAGTGGGGACTCTGGTCTTGGCCCCAGTTTTGAAGATTAACTAAATATTCTGTCTTATGATTCTTCTAGGGTTCAGACACAGGAGTGCTGCAGGCCAAACTCTAGACGGAGCAAATTGCTCAGGGAATTGCATCAGCTCAGCCTGTTCTCTACTTGCCACAACTAAAGCAGCAGCTCACCAAAAGACAATCCTAGTCCTTGAGAGGAGGCAGAGAAAAGATGACAGTGGTGGTGAGAGTACCACAGAAGATTAGGTAAAGAAAGCATTTGCTTGGGGATAGGGTGGTCCCTCAACTGATGTAATAGTTCTAGAGGCCCCTCATTCCTGATTGGGGTAGGGTTGCCAACTGTACTAATCACACACACCCGAACACCCTTTGTCACCATCCCCTGCTCCACCCTGTCCCAAGGTCCCACCATGTTGCCAAGGCCCCACCCACTCAATCCCCCTTATTCTGTTGCTCGCTCTCCCCCTCCCTCCCTCACTTTCACCAGGTTGGGGCAGTGGGTTGGGGTGCAGTCTCTGGGCTGGAGCTGAGGGGCTTGGAATGTGGGAGGGGGCTCCAGGTTGAACCTGGGGTTGGGGGTTCTGGTGCAGGGGTGCATGTGGGGTGCAAGTTCTGGGAAGGAGTTTGGGTGCAGGAGGGGGCTCAGGGCTGGGACAGAGGACTGGGGTATGGGAGAGTGTGATGGCTCTAGGAGGGAGTTTGGGTGCAGGAGGCGGCTCATGGGTTGGGCAGGGGTGTAGGACCAGGAGGTGCTTACCTCAGGCAGCTCCAGGTCAGTGGTGCAGGGAGCTAAGGAGGCTTCCTCGCTTCCCTGGGGTGGGGAGCATGGGGCTCCGTGTGCTACCCGCACCTCCAAGCGCCACCCCTGCAGTTCTGATTGGCCACAGTTCCCAGCCAATGGGAGCTCGGAGTTTGTGCTCGAGGTGGGGTCAGTTCGCTGAGATCACACCACCTCTCAAGGGCCACAGGGACAGCGCTGGCAAGGAACCCGACAGTCCTCTATGTTGCTGAAGTTTTAGTGCTTAAAATCTCCCCGGCTGGCTTCAATAGCCTCCGAGAGATAGGGCCTGATTCCAGGAAACTCCCAGTGAAACTAGATTGGGGCCACTTCTACACAATTATTGTACAGATACATAGATTAAAATGGTCTCTGTTTCATTAGAATTTGTGAGGCCAAATAATCTCGACTACAATCAGCACTCAAAACCACAAAACCAACCCCGCTATCAGGCAAACCAATACAACAGCAATTCAGTGACTGGCATATATACATCATTCCTACAGTTTCTCCCTTTCCCTCTCGCCCTCCTCCCAGCCCCCAACAATAAGTTTGTTTTGATTTTTTGGTTTGTTTTGTTTTTTAAATGAGTGGTGTTAGCAGACATGCCAAGGGAAGTATATTTTAGCGTACTGACATTTCATCCATGGCTTTTTAAGCCTTAAATTGGTCAGATGAGGCTCTTTTCTTAGGTTTGAAAAAGACTTCATAATATTTGACAACTATGCAGCAGTTCTCCCAGGAACAAGATGGCAATTTAATATAGAAGACAGTTAAGTCTATTTCTTCATTAATAGCCAAGATAGCAGAAACGACACTGCAGGTCCTTTGAATTAGTGACATTAATAGGGCGTCTGGGTACAAACACTGGCCTTGAACATGCCCTTACTAAATTTTCATGGTCTAGGTTCTAGCACCAACTCTCAGATCTCTCAGTAAGCCCCAGACACTGAGGCTCCTACTGTACCGATACTATTATGGTTTTGATACTATTATTACAGTGAACTTGTTAAGACACTTTTGTGGCTCTCTGGTACTCAGCTGGATAGCAAAGTAACTCATTTACAATAAAGGGGCCACATCACAGCACCAGGGAAGTAGCCATCTATTTTCTCTGGCTGAAATTCTATTTTGGCTTCTTTTAAATTGCACTAGAGAAACTGATTAGTTATTGGACCAGTCCTATTATTCTATTTCATACCTAGCTGAAAAGACACTTATCTTACAAACCTAGTCTGTACAAATACGGTGTGATTTCTAGGCTATTCATTAGCTCAGATGTAAGTGCTGCAGTGAAAAGATTTTGGCAAATCTCTTGTGCCATTTGAAGCTGTCTCACTGTTGTTAAAGAACCCGCTAAACTTGCTTATTTACCTAATTAGAGATTGCACTAAATTGCTGCTTAACAAATAAATTCCACTTACCTTTATCTCAGGCTCTTTTTCACATTCTTCTATATACAAGTCATATAGCTTTTGAAATACAGATTTTCTGAAATTAAGGAAAATGTTAACATAAAAATTGTGTTAAATCAATCCAATAAAAAGTTAAATATTGAAATATTTGCTACCTTCCACTGGATAAATATTTTCGTTTGGTAGGTCTCTGACGGGCACTTTCAATGACATACTGGAAGAGAAAGGTGCATGAAACTCAACAGTTCTATTAATGTATAAGTTACTTTAAGAGACTTAATATCATTAAAGCAAATTTAGGTTACAGTAGTTATTCTGTGTTACAGAAGCAACAACAATATGTCAAACTGCAGTTTTTTAAACGGAGTAAATACTCTCACTTCTAGAGTGGTCTAGAGGAGCAATAGTTACAAAGGAGTGCGTAATTCCAACCAACAGCCAACAAAGGAGTTATTTCATAGCTAAAATTAAAACAAAGTGGCATGTTTCATGATTATCACTATCACGGTTAAGAAGTAGTTTCTGAAGTTGATGACACTTTATATCAACATTTTGTATTTACAGTAACCAAACCTTAAAGAAACCTGAAATTTCACTGTATTTGAAGCAAGACAATTGCAACATTCAGATGTACTGCTGTTACCCTGGTACAACTCACTATCTTTGAACACAGCCAGCTGTGTTTTAGAAGGCCTACTTTGTTCCTGCATTTCTCTTAACATTTTTTAGAAAGTAGTGTAATTCTAAACAAATGCAAGATGTGTACAATATTTTAATAAATGTTAGTTAAGACACTCTGAGGTCAAATTTAGCCCTTGATTTAGGTTTTACATAGACAAGCTTTCACAAAATCCAAAGTCTGGAGGAAACATTTCCATTCTTTACAAAGTCCTAACTGATCATTTGGTTTATTATAAATAGGTTCTCCTTCTTCTTCGCCCCCCTCAAATATTTTGAATCCAGTATTATATAGCATATGAAAAAATGACTGAAATATTCTTTGTTAGCTGTGGGATAACAAATTGCTCATACTATGTTTATGTAAATTATATAAATAGAAGCCTTATATGATTCTACTTCACCAGGATACATAATTGTTTTAAAAATAGGTAAATAAAAAAAAATGTCTTAAATGCTTTCCTTATTGGAAAGGCCAAGCAACTAGATTCTTTGCCTGAGCTGGTAGTTTTAGCGACAATTTTGCAAAGCTAATGTACTAAAAAGTTATACCTAGTCTATACAGAAACACCTTCATATAACATAAATGCACAAAATGTAAAGAGACATTTAAATTTAAACCTGATCAATAGGCAACTTAGCTATTCCTTACCTCTGCACGATCCAATGCCAGTTCTAAAGCTTGTTGCTGCAAAAATTATAAATAGCTTTCTTAGAAAATGCATTAACTGATGAAAACCTTGTACTGAAACAACCACCCCAAACTCTATGACTAGGACTCAAAGTAGTATTTGTTTGTTATTTTTACAGGACTAGCTGATCAAATGTAGGATTCTTTGGCATGGACAGAATTTTAGCAATAAATTCAGCACTCTGTTTTACTGCATTAACTGTAATTAACTCCACTACAGGATTTGTGTAGATTTGACTGGATTATTAAGTGTTAGAAGGACAGCGATGCTGAACTGTAAGGTGGGCGATACCAAATTTTAATCAAAATTTAATTTTTAAAAAATTGAGAAAAATTGGGTAGGCAAGGCTATTCTTTGACCTCACCCTGGCTGCCAACACACATCTTTTAGAACAACTGCTTACTTGCATCTATTGCATCAGGAAGAGTAGCACTAGTGGGATAAAGGATGTGTGAGAGAAAGACATTGTAACAACTAACTGTAAAGCAGAGTAGTCTTGAAGAAATGAATCAAAGCCCACAGCCACTGATACCAAAGAGTGTGCACTAAAGTAGGTCATCTTCCCAGGGAATGAAGACGCAAACCTCCACCTCTCAGACTCAGTACATTACACTTCTCCTATCAACATGGAATCACTACGAAGTGGTCTAGGCCCCTTCCCAGACATACAAGCAGCCATTTCATGATTGCATACTGAACTCAAAGTCCTGCAAACTGTTCATAACATCTGATAGAATTCACTAGACAATTATTACTGTAGCTGATTTACAGAATCATACAAATGTAGGGCTGGAAGGAACCTCGGGAAGTCATAGTGAAGCTAGACCATACCTAACAGGTGTTTGTTCAACTTGGTTTTTTTAAAAGCTTTCAATGATAGGGACTCCATGACCTCCCTTGGAAGCCTATTCCATTGCTTAACTATTTCCCTTATAGTTAGATTTTTTTCCCCCTAATATCTAATCACCCTTGCTGTAGATTAAGCTCTTTACTTCTTGTTCTACTTTTAGTGGATATGAAAAACAATAGATCACTGTCCTCTTTATAACAGCTCTTAACATATTGGTAGATTTATCAGTTCATCCCTCAATCGCCTTTTCTCAAGACTAAACAGTCCCAGTTTTTTCAACTTGTAGGTCAGGTTTTCTAAACCCTTTATCATTTTTGTTGCTCTCCTCTGGCCTCTCCAATTTGTCCACGTCCTTCCTAAATTGTTGTACCCAGAACTGGACACAGTTCTCCAGCTGGAGCCTCACCAGTCCCAAGTAGAGTGGGACCATTAGCTCCTGTCTTACATACAACACTCCTATTGATATAGCTCAGAGTCATGTTAGCCTTTTTGTAGCTGCAGCACATTGATGGCTCACATTCAGTTTGCGGTTCACTAGAACCCTCAGATCCTTTTCAGCAGTGCTGTAATCTAGACAGTTATTTCCCATTTTGTAGCTGTGCATTAGGAAGGAAAAATCAAGGAGAAGTACTGTGCATTTGTCTTTATTTAATCTAATCTTTTTGAATTCAGACAAATTGGTCAAGGTAATTTTGATTTTTAAACCTGTCTCCAAAGTGCTTGCAATCCCTCCCAGTTTCGTATAATCTGCAAATTTTATAAGCATACGCCCTACTCCATTAGCCATGTCATTATTGAAACTATTGACTAGCACCAGACCCCAGACTGATCCTTGAGAGACCCCATTAGATACATGCTCCCAGCTTGACAGCAAACCACTGATAACTACTCTGAGTATGTTTTTTCAGCCATATGTAATTTCATCTAGACTAAATTTCCCTAGTTTGCTTATAAGAATATCATGTGGAACGGTGTCAAAAACCTTACTAAAAATCAAGATATGTCATCCCTACTGCTCCCCCCATTCAGTAGGTCAGTAATCCTATCGAAGAAGGAAATAAAGTTGGTTTGGCATGATTTGTTCTTGACAAATCCATGCCAATGACTCTTTATACCCCTATTATCCTCCAGGTGTTTACAAAATTGATTTTTAATAATTTGCTCCAGTATTTGTCCAGGTACTGAAGTCAGGCTGACTGGTCTATAATTCCCCAGGTCTTCCTTGTTTCCTTTATTCAAGACAGGTACTATGTTTGCCCTTCTCCAGTTTTCTGAGACCTCTCTAATCCTCCAGATAATTGCTCATGACTCCAAGATTGCTTCAGCTAGTTCCATAAGTGAGGTAGGATGAATTTAATCAAACCCTGCTGAGTGGAATACCTCTAAATATTCTTTATGCTGCTCCTTCCCTATTTTGACTTGCTTTCATTCCCCTCACTGCCAGTATTAATTGTGTTTAATACCTGGTCATCATTAACCCTTTCAGTGAAGTCTGAAGCAAAATATGCATTAAGCACTTGAGCTTTCCTGATGCCATCAGTTATTAGCTCTTCTTCCCAGGGTTGGATAAACATTTTGTGGGCCCAGTGCCAAACATATGCAAGCTCCCTGCGGTGGGAGAGAGCCCAATGCAAGGGCACTCTTTACAAACCTGCAGCTACCAGACGCACACTGGCCCACCTGGCTCTGCACTGCAAGTGTGCCCCTTCCCCTTGGTGATGGTCCTGTGCCACACTGCCCTCCTACTGACAATCCCCACCCCAAATCTTCTATGCTCAGTGCCCCCCGCACAGACCCCTATGGACAGAATCCCCCACTGAGATCCCTCACATATCCCTGCACTCAGTGCCCCTCTGGCCCACTATGCCCAGTGCTTCCCTGCCCAGAGAGCCCACCATTACAATTGCACAACGTCTTGCACACCACCACCCTCTGCCCCAACACACACACCTTCCACCAGCTTCCAGAGCCTCCCCACCCCAATGCCCAAAACACAACCCCTTCTATCCCCCACTACTCAGTGCTCCCAAAAGAGACCCATTCCCCCACACCCTGCCCCTCGTTCACACTTACTAGCCCCGCTGAGAGGTGACCACGTCTGCTGGACTGAGCCAGCAGCATGCGGATTGCTCTGGCCCCTTGGGAGTGGCATCATCAGCCAAAAAAGGAGCAGGAGTGGGGCCTGCCCGGGCCGGGCTCACTCATGACCCACTTGCCTGGTGGGGCCTAGCCAAGCCCCCCACACTGCCTTCTCCACCCTTATTGGTCAAGACCAGCCTGGCCTCTGCACCGCTCACAGGCGGCTTGGCTCCAGTGAGGTGTGCAGGGTCCCAAGGGGGTGGGCATCGGAGACTGCTCGGAAGCAAAGCTGCGCTGGGGAGCAGGGTAAACCCCTGAGATGCGACCCCCAAGAGCAGGGTTTCTCAAACTGGGGGTCGTGACCCCCCCTGGGGGTTGCCAAGCACCCCCGGGGGGAGGGGGGGTTCACAAGCTCCTGGCACCGCTTAAAAGCCGCCGAATGAATTACTTCCGCACTCGGCGTTTTTTTGGCAGACATACCGAGCTATTTCGGGAGCGCTCAGCATGTCTGCCGAAAATAGCCGCCGAATGTGGAAGTAATTCATTCGGCAGCTTTTCGGTGGACATACAAGGAGCTGCCGTGGTAGCCGAGGAACGAAAGATCTGTCGCAGTTCTCATAAGTCCAGTCCGGCTAGAGCCAGCAGACATGCCCAGTCTGCATGGCAGAGCCCGACTGCTGGTCAACAAGCCCCCTACAGGCGAGCAGGATCAGCTGGCTGGGAGCTACTCACACATCAAGGCCTGGGTGATGGACTGCCTCAGGTGAGAGGCCAGACCTGGCTGTGTGGATAGGTTAGAAGGGTCCATAATGGGTCCTTTCCCAGTGTGGGCCTGGTGCCATTTTGTATCTGTCCAGGGCTCTAAAAATACTCTCTCTTTGAAGTCCCAGGGAAAAATGTCCATACAAGTTCCCTCCAGAGCTGAGCAAACATGATTTCATCATGTTAATGCAGCGCACAGGAAGAGAAACTGGCTAGAGAAAAAGTGCTATAAGACAAAATACTTCCCCACAACTAATCTTTCAGCAACAGTAACCTTAGAAATTACTTGTAAGAATAATAGGTATGAAGTTTTCAGATAGAAGTCTGACTTTCAAGCTTATGCTGTGCCTTTCAACTGTGGAAACCACTGCTACAAAACATTGAGACAGAAAGTAACAGGATTCAAGATATTTAAATATTTATGTGAATAATACAGAGTTATACTTTCTAGAATAGATGGCATAAGGGATATCAATCCACAGGTTTTTAGGCACAACTTATTCACTGCCTGCTTGACATTAAGAAAATACCCTAAAGGCATGTTACTGCCGAACTGCCCACTACAGATGTGCGAGTAGGGCTTACGCATTCCTCTGAATCATCTAGTACTGGCCACTGTTGGAGACAAGACACAAGAATGGATTTATATGACAATTCCTATATTCTATTAGCAGTGACTAACTGATTTAGGCACAGCATTCACAAACTCCGCAGAGAGCCCCACCATCAACTTGAGAGTGCTACAGTGTTAAGTCACATTTCTGAGGATATCAGAGACAAAGGATTTTTCCTTCTCCACCTTCACCTGTCAAATACCCACCACCCTAAAGGCAAAAGAGTTATGAAAAGCAGGACGTGAATTGTATCTTACCATTGTAGTTGAAGCCAGATGTCCAAATGGCAGATGAAGTATTTAGGAGTTTTGGTGCAGTAGGCAAACAGTCATATTTTTAGGGTCACACTAGGTACTGTAACATTGGGGTGAAGGAAAGAAATACAATCACCAACTACACTAAACAAACACTACAATTATTTAAACTGGACATTTTGATGGCAGATCATATTGATTATTTATATAGCATCTTTCATCCACTAATACGGAAGTCACCACTGAATACTGTTATCCTGCAAGTGAAGAACAGCCATTGTGCATCAACCCCCTCTAGCCAGGAAAAGGAAAATAACCTTAATCAAAGAAATTACAGTGCCAAATGTCATTAGCTATACCTGTGGTGTCTTGGTGGAATATCAATATCACCCGTGTCTCTGATAGGCATAGTAAAATGGAATATTTAATGACAGTAACTCATCAGAACATTTATTTTATGCATCAAAGAGTCAGTGCTGATGGCTTTGATTTTATATATTATTCTAATGACAGCAGCTCCAATTACACCTCCTTGCACCATTTTGAGATGTTAGTTCAGTAATGACTCAGGGTAAAGACTGCCAACTACTGAGGTATTAATAATTTTACTCAGCACGTGTGCTCCTTAGACATTCTTCATTCAACTATTAACCAAGTCCTGCTATTTGTTTCACTTTTAAATTCAACTAGATAATACAACTACTTAAATATAACATTTTTATATTATGTTTACTAATCATCAGTTAATCCCTTTGAGCCCCTCAACGGGGAGACTTCAAAGTCAAAGAGATCAGTTTTACTTTTGATTCAAACACTGCAGGGGAGCAGTTTAACCATTTCCACTGAGTTTTATTTTGAAATGTGGAAACAATCCCACTAGTTTTAGGTTTTATAAAGCTTCTGAATACACATTTTAAATTATGTTTAAATTGACAAGTATGTCTCTGTTATTAGCTAGATCTTAGCCATAAGAACAGCCATACTGGGTCAGACCAAAGGTCCATCCAGCCCACTATCCTGTCTAGCCAAACTCTTTCCTTAGAAACCTGTTCAACCATTCTTTTGGTTGGTTTTTGGTCTCAATCCCAGGGACACACTGTGGTACTGGGAAGTGATGCCATTGCTGCTACACGTACATGATGCAAACTGCAGCTCTGGCCTTGAGGTAAACTGGCCAGGGCGCGCTCAGAGCTAAGCGCTGTCCAAGCCAGAAAAGGCACAATCCCGGCCCCGAGACCCCGCGACCCACAGCCGCAGGACCGAGATCACGGTAGCGCTGGGTCCGCGGGCCGACAGGGGCACTGGGAGGGGCAGGACGACGGGATCGCGGGCTGGCGGGGGAGAAGGGGCCGGGCAGCCTCGCCAGCGTCCCGTTGGGTGGGAGGCGGCGGCCGCCTCAACTGACAGCGCCGGCAGGTATGGGAGGGAGCCGCAGATCCCAGCCGGGAGAGCCGCCCAGACAGCGCGGGGAGGGCCGGGCCCAGGCGACACAACAGCCGCAGACAGGCCGGGGCGGGAGGCCCGGGCGGCCTGGCCCGGGGGGGAGGCGCCGCGGAGGGTTCGACTCGACCTCGCCCCCGACGTTGGACACAAGCGCCCCCCGCCCCCTTTACCTGCCGGCCTCATGTCGGGTCCTGCCCCCCGCACAGCTGCCCCCGCGGCCCTTTCATCCGCCCCCCTCCCGGCCCGCGGCGCCGCGGCTGCTTCCGCCCCAGAACTTCCGAGTGCGGCCCGGAAGGGGCGGGAAGTGTTACCCTAGAGACGGGACGAGGGGGGGGAGGCGGGAGAGAGTCTGCCTGCCCTGTTGCCATGGTGAGCAAGCCTGGTGTGGACTCCCCCCTTCATCCCCAGCGGCGGGGGCGGGAATCCGGGGGCGGGGGTGACTCAGGGCTGAGGCCCTTCTGGAGCCGTCCCCGATTTCTCTACATGTGCATCCAGCCTGTAGTTGACCCCCTGCAGCCTCCCAACATCCCACACTCACCTGCCACTCGCCACACCCAGCTCTGCGGTCCTGCTCTGCCACAGACTTCCTATGTGGCCTTGGGCAAGTCACCTGTGTCCAGCTCTTGGGAGCCTAAATACCTTGGCACAGTGATTCCCAAACTTCAACAACCCGTGAACCCCTTTCACTAAAATGTCAAGTCTTGCGAACCCCCCTCCTAAAAATCAATATTTCCAGGGATTTTCTCCTTTCCCGGAGTTTAAATTATAAAAGCAGTGCTCTTGGAAATATAACATTTGTTTTTATGTCAAGAATCAGAGAGGTAGTCATGTTAGGGTATGTCTTCACTACAGGAGTAGGTCGATTTCCCTTAAGTCGATTTTCTAAAGTCTACTTTAGAAAATCGACTTAGTGTGTCCCCACTAAGGACAGCAGGTCGATAGTGGTCGACACTGTGTGTCCTTAAACTTTTGCAGGGGTCGACATAGCCCGCATTGCACTGTGGGTAGGTAGCCCACAGTGCCGGGAGTGCCGGACTCCCCCCCCGCTCACCCAAGCAGCCCCGCGCCGAACCCCCCCGCCCGCCCAAGCAGCTCTGCGAAACCCCCCCGCTCGCCTGAGCAGCCCCGCGAACCCCCGCACCCGCTCAAGCAGCCCCGCGAACCCCCCCGCCCGCCCGAGCAGCCCCGCGCCAGACCCGGCAGGCGGGGTGGTTTGCGGGGCTGCTTGGGCGGGGCTGCTTGGGCGGGCACGGGGCTGCTCGGGCGGGCGGGGGGTATGCGGGGCTGCTTGGGCGGGCGGGGGGTTCGCGGAGCTGCTCGGGCGGGCGGGGGGGTTCACGGGGCTGCTTGGGCGGGCGGGGGGGTCTGGTGCGGGGCTGCTCGGGCGGGCGGGGGAGTTCGCGGAGCTGCTTGGGCGGGCGGGGGGGGGGTCCGCGGGGCTGCTCGGGCAGGCGGGGCGGGGCCGCGCGGCTGCTCAGAAGGAGGCTTAAAGTCAGATGCCTCTTCACTACATCACAATCGACCTAGAGAGGTCGATTTTAGCGCTACTTCTCTCGTCAGGTAGGAGTTATAAAGTCGATTTTGAGGGCCCTTTAAATCGACTTTAAGGGCATGCGTGTGAAGACAGGTACACGTTTATCTCGACTTAACGTCATTAAAGTCGACGTTAAGTCGTAGTGAAGACATGCCCTTAGTCCAGAATAGCAGAGGTAACAAAGAGTCCTGTGGCACCTTAAAGACTAACTAAAGTATTGAAGCATAAGCTTTCGTGGGCTAATACCCACTTCGTCAGATGCAAGCAGTGACTAAAGTATTGAAGCATAAGCTTTCGTGGGTATTAGCCCACGAAAGCTTATGCTTCAATACTTTAGTTAGTCTTTAAGGTGCCACAAGACTCTTTGTTACATTTGTTTTTATGACATTCTTATCACACACTATTATTTATCATTACAGTATTTTTATTACATTATGAAAACGGCAACACTCTTCCAAGCTCTCACTTTTGTAGTTTATATCATTTTGAATAAGCCTGTTATAAGACAAGGCTCCTATGTTTCATCAAGGAGTATCAGATGTGAAACAGCAGGAATGGATTTAAGAAGCCAACTCAAAGAGTTCCTCCTACACAAACATTCAGGTCTTGAGCAGGCCAGGCAAACGGCGCACGTTACAACAAAGCTTAAACTTGTTCTTCATAATCATTTTAAAAACAACAGTAGCTGCCTATTTAATTTTAAAACAGCAAAAAATATCCACCACCCTTTCCATTTCTTATAAGGAGTCTTGAAGTTTAAATCTCCTCAGTGTGATAGATATGCTTGCTTTGATCTGCTTAGCTCTTGGAAGTCCAGGGGCCGTGGGCTGCTCTCTGTCTGCCATTAGGGATTTTTTTCCTGAGAACCCCCTATAACTTTATGTGAACCCCAGTTTGGGAACTACTGCCTTGGAGGATCTAAATACCCCTTAGTAGCCCTCTGTACCTCACTTCGCCATCTTTGGGAATACTTACAATAGGAAGAATAGTACTTCCCTACCTCACCAGGATGTTGTAAGGACCACTGTGTGAAAGACTGTGATTATCACAGTAATGAGGACCATTTCAGCACCTAAAATAGATATGGCTTGCTGCCCATGCTAGTGGAAGTTTCTAGGGGGCACAGGTATTTCAGTGTTTGTGAGCAATTCCGGACTGGTTGGTGTAGCAGCAATTCATTTGGAATAATTTACCAAGTCACTGACAATTTTTAAATCAAGATTCGATATTTTTCTAAAAGATGTGTGCTAGGAATTATTTTGGGGACAGTCGCTGGCCTGTATTATACAGGCGATCATATGAGATGATCACAGTGGTCTTCTAGCCTTTGAATCTATGAATTGTGAAGTCACAGTGGTGACTCTGGGGGTGGGGGCAATGGTTCTATGCATGGGGTGAGATGAATCTTGTTTCATTGTTAGAATTACACATTTGGTGTGAGGGCTGGTTTTCTATAAAAGTTTGATAGCTTTCTGCAAAGTTCTACAAATTCTCCAGGACAAAACCCACAAATATCTAGAGCCCTGTGGGGATACAAAATTTGTATCTGCATCTGATCTGCAATCCACAAAAAAGATCCATAGCTATAAAGCAGATAGCTGCAGATTTTCAGGGCTTTAGATATTAAATTTGGATCCGTATCCATCTGAATCTGCAAAAATGGTCAGTGGATATCTGCCTCAGTAGAGGCAGATATTTGTGGCTATAAAGTGGATAGCTGTGGATTTGCAGAGGTCTACAAATAGCCATCTTTTCTTTAAACCAACAGGTGCAGCCAGTGGAGGTGGAAGTTCAAGGGCAGGCCTCTTCATGATGCACCATTCAGGCTAATACTCATTCTGAGTCATTACTTAGATGCAGTGTTGTGTTGGTAAGGATGGCAGATATTCATTGGCAACAGGTGCTCCAAACAATGGGGATCTTTGTGGTGCTTGACACTATCCCTGTAGGAGTCAGAGGCAGTGGGCTGATCTCGGATTGCATTACAAATCTACTGATGGCATAGGTGGAAAGTGGTTTTTCTGTTTGCTTTACTTGAATATTTTTATTATGTATAAGAGTACAAGAAATAAGACAACAAATGCAGATACAGAGTAGTGTATGTATATTCCTGTGCACCTTTAAAATGTCTATGAATTATAGAATAAGTAAGATAGGAGCATCAAGATCAAGCTACAAATGTAAAATGGTATATTTAGAGATAAGTATCTGCCAGGATCAGATGATAAAATAATGAAGTAAGGAAAGAGTGAAAACAACTCCTTACTGCCTGAATATCAATTTATTAATCAAGCAATACAGATTTTGGGGTAGGGATTGGATCTCTTAAAGCGGAAGAATTGTAAAAAATGTGTACAATGTGTTAGTAACTTTGCAACATTGATAAATGGTAGCAATTCTGTAAGCATCTGTCCAAGGAGACCATATGTTATAATACCTATGACCAGAGTTCTTCGCTGAATATGTTAATCTTTCCATCTCATTCATTGTCTATATATGTTTTTTCCATTGTCTAATAATGGAGGTTCTGTCAAGCAGCCAATATCTTGTGATAATATATTTTTCCAAATGTAATAGCTGATGGTCATATCTTGTGAAGTCTTGAGCTCCTCCTGCAAAGTGCTGGTGTTCCCCAATGCCTGCTGAAGTAAAAAGGGGTTGAAGACTCTGTATTTAGTAGATCTTACAAATTAATAGTAGATTCATCAGGAATATATATAAAAGTTGAAAATATCTAAAATGTTGCATTATAAATGCTGAGTGGGAGTAGGTGTCTTTCCCAACTGAGTCCACAGAATCAAAACTTACTCCCTTCCTAAGATTTTGTCTTATAAACAAATCAAAACTAGAAGTGTAGGTTGGGAGGTAGCTCTAGCCTCAACTATGGAGTGACCATTCCTTCATAATATGCAGCCAATAAAATAATGTGGTTGTACTTGGCACATAAATAGAACTTTACAAATGGTAAATAATTATCATGACATGTTTATGAGATGGGGATAATAATACTTACCTATTTTATACATGGGGGAACAGAGAGGGTGATTCGTTATTGCACTAAGGATTCTTTATATCACCAGGGGAAGTGGTTTCTGAGAATACCCTCCTCATAAGGAGGCTTCCTGCACCAGCACAGAACCATTAAGGGCAGCCCTATCCTAGCCCTTATCTAAGCCTCAGTACAAGGGAGTGTGTCGGTGCACAGAAATGGGAGGGGAGAGGTGACAAAGGGGCATAGCTAAAGCATCCTCTGTTACAGCTATTCTATGCTTTCCAGAGTTCATACGGGCCTCTGAGATTGTTCTGAAGCTGAGAATCATGGAAGTCCCCCAAATAGCCCCAGAGAAAGTTCACAGCTTATAAATCACTAGAGTTACACTGGAATAAAGGTGGAGAAACACAGTGGTGAATCCGGCCTGATATGTTCTTAATAGTTGAATAAAAATGTTGTGTTAAAAGTACTTCTTGATGCTGGGCTTGGCAGTCTTCTAGGTTTCATGGAAATTTTGGAATCACAGATTACATATTCTTCAAAGATACTCGCTGTATATTTTAACCTTTTGCCCCACAGGAAAGATATTGTAACAATATGTAATCTTTGGCATACACAGCTGGGACAAATGATGTACATAGATTCATAGGTTATAAGGGAAGAAGGGACCACTGTGATCATCTAGTCTGACCTCCTGTATAACATAGGCAATAGAACTTTCTTGAATTAATTACTGATTGAAACTAGAACAGATCTTTTAGAAAAACATCCAGTCTTGATTTAAAAATTGCCAATCACGGAGACAACACCACAGTTCTTGATAAGTTGTTTCAATGGTTAATTACCCTTGCTTCTAAAAATTAGCACCTGTTCCAGTCATGGGTGGCAGGTGAAGCCCCCCCCTTTTCAGGAGGCTAGCACCTGGCTCTGTCCCTTCCACTCATGTCCCTCCCACCCCAGAGCACTAGGACCCTCTGACTTCCCACCTCATGTCTGGAGCCACAAGCTCCTCTCTGCTTGGAGGAGTCCCAAGCACCCGGCCCCCGTTGGCCAAAGGAGCCCTGGGCTGGCCAGAGGCCCGAGCACCCTGCAGCCAGTGGTGTTCCAGGCCAGTAGCCCCGAGTCCCTCCCTACCCCCCACTGGCCCAGAGAAACCCAGGGCCAGCTGCAGCCATGCTTCCCCTCCCCAGACCAACAGTGCTGTTAGAAGTCCAGTTGGCAGTGCTGCAGCGCTAAGGCAGGCGTATCCCTACGTGTCTTGACTCTGTGCTGTGCCCTAGAAATGGCTTGCAGGTCTGGCTCCTAGGCAGCAGAGGGTGAAGGGCTGGCCACAGGTCTTCACGTGCTGTCCCACCCGTAGCACCGGCTCCACACTCCTATGGGCCAGGAACCGTGGCCAATGGGAGCTGCAGGGGCTATGCTGGCAGGTGAAAGCAGAGTGCAGAGCCACCTGCGATGCCTCTGCGTAGCATGCTGGCTGCTTCCAGGGTGCAGTGTGGTTGATGGTGCCAGGACAGGCAGGAAGCCTGCCTTAGTCCCCACACTGTGCTACTGACCAGAAGCCGCTGTAGATAAGCCTGTGCTCCAACCCCAAGCTCCAACCTCTTGCTCCAGCTCTGAGCCCCCTGAAACCTGGAGCCCCCTCCTGCACTCCAAACCCCTCATTCCTGGCCCCACCCAAGAGCCTGCACCCCTAGATGGAACCCTCACCCACCTGCACCTCATCCCACTGCCTCAACCGGCAGCCCCCTCCCACATCCCGAAGCCCTCATTTCTGACCACATTTCTGGAGCCTCAGGAAAGGGGTGGGGCTAGGGTGTTTGGTTTTGTGGGATTAGAAAGTTGGCAACCCTACCCAAACCCTGCAACCGGGGGTCCATTAGCAGTACCAGGGGAGGCCCAGCCTATTATATCAACCACCTATGGTTCCAATGGTTAATTACCCTCACTATTAAAAATTAGCAATGCTTATGTAACCATTCTGCCCTTCAGAATTGGCAGCAACAAGGGCCAGGTTCAGTAAATAGGGGTTCCCTCTCAACAATACAATGCAAACTGGCTCGAGCCCCCACCCAGTGACCTGGGAAAATCCTAACACACCCCTGGGCGCCTCAATGAGGCAATACTTCCCCTCTTGCAAGCACAGATCGGTGTAACAGAAGATCTTTATTAACATGAGGTAAATGACATCACTAAACTGGGAAAAACACCACACCTAGGGTTCATACACCAACCCGTGAGCAAATTGCCCCTCCCCAGCAAGTTTGGGCTGTGTCCTCTCCTGTGGGTTCAGGAGTCCAGCAACCCCAAAAGTCACCCAAAGTCCCAAAAGTTCAACAGCCCCAAAGTCTCTGGAGTCCCTGGTGGAAAGTCACTCTGCCGAGTCTTACCTCCCAGGCTGGGTGGAAGTGGAGAGCAGAGTGGAGGGTACCTTCATGAGGTCCGAGGCCGACGGCCCAGTCTCTCCGTGGGGTGCTGGTGGCTCCGCTAGCCGCCCTGCTAGCCGACACAGGAACTGCTCTGCCCGCGGCTCGACTCTGCTCGCTGTCTCAGGAACTGCTCAGGAACTGCTCGGCCAGCTGTCTCAGGAACGGGTCAGCCGGCACCGGGACTGCTCAGCCAGCTGTCTCAGGAACAGGTCAGCCAGCACCAGGGCTGCTCGGCCAGCTGTCTCAGGAACGGGTCAGCCGGCACC
This sequence comes from Sternotherus odoratus, assembly GCA_032164245.1. NCBI lineage: Eukaryota > Metazoa > Chordata > Testudines > Kinosternidae > Sternotherus > Sternotherus odoratus. The sequence continues at coordinate 258,074,570 of JAVMKO010000001.1, read as the reverse complement.
GGGACTGCTCGGCCAGCTGTCTCAGGAACGGGTCAGCCGGCACCGGGGCTGCTTGGCCAGCTGTCTCAGGAACGGGTCAGCCGGCACCGGGACTGCTCGGCCAGCTGTCTCAGGAACGGGTCAGCCGGCACAGGAACCGCTCTGCTTAGGGCCCCCCACTTAAGATAAAGCTCAGTGATTTTCAGCTCTTAAGTGATTTCAGCTCTTGAGTGATTTCAGCTCATAGCGGGGGGCCTTAGTGCAGAGGCACCACCAGACCCAAAACAACTTCAGCTCCGTGGGCTGAAGTTAGACTCCTAAAGGAAGCAAAAGTCAGCTCTAACATTCCACAGGGGAGAGAGGCCAGGTGCAATAGGCCTGTGCGGCCCTCAGACAAGGCCCTGACCACAAGGTCTTGAGCCTGTCTACAGCCTCTCTCAATTCAGTGAGTTTTGGAACTCCTGTCCCTTGTTTACCGAGTGCTACCTAGCTGAAGGCGAGTCCCTCCAGCATGCCAAAGGCCAAATCAATGTCCCAACCCCTCATTCACATAAACATGTTAATCAGCACTCTATCATTCTTGCCCCAATACTACAGAAACTGGGGGTCCCACAGTAGCCAAAGTGATCATTTTGGCTGTTAGAGTGCAGGCCAGGTGCGGTGGGTGTGTCTAAGCAAATCAGGTGTTATTTTCCAAAAGCTACTGCAATTTCTGCAACTCACCACTGGATGTCACCCATACTGACACTGCAAAGTCATTGCAATTCCTGCAATTCCCTGACACTGCTTACACTTATGGCAATTTTTTCCATATAGTGATTATAACTATAAAGAATATTATTTTTATGGTGTTTTGAATGCTTGCCATTGTCTATATGGAAAATGAATCTATTATAGTCATTCTGGTTCTTTTTTTTTTGTTTGTTTGGCTTGGTGTACGTTAATTGAATGTGCAGTGTTGGATGTTAATCTTTTCACTGGGGATAATTTGTCACTGGAGCCAACCTAAGTGATCGGGTGTATGACACTCAATAAAATAGTCTGAGTTCATTGAAGCCAGAGCTGTTGTAATGTATCACAGTAAGTGGTTTCAAAGAAAAAAATTGCTTATATTGTGGAACATTCACATATTCAGAGGTACTGGGTTTTGCTGCAAAAAGATCTTAGATCCTGGACATATGTGAAAAATATTTTTTTGTTACTTTGAATGTGCAAACTGACTAGCTTTATACTCTCATTCTGAAATGTAACATAGGAGATGTCAAATAATTTGCCTCTGGGCAGCTGGACACTGCCTCAGTTACTCCATCTGCTGTAAGAATTTTTATTTAATGTAATATAGACCATTCTGTCCGGACAGATGTCACTGCTTAGCCTGGGCTGCAGATCTCTTCTGATGATGGATCCAGGATCTATTCTAGGGACATGAGCCTGCTTTTTTCTCTTTTCATGCCACTTAACATCTCCATGAGCTATCCATTCAAGGATAAATATGTCTGTGTAATTGCATTGAAAGGAAATGGCAAATGTGAAATATTCTTCATTCTGCTGCAACTAGGCTAGAGTCCTTTTCCTGCCTAGAGCCAGCCCTTCATTCTTTAAACAAACTACTGTGCTGCAGAATCAATGACTACTATTATGTGCTTAAAAAGCCACACTCCTGGCATGACAGCAATTGACCTGTGTTTTGCTTAGCATGAAGAGGTAGGTGACATACATGTAGTCAGCAAGTGAGTCCACTTAGGAATTCATAGGTTTCTTTATGCATTAGTTGTTTGAAAGTAACAGTTTCCCAGCGATTGGCATCTTTCGTTTTAAGAGGTATATGACTATCCTGGGTCAAACTGATTTTTTCTTCAGCTATGATTTTTGCCCTACTTTTGTCACTTCAGCTTTTCATCCAGATTGAGTCCCATTTCCTAACCTGTTGCTGGAACTTGGCACCTCTCTATAAAAGAGTTAAGGGAGACTGGAAGTAGGGGGTGGGTGGGTTTCTCTCTCTATGTAGCAGATGTTAGGAGTCCCAAGCCACCTTCTGGACTCCTGAGGGGATGCCTCCCCCTAAATTCACTTACAATTCCTGTTAATCAGGGAGCTCTGTCTTCTCTGTAATGAGATTCTACCAGCATTCTGATCCTGATGGGGTTTTGCAGGGTTTATAGCCAGGCTTTTGGGCAGAGAAGAGAGATTGGGGACTGAGGGAAGCAAATCTTGATGTATGTTTCACACACTTCCGACACTCATGATTCTTGTTAAATATAAGATACTTTAAATGAAGACAATATTACTGTATTTTAAAAATATGTAAATGCTGAGTTATTGTTAACTTTGAGCACCCGGAGCAACTCCTGAGCTCCTGAGCGTGTTGCTAAAGAATTCATTCTGTGGATTCTTTGGATTCCGACTGTTCCCCTAAATTTGACTTCCTGGAGCACTCAAATCACAGGGCTGAGATAATATGGGAATGAACAACCTCCAGCTTGAAAATCCCCTGGATGGATACCCAACTCTCACTTGAGCCCAGAGGTAGGTGTCATGCTACAGTACCTAGATGACTATTTGCACCTATGCAAACTTTTTAAAATCCTGAACTAAGTGATTAACGAAAAGTCACATAGCAAATCATTGGAGGAGTTGGGAAGGTAACCTTCGGTTTCCTGACAACTGTTTATAACCTCTAACTAGACGTGCTATTTCCTTAGTCCCATGTTTTATATTTCCTTTCAGTCTTCAGTTTAAACTTCAAGCCTATGTTCTGATTACAGAGTTCGAGCTGCAAGTATGAAAAACCTGTTTTATGAACAATTTCATTAGATCTGCTGACTAATGGGCAGTAACACTTTCAACATTTCCTCTAAGAATATATAGTTTTCCAAAATGACCTTCCAAGCACATACTGTTCTTGCTAGTATAATCCTAGACTGTAGTTTATATCTATACTAGCGAAAATACCCGGCGTTGCTCAGGTCAGTCGGAGGTGGGGAGGGGGCAGACAGCTGAGCGAGTGCGGGGTCCGTTGGAGGGGGCAGAGAGCAAACCTGACACCCCCACCTCACCCCCCCGACCAAACCCGACACCCCCACCTCACTTACCCCTCGACCAACCCCGACTCACATTTTCACCCCCCCAACCAAACCCAACACCCCCTGACCAACACCCACACCTCACCCCCCCGTAGACCAAACCTGACACACCCACCTCACTTCCCCCCCCCCCAACCAAACCCGACACCCCTACCTACCACCACAAACAAACCCGACACCCACACCTCACTTACCCCCCATAGACCAACCCCGACCCCCCTCCTCACCCTTCGTAGACCAACCCCGACCGCCCTCCTCACTCCCCCACCAAACCCAACACCCCCTGACCAACCCCAACCCCCACACCTCACCCACCCAGACACCTTCCCACCCCCCCGACCAAACCCAACACCCCCCGCTCACTTACCCCCCCCCCGACCAAACCCGACACCTCCACCTCACTTACCCCTCGACCAAACCCGACACCCCCACCTCACTTACCCTCCGACCAAACCCAACTCGGGTCCATCGGAGGTGGGGAGGGGGCACAGAGCTGAGGGATTCCGGGGTCCATCAGAGGTGGGGAGGGGGCACAGAGCTGAGGGATTCCGGGGTCCGTCGGAGGGGGGAGGGGGCAGAGAGCTGAGGGATTCCGGGGTTCCGTCGGAGGGGGGAGGAGGCACAGAGCTGAGGGATTCCGGGGTTCCGTTGGAGGGGGGAGGAGCAGAGAGCTGAGCGAGTGCGGTGTCTGTTGGAGGGGGTATTATGACATCATAACTATGTCACAGAGAACAGCAGCTGCCCAGCTGATGTGATTGGCCTTTAAAGAATTTCACCCCTGGGAGGCGTCAGAGGTCAGATTTGAAAAATTTTCAACTCTTACGGTCATTAGAACCCCAAGACCTCTAACTGTACCACATTTCAAGTCTCTAGCTCAAACGGTGTGGAAGGAGTAAGCGTACACGCATACATGCACGCACGCACGCATGCATGCATACACCATTTGACTTTTATATATATAGATAGATAGATAAAAGTCAAATGGTGTATGCGTGCATGTATGTACGTTCCCTTACTCCTTCCACACCATTTGAGCTAGAGACTTGAAATTTGGTACAGTTATAGGCTTTAGGGTCCTAATCAGGGTAAGAATAGAAAATTTTTCAAATCTCACCTCTGACGCCCCCTAGAGGTGAAATTCTTTAAAGCCCATTAATATCAGCTGGGCAGCAGGTTAACACCTGCTGTTCTCTGTGACATAGTTATGATGTAATAATACCCCCCTCCAATGGACCCCCGCACTCGCTCAGCTCTCTTCCCCCTCCTCCCCTCCAACGCCCCCCCCACTCACTCAGCTCTCTCGCCCCTCCCCTCCATGCCAACGGCCCCCCCACTAGCTCAGCTCTCTTCTCCCTCCCCCTCCTCCAACAGGCCCCCTCCCACTCACTCGGCTCTCTCCCCCCTCCACTCCCCAACGGACCCAAGCAACACTGGGTATTTGTGCTAGTTATAAATAAATTTCCCTAAAAATGAAGTATAACTGGCTGAAACACTTTATTTGATTGGTGCAACAAAGCATGTCAGATGTGGGTCATGGGTAGCATTTCCTGATACTTGTTTTAAATTTAACTTCTAAGGATTGAACATATTTCTGTAATTTTTGCCTTTTGGATCTTCACTTTCCAAACCTGCTGCTGGGCTCATGGTAAGCTGTATACCTTCTTATGTGTTTCTTAGTGTGCCTATAAAAACCTTCCATTGAATGTAGGCCAAGATCCTTCCCTTCTCCTCTTCTAAAACACTTACCTCTTCTGCAAAGCATTTCAGCTATGACACTCCCTTCCCACGCTCTTTATTTTATATTGTGCTCTATTGTACGTACGGAGAGCTAGCTTGACCGTTTACTTCAAACCCTGGATAAGGGGCAGAGAGCAGCTCAGGAGGAGTCCTTGGAATGAACAGAATCAGAGAGGTAGCCATGTTAGTCTGGAATAGCAGAGGTCACAAAGAGTCCTGTGGCACCTTAAAGACTAACTAAAGTATTGAAGCATAAGCTTTTGTGGGCTAATACTCACTTCGTCGGATGCAAGCCCACAAAAGCTTATGCTTCAATACTTTAGTTAGTCTTTAAGGTGCCACAGGACTCTTTGTTACTGTAGCAGGGCAGCCTCCTGCTGCGCCTCCTGCTGGTTCATCCGGGAATTAGCTCACCAGCATCCAGAGCACCCTCTGCAGGTCGATGTCCCACTTACTGCTTTGGCCCAGAGTCCCTCCCTGGACCCCAGTGACCTCTTACCAAGGGTGCTGCACCCCTGCAGTACCCCCTCAGGTACTAGGGTCTCCCCTCCCTGGGGAACCCACACCCTCTATCCCCACCTTGCCTCAGTCTAGGCAGCTGCCAGTCACCATTTGCCCCCATTTAATGAGGCAGACTGCAGTATAATTGCCACTCATCACCGGCAAGGGGGGTTGGCCTGCTGCTCTGTCTCTGGAGCCCTGGGCTGCCCCCTGTAACCCCAGTACCCTTTGTGGAGCCTTCTCCTAGGCCCTGCAGCCTGGGGGGTTCCAGGCCAGAGCTTCCCCAAGCTCCTTCTGCCTTGCTCCAGCCCTACTTCCCTCTAGGTACTCTGGGCTTCCCCAGCAGCCAGGCCTGTCTGCCTCCTCCACTAGAGAAGGGGACTCTCTGTCAGGCCCCTGCCCCTCAGCCCTTTTATAAGGTCCTGGTCTGTTTGGGGTGTGGCCACCCAGCTGAGCCTACTTCCTAATCAGCCCAGCTTTCCCTACTCAGCCTGGGAGCTGCTTGCCCCCAGCCATAGCCCTCCCAGGGCTGTTTTAAACCTTCTCCACTGGAGTGGGGCAGTCACCCCACTACAATTACCTTTGGAATGAACAGTGGCTCAGGGAGTCACAGTCCTTTCCCTCATCATCCTGCCACCCCTGGCTCCTGAGGGGGAATACGTTAATTTAATTTAAAGGGTACAGTTTACTTCCCCCTGTAACAGAGTGCTGCTGTAAAGGCACCTAATTAGCCCCTGCTCAGCCAGTCCCAATCAGGGGAAATATATTGGGGCTGGGAAAAGTCTGATGCCTGGCCTGTGCATTAGCTGCACCTTCTGATCTAAGGGCTATAAAGGCTGGGAGGGAGCCAGAAGGTGGGGGGAATGGCTAGGGTAAGGTCAGTCTCCTGGCTGAGGGCTGACTCTGTTTGTAAAAGGAGCTAAGCAGGCTGGTAAGCTTGTACATAGCTTAACACTGGGGGTGGGATGCTGCTTTTGTAAGTAAAGACATGGGTGTTGCACAGTTGAGGCCTCTTGGTGCTTTATTGGGGCAGCCAGCAGGCCCCAGGAAGAGGGGCAACTGGTGGACCCTGTTACACCTCTCATATCTCAGCTTAGGTACTTTGGTTGGCTTACTGGGGGACAGAGCCAAGGCTCTATCTACTCCCTGACCCTGTTGCTCAGAAGGGGGAGTAGCAGCTACTGAAGCCTGCTTTCTCTACCCCACTTCCTGTTTCATGATCCCAACAGGCCACATAGAAGTGGGCCCCCTTATGACTGCATTGAGGCTAGTAAGGGTCTGACTCTAAGTCTTTAAATGGTTAGCTCCTTGAAGTGGGGATGTTAGATATTTGCCTCATCCACTGTATAACCCCATTCTAATGAATGGCACTATAGAAATAATAATAATAGTCCAAGAGCCTGTAGATTTGGTGGGGGAGGAGGTTTCAGTAGATTTTTCAGTGTTCTCAACTTTGTTAATCATAATAATACTTTACTCTTGTATTATATTATATATGCTTTTGATCCATAGATCTCAAAGTGAGTTGTAAAAGAGGTCTGTATTATTATTCCCACTTTACAGCTGAGGTAACCAGACCAATGATACCCTTCAACTGTTTGGCCTTCCATTAATCAATTCACTTTACATTTTCCTATTGTTTTTCTCTTTTATTTCAACAAATGCCATTTTCCCATCCAATCATTTGTGGTCCTAATACATTTATTATTCCCCAAGTCTGAATTCTAGACAGCTCTATTTTTAGGGAGTTATTTGAAATCTGTAATTGAACTTAAGTCAGCACTACACAGCCATCCACGAGATGGGAGAATCCATCCAATTGTTATAGCTGGACTAGAGAGGGAATGAGCCAGCAGAGCACCCTGGTCCCTGAATTCCACTCCAAAGATGGGGGAGTGGATTTGTAGGAAGGAGGTTATTAGGGGTTAGTTCTGATCTCCTTCACCATTATCTTTTTAGAGTTCAGTTAGTCAGAGAATAGGTAAATATTCTGACTGGTGGTTGTTTTTTCTGAATTGGATAATCAATCACTATTCCCATATTTGAAGTGATGTTTAATCAGCAGATGGCACATCCATGACAGCTTGGTGTTATCTTGTTCTTTGGTTCTTCGCCTCCCACCCCTTCCATCCTTGGTGTGCTCGGGTGCTTGGGGGTGGATTGTGGGTTCCTGTTTGCCCTCGGGGTCACTCGGTCATCTCCCTTCATGTATTCTTCAGCCAATTGATGTTGGAGTTGTAATTCTCAGGCTGGCACTTTTACCTTTTTATCACTCATTCAAATCCATATCCACCCTCTATTTCACCTACCCTATTTCTTATTACATTTCTATTTTATTATTTATCCTTCCTTTAACATAGCTCTTCTGCAATTACTGGGGCATGACAGGCCTCAATAGATCTGTTCATACCACTTGCTACACATGAAAAGAAAACAAACAAGATAAGAATCAGAGAGGTAGCTGTGTTAGTCTGGGTCTGCAGAAGCGACAGAGTCCTGTGGCAGCTTAAAGACTAACAAAAGTATGGAAGCATAAGCTTCCATGGGCTAATACTCACTTCATGGCAAGATAAGGTGTATAAAGGATGAGCTAACATCTTATTGTTATGTTCCCGAGGACAGCTGTGTTTACAAAGTTCTTATCACTCTTTAGAACACTCTTCATGTAAAGCGTACTGGTACAATTAACACAGACCTTGTACGTTTTACTGAGAGGTATTCCAATTAGCGCAGCCTTGGTATGTGAGCTGGGAAATACTACTTGCTGCTTTTAGTCAGGCGCATGACCTATGTATTGAGTTATGCTTGTCACAGATCAAAAGAGGCATTAATTTCTATTTTAATATAACAACCTTCACAGGAAAAAGGACACAAAAAGCACTTCCATTGTTTTTAAGTGATAGAAATCAGCCAGCCAATAAATACTGTGGCCTAAATTTTCAGAAATTACTAGTGGTTTTGGTGCCTCAGTTTATTTGTGCTTGACTTGAAACATCATAAAAAGGCTTGGTTATCAGAATGTGCTGAACACCCATGCATTTCTAAGGTGTCTCCAGTCAGGTACTCTGAATTTGAGGAACTCAAAATCTCAAGTAACGTCTGACAGTTTAAGCCACATATTTGCCTTCTTCCTGCCTAACACAGGAACGTGCCCATAGACACATACCCAAAGGTCTTGTAGAACAATTCCAACAGTTACTGATTTTCTCAGTAATAGCAAAAAACAATGTTGAAATATGAACAGATAAATATAATTTATGAAATGAATTACTTTTGTGTTGAAGGAGATTTACTTTTACGTGTTATCTATGTTTATCAACAATGTGTAAGCATAGATTTTAGCATGGGTCTGTGATGCTAGGCTTGTGAAGTGCTATGCTGTGTGCGAGCAGAGTTGATGAGGCTTCACATTTGTAAAAGTCTTTTTGGAATCCATTTAAAAGGTGGTTCTCAACTCCGGAGTCCACCGCTTGTTCAGGTAAAGATCCTGGTGCACTGGGCCGGCTTGTTTACCTGCCACGTCCTCAGGTTCGGCTGATCGCGTCTCCCACTGGCCCACGGTTCACCACTCCAGGCCAATGGGGGTTACGGGAAGTGGCAGCCAGCATATCCCTGAACAAGCGGTGGACCAGAGTTGAGAACCACCATCCAATAGGCAGTCCCGGCATATCTTTAAATACTTCCATGAGAATTTCAGGGTAATCCAGGGTAAACCTGGAGACCTCAGTTTTATGTCTTAGATCTTCCCTATTAAAGTTTAAGCCAACCTGAGATGGTTGGATAAGGCCTGGGGATTTCCTTTATAGCTCCTAGGCAAACTGATAATAAGCCAGTTGTCACAACAGGCCCTCCCTTTTCTCCCTCCCCCTCCCCAGGAGAATAGGCAGTGTATATTGTCTGTGGACCCTTGCTTTGAAGCTAATCTTTTGTTTCCTATGCATACACAGATAAACTAGTTGCATTCATTCACATCAGGCAATCAGCCATTATGTCATCAGAGCACAGATTGTCTTAATCTTAACTATGTAAATAATACTATTAGTTTCCTGCAGTATCTTACATCTTTGATACTCAGGGTAACTGAACCATCTGCCTGTGTAATGTAAGGCAATTAAGACATGAAAAGGAATTAGCACCTACAAGCTAGTCTGGTTACCTTGCTTTTCTAATAAGATATAGGTAAACTTCTAATAAGATATAGGTAAACACAGACAAATACGTTTAACATCCACCCTTTGATTCTCTAACAATAGAAGCAAACTTTTATATTCTAGTCTACTTCACAGAGCTTTGATAACCATCTGCAAGGAATGGCCATGGTTATTATTGCAATTCCCTTTTAATATGTCCTTAAGTGTTGCTGACAGGTCACCTAGCTTGCTGATTGTTTAACCTTCACTGGCTCAGCTTTACACCTCATGCTGTCAGAGAAACTGAGACTGAGTTGGACAGGTTGGAAAAGGAGGGCATCATTTCACCAGTGCAGTTTTTGGTATGGGCTACCCTATAGTACTAGTGGTTAAAACCTACAAGACCATCCACATCTGTAGGGGTTATAAAGTAACAGTGAATCAAGTCCTTCAGCTAGACAGTTACCTCATTCTGTGAAAGAAGACTTGCAGTGCTAGGTGGAGGTCAAAAATTCAATAAAGTGGACATGTCACAGACATGTGAGATAGGAGGAGGACTGGGTTACAGGATAGGCAAGGAGGGAGTTCACCCTGGCCAACAAGGTCTTGACTATTGAATAAGCACCTGCCCCCAGGACACCACTGACCTAAAAGCTACTTGGATATGTTAAATTACTATCACAGATTTCTTCCAAATGTGTCAGGCCTTTTAGAATATTTACACCACTGTTTGAGGAAGGTGATCCCTTGGCATTGGGAAAAGAAACAAGAGAAAGCCTTCCAGGAGTCTAAAAAGCTCCTCAAATCCTCAGAGCTCCTTGTTCGTTTTGACCCGAGCAGAGAATTAATCCATCCTGCAATGCTTTGTCATATGAGATGGGGACAGTTATGTTTCATAAATGAGAGATGTTGGAGAAAGACCAATTGGATATGTCTCCAGGACCTTGAAAAAAGCTAAATGGGTTTACTCCAGTTGGAAAAAAGTCTCACTGTTGTTTTGAGCACATGAAAAAATTCTACCTATATGTATATGGGAAGTCATTTACTATTCAGGCAGATCCCAAACCACTGGTGGGACTCTTCAATGAGAGCAAGGGGGTGCCAATTATGGCAGAATCCCAGTTACAGCATTGGGCTTTAAAATTTGTTGCCTATAGGTATAAAATAATTTATAAGGCCAGATGCCCTCAGTCGATTACCATTACCAGAACCACTTGGTTCTATGGAACCACCAGAAGAAATTGTGCTACTACTCATGGAAGACCTAGACGAGACCCCAGTAAAGGCTTCCCAGAGAAGAAAGTGTTCTAGATGGGATCCTATTCTGTCCCAACTAATTCAGCTCATATCACACAGGTGTCCAAATCAGAGTAAGAGGGAAAAAAAATCATCTACTTAGGACCAGGGGTACAGAAATAACTATATAGAATGGATGTATACTGTGGGGCACAAGAGTTGTGATCTCCCACAAGGATGGGGTCAAGTCTTGACTGAATTACATGAAGCACATGCTGGCATTTCATGCATTACATTTTCAGCTCAGAGGTGTGTATGGTGGCCAAACATGGACAAGGACTTAGAAAAAGTAATAAAAGGATCTCACCAAAATGTCAGATGTATCAGCAGACTCAGGCGTTGTCACCCTTTCTGGGAATGGCCAGAACATCTATGGTTCCATAGAAACAGGATTTGCAGGTCCAAACATGGGGAAGATGTTTTTAATTATAGTGGATACTCATGCGAAATGGTTACAAGTGCACATAGCAACCTCAACAACATCAGTGTGTACCTGTAAAAAACTGCAACAGACCTTTGCTACATGTGGATTACTGGTAGCACTTGTCACTAGCAATGGGCCACATTTTACCAGTCTGAAGTTTAAAGAGTTTTCTAAGCAGAAATGAGATTAAATATATTAAGATTTCTCCATACCATCCAGCTTCGAATGGTCCAGCAGAAAAAGCTGTTCAAACTTTCCACAAGAGCAAGAAGGTGATGATGAACTGGGAGCACAGAAACAAAGCTGGCTTGGTTTCTTTTGATGTACCAAACATGCCTCCGACTACCACAGGGAAACACCCAGCCCAGTTGTTGATGGAAAGAAGGATAAGAACTCATTTGGACTTAATTCATCCCGACATTGAGGAGGAAATTTTACGGAAACCGGCTTCTCAAAAAAACCTATGATTATTGTGCCAAAGTTAGAGAGCTGGGTTTGAACAATTGAGTCTATACCAAAAGTTTTAATACACGCTAGCCAATGTGGATTCAGTGTAGTATCCTGGAATATACTGTACCTTTGTCTTTTAAAACCTGTTTAAATGATGCCTGAGTCTGAGTGTTTGGGTGAGGACTGTCATGAGAAGCAAAGATCAGGAAAGGATGAACAGTTGCCTGTCATGCCAAGTTGGGGAGTATCTACTGAATCATCAAACCTAGAGACTGGAGGAAGAGTTTCCCCCAAACCTGAGGTTTTACTGGCAGTTGAGGTGGTCTGCTATCCAGAGAAAGAAAGAAGAGCAGGTTATTCAATGGATCTCATCCATGCCGTGAAGTAAGACTGGAGGGATGTAGCAAAATGGCTATTAAGGGGTTAACTGAGTCACTCAAAGTATTATGGACTGGAGCTTGGCTTTACTTTTTGACCTTATTTCCAGTTTGTTGGTTGGAGTTGTAGCACCATTTTGACTATGTAGTTCCATCAATAAAGCAGCATATTCTTTAGCCTGTGTATGGGACAAGGGCATAAGCAGTCTTGCCTAGAGGTTATAACTGGGCTGAAGTATGCCTATGAGGGATGGGAGATCCGAGGTAGTACTGGGTTAGACTTGAGAGTCAGGAAACAAGGTCAGAGTTGGGTTGGAGTCAGGAACCAAAGATCAGGAGACTAAGTGAAATCTGACATTGCAGCAGGCCAAGGTCCATGTGGTTGGCCAGATAACTTCCTTGGGCAATCTCTGGAGATAAGTAGGGGCACTTGACCAATCAGACGGCTGCAAGGTACTGTCACTCTGGATCTTGTAGGTGGTACTTCCTGCAGCACCTACTCTCCACAGCGATCCCTTTGCCTTTGCATTGCCTCCTGATTGCAATGTGGACATATCAGCCACTCTAGGCTTTGCTGACCTGGGTTCTAGTCCACAGGTCCTTATGTTATGCGGTAACTGTAGATAGACCACATGATATACCTGATGGGAATCACGATACAAAATGGGGTGTGTTCTGGGAGGAGCAAAGTGTTGTCAGCTCTCACTGAAGTTAATGAAAATTGATTATTTCTCATCTCCTATGGGATTGGGTTATAAGAACCTGCAATGTGTCCTACTCCCTACCTTGCCTTAATTTGTCAGAATCCAAGAATGGCTTTCTCTAGGTCAAAGATCAGAAAATCAATCTAGAGTAGTGCTTCCGCTGCAGAAAGCAAATGGAATGATGAAATAACTAATTTGTCTAATAGACAGAATTCAGAATGGGAATTAGCATTCATGTGTTGACTCTTATAAAGATCTCATTAACCAGTTGGATGTTGCCATAAGGCATGGGCAGTGATGCTGTTGGCCTATTGTTAATTTAATTTAATTTAATGTAATTCAACTTGCAGATTTTTGGCTTCTGGTTTGCCTATTGTGACGTCCATATTTTCCAGCCTGAAAGAATCCTACCTAACATTTACTGTTGCTGTTACAGAAAACTCATTCAACCCACTAGAGGTCAGAGTGGTACTACAAAGGTACAGTTGACCAGCGATTCATATTCATTTTTTAAAAAAGCTGTCACAGCAGGTGATGATTGGGTTACACCATCCCAATGTAGTTTATAAATTTTAGAGATGAGTAAAAATGTTCTGTTTCATTCAGTTAGTAGTAAATAGCCCCAATGGTTTCATGACTGGCAAAATAGACTTTTTAGGTTGAAAAACTTGTATTACATTCATGTCTAAGAAATAACTTTGCCTTATGAAAATGTCCTATAGAATTTAATAGAAAAATATAACTTTCCATTTTTTACCATCACATAGTACTTAATAGAGAATTATCTCTGCCATGGAATTCTGCAGATCAGTTTAAGAAGTAGATGAAGGTTGAGTCTCTCATACATTTCAAATTTAAGAATAGCAGCCGTGTTAGTCTGTATCCATAAAGAAAGTGAGGAATACTTGTAGCATCTTAGACTAACTAGTTTATTTCTGCATAAGCTTTCGTGGGCTATAGCCCACTTCATTGGATGCATAGAATGGAACAGAAGTAAGATGCATTTATATACACAGAAAGAAGAAAAAAAAGTTGTACATTAGCATACTAATTCTAAGAGACTGTTAAATCTGGATGGGCCATTATCAACAGGAGAAAAAAATACCCTTTGAAATGGATTTCTGTGTCTGCACGAGATAGCAAGTGTTGAAGATAAATTAACTAGGGAAATGCAATCAATTAGTGTAATGAGAGAACCATTTCTAGTTTCTAGTATCTTTATAGGTTTTCAGCACCAATTGAAACTTATTGGTTTTATCCCTAAGAGTAAATATATAAAGGGCTTTAATGCTGGATACAATAAGATTTCTCTGGTTCCTAATGTTTTAAAAAATAATAATTTAAAAAATAAAAACACTAACTCATTCCCACCAGGACAAATCAGCAAACTTTCATAATATTTGCTATAACTATTCTTGTAGAAGTGCTATGAGGGATAAAGGTAAATTAATTTAATGCTGTAAGATGTAGTTATGCTGCTAGGCAGTTTAATGATGATGATTTGGGGGCTGAAATAATATTTAAGGGGTCTGCATATTTAGTAGCATATCCTAGGATAAGAAGTCCTTATGTCCATCCTCAGAGCTTTATCATCAGTATATCATGCTGTTCCCAGGGGACAAAATGTAAGAGAAGTTATATGGCGATAATTAAATTACCCACAGGTGGTGCAGGGTGAAATGGTACAGATTATCATAACAGACACTATATGGTCAACTACTACAAATCCTGCAGAATACCCATTGTAATATAAATGTATTTGTGTAGTGCAGAAGTGGTGGCCTCCATTGGAAAATGACCCATCAGCTTCTGGATGACCTAGTATTCAGTCAGATTAGATAGTTGATTAGAGGAGAAACTGCATGTATAACTGAGGTAATTGTAATTTAAGAGCAGATGACTCCCCATTGCTTTGATTGCATAAAACTAAAGGATCTCATTCAAAACTACAATTGAGCATGACGCATGAAGAATATAACTTGGAGATGGTATATATGAAGGGGTAGGAAAATAAAGCGGCAGATGCTCTATCGAGTAGAGATGTTCCAGACCTACTTTCTCTAGCTCTGCCAGTGGCTAACCCTCTTGCAGCTGGTAAGGGGAGAGGTGTACCCTAAAAGCATCCCAATGCCAGAAGGCAAGGGCTCTCTGATATCTCTTAGAGAGTTTTAGCTGGCCTGATCAGTTCAGTGTACCCCAATTCCTTAATGGAATACATTGTATCCGATATATATTATGTAAGGTATCCTTGGAACACTAATAACAGACTGATCATAATTTTGGTGTGTGGTGTATGCATGATAAATGACAAAGGGATGATACAAATGTGAAGGAAATGTGGCACTAAAATGCGTCTATCAGAAAAGTCTTTGGAGTGGGTAAGCAGGTTGGAAAAGCTGACACTCCAGCCAGGTATCCTTAGAATTGATTGACAATCACATGTTGTCACTGTGCCCCAGGGGGTCACAGCTGAGGATGCCAAATTTAGGATGAACTTCTCAGAAATAGGGTGAACTCACTCCAAACTGGGGGTTATCCTATTACTAGACATACCAAGCCAGAGACAAAAGTGAACTTCTGTCTCACCGCATTGGTTAACAAGAAGTCCAAACTGAAGTCTCCATAGGCATCCCAGCTCCTGTTTCATCATCCTGACACTAGATTTAATGAGGAGTGGTTATTTAAAACCAATTTAATCAAACAAAGGGTAGTTCTAATCTCAAGAGATCAGCTACACTGCCATGTCAATATATAACTCAGCTCGTACCCAATAATCATGCTGTTTCCAATCCTTTAGTATCTATTACAGGTGTGGCGAAAAATGCAGCTCATGGAGCTCCCCATCCTCCACCGCCCGCCCCACCCACTGCCAATCTCCACCACCAGACTGGGTGAGGGGAAGCACGGCACTTCTGCCCTGTTCTACCCTGCCCAGGCTGGTGGGGTTGGGAGCTTCTGCCCTGCGTTGGGGTGGTGGGACTACAGGCTTTTGCCATGCAGGGAGGGGAGTCTAAGGTTTTAGCCTCACGAAGGGGCAATGGGGCAGAAGCCCTGTGCCCTGGCAGGCATCGCCCCATGGGGCAGGTTGTGCGTGTCTTGCGACTCTCAATCTTCAAAAGTTTATTGTATGTGGCTTGGAGGGTCAATACGTTTGACCACTCCTATCTAGAATCTAAAGGTTTATTTATAAGAGAAAAGAAAGATGAGAGAATTAAAATGGTTAAGAAAATCAAATAATACAACCATTCCAGAGTTCTTGTATCAGATTTGAAGCAGTGATGGAATAAACTTCTGGCTTGTAAAGTTTCTGATAACTTCCAAAAGATTGGAAAGTCTTCAGTCCATTGGTTGTAATGCTCTTTTTAGTATAAATTCATAGTCCAGAGATCAGAGCAGGAAAGAGGGAAATGGAAACTCTCTAAGAGATATCAGAGAGCCCCTTGCCTTCTGGCATTGGGATGCTTTTAGGGTACATCTCTCCCCTTACCAGCTGCAAGAGGGTTAGCCACTGGCTGAGCTAGAGAAAGTAGGTCTGGAACATCTCTACTCGATAGAGCATCTGCCGCTTTATTTTCCTACCCCTTCATATATACCATCTCCAAGTTATATTCTTCATGCGTCATGCTCAATCGTAGTTTTGAATGAGATCCTTTAGTTTTATGCAATCAAAGCAATGGGGAGTCATCTGCTCTTAAATTACAATTACCTTTGTACCTTTATACCTTTACCCATGTGGAGGGAATGCTCTCATCTCAGTCTTAGTTTGTGGAAACTTACAGGCACAAGTTGGGGTCTAGGTTCACAGTAGCAAGTCACATACCCTTACATGACTCATATTCTGGCTAAAGCATCCACAAGAAGGCTCACTGGGTGGGGACAAGCTTCTTTCATGGTTTACTGTGAGAACTAAATGTTCTTTAATGGGCCATCAACTTGAATAGCTCATTCACAATGTACCGTCTGGCTTCAATGTAGATTTTACCACATGGGTGCTACTTATGAATACAGTACCGATATAGGATGCCAGTACATAGTCAATATCTATAAATTCAGATAGAAAAATTATACATGCTGTCATAAGTGTGGAGTGTTGTCTTGTCTGTGTGGGGTTAATGTTACCTGAGAGGGCAGTGTCGTCAGAGGAGTCTGGCTAGACACAGAGAGACCAGGACGTGGAGTTCAGTTCGATCTTATCTTTGGATTGACTCAGACCCCTTGGTCCAGCTATGGACCCACAATCTTGTCCTTTCTCTGTATGTCTTCATAACTAGCTAAAACAGTAAGTAAGAATTGTATCCTGCATAAGCTTGCATTCGACCTTTGGTGTCCCCATCTGTGTAGTTAGCAGAGAAGGGGCGGGGGGAGAAGTTTGTTTATGCAAGAAGATTGAGGTTAGAAAATTCTGTACCTGTGTAGTGTCTTAATTGTATGCTTGTTCTTTTCTTTATTAAACTTTTTATATCTATAAGAATTGTCTGGTAATTCTAGTAAGGTGATCTGAGCCTTAAATCTGGTAAGCTCACAGAAAGTAAAACCGGAGTGCTGTGGCTACCTTGCCTTGGGCTATCAGGGAGAGTGAAACAGCGTTGAGGGTCCTGATTTCTCAGGGAGAGAAGAGGGGGAGTTGGGTGTCAAGGTACCCCACCCCATGGTCTTGGGGTGATTACTGAGTGGTGGCAGCTTGGTCCCCATTTCCCCACGGGTAAGGTGTGGAGTTTGGGGGTGTAAAAACTTAACTTAGGCTGGGAAGCAGCTTGTAGTTATTTGGTCTGGCATAGAAGAGTCCTTTTCTCTGTACCCCAGAGCACAGAGAAAGTGAAGGACACTCTTACACATGCATATAAAGGATAATCATAATAAGCAAGTCATCACTTTTCCATTGACACCCTACCTGATATACTTTCTACAAGATTTGTTGCAATTGTCTAACAGTGGCAATGTTAATTATATAAATAGTCATGTTCCAATCATAAAGCATCACACATGTCAAGTGCTCATTCATTTCCATTGAAGGGACAGGAACTGATCAATTTGCATTATAACACCAGTGGGGAAAGAAACGAGCATGGAACTTCCTTCATCACTAGACTCCATGTCTCCTTCCTCACAGCTTGAATGAACTTTATTTTGGGGAGTAACCTTTAGAAGGATCCATTTCAAAGTTTTACGGGACTATAAAAGAGAAGGGCAAAGAATACCAAGTTATCTTGTCACCTAAGTAGATAAAGAAACTGAGACTTTATCTTTGGGGAGAGATCCTGACCCCATCTTGCTGGAAACTGAGCACTTTATCTTTGGGGAGAGATCCTGACAACCATCTTGCTGGAAGAAGTATGTGGTAAGAATCTTGCCTGATACCCAGACAATATCTTGGAAAAATCTTAGCATTAGAAAGTGATTTTCACTTTTATTTTTTTTTTGTAACCATTTCAATCTTTTATACCTGATCTCACTTAAAATCTATCACTTTATGTTCTTAAAAGAAGTTTATTTAATTACAATCTAGATTACAAGGTTCCCACAGGGAAAAAACTACTGCATGATGCAGCCCGGTCTCCAACTGACAGAACCCCCAGGTCATGGGGATTGGACTAGATGACCTCCAGAGGTCCCTTCTAACCCTAATATTCTATGATTCTATGAACCCTCTGCAGCTGTGATTGACCGGGAGAGTTCAGCTGTTCAGTGAGGTGATGGAAGCAATTGGTTACTTTGTTCTACAAACTTGGTTGGGCTTTTGTCATAACTCTTCGGGAGCTCTGGCCTAGCTCCCTTCCTCTCACCGAGGCCACTTTTCCCCAGTGGAACCTGCTGCTTTTTCACTCTCTAATTCCAAAGTCTGTACTCCTTGCCATACTCCTTCTGGCGCCGGCACCCTCATCTTTAATTTCTGCTGGTGTTGGTATCAAGAGGATGAATTGCTCATCTGCTGAAGCTTTGGCCTGTTGCTTAGGGGTTAATTACCTGGTATAAAAGCCTTAGTCGATATATAATAATGGCAGTGCATACTCAAAGAAGTTTCTCTATCACTTCATAAGTAAAGTACCGAGGAAGGGCAAGCAGTGTGTGCTCCCAGTTAGACCACAAGACTCATTCCAGTCACAGGATTTGGGGCTAAATCAGTGCTTTACTGACCCACTGTCTGGTCTTGGATATGATATGGAAGCTCTCTGTGCTTTAACTTACCTGTACGTAAAATGGTGAAACAACCTTTTTGGGGTGTTTGGAGGCTTAATGAATTTTTAGCACCTGGAGCACCTTAAAGCACCTGGAGATCCACAGGTGAAAAGTACAATATAACTGTAGAATATGGGCCTATCTCACTAACCCTTCCTCTTGTGACTGGAGGATCAAGCTCTATTATTCTTAATTGGAGAGAAGAAAAATTGAGCATCCCATTGAAAATTGAACTACAGCAGAGTTCAGATTGATGGATCCAGGTATGTTAGAGTCCCACAATAGCTTGAGTCAAGACCTTGGGCCCACATCCTCAAATATATTTAGGTACCTATGCCCCCATTGATTTCAATGGGAGCTAAGAGCTTCAATACTTTTGAGGATATGAGCCTTTGTTCTTATTCTCAAACCCATCATGAGCCCTATCCCTCAGCAGCCTTTGTATGTCACAAAGTTTTTAAAATCTGGATGTGCTTCTTGGACAGATGGATATAAAACTACATTCAGTATTAAAATATTTTATTTTTATGAAGAAAACATAGTAACTCTGAAGTGAAGTCAGCCAATATGTTACCACACAGACGTAGCATGGAAAAATCAGACAGTAAATAGGAAAGAAGTCTGGGTATCTTTATACTGTAATCCTGTCATATAATATATCAGGTTGTAATTCTGCTTTAGGCTTATTTAACTCCTTCCCAGCTATTGGCAACTTACCTTTTTTTCAGATTTTCTGAGCCTCATGTGTGTCTTGAAGAACAGCATTGACTCAAAGCTGGTCACTATGTGGTATTGTCCAGTCTGAATCCAAGTGCTGTCTCCCTCTATTCAGAGTTTTCTGGTGGAAACTAATTTTCTCTTTTAATTGTGTGATATAGAGTATGTCCTGTCAATGGGACATAAAATCTAGGCCTTGATCCCATACAGGCATCAAAGATCTATGCACTCTCTTGCAAGAGTGATAGTCAATTTTCTTCCAGGATGCGCACAAAGAAGTAGGTTTATAATTTGTGTTAATGTGTAAATATAAAATATATCAATTCATAAAGCTATTCCTGCCTGTGGTTTCTCAAATGTGTGTCCTGACTATGTCTCTGCCTTTTAAAGCCTAAGTAATGTGAGGCTTGAATCTCTTTACTTTTGTGTATAGTATAAAACTAAATACATTTTTAGCACATAACAAACAAAAATAGGCATGTTAATCCTGATGGCTAGGGCAAATTTCACCTTGGGAAATTACGTTCTATCTTGCTCAATTTTACTGCATAGTACCATAGTGAACTTTGATATCTGTGCATTTAAAAATCTCCTTGTATTTTCAGTAGCATACAGTATTCCTGTCTTAAACAGCCATTTGATCATATTACCATGACCTTCCTCCTTTCTCGTCCCAATAGCTACCTTACCATTTGTGTCCCTCCGTTTTTGTGTCATGCCCAACATTTTGTCCCTGATCCTGCAAAGACTTACACACATGCTTAACTTTACATCCTGTGAGCAGTGCCATTTGAAGTCTGGGACTACTCACAGTATGTGGTGTTAAACACATGTGTACATCTTTGTAGGATCAAGTCTTTACTTTGTAAGCCCTTGGCAGTACAGGACATGTCCTTTTGTCTTCTGTAAAAGTGCCAGACACATCTTTAGGTGCTATAAAATAATAATATTAAAACTATTAATTATTATTATACATTTCACCTTAGGCTCCATTTCAGTTGTATATAAAATTATTATTAATCCTAATTTTGTAATAAGCTTTGGGATCATTCTATAGGAAAGATTCAAGCCAAGTATATCCTTGTTATTTTAACACAAATAAAGATTTTTTCAAAGACTTGGATTATTTTGGTGCTGTAGAGCTTATAAATTCTTGATGACTCCACTCTGAATAGATGACCTCACCTCCTCAACCTCTCCAGCAAAAAGTCAGCTGTTTTCAGTAACCAGTCAGTTCTGCAAGTTTTGTGACAAGCCTCTATTATAAAACATCTCTCCACTCCCCAAAAAACATTGCTCTGAATCACTAGACATAAAATTTAAATTCTTGAAATTAGTCCAGCTGTAAGCTGGAGGAGTCATAGTCCCTTAACATTCCTGTCTGATATTTATGCCCCCTACAATAACTTACTTTTATATAGTGTCAAGCAGCACAGAATGGCAGTTGGGTCTGTGTTGAAATGCAGCATTTATTTAATAGCACATGGCAACAGTATGTGACATATAGTGTCAAGCAGCACAGAATGGCAGTTGGGTCTGTGTTGAAATGCAGCATTTATTTAATAGCACATGGCAACAGTATGTGACAATAGTTGAAGACAATAAGTGCTGGAGAATATAGCATCCATTTGAAACAGAGGGGAATTAACATACGCAGAGTGTTATTACTTCAGTTGTAATTTGGTCAGGACCCTAGGGTTAATACCCCTAGATTTCTATAAAGTGTAATGAAAGGGCCAAATGGTCAGGACCTAGGTTATTATATACCTTATTTGAGCCAAATGGTGACACCTCCAAAAGCAGAAATCTCAGAGCATTGGTTCAATACTGAATTGCCAGCTCCACTTCCTGTGTTGAACTTTTTTTTTTTTTTTTTTTTTTTTTTTTTTTGAGACTGGCCATCTAAATACTGTCTGGGTCTAATCCTGCTTAGGTTATGAGAGCAGATAAGATCAGATGTCCAAGCCACCATGGCTGCAAGAAAGAATTAAAAGTGAAGAGATGACACGGTCTTATGGTTAAGATACTAGACTGGGAGTCAGTAAATGTGGGTTCAATTTCTAGCTATGGCACAGACATCCTGGGCAAATCATTATAATCTTTCAGTTCCCTATGTGTAAAATGGGAATAATAATGCTCCACTCTTCTGACCCTTTTTCAGTCTTGTCTGTTTAGATTGTAAGCTCTTTGGGCACAACCTGTCTCATAAGTGTGCACAATGTTTAGCACAGCTGGGTCCCAATCTTAGTTAGGGCCAATAAGTACTACTGCAATACATGTAATAATAACAACATTCCCACATAAGGTCGCTTTCACTCCCTCAGTGACTGTGTCCTCTATCCAAACAGTATTGTTCCTGGAATGGAGGTGTAGTGGCTCAGGAGGGTTTTCCTTGTAAACCTAATGGTATGTCTGCACTGCAACTGGGAGGGATGATTGCATGGGGGGAGGGATAACTCCGTGGTTTGAGCATTGGCCTGTTAAACCCAGGGTTGTGGGGGCCACTTAGGGATCTGGGTCAAAAATCTGTCGGATGATTTAATTGAGGTTTGGTCCTGCTTTGAGCAGGCGGTTGGACTAGATGATCTTCTGAGGTCCCTTCCAACCATGATATTCTGTGATCACAGGTAGACCTACCTGAGCTAGCTTGCTAAAAATAGCAGTATAGCTGTGACAGCACAAGCTAATCACTCAAGTACAATTCTGCCCAAGGCATTAAGTACATGCCCATGACACCACATATGCTGTTGCAGCTACACTGCCATTTTTAGTGAGCCAGCTTGAGTCTAGCTAGCGTGGCTATGCCTACACATATTGTCCTGGTCGCAGCGTAGAATACCCTTTGAGGCCCAGCACATTCTCTTATAAGTACCAGGCTGCTTTGTATAAATATGCCTAAAGTGAAGTGTTCCATAGAGGCCTAGGCTCAAATGTCTAAATATCCTACAATTTGATGGATCCCACTCATTTTATTTCCAAATTTCCCCATGTCCCACACCAAGAGGATATTTACTTTTAACAGAGGTAACAAAGAGTCCTGTGGCACCTTAAAGACTAACTATAAAGTTTTGAAGCATATGCTTTCATGGGCTAATACCCACTTCATCGGATGCAAGCACTGCCACAGGACTCTTTGTTACCTCTGCTATTCCAGACTAACACAGCTACCTCTCTGATTCTTTACTTTTAACAGTAAACATATACATTAGTACAAATTATTCATGAAACTGAGCTATAGAAAATTATACTAAAGGACCAGACCCTACTGTATTTGAAGTTTCGTGCAAGAATATTTTCTTTCTGTCCCTTATTTTGGGTCTATGTCCCACATTGTGTTTCATGTTTGGGCCTTGTTAGTTTGAGAGGTATGATTAGGCTGTCTTTGAGCAACGAAGAGCTGGCATGTCATAAAAAGATATGTTTTACTAAAGAGAATTATTTATATAGCTCTACAGAATTGAAAGCAATAGCTTCAAAAGACAGTAAATACCTTACAGAAGGGATATAGTTACTGGTACTAAGGAATGGTCATTAGATGGAAAGCAGCAATGTTTCTGCTAGTACACTTCACTGCTGAATAGACCTTCCCATTCCTGGCTCACATCAAGAAAAGCAAATGCCATATGGCTTGTATTGTAGATGCACTGCAGATAGATATGTGGTAAATGCCTAATAGCTGGGGATATTGACTGGACAGATTTTCAAAATGGAATAACCCTGTAAGGTGGATTAAATAGTATGATTTTGTTTTCTTCCTCCCACCCCCCATTCCCTTCCTTTGTCCTTTATTCCTCTTTGTCAATAGAAAGGGTAGATCTATTCTCTATGTAGGTTTTACTTTTTTTTTCTCTCCATTTTTTTTCTACCCCTCTGTAAGTTTTCAAAACTCCCTCAATTTTGGAAAAATTACAAAGTGGCAAAAGGAAAAATGAAAAAGTTGTGGAAAAAAATGTGGACTTCATCAATTTTATTGCTCTTGGGGGCAAAAAGGAAAAGTGGGGGTTAGGGGAAAAATCAATTTTTTCAAAAAATATTTTATAGAAATAAATTTAAAATGAAAAAAAATATTCTGTTTTGAACCCTGTTAAATGGAATCAATTTTGACATTTTCCACAAAATAGGTTTTCCATTTTTTTGACTAGTACTGTGCCTCAAATAGGTTTGCGGCATTCCTCAACCTTAATTTCTATGCTTGTAGCTGAATGCTTTTTTATCTGGGACACTCCCACTATAATGAGACATTATATAGAGAGAGTTATGTATTACTACTTGCTTTAGCTAAGTTCACAGTTCCTTGCACTAACTTTACATTTCCCTCTTCAGATTCTGAATGAAGATAGCCTCATGGCTGAAATATGTTACTTGTTTTTTATTTGCTGCATGAAATTAAGATTGTTTTGCAACCCACAGTTTGAGACAACATCCCTTTTCTTTTGTTACCAGAGAGACAAACAAAAGTTTGCTGTCAATAATCCGTCTGTACTCCAGACTCCACTTCTGACTCACATCCCCCTGTGTCTCTCTTCTCTCCCTCCTTTCACTGAGTCACTATCCAGTTTTCTAACTGCCTCCATCTCTGAGTGGGAGGTTGTTTTGGCTGGAACTAAACTGGACTAATCGGGGGAAGAGGTAGATATGCTGGAGGATAGGGATATCGTCCAGAGTGACCTAGACAAATTGGAGGATTGAGCCAAAAGAAATCTGTTGAGGTTCAACAAGAACAAATGCAGAGTCCTGCATTTAGGACAGAATAATCCAGTTCACTGCGACAGGCTGGGGACTGACTGGCTAAGCAGCAGTTTTGCAGAAAAGGACCTAGGGATTATAGTGGCCGAGAATCTGGATATGAGTCAACAATGTACCCTTGTTGCCAAGAAGGCCAACGGCATTTTTAGCTGCATTAGTAGGAGAATTGCCAGCAGATCGAGGGAAGTGATTATTCCCTTCTGTTCGGCACTGGTGAGCCATATCTGGAGTATTGCACCCAGTTTTTTGCCCCCCCCCCCCACTACACAAGGGATGTGGACAAATTGGAAACAGTCCAGCAGAGGGCAACGAAAATGATTAGGGGGATGGAGCACATGACTTACAAGGAGAGGCTGAGGGAACTGGGGTTATTTAGTCTTCAAAAGAGAAGAGTGAGAAGGAATTTGATAGCAGCCTTCAACTACCTGAAAGGGGGGTTCCAAAGAGGATGGAGCTAGGTTGTTCTCAGTGGTGGCAGATGACAGAACAAGATGCAGTGGTCTCAAGTTGCAGTGGGAGAGATCTATGTTGGATATCAGGAAAAACTATTTCACTAGGAAGATGGTGAACCACTGGAATAGGTTCTCTAGGGAGGTGGTGGAATCTCCATCCTTAGAGGTTTTTAAAGCCCGGCTTGACGACGCCCTGGCTGGGATGATTTAGTTGGGGATTGGTCCTACTTTGAGCAGGGGTTGGACTAGATGACCTCCTGAGGTCTTATCAGCTCTGTATTCTTGGGGAACCAGGGTGAGGTACTTAGCCTGTCTGACTCATGAAAGACATCCTCTCCCCCTCAGCCTCTGCTTGAACCAAATCTGCATCAAAAGAAAGACTTACAAAAAGCAATGAAAAGGCACCAGGAGACACACCAAAACTTCTGGGATAAGGATGACAGTGTTAAGAAAACTCCCTTAGCCTCATATGCATCGAAAATGGGACATTAGCATACAGAATGGAGAACAGAGATTCCAAGGCAAGAACCACATGGAACTCTAGGACCAGAAAAGCAGGGAAGCACTGCATGATAGGGGATCTCTGCTTCAGATATTAATGAACCCACACATGCACACAACCAGCTCAGTATTTATCAGACCAATTCTAGTAATAAATCCTCTATTGGTATCCAAAATAGTGAAGCTCCCTAATTGCACTGTGAGCTCTCTCCAAGGAACACCACCCATATTCAGGAATGAGCAGCTTCCATGGTCTAACTTGAACAAAACAACTTTGGTATTCTCCCTTGTTTACACATAAACACATCTAGTGTTCTCCCTTGAATCATTGTTGTTTCTCTACAAAAACTCCTACTCCTGCTCAAGGAAGTGTTTTGATACCTGGATCCAAAATCTGCATCAGTTCCATTGGAACGTCATCTTTTCCTGACGGGTCATGCTGGGGGCTCTGCCTCACTCCAGTACTCCTGACTCTTCGCTACCACCACCACCTGGAACCACCGATGGATTCAAGCTTCATGAAGTGGTGAGAGCCCAGCTCTCTCTCTCCTCCTCATGGATGTTTTTTGGCTTTCTCATTCGCTCTGCAGCAACGCTCCTCTTATCTAAGCTAAAAGATCCCTGTAGTGCCCAAAATTCCTGTGAGGTTTGCTCATCAGGTGGGTAACTACCAGAACAATTGTAACTTGAAAGTGGAGCTAGAGACATGCTAAACCTGGGACATATGGGAGTGACAGCGTGGAAGTGCTGCTTGACGCAGACTACTGAGTCCAGGGGCATATGAGGGTGGCAGACTGAAAGTGCTGCTCGACCCAGCCTGCTCAGGTGTTCTCTATTCCAATGCAGTACTCAGGGCATGTGGGAATGACAGCTTGGAGGTCCTATTCGACCCAGCTTGCTGAGTCCAGGGACAAATAAGGGGTCAGCTTGGGAGTGCTGATTAACCCAATCCTTTCCGATGTATTCTGTTAATATGTGTTTGTGAGTCTCATTTTGGGGCTGGAGGAATGCAAACCTGGGGAACCTATGTTCTGTAGGATAGCTCCATTGGGAGGGAACTTGCAGCAGGGAGAAGTAGAGCTCAGTCAGAGAACACAAGTGATACAAGCAGCACATTGATAGCAGTACAGAACCATCCCCTGAAGTTGCGTATCTGCAGTCGATCCCCCCCCCCCCCCCCCCCGTAGTGGAGACCAGCCCACAGATTACAAACCTTTTTCCAGCCATGTCTTGGGGCTTGTCTCCACTACGGGGGTGGGGGGGGATCGACTGCAGATACGCAACTTCTGCTACGTGAATCACGTAGCTGAAGTTTGCGTATCTGCAGCCGACTTACCTCTCATCCCCACGGCGGCGGCAGTCGGCGGCGCGCTCCCCCGTCGACTCCAGCTTGCGCCTCCCGGCAAGCTGGAGTTACGCAGTTGACGGGGGAGCCGCGAGCAATCGATTTCTCGCGTCCTCATCAGACGCGAGAAATCGATCGCCAGAAGATCGATCCCGTGCCGTGTGAGTGAAGACCAGCCCTTGTACAGTGCCAAGCACATTGCTGATATTCAAGAGATAAAGCCTAATAATAATACACCTATTGTAGTGTTTATGTCCTCAATCCTGCAACTGACAATGTGTAGGCACAGCAGTCCATATGTAGGCTGTCAGTTACAGGATTAAGCCTCCTAGGGACCAGATCCTGCAAGGTATTCAGGCTCATAACTTCCATTGACATCAGAGTTAGGCATGGAATTACTTTTGACAATCTGGGCCTAAAAGCTGACCCCATCAATTTAGATAATTTGCACTGAACCATAAACCCACTATCCTCTTTTCCTTTACATCTCCCCCCAAGACCTACCTCTGCAGTGGTGAAATTAGCTGAAGAACAGATTGAGGGGCAGCCAGGAATAGCTGATATGAAACAAAACAATTGTATATAAAAATGTGTATGATATGTAGAAAACTGTATATGTTGATGGAATCTCTGTGCCACACACATTTGTATGTGGCTTGTCTTTTCAGGGCCAAAATGTTCTGCTGGCAGAACTCCACTAAAGTCAGTGTATGAGTACAAATGTAAACAAATAGGTGTAAGTGCTTCAGGACCAGTGCAATCTTCCTGTTTGTGTGGACAGCTCCTAGCACATTGTGTGCACTGCTGGAATAATAATTGCGACAATAATTAACAAAGACTAAGAGGGAAATTAGCTCTTTTATCCAAATTCCAGATCCCCTAACATCAATGACTTTTGCTGATTTGCACTAGCAAAGAATTTGTCCCTTTGCCTTTTTACAATTCCAAGCTTTTCATTTTTAATTTTATTGAGCACATCCATTTTCTCCTCCTCTCTTCCCTCCTATACTCTAATTTTCTTACTGGGAAAAGCTTTAGCAAAAATGTGGATCTTGCATGTTGATCTAAATATGATAAGATTTAGGCTGTTTCGCATACAGGGAGTCAGTCCTCCTGCTGAGAACCATTTGACTATAGTGCCTTAATTGCTGGTATTTCTCTCAATACAGCATTTCTGTCAAGTGGCATCTGTTTTAGTGGATCATGACTTTGAGATTGTCATGTCCTAACCCACATGGGCTCTGAAATTAGCACTAATACCACTAATTTGGTGCAGAAGGATCTATGGAGGGTGTATGCATAGATGTGGTGTGTTCATGTTGGCCTTTGTCACTTAAGAAGTGGACTGCTGTGTATGGAAAGAACTATGTGGCAGGCACATTCAGTCCCAGTTTGAGTGAGCGACAATAGCATAATCCAGAGATGATGACTGTAAGGATCATGCTTTCCCTCCATCTTTTAGTCTATAGCTCACATGCAAAATAAAACAACACATCCAAATCTCAACTCCTTTGGGGACACAGTCCTCTCTGTTTCTCTGAAGCTCCATCCCTTTGGGGTTTGATCATCCCCCCCCCCCTCTGATGTTCACATTCACCTAAAAATACAATACACAATAGAGCCAGATTATCAGCTGCGTAAACTGACATAGCCCACATGAAGTCAATGGAATAACACTGGTTTACGTCTGAGAATGTGGCCCAATGAGCTTATGAATCAGTGATCTCATCATTCCGCATGTTACCATGTAACTCTAGCAGTTCCGTTGGCATCCAGACCTGGAGAATTTCATATTTCCTGGCACAGCAATGGTGAGAATTCTAGCAGGGTTGATTTAAGGGAGCTTTTTACATACTTTTAAAGCAGCAGTGAACTCAGGATAGAAAGTTTGAGAAACCTGAGGATCCTGTTAACCAGTTTTGAATAATTTGTGAGCAGGTTGCTGCTCCTTAGTTTTATTTAAGCTAGTATAGTGCAGAAATTAGCTGCACATAGATATTAACTTTAGAGCCATACAGCTCTTTCTTTTTACTGATCTCTAATCATTCTTTTGCAGTGTTTAATTATTTGCGCTGCATAAATATTGTTATGGAAGAAGCTTGGCAATCTGCATTGGCATCCCTTGCCTTTTTCTGGGTTTGCTAGAATGAGGTCACTCACATATGGAAACATTTAGATTATTGTATTAAATAAGCTAGTTGGAAATCTGTTATTTATAAACAAGCTGAATATGCAAATGAATAACACGTAGATGTTCTTTACAATCTCACTAGACAGTCTGAGGATAACTGATGATGTTGTTAGTTACAGCTTTGTTTTTTTAATTGCACTGTACTAAAGAAAGATTTGGATCTGTCCTTTTTGGGAACACAGTATTTCTGAGAATTACATTGTCATCCTATGAGTCAATGAGCATTTTTGACACTGTAATTCCTGATAATTAGCACATTATTAATAATTATTTTATTATTGTATTTTTTTAGTGCCTGAAAGGGGCTTTTTGGTTGTGTACTTTCTGAAGATGCAGCATTCATATTATCCGGACATAGTATTGGGGGTGGGCTGACCTGTATACTCAGGAGCTTTGATCCACAGTCTCACTAGTTCAAAAATATCTATAATTTTCCTGACTTGGTCAGATTAAATTTATTTTATGTTCTATGATCTAACTTAAATTACTCCTAATCACAGAAATGCAAAGTTAAGGATGAAACTCCATCCTTACATCCTCACACAATGCACAGTCAACCTGTGGAACTCTTCGTCAGAGGATGTTGTGAAGGTCAAGACTATAAAGGGTTCAAAAAAGAACTGGATAAGTTCATGGAGGATGGGTCCATCAATGGCTATTAGCCAGGATGGGTGAGGATGGTGTCCATAGCCTCTGTTTGCCAGAAGCTGGGAATAGTCAACAGGCAATGGATCTCTTGATGATTACCACAGTAACTCAAATTCAGAATAGAAATGCTGCTTTTGTCGCTACTACCCTTGCCGAGGTGGAGTACAGAAACCGGTTTAAAGAGCCC
This sequence comes from Sternotherus odoratus, assembly GCA_032164245.1. NCBI lineage: Eukaryota > Metazoa > Chordata > Testudines > Kinosternidae > Sternotherus > Sternotherus odoratus. The sequence goes on along the minus strand of JAVMKO010000001.1, from coordinate 258,044,925 downwards.
TTTAAGTCGACAAAACCGAGTTGGTTGTGTGGATGGATGTAGTTTTATTTAGTGGCTAAATTTAACATACTTGCATACTGTAGTACCTAGCATCACGTACTGTAGTACCTAGCATGGTGGGATCCTGACCTTGGTTGGGATTTCTGAGTACTACTGTCTTACAAATAACAATAAATTATCCAGTTAACTTTTGTACAGTGTTATGTAAGGTAATCACTACTAACAGATTCCATTAGTTTGGTATTTTCTAAGAAGCAGGGTTTGGGAGTGGTCCTTCCTCTGCAGAGCTGACTCAAGTGTGAGTGATTTAATCACCTAAATTCAAACTAGGATAGGATGTCTTCCAAACACTGCTCTCCCAGTTCTTTGCAAATAACTGAGGGAGTGGATCCTTTCAACAATTCAAACACAAATTCTGTGAGAAACATCTGTTTTTGTAGCAATTCATGCTAACAGCTGCCCAACACCACACTTTCAGTGCCAGTTCTGTTGTGTGGGGAAGGCAAGCTAGTTATTACGTAGTCCTGCTTTGAGTGCAGAGGACTGGATTTGATGGCCAGTTGAGGTCCCTTCTAGTCCTACACTTCTATGATTCCATGGGATGCTGAGTAAGAAAAGAAATTCTTGGGGTCCAAAGTGAGGTAGAGGGGAAGAGGGAGAAGCAACTTTAAAGACACAAATAGAATAGTCACAGAGGAATCAGGGAAAAACATAATTCCTGAGATATTAGATATTCTTGAGGGCTTGGAATCCAAAACCACCCTAGTCTGCTCATCTCTGCAGGATTCTAACCCTTAATTGGCACTTTAATAGGATCTACAGTAAATCTAGCCTATATTTATATAAAAATACTTGGATCAACACTAAAGACAAAAGTAATATAGCTGTAGATGTGTGTATCATGGGGCAGGACTTACATTTAGGGGATGAGGAGTGATATGAGCAGCAGCTTTATGTTCTGTGCCTCTTTTTCCAATTTGCTTCCATAAAGTAAGTGGCTTGCTTTCTTTAGAGTTCCACCTAGTTGTATGTGGTTGAAGGATGTGTACTTTCTCTTCACATAAAAGAGAACAGAATACCAAGTTCATGGAGACTTACTATTGATAACAATTACAGCTTGTCATAAGTGTGGAGTGTTGTCTTGCCTCTATGGGGTTAATGTTACCTGAGAGGGAGTGACGTAAGAGCTTCCGTGCCACGAGGGAGGGAGGGAGTTAGTTTCAGTTTCCTGCCGTTCCAGCGTTGGCAAGAGACCCAGTTTTTCACCTCTAGCTATGGAGGAAGAAAACTTCTACTTTCCTTCCTATATTCATAAGTAGCTGTGCTGTGAGTATAATATGTTGATTTCCATAAGTTTCTGTACCTATTTAGAGTGTCGCTAACCTTTTCAGAGGGGAAGTTAGGGAACTCTAGATTGTGAAGTTGTAGTGTAAGTGTATGCTGTATTCTCTTTTCTTTATTAAATCTTTTAGATATAAAAAGTGTTTGGTTCTTCTCATAAAGAAATCCTAGCTTTGGATTTAACCCAGTTCCCAGGTACAAGGAAGTCTGTGTGTCTACGAGGAAGGCTCACTGTGTGAAAGCCTCAGGGCGGTTTCTCATCTCTCTCGGTAACAGACGGGAGGGGTAAGGGGGAAGGGAAGCAGCCTCTGAGTGTCCCGGCTCTCAGGAGAGAGAGACGGAGTTTGGGGGAGTCCGGGTGCCCCCTCCAGGGTTTTGGAGATACACCTGGATGGTGGCAGCGATACCCTAATTTCCCAGCTGGTAGAGTGTGGGGTTTGGGGGTGTAAAGACTTAACTTAGGCTGGGAAGCAGCTTGTAGTTATTTGGTCTGGCATAGAAGAGACCCCTCTCTGTACCCCAGTGTAGTGTCTGAGATCCACTCTTTCCTGTGTTTTCTTTTATATCCCAGTGTGTTCTTGCTGGTATTGAGATAGGTTTTTTTGATGTTTTCGCACTGGGTGTTTACGTTATCTTCTGATAAGCCTTCCAGTAAGCTAAATCTGTTGTGTAATTCTACCACAAATTTGGCCTTCACTACTGGGTCTTTCAGTCTGCTGGAGTCAAAGAGCTGATCACCCATCTTTCTATTCATTCTTTTCAACTTCAGCTGAAGCTTGCACAACACAAGGTTGTGATCACTTCCTGCGTCAGCTCCTCTCAGTACTCTAACATCTCTCATGGATCTTCTCCATTTTTGATTGATGGTAATGTGATTGATTTGGTTACGGGTTCTGTCCTTTGGGGATGTTCAAGTATATTTGTGTATTGTCTTATGCTGAAAGATACTACCACCTATCACCAGACCATTTTCCAAACACATATCAACAAAGCGCTGCCCATTGTTATTCCTTTCTCCTATTCCTTCTCGACCCATGCAGGACTCATAGCCTTCATTGTCTGATCCTATTTTAGCATTCAGGTCCCCCATTACAATTAGGACATCGTGCCGAGGTATCTTATCTATCTGATTTTGCAAGCTGCTGTAGAATAGGTCCTTTTCTTCTTCTGTTGCTTGCTCGATGGGTGCATAACACTGTATGATGGCGGTCTTGGCATACTTGGAGAAGAATCTTGCTCTGATAATTCGGGAGCTGACTGGTTCCCATCCCACAAGACTCATTCTAGCCTGCTTATCCATCAGGATACCGACTCCTTCTCGGTGTTGACCATTTGACCGCCCTGAGTAAACAACAGTCTCCCCCGATCCAAGTATCATCAAACCAGAGTCTGTCCATCTCATCTCGCTGATGCCCAAAACATTGATCTTGTACTTAGATGTTTCTTTCACCACTTGTGCTGTTCTTCCAGTCTCATAAATAGTTCTTACGTTCCACGCAGCTACTCTCACCTGTTGTTTGGGTTTCACCAGGGACTGCATCGGAAGAGAAATTTCCTTTTGGCTTTCATTCCTCCTCATCATATCAGGCATTACTGCCTTCGTCCTCAGCTGATCATCCATGATAAGAAGACATTTCGATAAATCTGTTGGTGTTTCTGTAGCAAGTGTTTTTTTATGTGGCGGGTTGCTAACCCAGCGCACAACCCTCCTCCTTTTACATTCTGGACTTGGGACCAGACAACGGTGGAGTTAAACAATGCACACAATCCCTTATTGCCAGTTAAAGAGCATTCAAACTGCAATAGCATATAGTTTAAATGATTATAAATGAAGTGCTCTGTTACAAGTGGCCAATTTGTAACAAATCATTGATAACGTATAATTTAGGAACTGTTAAGTTTTACATAGGTAAGATACAATTAAAACACACACACTTCAAGAATATTCAATACTTTTCTAAACTATATTACACTAAAATTATATTAAAAAATGGCAAGCGGCAAGCTCACTTTATAAATTACTAGCTGAAATACCCGGCGTTGCTCAGAGTATTTGTAATTGGAAACTGGGATGTTGCTCGGGTATGTTCCTTTAATCTTCTTTGGCGTTGTTCGGCTGTTTCTGTGGCCCTGGATTGATAATTTCATATTCTATTATTATGTAGCCGTTTCTCACGTTGTTCAGAAATCTCATTTTGTCTAATTAATTTCATTCTCTTGCATTTAGATGTGGTTTCTCCGATACATTTTCGTTTTTTACATGGCATAATGAATGGGGTTCTTTTTAATTATGTTTGCGCTACACAACACTAAGCTCTCTGGTTATCTGTCTTATTGCATCATAACTATGTCACAGACAACAGCATGTGTTAACCTGCTGCCCAGATGATATGTGAGCTGTGTAGTTGATGTTAATGAGCTTTAAAGAATTTCACCCCTAGGGGGTGTAAGAGGTGAGATTTGAATTTTTTTTATTCTTACCATGATTAGGACCCCAAAGCCTAGAACTGTACCAAATTTCAAGTATCTAGCTGAAATGGTGTGGAAGTAGTAAGGGAACATATATAAACACACACACATACACCATTTGACTTTTATATATATAGATTGGCATCCTTTTAGAACATGCCCTTCCCCCGCCCCTTCCTTGGTCCCGTGGGAGCCTGGTTCGGGAGCTAGGGCTGGTGCTGGTTCTTGGCCAGGAGTAGGGCCGCAGTCAGGTCTGGGAGCCAGAGACCACAGAGTCATGTCTGGGATTGAGGCCAGGAGCCAGTGGCAGAGCCTGGGGCCAGATCAGTGGCAGGGATGGAGTGGAGCTGGGGGCAGAGCAGGGCTAGGTGGTGCTCTCTCCCCATCCCCTGTGAGTGCTGTCCGGGGTCTCATTATGCCCTCTACATGTTCCAAATGCAAGCCACACCGTTTGGGGACAACTGCTTTAAAATCACTGTTGCTGGTTTGTAAATCTTTAATCACTGGTGCTGTTCAACTCCTGGTCAGTCAGTTTTGCTTTGGCTCCTCTTGCTGACTTTCGTCTTCTTCCGATTGAATTTCTCTCTCTCTCTCTCCAGTCCAGATCGTCTTCTGTCTCCCTCTCTACCGACTGCCCTGCTCTAAGGGCTGGTGTACAGTTGGGGGGGGGGGGAGGGGGACAGAATCGACTGAAGATACGCAACTGAATAACGTAGCTGAAGTTGGCGTATCTTCGGCCGACTCACCTGCCATTCTCATGCTGGAGTTCCGGAGTCAACTCCATTGGCGATCGATTGCTACCTACCGAGCCGGTGGGTAGTGAAGACCTACCCTATGTGTTTGGCTTTATATACTGTGCAACTCGCTGTCAGGTCTTTGTGTGGGCATGTTCTGCACATGCTGAGTATCAACTATTATCTCAGAGCAATAATTGACAGCTTTGACCTTTCAAACAAGTTGTGACTGATATGAGTGGGGTATGACCAGCTAGCTACTCAGTTAACTGACCTGTCACTCCTTACTGGGTATGCTCAGTAGCTAATAGTGCACATGCTCACCGTTGCTGTGTTACGGGGGGCTTATCTCGTTGCCGGGAGAAACGAGGCTTCACACAGGTGGCTAGATGGAAAGTGGTGAGTTTATTGGAAGGAGCGGCATTACCGTACTGGGGGCTTCGGGCAGCACTGCCGCGATACAGGATGTCTGACACACACAGGCGATGTCCAGAGAAGAAGCCCAAAGAAGAAGCCCAAAGAGGAAGCCCAACAAACAAGGGTGTGTCAGCACAGATATACCCATACTCATTTGCATTTCATTCATACTCATATCTCATTTGTGAGCAGCAAGCTAATTGGTTACACGCTGTTCAGCACTTGTTGATTACGCAGTCCTGCCTCAGTTTCCCCATTTAGTTTCCCATGCATTCATTCTCACACAGACAGGGTAAACACTCACGCAGCTGGGAACTTGTTCCCAAACACACAGATAACAACAATACAAGGTCATAACACCATTACGCCCTCTCCTGGAGTTGACTCAGAAGCGTAACTATGCCCCCAAGTGGTTGCCCGTCACAATTTCTTCCGGTCACTACGTGCTGTCTCCCTCAGAGCTATGATTCTGCTGATGCACACACACACTTATACTTGCTCTTTGTCAGGGAATCATTTTAGAAATCCTAGGCTTTCACTGAGCATGCCGAGGATCCACAGTATCCATCTCAGAGTGGAGTGATTTTTGCTTATTCAGAATAAAGATTAGACAAACAAAGTAGAGATGGGAGAATTTCTGTAGTAATAGTGTCTCTTTACCTGTGTGACCTCCACTGCTTTTGGAGCAAGTTGACTGGATGTCTGCTCCCCCACTTAAAAAATGGGTATGGGCCAGATTTGTGCATTCACTCCTATATCCCTCCAACTGATGTTGGTTTCCTGAGCCCAGAAACAGTGCTGCATGGTGTGAAGCTGCTCCAAGGAAAGCTCCCATAGTAGCAGTTGCTTGGTGTTGTCCTCTTTGTCCTTGTCCTCCTTCTGTTACTGTTGCTGAAACTGCTGCTGTTGGAGAAGGAGCTGCTGCTGCAGCGACATCATCTGCTCAGTGTTGAGGTGGGTGAAGTCCAAAACCGAAGCGAGATAATTTCAAGACCACCAGTACAACTCAAGCAGCCTCTGCCTATTCACAGTTACCAGAAGAGCAGTGCGAAGCACTGTTGGGTCTATGCTGGTGGACAGCAATTCAAAAATGGCACTAGCCCACCCGGAAAGAGAGGTCACATGGGACGGAGAGAGCAGAATCATGGCATTTTAAAAAAAATTGCTCCCCAAGTCCCAGAATCCCCCTTGCTTTTGCCTGGTTTCTGCTGTATATGCCACAATGCACAGTGAAAAATATCCCAGAATTCACAGAGCTCAGCAGTGAAGCAAAGGACCATGGAATACCCTCTGAGAATGCCACATGGTTAGTATGCAGCCAACCCCCATCCTTGGTGTGATTTAGGAGTTTGGCAAGACAATAGGGATGTACCATATTTTAAACACTTGATGTAAACAACCACATTGCTTAAAACTTTAAAAACTGTACTGCATAAAGCACTAGAAAAATATAAGAGGAACAATATGGAATAATAAAACTTTGATCTTTAGCATTTTTTATCCTAGAATCTCAAACATGAATGATTAAGCCTCAACTTCCCCTTTTCCCCCTCAATACAATGAGGTATTGTAGGTGAATATTTAAGGACTTCAATAGAGAGGTATATTGCAGGAATGGGTGGGTAAAATTCTGTGGACTGCATTGTGCAGGAGGTAGGACTAGATGATCATAATGGTCCCTTCTGATCTTAAAGTCTATGAGTCTATGAGTCTAAGCTAAGGACAAACCTGGATGTCTAAATCAAGTCAGGCACGTAAAATATGTGGTCGGATTTTCAAAGGGGCTTTCAGTTAAAGTCAGGTGGAGCTCTGAGTGTTCAGATCCTTTGAAAATATAACCACATATTTAAATGTAACTTTTCTTGCCTATTTTAATGCACCCAAGTTTGAAAATTTTGGCCCAGATGGCTTGTCTAGGGTGACAGGAAGTCTGTGGGAAGGCTGGGAACAGAGCCCAGATCTCACGGCCGTAGGCTTCAGCCAAAAGAATTAGGTCTTTTCCATCTCTAATAACTTCTATGATTCTATACTCTGTTCCATTGATACATAATGGGCCAAATTCTTCCCTGGTGTATCTTCTCTGGATCTAATTAAGTTACATTAAGGATGAATCCTGGCCAATGGCCTCAGGAAAACTCCAAACTAGAGTTGGACTACAAGGAAAGTTTCTTACAGTTTCTAAGTTCAAAGGGTTCTGTGTTCTGTAGTGAAGCAGCCTTACTCTATAGCTTCTTTGGTTGAATAAGGTCTGAATTAAATGGAAGAGTTCATGTAGAAAGCTGTCAGTGTACACAGGTTTCACAGACAAAGTATTATGAAAAGGAGACAAAGGGAAAAAAACCAGATGACTGGTTAAACAAAGAGTGTAGGCTACTTGCAAACCTGATGTCTGTCTACAGTTACTGGCTTCTAATGATAGTGAAAATGCCAGGTGCAAATATAAAAAAATCATTGCTCACATCTGACTACACGAGCTCCATATGTTAAGTTAATGGGCTGCCAATAGCTTATCATATTTTCTGTCTAGACACGGCAGCTCATGTGAATCAGAACATTTTAATGTGATTTTTCTCTTCCGTTTTTTTTGCTAACATTCTTTTTCTCCTCTTCTTCCTCTGTGCTCCATATACGTTCAAAAAATGAGAATGGATAAATGGCACATGGATAATAATAATAATCAGCATTATCATCTCTTCGTGATTTACCATGGACTGTGGAGTTTCAGGAATTAGCGAGGTGACACATGGATATGTTTCAAATTGAACACACTGCAATACCATGAACCCATTTTTCTTTCCGTGCATGTAAGATAAGCTACATATCTATAAACACATCCAAGATAGACGCCTTAGAATTTAAAATATTCAGGGCTTATTTTCCATCTGTTCTGTTTCATCTGGATTACACATGTGTTATCAGAGAGGTACAACAATTCTTTTAGTATCATAATTTTAACTTTTTTGGGGTCATCACTATCCATTTAGTTAAAAATGTGTTTTCATCTCAAGAAGAATTTTCCTCAACTCAGGATTATTTGACTACTCTTACAGTTTTAAAGGGTCACCATAACTCTTCCCATAAGTGAAATCCTTTAAAAACTGTTTACAATTTACTGAGAAACCCAGGGTTCTCCCTCCAAAGCAATGAGAATGGTCAGGTCCATGCACTTCAATGGAGATATGCTGATTTATGACAGCTAAGGCTCTAGTACACTGTGCTCAAAAGGTGAAACACTGGCGCTCTGCTGCAAATTCTTAGCTCTTTTCCTCTTCAACTCACAAGAGGAGAAGTAGGGAGATGGCATATTTACCTATCAAGTATGGCAGCTTTGCATGCCTTTTAAAGTGCATCTGAGGTAACACGACCTTTATTACTGCAATTTGAAACAGCAGTAGATCAAAGCACACTAGGACTATGGCTCCACTACAGCTTTAGTCGCCATAAATTACGTCGCTCAGGGGTGTAAATTAGCTGCTCCCCGGAGAACATAATGAATGCTGATTTAAGCGCTGGTGTGGACAGCACTATGTTGGCGGGAGAGCTTCTCCTGCGGATATAGCTACTGCCACTTGCAGGGGCTGGAGTAATTAAGCCAATGGGAAAGTTCTATCTCATTGGTTTAGAGAAGTGATACAGAGAGTTTGCAGCAGCTCAGGGGGGTGGCTAATTCACAGCCCTGAGTGATATAACTCATGTCGACTTAAGCTGTAGTGTGGTCATAGCCTAGGGAACTTTTAGTGCTCAGCAGCAGAGTCCACATGGAGAGTTAGTACATGGCATACATGGTGGATTTACACCCCAGCTTGCTGCTCAGCAAGTGTTCATGGAGACAATTCTTCATCACCAGAGTAGCTGAAGGCTTTCCATGAAAAGTAAATAAAAATCTCTCTTCCGAACAATTGTATTTGGCCAGGTAGTCAGTTGGCGTAAACTTGCATAAAGTCAACGGAACTACACTGATCTCCACCAGCGGAGGATCTGACCCATTGTTGGGCTCTTAAGAAAGAAAAGAATTTGACTCATATTTGCTTTCTTTGAGGATACAAAATCCCATATTGATTGCTTTCCACTTCAAAGCCACTATATCTCTGGGGAAAGAGCTGGAATCCAGGGTCACGTCTGGGATTGCCCATGTGCACTGGCCAATTGTGCTGGCCTGTGGAGCCCCCCCTTTACACATACACACACTCCTCTCTGCTGGCGGGCCTGCTGGGATCTATTCAGGCTCATGCATCAATAAAATCCTCAACTGTATCATTTTTATTTCTAATGCTATGTAAATTAGGAAGCACAGTGGGGCAGATTCTGATCTCACTTACAAAGGCGTGCAGCAGGAGTTGAAGTCAGTGAAATGACACAGATGTGAAACCAACGTAAATGAGATCAGAGTCAGCCCCACTCAATTCTGCTTTAGTCATAGCATTGGCTCTTAAGCGTGAAAACATTTGAATGTCTGTCTGGTTTAGTGGCATGAATTTCAAGGTTTGTTCTTATTCCTGTTGGCCACCCAAATAATAGAAATGTCACTCATTGGTTTGAACCCAGGTTGGAAGGGACTCTGAAAGAATAGAGCCAACTACAGTTTGTGATATATGCATGACACTATGTTTCTTTTGCACAGTTAGAGTAATCTAGAGTGTTCTTTAATAGTCAGTATATCAGACACTGCAACGTCATTTTATCAGTTCATAGAAGCATTTCTCAAATTCATAATGAATAACAGCTGTATTATGAAAACAATCTAGGTTCTAGGTAGTTTTGCTATGTACTTTTATTTTCTCCTTTCTTCATCCCCGACCCCAATAGTCTATATAGTTATATAACTGTTAAGTTTTTATTTCCTTCTGTTTTATTCCTAGTTTGCGCTTTTAATTTATATGCCTTTTCTGCTTTAATGAAGTCAGAATATCTTTCCTGTCCTCTAAGCTTAGGCACAGAATACTTAGTTATGAGTCTCTTGAGTCTAACTGACCAGTTCTGAATCTGGTCCAATGCTGAGAGTTCTTGCCAGGAGTTAAAAACTTGGATTTAACACAAGATATTCTGTTGGTACTTGACTTATGCTCACTGTCAACTGTCAGGCTTTAGCTGTCTGAACTCTAACAGCCAGTGGAGATTTCAAGCTTGCATGCCAATAAAATACAAGATTTGCAAATTCAATTAAATAGCTACTTACCTGGGGATCAGAAATATGATCATAGGGGCTCTGCAACCTAGCAGACAAAGGTATAATAAGATCCAAAGGCTGGAAGTTGAAACAAAACAAATTCCAATGAGAAATGAGGCATACATTTTTAACAGTGAGGGTGATTAACCAATGGAACAACTTCCCACGGGATGGGGTGGATTCTGTATTACTGGAAATGTTTAAATCAAAATTGAATGGTTTTCTAAAAGATAAGCTGTATTTCAAAAAGCAATTAATTCAGAGAAGTATTATAGATTGTGCTATAGAGGAGGTCACACTAGATGATTATAGAGGTCCCTCCTGACTTTATAACCTTAATTTATCTATTAATTATCTTTTGAACATTTCTGGTCTACTTCTATCTACTTCAGTCCTCTGCTCTCAGAAGGGGAACCTTTTGTATAGGCTATTTGTCATGAACAACATAAAACAAAGTGTGTATATATTGTAACGATCCTGTCTGCAGTGTCTTATTGTATGAACCTAGATAGGTATGGCAGGGATGCCATTACAATGATGTATGATAAACAATGATTATAATTTAAAAAATGCAAGAGCATCTGTATCAGTCTTGGAACCCTGGCTTAGATGGTTAAAGCACAAGTCAAGTTGGCTCTTTGATGTGAAGCTCAATGATGTGTAAGAAAAGCTTTGTCGACATGTGTGTAAGCTTCCATGGATGGGTCACTGAGCCGAGGACCTCTGGTTCTATAAACATGGGCCTATACTGCCTGAGCTAAACAAGATGGAGCTGTGAAGCCAATTCTGTAGCAGGCTCATAACCTGCATGGGTAGCCCAGGGGGGAAAAGAGTGCCACACTGAGTGAACATTGGGTGTGTGTATGTACACCTATTACAGTTTCTAGGCAAGATTTATTTAGTATAATCTGGCTGTTGTGAGATACTTTGCCTCTAACTGGCCAGTTAAATCATCAAAGGGTACATCTACACTTGCAGGTAGGGGTGTCATTCCCAGCTCAAGTAGTGACTAACAGTCACTGAACTAGCATTCTACAAGTACTAGTGTCAGAGTAGCGTGGGAAGTGGTGAGTGGGAAACAGTCTAGCCACTTTGAGTACAAACCTGTGGTATTTTCTCAGGGTAGCTAGCCCATGCTACCTCAGCTACTATTATTTTTAGCATGCTAGCTTGAGCAGAGCTAGTGTGGGTATGTCTATGTGATCTGGGAATTGCACCTCCCAGTTCCTAGGGTAGACATAGCCAGGATGATAGCTTCATTTCATTACTGGATTGGTGGAAAGCAGCTGGAATGCACCAGTGAATTTGGCCCTTTGTGTAAACATGTTTATTAATTAAGAATATATTAGTGTTGCTGTGTGTGTGATATAATGTATATAAGCGATATATGATGGTGTAGTGTGGTACAAAGATTTTATTGGTATGAGTAATGCAGCTGTCCCATACTCATATTTGCAGGAAGCACAAATGAGTTAGGTAGGTCATCTGAAATGAGTACTGATAAAATCTTTAAGGCTCTCCACACCACCACGTGTCCTGTATATGCCACATATTCTGAAAACTACTTTAAAAATGAGTTAGCTAGTTTTTTTAAAACATTATGTATTTAGTATCCCTCCACCCATAAAGCCTTCCTTACTATAAGTTCGATTCTCTACTGCCCTGCTCCTTGTGATATAATATGTAACAATGCAAACTGAATACGAAGTGGGTGCAAAATGCCACCATTCTGATTTAGTACCATTACATGCCCACTTTGCACAGGTATACACAAGGTACGAGGCAGGAGAGAATCAGGTGCCATCTCTTCAGAACTGTTACTTATTTTTTTAAATGTCTCCAAAAATATTACCCAGGGACAAATAAAAAAAATAAAAAAAAAATATTACCCTGTGCAACCACTAGGTGAACTAGGCAGCTGCCTAGGGTGTCAAATGGTTGGGGACACCAAAAAACAGTGCCCCCAATTTTTTTTTTAAACAGCAGCACACAAGGCTACCGCTGCTCCCCACCTCCCAGCTCCAGAGGGGCTGCCCATGGTGCGGTCAGTCCCTCCCCCCGGGGGAGCAGCCAGTGGCGGAGCGGGGAAGGGGAGGGTCTGGTGCTCAGCAGCTGTGCCATCTTCCCTGTGCCATGGGCTGAGCTGGGCTCCCTGCTGCCCCCAGGGCCAGTCCCGCCCCCTGAGGGAGCAGCCGGAGGCGGAGTGGGGAAAAGGAGGGTTTAGCACTAGCAGCTGCACTTCTTCCCCATGCTGCCTCTGTGGCTCTCAGTGGTGGCGGCAGCAGCAGTGAAGGCCAGTTTGCAGGCAGCCAGCCCCCCCCCACCCCCCACCCATGGGGCCGGGGAGCTGCAGTAGGGAGTTCTGGGGGTGATGGGGAGCCTGGCTTGGCCTGTGGGGTGGGGAAGAAGGCGCAGCTGCGCCCTGCTCCTTGGGCCAAGAAGCTGGAGAAGCTGGGTGGAGAGCCGCATGGGCCGTGGAGAGCCGCATGGGCCCACAGAGCGCCCGGGGGTGGGCAGGTCCAGTCCCTGGTCTGGGGAATTGTGTATGTTGGAGCAACCTGGGCACCCATCCCCCAGCCAGTTCCACCCTCTTCAACACCCACCGACCAGCTACCTTTTCCCCTGGGCAACCCCCACCCCAACAACCCACCCTGTCCTGCCACTTTTGCCTCCACCCAACAATGCCCGCCCCAGACATGGTCACCTTCACTCCTGCATTAACCTCAGGACCCTTCCCCATGCCTGCCATCTCCCTCCTGTCCACTCCTCCCTTGTGCAACCCCCTCCCAGCCACCTTCACCCCCCCTGCAACAACTCCAGGCACAGATACACTCCCGCCTGCCAGCCCCTTGCAACAACCCCCTCCTGCCCACTTCTCCCTTTTGCACCCCCTGCAGCGAGCCCCTTTTGCCTCTGTGCAATCTCTTCCCTGCCACTACACCCTCGACCCCTCCACCTCTTGGCCACCTTCACCTCCTGAAAGAGCCCCCATACGACCACCCTCTTTGCAACTCTCTCCCTGTGCCCCCTGAACTTTGTGAACATCTGGGCCTCTGGGGGGAATTTGGGCGTAGGAAGGTGGGGGCTGGACATTGGGGGGTGAGGGTGCAAGGTGGAAGTTTCACCTACGGTGCAAAATATCCTTGCTCTGGCCCTGCCCAGGGATGAAATAGTGTATGTGAAATTCAGAGTTATTACCTTATTTTGGGGAGCTGGGTGTGGGATATTAATAAAAAAATCAGTCTTGGAAGCTATCACTGTAGAGCAGGGGTCTCCAAACTACGGCCCGCGGGGCCAGATGCGGCCCGCGAGGCCCTCTCATCCGGCCCGCGGCAGGGGTCGGGAACCAGCCACGGGGCCGGGACGCGCCGCGTGCTCCGCTGCCGCCGCCGGCCGCGGGGCCGGGACGCGCCGCGTGCTCCGCTGCCGCCGCCGGCCACGGGGCTGGGACGCGCCGCGTGCTCCGCTGCTGCCGCCGGCCAGGGACGGCTCAGAGCTGGGGCCGGGACGCGCCGCACCGCCACCCAGTTACAGGGGGCGAAACAAGGAGCCACCCACTGCCAGGCGGCGAAACGGTCTGTGGGGAGAGACCGGGTTGAGCGGGTCAGGGGGGGGGGGGGGGGAAGAGACCGGGTTGAGCGGGTCGGGGGGGGGGGAAGAGACCGGGTTGAGCGGGTCAGTTGGGGGGGGGGGAGAGACCGGGTTGAGCGGGTCAGTTGGGGGGGGGGGGGAGAGACCGGGTTGAGCGGGTCAGTTGGGGGGGGGGGGAGGTTGGAGGAAAGGAGGTTTTGGGGGGAGAGACCTGGCTGGGTGGGTCAGTTGGGGGTTGGAGGAAAGGAGGTTTGGGGGGGAGAGACCTGGCTGGGTGGGTCAGTTGGGGGGGGGGTTGGAGGAAAGGAGGTTTTGGGGGGAGAGACCTGGCTGGGTGGGTCAGTTGGGGGTTGGAGGAAAGGAGGTTTTGGGGGGAGAGACCTGGCTGGGTGGGTCAGTTGGGGGGGGTTGGAGGAAAGGAGGTTTTGGGGGGAGAGACCTGGCTGGGTGGGTCAGTTGGGGGGGGGGGGTTTGGAGGAAAGGAGGTTTTTGGGGGAGAGACCTGGCTGGGTGGGTCAGTTGGGGGGGGGGGTTGGAGGAAAGGAGGTTTTGGGGGGAGAGACCTGGCTGGGTGGGTCAGTTGGGGGGGGTTGGAGGAAAGGAGGTTTGGGGGGGAGAGACCTGGCTGGGTGGGTCAGTTGGGGGGGGGGTGTTGGAGGAAAGGAGGTTTGGGGGGGAGAGACCTGGCTGGGTGGGTCATTTGGGGGGGGGGGGTTGGAGGAAAGGAGGTTTTGGGGGGAGAGACCTGGCTGGGTGGGTCAGTTGGGGGGTTGATGTGTAGTGTTCATGTGTAGTGAACAGGTGTTCATGTGTAGTGTTCATGTGTAGTGAACAGGTGTTCATGTGTAGTGTTCATGTGTAGTGAACAGGTGTTCAGGTGTAGTGTTCAGGTGTAGTGTTCAGGTGTTCATGTGTAGTGTATCAATGTGTTATTAAATAATAACTGAATAAAATAATATTAAATAAATAATTAAAAACAACATCCATGTTTTGATTCTTTTTTATTTGGACCTCGAGTGTGTTGTCGGCCCCCGAACTGCTATTTGATAGTTAATGTGGCCCTCGGGCTGAAAAGTTTGGAGACCCCTGCTGTAGAGTGATACTGTATCACAAGCTAAATGAATCAGTATAACACAGACTTATAAAGTTTGTGGATGGTACCAAGCTGAGAGCGGTTGCAAGTACTTTGGAGCAGCGGTCGCCAACCAGTGGTCCGCGGACCACTGGTGGTCCGTCAGAAAATTTGGGTGGTCCGTGGGGAAATTTTGGGGCGGGGGGGAGGGGAAGGGAGGCAAGCGGCAGGAGCAGTGTGCTGCGGCGCGGCGCCGCGAGAGTGTGCCCCTGTGGGGCGGGGAGGCAAGCGGCTGGAGCTCCCGCCCCCTGCCTGCACGGACCGTGGTGCAGCGGCGCGGCGCCGCGAGAGTGTATGGGGCGGGGGGGTGAGGGAAGCGGCGGGAGGCCCCCCCCGCCTACTCAGAGCAGGGTGCTGCGGCGCGGCGCCGCGAGAGTGTGCCCCTGTGGGGCGGGGAGGCAAGCGGCTGGAGCGCCCGCCCCCTGCCTGCACGGACCGTGGTGCAGCTGCGCGGCGCCGCGAGAGTGTATGGGGCGGGGGGGTGAGGGAAGCGGCGGGAGCCCCCCCACGCCTGCCCAGAGCAGGGTGCAGCGGCGCGGCGCCGCGAGAGTGTATGGGGCGGGGGGGTGAGGGAAGCGGCGGGAGCCCCCCCACGCCTGCCCAGAGCAGGGTGCAGCGGCGCGGCGCGGCAAGACTGTGCCCCTATGGGGCGGGGGGGTGAGGGAAGCGGCGGGAGCCCCCCCCCCCCCGAGAGAGCGAGCCTCCGGCTACCGCGGCCGCTCCTGCGCCCCTCCCCCCTCCCGCTCGAGCAGCACGGCATCGCAGCCCCCTCCCCCCCCCCCGCTGGAGGGGGGGGGCGGGGCTGCGGTGCCGCGCCGCTCGGGGGGGGGGGACTTTAGTGGTCCGTGACCTCTAAAAGGTTGGCGACCACTGCTTTGGAGGATAGGATTAAAATTCAAAATGATTTAGATAAACTGGCGAAATGGTCTGAAATAAATAGGATGAAATTCAATAAGGACAAATGCAAAGTACTGCCCTTGGGAAGGAACAATCAGTTGCACACATACAAACTGGGAAATGACTGCCTAGGAAGGCGTACTCCGGAAAGGGATCTGGGGGTCATAGTGGATCACAAGCTAAATATGAGTCAGTGTAACACTTGCAAAAAAAGCAAACATTCTGGGATGTATTAGCAGGATGTTGTAAGCAGGACACAAGAAGTAATTCTTCGGCTGTACTCGGTGCTGATTAGGCCTCAACTGGAGTAGTATCCCCAGCTCTGGGTGCCACATTTCAGGACAAAATTGTGGACAAATTGCCATGGATTGTAAGATCTTAACTGCAGTTTCTACTAAGAACTTTTCATATAGACCCAGAGTCCACAGTTTGGCCTAAGCATAAAAGCCCGCTAACAGAAGAACAAGACATGGCTATGAAAAAGCTGGGGTAAGCAGATAATCTTGTCTGTGTTTCAAGTCTGTGAGTGGAGTCAGCATAACTCTGAATGTAATAGGGCAGGGGTCTCCAAACTACGGCCCGCGGGCCAGATGCGGCCCGCGAGGCCCTCTCATCCGGCCCGCGGCAGGGGTCGGGAACCAGCCACGGGGCCGGGACGCGCCGTGTGCTCCGCTGCCGCCGCCGGCCGCGGGGCCGGGACGCGCCGCGTGCTCCGCTGCCGCCGCCGGCCGCGGGGCCGGGACGCGCCGCGTGCTCCGCTGCCGCCGCCGGCCACGGGGCTGGGACGCGCCGCGTGCTCCGCTGCTGCCGCCGGCCAGGGACGGCTCAGAGCTGGGGCCGGGACGCGCCGCACCGCCACCCAGTTACAGGGGGCGAAACAAGGAGCCACCCACTGCCAGGCGGCGAAACGGTCTGTGGGGAGAGACCGGGTTGAGCGGGTCGGGGGGGGGGGGGGAAGAGACCGGGTTGAGCGGGTCAGGGGGGGGGGGAAGAGACCGGGTTGAGCGGGTCAGTTGGGGGGGGGGAGAGACCGGGTTGAGCGGGTCAGTTGGGGGGGGGGGGGGGGAAGAGACCGGGTTGAGCGGGTCAGTTGGGGGGGGGGGAGGTTGGAGGAAAGGAGGTTTTGGGGGGAGAGACCTGGCTGGGTGGGTCAGTTGGGGGTTGGAGGAAAGGAGGTTTTGGGGGGAGAGACCTGGCTGGGTGGGTCAGTTGGGGGTTGGAGGAAAGGAGGTTTGGGGGGGAGAGACCTGGCTGGGTGGGTCAGTTGGGGGGGGGTTGGAGGAAAGGAGGTTTTGGGGGGAGAGACCTGGCTGGGTGGGTCAGTTGGGGGTTGGAGGAAAGGAGGTTTTGGGGGGAGAGACCTGGCTGGGTGGGTCAGTTGGGGGGGGGTTGGAGGAAAGGAGGTTTTGGGGGGAGAGACCTGGCTGGGTGGGTCAGTTGGGGGGGGGGGGGGTTGGAGGAAAGGAGGTTTTGGGGGGAGAGACCTGGCTGGGTGGGTCAGTTGGGGGGGGGGTTGGAGGAAAGGAGGTTTTGGGGGGAGAGACCTGGCTGGGTGGGTCAGTTGGGGGGTTGATGTGTAGTGTTCATGTGTAGTGAACAGGTGTTCATGTGTAGTGTTCATGTGTAGTGAACAGGTGTTCATGTGTAGTGTTCATGTGTAGTGTTCATGTGTAGTGAACAGGTGTTCATGTGTAGTGTTCATGTGTAGTGAACAGGTGTTCATGTGTAGTGTTCATGTGTAGTGAACAGGTGTTCATGTGTAGTGTTCATGTGTAGTGAACAGGTGTTCAGGTGTAGTGTTCAGGTGTTCATGTGTAGTGTATCAATGTGTTATTAAATAATAACTGAATAAAATAATATTAAATAAATAATTAAAAACAACATCCATGTTTTGATTCTTTTTTATTTGGACCTCGAGTGTGTTGTCGGCCCCCGAACTGCTATTTGATAGTTAATGTGGCCCTCGGGCTGAAAAGTTTGGAGACCCCTGTAATAGGGCATCCTTATCATGAGTTATAGACACATGAAGTGCTGAGAAAGGCCTCAAAGTTAACTCCTTAATACGGGGAGGAGATAGTGGTACAATACCCCTCAGATCCCAGTCAGAGTTCAGGGAGAGGCCTAATATGATTGAGATCCCCTCACAGATTAATGCTAATCCTAGCCCACAGAAATGCAAGGGTAATCTTATAAACAATTGTTATTGTTAAGTAATAATTACTGCCTTCTTGCTTTAAATTTCCAGGAATGCACCTATCGGTCAACCGGGTGAGCTGCTACCTCATTGCCCTGGACCCCCAAATTAGGATTTAACCTATACACTTTAATAGACATAGTCTGGGGGTAATTACCTGTGTGTCAGCAATATGTTAATTTGGGCCATGGGTGGAGCCGCTATGTAATCTTTTAGACCATTGGCTTGTTGAGCTTATCTTGTCTTGCTGCTAGAACCTATCCCCTGGCATGGGGAAAACCATCCCCAATTCTCCTCTCCGTCCAATGAGCACCATATATAACCTATTGTAATTAATTGTTCTGCAGTGTCTCTGAGCCTAATAAGCAAAGTGACACTCCGCCAGTGCTGTGCGTAATAAACTCCTGTGCTTGACTCTACACAGCATGGAATCCATTTCCTTCAGAGTCCACAGAAGAGCAACAAAAATGATTAAAGGTCTAGAAACCATGACCTAGGAGGGAAGATTGAAAAAAAATAGGTTTGTTTAGTTTGGAGAAAAGAAGACTGAGAGGGGACATAACAGTTTTGAAGTATGTAAAAGGTTGTTAGGAGGAGGGAGAAAAATATTCTCTAACCACTGAGGATAGGATGAGAAGTAATGGGCTTGAAATTGCAGCAAGGGCAGGTTAGGTTGGACATTAGGAAAAATTTGCTAACTGTCAGGGTGGTTAAGCACTGGGATAAATTGCCTAAGGGGGCTGTAGAATCTCCCTCACTGGAGATTTTTAAGAGCAGGTTAGACAAACACCTTTCAAGGATGGTCTAGATAATACTTAGTTCTGCCTTGAGTGCAGGGGACTGGACCTCTTGAGGTCCCTTTCAATCATATGATACTATGATTTATCCTTAACCATTAAGCATCGGTCTGCTCTATGGTATTCCTTTAGGGTTAGTCTGAATTTTGCTGTATTTTTAAAAAAATCATGTGCCCCAAATGAGTAAATTCTAATTTCAAAAACCTTTAGGGCTAGATTCATCACTGTAACTGAAGGGGGAGGAGGATGATTCAGCTCCATGAGAGGATGAAAGTAGTACTAGGGATCTGGCTAAGGGACGGCAGTTTTTAAATCAAGCAGGTACTCTCCAGGAACCCCCCCCCCCCAGTGGAGGCTGCCCAGTGAATCAGTTCTTCTTTGGCTGCCTTAACACCAAGCCCATCCTGGCCAACCCTACCCACATTGGGGGCTGCATGGCTCCAGGTTCCATCATAGTGGGAGAGTTTCAAGCAGCTTGGCTGGGGCAGATTTACCTATGAGGGCCAGCAGCCTGGAACAGAAATGAGCCCTTATATTTTGTCACCTAATCTGTGACTGCTGAAATCAGTTGGGAAGTATGTGAACATTATGGTTCAGATGACAAATTATTCTTTTCTTCATCGGCAATAAAACACTAGGACAGAAAAACCCCTAGAGTAATAGGTTGACAAATATCTCCAAAGCAGACTAAAAGAGAGCTGCAGCTGCATTTTTCAATGCTTAATGAGGGTTCAAATTTAGTTTAAAAATAGTGTTCGGTAAATCATATAATCCCAGTATTATTTCTATTCCTGGGATGCCCTCCTAAGTGCCCAATATTCTTAGATTTCTGTTTCTGAATTAGTTCTTTGTATCATCTATTTTCCCCTATAAAGAGATATTAGGGAGGGAAAGTAATCCTTAAAAGCAGTTCTGGGGAAAGCAAACATTTGCTGGTGTACCAAGTGTAATTTCTTGGGTCTCAGTCATGAAATGATCTCAACAGGTGAAAGGTTTCTCTTGCACATAACTCATGGCAGGATTAGGGTCTTAGGAGCTATGTACATAAGAACAGCTATACTGGATCAGACCAAAGGTCCATCCAGCCCAGTATCCTGCTTTCAGACAGTGGCCAATGCCAGGTGCCCCAGAGGGAATGAATAGAAGAAGTGATCCAGTGGTCCATTCTGGCAAAACCAAGGCTAGGAATGCCATCCCTGTCGATCCTGGATAATAGCCATTGATGGACCTGTCATCCATAAATTTATCTAGTTCTTTTTTGAACCCTATTTTAGTCTTGGACTTCACAACATCCCCTGGCAAGGAGTTCCACAGGTTGACTGTGCATTGTGTGAAGAACTACTCCCTTTTGTTTGTTTTAGACCTGCTGCCTATTAATTTCATTTAGTGACCCCTAGTTCTTGTGTTACAAGGAGTAAATAACACTTTACTTTCTCCACATCAGTCATGATTTTGTAGACCTCTATCATATCCCCCCTTAGTTATTTCTTTTTCAAGCTGAAAAGTCCTGGTCTTATTAATCTTTCCTCATATAGAAGTGGTTCATTACCCCACTCACTTTTGTTGCCCTTTTCTGAATGTTTTCCAATTCCAATATATCTTTTTTGAGATGGGGCGATCACATCTGCATGCATTACTCAAGATGTGGGCATACCATGGATTTATATAGTGGCAATATGATATTCTCAGCCTTTATATCTATCCCTTTCTTGAGGATTCCTAACATCCTGCTAGCCTTTTTTGACTGCCACTGCACATTGAGTGGATGTTTTCAGAGAACTATCCACAATGGTGCCAAGATCTCTTTCTTGAATGGTAACAGCTAATTTAGATCCCATCATTTATATGTATAGTTATGTTTATTATGTTTTCCAAGTTGCATTACTTTGCATTTATCAACATTGATTTCATCTGTCATTTTGTTGCTCCACTTTCGTGAGATCCCTTTGTAGCCATTTGCAGTCTGTTTTGGACTTAGCTATCTTGAGTAGTTTTGTATCTGAAAATTTTTCCACCTCACTGTTTACACCTTTTTCCAGATTATTTCTTAATATGTTGAATAGCACTGGTCCCAGTACAGATCTATGCGGGACACCACTAGTTTCTCCATTCTGGGTCTCCATTCTGAAACCTGACCATTTATTCCTACTCTTCCTGCCCTATCTTTAATCGTGAGGGGACCTTCCCTTTTATCCCATGACAGCTAACTTTTCTTAAGAGCTTTTGATGAGGGACTTTGTCAAAGGTTTTCTGAAAATCTAAGTACATTATATCCACATGCTTGCTGACCCCCTCAAAGAAATCTTGTAGTTTGGTGAGGCATGATTTTCCCTTATAAAACCATTTTGACTTTTCCCCAATAAATTATGTTAATTTATGTGTCTGATAATTCTATTCCTTACTATAGTTAAACCAGTTTGCCCGTACTGAAGTTAGGTTTACTAGCCTGTAATTTCTGGGATCATCTCTGGAGCCTCTTTAAAAGATTGTGTCACATTAGCTATCCTCCCATTGGTGTCACATTAGCTATCCTGTATCATCTGATATGGAAGCTGATTTAAATGATAGGTTACATACTACAATTAAAAGTTCTGCAATTTCCCATTTGATTTCCTTCAGAACTTGGGTGAATACCATCTTGGTTTGGTGACTTATTACTGTTTAATTTATCAGTTTGTACCAAAACTTCCTCCAGATCACCTCAATCTGGGACAGTTCCTCAGATTTTTCACCTAAAAAACTGGCTCAGGTTTGGGAATCTCCCTCACATCCACAGCCATGAAGACTGATGCAAAGAATTCATTGAATTTCTCTACAATGGCCTTATTGTGCGTGAGTGCTCCTTTAACATCTTGATTGTCCAGTGGCCCCATTGGTTGTTTAGCAGCTTCCTGCTTCTGTACTTAATTTTTTTTTTTTTTTGCTATTACTTAGAGTCTTTGGCTAGCTGTTCTTCAGATTCTTTTTTGATCTTCTTAATTATATTTTTACACTTCACTTGCCAGAGTTTATGCTTCTTTCTATTTTCCTCACTAGGATTTAACTTCCACTTTTTAAAGGATGCCTTTTTGCCTCTCACTGCTTCTTTTACTTTGTTGTTTAGCTAGGGTGGCACTTTTTTTGGTTCTCTATGTTTTTAAATTTATGGTATACATTTAAGTTGAGCCTCCATTAAGGTGTCTTTAAAAAGTTTCCATGCAGCTGGCAGGGATTTAATTTTTGGTGCTGTACCTTTTGATTTCTGTTTAACTTCCTCATTCATGTATCGTTCTACATTCTGAAATTAAATGCTACCATGTTGGGCTGCGGTGATGTTTTCCCCACCACAGGGATGTTACATTATGGTCACTTTTACCAAGCAGTTCAGCTACATTCACCTCTTGGACCGGATCCTGTGCTCCACTTGTGGGTTTCAGGACTAGCTGCTCCCAGAAGCAGCCATTTAAGGTGTCAAGATGTTTTGGATTATAATCTGATGCAAAAAATTGAAAAGATAATGAAATAGTTAACTTCTCACATTTCAAAACTAGCAGGATGCCCTGTTTAAAACTGAGTTACCTTTTGGGAAACTTGAGAAGCATGTGAGCTACTTGTGATAAAAGTTGGCTGAAGAAAGTGAAATAGGACATTATGCACATTGAAGGCTGCCTGGTTATCATTTTTTGTTGTCAGTTGGTAGCACTTACGAACTGAGAAAGGGATCGGGCTCCTATTGTGTTAGGTGCTATACAAACAGAGAACAAATAATTTCAGAGATGGAAGGGACCTCAGAAGATCATCTAGTCCAACCACCTGCTCAAAGCAGGACCAATCCCTATTTTTGCCCCATATCCCTAAATGGCCCCCTCAAGGGCTGAACTCATAACTGTGAGTTTAGCAGGCCAATGCTCAAACCACTGAGCAATCCCACCCCCTTGTAGCCTGGAAACAGGAATTCTCTTACTAAATGAAATGCAGGCAAAAGTATGAATCTTGTGAGCAATCTGGCACAGGTTTATGACAGCTAATTAAAATTAAGGAATTATACGAACAAGAACAATATACACTAGTTGAGGATCTGTGCCATTCACTTTCAGTGATTCGTCATCAGAACTCAATGGGGGAAATGATTAGCAATGATTCAATGTATCAGTTCCCTCTAAACTTCAAGGAGATGCCCATTAAACATAAAATGAAGCCAAAATACTCTTTTTATGGGAAAACAGCATCCTCTACAATAACAGATCAACAATATTGCTGGATGTTCTTACTGTATCTCAGATGTCTATTTTATTTACAGGCAAGCAATCACTGCAATGCAGTAGGTGAGTTGCCATTTTCCCCATCACTGTGTCACCACTCTCCTCCTGGGCTGTCAATCATAAGAGCCAGACAGTATTTCACTGTCATGAAAGCTCTGTGGGTAGCAGTGAACATTGGAATATACCAAAGGCAGTTCAGATTCACTAAGGCAAAGGTGGATTGATTTTTTTATTGCCTGAGAGAGATGCTTGGTTTTCTTTGAAGATGCTTTCTCTGCACTCTTCCCTGAGGGAGGAGATCTACAGCATCTGTCAATCTTTTTATGATACACAGTATTTCTTCTCACCGAGGAGACAGGCACTTCTCAACAGTCACACACTGTCTTTAGCTGCCCTCATCCCAGCACACATTATACATTTATAGGAAAAAATACAACTGCTTTTAGAGGGAATATTTAATTATGACCCCCCCCCCCTCTCTATTAGTCCCAAAGGATGATGGTTTCTCTGAGATATATTGTGGTTTGGACTTTGTCAAGAAAACAAACAGAATTGAATGACAAGGAAAAGCCACACCATTTCTATTGTCTGCATTGAATCATAATTTGGTTAACCTATAGATAGCAAAGATATTTGTTTATGAATTGAACTGTAGCCTGTTTTGAGGGAAACAAATCCCTTAAATCATCCCAGCTGGGGTGGGATACAAAGGTAATTCTTGAGCCAGTGAGTGTAGTTTAAAAAAGACACCTGCAGAGGGCCTCCTAGGAATACACTAGAATGATTTTCTGCCATAAAATGGGGACAGGGTTTCTCTTTTCACTTTGTTTCACAGCTCTGCACATTTTTGTTTGAAAAGACTACTAATCAGAGGTGAAAATAAGGCAGACCGGCTTCCCCAGACAGTAATTTAAAGGGCCTGGGGCTCCCAAAAGTGGCTGGATCCCCAGTCCCTTTAAATTACCACCACAGCCCCATGGCTGGAGCCCAGGGCTGTGGCAGCAGGGCTCCAGGGACAATTTAAAGGGCCCCGGAGGATAGCAGCAGCTGGAGCCCCGGGTCCTTTAAATCGCTACCCAAGCTGGCCCCACCTTGTCCAGTTGAGGCCCCGCCTCCTCCAGTCGAGGCCCCCGCCCTCAGGACTCCAGACTACCGGTATGTCCTTTAAGTTACTTTCACCCCTGCTACTAATTAACATTAAAAGTATTAGATGAAAATCTAGGATGTCATTTTTGTCATAGAAACCATTGAAATATTTTCTTTTTGCTTTTGGCAGGATGTTAATGCATGCCAAAGTAGAGAAAGAACAGGCCAAAGAATATTTAGATAATTGGATATACTCAAGTCAGAAAGGCCTGATTAAATTCATCTTAGGGTACTTAAGGAACTAGCTAAAGCAATCTTGGAGAGGTTAGCAATTTTGAGAATGCCTGGAGGATGGGCGAGATCCCAGAAGACTGGCGAAAGGCAAACATAGCATCTATCCTTAAAAGGGGGAATTATAGTCCAGTCAGCCTAACTTTGATACCTGGAAAGACACTGGAACAAATTATCAATCAATCAATTTTTAAGCACCTGAGTATAATAGGATTATAATAGCCAGAAAGGATTTGTCAAGAACAAATCATGCCAAAATAACCGAATTTCCTTCTTTGATAGGATTACTGTCCAGTGGGTGGGAGGAAGCAGTAGATGTGATATCTTGATTTTAGTAAGACCCCTGACTACCCCAACCCCTATCCTATACCCCGCCCTCTGACAGACCCCCAAGACTCCCATGCCCTATCCAACCTCCCTCCCTGTTCCCCATCCCCTGACAGCACTCTCCACCAGAACCTCCACCCCATCCAACAGCCTCCTGTCCCCTGACTACCCCCTGGACTCCCTGCCCCTTATTCAACCCCCGAGCCCCCTTATCACGCTGCTGGCGGCCCAGCTAGAGTCAGACAAGCTGCACCACTCTGCCAATGTGTTGCAGCTCTACTCTAGGGATGAGAGTTCACGCTGTTTATCCACTCAGTCCTTGGCCTATCTACTGAGACTGTTCACAAAGTACCATTAGGTGACCTAGTGTCATTGGCACATGGCACTAAATCATCCTTCCCCCAGAAATACTGGTGAGCATAGGACGGGAGAGAAGCTCCTTCAGATGTCCACTCAAAGCAACCCCCAAATTATCCTGTCCCGGGAGGGGTGGTGTTTTATCATTCTGCAAAATGAGAGGTGGTTCTGTCCCCAAGTCTAGGGGGTCCCCTGGGATATATCTGAGACACAAACCCACACACGCTGGCTATGGGGCTCGCCAGGAATCTCTCCCCAAGCTCTTTGGTAGCACTGCTCCATTGCTCCTGCACTGCAAGGGCTTTCCTTGGCCCTTGGTGACCCTAGAGCCCCATGATAGAGAATTCCGCAGTGTACAGAAGTTCCACAGAACAGGCGGAAGCCGTGTAGCCTTTTCCAGACCATCTCTGTAGGGTTGGTGAGGGTGCTGCCCTCAGCTTTCTGTCCCTGGGTGTCTGCCATGGGTTCCCAATGAGGGGGCTGCTGCTGCAGAGGCAGTTGGCCTCTCCTTCTGCACACTTTCTCTGGGATGCCATGTGCACAGATCTAGGGCCATGGTTTTTTGCATGGTTTCTGTGCAGAGATTAAATCCATATGTGAGGTAAAAGTTTGTCTTTTGGAGAGTGGCCTAAGACTACCTAATGTGTGTGTGTGTGTGAGACATTGCCTACTAAATAGCCACTAGATGGTAACAACTTTCACTCACTACTGATCTGGGCTGAACATGGACCAGCAGGCAAGAGGTGAAAGGCTGTGCATTATGTCCCATTACCAATCCCCAGGGCTGTGCAGTCTGTATGTATATATTTTCTTGCCAAAATACTGCAGATAAGTGTTTGAAATCCAAGCTGAGTTTCTTTACCAGTTCCTATTATCTAATTTTCCATGACTGACATCAGATCCCTAAAGCACATCGGTTTTTATAGTAACTCATTTTCTGTTGGAAAAAAGAGCAGATCAAAGCTCTTTCTTTCTGCACTACAGTTATGTAAACCAGCAGCTAAATGCTTCATTGAGACTTAATCTTGATAAGAAACCCTCTTATCGTTTGGTTTTGCTACTGACCATTTGCCATGCTTGCTACGCTGTTAACTCAGGACAACAGGCTAGCTCACGTTATGGAACTAACTGCTCTTTGGCTAGGTCTACACTGGCCTGCAAACTCAGTTACTCAACTGTGTACATCAGAGGTTCCCAAACTTATTTGGCCTACCGCCCCTTTTTCAGATAAAAAATTACTCAGCGTCCCCCTGAAAATCTACCTTCTTTAAGTGAACAAACAGAAAGATGCAGTGACAAATTTGCATTATTTTATGTATCTATATTTCTACCTACGTCCTACAACATAGTAAGAAAAGATGTTGTTGCAAATAAGACATGTTGAAGGTTAAAATTATAAAATTATTTATTGAAATCGACCATAGTAACATTCGCATTACACCACACAAAATTACGATAACGAAGGATAATCTATATATATAAAAGTCAAATGGTGTATGCGTGCGTGCGTGTATGTATGTGTGTATGCTTACTCCTTCCACACCGTTTGAGCTAGAGTCTTGAAATTTGGTACAGTTAGAGGTCTTAGGGTCCTAATGACCGTAAGAGTCGAAAATTTTTCAAATCTCACCTCTGACGCCCCCCAGGGGTGAAATTCTTTAAAGGCCAATCACATCAGCTGGGCAGCTGCTGTTCTCTGTGACATAGTTATGATGTCATAATACCCCCTCCAACAGACACCGCACTCGCTCAGCTCTCTGCCCCCTCCCCCCTCCAACGGAACCCCGGAATCCCTCAGCTCTCTCCCCCCTCCAACAGAACCCTGGAATCCCTCAGCTCTCTGCCCCCTTCCCACCTGCGACAGACCCGAGTTGGGTTTGGTCGGAGGGTAAGTGAGGTGGGGGTGTCGGGTTTGGTCGGGGGGTGAGGTGGGGGTGTCGGGTTTGGTCAGGGGGGTGAGGTGGGGGTATCGGGTTTGGTCGGGGGGGGGGTAAGTGAGCCGGGGGTGTCGGGTTTGGTCTGGGGGGGTGGGAAGGTGTCTGGGTGGGTGACGGGTGAGGTGTGGGGGTTGGGGTTGGTCAGGGGGTGTTGGGTTTGGTGGGGGGGTAAGGTGGGGGTGTTGGGTTTGGTTGGGGGGGTGAAGAGGGGGGTCGGGGTTGGTCGAGGGGTAAGTGAGGTGTGGGTGTTGGGTTTGTTTGTGGTGGTAGGTAGGGGTGTCGGGTTTGGTTGGGGGGGAAGTGAGGTGGGTGTGTCAGGTTTGGTCTACGGGGGGTGAGGTGTGGGTGTTGGTCAGGAGGTGTTGGGGTTGGTAGGGGGGAGACATGGGGGTGTTGGGTTTGGGTGGGGGGTTGAAATGTGAGTCGGGGTTGGTCGAGGGGTAAGTGAGGTGGGGGTGTCGGGTTTGGTCGGGGGGGTGAGGTGGGGGTGTCGGGTTTGCTCTCTGCCCCCATCCAACGGACCCCGCACTCGCTCAGCTGTCTACCCGCTCCCCACCTCTGACTGACCTGAGCAACGCCAGGTATTTTCGCTAGTATTTAAATAAAAATTTAAATAAAAAATCACCGCGATTAGTTATTTGCAGTTGGCTTCTTTTTTTAGTTAACAGATTTGTGACCGCATTGAACCCACATTCCACTAAATATGATGAAGGAAATGCAATTAAAAACTTTTGTACTATGGCATATAATCCAGGATAAAGTGTAGGTATCTGCTTTTGCAGCCAGAACTGTTGGTAACCGTCTTTGAATTTAAATTTCAATTCCTCATTTGTTGTTAGTTCTATCAGTTCTTCTTGTAATTTTGGAGATTCTTCTGTATTAGTACTTGAAAAGGGGTCCAAAACCCAATCGGGTATGTTCATATTAAGAATATCTTCAAATCGTTGATTGAAGTCAGAATGGAGAGCCCCCAAGTGCTGACAATAGGTAAGCAAGTCTTCATCGTGTTTTTCTATTGTTGATAAATTTGGAAACTGGCTGAATTCCCCACGTCCTAAATTTCGTTTGTACAGAAGAAGTTTCGCCACAAACGCGGAAATAACAGTTTTTGTTTTGATTAAGTTCAGCTCATCCCCTTGGAGCTGTAGATTTTTTTCATTACATTTATTAAACAAGTCTGTCAAATAAGCTATGTCATTTTTGGAATCAATCAAGTTGGCTCGTAAAGCATTATCATGATTTTCTAGGAACTCTAGCACAGATTCAAAGAGTTTATAAAACCGATCCAAACAGGCACCTTTTGATAGCCAACGAACTTCTGTATGAAGCAGCAAGCGATTGAAGTCTTCATCGTTTTCAATACAAAGTTGTCTAAATAATCTGTCATTCAATGAATTGCTTCTGATTTTGTTGATTGCTATTTATTGTATCGTATTGTAAACAAGTAATTACATGCACATATTCCTGCCGATGCATGCTGGATTTCCCGACAATGCGCGACACGCTCGTCTGCCAACACTTGCTTGATAAGATCTGTCGGCAGACTTGACCACTGATCGGTTACAACTTGCATTTTGTATGTTTATTTGGAAAATAAAGTACCTAATCACTATGACTTCCTATGTTACACAACAGATGAAACCTGTACGAACGGTTTTTCAAAATTTTCTTATCTTCTCCTCTTTCTTTATTCTTTCACCGCCCCCTATTTTTATTCAACGCCACCCAATTGCACTTGAGGCTACTATCGCCCCCCTGAATCGTTCCAGCACCCACCAGGGGGCGGTATCACCCATTTTGGGAACCACTGGTGTACATGCTTGAACATGTTCCTTATAACTGTGCTGCGTCCCCACATTCGCTGTGCTGAACGTGAGCATAAATCAGCGTATACATGTATACCTACATCCATAAGAACATAAGAACATAAGAACGGCCATACTGGGTCAGACCAAAGGTCCATCTAGCCCAGCATCCTGTCTACCGACAGTGGCCAATGCCAGGTGCCCCGGAGTGAGTGAACCTAACAGGTATGATCGAGCGATCTCTCTCCTGCCATCCATCACCCCCCTCTGACAGACAGAGGCTAGGGACACCATTCATTACCCATCCGGCTAATAGCCATTTATGGACTTAGCCTCCATGAATTTATCCAGCTCTCTTTTAAACCCTGTTATAGTCCTAGCCTTCACAGCCTCCTCAGGTAAGGAGTTCCACAGGTTGACTGTGCGCTGTGTGAAGAAGAACTTCCTTTTATTTGTTTTAAACCTGCTGCATGCCAATTTCATTGAATGGCCCCTAGTTCTTCTATTTTGGGAACAAGTAAATAACTTTTCCTTATTCACTTCCTCCACTCCACTCATAATTTTATATACCTCTATCATATCCCCCCTTAGTCTCCTCTTTTCCAAGCTAAAAAGTCCTAGCCTCCTTAATCTCTCTTCATATGGGACCCGTTCCAAACCCCTAATCATTTTAGTTGCCCTTCTCTGAACCTTTTCTAGTGCCAGTATATCCTTTTTGAGATGAGGAGACCACATTTGTACGCAGTATTCAAGATGTGGGCGCACCATGGATTTGTATAAGGGCAATAAGATATAACCACACTGCTGGTTTTGTTACACAATGTTTTGGGTGCATCACAGGGTTCTGTGTCTCACAGACAGATATTCTAGGACAGAGATGGGCAAACTGCGGCCTGCGGGATCCTCCTGCCCGGTCCTTGAGCTCCCGGCCCGGGAGGCTAGCCCCGGCTCCTCCCATGCTGTCCCCCTTCCCCTGCAGCCCCAGCTTGCCATGCCACCAGTACTCTGGGCGGCGGGGATGAGAGCTCCTGCCAGGCAGCAGGGCTGCGAGAGCTGCGGGCCTGCCCTGGTCCTTTAGACTGTGCGTGGCGTGCCTGGCTCCGGCCGGGTGGTGCACCTGCCAGTCCTAGTGCTCTGAGCGGCATGGTAAGGGGGCAGGAAGCGGTGGAAGGGGGGCTGGATAAGGGGCAGGGAGTCCTGGGGGTCAGTCAGGAGACAGGGAGTAGGGGGCAGTTGGATGGGGTGGAGGTTCTTGGGGGGCAGTCAGGGGATGGGGAATGGGGGAGTTCAATAGGGGTGGGATTCTAGGAGTGTAGTTAGGCGCAGGGGGTCCCAGGAGGGGGCAGTCAGGAGACAAGGAGCGGGGTGAGTTGGATGGGTCAGAGGTTCTGAGGGGGGCCATCAGGGGGCGGGAAGTTGGAGGGGGCACATAGTGGGTGGGGGCCAGACTGTTTGAGGAAGCACAGCCTTCCCTACCTGGCCCTCCATACAGTTTTGGAACCCTTATGTGGCCCTCAGGACAAAAAGTTTGCCCACCTCTGCTCTAGGAACTGCTTTTCTGTGTGTTGTTGCTACTGTCCTCTGCCTTCACACAGTTGTTTATATGGCAATTCCTGATTAAATATCCCTTCTGTCAGAAAGGGTGAAAGACATGGAACAATTGGATGATGACCTGATTCTGCTCCTGTGCCTTATTGCAGGACAAATGTTTAGGAAGTGAAGCAGGCAATCCGCAAGATGCTGGATGGAATTTGGGCAGAACTTCTTGACACACTGAAGATAGCTGACCTTGACCTGGAATGACAATCCATTCAGTTCTCATGGAACAGTTATGCCAATATTACCATGATATGCTCATAGGTGGACGTGGACCTAAGAATATAACAAAGGCCATACTGAATCAGCCCAAAGGTCCATTTAACTCAGTATCCTGTCTTCCAACCTGCCAGGGGCCCCAGAGGGAATGAACAGCTCAGGTAATCATCAAGTGATCCACCCCCTGTCACCCATTCCCAGTTTCTGGCAAATAGAGTCTAGGGACACCTTTCTGCCCATCCTGGCTAAGAGCCATGGACGGACCTATCCTCCATAAACTTATCTAGTTCTTTTTTGTTTACAATGCTCTTATCAGAAGCACTCAATCTCTCTTAAACTTATCAACATTTACTTGTGGGAGTGTGTGTGCACCTGCGCGTGTGCACCAATTTAATTTTTAAATGGTTCTTTGTCAGGCATGCAAACTGCACTTAGTGTCTGTTATGAAGTGTCTGTTATGGTGCACTAATCCCAAGGTTGAAACTGGTCCAGGTTTGGGCTGTTTAATCACTGGATAGTGGCAGATGCCTATATTGTTACTTGAATTCTGTTTCATCTTGCTGCATGTGAACCAAGCCATAAAGATGTTTATCTACCCATTGTGGTAGACCCAGGGCAGACAGCTGCCAGAAAGGCCTGTAATTAGAAGGGTTACCACACGGGAATTGGGTCCAGCTGAGCAAGGCTGCCACAGCCAGAAGCAGGGCCAGCTGAGGCCAGTTAAGGAGGCTGTCAGAGCCCTTGAAAAGAGACTCCTCCCCAGAGAGGGGCGTGGGAGTTTGAGGAGTGAGTTTGGAGGCAGTGGGAGTTAGAGGAGTGAGTTTGGTGGAAGCAGAGGAGTGTGAGGAGTGAGTTGGAGGAAGCAGGGACGGAGAGGCTGCTGGCAAGCAGGGGAAGAGAACAAAGGGTCCCTCCCAGGGGGAACCTAGCTTTCCTAGCCTGCAGGAGCCTGACCCTGAGAGAGAGAGAGGAAGAGAGTGGGCTGCTAAGGAGCAGCGGGAAAAACCGGGTCTGGTGCAGCATGGTCAGGGCGCCAGTGCCGTGCCAGAACCCCAAAGGACTTGAGTCAGGGGAGCCGAGGAGCCACCTTGTCACACCATTTTCTGCGTTGTGAGTTCTGCTGCATTTAGGACTAGCAATGCTTTCTGTGATCACATAACACTAATTGCACTTTCTCCATCCTTCCCTTGTATCCTTGTGACTTTGGGAATTTCTTACCTAGCGGGGAATGTAGCATTTTGGATAGGGGACAGACTGGCTGTAGTATGATGGCACCAGACGGTTATACCATTCCAGTCCATGTGCTGTGAATTGGGAGGCCCCATCCCAAATCTCAAAACATCTCATGTTCATCATGTTTAGGAAGGAGGGTCCGTACGCATGTCAAGGAAACTATAATATTGATTAGAAGTACCATACAGAATATGCAAGTATAATTAAAAAAAAAAAAGAAATGTAGACCAACATAACATAACAGGACTGAGTCTGGGAACCACAGCCAAATGTTAATGGCTCTGAAAACATCTCCTTGCTCTTTCCCTGACCACGGGGAATGATGGGGGCAAAACTGTTCTAGCAGAAGGCCACAATATTGATACTTCTCAGCATTCCAGGAATGTGACTGTTAATATGTCCTTGGTTCTCAGACAACTTTTACAGCTCCTGTGGAATGAGCAGAGACTACTAATGGTAAGATACATGTGTGGCGTTGCTAAATCAAGTGCCAGCTCTGGCCGCAGCCATAGGCATTAGTTAAGAACTGGGGGAAGCGAAACTAGCTCACCTATATGTTACTTTTGTTGAAAATAGATATTAGTCTTATCAGAATGTATTTACTATTTAGATTCTATGAAATGCTTGTAAGTTGCTGTGTGCATTAATCTCACTTGTAACGTTTATGTTCCATGCTATAAGGAAATATGTAAGTTTTGCTTTATAACTTTGAAAATGTTTGCTCTGAACATGTGAACCCAGGCAGGGGAATCATCCCTCCTGCCCACCAAAAATTAAGTGGGCTATCCTAGGAAAAAAGCTGAGATACAAATCAGTGTGGGGTAAGTGACTGGTCTCTTGGGACTGGAAGCAACCTGAATATTTTGTGATTTTTGGTGTGACCGTTTATCACTAAGTCCAGCTTGCCTGGATGGCAAGATAGACTGGAGAGTCTAAGGCAACTGACTGTGACTCTAAGGTAAGAATAATAGTGATCCAGGAGTTAACATATGTTACTGTGTTAGTGAAATCTAATTATAGAACATACCACCAGTTGGGAGTCTCCTCCCTGTTTTTGACAGCCTGTTCTGAGGTAGGCACTCAGTTACATGCCACTCCAGACAGCGTGACCACATGTATTAATGCTTTTAAAATTTTAAAATTTTCATGTTTCACAGGTGGGCAGGTGGAAGAGATGACAATTCCTTTCAAGGACTATTTTATCCGTTTGCAATTTCTTCTTTAAAGAGGTCTTACATTTGGAGAACACAATTGTTAAGGTACCAGCATGGAAAAGAGAGGTGGCTTTCCAGTGTTGTGGAGAAGATCTGGCAATCTATGTCAGAGAGATATGTCTGCTTGGTCATTCTTCTTTCTATTGCTGGATGGGTTTAGTCATCTATGAAGACGGAGCAAGTATATTTGCACTGCCATTGAACTTCAAGAACCAACTGGAATTTCTGCTGCATCAGAAATTTGCTGAAATATGCTAGAACCTTGACCGTTGAGCAGCCCTGTCCCTGGAGCGTGGCATCCACAAGGCACTGTACACAGTTCAATTTCAGTACTATGTCTTCTTTTTCTTTCAAACAGCATCCTGAATGGTGGCATGTACAGCACATACATGATCATTAACAGTGGGAAGTAATTACAGAACAGTGGATGCCTTTAAATAAAATAGTATTTGTAACAGTGTTCATGACCCGTCCCTCTTCCTGCTGCCCTCTTGCTGCCCCCAGTAAAGCTCAGAGACAACACCCATGTCTTCATTTACTGAAAGTTATCCCACCACCCCTGTCTAGTTATATACAAGCTTTACAGGATTAGTCACCTCCTTTACAGGATCAGCCTTCAGCTAGGAGACCTCCAGTTCATTTGTTTGTTCGCTGACTGACTTCTCCCTGGCTGCTCCCTGCTTTTTGGCCCCCTCCCAGCTTTATAGCCCTTGGCTTGTCAGGCCCGTAGGTGTTGCCAATCCTTAGCCTGCCATTAGGCCTTTTTCATCAGCCCCAATCTGTTTCTCCTGATTGGAGCTGACTGGGCAGGAGCTAATTAGGTGCTTTTGCACCAGCACCCTGCTGCAGAGTTATTCACTAAAATTGCCCCTTTTCTTACCGTCTGTGTCAAATTCTGCAGCCAACTTGGAGGCCACTGTGGAACTTCTGGTGTTATTTTACAGCTTCTGCATTGCTTCTACATTTAGATTGGTATTCTTGTCCTCCATTTTCTCATGTAGAGCTTAGTTTTTCTGTTACACCTTTTGCCCACTCTACACCAACTTCCTTCTCTGTTTACCCAAGTCACCAAAGAGCAAGAAGAACCTTCTTCTAGTGCATTCAGTCATAAATAATTTCCTTGGGCTGGGCAATAGATCTGCTTCTAGTCAATAAAGACAGAAGGCTTGAGGAATTTCTACAAACTTCTTATTTAGGGGGCATATTTTTTATTTCTGAGAAATAGCAGCTTTCCTGTAATGCAAAAGAGCAGTTACTGAATTCACACCCCAATCAAGTTAAAAAAATATATTCTAAAACCACACCAGCATCAAACATTTGCAAAGATAATGACCTTCCAGCCTGGACGAGTGGATCAATAAAGAGAACCTACAAGCTGTGACCTGTTAATCTTGCTGTTTATGTCAACACAGCCACTTGTTGGTGCCAGTGGCTAAGAATTAGCTAGGAAACAAGAGACAGCACAGCAAGCTCATTCCAAGCCGGATGGAGCATTTAGGAAGCAGTTCATTGTGTATTCAGAATTGGTTTCATTTGATTTCCTGACCAGATTTTCTTTGGAAACTTTTTATTAAGGCAAAATTACAATCATACATCATATTACATTGTATGTTACTTATTCAGGACCAGATTAATAGTCAAAGAATCTGGCTACAGACAGGGCCAGCGACAGAAATTTTGGGGCCCCATACGCTGATCATTTGTGCCCCCCCAGGTCTCCCACCGCCCACGCCCCCCCCCCCGGCCCTGTTCTGACCGCGCAAGGGGCACGGTGCCCCCCGCCATCGTGACCGGCTTGCTCCCTGGCGCCCGTTAATGCTGCTGGGCGGGGAGGAGGGAGCCCGGCAGACCCCGCCCCAGGCAGAGGCAGGACACCCCCCCTCCCCCCGCATGCGCTCTCCCCCTCTGGGGGCACAGAGCCGCTGTGCGCTGGGGCTCCGCGTGGCCCGGCCGGGAGAAGCAAAGGGGGGCGGGGGAGACTGCTGGGGGTCAGGGGAGGGGGCTGACGAGTGCTGCAGCGGCTGCCCCGAGCCGGGCCTTGCTGTGCAGGCCCGGCGACAAGGGGGTACAGCTGCGTACCGGGCTCGCCCCGGACTTCAGGGGGCCCCCCTGAAGTCCGGGGCCCGGTACAGTTGTCCCCCTTTCCCCCCCTGTCGCCGGCCCTGGCTACAGATTGTGGCTTGCTGGCTGGGAAGTCCTTTTCCCCTGAGTGTGCTAGAAAGGAAAGAAATTTCTATATATACTTAACCTCTTTTTGGTGCTTCTTTTGCATGTGTAGTTGGTGTGAGAGCTTTTCCATTACAAAGACAGTTCATATTTCATCCCACTGTAAAGATACATCCAAATGTTGCAAATGACCCCTAAGCTGAGTTCCTAGTCATCCCTTGTTTGGAGATGTTTGAATCTGGGGTTTTGGTTTGGATGCATCGCCACAACACAGGATGCTCTCTACCACTTTCTGTACCATATTTTATTAAACCACAATTCCATGCAGGGGGAGGAGGGTCACATTTTTGCAACAATATGCAGAACAAAAACCAAACCAAAGTCCTGACCAGCTTCTTGTGGATCACTCCTGATAGCTTTTACCCAACATGGCATCTGTTTCCCCCCCCCTCCCGCCCCCCACAATCCTTTTGTGGATTCCTTTCTGTCTTTTCCAGCATTTAAAATTTCAGATTTTCATGCAGGGTGTGAGGTGTCAGTGTGTGTATATTCAGTAAGTGCTTGGAGTGCATTCAGTTACTATTTTCCATGTTTATTTTCTTGTAATAACACTGCCCTCCTGACAGACACTATAAATCATGGGACGTTGTACTCATTTTCCTTTGGCCTCCTGATTTCATCCCCCTTCTAATGTGAGCACTATTCCTAAGAACAACTTGTTTCTGGGAAAGTCTTGCTGGCACTCTCTGCCTGAGTTCCTCTAGAGGATAAACGCTGTGCAGAATAGAGACCTATTTGAAACATTGTTTGTTCTATGTGTAGTGGTAGTTGCTTAAGTTACTAGTAGTGACTACATCCTTTAGAAAGCCAGGCACTGGTTTCTCAGGGACATATAAACTTGGCATTTTGATTGTTTTCTTAATGAAAACATTGCTTTACCTATCGCTGGATCATTCTGACTTTTTAAAAGACATTTTGGAAGGCAGCGCCCCTGTTTCATTAAAACACTGGTTTCCAAAACGACATTGTGTTACTGAACAATTTAAAAAGGAACTCCTTAAGGAAACACTGACTTTTGAGCTGCTACAGTCAGTGCAATGTGCCTAATTAGAGATAGGGATCCAGATTCAAGTTGCGTAGCTTGGACCTATTCTGAACATCCTCCACCTTAGGAGGTGTTCAGGTTGAGGACATTTGGTTAGCCCACAATAAAGATAAATCCAAATTTTGCAAATGACCCCTGAGCTGGGTCCCTAGTCATCCCTTGTTTGGAGATGTTTGAATCTGGAGTTTTGGTTTGGATGCATCTTCAGAACACAGGATGCTCTTATGCTCTCTGCCACTTTCTTGACCTGAGGGAAGTCTGCACTTGTAGATATTCACAGAAAGCCTGCCACCTCCATAGCCATACATCTGCCAAATGTTGTGGAAGCCCTTCTGATTTGATCCAGAGTTCCAATCCTGTATGTAGGGAGAGTGGGACAGGACTATAAACAAATCTGTCTGATTCTTTTCTCACAAAGCTGGGGTGGAAATGAGTGTCCATTACTGCAGACTGACCCTACAGTATCTTCTTCTTCTGTAGGCAGTTGGGGGAGCTCCTGGAAGTATGATTTCTTTAGGAGCCATGCCGTCAAGGTGGAGAGTGGTGCTGAGAGCTGGACTGTCAGACAGCAATGTGTAGGCAAGAGGTTTTGTTCTCCTGGCAGATATCTGAGATCTTCAAGTAGAGAGAGTAGAACTCCAGTATCATACATGGGGAAGCTCAGACCACTGACTTATCCAGCCCACTATCTGATCCCAGATAGTGGCCAATACCAGATGCTTCAGAGGAAGATTCAAGAAACGTCATAGTGACCAATTTAAGGAAAAACCTGCCCACAGGAGAAGTTTCTTCCTAATCCTGGCTGGTAGCAGTGGGTTTATGCTCTGAGTTATGAACAATTTTAGATATTTTTATCCTAACATATCGGTAGAGGTTTTTAATGGAAGATACAAATGCCTAATCCTATTTACAATCCTACTAAACACTTGGACTAAGTGAAGTTTTGTGACAATGAGAGTTCCACGGCTAATGAATGTCACAAAAAGAGGATCAATTTTAAATTTGTAGCCTTTCAGCTTCAGTATGTCCCCTCATTCTAGGGTTATGTGACAAGTAAAGAGCTGTTCTTTTACTGAGATGTCATTTTAATTTGGCCTCTGTGGAGGGATCCATTTTCATGTGTATCGTCTGAACCACATTCGGTAATTACTCTCACAGAATTACATTACACAAAAGTGGCAGATGGTCCATAAAGCTTCCCTTTGCATTTTTGGAGGTAATTAATTCTTTATAAAATTCCATTGCAATACATACAATTCCAATTCCTCTCAAACAATTAAATGTAATTGATTTGCTTACAGGGAACTTTGGTTGATCACTAATTTGTTTCCTTCTTTTCCGGTTTGTTGGTTGTCTTAATCCAGGATATGTATGAAGAGCTACCACAAGGTACCTAACTGCATACCTCCCAACATTTCAAGTGGATAAAGTGGGATGGGTTCTATCCCTAGGTGCTTCCCCTGGAATGTGGAAGGCCCCGAGGGAGTCAGATACTGCCCCTTGGAAGTCAGAGGCACAGGGGAGAGGAGAGAAGGCTGCAACCCATGTCTGGCAGAGGGGTTGCTGATAGGGGAGCCTGGGCCCGCACACTCCACTGGGCTCTGACCCAGGGTCGTTTGGGCTACCAGTGGTCAGGCAACTGAGGCTGCTTAAGACTACTGCCCCTTGGCCATTTCCTATTTCTCTTCCCACCCCGGGTCAGCTTAGTCCAAGGCTTTCCCTTGCAGGAGGTGTCCAAATCAAGAAAATAAGAGGGGATTACCAATGTATATGAGCGGGAGAGGGGGAATACTCTGTTTCTGGGAGGACCCCTTTGGAGCAATTGTTTCAGACTTCCCTCTGCGCTGCTGGAGATGTGGAGAGCAGGTCTGTTCTCTTCCACCAAATGAGCTGTTTCCCTGTCTTTCAATTACTCCACCAGATGGAACATTTGCCACAGCGGTGGTGGGGTGGGGCTGACAGGACCCTAAATATTCCCTTAACCCCTTTTAGCACTGTGGGGTTTGAACATCCCATCAGAGAATTATTTAGGGTGGCCTGTGTTATACAGAAGGTCAGACTCCATGATCACAATGGTCCCTTTTGGCCTTGGAATCTAAGAAATGGCATCCTTGCTTGGTGTAGGCATATCTGTAGTTGCAATGAATATACCTTGTGGTATGTACACAGTGTGGTTAGCCCTTGCCTATGCTTGCTGATGCCCATGCTACCTCAGCCACACTACTATTTTTGGCATGTTACC
The DNA here is from genome assembly GCA_032164245.1 of Sternotherus odoratus. Classification (NCBI taxonomy): domain Eukaryota; kingdom Metazoa; phylum Chordata; order Testudines; family Kinosternidae; genus Sternotherus; species Sternotherus odoratus. The sequence continues at coordinate 258,006,367 of JAVMKO010000001.1, read as the reverse complement.
TTGAGTAGAGCTAGTGTGGGTATGTCTGTGTGATCTGGGAATTGCACTCCCAGCTCCAAGTATAGACCTAGCCAGCATGATAGCTTCATTACATCACTGGATTGGTGGAAAGAAGCTGGAGTGTACCAATGAGTTTGGACTTTTGTGTAAACATGTTTATTGGCTAAGAATATAGCTGTGCAGTGTTGCTGTGTGTGTGTGTTATGTAATGTACAGAGGCATTATCTGATGGTGTAGTGTGGGACAAAGATTTTATTGGTATGAGTATGGGACAGCTGCATTACTCATATTTGCAGGAAGCACAAATGAGTTATGTAGGTCATCAAATGAGTGCTGATAAAGTCTTTAAGGCTCTCCACACCATCACATGTCCTGTATCTGCCACATATTCTACTTTAAAAATGTTTTAGCTAGTTTTTAAAAATGTAACTAGTATTTAGTATCTCTCCACCCATGAAGCCAGTTGCCTTCCTCACTATGAGTTTGATTCTGTACTGCCCTGTCCCTGTGACATAATTTACATTGCAAAATGAATGTGAAGTGGGTGTGCAAAGCCACCATTTTGATTTAGTACCATTACATGCCTGCTTTGCACAGGTGTACACAAGTTACAAGGCAGGGGAGAATCAGGTGCCATAACCTGAAAACGGTTTATTTTTCCTAAACATCTCAAAAAATATTACCCTGGGGTGAGATAGTGTGAGAGTCAGAGGTATTATCATTGTCATGCTGACTGGAGTGGCTCACAACTGTGAGTGCCCACCTCAAGGCAGACTGACAGAAAACAGAGCAAACACCCCAAACTGGCAGTGTGTTCTATAATTAGAGTTCATCACACCTGTACATAATGTGAACTCCTGGATCACTATACCAGTCTTACTATGGAGTCAGATAGTTCCCTTAGATGCTCCAGTATATCTTGCCATGTAGACAAATTTGACTTAGTGATAAATGGTCGCTTGAACCAAAAATCATACCACATGAGTTTGCTCCCAGTCCCAAGTGACCAGTCACTTACCCAGATCAATTAGTACTCCAGATATTACACCAAAGATAATGCTGGCAAGTAAATTCTATATAGTAAACTAACTAAAGATTTATTAGCTAAGAAAAGGAAATGAGAATTATTGAGAGGTTAAAACAAGTAAAATATATCCACAGGTGAGTCACAGTTTGTAATTCCAAATGGTAAAAGTGTCCCGAATGTGTCTCAGGGCTCCCCAGAATGACTCTGGGGATCTCAGTCTTCTCATTTAGTTATTCTGCCCTGTTAGAATCTAAACAATTCAGTGATGCAGGATTTTTCCTTGAATCCATATTTAGCTTATTTTCTGTGAGAAGATGATCTGGCAGGGTCATGATCCATGTAGGCTTTTCCTTTGACTGAGAGTGAGGATTTAGAGTCTTTGACCTCCGATCATCACACAAAATGATCACTTGCTTTGAAATTAGCACTTTTCCATTAAAGTTCTTCATTTCCATTCCACAAGAGTTCTTTCTCATTTAACAGCTTGTTTGATGGGCTTTTTTAGTTACAGGGGTAGAAAAATGTAAATATGTGTTATTGCATTATAGCAGGATATGGATAAGTGAAAACAATGCAAGTAATAGTCCATAAATTTTCATGAAGTTTAAACACCAAACACATGCTTAAGCACTTTGATCTATACCAATAAACAAGTAAATTGGCCTGCGGCTTTGGCATGAGCTGGCACCAGGTCTGCCAACATCACAATCTTCGTTTTGGGAGCTTGGTGTGGGGTATTGAAAAATCAGGTTTGGAAGCTAGCTTCATCCTTAACTGGTGTTACATACATATATATCAGGCATCTACCTGCTCTATAGTATTCCTTTAGGGTTACTCTTAATTTTGTGGGATTTTTTTTTTTAAGTGGTGTTTGTGACCGAAGATTAATAAATTCTAGTTTCAAAAATATTTAGGGCCAGATTCATCCCTGTAAATATAGGGGAAAATGGAAGATTCTACTCTGTGGGAGGCTGACAGTAGCACTCGGGGTCTGGAGGACGCAGGCAGTTTTTAATCAAGTAGGTATTCCCTGGGAGCCCTGCCAGAGGTGGCTGACCAGAGAGCATGTTGATTCAGTGCCTCTTTGGCTGCCCTGACACAAAGTCCTCCCAGGCCAGCCCTGCTCCCTTTTGGGGCTGGGTGGCTCCCAGGTTCCATCACAGTGTGGGAGTTCCATGGAGCTTGCACTGCAGTATCTGTGATTGGAGCAGATTTAGCTCTCCTGAGGGCCAGCAGCCTGGAATATGCTTAGTGGAAGGGAAATAAGCCCTTGCATTTTGTCATCTAATCCAAAATTGCTGAAATCCAGTCAGGAAATATGAACATTATGGTTCAGATGACAAATTTATTGCAGATGGGGAAGAGAATAAATACCACATTAATCTAGCACAGGAAAAACAACAGGATAATAGTTTGACAAATATCTCCACAGCAGATGAAAGAGCTGCATCCAGTAGGTAATTACCCAGGAACTGCCATTTGATAGAAGCAGCCAACCCTTTTCATTTGGCCTCCTGGGCCCTGATTCTCTGCTGCCTGAGTCCAGCCATTCTAGCTGCTGGGGCACTGAATCTGACTGGGTCCATCAGCACCTGACACAGGGAGGTCGTTCTAAGCAACCCCAGAGGTTGACAATGCACTGCCCATCTCTTCTTAAACAGCCGCTTTCTGGAGCGGGCTGCAGCAAGTGCTTGGTACCAGAGGCAGATTAAGATTTTTTGGGGGGCCCTGGGCACAAAGAACATTTGGGACCTCCACACCCTGTGGGTTAAGGGCACCAGAACTGGGGTGGGGTGGGGGGTGAGGAACCAGGTGGCAACGCCCCTCACTTTTAAAAAAGGGCAGACCATGCCTGCCCATTTTTAACATGGGTATAATAGCCTTGGGTAGGTGCTGAGCAATGGCAGCATGGGCATAGTTTTTGTCCCCCCACCCTGAAACGGCAAGTCTCTGGCCAGAGGTGACGGGAGAAGCGAGGTGCCAAATGTGGTTGCTGCCTCAGGCACAAAGCCCAGGTGCCAGTGTGTGTGTATCACTGGGAGTGGGAGGGACCCGGCAGGTGCAGCCTGGCAGTGGGAGCCAGGCTGAGGCACTAAGTGAATCCAGGCAGAGTGCGGCAGCTGCTGAGGCCAGGCCAGTAGCAATGGGAGCTATGCCAGACAGGGATTTCCCCAACACCCCCTCTAGGGGAGGTGTACACCCCCCTGAATTTCCCAACCCCCTCCCCCCAGTTTTGTGAACTAGTTACATGCCAATTTTGGAAATTTGAATTGAAATTGAAACATTAATACACTTTAAAAGTATATACAGTTTAGGATAAAATATGTGTATATGAAAAAGTATAATAGATTTGAAAAGTATGAACATGGACTAGCTTCCTTATACATTGTAAGGAAAGTGAAAATAAGTGCTCCCTGACAGCTAGTGATGAACTGGGAGCTGAGGGGGGAAAGGCTTCAGAACCAGATTGTATTTACATTCACACCTAATCTACCTTGGTATCCAGAAAATAGAGCCATGTTGCAAGTGATAGATTTTGGCTGGGGCTGAGTTGCAAATCACTTGACTGTGTGGGAGGAATGAAATGTTGTTGTTGTTCTTATTGTATGAGTAAAGGGCAGTAGAACTGTACTTAACTAATTGAGGGCATCAAGAGAGAGGGTGGGAACAGGTGTTTTGCTCTGATGGTCTGTCTGAGTCCACTATTTAAAGACAGAAGCCTGCTGCTGCAAGACAAGCCCAAGAAAGAAAACAACAGAACACCACTGGCCATCACCTACAGTCCTCAGTTAAAGCCTCTCCAATGCATCATCTGGACAACAATCCCTCACTTTCACAGGCCCTGGGAGGCAGGCCAGTCCTGGCCCACAGACAACCCACCAACCTCAAGCATATTCTCACCAGCAACAGCACACCGTGCCATAATAACTCTAACTCAGGCACCAATCCATGCAACAAACCTCGATGCCAACTCTGCCCACATATCTACACCAGCAACACCATCATAGGACCTAACCAGATCAGCCACACCATCACTGGTTCATTCACCTGCACATCTACCAATGTCATATATGCCATTATATGCCAGCAATGTCCCTCTGCTATATACATCGGCCAAACTGGACAGTCCCTATGAAAAAGGATAAATGGACACAAATCAGATATTAGGAATGGCAATATACAAAAACCTATAGGAGAACACTTCAATCTGCCTGGACACACAATTACAGATTTAAAAGTCACCATATTGCAGCAAAAAAACTTCAAGACCAGACTGCAAAGAGAAATTGCAGAGCTGCAATTCATTTGCAAATTTGATACAATCAACTGTGGACTGAATAGGGATTATGAATGGCTAGCTAACTACAAGAGCAGTTTATCTTCTCTTGCTGTTCACACCTCCAATTCAGGTGCTAGAAGAATACCTCACCCTCCCTGATTAGAGATAACAAGCTGGTTCAGCCCCATTGGACCCACCCTGTTATCTCTAACCTGGTTCTTGCCTATCTATTTATACCTGCCCCTGGATACTTCCACTGTATGCATCCAGCGACGTGGGTATTAACCCATGAAAGCTTATGCTTCAATACTTTAGTTAGTCTTTAAGGTGCCACAGGACTCTTCGTAACTTCTGCAATTCCAGACTAACATGGCTACCTCTCTGATGTTTAAAGACCGAACTGATTAAGATTCATAATGAGTCTTTTGGTTTGTTAAGTGACCACTATAGCTGAAATCACTGATAACCAAGTCACATAAGGACCAGGCTTCACATAAACATGTAGTATAGGCCTGTAGAGACACTTTTTCTGTGGAATGGAAGACACACCCCACTGAGAGCTCAGTTGAAATCACTGAAAGCTGGGTGGAACCTCAAGGGACCAACCAACTGGCAGAGGTCACAGTGGCAGGTGGCAGCAGAAGGTGACAGCGCATGGCCATTAGCAACAGAGCAAGGGAGTGAACGGTGGCACAACAAACAACAGTGGCCAGAGCGAACAGTGAGCAGCTGGAGGAACAAGCAACGTGTTTTCTTGCCCCCCACCTAGGAGGTAAACTCACAAGAAAGCACCTCTGAACTCTGAGGAAAACACTGGTGAGTGGGATGAGGTGGAGGGAAAAGTGAGGGGCTGCAGGGCATGTTAAATAAACATTTGTTTTTGGACATTGTTTTTGTATTTTTAGTGACTTTGCTCCAGAATGCTAGATTTGTGACAGGGAATGGAAACTTAAATGTGTTTCCTAATAGGCTAAGATTTTTAAAATGCATTATTTGCCAAGGTTGTTATCTCACATCATTGCTATCTTGATGCTATCATTATGTTGGGGAGTTTCTGTACTAAACATTATTGTAATTAATTTTTACATAAGAAGGGTCATACTGGGTCAGGCTAATGGTCCATATAGCCTAATATCCTGTCTTCTGACAGTGGTCAAGGCCAGGTGCCCCAGAGGGAATGAACAGAACAGGTAATCCTCAAGTGATCCATCTCCTGTTGCCCATTCCCAGCTTCTGGCAAACAGGTTAGGGACACTCAGAGCATGGTGTTGCATACCTCCCCATTCTGGCCAATAGCCACTGATGGACCTATTCTCTATGAATGTATCTAGTTCTTTTAAAAATCCTGTTATAGTTTTGGTCTTCACAGCATCCCCTGGCTAAGATTTCCATGGGTTGACTTTATGTGGTGTGAAGAATTACTTCCCTTTGTTTTTTTTAAACCTGCTGCCTGATAATTTCATTGGGTGACTGCTAGTTTGTGTGTTATGTGAAGGATTAAATAAGTTTTCCTTATTCACTTTCTTCACACCAGTTAAGATTTTATAGACCTCTATCATAATCCCCCTTAGTCGTCTCGTTTCTAAGATGAAAATTCCCAGTCATTTTAATCTCTCCTCCTGTTTCACACCCATCTCTGTACCTTTTCCAATTACAATGTCTCTTTTTTGGGGATGGAGTGACCAGATCTGCACACAGTACTCAAGGTGTGCACATATCATGGATTTATATAGAGGCAATATGATATTTTCTGTTTTTTTATCTATCCCTTTCCTAATGGTTTCCAACATTGTGTTTGCTTTGTTGACTGCTGATGCACACTGAGTGGATATTTTCAGAGAACCATCCACAATGACTCCAACAGCTCTTTCTTGAGTGATAACAGCTAATTTAGACCCCATCATTTTGTGTTATTGTTGAGATTGTTTTCCAATGTGCATTACTTTGCATTTAGTTAAATCTTATTAGTTTAATCTAATATAGTGGACTCTCGATTATCCAGGATGATAGGGAAAAAATTAATCCTGGTTAATAAAATCCCGGATAATCACCATCCATAGGAAATATGGGGAGGGAGGGTTGGTTCACCAGCCACCCTGCACCGGGGGGAGGGGGTGTTGGTTCACTGGCTGCCCTGCACCCTGGTGGGGTTTTTTGTGTGTGTTTTGGGCGGCAACAAAGCCAGAGCCGGCCCTGTGAGTTACGTGTTTGTTTGTTTTTGACATCCTGGTTAATCCACATCCTGGTTAACCCAGTCCTGGATAATCGAGAGTCTACTGTACAATGGTCATGAAACATTTTTCAGTTTTTACTGTGGTGCCATTCAGCCCACCTTCACCCTCACGGTCTCACCCCTCATCATCCCTGACACCCCTGTGTAGTGGGGTGATCACCCCACTTTTGCCCAAAAGGGGTTAAAAGCAGCCCAGGAGAGGACTGCAGCTTGAGAAAGCAGTGGGGTGTGTGTGTGGCCACAGTTGTGGCCAGCGAAATCAGGGCCCAGCTGACCCTTATAAGAGGGCTGTGAGCTAGGGGCAGGCAGTCTCTCTCCAGGCTGGGAAAGGGCAGGGCCTGGCTGCCTGTGTGACATGGTACTGAGGGTGGAGCAGTGCTGGGGAAGGGACAGGCTGAGCTGGGGAGCTCAGTTCTGGTGACCTCCCAGGCTGCAGGCCTGATACCAAAACCTAAAAAGGTCCTGGGGTTTAGACAAAGGCAGCTGCCCCAAACCCCCTTGCCTATGATGAGTGGCTTTTACACTGCAAGAATCAGAGAGGCAGCCGTGTTAGTCTGGAATAGCAGAGGTAACAAAGAGTCCTGTGACACCTTAAAGACTAATTAATTTAGCTAGTCTTTAAGGTGCCCCAGGACTCTTTGTTACCTTTTACACTACAGTTTGCTGCAGGGAGCAGGGGTTTGATGATGACTGGCGGTAGCCCAAACTGAGGCAAGGTGGGGATAGAGAGTTGGGGGTTCCCCAGGGAGGGGAGACCCAGAGATAGAGACTGTGGGGGTAGTGCCAGCAGGCAGCCCCCTAGATGCTAGGCAATGGGGTCCTGGAGAGACATGGGGGCCAGCGGACAGTGAGACATGAACCTGTAGAGGGCACTCCGAGCTGCAAAGAGCTAATTCGCAGACAACCAGCACAAGGCACCGCAGGGGTGAGTTGTCGCGCTGCTACACCTCCCCTGAAATTTTGACCCCCCCCATTTCAATTCCTGAGGAAAACACTGATGCCAGAGAAGCCCTCCCTGCCCAGCTCCTCACTGCCTGTGACCTTCCCAGGGCTCCTTGCCACCTCCCAGCCCTCCTCTGCCTGCAGAGCACTCTGCAGGTCCTGGGAGTGGGTAGGAGGATGGAGTAGAGCCCCTGCCCCTGGCTCCCACCAACAGCAATGTGCTGGGGGGGCATGGCTGAGGGGCTGCTCTTGGACACTCTGGCCCCTGCCTAAGGCATGCGGAGAGTCGTTGGGTTCCTTGGGCAGCTCTTACCATGGCCTGGCTCCAGCTTCTGGCCTGTCCAGGGGATGAGGCTATGGGGGAAGAAGAGGAGCAGGGAGCAGGGCCACAGTTCTAGCGCCAGTCACCCTCCTTCTACCCAGGTTCTGATGCTCCTGCAGGGGCCCTCAATTAGTTTAATGCCGCCTATTAATTAGTGGACAAAGGGACCTCCCCTCTCCCCTCCCCTCCCCCCTCCCATTTCCCCGCTGTTAGTAGAAACCCCTTCCATTTCTCCCTGAGGCAGGAAGCCCACACACATTCAACTTCCTTTCAGTTACTTCCTAAGACTGGGGTCCTTCCCAGCTGGGAGAGGCCAGACCCTTTAGGGGTTGTCTGAGTATGTGGAATAAACACAGACCCAGCCAGCACAGTAACTGTCATTGTATTAGGGGCCCATTGACTTCAACATTTTGAATCTGGCCTTATAAATGGGCAGTAAATATGCAGATAACATCTTAGGTGGTCCCTCAAAAGCTTATTAATATTGTAACTTAAAACTATCTTACCCAGAGACAGTATTACCAAATGGAAGTGAAAATTCTGCCATGTGTAAAGTTCTACTAAAGCAACTTGTTCCTTTACAAGAGCACACATCTGCAGGATCTCATTGTACAAGAACACATTGAAACCAAGAAATGGGGAAAAAAATAAAGACAAAACAAACTTTCAGAAGCATCATAACGACTGTGTTAACAAAGAGTCCTGTGGCACCTTAAAGACTAACTAAAGTATTGAAGCATAAGCTTTCGTGGGCTAATACCCACTTCGTCGGATGCAAGCAGTCAGATGCAAGCATCATAACGACTGTGAAATTAGTTCAGTGAACTTAAAGCAAAACCCTGCTAAGATTTTTTTCCTGACACATTTCGAGTTGTATAGTCAAAATAAAATATATTTTCCCACATCATAACATCTTCAGTGGAACATCTTTACAAGTGACATTCATCTAACTGGCACTGGTCATGATTCTAATTGAAAGATTCACTAAATGAAAGATTCACTTTTTGAACCTTTAGTTTGTCTTTATTTCTAATAACTTGAACTAACATAACACCTTCCAGCTGAAGATCTTAAAGTACTTGAACACTCACTTCACCCTGTAAGGTATAGGTACTGTTGTTAAATATTATAACTATTTTACAGATGGCTAAACTGAAGCAGGGGTGGGTGGTGACTTACCCAAGGACACCTGATATGTCAGTGGCAAGCTAATAAAAGACTCCAAATGTCCTCATGCATAGATCTATGTCACATTGCACTCTCAATGCCTCTGCAAGGAGTATATAATTTACTCTTAAGGTGTAATAAAGCAAGGCGCTGAAAGCCTTCTACAAAGTGCCCTCAATTCCCAGTGGAATCTGTGGTAGTGGAGGCTGCTCAAAATTTTGCAGTGGCTCAGCAGCTCACAACCTATACCTATAGTCAGCTCGAAATAACATCACTGTATTATTTTACCAGCACTTTCAAGAATCTCCTCCCTCATATTTACGACTTCCATAGTGTTAGACTTTTTTAAAGTTTAGAAATCCACTTCTGGTCTCTCCTCCGTCCCTCCTGTACTCTTCCCCCCGCCCCCATTGCAGTAGTGACTGCCAGTCTGCCATCTTTACCCTCTGGGTGTTTAAAAAATTGGCCTTCTCTGGAAGCATCTGGCTTCCATCTTAGCATGCTGCCAGTCGTGCCTGCATGCTGCCAGATAAATGCAGCATAACAAGTACAATGGGTACAAAATTAAACAACAAAAGAACATAAATAAATGAATTGCAAAATATTTCAGTGTGATCTGTTTGGTTATGAATGCCCCTGTCCTCAGCTAATCTTTACTGTGGGGGGAAAAGTGCAAAAGGGGATAAATTCATAGCCATATTTGGATCCTGGCCTGTTATCATTGCTAGATTCTGATCTCACTTATGCTAGTTTGATCACCAGGCAGTTCAACTGACTTAAGCTGATTTACTGTTGATTTATAATGTGTAGCTGAGAGCAGACGCGAGCTGTAGATGGTTGCAAAACCTGAATGTTTTTATTATTTTGCCATTTTCCAAGAATTTTAGGTGACAGATGCAGCTGTGAAAACTAACAGAAAAAGAGGAAATGGCTTTAAACTCTATTTGTCTGTGAGTCATGGAATGATAGAACAAATGAAGATTCTCAAAAGCAATTTGGGTTCTAATTCTTCCCACATTCATGCCATTTTTTTTGCCTGAGGCCAGAATAGGTAAGAGGAGAATGAAACTCCTGGGATCTGATCCTATGTAAGTAATTGATTTCTGTGGAGAGAGATCAGGCTACGATTTGCTTTTTTATATCTCAGTGCAAGCTTATTTTCAAAAATGTTCCCATGGTGTTGACCCTGCCTATGACTCAGATGGTTCTGTTCACATTACAAATATTGCTATACCAGGAGCCTTGGTCTGCATGCTTTTGGGAACTGGTGTTAACAATATGAGCCACTAGGGAGGGTTGGCTCTACACTTACTTTGAGCAGACCAGTTATTTGATATACTCTGTTTGGAAAAATTACATTGCTCTTTAGTTTGGAGAGATGTTTCCAATTTTTGCAACGTCCTTCCTGTGGAACAAATAGTTTTCATTGAACAGGTTTTTTTGGACCATTTTTGTACATAGTGTTTCTGGATTACTGAAGTCTAACCATATGGTGAATGATATGTCTACTAGGTAAACGTTCTATTCTTTTCCTTATCCATCCTCCCATTGCTTCAGCAGAACAGCATTATGGTGTGGAGATAAATTCATAGCCATATCTGGATCCTAGACTAGCAATGATAGGCTATTTCCCTTTGATTTCCTCAATCTTTTCATGGTGGATTTTATTGTCTGGAGGAATGTTGAAAAGAGAATGAAGAATATCCACTAGATGAAGGATGTGGAAAAACTGGAAAGAGTCCAGCACAAAAATGATTAGGGGGCTTGAGCACATGATTTATGAGGCAAGGCTGAGAGAACTGGGATTGTTTAGTCTGCAGAAGAGAAGACTGAGGGGAGATTTGATAGCTGCTTTCAACTACCTGAAAGGGGGTTCCAAAGAGGATGGATCTAGACTGTTCTCAGTGGTACCAGATGACAGAACAAGGAGTAATGGTCTTATGTTGCAGTGCAGGAGGTTTAAGTTGCATATTAGGAAAAACATTTTCACCAGGAGGGTGGTGAAGCACTGGAATGGGTTACTTAGGGAGGTGGTGGAATCTCCTTCCTTAGAGGTTTTTAAGGTCAGGCTTGATAAAGCCCTGGCTGGGATGATTTAGTTGGAGATTGGTCCTGCTTTGATCAGGGGGCTGGACTAGATGACCTCCTGAGGACTCTTCCACACTGATATTCTATGATTCTATGTAGACACTTTTGATGTTAACTTTCATCCTTAACTCCTTTAATCAGTTATTATAAGGACCATCACAAATCATAAAGCAATAAACACAGAACAGATTCTTAGGTTGGCAAATTCAGTTTTGAAAGAAAAATGGCTATTCAGACTATTTACAGTGATTTTAAAAAGATTCCTATTGTTCAGAAAAATACTCCAGGTTGCCAGACTTGTGGTCATTAATAAGTACTCTCAGAAAATGCTTGGCATGCTGGTCACATTTAGGCGTTGTGACAAGGTGGCTCCTCTGCTCCCCTGACTCAAGTCCTTTTGGGTTCTGACACAGCACTGGCGCCCTGACCAGGCTGAAGCAGACCCCGTCTTTCTGCTGCTCCTTAGCAGCCCTCTCCCTGTCTCTCTCTCGCAGGGCCAGGCTCCTGCAGGCTAGGAAAGCTAGGTTCCCCCTGGGAGGGACCCTTTGTTCCCTTCCCCTGCCTGCCAGCAGCCTCTCCGTCCCTGCTTCCCTCCACTTACTCTGCACACTCCTCTGCTTTCACCAAATTCACTCCTACTGCCTCCAACTCACTCCTCAAACTCCCACGCTCCTCCCTGGGGAGGAGTCTCTTTAAAGGGCTCTGGCAGTCTCCTTAACTGGCCTCAGCTGGCCCTGCTCCTGGCTGTGGCAGCCTTGCTCAGCTGGACCTCATTCCCCTGTAGTAACCCTTCTAATTACAGGTCCTTCTGGCAGCTGCCTGCCCTGGGTCTACCACACATCCCCCCCCCCTGCGCAACACCATGGGGTTGGGCTACTTGGGTCGCAGAACAGTGTATCCTCGACAGACCGTCCGCATTCCCATGCAGGGGACCGGACCGATGTTGTACGCGGAAGTGGAAGGGTTGTAGTGAGAGGAACCATCTCGTAACCCTCGCATTGCTGTCCTTATTTTGATGCATCCACTTCAGCGGGGCATGGTCCGTAACTAGGGTAAACCGTCGACCGAGTAGATAATAACGGAGGCTCTCTATGGCCCACTTCACCGCCAGGCACTCCTTTTCTACTACAGCGTATTTCCGTTCTCTGGGCAGGAGCTTCCGGCTGAGGAATAGAACCGGGTGGTCTTCACCATCCCTTAGCTGGGAGAGTACCGCTCCCAGCCCTACCTCAGAGGCGTCTGTCTGTAGGATGAACTCTTCCTTCCAGTCTGGGGCTATCAGCACGGGGTCGGTGCAGAGGGCTGTCCGCAGGTCCCTAAATGCTCCCTCAGCGGCGTCCGACCACTTCACAATGTCGGGGCCACGGGCTCTCGTCAGATCGGTCAACGGGCAGGCCCGGGTGGCGAAGTGGGGAATGAACCGTCGGTAGTACCCGACCAACCCTAGAAACGCCCTAACCTGTTTCTTTCGGATAGGTCGGGGCCACTTCTGGATCGCTTCCAGCTTGTTAAGTTGGGGCTTCACTACGCCCCTCCCTACCACGTACCCGAGATATTTAGCCTCTGCTAGCCCAATCGAGCACTTGGGGGGATTTGCGGTCAGCCCTGCCTTCCTCAGGGTATCTAAGACGGCCTCCACCTTCCTCAAGTGCGTCTCCCAGTCTGGGCTGTATATGATGACGTCGTCCAGATAGGCGGCCGTGTACTGCCTATGGGGCCGCAACAGTTTATCCATTAGCCGCTGGAAAGTGGCGGGGGCCCCGTGTAACCCGAAGGGGAGGACAGTATACTGGAACAACCCCTCCGGGGTGGCAAAGGCCGTCTTTTCCTTATCTGCCTTGGCTAGGGGGATCTGCCAATATCCCTTGGTCAGGTCCAGGGTCGACATAAACCGGGCCGAGCCTAGCCGGTCAATCAGTTCGTCTATCCGGGGTAGCGGGTACGCGTCGAACTGTGAGACGTCATTCAACCTCCGGAAGTCATTACAGAATCTGACCGTGCCGTCTGGTTTAGGCACCAAGACCACGGGGCTAGACCACTGGCTATGGGATTCCTCGATGACCCCTAGCCTTAGGATCTTCTGTACCTCCGCTCGGATTTCTTTCCTTTTTGCTTCTGGGACCCGGTAGGGCTTGACGTGCACCTTTACTCCTGGCTCGGTGAGGATGTGGTGGTGCACCTCAGTAGTCCGGCCCGGTGTCTCCGAGAACACATCCCGGTTACGCCGGATCATGCGGACTACTTCTGTGCGCTGGTTTGGGGTCAGGTCCGGGGAAATCCCCACCCGGCCGGGTGGGCTGCCCTCCCGGGGAGGCGCCCCCAGCGCAACCACCAGAGCGTCTCTTTCCTGCCACGGCTTTAGTAGGTTGACGTGGTATATCTGTTCCTGCTTCCGGCGTCCCGGCTGTCGGACTCTATAGTCCACGTCCCCCACGGCTTCTATTACTTCATACGGCCCTTGCCACTGGGCCAGCAACTTGCTCTCAGCCGTGGGTACCAGCACCATCACCCGGTCTCCCACCTGGAACTTCCGGCTTCTCGCTCGGCGGTTGTAGTATGTCTGCTGGGCCTCTTGTGCCTTCTCCAGGTGTTCTCTCACTATGGGGGTGACTTGGGCTATCCTTTCTTTCATCCGCACTACGTGTTCGACAACATTTCTCCCTAGGTTCGGCTGTTCTTCCCAACCCTCCTTGGCGATGTCAAGTATGCCCCGAGGGTGGCGTCCATACAGCAGCTCGAACGGCGCGAATCCCGTGGAGGCCTGGGGCACCTCCCTTACGGCAAACAGGAGGTAGGGGAGCAGGGTGTCCCAATCCTTCCCGTCTCGGCTCACCACCTTCCGCAGCATACTTTTCAACGTCCGGTTGAACCGTTCGACCAGGCCGTCAGTCTGGGGATGGTACACAGACGTCCTTATCGTCCGCACCCGGAGTAGGCCACATAGGTCCTTCATTAACTTGGACATAAAGGGGGTCCCTTGGTCTGTCAGGATCTCCCTTGGTATTCCTACTCGGGCAAAGATCTGTAGCAACTCTCGAGCTATGGTTTTAATGCCATTCATTTTGACGGGCCGGGTATATCTATGGGGAGCCATCGCGACCCCCACTTGGTTCACCAGGTCACACGGATCCCCCATACCCCCCAAGTCACATTCCATGGGGTCGGCCCGGTTTGGGCACTGGGCGGCTAGGTGTCCCATTTCCCCACAAGCATAGCAGCGTCTCCCGGCTCGGGACAGCCCCCCAGTTTTCGGGCTGTTCGGCCCTACCCCCCGAGTCCCGTTCCCCCAGTCCCCAAGTCTGTCCAAGCTCTCAGGCCGTCTCCCGGCCTCCTCTTCTTCCTCCCTATAGCGTCTTGGGGTCTTGACAATCCGGGGCTTTGGTCCGGAAGCTGGCCTTCTAGTTACCCGCAGCCCCTCCATGGTGGTTTGTGACAACTCCTGGGAGGCAAGGTGTCTCTCTACGAGGGCTACCAGCTCGTCGTAGGAGGGGGGATCGTTCTTTCGGACCCACCCCCTTAGCTCAGGTGGCAACCCCCGCATATACCTGTCCAGCACCAGGATCTCGATCATCTTCTCCGGGCTGTGGGTCTCGGGCCGTAACCACTTCCGGGCAAGGTGGATCAGGTCGAACAGCTGAGTCCTCGGGGTCTTGCTCCACTCATGAAACCGCTGGGCCCGCAGGGCTGGCGTTACTCCCGCTCTGGCCAGGATCTCGGCCTTCAGCTGGGGGTAGTCCGCAGCGGCCTCAGGGGCCAGGTCAAAATAGGCCTTCTGGGCCTCCCCGCACAGAAAAGGGGCCAGGATGCTTGCCCACTGTCCTCGGGGCCAAGCCTCACGCAGGGCCGTCCTCTCGAAGGCGAGCAGGTAGGCCTCGGTGTCGTCGCCTGCCGTCATCTTCTGTAGGTAATGGCTGGCCCGTAGTGGCCGGTCGTCAGGCCCCCCACGGCCCATGGTGCTCAGGGCTTTCATCTGCCGTACCACCTCCTGCAAGGTGGCTCGGTCCTGGGTGGCCTGGGTTATCAGCAACTGGTTGGTCTCTTGCTGCACCCGGACAGCTTCCTGCTGGGCCGCAGTGGCCTGGACTAAGGCCTTCACCACCTCTTCTATCTTCCGTCTGAGTATGGGGGGAGGGGCTGGCCACCAAGTCTATTCCCTTCAGATCCCACCTCTGACACCACGTGTGACAAGGTGGCTCCTCTGCTCCCCTGACTCAAGTCCTTTTGGGTTCTGACACAGCACTGGCGCCCTGACCAGGCTGAAGCAGACCCCGTCTTTCTGCTGCTCCTTAGCAGCCCTCTCCCTGTCTCTCTCTCGCAGGGCCAGGCTCCTGCAGGCTAGGAAAGCTAGGTTCCCCCTGGGAGGGACCCTTTGTTCCCTTCCCCTGCCTGCCAGCAGCCTCTCCGTCCCTGCTTCCCTCCACTTACTCTGCACACTCCTCTGCTTTCACCAAATTCACTCCTACTGCCTCCAACTCACTCCTCAAACTCCCACGCTCCTCCCTGGGGAGGAGTCTCTTTAAAGGGCTCTGGCAGTCTCCTTAACTGGCCTCAGCTGGCCCTGCTCCTGGCTGTGGCAGCCTTGCTCAGCTGGACCTCATTCCCCTGTAGTAACCCTTCTAATTACAGGTCCTTCTGGCAGCTCCCTGCCCTGGGTCTACCACAGCGTGGTCTACACTAGCGGGGAGGGTTGACCTAAGAAATGCAACTTCAGCCACGTGAATACCATAGCTGAAGTTGATGCATCTTAGGTCAACTTACCTGCCGTCCTCATGGCGGCAGCGGTCAACAGCGGGCTCCCCCATTGACTCTGCCTTGTGTCTTATGGTGAGCTGGAGTTCTGGAGTCAACGGGAGTGACCCTGGGGATCGATTTATCGCATCCTAACAAGATGCGATAAATTGATCCCCAATAGATCGATCTTGACACGTCGATCCAGCTGATAGTGTAAACAAGGCCTTAGAGATCTTCCCTATTTGGAAGCATCAAATAGTCCAAGACTCAATAATTTTCTAGATCCTCTCCAAGGCACTTCTGCTGCTTCTGTATTAATTTTTGGGACATTTGAACAGTGAAATGAATGTATAGTTCTTGCATAGTGCTATTTAGTCATGCAGGGTGAAATCTACTGTAGTCAGAAAATTTAGAATCCATGCAGGACAAGTGCATTGGACTAAGTAATGAAAGCCAACACCCAGGAAGGACCAGAGTGTGCAGGACAGTTAAAGGTTGGAGTAACATCAGTAGATGCCGCTGACACTTGTACAAGGTGGTGAATTTTACCTAGGTAAATGGGCTTTGAACTTGGGAATTATATGGGAGTTGGAAGAGAGATAGAATTTTCCATTAATGTGAGGCCAAAATATGGATCATTTACACAGCCACGCTGTGGACACTACCCTAAAACCTAGCTAGATAGAGCAGCCATAGCTCTTTGCTTTTACACAGGGGTTTTTGAATAATTCATGACCTACTGGACATGTGATTTATGCCCAATTCCCTTTTACAGTTGGGAGAGAAGTTCCATAGATCAGTGCTCCATAACAGAGAGGGGATGTGGGATCCATTTGCACAGACTCTCCATATTCTGTGGTCTTGTCCTCATGCTATAGCATTTCTGTTGGGTTTAGGTCCTCTTGCAGCTATACAGAGGAGAAATAGGGGAGGTAGAGGTTCTCTAAAATGAGAGAATTAAATTTCATCTGGGGACCTTAACACCAGTTGTCCTGACTTTTGTGCAATCAAACTCTCAGCCTTATTGTTACACTTTTCCCCTTACAAGGCATCCACTTACTGATCAAATCAAGAGCAAATAGATATGATGTGGCTTGACAACTTCCTTCGTATAACCCCTCGAATTCTGTTGATTCCCTGAAAGCTAGAAGATTCAAGAGACCTTATGAATGAGGTAACATCTTTTATTGGACCAAATTCTCTTGGTGAGAGAGACATAAGAATGGCCGTACTGGGTCAGACCAAAGGTCCATCTAACTCAGTAGCCTGTCTTCTCATAGTGACCAATGCCAGGTGCCCCAGAGGGAATGAACAGAACAGGTAATTATGATGTGATCCATCCATCCAGCTCTCAAACTACACAGAGCTCTTCCTTAGGTCTGGGAAAAGCTCTCAGAATGTCACAGCTAAATATTTTGTTGCAGCTAAATATTTATTTGTTCCTTGTTTCTTTAATATCCTAAAGACTAGACTAACATAGCTACAACAACATCACATACAGAAGACTCAAGGAAAGAATGCAGAGAAATAGCCACCTTAATTAGATAAGTTGCAAGCAACAGGATTGTAACTATTGAGCATTAGTTAGGGGGTGGGGGGATAGCTCAGTGGTTTGAGCATTGGCCTGCTAAACCCAGGGTTGTGAGTTCAATCCTTGAGGGGGCCATTTAGGGATCTGGGGCAAAAAATCTGTCAGGGGACAGTACTCAATCCTGCTAGTGTAGGCAGGCGGATCCTGCTAGTGTAGGCAGGGGACTGGACTCGATGACCTTCAAGGTCTTTCCAGTTCTAGGAGATTGGTATATCTCCATTTATTTATTTTTTTTTTTTTATTAAAACTATCCAATCAAAACAAACAACCAGGCAAGACTGGTACCTGAGTACTCCAATGAAGAATCTAATATCAATACATAGCACTTATCCTTTCATTTTCAAAACTCTTTACAAATGTTAACTAAAAGCTGTGCACATTAGCTATGTGGATTAACTAATAGCTGTCAAACTACTTGCATGCATTGCCTGCTATGGCAGTATGCAAGCCACAGGTATATTCAAACGCTTCCCTACTATAAAACCCTTTTTTTGCATATCCATTAATTGTAGGAAGAAAACAGCCCAATTTTTATCTTTATCTTCCTGCTTCATTGTTAAGATTACAGCAGCACCTAGACGCCCCAACGGAGTGGGGCCCCGCTGTGCACATGTGCCGGCTTCTTCATTTCCCTGGGGGTGCTTCACTCCTGCTCTGCCTGAGACCCCACCCCCACTCCACTCCATCCCTTCACTGAGGCCCCACCCCCACAGTGCCTCTTCCAACCCTCCCCCACCCCCTCCCCTGAGCATGCCCTGCCCTAGCTCTGCCCACTCCCCCTAGCACTTCCTGCACACTGCTGAACAGGTGATCGCAGTGGATGGGAGGTGCTGGGAGGGAGGGGGAGGAGCTGATCAGCAGGGCTGCCACTGGGTGCTAAGCACACACTATTTTTTCCAACGGGTGCTCCAGCCCACAAGCACCCATGGAGTTGGCACCTATACCATTGTGCTAGGTACCACCACATAGTAATAAAGTGCTCCCGCTCTGAAGTGTTTAGTCTAAACAGATAATGTAGACAGAGCGACAACAAACAGAAGCCCAGAATGGTCTTGCCTTAGGTCACAGCAGGTCAGTGCTAGAACCTGGAATAGAGCCAAGCTCTTCTGAGGCCAGTGCCCTACCCACTAGATAACACTGCTTCTCAAGTAGTTGTTTCTTCCAGATTCTGATTCTTTTATGCTAAAGTGTCTAGTACAGAACCATACACTGCAATAAAAGTTGTTCTAATTCAGTCACTCTTGATTTTAAATCAATTAGTACTGACTTAAATTCATTTGTATTAGTACAGTGAAAACAAAATCAATAATTACTGGTAATAGGCTTTGGGACACCCATTACTCACTAGATATATAGGACCTGGGCCTACAGACACTTACTCTCCAGGTACTCCCAGTGACTTCATTGGGAATAGTTGCATCTTCAAGTACAAGGAAGGGTTTTCAGGATCAGGCCAAAAGTCCTTAAAACACACTAGTCATAGGTCAGTTTTAATATGTAGAAAGAGCTGCTGGTGCCATATCCTATAAACAGTGATGGGCCTCACAAAATCTTTAATCTTTAAATCCCCATTTGTGTTGCAATACAGAACAAATGGGAATTATGGAGAGTCACTGTTTCCATTCCCCCACTGTCAGACGCCCAGGTAGCACGTGCTATACCCAGGGACTGCAGTGTGGCTCCAAGGTGGGCACAGAGCCAGTCAGTGGCAAACCTCAGACTTTTTTAAGGCACATCCTTGTCAATGAGCTCGTCTGCCCCACAAGTTTGTTTTCCTTGTAAAATGAATGAGTATAAGAATCTGAATCAGCTAAACTGGCAAGATTGCCAAGAGCAGCTTATCTGAGCTGGATCGCAGGAGTCCGTGGTGAGTCATCAGCATCACTTACTCTCAGTTCAGAAGGTCAGATTCTGCGCTGCAGATCTTAGGAATTAAAGTCCATGTAGTAGGACTAATAGCAGCCTCACTACTTACAGGTCTATTAATCCTGCATACAGGCACATGGCTCCAATTGATGTCAATGACAGTTTTTGTAGGTGGAGTTATCAAAGGGCGAACATGCTTATTTACCAGCCTCCAAAGGCCACACATCTCCAGATTTAGGCATCTTCAGTGCTTGTGATTGCAGAGCACCAAAGGGGAATAGTTTAACCAAAAGCAGGTGGAGTCAGCACCACCAGCCAGGGATGTAGCTCTACTGTCTGGCATGGGGGGGATCTTAAGTCAGTGCAGTGAATGCAATTTACTGCTGACCTCTCGCTGGAGTAGCTTTTCCACTCTAGCTTCTCCATTTGCATAGACGACAGGGAACGCTCCAGTGATAGGATTTTTTAAAACACATTTCAGCTATTCAGAGATCCAAATGCAAAACTGAGCACTACGAACATCACATGTTTTTATAATGATCGCTGTAGAAGGCGGTGTCGTCAGAGAAATGAATGGACTGCAGTACGGTATAAATGTGGTGGGCAGATATGCAGGCAGTGTAAATCAGCATGGGTCCATTGAAATCCAGCATTGCTGTAAATTGTTCCAAGCAGTATTAATACAGTTTCTATCTCTGCTCCTTTCTCCTTGAGTACTTATGTGCATGTGCAACCAGGCTGCCTGGCCAAATGAGAGAAGGATGCAGAGTGGCCAGCCTTCCATGAAACATGGGGTTCCTTTCTCCCATGGCTCCTGGAAGCTGCCCCACCTTCCTCCTTTTGGTTAATTCAAATGTTTCCAAGCAGAAAAGTTTCTGGGGAACCCTAAGAAGTTAATCTTCCAGTGGTTCCCATAAGAATGGCCATACTGGGTCAGACCAAAGGTCCATCTAGTCTAGTATCCTGTCTTCCAACAGTGGCCAATGCCAGGTGCCCAAGAAGAAATGAACAGAACAGATAATCCTCAAGTGATCCATCCCCTGTCGTCCATTCCCAGCTTCTGGCAAACAGAGGCTAGGGACCCCATCCCTGCCCATCCTGGCTAATAGCCATTGATGGACCTATCCTCCATGAACTTATCTAGTTCTTTGAACCCTGTTATGTCTTGGTCTTTCTGTGGGGGATCTCCAAGAGAGGGTGAAATTTGCCCTTGATTTGCCAATGCCAGGTGCCCAAGAAGAAATGAACAGAACAGATAATCCTCAAGTGATCCATCCCCTGTCGTCCATTCCCAGCTTCTGGCAAACAGAGGCTAGGGACCCCATCCCTGCCCATCCTGGCTAATAGCCATTGATGGACCTATCCTCCATGAACTTATCTAGTTCTTTGAACCCTGTTATGTCTTGGTCTTTCTGTGGGGGATCTCCAAGAGAGGGTGAAATTTGCCCTTGATTTGCTCCCTGGATATTACTGATCCTTCTGAAAATTTGTGTTTGGTTTGCTAATTTGAATGCAATTTGGGCCAAATCACTCAATACTGGGCCAGATCCTTAGTTAATGTTAGCCAATTTACACCTTTTGAGTTTCTGGCCCACTATTTTAAGGAGGAGAATCTGGGTGGAGGAGGGGGACAATATTTTTTAAAATATCAATATTACTATAACCTATTTTGCAAAGTAAGTTCACATCAGGTTCCTAGTAAGAGATACTGAAGAGGACTCCAAAATTAAAATCTGCAATATCACAGCATTGCTTTCTAGAAGGTGCACACACAGACTTTTAAGGAGATATAGTTTATTTATTGACAGGTCACAGAATTTATAGATTTAGTTTTGTTATATGCTCAATGATTTTATTTATGTATGTGGTTTGTACTGCTGTAGTGAAGACATATCCCCAGACTCTTGCCAGAAAACTTGACTAAAAGGGGAACAACCCCTCCAGCGCTAGGAAAGTTTCTCTCATTCACTCACTCACATCCACTCCCCCCACCCCCACACACTTTCAACAGGCGGCTGGAAAGGTGTATATGTTCATTTAATGGCTGAAGAGATACCAGGTCTGAGCTATCCTGGTTGCCTGCCAGTATCCAAATAACACATCACAATAAACAGATACAAGCCGAGGCACTGACTCTGTGGATGCTCCGGGACTGGAGCATCCACAGAAAAAAAATAGTGGATGCTCAGCATCCACCAGCCACTCACCAATAAGCTGTTCTCACTGGGCTCCGCAGATCTGCTGTTCAGTTGCAGGCAGGAGGCACTGACGGGAGGGGGTGGAGTGGGGGTAGGAAGAGGGGGAGTGAAGATGGAGCCATGTGGGAAGGGGTGGAGTGTGGGCAGGGCCTTGGGACAGGAGGGGGGGAGTAGAGCACCCACCTAGAAAGAAGAACATTGGTGCCTGTGGGTACAAGATTCCTTCGTACAGAATTGGAACAAAGCAATCCCAAGTTGTCAGTTACAAGCCTTCTTTCTATTTGGTTTAGGAGATCAGTGGAACTGATCTATATATGAGAAAATTCTATGATAGATGACATCAGAAATAAAAGTAATCCCATTTGTTTGCTGACATATTAAATACAGTGATTTAAAAAACCCAGAACCCCAAGGTATTCAAATGCTATTGCAGCCTTGAAAATGCCTAGCCTTATGCCCCAGTCCCAGTGAAAATCTGTTTTCCCCTCCTGTAACATGACCAGCCCTTCAAAAAAGCCCTTCCAGCAGAAGACAGGCACTCCTTACACCAGGGGTCTCAAACATGCGGCCTTTGAAGCCCTTCCCTGCGGCCCGTGAACCTCCCTGGTGCCCCGCCCCCCATAGCAGTTTCCGGGAGGGAGGGGCCAGAAGTGGAAGCTTCTCTGCTGTCTGGCTGGGCTGCTGCCGATCCCCAGTTACCAGGCACTGCTGCTGCCACTTCAATGAATGAGCTGGGGTGGCGCTTCCCAGGAGCACTCTGCAGCAGTGGCCAGGAGCGGTAAGCCAGGCTCCCCACCGCCCTCCCGCCTCCCCCTGTGGGAGACTTACTGCTCCTGGCCGCCGCCGCAGAGGGCTCCTGCGAAGCGCCCAGACTGGACCACTGCCGAGCCCTGGCTTCCAGGCGCTGCTGCTGCTGCCTCAATGAACAAGCTCGGGCAGCGGTTCGCAGGAGCGAGGGGGGAGGGGCGTGTTAGTGATGCGGCCCTTGGGCCAGTGCACTAGTCCTCATGGTCATTTGAGTTTGAGACCCCTGCCTTACACTGGCACCAAACCTCTACTAAACTAAAAACAGGAGGAAAGAAATGAAGTCTTATAAATCAAAACCACAAACCCTCTTCCCAAGCAGAGTTTTGATCCTAAAAAGGGAGACATGTCAGAGACTCCATGAAGTACACTAGGGACTTCATTGCTGCTGTTGATTTTACATAGAAGGTGCTCAGATACTACAGTGCTGGGCAGCAAGATAAAACCTGCTCCCTAAGGGAGATGCTGATAAAAAGATACTGATATTTTACTCACCCATCTAAAGGAATTTCTTTCCCAAATAGATACGTACAGTTTTGGCAGGCTATGGGCTTCAGGTTTGGTTGGTCCTGCATGGAGGTACAAGGTGTTGAAAAGGCTCAAGGACCCTACTTCTTCCCTTTGGTACCTGTTCATAGTCTAGTCACAGTGTCGTTTTCCTCCCCTCGGAACAAGGTCTGCTGCTGGTACGAAGTGTCCCAGACATGTTGGAAAGGCTGGGTTATGGCATCACCTCCTCTTCCTCCTTCACACTGATCTGTGGAGCCTTCTGTGGGGAGAAGCATTTGCAGTGTCACAAGGAGACCATACTTCCCTCTACTTCTGGGGCCATTGCACCTGCCTGAAGCTGAATTCTCCTGGCCTGAGTTCCTGGTGGGGGAGAAAGCACAGAGGGAGGTGTACCTCTGTCCTGCCTCCTACTATGGGCTTTGTTTTACTGCCACAAGATCCTTATATGTGTAGTATTAATATTTGTATATGTGTAGTATTAATATTTGTATTAATAATACATACTATCAAACAGCAATACTCTGTAGTAGGGATTCTAACTCCCCTTGGACTGCAGATTGGACCATGCACACGCCAAGTGACTAAAAATCTTAAGCTTGACTCGGTGGACAGGAGGAACTATTTCCCAGGGAAACGAGCACACTCAGGAATCATCAGAACCTTTGGTCAGGAAGCAGTGAGCTGGAGGATTGATGGAGGCTCTGGGAAAGCACTAACACTTAGGAGAAGTAGTTAGGCCAAAATTTTCAGGTGTCCACTCATTTGGTTTGGGGTGCCTCTGTTTTTGGGTGTTTAGCTTGGGACAAGTAGGGTTGAATTTGCAGAGGTGCGATTACACTGAGTTCAGAAGAATAGGGCATTTCTGAAAAAAATCCAGCCCTAGCTGTTCAAGTTTGCTACACATAATTATTGGACACTTGAGAATCTTAGTTTGAGAATATATCATTAGCCTGCTCTGTTAGTAACAGCATCATCTTATTAATCAGCTTGTGTCAGACTCAGAGCTTTCGTTTTTCTGAACACATCAAGGCACGAATGTTTCTCCCTTTCCTAAGAACAGTGATTTCCTTGGAACCCAAGTGTGAAACAACGTATTTCCCCCAAAGCAGGGCATTGTTTCATTGCAGCTAGTGTGTAACAGGGGGACTCAAAAGGCAGTTTGAACATTTAGGAGGGAAATATTTCTTTTATGCTTCTCCACAGCTACCCCAGGCACCCTGCATGGGCAGTAATTACGGCAAATGCATGGGAAATAAACTATGCAACCTAGTGTGAAAGGAGCACGCGGAAGGCACAGCAAGCTGCAGGGGCCCAAATCTGAGTATTTGAGACTAAAAGGATTTGAAGATCTAGACCAAGAAAAAAATATAAACCAAATAGCACATTTTTTTCAAGGCAATGAGTTTAGTGACAGAAATAAGTATTAGCAATAAGAGGAGGGTGGGCATAAGGTTGTGGCAAAGAATCAGACTGGGTCTCCTCAGACCCACAAACTTCCTATGTGACCTTGGGCAAGTATCTTCATTTCTCTGTGCCTGAGAATGAAGATATCTAAGCACATGGATATTTTCATTGAAGTTAATGCAAATACTCACAGGCTTAAAGTTAAGCAGCTATAAAAGGGGGCATAGCTTTTGATATATCTTGACTTTAGTAAGTCTTTTGATACTGTCTCGCATGACCTTCTCATAAACAAACCAGGGAAATACAAATGTATGGAGCTACTATAGGGTGGGTGCATAACTGGTTGGAAAACTGTTCCCAGAGAGTAGTTATCCATGGTTCACAGACAAGCTGGAAGGGCATAATGAGTGGGGTCTTGCAGGGGTCAGTTCTGGGTCCAGTTCTGTTCAATATCTTCATCAATGATGTAGTACACTTATAAAGTTTGTGGATGATACCAAACTGGGAGGGGTTGCAAGTGCTTTAGAAGATTAAAATTAAAAATGATCTGGAGAAATGGTCTGAAATAAAAGGGATGAAGTTCAATAAGGACAAATGCAAAGTCCTCCACTTAGGAGGGAACGATCAGTTGCACACGTAGAAAATGGGAAATGACAGCCTAGGAAGAAGTACTGCGGAAAGGGATCTGGGGTCATGGTGAATCACAATCTAAATATGAGTCAACAGTGTAAGACTGTGTCTTGCCAATTAATTCAGGTTCGTAGGATACAGAGGCAATAAGCTCACAAGTGAGGAAAAATGCAGGCTATTTATTGAGTTAGCAGGCAAATATACACTAAAAGCAAGCCAATTCCACTGAACAAAGATATGATCTTACACTTCCCTCTTTTCTGTTGCCGGGAGCTCCGGGGAGGCGGAGGGGAGAGCGGGGGGCATGAGAATGGAGGGACCCCCACAGGCCGATCATACGTGCAGCACCTGGCCAGTCTCAGGTCTACGCTGGACCTTACTGAATCAAAATTAGGGGCTTATTTATACACTTAACCCCCTTAGATTATGTGGGAACTTGCAGTCAACAAGCTCATTAATTGTATCTGTTTTGATTTTAGGTACCCAGCTCTCATCAATGTTTATAAAGTCCTTTCCAATTTCACATGAAATTCACAAGACACAGCTGTCCACCCTAATTAACTAAAACTCCTCCCAAATCCCAAATTCATGCTATCTCAGCAAGCAGGTGCATAAACAAAAGCTTTCCCAGACAAGTGTATGCCAGAGGACCACAAAATGGAGACTTAAGCTAAAGTAAGCCAAAGGCCTACTTGACCAAAGAAAATGGAAGTCCAGGCATGAAAGGAGCAATTGTGCATGTCACTGCTAACTCCTCGTCACAATATCTTCCAGTGTGTTTCCACTACACACTGTTGCAAAAAAAGCAAACATCATTCTGAGATGTATTAGCAGGAGTGTTGTAAGCCAGACACAAGAAATAATTCTTCCAATGTACTCTATGCTGATTAGGCCTCAACTGGAGTATTGTGTCTCATTTTGGGTGCCACATTTCAGGAAAGATATGGACAAATTGGAGAAAGTCCAGAGAAGAGCAATAAAAATGGTTAAAGTTCTAGAAAACATGACCTATGAGGAAAGATTGAAAAATCTGGGTTTGTTTAGTCTGTAGAAGAGAACACTTGAGAGGGGACATGATAGCAGTTTTCAAATATATAAAAGGTTCTTACAAGGAGGATGAAGAATTTTTTTTTCTCCTTAACCTCTGAGGATAGGAGGAGAAGCAATGACCTTAAATTGCAGCAGGTTATTAGGGAAAACTTCCTAACTGCGATAGTGGTTAATCACAGGAATAAATTTCCCAGGGAGGTTGTGGTATCTCCATCACTGGAGATTTTTATGAGTAGGTTAGACAGGGATGTTCTAGATAATATTTAATCCTGCCATGAGTGCAGGGGACTGGACTAGATGACCTCTCAAGGTCCCTTCCAGTCCTATGATTCTATAAATACTACTTACCTGCATCATAAGGCTGTTGGAGGATTAATCGTGTATTAAGATATGCTGTAGTTCAAAGAGGATGTCAGACTAGAATGATCACAACAGTCCCTTCTGGCATCATACTCTATGAATCAGTTTTGAATATTTGTAAGGTGCTCAGATATGGTAGTGTTACAGGAATGCTTATTATGGCCCCCATCCTGCAATGGACTC
Source organism: Sternotherus odoratus (assembly GCA_032164245.1). Taxonomy (NCBI): domain Eukaryota; kingdom Metazoa; phylum Chordata; order Testudines; family Kinosternidae; genus Sternotherus; species Sternotherus odoratus. Next base: position 257,979,981 of record JAVMKO010000001.1, on the reverse strand, counting down.
CACAGAGGCACAACGACTTGTAGTCCATTGCAGGGTCAGGGCTTGTGTTAGGATGAGTGTTTCTTATCAACACAACTACTTCCACATTCACCATTACAGTGAGCAGGAAAATGGCTTTGCCGTGAAACTATTGCAATAATAACGGAAAGGGTGGTGTTAACCCCTTGACTTTCACTGCTTTCCAACGCTACATTTGTTTTATGATGTGCTACATGTTTTGTTTTGTTTCTTCTTGCACTAAATGAATATTCTATTCCAAGTCCGGGGCCCAAGGAGAACAGCCTGGGGGATGTTTGTTACCATACCAAGAACACACTGCACTGTTTCATTTTTTTTCCAGATTAACGCCCATTAAACAATCAGTAAAATTTCATTTTAATAGAAAACATTGTTCTGATTTAGACAGAACTATATACATAGATGCCTTGATCTATCATGATCATTAATAATTTCAATGGCAGTCTCAGAAGTATTTAGCAAGGGACTGTCTTTGGCTGTAATTAAAGTCCTTTCCACCTATGGGTGAGTTGGTCATTATTTAAGAAACTGTTGAAGTAACCGTTTCCCTGGAATTGTTTCCTCACCACAATAGGTGGATGAATAGCATGGCTGAAATTGCATATCTTAGTTTGAAACCCCCCTCCCCAGTGTAGCCCAGGCCTCAGACTTGCTAAAGTGAGCAGTCAGTTCCATGAGGAATGACAGCCTACATCCCTGGTCTAAAGAGAGAGTGTCGTGGGACCCTGCCCAGCGAAAGGTGATGGCTAAAGGCCTGATAGCTAAGTGCGGTGCTCTCTTGGAGACCACAAAAGGGTCAAATATGCCGTTAGCTCAGGAACGGTGAAAGGGACTGTATGGGGAAATTCACCAGCCTGCCCCCACAGCTGCTGATCCGAACCCTGCAGAGGAGGGAAAGATGCTACAGATAATTGACTTTCCCTTTTCATGTTTCCCCCACAGAAATCTGCTGGATTTCTGTCCCATCGGTGCACAGACATGGAGGGATTGACTATGAATCCCTGCCCCATTGCCTGCTGGGAAAATAATGAGGCATATACATAGCCAAGAACTTTACTGGGTTTTGCTGGCCATAACTTTAGAGGACTTCTTGCTACAAATTCCAAACGATTCAGTTTTATTCCCTCAGTGGATCATTTGTTTTATTTCTCCCATATTATTTCTGATTCTGCATAATCCTTATTCTTCTAAGGGCAAAATTGGAATTTTAATGATAAGTTACATGACTTGGCATAATTATTACTTTTATTTCAGGGTGAACAGAAATTGCCATATTAATATTCTGCATTGCTATTACGTGTACTGTTCTGTGTTTAAATAGAAGTTAGAAATAGATATAGGCCCATGAGCCAGTTTTCTATCTCCTAACAATGCAGGATTGTTCCCTTATTGAATGCTTTCACTTACAGAGCTAGTAAAAAAATGTCAGACTAGTTTTTTTGTTGTTGAAAAATGGCCTTTAAAAAAGTTTTAAAAACCTGACGTTTTCATGAGATTTTATCAACATTTTTTATTAAAACTGTTATTCGGATGGTTATTGAAATCTTTTGTTTATCAGAAAAATAGGTTTTTAAGTTAAACCAGAATTTCTCCTGAGAAATATGGGCTTGATGTCATGGATGAAAGACTCCCATTGACTTCTGTGGGGTTTGGATCATCACCAAACAGTAGCTCATGGTCTGATTTTAGGGCTCGATTCCACAAAGCACTTCAGGATATGTTTAACTTTAAGTACATGAGTAATCCTACTGATGTTCATGCAACTATTTACATGCTTGGAGGTAAGTATGTGCACAAGTGCTTTGCTGGACCAGGGCCCATGCTACAGTGAGGCAGTTTCTCTGCCATTAGGGCAAAAATAAATAAATACATTTCTTTGTGCTGCATTCTTAATGAAGTCCACCCATTGTTAAGGGATGAGAACTAGATCTCTTTATCCACTAAAATACTGATTCTATACCCTGTGGATTTCAGGGGGATACTCACCAGGGAAGTCAATTCTGGGAAATGGGATATCAGGCATGAAATATTGCAGGCGTGGGGGAGTGATATTTTTAAATAAGTTTGGTTCTTCCAAATTGTGTAATGCTTTGAGTAATCTTCACTTACATGGAGCAGGGGAGATTTCTTAGAATTAACTACAGCTGTTAAGAATTATTTTACATAATATAAATGGCCCTCTGGGAATTTCATTCCTTAAATGTTTGGTATGTTTTACAAAAATGGAGAGCTAGGTGTTGATTGTTGTTTAGTAGAGTAGAACTTCAGAGTTACAAACACCTAGGGAATGGAGGTTATTCGTAACTCTGAAATGTTCGTAACTCTGACCAAAATGTTATGGTTGTTCTTTCAAAAGGCTACAACCGAACATTGACTTTATACAGCTTTGAAACTTTACTGTGCAGAAGAAAAATGCTGTTTTCCCTTTGTTTTTGTAATAGTTTGTGTTTAACACGGCACTGTACTGTATTTGCTTTTGAAAATTTTTGGTCTCTGCTGCTGCCTGAAGGGAATGGCTGAAGGGAATGGCTGAAGGGAATGGCTTTTTATTGTCTCTCTTTATGCTGAGTATATGATTCAAAATTGAAGTGTTGTGCTCATACGGGCCCCATACCAGAGCATCCTTGCTGTAAAAGGATGACAGTCTAATTCCTCTTGAACCATCACTGCTCATTCATAATGCAACTGTCACTCAGTAATAGCTGATTACATACTTTGAAACATGAGCTAAATTCCTTTTTGCTGTAGAGTCTGAAAACCATCTGTTTGTGCTTAAAAATATTGGGGCCCAAATTAAAAGGATTTTTTTCCCCAGAGAGTTTTCGATTTACTTTTTTATTTTTTTTTATTTATTTACCCCTTGGCAGTAAGTGCTATTTTTTTTTTTTATTTATTTACCCCTTGGCAGTAAGTGCTAAGGTGCCCCTATATTACTGAGGTGCACAGATATCATGGTGATGGGAACAGGATAAATACCTAGCTAGACAGAAGTATAGACGCCTGTCCCACACTAGAAAGTTACTGAGCTTTCCTTAAACCATTCAATTCAACTCCTTTATTTTATGTCCTTTCTGCCATAATGGTTTATATTCTGGAGTTTATCTATCTAAAATAGATCAATATCTGAATTCTGGGTGTGATCCAGTTCAATGCATATGGTGGGGTAGGGGAAACATATGGCTTTTTCATATTTCCCAGTCCTGGGCCAATCAGGGACTAAATCAGTCAGTGGGTGCAATTTAGTGCAACCACTGGGCTGCTTTCACTTATTCTGCCTTGTAATAAGGAGCCATATTGCCAGACAAGATCAGCTGGATCACAATGCTCTCTGGTCCTACACCCTGAGGTGAGACAGGGGAAAAACTGCTGATATAGATCTAGGTATGCCATCTGGAAAATTTCCCTATGCTAGAGGATTGCACCACAGTGCAGCCAGAAGTAGGGCCAAGGATCCGGCTCTGAGTTCATTGCAGTAATATGTCAAGTTAAGTGTCAGCATAAGATATCTTTCAGGAATATACTTCATAAACAACAGTAATTTGAGTATGAGCATGTTGAATCATATCTGGATGAGTAAATAAAGAGATCTTGGGAAAATTATTGTTGGACGATAAAATCTTTTATGTAGAGGAAAATTTATTAGTTTTCAGTTGAGATATGCGCTACACTAGTTTCAGTTAACAGTCATTTTATATTACTCTTTACCTATGAACACTGGAAGTTTTTATAAATAACTGTATTTAAAAATGTTCACAGCAACTTTTTAATATGTCAAATTATCAAAGACTAACTTCTTTATGGGAAAAGTAAATCCAGAGGATGTAAACAGTGGATATAAAAGCTAAGGAAGGAGTAAATTCAGGACTTATTTTTCAGAGTTTGACTAGTATTATAAGCAGATTTAAAATATTTTCAACCTTTTCTTCCTTACTTTGCAATCAGGGTGCTGTAATACAAGAGTATTACTTGTGCAATGTATCAGCATAAGGGAGAAAAGGAGCTTAAGGCCTCCAAAGAGGGGTCACTCACTGACCAGTGCACCTCCTCATGGCCAGGCATGGCGTAGCAGCACCCTATCCAATTCAACATCCCCTATCACCAGCCAGTAAAAGCCTGCACTGATTTGTGCCATCTTACAACTCATCCCTCCAGCCAGGTTGCTTAGTTTCACATCTTCCAGGGGATCAAGTGGTCTACAAACAGACAGTCTGATAACCTTATGCTGGGTCTTCAGCCCCACTCTCTTTGCATCACGAAAATGTTACATCCCCTTCCTTGGAGGCAGGTAGGGGACCTAGGTCCTCCCCCTCTTTTGAGTTCCAGCCCAGAGACCCTGTATTCACCAGCTCTGGTCTGCTCCCTCAGATTCATTGCTGTGTCCCTGAGACACTTCCTACCTGGTTTGCCTCAGGCTACTTTCAAAAAGCAGCTCATAGTAGTGCTTTGTCCTGGGAGAGCCCAGAAGCTGGCATTGTTTTCTCCCCATTTGTGGCCAGCTGCCCCTCTCTGCCTAAGACAGAGACTTTTATTCTAACTATTGCTGGTCAAATAATTCGCTGCAGATGGGGAAGTAGCTGCTCTGTCCATTAACCCACTGGTACCTGTTGCTGTGTGGGAGTGATACACCCTGTCATAACTCCCCAACTTTCCTATGTGGGCTACTCACACTGGCAGTCCCAACTCACTCTAGGTCTGATACATGCAGGCAGGCATGGCATAGGTGGGCTTGGATAGGGAACAGGGAGAGCTGGTGTGCAAAGGGAGGTATTCTGTTGCTGGCTAAGGGCAGTGGCAGGTTGCTTCCCTCCTGGAGTAAGAACACATGTAAGGAATGAAATGTGACTTTTGGGACAGGTCAGCTCCGAACTGATCCTTACTCAGGGAAGAGGGTAGGGCTGCCAACTTTCTAATTGTTGACACCTGGCCTGCTCTGCCTCTTCCCCAAGGGCCTGCCCCTCCCTGTCTCATCCCTCGAGGCCTCCTGCCCCACCTCTTCTCCCCAATGCCATTCCTCCAGCCCCACTCCTGCCCCATCTGCTGATCTCCCTCTCCCTCAATCACTCACAGCTCTCCCTCTCCCCCTTCCTCATCCTCTCCACTTCCCTCCTCCCTCTGCCTCACTGGGCTCCTTATGCTCTGGCGCTGAAGCCTGCCTGCTCATGAGATGCAGGTAGGAGGCGGCCTCAGCTGAGGAAGGACCGGCATCGGTTGATGATCCAGCACCTCCTCCTCCGCTATGGTAACTGGACTTTTGGTGTCTGGTCAAGTACATCCGACTGCCAGGTCCTCTTTTTGACCAGACTTTGCAGGCACCTGGCAACCCTAGCAGAGGGTGAGGGCACAGTCTAACTTTTAACTTTGAAACTGTAAACTTGTTGCTGAGATTCAGTCAGCTGGGCGCCATTTAGGCAGCTGTAGCCTGTGGAGGAAGTGACCTACAAATGACTTCCCCACATACTTTTTATATGTAATTATTTAGTCTGTTAAATTTGGGGTGTATCCCAAAGAAGCATCTCATTAACTTTTCCCCAAATCCTCCCACTGGCCCTGTGCTGTGGCATGAATAATGGTGGACTAGTCTGAGTTACAAATGGAAGAGATGTAACCGCATCTCTCAACCTCCTCTTTGGTCTGCTCAAATAAGCAGAATAGTTGTTCTGATATGAGCAAACTAATGGAATAAAGTGACCAACACTGCTAACTGTATAGCGGGCACACACTCCAGGGATCTTGTTCCACTGAGAACATTGTTCTAAAGCCTAATTCTTACTTCTGTTTTTCATTAATGGGTATCACTGTTTCATAGCCTATGGGTTAGACCAGGGATCTGCAGTCTTTGGCATGTGACCTGTCAGGGAAATCCACTGGCAGGCCGGGATGGTTTGTTTACTTGCAGCGTTTGCAGGTTCGTCCGACTGCAGCTCCCACTGGCCATGGTTCGCCATTCCAGGCCAATGGGGGTTGCGGAAAGTGGTGTGGGCTGAGGGATGTGCTAGTTTTCCTTTTCCTCAGTTTAGGCAACTCCCTCTGTCCTTTTATAAAGAGGTTGTAAGAGTCTCGGTCCCCTCTCTCTGGACTCTGGGGTACAGAGGAAGGACTCTTCTATGCCAGACCAGATAACTACAAGCTGCTTCCCAGCAAAAGCTAAGTCTTTACACCCCCAAACCCCACACTCTACCAGCTGGGAAACTGGGGAATCACTGCCACCAAAACCCTGGAGGGGGGCACCCGGACTCCCCCAAACCCCTGTTCTCTTTCCTGAGAGCCGGACACTCAGAGGCTGCTTCCCTCCCCCCCCCCTTCTAGCCTGAAGGTAGAGAGAGACAGACTCCGCACTCCAGCTCATACACTGTGCTTGTCCTTTAGACCTATTCCCCTTTCCCCCCTGAAAGCAGAGAGAACCTTAAGGCAAATAAACCAAACGCTCCTTATAACTAAAAAGATTTAATAAAGAAAGAGAATACAGCATACACTTACAGTACAACTTCACAATCTAGAGTTCTCTAACTTCCCCTCTGAAAAGGTTAGCGACACTCTAAATAGGTACAGAACTTTATGGAATTCAACATATTATACTCACAGCACAGCTAATTATGAATATAGGAAGGAAAGTAGAAGGTTTTTCCTCCATAGCTAGAGGCGAAAACTGGGACTATTGCCCAAGCTGGAATGGCAGGAAACTGAAAACTTAAAACTCCCTCCCTCTGCCTCGTGGTCCGGGGCTCTTACGTCACTCCCTCTCAGGTACCATTAACCCCATACAGGCAGAATAACACTCTCCAGCACTTTACACTTATGACAGAGGTGTTTTGCATCTCAGACTCATTATGGTCCTAGTTACATTTAGGCACAATAGGCCAAATCCTGGCCTTTGTTGTGGTTTCTGCTCCATAGGCATAAGTCCATAATGAAGCTGGCTTGGCTAGGTGGCCAACAGTTCTCCTTCTGTAGAGGTATCACTAGATATCCCTTCCCAGCTGCTGCAGCACAGGTGTGATCAGGGAAAGGAGTCAAGGCCAGAGCACTTTGGTGATTCTTGGCTTGCATGTGGCCCTAGGGCTGCTCTGAATTGTACTTAGACCAAACTGGCTCCCTCCCAACCTATAGGCTGAGGGGGATGTTATATGGTGTCCAGCCATCCCTGCTGCCCCTGCTGAAGCCTTTGCCCAACTCAGCTGAGTTGGACCTGAGATCTCTCTAGGACAGGGGTGGGAAAATGTTTGGCCAGAGGGCCACATCGGGGTTCCAAAATTGTACGGAGGGCCGGGTAGGGTAGGCTGTGTCTCCTCAAACAGCCTAGCCCTGCCCGCTATCTGACCCCCACCCACGTCCCTCCCCGACTTCCCCCCCTCAGAATGCCCAACCCATCCAACCCCCCACCACTCCTTGTCCCCTGACTGCCCCCTCCAGAGACCCCCCCTGCTCCTAACCACCCCCAGTACTCCACCACCTATCTAAGCCCCCTGCTCCTTGTCTGCTGCCTGCCCCCTCCAGAGACTCCCCCACCCTAACTGTCCCCCAGAACCCCACCCCTACCTGTCCTCCCTGCTCCCTGTCCCCTGATGCCTCGACTCCTATCCACCCTCCTGCCCCCTGAGAGACCCATGGGACTCCTACGCCCTGTACAATCACCCCTGTTCCCCATCCCCTGACTGCCGCCCCAAAACCTCCACTCCATCCAACTGCTCCCTGTCCCTGCTGACTTCCCCCTGGGACTCCCTGCCCCTTATCCAACCCCTCGGCTCCCTTACCACGCTGTGCAATGTGTCTGGCTCCTCGCAGCCTGCAGGAGCTGGACACGTTGCCCCGCAGGAGCGCAGAGTGAGTAGCGGTGCCAAAGCTGCTGGCAGGAGCTACTGGCCAGAGCACTGCCCGCGCGGCATGCTTAGGCTATGGGGGAAGGCGGACAGTGGGGGAGGGTTCGCAGGGAGCCTCCCCAGCCAGGAGCACAGGGCCGGGCAGGAGGGGCCCGTGGGCCAGATGTGGCCTGCAGGCTGTAGTTTCCCCACCCCTCCCCTAGGAGTGCAGTCCAACCTTCCTTCTATCCCCCTTCAACCAGCTTTGAGGCTACAGCTCTTCTGGCCAGGAGTTCTCTTTCATGAAACATCCCAAGTTAATTAAACATTTCCATTCTTAAATCAGCTAATGGGGTCCATATGGTGAAGGAAATAAGTGGTTGTATTGGGAATGAGGTTCTAAAACCCAAAATAAAACAGTTCAGAAACTCAAGGACCAGGGAGGTCTCAGCCCTGTGGTGTGTACTTGGCCGTAATTCAAATGACTACAAATGTGCCTCATCCTTGTAGTGCTAGTATTACTCACTGAAACAACTGACAGAGGCTATGCCAATAGTCATTGTGTATAAAGATGATAATGAGTGCACTTTGTGAAGGACACCACATTCTGTATTTCTGGAATTATCCATCAACTTCTGTTCATACATTCATAGAAATATTCCATTCCTTGGTAGTGCTGACTCTCCCTCCTTATATGTTTGTCAATAACAGATTTCAGCTGCGGATGAGTTGGATTTTTAGTCATTATGTGTAGGAGGAAGTGATCCATAAGTATTGAGTTAGCTTGCACTGAGTGCATTGGCACAGGACACGCTCACCACCAGAGCACCCCCTTGGCCCAGCATGCAGTACTGCAGGGGTTCCTCCATTCTAGCACCTCCTCGGCCATCCTCCTGCTTTCTTAACAATCTGCAGCTTCCATGGCCTGGCCTTCTGGCCGAGTCATCTCTCAGTTAACAGGGATAACGGGAAAATCCAAATCAGAAACCCCAGAGCTAGGTGGTTTTTATGCTAAGTCCTCAGCCTCCATATGGAACTCATTTATCTTTGCTTCTTTAAGTCCCAGGGCCTATAATTCTCCTCTTGCTGGGGGAGGAATAGCAAAACCCAGTCACAGGGCTCATCTATACTACATAGACAATACTAGACATGATACATTGACCCCTGCTGTATCGATCGTGGCCCATTGAGCCGGTCGGTAGGTTCGACAAGCCCTCGGACTCATTGCTGGGTTTCAGCCAGGGACCCTATGTTTGGCAGCTAAGGACTACTCCTGACAACCCCCTCCTGCTTCCCTGGACTGTGCCTATCTTTTGTCAGCATGTCTCAGAGAGCTACAGCTTCCACTGTTGTCACCCGAGACTTGTCTCCTCAGGCAGTTTCCCCAACCAGTTAATGAGGGGCTTCCTCACTGTTACTCTCAGCCTCTTCAGGCAGTCAGTATCTCTCCCTCCTCAAGACAGGGCTCCCCCAGCCTTCCTCCTGTAGCTGTAGGTCAGCTGTAGGACCTTAGCCAGCTTCTTTTTCAGCTGGCCTCTTCCCCCATAAGTCCCCAGTCTCGGAGAACTCAGCAAGCAGACCTTCTCCCATTGGTGTCTCCTGCTATGAGGGAGAACACCAGATATATGCTGATTCCATTCCCAAAGCTGATCCCAATTGGCTCTCAGAGATGGGACTATTTCCCTACCCACTCTGCAAGGCTCCTGGATGAAGGCCCCTAAAGAAACAGTAATAGGAAGGCCTCCCAAACACTACCTATGTTTGGGACCACTTCTTTATCAATGCTTCCTAGTTCCTAGGGCCTTGCATATATTGGACCTGCAAAATCTTAAAAGGTATCTTAAAATCTTTAAAATGCCCAGGGTAGGCTGATCCCGAGGCTCCACTACCCTTAAGGGGACAGACCACTCTTTCACATGCACACTGCCGACAGTAAAGAGCAGTGTGCAGGTCATTGCCTAGGGTGACTCACCAATGCCAGTCTCTTCCAGGGCTTCCCTATTGCATTGTGGAGAGTGGAGGAAGGGATTTCTGAGACCCCTTTATGGGGAGCAGTATATTTCCTCCATGCATCTAGACAATTCTGCAGGTTGGTATGTACGGTGGGTGAAGTCATGATACTGTCTGCCTTCCTCCTTTTCACCCAGTTGCTCCCACTGGGGGCTTCATGTGCATGTTCCTATCGTCTCCCAAGCACCCAGGGCTGACATGGGTCACACAAGAGACAGGGAATCTGCGCAGCTCCTAATCCCCTGCGTGGTCACATTCTGCTAGATACAATATGGCCCTCAGAAAATTCATTGCTGATCATATTCACGTTTAACTGAAATATGCCACTGAACACTTAAAGGGTAGATTGTGTCTGACCCTAATATGGATGTGCAGGCAGGGGAAGGGCACAAGAAGCCTTTCCCACCTAAATCCTACCTGACACCAGATACCATCACAGTCTCTAGGCTCCAGAGTGAGCTACTTCCTTGTGCCCTGAGGGGCACAATTCAACCTCGGGGGTGGGGAGACATAGGGTGGAGAGGGCCAAGGCTTCACTTCTTCCCCACCCAGGCCTGTGGAAAAGACTGGTAGATATGGGATGGAGGTTACCCTTTACTTCTGTACCCCCAGTGCTGGCAGTCTTGGCACTATCTTTGCCATCTTACACTCTTCTGGACTTTCTCCCATCTTCCACAAGTTTTCAAAGATAATCGCATATGGCTCAGATGTTTCCTCAGTCAGCTCCTTGAGTATTCTAGGCTGTGTTTCATCAGACCCTGCTGACTTGAAGACATCTAACTTCTCTAAATAATCATTAATTTGTTCTTTTACTATTTTAGCCTCAGATCCTGAGAGAACAAGGATTTTTTATTCTTAACACAAATGCAGCTTGTTCCTCTGAGAAGCAAGTCTAAGGGAAAAAACAGTTCAAGAAAATTGGAAGTTTTTCAAAAACACATTATTAAGGGCACAAGAGCAAACTATCCCACTGCGTAGGAAAGATAGACAGTATGACATGAGACCACCCTAGTTTAACCAGAAGATCTTCAGTGATCTGAAACTCAAAAAAGAGTCCTACAAAAAGTGGAAACTAGGCCAACTTATGAAGGATGAATATAAAGAAAACAACACAAGCAGGCAGTAACAAAATGAGAAGAGTCAAAGTACAAAATGAGATTAAACTAGCTAGAGACATAACGGGTAACAAGAAAACATTCTAAAAATACATTACAAGTACTAGGAAGACCAAGGACAGGGTAGGTTCTTTACTCAATGAGGGGGGAAAGACAATAACAGAAAATGTGGAAATGGCAGACGTGCTAATGATTTTTTTTGTTACAGTTTTCACCAGAAAGGTTTGTAGCAATCGGATGTTGAACATAGTGAATGCAAGTAAAAATGAGGTAGGATCTGAAGCTAAAATAGGGAAAGAACAAGTTAAAAATTATTTAGACAAGTTAGATGTCTTCAAGTCAGCAGGGCCCAATTAAATACATCCTAGAAGTTTCTACAACATGACTGAGGAAATATCTGAGTCATTAGTAATATCTTTGAAAACTTATGGAAGACAGGAGAGATTTCAGAGGAATGGAAGAGGGCAAATAGAGTGCCAATCTATAGAAAAGGAAATAAGGACAACCCAGGGAATTACAGACCAATCAATTTAATTTTAATTCTTGGAAAGATAATAGAGCAAATAATCAAGCAATCAAGTTGCAAACATCTAGAAGATAATATGGGGATAGGTAACAGTCAACATGGATTTCTCAAGAACAAATCATTTCAAACTAACCTAATAGCTTTCTTTAAAAGGGTCACAAACCTTGTGGATGGGGGGAAGCAGTAGGTGTGGTATATCTTGATTTTAATAAGGCGTTTGATACTGTCTCGCATGACCTTCTCATAAACAAATAAGGAAAATACAACCTAGATGGAGACACTATAAGGTGGATGCATAACTGGTTGGAAATACCATTCCCAGACAGTAGTTATCAGTGATTCACAGTCAAGCTGGAAAGACATATTGAGTTGGATCCTACAGGGGCCAGTCCTGGGATGGTTACGCTCAATATCTTCATCAATGATTTAGATAATGACAGAGAAAGTACACTTATGAAGTTTGCAACCTGGGAGGGGTTGCAAGTTCTCTGGGGAATAGGATTAAAATTAAAAATGATTTAGACAAGCTGGAGAAATGGTCTGAAATAAATAGCATGAAATTTAATAAAGACAAATGCAAAGTCCTCCACTTAGGAAGGAACTATCAGTTGCACACATACAAAATGGGAAATGGCTGCCTAGGAAGGAGTATTGCAGAAAAGGATCTGGGGGTCATAGTGGATCACAAGCTAAATATGAGTAAACAGTGCAACAGTGTTGCAAAAAAAGTGAGCATCATTCTGGGATATATTAGCAGCTGGAGTGTTGTGAGCAAGAGATGAGAAGTAATTCTTTCGCTCTACTTTGCACTGATAAGGCCTCAGCTGGAGTACAGTGTCCTGTTCTGGGTGCCACATTTCAGGAAGGATTTGGACAATTTGAAGAAAGTCCAGAGAAGAGCAACAAAAATTATTAAAGGTCTAGAAAACATGACCTACGAGGGGAAAAAATTATGCTTGTTTAATCTGGAGAAGAGAGGACTGAGATGGGACAGAACAGTTTTCAAGTACATAAAAGGTTGTTACAGGAAGGAGGGAGAAAAAATGTTCTCAACCTCTGAGGATAGAAGAAGCAATCGGCTTAATTGCAGCAAGGGAAGTTTAGGTTGGACATTAGGAAAAACTTCCTAACTGTCAAGGTAGTTAAACACTGAAACAAATTGTTGAGGGAGGTTGTGAAATTGCCCTCATAGGAGCTTTTTAAGAGCAGGCTAGACAAACATCTTTTAGGAATAGTCTAGTCATTACTTAGTGTAGGGGACTGGATTATATGACCTATTGAGGTCCCTTCTAGTCCTACACTTCTATGATTTCATGAACATTTTTTTGTTGGTGGGTTTGGGTTATCCTCCAGTTTAATGGGTTATTTAGTTCTGTTATGCTCCATTCCTCTGTTCTTAGCATGCGCAGCACTTTTATTAATCACTGTTTGATTATTACACATTACAAAATATTGTTCACAATCTTTTCCTTACTATTTGTCTTTGTTTTGCTCCATTTCAATGCAGACTGCGGGGTTAGAAATCCAATCAGGGTTTCTTGATGGCCAGACACAAAAGCTCCACAAATCAACTAACTTATGAATTTTGGGCAAGATTCTGATCTCAGTTCCACTGATGTAAATCTAGAGTAATTCTATTGATTTCAGTAGTTACTCCAGATTTATATTTTTGGTGAGTTAGCACCTCTGTCCCAGATTATTGGCTGGTGTAAACTTGGCATTGTTTGATAGAGCTGCATGTGAGAGAAAAGCAGCAGAAACATCACAGAAACACACAGAGAAAGCAGCAAGGAAGCCACAAAGAAACCCAGTCAAATATTTGTACCATGATCGTGAGAGAGAGACAGTGGCTTTGGGCTTAGTGCTGGCTGGAAGAGGCTTTGAGCTATGAACAAAAACTGTTTTTGCTGCTTGATTCTGACTGTGTTCAAGGAAACAGGACTTTGCACAGTCTTTGTAAATAAACAGGATTGCATCAGAGAAATACCAGATTCCATCATCAATTTTCCTCCTGAGGAAAACAATCCACAAGAACCAGGGTATTGGCTAAGTAACCAACTTTACACCCCAATGTAAGAGCAGCTGGGTGCTTCTGCTAAAATGACCAGCAATAAATCAGTTAACAAGGCTGTATATTATACTGTACAATACTGTATATTTTAGTGCAAAGTATTATTATAACATCTCATGTTAATTAGGTTTTCTTTCATGTTAGTTGTTTTTGAATCCCAGGTTGTGGCTTCAGTATTTCTCTTAATTCTGTTAGCCATTTGCTACGTCATGAATATATATATAATTATGATAAGATATGGTAACTGCCTAATGATTTCCTTTAACACTCTCCTTTCATTTCCAGCATACTAGAAATCTTAAATGTGTCCCTCATCAGAACAGGGAAGATAAAATCCTCCTGGTGATAAATTTGTTACCTAGACATTCCTTTATCTTTCGTCAGAGAATAACATTTTAATATCTCTTCTGCCCTTGGGAACTTTAACAAGCTTCTACTTTCATCCCTCTAGTCCTTTAACTTCTAGGTATGTTCTCTATTGTGTCTGACCATACTTCTTAGGAGTTGATGATCTGATTAATGTTCCTTAGTGTCTTCCTTACCTTTTATATCAGGGAGTATTTCCTGTGAGCCTTATTTATAGAAAAAGCAGTTGGGGTTAGGAATTTCCCTTTTTGTAAAGTATTACATGGTCAGAGGCATGTTTTATATCCCTCTGATTCTGCCAGTATTGGTAACTGTTGGAGAAAGGCTACTGGACAAGATGTCCCATTGTTCTGTTCTGGAATGGTAAGCCCTATTTTCCTAAAGTAAACAAGGAAAGAACCAAGAAAAGGGAATGATATAAGTTTGAAATACATTTGCAGTTCAATCACTTTTTAAGTGGCCATTAACTTTACAGGAAGATGTGTGCCAACTGTGTGTTCATCCACAGTACTGAAAAAAAGAGAATTCCTCCAGGCTGTTCTGACTAATTTCTTGAAATCCACTGATTCTGGACTGAGTGGTCTAGAAATTCTCTTGGTTAGGAAACATGGATAAAGAAAGGAAACAGTGCTGGAAAACATGCCATATAGCAGCAAAGGGGAAAGCAGCTCAGCGCAAGCTAACAGTCACCCTTTGTCCATTCAAACACAATACGGGTTATGAATTTGTGTTTAGTAACTGCACCCAGAGGTTGCATTTTTCTATGACATTTATGTGCTATATAAAAGGTCGTCTGTGCCCTAAGCACAAGGCATGGTTGACCTATATGAGTAAGAGAAAGATTGGACTGGCCAACATAATATTCTTTAAAAACATCCAACTGAAGTCAGGAATGAAATTGGCAGGGCTTGACTTGATATTTCCATCTCATCATCAAGTTTCACTGTGAATAACAGTGCATTGACGCCAAGCTGACTGATGAGGAACAGGGGATGAAAAGGAAAACTGAAGTTACTAACACAGAAATCATTGCAAAAGAACTCAGAATGATTAATCCAGGTTCCCCAGAACTCCACTCTCAACAGATTATTCAAGTGCATCTCAGGATTTACTAGCTTCCCACTTAAATTATCCTACTTTCTATCCAGTTACAATATAAGAGAGAAACATCTTAATGTTTTCCAGAGGCAATTTCCCCTGTGCCTGTGGGGAATTTAATTGCTATCAGTTATTTAATTGTAACCCTTCTGCCAATTAGAGTGTGCAGCAAGAAGGGCAGGGTTCAAAGTTCTTGGAGTGTGCCCCTCCCCAACACCCCACTCACAGTTGTTTTATTTCTGGTCAGTGCAGATCGAGAGTTCAGAGGTGCATCTATGTGAATTCTCCTCCTGCCACAAGTGTGTGTGTGTGTATGTGTGTGTGTGTGTGCGCGCGTGGGGGAGAGGGAAGGGATAAAAGCTTGCTCTGCTGTTTGAGCTCCTACCAGCTGCCTGCTCGTGATCCCCTCCTGTCAGCCACCTACCTCTCCACCATGACCTCTTCCAGTCAATCTCTAAGGGCTGAGCTACACCACGGGATGGGGTGGAGGGGTGTCCGACCTAAGATGCTCAACTTCAGCTATGTGAATAGCATAGCTGAAGTCACAGTATCTTAGGTCGACTTATCTGGCTGTCCCCATGGTGGCGAGTCGACCATGGCCACTTTCCTGCTGACTCCACTTACTCCTCTTGCTGAGGTGGAATACAGGAGTTGATTTGGAGATCGATTTATTGTGTCTAGATGAGACACAATAAATCGATCCCTGATACATCGAGTGCTACCTGCTGATCCGGCGGGTAGTGTAGCCGTACCCTTAGTGATTTGTAGCTTTGGGCAGGCACACGGTCCTACTACAAGTGATTTCAGCTCTGAGCAGAAACACAGTCCCACCACTGATTGAGCATTCAAAATAACAAAGAGGCTCCTAATAAAGCCTATTTTGTGCTTTCTTTGAACAATGGGAAGGAACACATTAAACGAGTCTGAGAGAACTCTTGAAAAGGGTTCATAGTCTCCCAGGTAAAACACTTTCCCCCCATCTTTTTTACTTTCATAGCCCTCTGGCATTCAAGCTTAACAAGGTCCTTTTAGCTGAGGGTGACCCTCCTCATTTGGGACAGGTTAAGCACAGTTCTGCTTCCCTGTATTCCTAAAATAATTACAACATTGGTAATAGCATTTCACTCCTCCTGCATTCAGATTTAAAATTTTTATTAAAGCTAATGTTCAACATGAAAACATACACAGATTGAGAGGTAAGGTACTGGACACCTGGAGTCTGGCTGGAGTTATGGGCGATTGTAGGTAGTAGGTACAGTTTACAAGGCACATGCATATCACATATCCAGCATAGCTCCAGATTGGGGTGTGGGAGTTTTTTAAAGAGTCAGTCTATAGGTGTGTTCGGGTACGCCACCCATGCGGTGTAGTGAAAGTCCGAGTCAGTGGTGGTGCAGGCAATAAGTGCGCGGGTGGGGTGCGTCCCTCTGTTTTTCAGGGAAGGGGGAGTGGGTTGTTTCCCTGGTCGTCGGTCTCGGCTACTCGACCTGGTACTGGCGATGTCCCGTGACGTGTTCCGTGTATATGTCTCTGGACCATCTGATGGTATCAGACACCATGAGCTGTCTCATGAGCTGGGCGTAGCGCCGACCGATGCCGCACGCTCTCAGTACCGGCTCGTTGCAGGGGTCCCATGCACCCAGGGCTCCTACAATCAGGGCGTGGAGCTGCACCTCATAGCCCTGCGCTCTTAGGGTGTCAGCCAGCGGGGTGTACTTAAGCGCCTTCCGAGCTCGGGCCTTGTGGAAGGCCGGTGACCGGTTTTCGAATGGCACCGTGACGTTCACTATGATGACCTTTTTCGTCTCTGCGTTGGTCACAACGATGTCGGGTCGCAGTCGGCTGTCCATCCCGGGGATGCCGGAGTTGTCTGAGATCTTCCCCAGGGACGGTGCGATGGCTTTTGCCAGTCGGTTCTGTAACCCAACACCAGCCAAAGTTGATTACTTTGAGCAAAACACTGCTCTGTTTGCAGTCTAAGCAGAGCAGGAGCAAACTGTATTTACATAAACACACCCAGAGTCTCTTCCCCTCCCAACTAGCTGTGAGGGCAGCATTCATTCAGATCCTGCTTATATCATCATACTCAACACTTTATGCACATATAGTTCTTATAGTCCTGATGTCCTGTAAGTAAATGAACAAGTATCAAGTAAAGCCTTTCTTTATTTACTTTCTGATGCATTTTAATGATGCCAAATAAAATTTTCTGAGATGTCTATTAAAAAAGAGGAGCCATAACTAGTGTAGGGGTATATGCTAAGGAATACACAGCCTCTGGCTCCTGTGTAGGGAGCTTCTACAGGCCTGAGGACATTTGTTTTATTTGAGGTAACTGTTGCTAATTAGAGTTTTTTCAGCTGTACATGTATGAAGCTTCCATAAATCCATCCCTTTCAGACTATTTTAGGTTGTGATCTCTTTATGTCAGGGTGGGGTCTGGCTAGTAGTTATATGGGGAAACCTTCCAGGAATATGTTCCAGGAAGTGAGGTGGCATGCTTCCTTCTAAGTAGGAAATTAACTAATCCCCACCAGAAGAAAAAAAAGGCAAAAATGCAAAAATATAAAAAACAGATTCTGATCATGAATGCTCATTAAATATCTCATGGCACTTTTTGTATGATTGGGAGCATTGATTTGCACTTAGGTTTTAGTCAAATTCTAACATGGATCAATTAGATTCTGCCCACTGAAGCTAAATTCCACCATTGCTTCATCCAGATAAAGAGTCTTCTTCATCACCTGTCCCTAAACTGTTATGGAGTTTTGCTGGTTTTATTATAAATAGCTGCTGCATCCCACCCCAAAAGAGGCTGTACGGATATGTGTAGAATATAGCCCCATAGATAAATTTGTGGATGAAGTGCTTTGACCAATGCCCATGTAATTATATAAAGCACTTGTGGGTTGCTGATGATGCAACATAAATGAATTTAAACACCTTTTCATCATTATTGAAAGCATGTGTCTTATTATATAGTAAAGAAAGAAACCAGACTTCTTCCCAGCAAAATACTTTGTCAGGTGCTGATATTGCTATTGATTCAAATGACCAGTTCCTTTTAAAAGTTTGAAGTTTTGTCTCAAATTCCTAATGTCACGGCAGACATTGATCTATATACCAGACCTTGCCAGAGAAGCAAAAAGTGGATGCTCACATATCTTGATATAGTGCTACAAACTCAAGGAGAGAAAGTTGCCAATAGAGATGTGGCTTGAGTTGAAAAGTATGTTCACTAATGTGGCAAAAGGTGCCATCATCACTTAAAAAAAAAAAAAGGAAGCTTATTGTGAAATCATGGAGCTAAGATGAAGAATCACAGCACATGGAAAAGTGGAGAGAGCTCATGGTGAAGAAATTCTGCAAACATTCAGCCAGGAGGGAATATGTATAATTGAACACACATCTGCAAAGGCTGGTGAGATGTAAGACAGTGGCTTACATCAGTCAGAATGCAAGGAGGTACCTCAGACATATAGCTGAGGGGGTCTGTTTTTTAAAAATACGTTGGAAACATTTGTATAACAATAAAGTATTACTTAATGGAAAACAGAATGGAGGTAGGACAGGGTGTTTGCCAAGCTAAGAATGGATATCATCAAGCTGAGTAAAGTAAAAGGCCTGAAAAAGAGCAAGGAGACTGAGGGAAAACAGAAGGAAAACATTTAGAATCTATACTATGGTGCATGGCATCTCTGAGGTGTCTCCCCCAGAAAGACTAACTCTGGCTGTATACAGCAAACAAGTTAAAATGGGAAAGCTGGATAGGATGACCTAGCACTGTCTGCTGGAGATTTGTCCATGTACCAGCTGTAAGAGTGAGGAGCAGAGTGCTAAAGTTCTATTGCTAAAAAAGCATTAGCGAGGTTTCTTTTGGGTGCAAAACCAGGCCTACACACGCACAGCACCACAGTGAGTAAGCTGAACTCATTCTGAGGAAAGGGAAGACAAAAGAAGGGATGAGAAAAAGGCTAACATGAAGGAAAGAAAAAAAGATCCAGAAGAAATCCAGTACTTAGCAACACCTCAGTTGTAGTCCTATAGCACCCTTCCCATAGTCACTGTTGGTTTGGAGAAATGAAGTGGCAGTGGCCATCTGTGCTGAGAGCAAATGAAGCTCGGGAGCAACAGTTTGTTGAAAAGAGAGGAATCGGGATGGTGCCGTGTGAGGGTCTAGCCAGAGACCTAGATTCAGTTTTCTGGTCTTCTCACACTTCCTGTGTGACCTTAAGTAACATATTTAGTTTCCCTGTACCTCAGTTCCCCACCTGTCAGAAGGGGATAATAGCACTGCACTATCTCACAGGGGTATTGTGAGGATAATTATACTAACAGCTGTGCATAGCTCAGACACAACAGTGATCGGGGCTATGGAAGTACCTCAGACTAGGGGAATTGGATGCCAACTTCCCATTTAGGAGACTTTGAAAATCACAGTTTAATGCTATTAGAAACCAGGCATTAGAATAAAATCTGCAGTAACAAAGGTACAGAGACATACAGAGAAAAAACACCAGTAACAGAGATGTAAGTTTGAAAGAAAACAATGGAAAGACACAACTAGGAAAAGAATGATAACATGACTACATGGTTTTTGTATCACCTATACTTCCAGTGTTTGGTATCCATCAGCTCAGCAATGGCAGAAATGAACAAGCAGATTCAGAAATGTGCTGGCTGCATTTGAAACTGGAAGCCCAAACAAATTTCATTTTCACTGCAGTACACACTAGTTTTTCCAAAGATCCCAGGGCCTGATTTTCAAGTGCTTGGTTCTAGAGTGGTGAAAATGAGAAGACAATATATTCTAAATTAACTGGAAATATTCATACAAAACCAAAATATGTTTGTTGTTTGAAAAACGATGCCATACAGAACCTACATATTAGTTCATTAAAACTTGTGAACAGGTTAATGTGATTGTTTTAATAAGTAGCTTATCACCATGGGTGTTATCCTGATCTCATTGCAGTCCAAGGCAAAACTCTCATTGACTTCAATAAGGTGAACATTTCACCCCAGGTGCGTCTATGGAAATTTCAGGCCACACTCTCTGCTCTCTTCAGCTTTTTCAGAATGCGCCAAGCCCCGGATGTGGGATTTTCAAAAGTGCGAAAGTGTCCAAGGAGCAGAAGTCTCAAGTCCCACTGACTTACAATTGGACTTGTGCTGCAGTCTTAAATCATTAATGTGAATTTGAAACTCACCCCTCTCCCCATTACTCGGAAATAGGCCCCATAAGAGTGTGTCAAAACTTGAGATGGCAAAGTCATTAGTGACCTGAAAATCTTGGCTTAAAACCTTTTGGCATATTACACCAAAAGCCCACAGTTTTCCATCTGATCAAGCTATTTAAAAGGACCATTGTCTCTTTTCACAGCTACCCTCCTCTATTTCATTTGAGCTATCTTAGTTCCTATTCATTCAATACAATATTCAGTTAAATATGTTCAGAACCAATTTTTTTTTCAAAGGTTTGGAATTTTTAACACATGACACTCAGAAGCTTGAACATACCAGCAGAAACTGGTGGATGCACTAGGCAGCCAAGGATGCAGGAGAGTAAAGATAGAAAGAAACACCCAGATTATTGATTAAAACTCTGTTTCTGGAAATATGTACAGTACAAGTCAATTGGTCACCTTATTCCACAATCTATTCAGAAGTGTGGCTAGCAGAAAAGGAGCAATGTTTGGAAGAATCCATGTAGGGATGCAAGCCACACTGATGGCCAAGAGAGAATAAATGGACACTTCTGCTTTTTATAAATAGGCTCAAAAAACCAGCCAACGTCAATACACACTGGGAATTATCTCTACAAGAGAGAGAGAGAGAGAGAAAGAGAGAGAGAGAGAGAGAGAGAGAGAGAGAGAGAGAGAGAGAGAATGAAATACATTGCAAATGGGCTAACAGTCAGGTTTTAAAACTGACACTAAAGTTTATGAAACAAAAGAGAAGAAAAGAAAATCTTTTCCCCCTGACACTGAAGAGTCCTGAGATTAATGCTTTCCCTAGTAGTATTTTGAAGCCAGCTGATTTATGGCATCATCTCGCCGGTGGCTGTTACAAGATAGACACAAACCCACTAAATGGATATGAAAGAGTGCAAAAACCATTCTCGGTCTGTAATTAAACTGAACCTAGCACTATGAAATATGTGGATTGCTGAACAGAAACAGCCTATATGTTTCTGATGATCTTTTTTGACAGTTCTTCAGGCTATGCTCAGATCCAACCTAATTTGAATCATTTTCAAATACTTTTGTGAGTTACTGTCTCAGATTCTTTACTAAAATTCCAAATATAAAAACACCTACTGCACTTTGATTATTATTATTCATTTATACTGTGGTAGTGCTTAGGGGCCCCGGTCATGAAGCACAACCCCATTGTGCTGGGCATGGTACAAGCACAAGCACAGCACAAATTGACAACCCCTGACCCAAAGGGCTTACAGTCTAAGTAATCTAAACTCCTTTCATCCACTAATTTTGTAATTCTATCAAAAAAAGAAAAGAAAAAAGGAATTGAGGCTGTTTGATGATATTTACAAACTCACATTGTCTCGTGATCCTGTAGATCTGGTGGGTCTCAAATTGTGACCTGAGATCACCCGTGGTCTATGGAGATCTGGCAGGACATTTCTTCATTGTTTTCATCTGCTTCTACAATTGTCTAGGGCAGTGGTCGCCAACCTTTTGGTCCTCAGGGACCACTAAAGTGGCGCGGCGCGGGGGCCGCCCCCTGGCTCGACCAGCACGGCGCGGGCCCCCCCCGGCTCGACCGGCGCGGCGCGGGCCCCCCCCCGGCTCGACCGGCGCGGCGCGGCCCCCCCCCCCGGCTCGACAGATGCGGCGCGCCCCCCCCCCGCTCGACCGGCGCGGCCCCCCCCAGCCTCAGCAGCGCGGCGCGGCCCCCCCGGCTCAAACGGCGCGCCCCCCCCTCCCCCGGCTCCAGCGGCGCGGCTTGGCTCCCCCTCCCCCCGGCCTCAGCGGCACGGCCCCCCCTCCCCCTGGCCTCAGCGGCGTGGCGCGGCTCGGACCCCCGGCCTCAGCAGCTCGGCCCCCCTTCCCCCCGGCCTCAGTGGCTCAGCCCTCCCTCCCCCCGGCCTCAGCGGCGCGGCGCGGTGCGGCTCGCACCCCCGGCCTCAGCAGCGTGGCGCGGCTCGGCCTCAGCGGCGCGGCGCGGCCCCCCAGCTTCAGTTATGTCATTATGTCTCATAAAACCCGGCCGGCAGCCCCCCCGCCGGCGTGCTCGGCCCCCGGCTGCGGCTCCGGACAGCTCCGCTCCGCCGTCGGCTTCAGCCCGCCACCCGCTGCCTCCTCTTCTCACTATTCCTCCTTCTTCCCTCCTTCTCTCCATCCCTCCCTTCTCTCCATCCCCCTTCTCCATCCCTTCCTTCCTCCCTGCTCTCTCCCTCCATCCGCTGCCTCCTCTCCCTACCTAAGGACTAGTATTAGATGTCAAAATCTCTGATGAGCGCAGTTTGCTCATCGGAGATTTTGACATCTGATACTTGTCCTTAAGTAGCAAGATTCTTCACCTGAGCTCTTGCGAGTCCTGCAAAGAAAGAACCTCCCCCTAGAAAGCAGCTTGGGACCTGCCCCAAAAACGGGACAAAATTGATATTTTTGTCAAAAAGACGGGACGGTCCAGAAATATGTAAAAAACGGGACTGTCCCGTTCAAAATGGGACGTATGGTCAGCATAGTAATTGCATGTTAGGCGTTGTTGCTGTAAGAGGAGGAGGAGAGAAAATAAGAGTCACCAGCATGAGAGGAATGTGAAGAAGGCCAAGAGGAAAAAGTGGCTGGCCAGTAAATGCAGGAGAGAATAGAAGCATACAACAGAGAAAAGACACATGGAATAGGGGAGCATGTGCAGAGGAAAAGGTAAGAGGGAACCAGACAGAAAAGAAGTTTTTGCAGGGAGGTAGAGGAAGCAAGAGAATAGACAGAACGAGGGATATAAAATGAACTGATGTGATTAACTTTTTACAAAAAGGACAGAACATATGTTAAAGCAGGTACGCATACAAACATTAATATGATTTATCGCTAAATGAGTAGTAGCTACCTTAGGGAAGTTAGGAAATCACAAAAGGAAGTGGAGGTGCTCCAAGACACAATCTCTATGTTGAGGTATAGTCCACACAGTGAAAATATTTGCAATGCCTAATATAGACATTTAGTGGTTCCCTCCCCTATCCCCCGTATTATTTGTTTCATTATTACTCTACATATTTAAATTAAATCAATCTGTTTGCCAGGATCACTCTTCATCTCTTTTTAAAAGCTCAGTACTAACTTCTGCTTTTCTCTTCAATCTTCCAGTACTTCCCATGTTTCAGTTATTTTCCAAGTTGTCAGATTTCTGGTAAATTCACAAGCCAGCTCCCTGTAACACTCTAGGATGCAGGTCATTCACATTGGCTGATCAGTATGTCTTCACATTTTCCAAGGGTCCCGCTACCTACTCGCTATAAATAATTGTTTGAACAATCAATTCATTATTTACTCATTTTCCAGAGTTATTTCCTTTTTTTCCCTGATAAAAACAGATCTTTAAAAAATTAGTTCAGCATTTTAGTAATTTTTGAATCATCATTATATTTCTCTACCTCTTCATTTACTGAGCCTACCATACTTTCTCTTTTTAGTGCATCTTGTCTGCTAACCTATAAAAGGCCTTTTGGCTAGCATTGACTCCTTTCAACTATTTCCCTCCTCACATTTTTTTCTCTTTAGACCTTTAAATTAATTAGAGAGGTAGCCGTGTTAGTCTGGAATAGCAGATAAAATATAAATCAGATGGACTTGTCACTGTTTGAATTACAATTTGATTACTAGAACCTTTAGCCAGGGCTTAGCACAGTATATCAATATTGGATTTTGAGTGCCTAGATGGACCTTAAAGACTAACTAAAGTATTGAAGCATAAGCTTTCATGGGCTAATACCCACTTCATCGGATGCAAGCATACATTGCAAGCATATATTGTAAAGCATACGATACTTTAGTTAGTCTTTAAGGTGCCACAGGACTCTTTGTTACTTCTTTAAATTCTCACAGCTGGACCATCTATGCACTCAAAATCCAATATTGATATACTGTGCTAAGCCCTAGCTAAAGGTTCTAGTAATCAAATTGTAATTCAAACAGTGACAAGTCAATCTGATTTATATTTTATCTAGAACCAACTTAATCCAAGATCTGATAAAATTAATTCAGTCAGATCTTTGCCTGCCTGCTGTGCTTAAACATGTTTTTACATATTATTGCTGATTGACTGACTCCTATCAAGGAAAAATTCTAGTCTGTTTAGAATATAAATAATCTCTTGTTGAGTGTCTTTAATAATGTATAAAATTATGTGGCTGAGATCCAGCTGAGTTTTATATATAATATAATCAAATAAAAAAAGAACGTTAAATTCAAAGGATTTTATATAACTATGTCTTCTAAAGTCAGACTTAATCAACTTTAGGAGGGTAAAACTCCTGAGATGAAGCCTAGTGAGATAAACACATGTAGTCTTGCCAGATAGATCCCAGTAAGGCTTGTGAGTACCATAGGAAAGTTTATCATAAGACTATCAAAGACCCATCCACTTCCAGAGCCATATCAGAGCATACCATGGTAAATAATACAGCCAAAATAAAACAAAGAACACTGTAGAAAATAAGACCCTATTCAACTACTAACAGCATCAAGTACCTATCCATCTTCATTGCAGATATAGCAGGCTGCATAAGATTTTACAAAACCCCCTCTGAAGCTTGAGAGACACTTCAAAGACTGAGATCAGATCTGACCAAAAATAAACCTCCACAAGTGCAAAAATCAGTTTGTTTTTCTATGCAGAGATAATAATATTCACTTATATAATTTTCCAACTCCTAGCAGAAAACCAGGTAGGCTTACTTCTTCTATTAGTCTCCTTTGGGACTGTGCAATAACAACAACTGCATAGCACTGCAATACTCATCCCTGGTCTACACTAGGGGGAGGATCAATCTAAGATACACAACTTCAGCTATGAGAATAGCATAGCTGAAGTCAGTGTACTTAGATTGACTTACTGCGGTGTCTTCACAGCAGTGAGTTGACTCTGCTTGCACCTCTGGTGGCGATGGAGTACCGGAGTCGACGAAAGAGTGCTCGGGGATCAATTAACTTGTCTAGACTAGAAATGATAAATCAACACCCCGATAGATTGATAGCTACCCACTGATCCAGTGTTAGTCTGTATCCGCAAAAAGCACAAGAAGCACCTTAGAGACTAACAAATGTATTCGGGCATAAGCTTTCATGGGCTAAAACCCACTTCATCAGATGCATAGAGTGGAACATACTTTAGGAAGATATACATACACAGAGATATATACATACACACATATATATATATACATACACATATATACATAAACAGAGATATATACACACACAGAGAACATGAAAAGGTGGGGGTTGCCATGCCCACTCTAAGAGACTGATCAATTAAGGGAAGCTATTATCAGCAGGAGAGAAAAAAATGTTTGTAGTGATAATCAGGGTGGCCCATTTCAAACAGTTGAAAAGAAGGTGTGAGTAACAGTAGGGGGATATTTAGCATGGGGAAGAGGATTTCAGTTTGTGTAATGACCCAGCAACTCCCAGTCTTTATTCAAGCCTAATTTGATGGTATCCAGTTAGCAAATTAATTCCAGTCCAGCAGTTTCTCATTGGAACTGTTTTTGAAGTTTTTTGATGGAAGAATTGTCACTTTTAGGTCCGTTACTGAATGATCACAGAGATTGAAGTGTTCTCCTACTAGTTTTTGAATATTATGATTCCTGATGTCAGATTTGTGTCCATTTATTCTTTTGTGTAGAGACTGTCTGGTTTGTCCAATATACATGACAGAGGGGGCACTGCTGGCACATGATGGCATATATAACGTTGATAGATGTGCAGGTGAATGAGCCCCTGATGGCATGGCTATGTTCAGATTGGCCAATGTACATAGCAGAGGGACATTGCTGGCACATGTTGGCATTTATCATTCAAAACTAAGCACTGTCTAATATGTATAAATACAGACCATACACTAGAGATGTGATTTTACAATATCAACGAGGAAATATATATATTTAGAATAATGTTTCTTATATTTTAAAATTTTGTCATGATTTTTCTTAGTGTGCTCCCGGAATGTGATGGGACTTAATCAACTTTCCAAAAGAATCAAAATCCTGAAACACCTTAGATCAAAAGAGTGCCAAGTAGCTTTATTGCAGGAAACTCATCTACCAGAAATAAATCCCAGTAGAATCAAGAAGATGTGGGTAAGTGTTGATTATCATTCATCATTGAGTTCTAATGGAGGAGGCACATCCATATTAATTCATAAAAATATAACATTTCAATGTATACAGTCTCAGTTTGGTCCTGAAGAAAGGTAAGTTCTTTTTGAAGACTATTTCAACTGAAAAAAAAATTAATAGTGGAAAGCATATACAATCCAAGTGGAGGGGATTCTGAATTTTTCAAAGGCACTGCAGTCATTCTTTCTAATGAACAAGACATTCCTGTAATATTTGGAGGCTATTGGAATATTATGCTAGATCGACACCTGGACAAATCCAGTTACATGAGATCCATTACTCAAAGCACAACAGGCCAACCCTCATTATTAATGAAGGAACTTGATTTAAAAGATTTATGGAGACTGACACACCCCAAGGAGTGTGATTATACATATATCTCCATCTGGCTTAATGTAGAAGACACTTCAAGTATTTTATCCTCGTGATTCTTCCAGAACAAGATATAAACAGGTTCTGCTGGACTCCAAAACATTTGTTTAAGGCTAGGTTGCATCTCCATCATTCACTGTGTGTTGCTAAACAGCCACATATTCACTTTTTGAATGTCCTCTCTAGTCCATACCTGTCAAAATGCATGTGTTTTGGAACACCATATTCAGTGCTCTCTCAAAAACTTTACATGTTATTATCTTTTCTTCTTCTCCCGTGTGTGTATTTTAGAGATGCTAAGTGAGTTGGTATTACCAATTATCCTTAAGAAATGGATTGCAGCAACTATTTTAGTGGCCAAAAGAGTTATTTGAGAAAATGGAAATCTGCAATTCCTCCCTATACACAATCTGACTTAGTGAGCTCCCTGCAGCAGCATTAATGGGGAAAAAATGACTTTGTCTAATAAAAATGCTTTGAAAAAATATCAGGATGTCTGGTCACACATGAAACTACTGTATATGTTTGTGGGTTTGTATATATTTAGTTCCTGATACTTATAGATTAAGTTCTCACTTTTTATCTAGTTAGTAACTTTAATAATTGATGTCCCACTTGACATCTATGGGTCCAGGGCTTTTTTGGTTTAATCTGCCCCAGGTTTTGCAAACAGTGAACATTGAATTTTGATATTTATTTGCTATTTCCATCTTGTGCATGTATTTATATATGTTTTGTTTCATTATATATTTACGTTTTACATAAAAACAATACAAATAAAGTTAAAAATATTAATGGCACAGTATGACCTTAAGAATTGGACTAATAAAGTCAAGATAAATACATGTTTTACACTTGGAAGGGATCCAAGAACTATGCAACGTACTCTAAAAATGGTGAAACTAGAAATAGAAAAAGGAAGCTGAACTACTGTTGCTTTTCGTAAAAGGTGATTAAATATCTGCAATTTTGAATGATGTTTAATTAAATTCTGGAGATGCCTATATTTGTTTCTGGAGAAGGCAGGAATTAAAGGATTGGGTGGAAAACAAAATGATGTAATTAGGATAAATGTTACAGGCTAGATTCATTAATACACTTCAGTTGCTCAGCATTGGCAGAGTGGTACCATGGAGTTGGAATGTACCAGTGAATCTGGCCCCAAAGAGTACGGACACTGGACTGGATTTTTTTTGATGTTTCTGAATGTCTTATTTTCAAATTAGAACTTAATTAACCATTGTAGCTTCAACATTCTTTGGGTCTCTACTGCAACACTGACTACACTAAAATAGATTTCAGCATCTATTCTGTTGAAATCAAGAAGATGGAATTCAAGCCTAAATTATAAATACACAGAGAAAGCCAGAGGCAAATGAAACCTGCTGTTGAACTTCTCATAAAAGAGAAAACCCCAAGAATGGTTGGCACACAATAAATTGGATGGCATAATATGATAGGTAATATTTTGGAATCACATTAGCTTCATTATTTGAAGATGGATAGTGGTTTTGTAACAGCATAATGCCAAGAAAAGGCTTTATTACTTAGGCCATTTCCGTAAAACATGCCTGAATGTTCCATGAGCCATTCTTCAGAGCTTGCCTGTGCGCATTTCTCCATGTACAAAAGGACGTTTGTTAAAGGACATGATTCAGTGGAGTCACTTATAGTTTATTATAGGAATTACAAAGGTGTCAGGAAAGTGCCAGATTCAGTTGACTAATCTTTAGAAAAGCTGTTAGGACACGGAGCAAACCAAAAGCAGGTAATGCTTTAATTTTACAGGTGAAATCCTGACCCCATTGACACAGTCAGTATGAACCAGTGATGAAAAATCTGGCCCTAGGAATGTTCACGGTTCATTCCCATTCCTTTATTCCTGCTAGTGTTTACTATTCAGTGAAAAGATGAATCTGAGTTGGTGGAGTGGGGTTAGCCCCATAGAAGAACAGGAGTCAGTCATAAAGACCCTGAACAAACTCCCACCAAACCCAATGGGAGTCTTTCCATTGACTTTAATTCTAGTAGAATCAGAACCAATGTTCAGGGCTATTTGAATTTAGAATCTGGGTGCAGCTGTAATTTAGAATCAGTGCTAGGTCACTGGGGATGTTTCATGGGGATTCATAAGGAAAAAGTGAAGGAGTCTTTGTTCAGTTTTTTACATGGAGAAAGGCGTTAATATAACTATGTGCAGAAAGCCGGGAGAGTTCGGCTTTCTGTTATTCCATACAACTGCTTAGAAATTATTTAACTTTTAGAAGTTGTTTCTTTCTTACAGCCTATTTAATGCCCTTTATATTGTTAATGAAATCCCCATTACATACACTGAAATTAATTACACGAAAAGCTCTTTTCATTGTTCCCCACTGCATCTGAATGTGTGACATTTCAAAGGGAGTACAAACATCCTTTGACTCTGCAAGTCCAAAGCCCTGTCTGTCGCTTTCCTCGGGTACTGTTTCATCAAACGTTTGGCAGTGAATAGGTCTCCTTCATTGAAAAAGCTTTCCTCAAATTACTAAGAGATCTTAAAAAACACAAAAACATTGTTTTGAATTACTAACTGCTGGAGAATTCTTCTTGGGCTTTCTTTTGTCCGGTTATTAGATTGACATAGGGTATGTCTATAGTATTTTCAAGCCTCTGGGAGCAAGCCTCCTACCTGGGTCAATACTTGGACTAGTGTGGCTTGCACTAGTGTTCTAAAAATAGCTGTTTAGATAGCACTTTGAAGTTCTCCTCTCTCGGCTTCACAGATATGACAGAATACAACAAAGACTAATTCTATGCTGTGTGTCACGTCACATCTGTTGCACATGTTGACTGCAAACAACCTGAGATAAATTGGGTTAGGAGTTGTTTCTTCCCTTTTTTCTTGTTTTCCCCCTTCTCCATTTACTTGATAAGGGGAATTAAACTTTGTAACCTCTTTTGGAAGCAAGGGTATAATATTCAATATTTTCCTTTTTCAAAAACTGGCAGCTTGTTCCTCCTTATTACCTACAGCAGTGGAAGATCAGTTAAAAACAGTTGTTTATATCCTAAGCCATGGTGAATTTTTCTAGATTACTTTTTGATGAGGTTGTGGGTAAGGGAATCTGAACCATAAAGTTCAGCAATTTGTGCACTTAAAACTTGGTCCAATTTTTACTTCTGTGAGATAATATTAAAAAGATTCCCGGTTGGCTTGGATTTTTAACAATTCTTTTATTTCCACACTTGAGGAAAAAGGGCTATGTTTAGGGTCAGGTCTCGCCAGAGATGTTTTGTTCAACAACAAACCATTTTTTCCCCAGTAGGAACAAATGACTGATTCCACTGCTAACCACATTTCTGTTCAAGGGAAGGATATTCAAAAATTGACTTTTCAGGATTCTGTGAATGATCACTGTATGTTGGAGCCATAATTAGCAACCAGAGGCCCATGGAAAAGCTGTTGGATGACAGCTGGGGTGACACATTTTATGTCTACTAAATTGGAGTTCTAGAGCTCTGCATAAAGATAAGTAACATTCCCAACAGTAATGGTCATGAAAGGAGACTGAATATAGGACCTCTAAATTCAAAGTAGAAGGGCTTGTCTTCACGAGGCTGCTCCGGGATCGATCTTCAGGCGATCGATTTATCGCGTCTCGCTAAGACACGATAAATTGATTGCCTGGGGCTCCCCTGTCGACTCCGGAACTCCAGCTTGCCGGGAGGCGCAAGCTGGAGTCGACGGGGGAGCGCGCCGCTGACTGCCACCACCGTGGGGACAAACGGTAAGTCAGCGGCAGATACGCGAAGTTGCGTATCTGCCGTTGATTCCCTCCCCCCCTCCCCAGTGAGGACAAGCCCGAAGTCTCTATCATTTGAGCTAAAAGAGCTACTCAATTAGCTAACAGCAGTAGTAAGTGTCACAGCTTAGGGCAACTGCACCTGTATTTCCCCTCTCATGGCCCAGTAAGGGCATCCACTCTCAGGCTTCCAACTCCCCAGCCATCACCTCTCTTGCATGGAGATATATCTATATCTATAGATATAGATATGACTGGTGCATATCCAGGCTGAACAATTCCCTGCCTACACTGTGAATGCCCCAGCAAGCCAGACTGTCAAAACAGGCCTCTTTGTTTTCTCCTCAGAGAATAGTGTAATTGCCACAGTTAAGCTACCACACAGTGCTTTCTAAGCAAGCACATCATTCTTAAGATAGAAATGTTAGAGGAAAACATTCAAAACAACAAGAAAATGTACATGGATGCTAATAAGCTTACCTGAGATCACCCCAACTCCAACAAGGGCCTGGGCAAGTGACCAGTCCTTCAAACCACACTAAGAGGTTTTTCTGTGGTTACAAGCAGGCATGAAAGTAGGGTGGAACCCTCTGGTTCCCATTACCTTCAAGGGATCAGAAAAAAATGATTGCACTTGTAGGCTCTAAAATTTTACATTGTTTTATTTTTGAGGTCAGGTTATTTTACATAATTCTACATTTGTAAGTTGCATTTTCATGATAAAGAGATTGCACTACAGTACTTGTATTGAAAAAATACTATTTCTTTTGTTTTTTACAGTAAAAATATTTACAGTGAAAACAGAAGGGGACTGGCTTTTTCTATTCAGTGGAAGCAATGCCTGCATAATCTTTGCTTGCTTCACAGATTCATAGAGTTTAAGGAAAGTATCATTAGATCATCTAGACCAGGGGTGGGGAACGTCAGGCCCGTGGGCCGTATAAGGCCCACGAAATCATTTGGTCTGGCCCCCTGCTCCAGGAAAAGGCGGACACTAGGACCCTGCAGCCCCCTAGGCACAGGAGCGGCAGGAGGGTCTCTGCTCCCTGCTGCACTTACCAGGAGCATTGGCTACATTGTGGCCAATGGGAGCTGCAGGCAGGGAACCCCCCCCAAATCAGCTTTCAGCCAATGGCAGCTGGTGCCAGTACTTCTGGCTGGGGCAGCATGTGGAGTGCAGACCCCCGCCCCTGTGGCTGCTGACCCTAGGAGCCAGGCTGGAACTGCCAGCTAAGCAGTGGGGGCTGCAGGTGGGAGCTGGGGTCCTGGGTCCCCAGCCCACGGTGGGGCTGCGCCCGGAGTTTAGGGGAAGGAGGTGCCTCTGACCTGCTGCACGGCTGCCTGTGCCTGGCCCCGGGAGAGGAGGGAGGAGTCTCGGTGTCCCTGACCCGCAGCAGGGCTGTGCCCGGCCTTGGAAGAAGGGGGGGGAGTGGTGTCCCTGACCCGCAGCAGGGCTGTGCCCAGAGCCAGGGGCGGGGGGGCTGTGCCCGGTGCAAAAGGGGGGGGGTGTCTGTGCCCCGGAGTCGACTGCGCTCCAGACTGACCAATGCAAACCTGGAAAAGCAGTTGCGAGTAGCAACATCATCAGTACCAGCTAACATCACACGCCTCACCAAAGAGAAGCAGTTCCAGCCATCACATTAGGGGTGAGTTAGTTAAATGTTTGACCAAATATAGCAGGTTAATTTTTAAGTTGATAATTTTGTATGGCCCGCGAATGATGTTATAAATATCCAAATGGCCCTTGGCAGAAAAAAGGTCCCCCATCCCTGCCCTACAGTATTATGGACTTGTCCAACTTCATTGCTCAGTGGTTCTCAAACTTTTTCTATTGGTGACCCCTTTTGGACACCAGGCCTCTAAGCGCAACCCCCCTTAGGGGTTGGGGTCGGGTCAGGGGCCAGGCTGTGTGTGTGTGTGCCAGCAGCCCCCGGAGCAGAGGCTGAGCTCAGGAGGGGGGAGAGGGGAATGCCAGCAGCTCCCTGGGACAGGGGCTGAGCTGTGGGGGGGTGAGTGTAGGGGTGCCAGCCCTCTGGGGCAGGGACCGGGCTCAGGGGAGGGTGCCAGCAACCCCCCCAGACAGGGGACAGGGCCCGGGGTGCCTCTGGCAGCCCACTGTGGCAGGGCCTGGGGCTTGGGTCACTGCCGGCAGCCTGCTGCAGCAGGGGCTTGGTCCGGGGCTCTGGGCACTGCCAGCAGCCTGCTGCTCCATGAGCCGGGTCTGGGGTCCGGCCCGCCCCAGCAGGGGCCAAGGCCCAGAGCACCGCCGGCAGCCCGCCACGGCAGGGGCTGGGTCTAGGGTTCGGGGTGCCGCCAGCAGGGGTCGGGGCTGGCTGGCAGCAGCAGGGGCTCACAACCCCCACATAATCAGGTCACGACCCCTCGAGGGGTCCCAACCCCCACTTTTGAGAACAAATGCTTTAGCTGGATCCAAAAACATAGCCTAATACCAGTTTCTCTGTAATTGCATTCAGATAATCTAGGGCTAGAATCTGTCATCTTTTCTCACAGGGAGTGGCACCTTACTCCAGGGACTTGACTGAGACGGTGCGCTTTAAGGCACTACCCACTGCTATACTGGGTGGCAGAATCTGGCACTTGTATGAATACATTTATACTTAGCGGTTTAAAAAACAAACAAACTCAGGCTGCTACTTTCTTTGCCAAGTTAGTTTGGAGCAAGTTTTTTGGCAGACATATAAGCCTGGTTTTATAATGGAAGTAGTGACACAATGTTTGCTGATGAGTCCTAAGTGGTGACTCTATAATAATGCCATTGACATTATCTAGACTCTTTGTTATGTCTCAGCTAATTTGATCAGGCTAGCTCTACTGAAATCTGAATACAAATGGGTAAGGAGCTCACCTTACTTTCCCCCCCCCCCTCTGCAAGTGAAACTTGGCATTGATAGAGGTACAGAGAATGATGTGTCCCTCTCTGATACTGTGACTAAGTGAAATCATGTGCTGTTGGAAATCTACACTACCCTGCTATTCAGGCCGTAGGAAAAGAAGCTGTCACCTTAGTGTGAGAAAAAAAATTAAGTTTTACTGTCAATATTTTGGAAAAGCAACTATTTCTACATGGAAATAAAACCACACCCATGTATTTTCTAAACATTTTCCAGCATTTCATATTTTTAAAATTAAATTTCTTACTTGGATTACAAAATATATGGGTATATGCAAACACAAACAGATGCTTCCTCCCAGAAATGTGTAAAGTCACTACGGAAAGAGAAGACAGCAAACCAAAATGAGTGTGGTACATGAAGGAGTAGACAGGCAAATCTTAACAGAGCCTTACAATACTCTGCAAAATGATTCACCCGCAATATGTGGCGATGGGGAAAGCAGAGATTCTAGTTCAGGACCTTAGAGGGTGACCAGATAGCAAGTGTGAACAATTGGGATTGGGGGAGGGGGAGGGGTGGCGGGTAATAGGGTTCTATGTAAGACAAAGCCCCAAATATCTGGACAGTCCTGATAAAAATGGGACATCTGGTCACCCAAAACTCTTAACTGGTGATGTCAAAGATATTATCCCATAATCTTTGAAGATGGTACAGTGTAGGCTACAAAGAGATTATAGATCTGTAGTGTAATAGAAATTCCCCAGACTTAAACCTTCATTAAGATGGAGTTGATACTCAGAGTATGTCCTGCACCACCTGTGACATATTGAACTTGCCTCCTTAGGTGGGGAAAATGGTCATTTGACAGATTATGATGTCAAGATGTCAGCTTAAAAAGAGTCAAGCAGGGAGTGGGAAAGAAAGATGATATAAAAGCCTCTTGTGAGCTAGAAAGAGGGAGAAGGAAGGCTACTGGTAAGAAGCCTGAGGAGTCAGTGGTCTATGGAGAACAGGAAAAATAGGAGGAGAGGAGGGGGGAGAGAGAGAGCGGAGCCTGGGAGGGCTGAAAGCTGAGCTCAGAGAGTGGGCTGAAGTTTGAAAGAGAGAGACCCCCAGGAAGGAAAGGTTGTGCTCAGCTTGAAGCTGGGGAAGAAGACTTTTTGGGACATCTGTAACCTGGATGGAATGGACTTTCTTTTCTGACTTAGTCAGAGGGGTCAAGTTACTGCAGCCAAATCACTGCAGCAACCAAACCAAGCTGGAGATCCAACCTATGAGCCACACCAGGTAGGAACGCTGCTACAATATGGACATACACAGCGAAGGCATCCAAACAATTGTAATTCTTTTTCTGTAGCAATGCCCTGAGGAGAAAAAAAATCTCAGAGACAAACTTATCTATCTGTAAAACTATTTAATCTCTTTAGTGAATTATCAGGGGAAGGCCCAGATTTCTCTCCCCTGCCCCCTGCCATTATGGGCCAAACAGCCGCAAAACTTGGAAATTTCCTATTATTACAGATTGGTTCCGATAAGTTACCAAAAGGAGGAACCAAACCAGTTATACTAAAACTGAGTTATAGTCACTGATAAGTATCAATGCAAGACCATTAGAGACACAAGGTGGGTGAGGTAATATATTTTATTGGACCAACTTCTGTTCCTGAGTGTTAATGTCAATGTCTGATGTGTTTTTAAAGGGACACTGTCAGGTTAAAAACAATAAAGTATACCTTACCATCTTAAAATGGAAATCCTTCTCAATCCTTCTAAATATCGAATGCTTCCTCCCCTACGGTCCTCCTACTGGTTTTTTAATGTTATGATTCCTGATGTCCAGATTTGTTGCAAGGGTAGGTTCTTGGGTTAGTGTTTTTGTTGTGTGGTGTGTGGTTGCTGGTGAGTATTTGTTTCAGGTTGGGGGGCTGTCTGTAAGTGAGGACTGGTCTGGCTCCTAAGAGCTGTGAGAGTGAACATTCAAAAAACAGCATGAGAACACTTCAATCTTTCTCATCACTCAGTAACAGACTCAAAAATGGTAATCAATGGAAAAACTTCAAAAACAGACTCCAATGAGAAACTGTTGAACTGGAATTAATTTGCAAACTGGATGCCATTAGATTAGGCTTGAATAAATAGAACTGGATAAATTCATGGAGATTAAGTCCATTAATGGCTATTAGCCAGGATGGAAAGGAATGGTGTCCCTAGCCTCTGTTTGTCAGAGGGGGGTGATGGAGGGCAGGAGAGAGATCATTTGATAATTACCTGTTAGGTTCACTAACTCCAGGGCACCTGGCATTGGCCACTGTCGGTAGTTAGGATACTGGGCTAGATGGACTGTTAGTCTGACCCAGTACAGCCTCTCTTATGTTCTTATAAAGACTGGGAGTGGCTGCGTCATTACATAAATTGAATCTATTTCCCCATGTTAAGTGTCTCCCTAATGTTACTCACACCTTCTTGCCAATTGCTTGAAATGGGCCATCCTGATTATCACCACAAAAGTTTTTTTTCCTTCTGTTGATAATAGCTCGCCTTAATTGATTAAGCCATTTAAAGTTGGTATGGCAACCTACACCTTTTCATATTCTCTCTCTCTCTATATATATCTTCCTTCTGTATTTCCACTCTATGCATCTGATGATCCTAGCCCACAAAAGCTTATGCCCAAATAAATTGGTTAGTCTCTAAGGTGCCTCTAATATGCCTCGTTCTTTCAATATGGGTAATGTGAACATCAAAACTAGTGCTAGCCTGTTTCCTTTTATTTTCTAGAAAGTTTGCTTTCTGGTTCTCCTTATGTAATGTTTCTATATTTGGGTTATGCATGTGCTAATTCAAATGTTTACATTGAAACAATAACATCCTTTTTGTTAATTTCATTAAACTCTTTCAGTTGATCTGTCACAAACTTTGTTTTTCTTAAACTAAACCATGGGCCTAAACTAGCTAGACCAGGGGTGGGTGAACTACGGCCCGTGGGCCACATCTAGTTTGTGGGACCGTCCTGCCGGCCTGCCTAAGCTCACGGCCTGGGAGGCTCCCCGTGGCCCCACCCCTGCTGTCCCTCCTCCCTCTGTCCTCCCTCTCCTGCAGCCTCAGCGCACTGCATCCAGGAGCAGCCCTAGACAGCGCTGCATCAGCATGGCTCCGGCGGGGCCTGAGCTCCTGCCACTTGGAGCAGCATGGTAAGGGGGTGGGGCTGTGAGCTCTGGAGGGCCGCGTGGCCTCCAGACACACTGCTCGAGCAGCATGGTAAGGGGGCTGGGGCCGGGGGGGCTGGATAAGGGGCAGGGAGTCCCGGGGGCTGTCGGGACAGGCCTTGGGAGGGTTGGATGGGGCAGAGGTTCTGGGGTTGTGGTCAGGAGGCAGTGGGGTGTAGATAGGGGTCGGGTCAGTCGGGAGAGGGAGCCGGGGTGGTGGTTAGGGGTGGGGGGGGGGGGTCTTGGGAGGGGGTGGTCAGGGGACAAGGAGCAGGAGGGGTTGGAGTTTCTGAGGGAGGCAGTCAGGGGGGTGAGAAGAGGGTGTGGGTCGGATGGGGGTGGGACCAAGCTGTTCAGAGAGGCACAGCCATCCCTATCCGGCCCTTCATAAAATTTTCTAACCCCGATGTGGCCCTTGGGCCAAAAGGTTTGTCCACCCCTGAGCTAGACTGTTCCTGAAATTTGTTAGTCTATAAAGAGTGTTCTTGACCATGCACATGTTTTATTGTAACAGTCAATTTTGAGGGGAGTGTTCTGTCCCTAAAACGTTTCAGTGAGAAAATTGTTATTTATATAATTACAACTGGAATAAAAGATTTGACTGAACTTGCGCAGAGATATAGTAACAAAGGTTTTTTATTTTAATTACAGTAGCACTGTTATGGGGTACCTCTGATATTATCATCTCTTGGCCTGTTTTTTAATCTCTTAATGAAAGACCCACACTAGGTTGTTACCCTTTTACTACGTGTGTGTTTATTCATCGCTTACAAAGTATAACAATGTATTGCAGGATTACAGCAGAAGGAAACTTTTGTACAATTTTCTTTCCTCACAGCCCAGGTTCACCCCTGAGTGTCCCCCCCTGCCAATTGCCTTATTAGCTCAGCAGTTGTCACACAAGTATCAGTAACCCCCAGCAAAAACTGGTTCTTTGGCTTCAGTTAAACCTATATTCTTCCCAGTGCTGTGGCCGCCTCAGTGACCAGGGTGCTACTAATAGTGCCCTGTCACGAGCACCAAGAGGTCTGAGCCCCCGTGTGATGGACACAGTACAAACACAGCAAGATAGTTCCTGCCCCCAAAGGACTTTTACAGTCTAGGAAGGAGACTCCTGACCAGGGGCATGCACAGACATTTAACTTTGACCCCTTTGGTGGGAGCATGCTTTCTAACCCCCTGACCTTGGGAGGAACTTGCTCTCCCTCCGCTCCCACCCCGGCAGGAACTTGCTCTTCCTTCCCTGCCCCACCCTGGCCCAGCAGGAGCTTGTTCTTCCCTCCCTCATACCGCCCTGGCCCCGTAGCCAGGAGGAGCTTGCTCCCCCCCTCCATGACCAGAGGAGTTCTGTGCCCCCAAAGATTACTGGGGGGCCTGTGCCCCTGCTCGCCTTCCCTTCTGCACACTCCGGCCCATGAGAGCTAGCATCTTTGACAAGATTACGGATGTAAGATTTCATTGGAATGACATAACATTCCATTTCCTCTTCCCAGAGCCGGCTCCAGGCACCAGCAGAGGAAGCACGTGCTTGGTGCGGCACATTTTAAGGGGCGGCATCCGGTCATTCTTGGGATGGCACATTCCGTCCGCCCTTTTTTGGGGAGAGGTGGGGGTGGGGGGTGGTAGTTGCACTTTTCGTGCTTGGGGCAGTGAAAAAGCTAGAGCTGGCCCCGCCTGTTCCCATTCCAACACTAAAATTTCTCAGAGATGTCCTAGCAAGACAGTCGCATCCTGTATTATTCCCACATTAAAAATAAATAAATCAGAAATTAGTGGGTTTTTTTTTACTAGCTTTGGCAACATATGAAATTGTAGTGCAAGAGACAGCTGATCAAAATGCAGACAACAAAAGCATTCCACACACTAGTATTTAATGACTGAGACTCTGCCTAGAATGTCTCATAACTGAACAAATGATGGTTTCAAGAACATAGTAGTGATATAAAAATTCCATTTGTTGGGCCCACATATGCCTACCAACAGCTCCACTCTAAATCTGCCTCCTGCTGGAGGAGAGAAGAGGACATATGGACAAATCCTCCCAATTTTTCACTCAAGCCCTGGGGGAAATACTGCAAAGGTTACCTCTTCACAATTATTTTTATCCCAAATAAAAATGTATTAGTTGTAATTTTACATGTATTATTCTTTGCCTTCTAGACTAAGAATTATCACTTTAATCCCTTTTCCAAAACAACAACAAAAACCATCCCAAAAAAACCCATCATCTGCAAGTTTTAGATCAGTCATCCCCAAGACACCATCCCTTGATCTTGATTTATAAACTATTTTCCAGGTGCCAGAACTTGTGCACATTAGTTAACAAGTTAACTGGACCTGTAATGGGGGCATTCACCTCAACTGCCCCCTAGTGGCAGGGGATGGTACCATAGTATTTTTCTTGCCCCTGATACTCCCTACAAGCTGCTGCCCAACCTTATGGGTTGGTCTTCTGACCAAGTCACAAAGTCCAAATGAACCCCTTCTGGGGTAGTAAAGAGTCCAATAAATGAACAAGCCATTGCCCTCCCTAGGGTCTTCAGCCCTAGCTCTGGGCCCTTTAAATGCAGCCCTTTGTCCAGCCTCTCAAATAAGCTCTGTCCCCTTCCTGGGGTTTATGACACTGTGCTCAGTGGGGAAAACCAAGCCCATCCATTATTCTCTGTTCATGCCCAGGAACCCTATAAACATCGGCTATGCACTTGAGCTGTGGAAACTCTCCTTGTTTCCTTTTTGACATGCTATATCAAGAAACCATTAAGGAAAGCCAAATTGCATGCAATACCTGACAGTAAGAGTGTCCTTCCCTCTCTCTGGACCTGGGGTACAGAGAAGAGGGACTCTTCTATGCCAGACCAACTAACTCCAGCTGCTTCCCACCTTAAGTTAAATCTTTACACCCCCAAACCCCCAGACTCTACCAGCTGAGAACTTGGGGAATCGCTGCCACCATCCGAGTAAATCTCCAAGGCCCTGGAGAGGGGACTCGGACTCCCACAAACTCCGTCTCTCTCCCTGAGAGCCGGACACTCAGAGGCTGCTTCCCCGCCCCCTCCCCCTTCTAGACTGAAGGTAGGGAGAGACAGACTCCACACTTCAGCTCACACACTGAGCTTGTCCCTTACCTATTCCCCTTCCTCCCTCTCTTCCCAGTCTGGAAGCAGAGAGAACCTTCAGGGAAATAAACCAAATGCTTTTTATAACTAAAAAGATTTAATAAGGAAAAGAGAATAGAACATAGACTACAGTACAACTTTACAATCTAGAGTTCTCTAACTTCCCCTCTGAAAAAGATAGAGACACCCTAAATAGGTACAGAACTTATGGAAATCAACATATTATACTTACAGCACAGCTAATTAGGAATATAAGAAGGAAAGTAGAGTCATTCTCCATAGCTAGAGACGAGCTCCGGGACCCTTGCCCAAGCTGGCATGGCAGGCAAACTGAAACTAAAAACTAAACTCCCTCCCTCCCTCATGGCAGGGAAGCTCTTACGTCACTTGTTCTCAGGTAACATTAACCCCAGCACTTTACTCTTATGACACTGACCAAAGACTAAAATAAAACCAACTCGGCAGAGGCTGTAATGGCAATAGGAAATGAGCAGATTCCCCCCCCCCCTCCCCGGGTTTTAAAAATGTTTTAAAACAATAATTATTGAGGATAGAGGATAGACTAGCTCAGAGAATTGGTATTAGGGTCTTGTTAACTCAAGGTCATATTCATTTGAATCTAGCCAGTGTCAATAGTGACTAAATGTTGGTGCACTATAAAAAATTAGTTGATTTGCTCACTCCATTGGCAAGGAGGTACAGACATTATACAAACTCCCGCCAGTTTTCACCTTGCC
The DNA here is from genome assembly GCA_032164245.1 of Sternotherus odoratus. Taxonomy (NCBI): domain Eukaryota; kingdom Metazoa; phylum Chordata; order Testudines; family Kinosternidae; genus Sternotherus; species Sternotherus odoratus. The sequence goes on along the minus strand of JAVMKO010000001.1, from coordinate 257,939,545 downwards.
GGCAATCTAAGCATAGGCCAGGGCTGAATGAGAAAAATTAAGTGCTTATTCACCCATAGAGATGACTTCTCTATATCATGGATGGGGAACATTGATGAGGCAGGGTGAGGAAATGTGCACTGCTCCAAGGGCATTTCAGGGTCTAGGGCTGTCATTTGCTAATTTAAATGTACTTTTAAATAGCAGCTGCGTGTAAAGTTGGCCACGGGTCTAGGATTTAATACAGAACAATATTTGTACACTAAACCCCAAAGGTGGTTTATTTATGTAGCAGAGATATTCACGTAGTGATTCCCTTGCTGAGAATCGAATCTCAACCGTGTGACCAGGACACAAAGTAGGAGAGCCAGGATCATACACTTGTTGCTTCAAGCTCCACTCAAAGATAAAGTTAGAAGGGAATCCAGTGCGGGCACAGTTCAGTTGGCCTTGCAGGGACTGACTGTCTGCATTTAAACTTTGGAGGATCAGTCATCCATAGCACAAGAAACTGAGATATAGCAAGATGACCTTGCAGAAGAAGGAGCTGGACTAGAGAACAGATCGTGGCAATGCAATCTAAGGATCTTAGGATCCCCAAGACATGGAGTTTAGGTAAATCTGCTGAATTCCATCAGTGCACTGCTGCTGGATTGGGTTCCTACATCTTCCCAAAGCTGACACTGCTCAGGCTCTCAGCCCTGCCCACTCTGACCCTGGATTTACTCCATGCTACATGCAGAAACTATTCTATACAGCAACCAGGTCTCCTTGTGGGTGGAAAGACCATGGCGTGCAAGAAGATGAGCAGGGGCATTCTCACAATTTTCCAGCTGTGGATTAATAACTCACCTTTGTCCTTTTCAGACCGTGTGGCCTGCAAAAGTCACAATTTTGGTAATACCTGCAATGGTGCCATCTACTTACCAATGCCTCTGGCTCAGATGCACCTGGAGCCCCAGCGTTCTCTTTTTTTGTTAGCCTCCCTTGAGGGAATGGGTTTGATAGGAAGATCTGCCTCTACCCTCTGTTCCTTCATTACGAATGCCACGGGGTCAAACTAGAGTATGTAAAATTCTTGAAGCTGACAGCTTCATCTTGAAAGCTTAAAAAGCCTACGGTCAATCATAGGCTAAGATCCTCTCTCTGTACTATGCAACAGAAAGCACTATTTTGTGTCAAGTGGCTTCTCACTAGAATGCACAAAACTGGGCTGAAGGACAATGGTGCCTGCTGTGTAACCCCAGAACTTGATGTTACTGCAATTAGCCATTTTTTGTGTCCAGACAGCTGAAAACCAAATACCACATAGCTAGAAATAATCTTAAGACTCTGAGATGCAAGGCCAAACAGCTGCATGTTTGCAGCTCTGCTAATCAGAATGGGACAAAATGCTAATGTACCGTGAGAATGGGTAAGATGTTTGTACAGTGAACCCTCCAGCAGACAAATGGAAGGAGGGCCCTTGGAAGCCTGATGGTTGATTCCTCAAAACCACCTCAAACTTTGGGTTAATATAAGTGTTTGGGATACACTGAACCTATTGTTATAGCATGTGTGTGTGTATCAGTTTGAGAGTTAATAAAGTAGTTTTATGTAATAGTACTCTTGTTTGTACCAATAATTTATCAGATGGAGAAGCTGTATCCCCATTGATATATTCCCGACACCACCTGGAGAGAAACAGTTAATTCCTGCTGTTTTGGGCTCTGAAAACCCTGGGTAACAGCTTATCATGTTGTGTTCTAGGAGGCACACTGCTCCATGTGCTGTGAGAATACACCAGGATTAAAGGATTTTGAAAGAAGAAGTGTTCCAGGATTTCCCTCTTCCTCCAAGTGATGGTCCTGCTCAGAGCTCAGCTACTTATACTAATCCAATGTCTCTGGAATTTATGAACTACCAGAACCACTTGTTTCTCCCTGCCTCCCCCATGGCTTGATTAATAAATGTTGTAGTGATAGAAGAACTCAACATCTCTGAATATAAAGGGCTTATGAATATTGTGATGTGGCGGTAGGGTGACCAGATGTCCCGATTTTATAGGGACAGTCCCAATTTTTGGGTCTTTTTCTTATGTCGGCTCCTATTACCCTCCACCCCCGTCCCAGTTTTTCACACTTGATGTCTGGTCACCTTATAGTGGCTGCTTTGGAAAAGGGTGGCATGCAAGAATTGTAACAGGACTGAAGAATTTGAAAATATACTGGGTGAAATACTAATGCAATTGAAATCAATGGGAGTTTTTCCCTTTACTTCACAAGAGCCAAAACTCACCCACTGTCTTTATTCCCTGATCAGTGATCCCTTTCTGTTAGCCTCTGCATTGTGCTTCCACCCCCCATGCTAGTTGGTCACTTGAAGTCAAATACATTAAAACCTCCATTTAATGGACTAATTCGGGCGAGGGGTTGTCCATTAAATCAAAAAGTCCGTTATTTAATAATAATAAAAAAAATGAGCTGTCGGAGCAGCAGCCCGCCCGCCACAGGGTCAGGGGACAGCTCCGCAGCCCGCCCGCTGCCTGGACCCGGGCGGCAGACGGGAGCCAGCAGCCAGCCCGCCCGCTGCCTGGACCCGGGCGGCAGCCGGCAGCCAGCCAGCCCGCTGCCTGGACCCGGGCGGCAGCCGGGAGCCGGAAGCCAGCCCGCCAGAAATGGATCAGGAATGCATCAGACTTGCTCAGAAATTTTGTCCGTTGCATCCGAAGTCCGTTAAATCGAGGTCCGTTAAATCGAGGGTTTACTGTACACCACTGTTACTCTCTTGTACTCCTGCCAACTTCCTTTCTCTTGTCCCACAGCTAGTTCTGTCCTTATGAGGACATTCTTCTTTGAAATGACTGCATAAAAATACGCATACCTAAAATCCAATTACAATTGTAATAACAAAATTGCTTTCCTGTCTCAGGAGCAATTTTGAGTCCAAAAGACAAGTGAACACGCCCGTATGTTAGAACAGGCCTCTGGCTTAACCCGAGTCCAAAAGAATAAAGAGCTCTCTCTTTACATTATTTTTAAACGAGGATGCCCTATCAAAGAACAAAAAATAATGAGATATTTGAATAACAGGGCAAGATGCCTGCAGGCAACTATAAAAATAAAAGCTTCACATTACATTTTTAATAATCACTAATAATCTGCATTTTTAAATAATATCGTTTGTCCCAAAGGATCCCAATGTGCTTCTCAGCTTGTCTCTAGAGCTTTCTTACCACTAAGGCGGAATGCAGCGGCCATTCTCTGCAAGCAACACAACATGAGAGTTTTCTTTAAGAGAGGAAGGAAAAAGTAAAATGTACTATTGAAATGAGAGCAGGAGTTTTAAGATCGCAGAATGTAATTACCCAGACTGGAATTCAGCCAGAACTTGGGTTAACACTTTGTAAATACACTGGAAGAAATCACCTACACTCCCAGGATAGAAAACCAGTACAGTGGATTAAGTGACAAAGCAGCACTTCAAAGAGAAGCATATTAAAAAAAGCGAGAAAGGGCTCCACAAGTTGATATTTGGTCTTTATTTTTGGAGTATGACTGAAAACTAGGGCATGGGGAGGTTTGCAGAGCTCGACTAATGGGTGTGGTGAAGAAAGCATTGCTGGAGACATTCCTAGGCTGATGCTGTAGCTGTAAGATGCCAATATTCTTTGACTTGCTGTGTTCAGTGTGTCATGTCTCTTTTTTTGTATTGCTTGTTCTTTCTCCTCTTTGCTTTTGTTCTATTCTTTTGCATTTCCATACAACAGAAAACAACGAAGAAACTTAATCTATTACTGTCTGATGTGATGAATGTGGTTTACTCCTGTATTTACCTTTGTAGTTTTTAAATTTTCTTGTGATTGTTATGGTTTCTGTTTTTCCCTTAAAAAAAAGAGAACATTTTAAGTGCCAGAGGTTCTTTCTAAGATACAATAGTTCAGTACTTTTGATTCAGATACTTTTCTGAAGTTGTACTCTCAACTTCAGCCACACAGCGATTTATAGCATCTTTAGTTCTGTGCTTATAGTAAAGTTTGCCACCTACTGGGTAATCAACAGCACACCTTCCTGCAAAACCCTGGGCTTCCCTTGGAGGCCTCACACCGCAAATACTAGCCGTGTTTATTCAGCTTAAGATCAGAGTTTCATGTGATGTGACTGCAGGTGAGATTCTTTAAACCAGTTTAAGTCTGGGACCAAATTAATAGCTTAAATTGCTGTTCCCCAGCAGCAAGGAGTACAAGAAATGCTCCAGTTTGTTAGAGAAAGGGGAAATGTGACCAAAAATCATAGAGTTATCCAATGGAGGAAACAGAGTGCTACGAAGGAAGTGATATTCTCTGGCATCACCACAAAATTAATTAACATTCATAGTAAAATATTTGGCCTGCATGGTAAAAAATCATATGTTTATAAGCTTATTTTAAAAAAGCAACTTTCTCATGGGAGTTAATTTTTCCAGTCACATCTTACAGTTTCATATACAGCTAAAGCCAGAAGAGAGATAAAAGAAAAAGCTGCTGACAGCTATCACTGAAGTACAGCAATGCTTTTCCCTTTCAATCCATTCATTTTTGCCTTTTTTAAATCTTGAAGATCAACATCCTGTAGTATGATGGATGACATGTCAGAACTAATTAGGCAAACTGGGGGTGTGAACACCCGGAAGGCAGAAAAGTTGCTTGCAAATACCTCTCACCAGAACAACTGGGAATCTGACTGATCAGAACAAGTCACGGAGGCTTGGATCTCATCGTTGCTGTCATTTTAGAATAATTCTAGAATGGATCACAGATTGCTAGTGGCTCAAAGTGCCAAACTTCTGAGAATGTATGTTGCCCTGGAGAGGTAAAGGAGAGAGCAGGGACTAAGCATGGTGAAACATGTGTGAGGATGGGGAGGAAGCATTGGAAATATAGTACTTTGTCCCCTGAGGAAGAACATAACCCAGTGGGTTTTTATTCGTTTTTGAAAGTTCTGTGTAACTGTGAAGCATTTATATGAACATAATGTATCTGAAAAGTCTTTGATTTACAAACATTAGGGCTTTGTTTCAATCTGATGGATACAGTGAACAGGTGGGATTGGGGAGCAGAAGGTAACATTGAAATGATTATGATAGCGTAGTAAGCAATAGTGCCACAGGGTCCACTCAACACTGGTATGCCTTCTCCATTGGCTGTGCCAGGCCCATGCCGCTTCCTGTGGTTGCACTCTGTCTCTCTCTCTCACATTGTGGCCCCTCTTTTGCTCCAAGAACTGCAACTTCCTCTTTGTGACTCTCAGCCCTCTAGCCAAGTCACTATGTGGTTTCCCCTTCCAGGGTACCAAAGGCCTCCTATACAAAATGGCAGTCTTCCCTTTGTTACTCTAATGATGCCACTCCTCCAGTATCTGGTAGGGGAACCCGAACCCATCCTTTATTCCAGGTTCCAATATAGGGACCCGACATCTAGTAATGGTGACCTGCTCACCCCCAGACCACAAGTCATAACTAGGATGTGAGTGGTGTGACCTAGTGGTCAAAACAGGAGCCAGCCAGGCAGTCAGAGCCCAAGACAGACCAGAGCGCAACTGAGAATTAGGCATCAGGAGGCAGGCAGGGTCAAGTTAGCAGGAGATCAGAAGCAGGAAAGAAACTTGAGGGAAAAACCACAGATGGGTAACCAGAGCTGGGCTGGGTCAGGCTAGCAGGGAGTCGAGTCAGGGGAGCAGGAGTAGGAAGCACAAGGCACCCAGACCAGCACAAAGTAGATACCAGTTGCAAGGACAACTTCCTGATCCTGTGCTGGGTTTAAACAGGGGCTGTGGACCAATCAGGAATCTCAGAGATCTGCCAATCAGCTCCTAGGACTGGGACCCTCTGCCTGGGTAGCAGGATAGACGTGGCTAGTGCCAAATTGTCCTATGGACCAGGGTTCAGGACCTGTGGTCCCTGATGCTATGTTGCTTTTCCCATGGATTCCTTTCTCCAGTCTAGCTCCATCCCCTGAGTTTACCAACCCACATTTCCTTCTCCCAGGAAGCAACTACAGACTGCCTGGTACTATAGCCCCAAACACACCTTCCTTCTCCCACCTGTTGTCAACTTCCTGTTTTTATAAACCCAGCCCCAGCTGGACTTCATCAGCAATTAGGCCTTAGCATGCCTTAGCTTTCCTCCAGGTGCAGCCTATCAGGTAATTGGACTAATTTACCCCTTCAAGCCTTGTGTGGTGTGGACACCCCAATATCAAGCAGTTACAGCATGAGTAATTATTTCATGTATTCAGATGTAGGGAAGGGGAAGAAGGATGGGGCAGGGGAAGAAGGATGTTCTGGCTGATCTCAGTGCTGGGCGAGATTGAGGAGTACATGTCTGCAGTCTTCCCGATATGGTTCTGGTTTTGCTCCCATATGGCAAAACTCCCATTGACCTGAACAGGGCAGCACTGAGCACTGATCCTGGGGGTTCTTTATCTTTTCTTCATTGTTGTTAGTGTTAAATACCACCACCAATTTATTTGGTTTCAATATGGTTTTAGCTCTAATCTTTTGGTAACATATTTTATCTAAGTTCATCAAGTCCCATTTATCAAGGGCTCTGAGGTACATATGATGTAAACAAGCAAATGCATTTGCTGTTAACCATTTCATTACACAATATGATAAAATGTTAAGAGGCATCAGTCCAGATAATTTTCTAATGAGCTTTCAACAAGTATTATGTGTTCCTCTTTATTTACCAAAACCCTTACAGCCATCTCCACATTCAAAGTGTATTCACAGAAGTTATAGGGGTGTTTGTTACAAGTTTAGCAGACTCACCATTTTATTTACTATACTTTAACAGTTTCATTTATCTTTTGCCAAGGCCCAGCCAATTAAACATCAAGATTTTAAACTACCATTAATGGCCCATACTTTGCATAATAACAATAGGATCTCAGTGTTATACTTCATATTTCTAGCTTCAGATACATGCATACAAATAGGAGGAATATGTTCAGTAGTTTATAACCTTTATGATACCTTACAAGAGACCTTTTGCATAAAGGATATTCCAGGTACATCATATTTAGACTCATAAGCATATTTCCATAAAACATATGGAGTGCAATGTCACAATTATCTATGGACATATTTTTAATTAGTTTGTGTGTGTATGGTGAAATTGATGTTTACCAACATTTTACCCCAAAGCTAATCCTTCCAAGCCTAACTACCTTGGATACAGAATCAGGAAAACAGTGCTTCAGATTTCTATCGGTATGTCTACACTGAAGCTGGGGAGTGTGTAATGCCCAGCTTGGATAGCTGTCCACATAGAATAATAGAATCTCAGAGTTGGAAGGGACCTCAGGAGATTATCTAGTCCAACTCCCTGCGCAAAGCAGGACCAATCCCAATTTTTGCCCCATATCCTTAAATGGCCCACTCAAGGATTGACCCTGGGTTTAGCAGGCCAATGCTCAAACCACTGAGCTATCTCTCCCCCCATAAAAATAACTGTGAGGCTGTGGGACAGGCATGGGCAGTGGGACAGGCATGCTGCTGAGGTAGGATCTCAGACAGGGTTGTACTCAGATGGCTAGCCCGAGATGATGCCCTTGCTGGTGCAACCACTTGCTATTTTTAGCATTGTAGCCTGAGCTGGGCTAGCATACTGACATCCACACAAGATGGGAATTAGCTCTTCCAGCTGCTGTGTAGACACAGCCTATGGAGGCTAACCAGTTGCATCAAAAAATGATCCATTTTTCTTTATAACCCCAAATGGCTTAAAATGGTTAGGAGCAATAGCTTTATTTTTTCAAGCCTTTAGTAAATATGCAGGTTTTTTCTTTCAAAGCCTGTTTGGACCCATCTGAATACCTAAAAAGACACACAAATTTGCCATAAATGAAAGAACTATAATGCAAAATTCACATGGTCCTGCTGATTCACTTCAGTCAGTTGGGTCTCTCTAGTATCTCATAGTGGTTTCAGCCTGCTGTACTTTTCCTTTCCTGCTTTCAGTCCCTGTTGCCTCAGGAATAGTTTTGCACATATTTCCCCTGACAATTATGCTGCATAGTGTGTCTGGAAGCATAGGTTTGTCTTTTTGCCTCCCCGAATCAGACTTTCCTGCAGGAAAGCCAGATGCAACTGCAAAATGTAATTACATGGCCAAAAATGAGAAACACAGAAACACAGAACTTGTCCATGTGAAACGTCTCTCCATCTCCTCTGGGAGTATGTTTATGCAGTTTTTACAATTATCTGGAAAAGCAAAACTACGGTGTGCAACTCATGTATCATCCCAATGGCACATGCCGACTACATTAAATATTACTTTGGGCAAATATTTATTTTATTAATTTGTATTGGATCCTTCTTTGTGATATCCCGGCACCCCATGACGATTTTAAATGAGCAACTGTTGTATCAATTGGCAGGGCCATCCCTAGGGGAGTGTAGGGCCCGGGACATAGGCGCCGACTTTTTAATCTGCCACGGGATGCTTCCCCCCCCCCCCCCCCCCCGATTCTGCCTGGTCCCCACCCTCACTCCAACCTTTCCCATAGGCCCTACTCCTGCCTTGGTTCTTCCCTTCCTCGCTCTGCCCCCTGCCTCTTTCTACCCTCACCCTGCTGCTTCCCTTCCTCTTCCCTGCCCAGTTCTGCCCCCCCAAGCGTGCCGCACCCTCGCTCTTCTCCCCTGTGCCTCCTGATACCACCAAATATCTGGTTGCGGTAGGCGCTGAGAGGGAGGGAGAGAGGCTGATTGGCGGGGTCTGCCAGCAGGCAGGGAAGGGGAGATTCCAGTACGGGGGCTGCTCCTCACACCCCCCCGCCCGTCAGTCACTCACCTCCACATTCACCTCCTCACCCCGCCCACCTCCTCACAATTTTATCAAAGCACAGGGCATCCCATAGCACGAGTCCTGCAAGCCTGAGTCTGTTGACCTGCACTCTGAGACTCACTGCCATGGGCTGTGTAGATGTAAGTGGGAAAACATTATGTGCCAGTAAAGAAAAAGCCAGAGAGAACAAATGCCATCATGAACCAAATCCTGAAAATTGCCAAATGTGGGCTCTGGCAAGCCACAGTCAGAAGTGAATTCCTTCAACAGGAACATCTTCCCACCTTAGGGGCAGAAGGTAACTGTTGTGATGCAACATATAGGGTATGTCTACATTGCAATGTAAGCCGGGCCCAATCTCCCCTTCCATCCACACAAACAAACCCAGGGCTGGGACTCAGGGTCAGGACCTTATCCAGCTGCAGGGTCTTAGCCCAGGTCAAGCTTTAACCCTGGGTTCGAGCCCTCCTGCTTTTAAGTACAGATACAGCCCCAATTGACTCAGGTCATGGGGGGTGGAGAGGGTGGAGTTCTTCCAAAAAGTATCCCATAATCCCATGGGTCAACTTTCTTTTTCCTCTCTGTCCCAAGAATTTTGAATCTAATCTACTGAAAACAGAAGAAAATACCCTTGGTGTACTGCAGCAGCCCAGAGAGTCAGCTTTAATTCTTCCATTGTCTTCTGACCACTGAGCTGCAAACACACCAAAAGGGAACCTTCTTTGTTTGCAGTGGAGACTGAACAGAAGAAGCGTTTTGCGAAGTGTGATGCTTCGTGGTGGCAGGAGCACAGCCTGATTTTTGGTAAATCTCTGGTGCAAGGCCAGCAAGGCTGGGGACTTCAGGAAGAGTACCAGAGCGACCATGCACACAAGCAAATAGGAAAGAAGTCAGCAGCTTTGCAAATTTATTGGACCTGTGACCACTGCAGGGAACACATCAAGTGGCTCAAGAGTGAGTACTGGGAAACCAATGACCAGAACCGCACCTCGGACAGCTCATTGATATTGTGCCCATAGATGAGGAGTTTGACCAGGTGCTGGGCACTGAGCTCAGCATGGAGCCAACCAAGGTGTGTGATGACCTTGTCAGCTGGGATGGTGCCCTGCTGGCACCATAATCCAGCATGGGGACTGCCAGCAGCAGGCATTGCGTGTGGACAATGAGGTCTCTCTGTTGCTGAAAATGGTTCGAGAGCAGGCTTTGGAGCAGGGGCAGCAGCAGCGCATTTTGGGATCATGCACAGAGATGGTGCACCCCCGAGGAACAGTTCCCTATTGGTCCTGCAGCAGACACAGATAGGACAGATGCCACCTTTAAACCTGGTAAGTTTACAGCTCAGTTGTAATACAGTAATGGGAAGGATCTCCTCTCCATGAATCAAAGCAAAAGTTATGAGAAGTCCCGGCTAGCAGCGTCTCTCTGCTAATGATGGATTGTGTATCAGCAGCCTGAATCCCCGACACCACATGGGGATAAAAAAGGAGATGGGGACATGCAAACAGTAAAGAACACCTTTACAGTGTAGTTTTACTGGAAGGGCACAGATTTTTGCTAGGGCCATTCCTGTTTCTTAAAAATAATAACCTTACACTGCCATGCGTGGAAGGATGCGACCCTGCAACCATTCTATCGAGCCACCTGGATACAGTCAACTGTGTTTCTGTGTTAGGGGAAATGTGTTTCATTCACAAATCTAGTCCATTTGTGGTCTATGAAATCCATAGGTGACAAAATCATTTGTCCCAAATATGACTGTGGTTTGAAATTTTGTCCAGAAATGTGCCGGGGTGCAGAGGAGGGAGGCTGTTGATTTCTGAGTGTTTGCATGCAGTCATAACAGAGTAAGCCATGTGGACATTAATACAGCATCCTGTTGACAAAAATGCCAACAGATTAGTTTGTGGCATTAATGATGACAAAATGCAAAGGAGATTATTGTCTGAACCAGAGTTAACATTTGAAACAGTTCTGAAATTGGCCCATGCTATGGAATCTGCAAATAAAAATGGACAGGATTTACAAACACAGACCACAAGAGCGTGGGGAGATGGAAATTGCACATAGGAAATACAAGGCAAAGCGGGAAACAGATCCAAGCAACCGACAGAGCGTGTTATCATTGCGGATGCAAACATGGTCCCAGTGGGTTGCAGATTTAAAAATGAGAAATATCACATTTTCAGGTTGACAGGACACATTCTAAAAATATGTTGAAAGAAAACTGGGAAAACAGACTCACAAAACCATGATATAAAGCAGCCTCATAGTCATGGTACTTTTCAGGTTCTTGAGGAGGAAAATGGTGAGAAAGTATAAACTACTTCCTGATCTTCTATCTGTAATATTACTGAAATAAATATTCCTGTAACTCTTCTGCCCATCAGAGTTGGCAGCCACAAGGGCCGGGTTCAGTATCCAGGGGTTCCATTCTAATGACACAATACAAAACCGGCTCGAGCCCCCACCCAGTGACCTGGGACAACCATATACCACCCTTCTGGGCGCCTCTAAGAGGCAATACTTCCCCTCTCGCAAGCACAGAGTCTGAGTGTACCAAAACCCTTTTAATAACAGAGAGAAACAATGTGGCATTATATTAGGGGAAACAGCACAACCAGGATTCATAAACCAAACCATGAACCAGAATCCCTCCCCTCCCCCCCCCCACACCCAAGCAAATGGGCTGTGTCCTTCACCTTTGGTTCTTGAGTCCCACAAGCCCCAAAGTCACCCAAGGTCCCAAAAGTCCAACAGCCTGAAAGTTCAAAAGTTCATTAGCAGAGTTTTACCTCCCCGCCTGGGTGGAAATGGGGGGGGCAGGTTAAAGGGAACCTTACGTGGTCAGAGGCCGACTGCCCCACCTCTCCATGGCGTTCTGCTGCAGTCCTCACCATGAGCTGTTCCGTCAGCTGTCCAGGAACTGCTCTGCTTCACCCGCCACTCTGCCCTGTCAGCTGCTGCACACCGCCAGCCACTCCGCTAGCAGTCACCCAAACTGCTCTGCTCCATCCGCTGCTGCTGCACATCACCAGCCACTCTGCTAGCAGTCACCTGACCTGCTCTGCTGCTGCTGCTCAGCAATACAATTTCAGGCCCCCCTACTCAACCCAGTGATCTCAGTTTATAGTGGGGGGGGGGGAGGGGCTTAGTGCAGATGCCCTACATAGCCCAAAGTGAGTTCAGCTTAGCAGACTGAACCTAGACTCCTAATGGAATCAAACATTAGCTCTGACATTCCACAGTGGAGAGAGACAGGGTACAATAGACTTTGTAGGGCTCTCACAAAAAGGTATAGACATCTATCTATTGCCTCTCTCAGATCACTGGGGTTTGGAACCCCTACCCCTTGGCCAGTGAGTGCTACCTAGATGATGGTGAGTCCCTCCATCATGACAAAGGCCAAGTACATGTCCCAGTCCCTCATTCACGTAATCAGGTTAACAACATTTTATCATTCCTGCCCCAATAATAGAGAACCTGGAGATCCCACAGCAGCCGAAGTGACCATTTCGCTGCTGTGAGCTCAGACTAGGCACAGTGGGTGTGTCTATGCAAATAACATCAGCTGTAGTTATTTTCCACAGCTCACCACAATTCCCGCAATTCCCCACCAGATGTCAGGGTGGAGCTCATCCTGACACTGCTTACATCCCTAAAGTAGTCCCCATTCATAATGGGCTGCCTGTAAATTAAAAAAGTACAATTGGAGCTCAACATAGGATGTAATGTAACAATTACAAGCCAGAAACCTATGAGACCTTGTGGAAAGATAATGAACCATCTCCGCTGCAGAAATGTAGGATAAAATTAAAAGCATGCACTGCAAAAGCAGTAAAGATATTGGGAACCACCAATGTCAAAATATGCCAAGTAAGACATCTATTGTTGTCAGTGATTGCAGGCACTGGCTCTGAGTTGCTTAGTAGAGGATGGTTGGCTGACCTTTCACTGGGCTGGAAGGAAAAGCGCCCCACTGGAAATCAAATGATGATCTAATTCTGGAAACTGTTTGAAATACACATAAGGAAGTATTTAAAGATGAATTGGGCACTTTAAAAGATACTATTGCTAAAATCTACATAAACCCAAATGTTCCATAAACCACAAAGGGTCATTATTTTAGACAGGATCTGTACCCTGTGCCACAAAACAGAAAGTTGAAATTCAGTTAAAAAGACTATAGGCAACTAGTGTAAAGTTTTCTGAATCGGCTACACCAATAGCAAGTGTTGAAGCCAAATGGCTCCGTTCATATATGTGGTGACTGTAAGTTGACTGTAAATAGGGTCTCACAATTAGAACATTACCAAATTCCAAAAATTGAGGACCTGTTTTCAGTTTTAGCAGGAGTGCAAATGTTCAAAAAGGTAGACATGAGCCATTGCCAATGAGACCAGCTGCACCGCCTTGGAACTGACAGAGTGACCCTGATTGGCTGCTGATTTAGCAGCCCTGCTGATAAACCTGGCTCCCCACAGCAGAGTAGCAGGTTCTGAACATGTATGGTGCCTGGTGTTATGCTTATTCCAGCCCACATCCAGTTCTAGCTCCTGCTCCTGCTCCCCCCTGGCTTCCGACTTTGCTTTGATCCCTGGCTCTGCCTGACCCTCCGGTTCTGGCATTTGGTTTCTGTTTCACCCGTACTGATCCCTATCTCCGCCTCTGGTTTATGACTCTGCTTTACCCGTCTCTGGCATTTGGTTTCTGTCCCTCTGGCGCTGACCCTGGGCTTGTTTCCTAGACTTTGCCCACCCTGAACAAGCTCTAACTGGTAGGTTGAACTCTTGCTCCACCATGAGGCCTGACTGCCCTTGGTCTGGTCAGCTAGAAGAATCCAGATATTGCTGGACAAATTTGCCAAGACTTTCTCATAATCTTTTTTTACACAGAACAGTTGAGGCAGATGGGAATAGATGAGATTATTAATGCATTTGATCAAGGGGTTTGATCACTGCTTACTTTAGGGTTTTAGACAAGTAGACCATTACATTTCCCATCCAGGGTGACCAGATGTCCTGATTTTATAGGGACAGTCCCAATATTTAGGGCTTTTTCTTATATAAGTGCCTATTTACCCCCCCACACACACACACACACACCTGATTTTTTTACACTTGCTATCCGGTCACCCTATTCCCATTAATAATTGACCTAAGTTCCCAAGTTGTATGCAGTGGTGTTGTAGCCATGTTGCCCACACGATATTAGTGAGAAAAGGTGGGTGCAGTAATATATTTTATTGACCAACTGGTGTGAGAGACAAGATTTTGAGTTTACACAGAGCTCTTCTTCAGGTTTCTGAGTCAGTGTCTCAGACCCGAAGAAGAGCTCTATGTAAGCTTGAAACCTTGTCTGTCTCACCAACAGAAGTTGGTCCAATAAAATATATTACTACATCCACCTTGTGTCTCTAATATCCTGGGATCAGTGTGGCTACAACAACACTGCACACAAATTGGGATCTAGAAAGAACTTATTGCAATGGCCTTAGGTTATCTGACAAGGGCAAATCATTTGCTTTATGAACACTGGATTTAATCACGCTCCAACATTTCTACATTGGAGAGGGCCCTTCCTCCCACTCAGTAAACTCAGTGTACTTATTTCCCCTCAGCCTCACCCATGGCCCCAAGGCCACAGTTTTGTGTTGAAGGGAGAGGCCAAAGACAGGGCTGGTTAGGGTGGATGGGCCTTATCTGCCAATAACTCTGCACAGTTCTATATGGTAAAATAATACTTCCCCATGCTGTAATATCTCAGTCCCACTCCCTCATCCTCACACTAATGGATTTCTTAAAAAGAGGTCCAGAGGACATCTGTGAGTGGTAGAAAGGGGTAATCTAGCAGAATAACTATAATTTATATCTAATGCCAGGTAATGAACATCGTAAGAACCCAGGGACAGAGTCATCTAATGAAAAAAATGTGTGTGTGCGCACGCGCTTTACCCTGACCTCCACTCCAGTGCCATCCATTCCTGCACATTTGTCCAATTCTTTTCTTATGTTCTTAATATATGGGGCCAAATTCACTGCTTTGTGGTGCTCCATTGACACAAATCAGTCATAAATCTCTGTTTAGTTAAACCTGATTTCTGGTTGCTTAGAGTTGCCAGAATGTACAACGGAATCTCTTACATTAACTTGATAAAACCCTAATGTCAATATCTCATCACTATTTATATAACTCATTTATATTGAAAAAGAAAGCTCACCCTCTATGCCTAATAGAAAGCAAATAGTACTATAAGGGGGTGGGGCTGAGGGGAGGAAATGGATCCTGGCTTTGGATTTTTACTGTTTCCCTTGAACAGATCCCTTGGATCTATTTGAACCAAATTCAAAACTAAACAAAAGAAATAGGAACTCATGTTTATAAAAAATGAAGCAAATGTCTTCCTTCTAACTTCTCTAAAGGAACATCTCAGAGTTATGCCATGCTTCTTTGGTACTAAGCCTTGCACCTCTAGGCTTGGCAGTTCATAGCCCTGGCACCTCTGCATAAGTATGAATGTAAAAAATATTGCTCGATTCCCAGCACTTCTTTCGTTACAAATTAAGCACTGGAGTTATGCATGTCTCTACTTTAAATTGTTTGCTTTAATCTACTGTGCCAAATTACTCCCACAATATTGATGGGTCCTGCGCTTTCTCATCTTGTGGGGGAATTCAGGGAGCCTTTTTCTTGCCTCTGAACAGGGTATTAACTGTCCCACTAGTATCCTACAGGGGAGAAGGGGAGAAGGGGAGAGGGAGGGACCCGGGCCCACCCTCTACTCCAGGTCCCAGCCCAGGGGCCCTGAGGATAGCGGTACACCACTGGGATTAGCTACTCCTTCCCCTGGACTACTTCCTTCTCCTACTCTTCAGCTTGTGGGGGGCTTCCTACCCTCTCTCTACACAAGCCAGGTGTTCCATTACTTAGGGTCTGGGTCTTTCTTAGCTCACCACAGCACTTCTCCAAACTCTCTCTGCTCCAACTCTTCCAAACTCTCTCTGCTCCAACTCTTCCAAACTGTTCTCACCTCCAAACTCCTACCAAACACCCACACCTGTCTGCCTGAGGCAGGAGTTTTTATTAAGGCCTTAATTGACAGCAGGTGCTCCTAATTAACCTGCTTCCTGCTTCCCTAGTCTACAGGGAGCCACGCCCTAATGAACCTGGAGCTGATATATCTCCCCTCAAGCACTCTGCCACAGCTCCCTGACCTTCTTCTATCACACTACATAATGTTTTAATAGCTTTTTCAGCTGACATATTTAATCTCCTAATATTTCAAAATCATTTACATTGATCTCTTTAAACAGGTTTATTTATCTCAGGCAGTCAAAATACATTTGGTATTATTAGGTTCAAGAATAGCAGCTATGTTAGTCTGTATCCGTAAAGAAAGCCATTCCTGGCTTTCTTTTGGTATTATTACTTTTCTTTTGTTACATACATCATCAATCTAGTTCTGCATTGTTCCATGAAATATTTCATGTGCTACATGAATATTTACAGCATAGAGTGGTTATACTACTGGCTACAGTTCTGATTAAAAGAATGGCATATCTATCTCTCTGCCCATCCAAGTGTCTACTCTATATTGTAGTGAGAAGGAGCTGGGAACACACAAAGTACTCAGGACAGCATGGGTGTTTAAATGCTGCTTATCAGAGCATTTCCACATGGGAGTTAAAAATAGGCATTTGTTCATAACACATACTGTTTCAACAACATCAAATATTTTAAAAGACTAAAGATATAGATTCCTTTCTTACAGATCTCTGCTAATGTCTTCTCTTTGACTTTTTTTGAGATGGTACTGTACATAGAACAGAAGTCTGTAATTTACATAGCTACTGCCTTGGTTAATAACTCATAGCTAATGTCATACTATTCTCTGTGGATAAGTCAGGAATTCTAAACTTTTACTCTCTGGAATATCTAAAATCGGTGTTCATTTTGGCTGACCCTGCCTAGCTAACTGCGGTAGTGTTCAGTATATGCAGACTTCAAAAGGAGCTGTGCTGCTTACACCATGGCTGAATTTGGCTCGAAGGTACTATGATACTAATGGGAGTGCGAGTCCCAAATGCCCAAAATTGTGAACTGGCACTTTTCTTTGTGATCCTTGTTTTAATTTATATCTGGAAAAATATAATTTCAGTTTCTTGCACTATTTCTATATAAAATGAGTTTGCTAAGCAAACATTTGCAGTGAAGTATACTTAAGGTTAGTTGTATATTATGTATCTAGCTAGATTCTTATATGAAGACCCATCACCACAGAATATGAGCGTGCCCAAAATACGCATGGCTGTGTACAGAAACAATTGCTGCCCTGAAAAGCTTACAATTGAAAAAGCCAAATAAATGTAGGCAAAGAGACACAATATGTAATCAAAGGTTACATTAGCATTCTTCTAGCTAGTTCCAGGGTTTTTATTGTTTTGTTTATGAAATGATACTCAGTTCCTAACTGTTTCTCTTCCTGGGCATTATCAGTTTGCAGCTTCTGGTAGGCATCATAGCAGAAGTGGACATTAAGTAGAGAGGATTTGAAAGAGTGTAGCAGCCTTGCAGACCAATGCAGTGAGGGTATTGTGTGCTCAGGTAGTGGCCTGGAGGAAAGTACAAAGACATTTTTAGGAGACATGGGCAAATGGGGTACTGGAGTCATTTGTAGAGTAGAGATGGGGACCACAGGATCAGAGACAAAGGCAGATAAATAGGGAAGGGCAGAATAGTGTACATCCATAAAGCAAGGGGAAGAAGAACTTGATGTAGTGGATGAAGGAAAGCCGAAGGAAGGATTCAGAGTGGGGGGGTAGGTGGGGAATATAGATGAGATGGACAAGAAAAGTGATCTTACAGCTGTTTTGCATGGACCAGACAAAGTGGGTAATATGTGTATCAGGAAAGCTAGAGAGTGGAGGAGAAAGGAACCAACCTTCATTTGTACATGAAGGAAAAGTGGCAGACTCAGCAGGAAGAGCTCTCTGAGTTTTTACATATAACAGAGCCATAATCCTTTAAAAATAAATCCCTCAGACATTTTGGATACATGGGGCTTTCTGGATATACTCCACTCAATCCTGCAGTGGTAGCGGTATTCATTTTCTATTGTTCTTTTAAGTGTGTCATTCTTTTAGAAAGCTTATTTATATACAGAAGCAAATTACCATAGAATCCTAGAATATCAGGGTTGGAAGGGACCTCAGGAGGTCATCTAGTCCAACCCCCTGCTCAATTCCCAACTAAATCATCCCCGCTTTTTAAAAAAAATTAAAATATGTGCTCTCTGATACTTGAGGGGGAGGTGCTGTCCAAATGTGTGAACAAATAATAAACAAATGAACACATCTGCCCGATAATTCATAGCTGGAAATGGTTGCGTTTCAGGACCCAGTAGAGAAGTCTTGGAACTAGCTCATATGGTTATAAAGAGCAAGAGATAGTCACTGCTTGCTTTCATGCTGTCACCACTGATTTATTCCAAGAGAAACCAGGCAGAATTCTTTGCAAAGACTGTTTCTAGTAGGCGGAAGAAGTCTCAGATCCAATTTTAGAAATACACACAAATACACTCCCTTAGAGTCCAAAATGCACTGACAAACCTACTCTATCAATAACCAGGTTCAGTCTACAGACTTTCTGTATGTTTCTAGATCAACTCTCCTGGATAGGTTAGACTTGATTTTTAAAAATAAGACAAAATTTAAGACCAAAACACAACCCTGCCAGTGAGCAACATACTCATCTTACTAAATGGAAAACCCTTTTATTTCCCCAAGGGGTCAGCCTGAGTGCACATAGGCTGGTGTATGCACTGGGCTTCCTTTGATTGGCCGACATTTTTTCCCCAAGCAGATTGATATACAATATCCTATGTTGTTTCTGCATATCAGTTCCTACTAATGCATGAGCTGGCATGCAGTGGTAGCTGGCAGTGGATAAAGAAAGAAAGGGTAAAAAAAATTAACAATAAGAAAACAACTAGTTGGGTTTTTCTAGAGCTAGACAAGGTCCATGAATGAAAGGTGGTTATCTAAAGCAGAGCTGTACCATTATGTTACTTTGGGAATTTATAAAAATTGTAGAATCTGTGAAAATAAATGGACGCAACGTGTTGAACTCTACCTAGAGTGGTATAAAGGTTATTTTTAATAGACTATACAACTAAAGACTAAACAGGCCTAAGGGAGGTAGAGCCAGATTTCTAAAGGTATTTATGCCCCTAATTTCCAGCAGAATCAATGAGAGTTTTGCACTTAGAGACCTTTACATATCTGGCCCTTAAATCCCATAACTAAACATTGGCTATATTTTCACTTTCACCCACAGTTACAGAAGGTAAAGTACATTATCGTTCTATCTAAGCCATATCAAAGATGTTTTGGAACAGTGTATTACAGGATCTGATCCTGCACCATGGAAGTCAGTGAGAATTCCGACATTGACTTTTGTGGGTACAGCCTGAGGGCCTTAGGAAGAACTGCACAGTATAAAGGGTGCTTATCTCCCTCCCTGCCCCTCATATTAGCTATTCACAAATTTACCAGTTGTCAGCAATGTTATTACTCAAATCATGAGCCAGATTGGTTAAATGTTTCATCCTCAGTTTATTTATTCAGCTTTACAGCTTTGGCTGCATGTGCTAAAACCGCTCCAATTAAAACCAGAGACCTGCAGGGCAAAACACTGACTGACATGAAGTAAACAAGGCATGTGCTCTGAGTAGATGATACATTTGTGACATACTTTTTTGTGTGTGAGAGAGCTTAATAGTTTTCTTATTTGTTAATCTGCAGCATTCTATAACAAGGATTGATGGAATCTTTTTGATTTACTGCAGACTGCTGCAAAATTTGTCTGTACACAGGAATATACCCTATATGGCTAAACCACCCTGAACACGCCCGATCCCATCTGATCTCAGAAGCTAAGCAGGATTGGGCCTGGCTAATACTTGGATAGGAGACCTCCTGGGAATACCAGGTGCTGTAGGCTTAACACCTGGCAGTAGATATAAAATGCCTCCAATAACAGATGGAATGACACATCGGTTGGAGTATACCCCAGTTGTATCACTGGTTGTGTCCAGTCTAAGCGGACCCTGCCATAGTGCAGGAATAACGCTAGGAAAAACACACAGGAATATACCCTACACAGGAAAACAGCTCAGGCTCTTGCAACTTCTGAGTAGATTATTTTTCACATGAGCTCGGTCAGTTTTATATTATGCTTGAATATATACTGGTTGGGGATTTTTTGATTATTTTTTTTTTATCACACAATGCTGATTTGTCAAAAAGTGTTTGTGGGAAAGAGTCAGTTTTTTATTCAGCTTTCATCTGGAAAGATTTTTCAGGTTGAGGATGGGATTTCTGGAGAGCGACTGATCAAGACAACCCATAATAGCCAACTGCCTAGTGTTTAGGGCATTCACATGGCTTCAAGTCCCTGCTCTGTCTGATTTGGAGTAGGGACTTCAACCTAGTTGTCCCACATCCCAGATGAATGCCTGAAACAATGGACTATTAAGTCAGTCTTTCTCTCTCAGTCACTCTTGTTGGAGATTTTGCAGATCCAGACTAACATGGCTACCCCTTTGATACTGGACACCATCAAGATAAATTTGATGGTGATCATGGCCAATTGTGAGGATTCCCAAGCCACTGTTGCCTCCTATCCCTGTTCGTTCTCCACTTCCTGAGTAGGGCTTATCATTAGTTTGGTGACTAGTGAAACCTCGGCCTGGGCTTTTCCCTTCTTGCAACAAGCTAACCACTTGAGGGTTTGAGCCATGTCATCCATCATTGGTGACCTCAACGACACATGAACTGCCCAGGCTGCATTTAAATGCTCTGGCAAAGGCACTAGCTTGTTGCCAAATATGCTGCTGAATGTCACTGCTGGGCCTCAGACACTGAATAGAATGACCTCAGGAGGTTATTTAGCCCAACCCCCTGCTCAAAGAAGGACCAATCCCCAACTAAATCATCCCAGCCAGGGCTTTGTCAAGCTGGGCCTTAAAAACCTCTGAGGATGGATATTCCACCACCTCCCTAGGTAACCCATTTACCTTTGATAAGGCTCTGGCATGATATTTCTCAGGGGATTTTGGTGAACAAGAGAACTTGTTTCTGAAATAAAAGTCTTTTTCTCCCCTCTGTCCTGCCTACCAGTTGCTACGGAAGAGAGATTGTATAGATATTTCACTCTCTGCCTCTCCCTAGCTGGGGGAAAATGGGAGCTCTCTCCTCTAGACTTCAAACTGAATTTGCTCCCCGAGCTAGTAGGTTTGCAGTCTTTACCTATTGTTTTACAGTACTTGACTTTTCATTTGCATAAGATTCATTAGTTTCTTCCTGGATTCTAATTTTATCACATTGTTTCTCAGGTTTGTGATGTAGAGTTCAGAGCTAGCTTTTTAATAATGTCATTTTATTACTAGGCTGCTCTGAATGGGGACAATGTTTTAATTATTTAATGAAATCAGCGGCTCATTTTAGTCAGAATGTGTCATTTTGTTTATTTCATGTTTCCTACACATACAAAACCTTGTTTCTTCAACCTCACAATTCTATTACACTATGTATGTTTTTATTGGTTCCCACTGGCAAAACTGTTTTGTTCAATTTGCTTTTTATTCAGCTGATGTATGGAACTATAATTTCCTAGATGGTTGAGCCTTTCATTAATTCCACCATTGACTTGTTTTTTATTACACACACACACACACAACTTTTCTCTTGCTTTCTGCAAACTGATACATACATGAGCATAGGCAATATCCTCCGTGAGGTTTCTCTTTATGATTTGGTAACTCAGTTTGTTTTTCTGCAAGCTTCTTTCCCATTTCAGCAAACTGTAGCTATTTTAAATCTCAGAGATTGGAGTACTTCATTATTTTACATATATTTTTCATATGGTCAACTATTTAGATTATGTATAATCGAGATTAGTAACTTGGAAGCAAGTAGACAAATATATTTATCTATAAAAAAGTTAGGTGTAAAGAGAAATAAAATTCAAGCATTCAAAATGGTCTCAAAGAGGATTGTTCATCCAATTAGTGCACCTTGAGACTATCAACCAACAAAACAAATATTCCCATAAAAATCACAATCACTTTATTTTACTGGTTCAACCATATAAAGATCCTAGGATAAATGAAAATAGAACATAAAACATCCGACTAGTCTCTCAGATTTTAAGGTACTGTGAGAAAACTGCCTTTTATCCTCTCCAGAGCCATAAGAGACTAACAGTTGCATCAACCTCTCTTTTATGTGGCTCAGATCACCTGGTAGCTAATTACTAGTTAGGGATAATTACCCTGCAGTTACATCAGATACCTTTTTATCCACAAATCTCTGGAACTTTTAATTTGTTTATTTGGCACATTCTGATCCAGCTTCCACTGGCAGGAATGGTGACAGTATGTCAATAAATATTTTTACTTAAAAGTAGTCTTGTTTTTATTATCTCAGTTACTTAAGTCCAGACAGAAATTACAGAGCTAACAAAGGTATATCTTGTATCAGTCTAATTCCTCCTACCTATCTTTCGATGATGTGAGTAGTTGCTGAAGTATTTTCAGGAAAGTGATTTTGTGCATATGACTTGGTTGAAATAGGGGTTATTGCCAGTCAAAAATAAAAATAAAAATGCAGACACTTTTTTGACTTATGAAGCAAAAAGAAAACCCCTACATTTTTTTAGTTCTTACTTCAGAAATACTTTGTGTATTTGTAAACAATACAAGGGCAGGCAAACTAACAATCCTGTGGTGTAGGCAGATGGTGAAAAATGCCATTTTAAATGAAAGCCTGACTACAACATTTACATTTGATTTCCGCAGTGTCAAGAAGCCCTACCCTTAACTTCTCCTCACTCTGCAATCGCTGAATATTATCATATTTGTGATATCACAGCTCAGAAATACAATCCTCTGGTAACAGAATAGTTAGGAAATTGAGTGTTACACACCAAAGTTCTGATGTATTTGGATCTTGGATTCTGATTCAATATAAGAACATAAGAATGGCCATACTGGGTCAGATCAATGGTCCATTTAGCTCAGTATCCTGTCTTCCGACAGTGTCTGGTCCAGATGCTTCAGAGGGAATGAATATTGGCTGACTTGTTCCCTGAGATCCAGTCCCAGCTTCTGACAGTTGGAGGTTTAGGTATACCCAAGCATGGGGTTGTGGCCCTGACCCTCTTGGCTAATAGCCATTGATAGACTTGTCCTCAGCAAACTTACCTAATACTTTTTTGAACCCAGTTATACTTTTAGCTTTTACAACAGCCCTTGGCAATAAATTCTACAGGTTGCATTGTGTGAAGAATCTTTGTTTTAAACCTGCTGCTTACTAATTTCCTGTGACCCCTGGCTCTGGTGTTATGTGAAGGTGTAAATAACACTTTTGTATTCACTTTCTCTCCACCACTCATGATTTTATAGACCTTTATCACCCCCCTAATCCTCTCTTTTCTAACCTGAATAGTCTCAGTCTTTTTTATCTCTCCTCATGTGAAAGCTGTCCCATACCCTTAATCATTTTTGTTGCCCATCTCTGTACTTTTCCATATTCATCTTGTGAAAAATATCGATATTTTGATATTTTTCTCTGAATGAGGACAAACCCCCCAAAATTTCAATACAGTAGACTCTCAGTTGTCCAGGATGATAGGGAGAAAAATAATTCTGGTTAATAAAATCCTGGATAATCACCATCCATAGGAAATATGGGGAGTGGGGGTTGATTCACCAGCCATCCTGTGCTGGGGGGAGGGGCTGTTGGTTCACTGGCTCTCCTGCGCCCTGGTAGGGTTTTTTTGTGTGTGTGCTTGGGGCGGCAGCAAAGCCAGAGCCAGCCATGCGAGTTGCGTATATCTTTTTTGACATCCTGGTTAATCCACATCCTGGTTAATCCAATCCTGGATAATCGAGAGTCTACTGTATTTTCAAAAAATAAAATTCCAAATCTAATTTCATTTCAGGTCAGTTAAAATGTTTCTAAATGAAACATTTTGAATTTGTTGAAAGTGTTCTAACTCTTGTAATTTTTTATAAAAATATATAAAGTAAATTGTGAAATAAGTTATTTTGAAACACAAATCCAAATGTTTTAGTTCTGAGAATGTTTTAAAAACCTTTCCCTCTGAATTTTTTAAGAATTAAATTTCATTGAAATGGATACAATTTCATGAAAAAACTCCTTTTGATGAAAATTTTCTGACCAGCTCCAGGAAAGATGACATTACCATTGAAGCAAAAACTTGTAAAATCCTTGTTTGGAAAGACTAAAGAGCAAAACAATTGCATTGGAGAAATACATTTGCCCACATAAATTAACTAGAGAATATTTGTCCTCTGACTAGTTTGTGTGCATGTGGTGAAAAATTTTAATTTCAGGAGCTCATTAGGACACACAGTACCTCATCTAAAATACCATATTACTAGGATCATATCTTTTTATAATAAACACAATTTTTATGACTAAGATGGGGTTTTTTATATCAAATCTTCAAATTTAGCAATGTGATATGAAATTAATTTGGAAATAATGAAGTCAACCTGTTCTTTGTTGACAGAAGGGAACATAAGTCATTTGAAACAGTTAGCCTACTGCATTTGACAGATTTTCTGTTGCTATAGTAAATTGCCAAAACAGAAGCTTCTTACTGAAGAGACAGTCTCTATGTGTTCTGATTCTTTGCATACAGTGTGTAAATATATGTATGTATATATGCCTTCAATATGCAAACTGGAACTTTTGGATTTGCTATTAGTCAGACATTGTGAATTGATTTTCAGATGTGATCTCTTTGACTTGCATTCCCTCAAAACCCTTGTATCCAGAGAGTCCAAATTTATCATTTCTTCCTTAATGCTCTATTTGCAACAGCTGTAGAAAATTAGCAGAGAGCTGAAACATCTACAAAAAACAGCTCTTCAGCTAACTTTACAAGGACTGTACATTTGGGCTTCCAGAGAGAGTCAGGGAAGGGCTATGGTGGAAGCTGTGATAAGAGAATGAGTAAGACAGTAGCAGATGGACACACTTGATTTATTTTTTATGGGCTACCATAAATTGTCAGATTGACAGTTGAGTTTTTCCCTCTGTCACTTGTATAGTTCTTTTGGACTGGATTATTGTGATAATTTACTAAAACCAATTCACATCTGATGTCCCCCTCCACCTCCTCCCCTGAAAAAAAATTTAGGTTAATCTTGATGCTCGCAAATTTGCAGAATTTAGTGCCATTTTTTGTCCTCATAAGGATATTCAATCTCTGTTTTTTGCATACAGACATGTGACTTGCTCAGATCAACCTCCTCACATATGCTTCAGTCCACCAAAATTCTGCCAAGCCTCCAGAATATATGTGTCTCCGTGTTGCTTCTGTTTGTGGAATTAGCTCTTTAGGCAGCAGCACATCTTGGCCAAAAATGGGCCCAAATCCCCCAAATTGTGAAGTTTTCATATTCAACCATTTTTTGTTAGTAGATTTTCATATGGTTTGGGATTCATAAATTGCAATTGGTATTTGGCAGAACATTATGATTTTAGGCTTATTTAGATGTTCGGTCAACATGTAGCTGTCTTCCAAACATTGTTCTTAAAAAACTGATACTTTATACACTATATGTTGTCATCTAGTCCCAATGATCCCATGCTTCATTATAACTGTTAAAGGTACAGAATGTTTTTATTTATGTCTCAGAATGTCTTCATTTTTAATGTATTACTGTGACCCAAAGGCTTCTTCGTGCCAACTGGCAGAGGTTATAGCAGTGCATAAGAGTTACAGGGATCCTCTGGGTCTATTATTTACATTCTAGTTCACCAAAGTGTCATGGAAAATTTCTCTGAAAGCCTGTTACATTGATTATTATAATCTTTGTGAAATATACATGCAGATAATATACAGGAGATATGTATATATAGTAGAAACTATGCGCTTAAAGTCTTGTAGTTAAAGGCAAGTAATCCAGAGATAGTCTACATTAAGTCAAATTCCACTAGACTGAGGGTGGGAGACTTTTATCTCCCTTGCTGACCATTGTGTTGTCCTATCCCTGGAAGTTAGCATGCATACTGAGCTAATGAAGATATTGCAGAGACTTCAGAAGGAAAGTTTACAGAAAGAGCTAAACAGCAGGACTGTGAATTCTGTTTTAGAGGGAAAGAAGAAAAAGGACAGATGCAGAAAGACACCCTGGCATCCTTCTTCTGGGCAGACAAGCTTCCAACAGTCTTGGTCTTGTGAAATGGGGGTCTCAGCCATGCTGGTTGAAAAACTCTGAGAAAGACGTTGGGTAATCAGTACTTTATTAGACAAGAGGGTATTGTGTTAGTCAAATTTAGATGCTAAAATGCTTTTTATAACTTTATTTTATATGTAACTCTTTGTTTCCAATATTTCTGCGAGCTATCATTTGTGTCTCTGTTCTTCATTAAATAAAGTTATACTTGCTTTCTCTAAGTGGCAAATCTAACTGTTGTGCGTTAAGCGGAGCCATGTTCTAAGGTGTAACTGGTTAGCTCTGGTGTACAGTTCCTTTGGGAACAGAGGATCTAGTAATTCTGAGAACGTCCGGTGGATGAGGGCTGGACTCTGCAGGGGGATGCTTGGAGAACTCATTGGTTGGAGTGTGTCTATTGCTAGCCTGTGTGAGCGACAGCAGAGCCAGGGAGAGCTGAGAGGGAAATGCTTGTGTTGCCTGTGGCTGGAAGAGTCAAGGAACTGACTCCTGGCAGGCAGAGAACGCTTTTTCATGCTAATGATAGCTGGTAGCAAAGCTCCTCACAACCCTGAGAACCTCTGTGAAGAATCATTTACACTGTTTCATTGATTTATAGTTTCATTTTATCTGGATCCTATAGTCTTTACTTTCTTTAACTTTCTAATAATACAATCTCCAAGACCACAGCTCAGAAGGCACAATCTTCTAGACGGTTTTGCAGATAATTATGCAATTTTGGGTCTGTTCTGATTTGGAACAAGAGTGCCCCTACCTTATTCACATTTCCACAATTGTTATGGAGGTGGGAATTGTACTGTGTGCTACTGTTTGGATACATATCATCGCAGTGCAGGTCAGCCTCATCCTGCTTTTCTCAGAAGCCACCAAATATGTGCACCAGTGAAGTGAAAGGAAGTGGATAATCTGGATAGCATCTGACAAATGTTTAATTAGAACAGGCTCCAAAGTTGGGCCCGTACAAGAGTCAGTGGTTCCTGAGAGCTCTACCAATGACTACTTTGTGCACCCTTTTCCCTGCCCTTTTTCTGGAGTACCACTGACTCATGGCAATGAGCCCCACTGTCCACAAGTTGACCCCCAAAAAACTGAATACAATTTGTTAGGAAAATTATTTTAGCTTCAAAAGCACTGACCATGCCACAGCACTGACTGTAGACAGCATTATAAAATAAATAATCAATATTTAGATGAAATGTTAAGGGTCCACAAAAGATAATCTTAAAGACTGAATTGTTAACCTAGCGAAACAGGTGGAAAATCCTGGACAAGCTTCCGAAACGTTTATCTTTTACAAATATTACATAATAGTACATTAATTTAAATATTTTCTAGGATTCTGGACAGAATGGCATGCTTTGGATTAAAGATTAAGGTTAAAGATTGGGACCCAGAATTTCATGGGAAGATTGTTTCTTTGTTCTATGAGAACGCACAGATGGTCATCAGGGTAAGGTAAGGGAATAAATGGCTAAGAAGCCTGTTCTGCCTTTCGAAGAACAAAGGAACAAAAATGCTCTCTCAGATCTTGTAATCACATAAAAGTAGCAAAACATTGATTTAGAACATTTGACCTGGGTAGATAAATGTACAAAGATAGAAAATCTTTACACCTAGAAATCAGCCAATATCCATCTTCCAAAAAGAAAAAAACAACCAAAAACCAAATAAGGGCAGCATATTCAGACTTTTCTCCTTGTGCTAAATGGACATCTTCAAAAACTCTCACATAAAAGGAAACCACAGAAGTTTAGTCAGTCTCATATTTATAAGTTTGTGTTACTAACTGTACTATCAATAAGCCCAAATATTTATGGAGGGATAGCCTAATAGTTTCCTGTGGCAATGCATTTACTGGGCCTGATTTCTTGCATGCTCAAAACTTGTTGGGTAATTTGGATACTTACATTTTGTGGGCCTTGTACATTCCTTAAGTGTATTCTCAAAAAGGGAGAGTTTAGTTATTAAGATCAGTATATTTAACAAATAATTCTGATACTTGAACATATTTGTACAGAGCAATTTACGTGCAAATCCAGATGGTTTTTGATAGGAATACCAGATGTTATAAAGTAAAATGGAAAGTGTGTGTAGAAACTTATTGGCATATGTATTAAGTAATTGTGTAGTTTTATGTGGCAATCACTCATGAGTATGAGGGAAAATCTCCCTTTTCCCCCTCAAACTGGGAAGGCCATAGTGGCGTTTCTACGGATACCAATTTATTATTAATCATGATATGATGAGACTACTGACAATGGCATATAGCCGATCTATGACTGTTAGTAGTAAATATCTCCAATGGCCTCTGATGGGACACCAGATGGGGAGGGCTCAGAGTTATAGAGAATTATTTCCCACGTGTCTGGCTGGTGGATCTTGCCCCTGTGCTCAGGATCTAACTGATCATCATATCTGGGGTTGGAAAGGTATCCAACCTTCCCTTCCCTTCCCTCCCACCCCCCACCTCAATTCCCTGGTCAGATTAGCAGAGACCCCGTTTTTTTGTTTGTTGGTTTGTTTGTTTGTTTTTTGCCTTCCTCTGCAGCATAGAGCATGGATCACTTGCAGCAGTGTAAATGGCAGATTCTCTAACTTGTAGTCTTTAAATCATGATTTGAGGACTTCAGTAACTCAGCCAGAGGTTTTGAATCTATTACAGGAGTGGGTGGAGGAGGTTTTGTGGCCTGTAATGCTCAGGTCAAACTAGATGATCATGATGGCCCCATTCTTCCCTTAGAGTCTCTGAGTCTAAAGGGTGTAACTAGCTACCAGTTATCCACATGAGACAGGAGAAAGGAATCCCTATAGTATATTCCATTTTATCTATGGTACTTTGAAGGTGCCTATCACCTTGGTATGTAAGTTCTGTGTGAATCCTATACATACTCTGTTCCCAATTTTCCATTTTTGTCCTGGATTGGCAAATTCATAGAGTATAGTAATGCCCCAAAGCAGATGCATTTGAGGGGCTAGAAACAGCCTGTATTTCAGACTGAGGCCACACCAAAATATCTCTTCTCGAGGCTGATAAGGTCAGATAGCCATATTTGACATACTTGAGTGCTTGAATATCCCCAAATCAGTGTAGTTTTATCTCAAACCCCTACTTAGTTGTAGATTTCTTCCTAAAGTTGGTGCACTTGAGAATATTCCATGGGTGTTATTGTTTTGTTTTTAAAAAATCCTATATATTTAATAAGCAGGAACATCTTAAAATTATGTAGAATAAAATTAGTTTAAGGATTTTCAACGAATTATTATTATTAGTAGTATATATATTAGTAGTAATATAGTAAGAAAGTAGTAAAATATATTATAGGTGATAGTGCCCTAAAGAACTAAATTTAAATCAAAAACATTTTGGATTATACTTCTATTTAGTTGACTTTTTTTTTGGATCATCCAAAGACATATTTTCTAATTGATTTTTGACTTTGCTGCTGTCAACACCTGGCTCTCTCTACCCCTTCATAGATGTCTCTTAAATTGGTGGCTCTGCTTCTTAGACAGGAGTAGCAAAAATCATCTGTTTGTTAAGCAAGGCCCAATAGAAATGAAGGGATTTAATATTATTCTTTGAGGAATATGTACACTTGCTAGAGAGAATTCTGTTGTTCAGATGTAACTATTTTAATTGGGTGATGTGGAAGCTGCATTTGACACGCGAGTTAAAATGCAGCTTTAAGACCAGAATATAGGGTCACTACAAGTTGCTTTGGACAAATCTAATACAGTAGACCCTTGATTATCCAGGATTGGGTTAACCAGGATATGGATTAACCAGGATGTAAAAAAAAAAAAAAAACTTGTAAATTTCAGGGTCGGCTCTGGCTTTGTTACCTCCCCAAGCACACAAAAAAAGAACCCCACCAGGGCACAAGGCAGCCAGTGGACCAACACCCCCTCCCCCTGGTGCAGGGTGACTGGTGAACCAACCCCCCTGCCCCCATATTTCCTATGGATGGTGATTATCCGTGATTTTATTAACCAGGATTAATTTTTTCCCTATCATTCTGGATAATCGAGACCAGGATGTAACCACTGTAACCAGATTAGTCAGTAAACAATATTTTTTGCTGAATCTGCATATTACTTGTATGCACAATTACACTTAATTTTTTTTTGCTAAGATCACTTCCTTTTTTGTCTTTGAATTTTTGTATGCAGCAACATCACTTGATCAGAACTATTTGATGCAAAAACTGGGGTTATTAAGGAAAAGTTTAAAATAAAAAAGTTTAAACTGGTGTCTAGCAAACTACATCTCATGCACATATACAGTGAACAACATTTTTAGGAAATCAGATCCTTAATAATTTTAAATGATCTAGTTCAGAGTTTCTTGTTCAGTACTTCCTGTTTATTAAACTGTATTGCTTACATGCAGTTTCTTTTTGCAGATAATTAAAGAGATGCTGTCAAAGTAGAAAGGAAAGAATATTTGTTAAAAAAATATATTTTTAATCATTTATGGTATATTACGTTTAATGCATGATTTTGCAAACCTAATCTTCCCTGATTAGTATCTACTCATAGGAGGAGTTCCATTAAGGCCCTAATAACTTATATGCATTCTTAACTTTATGTATTTTGAGCAGTCTCATAGATTTAAACACATGACTTTAATACATGAGAGAGGTAGCCGTGTTAGTCTGGAATAGCAGAGGTAACAAAGAGTCCTGTGGCACCTTAAAGACTAACTAAAGTATTGAAGCATAAGCTTTCGTGGGCTAATACCCACTTTGTCGGATGCCAGCAGTCTTTAATACATGTAACCTAAACACATTGACTTTAAAGGAACTCAAGAACCTGTTTAAAATAAGGCAGGGGTTCATTAATTCTGTTCCTCAAGATACAGTTGTGCAGTTCAGCCAACATCTGTGTTGTTTTTGCTTCCTATTAGCAGCCACAGATTTGTTAAACACTAGGCTTCTCATGTTGGAGAATATATTTCTTTAAATAAAATCATTATTTCTTAAAGGGGTAACAAGGTAACGAAACACCAAATACACTGAGAATCAACAGGTAGGCTGCTTTTAGGAGACATTCATGTATGTACTTAAATCTATCCCTATTCAGTAAAACACTCAAACACATGCTTAATTTTAAGCAC
Organism: Sternotherus odoratus; assembly: GCA_032164245.1. Classification (NCBI taxonomy): domain Eukaryota; kingdom Metazoa; phylum Chordata; order Testudines; family Kinosternidae; genus Sternotherus; species Sternotherus odoratus. Next base: position 257,908,376 of record JAVMKO010000001.1, on the reverse strand, counting down.
ATGCTTAAATCCCATTGGAGTCAATGGGATTTAAGCATATACTTAAATACTTTTCTGAATAAGGATGGATTTAATAAATAAATAAAAATATAATTAAAAGTCATCATTCAAACAGTCATAACAAAGGGCAGCAAGAAAAAGTCAGAATCAAACAGGTTTTTGGCTTATTATGTATATAAAACATTCACCTGGTTACCACTGAATAGCCAAAGGGTTCCTACTAATAGATATAACAGCCAAAAGGATTGCTGAAGATAATATGTGATATGGGTAGTCAGGTGCTCAACTCAGTATAAAACCTTGGTAAAATACATAAATATCTAACTGGATTCTAATAGCAGAATTTTACATTAAGCATACATTAGCATATTCTACCTAGAAAAAATCCTAATGTTATCACCTTTACAAATATGATAAAAAGTAATGTGCAATTATGATACAATGGATTGTCTACACTGTCAAGGATTGTATGTGTAAAACTATTTCCCAATAATTTTTTTTATAAAATTCTTAGACACAATAGTAATATATTGTACTCATTTATGTATAGAACTGATTGGATTATTCATTGCTATTAAATTTCCCAATATATTTAGCCCTGTTTTTCCCTTTGTGAATTATTCACAGGCTGATTTACCCAAGTAGTAATATTTCACCATTTTTCACCAACTAGTATTTACAAACAAATTTCAACTTATGGACTGCTTGCCAAATATCTACTTTGACCAGGTCTTCAGCTATTTTCTAGTTGATACTTGTGATGTTTGATATTCCTGCTTTCTGGTTGGAAGACAGAAACTTTTAAAGCAGGAGAATAACAAATTATAAACACTGAAAGATGACTGGTGGGTAATAAGTTCTTTTATGTAAGAATTTTCAGATGAATCAATATTTGTACTAACATTCAAGAAGCTTTTAGAATTTTCAAGCATTTTTACATATGTATTGGCAGTCATGCAAATGCTCATAAATACTATTGATACTCTTGTGCTCAAATATCAGCAGTGTGAATTCACATGGTTTATTTGTGAAAATATTCACAAACTGATCTTTGACCTATTCAGGCATCTCTAATTACATGCTAGCCTTAAATTTTTAAAAATTTATAATTTCTGATTTTTTTTGGGGGGGGGGGCAAATTCTTCAGTTAAAAAGGGAGAAACTGGATTTTTAAGAGGCCATGCTTTTACCTGCCCTACCGGGGAGCTATATTTTTGATAATTGGGACACGGGTTGTTACTTCCCAACTCCTTGGACAAAAAAGCAGACATTTCATCCTCTCCTCTTTTTGAACAAATTGAATTAGTGTGATAAATGAAAAGAAAATTCTATTCTTTACACATGTTGCTCGGCCCCGGCAGTAAAAGAAGGGTAGTGGTACAGTGCAGGATCATTTTTCACTCTCATGAACCTTTGCTGTAAATGCTTCTCCTTCCAAAAGCTCTATAATATGAGCAATGTGTAGGAAACTTCTCTGCTAGCAATTTCCCCTTTCATACACTTTCCTCATGTAGCTTTCCCCCAAAAACATCTGTCGCTAACAAATTGAAGGCCTCTGATGATACAGAAATGTGTATTGGACTTTGAAGAGGAAATATAGAAACTTAATGCAAACTTTAAGTGACAGAGGAGTCCTAAGAACTCCATCCTTTCAATTTTGAATGACTATCTTTGTCATCTATATGGGAACAGAATAGCGAATTTTAAGTGGTGGTGTGATGGTGTGTGTATAAAGGACTATGAGGGACCTGGCCAGAGGACTAAGTTGTGAGAGGGGCAAACCCCCCAGCAACAGAATAGTTGCTTCACCAGATGTGACTTAAGGTATGTCTATATTGCAAAAAACAAACACCCTCCTTCCCACCCCCCACAATACACCCATGGCAGTGAGTCTCAAAACCAGGTCAGCTGACTCAGGCTCACACTAAAGGGCTAAAAATAGCATAGTAGCCGTTCACATTCAGGCTGGAGCCCAGGCTCTGAGACCCTCCGCTTATGTTGGGTTTCCGAAGTCAAGCTCCAGCCCAAGCTATTTTTAACTCTTTTGTGTGAGCCTGAGTCAGTTGATCAAGGCTCTGAGACTCACTGCCAGAGGTGATTTTGTTTGTTTGTTTGTTTGTTTGTAGTACAGACACACCTTAAGTGGCTGATGAACAAGAGCTGAGACAAGTCTGCCCGTAGAAAGAGAAACATTGAAGTCAGAGGAGACTCCAGAGGAAAGAGGGAGCTGACTGGAAAAGATCTGCTGCTACAAAGGGCTGCATGTTGCCTGGGAGATTGTGTCATTCTCCAAGGTAGGACGTGGCCCAGGCAAACAGCAGCAAGTCTACTGAATAAGACCCTAGCTGCTTAATATGGGGTCGCTTGGCTGGAACCCAGAGGAGGGGGAGGGCCTCTGTTCTACTGATCCCCAAGGAAGTGGAGGTAAAAACCCCTGACACAGGGTCAAGGACTGCTGACCCTAGGGTGGGACTGAAGGCTTAGGACAGGGTCATTAGATTTCTACTTGATTGGACTATTTATTACCCTGGAAGAAGTGAGACTATGAGGGACCTTGGCAGAGGGCTAATTTGTGAGATGGGCAAACTCCCCAGGCTCAGAGAATGACCACTGACAGGGTCACCAGAACTGGAGAAGCTGCTACACCACACTTGGTCATGAGGGGTGCACTGGCCAGTAAGAGACTTCCCGCCTAAAGAGGGTTTAAAATGGATGTCAGAATTCCATATTCTCTTGCACTGTATTTTCTGAGAAGCAGCTCTGGTATAATATTACTTTTTGATGTAGTAATAAATAAACCAGCAGAGAAGTCGTGACCAAGAAGCCCATGAAGAATCACATGTAATTACAATAGAAATCCAGTTGTTTTCTACCTCAACCTCCACTAGTGCCGTTAAAGACTTGCTGGGGTGGGGGTGGGGGTAGATTTTTTCAAAGGTGTGAATGGCAGTTAGATGCCTAAGGCACATAGACTTCCAATGGGTGTTAAACACCTAACTGCTATCCATGCCTTTGAGAATTTCCCTCCATTACCAATCACTGTGTTCAGAAGTCTCCTGAGATTTACTGTGGGCCCACAACTCCCAGTGACTTCAGTGTTGAGGTATTTTGCCAGTCTGTGAGAAATGCTCAGCACACTGCAGGATGGGTCCTTGGGGAATTATTCTGAGAGGTGATAAGGTCCTAAATGTCTCATTAAGTGAAATAGGAGTTAAATCTTGTGCTTGGTCTCATGGCTACATGCCGTTCTCTGGGCCTACACACGCAGCTGGGTATATATTGGATCCTCTCTTCAGCCTAAGACAGGATATTGCAGATATCACCAATGTACCACTTCCCTGGTCTGATCACCACCTTGTCAAGGCATAAATCAGAGACTTTCCTCCTTCCAACAAGGGCAATGAGCAACCAAAGTTTGTCTGCCCCTGAAGACTCCTGAACTATCTAGGTTTCCAACTCATCCTAGGATAACAAGCCACCCAAATACAAGGGCATGACACTGTTGTCCTCTGTCATTAATGCCTTGGCCCAAAGCAATCTATTCCCCCTCCAATACTGTATTGCTAAGTATAGCCAATTGCTTGACTACTCTCTCGGTTCAATACTAAAATTATTTAAGAAACCAAATAGCCAATCTTAGTCAGTTTACTATGAAAAGACAAAGCAATATACTAAAGGAGGCATACATTCCACCCTTTTGGGATGTATCTCAAAGTATTCATCTTGCATAATGGATCTGATTAAAAATACTCATCTTAGACGATATTTATAGTAGATCTGTTGCAAGTTAGAGAGTATTTTATACATCATCTGTACATGGTTTTTCTCTACCATCCTGCACCTTTCCTTATCTTTTGAATACCACATTTCAAATGTCAGTGGTCCAAAAAAAGCACCCCCTAAAACTTTACCTGGCCATACCAGTTATGTTTTATCTTTGAGAAGGTTTATTTTTGATTGTAAGAGCTGAGTTCAGCTGTTGCAAAGTGTTGTGGGATATACCCAGGACTGTCCCTATGTGGGCATGAAGCGCAGGACAGATCAGCTAGTCACCTTGCCATCCACACAGTGCGCCTGCCCGCCCGCTGCTCACCTCCTCACACCCCTGCCTGCAGCTTACCTCACCGCTAGTCTCCTCACCGTCTGTCTGTCTGCCTGATGGCCAATCTCCTCCTCCACCAGTTTCCTCCTCCACCCGCCTGCATCCTCACCCCACTCCGACCTCCCCACCTGATGCTCGCCTCCTAACCTGCCTACCTGTCACTTGCCTCCTTGCTAGTCTCCTCGCCATCCCTCCGGCACACATCCCCCATCTGCCTGATTGCCATTCTCTTCCTCAACCCCCTGCTGATCGCCTCCCCATTCACCTCTGCGCTCGACCGTCCACTTCCCACCTCACATCCCCGCCCACCTCCTCACCTGAACAGTGGGACAAATGGTCCAGATCGTACATTGGTTGTGACGCGGGACAAAGGGCTAAATATCAGGATAGACCTGATTTTATGGAAGCACGGAAGCCCCTAATGCGCGGGGCCTAGAGTGATCACCCCGATTCGACCTAACCCAAGGGGTGGCTCTGGATGTGCCTTAGCATGAGTGAACATTCTGGGAAAAGTATAGTAAAATTCACAATTATCCATCATAGCATAAATACACAACATTCATAAGTGATATAATGTAATTCATAGTAATGTGGTGTGTGTAGTATGCATAACATATATGCTGGTTAACTGTTCCCTGCTTGTTGGATGGATTATTACCACTTCTGGGTGACACCTTTGTTAAATGGATGTGTGAAGCAGAAGTAAGAGTATTCATTAGAGATCTCAGATTTCTAATGTTTAAAGTTTAAACAAACTGAACAGCAATACACAATTTGTATAATTAAAATGAATAACCCTGTAATACAAGCAAAACTTTAAATATAACTTCTATCCAAATATGACAAGTCAATACTTCATGATCCCCATCAAGGCTGGAGTCATTCAGGGCTTATTCTGCTTCATGCATGTCATTGCCAATCTAATAATGTGTTTAAACTGTAAAGTTAGAGGATCTAACATCTTCATCTGGGTACTGACTCACTTTGGATAATGGATTAATTCTGAAAAATGGGAACAGGCATAATTGTAGTGTGACATGCAGCACTGTGGGTCAAACAGAAGTTTGGAGTAGTGATATCACAAATGAGGTTTCCATACTACATCTTACGATGTGCAAAAGCAGAAATTTATGCCAGTTGTACAAAACATCCTGTAACCCTCTCCAACAATACAAGCAACACTTACAGGATTATATCACTGCAGTAAAAGAGGCAAAAGAGGCTTTCCACTCCTCTGCGATAAACAGTGCAGAATCCACTTTTGCTTAGTGTGCATTAGGTATGATTAATACTGTTAGATGGGGTGATTTAAGGACAGAATTTTAACCACAATTCTAACTTCCCAAGCATATGTGGAAATCTTTCTAAGCTTTTCATCCAATGCCTAATATTGTAGACATTTAGCTTTTGTGGTTTAATTTCCTCGTTTGTTATGGAGGATTTTTCTCCTTTCTTTTTAGTCCATATGCAATGACATCATAGGTCATAATAGATCCAATGACTACTGCCTTATTCTGCTCCCAATAAAGCTAATTATACTTTTGCCATGAGCTAAACAGGGAAAAGATCAGGCTATATATATAAATCTGTATAAATTCAAAAATAGGTAATGATATATATATCATATATATAATTATTTACATACATTCTAAAATGCATATGTTTGTGCAATGTTTGCAGTGTTGTTGTAGCCATGATACTAGAGAGACAAAGTGGGTGGGATAAAAACTTTTATTGGACCAACTTCTGTTGGTGAGAGAGACAAGCTCTCAAACTACACAGAGCTCTTCCCGGGTTGGGTAAAGATACTCAGAGTGTTACAGCTAAATACAAGGTTAAGCAGTTTAATATACGTAGTTAGCACATAGGAACCATTCAAGATGAAATGGCCTGTCAGGACAAAAAGGAGGAGTTAATGAGTTACAGATTGTTTTAATGATCCATAAATCCAGTGTCTTTATTAAGACCATGATTTGTAGTATCTAGCAAAGTTATGAATTTAAGATCCCAGGCTTAGCTTTTGAAAGTAAAGGTTTCTTTTGAGGATGAGGATAGGTCAGCTATAGAGTGATTGCTTTGTGAAAAGTGTTCACTCACAGGTGACAGGGTGTTTTTCTCCCATTGAAGTCAACTGGGTGCTGTTGAAAATCCCACCATAGGAGTTTGCATCTGTGCAGTTTTGTTTTTTTTTAACCAGTGGCTAACCACAAATATTTGGAGTCAGGGCACCTTTCCAGCATAGACATGACTTTAAAGCCTTTTGTGAAGCTTGAATGAAAGTCACAAATTTAACCCATCCAATATCATGGTTTGAGTCTTGTGTTCAGGGGAGTTATGCTTTTCTCATTAAAATGACACTCTTCTGCCTGTCTTCTTCCTGTTCTGACTGAGTTCTACCCCTTGATCACATGCCAAGTGAAAATCACTGAAAGGAATGGAGCAATCCCATGCACCAAACTGCAGTTATCACAGATGTTCTTAATTCCACTGTTGATGGAAGGAGAGTTCAGAAAACTGAGACAAATTCACTCATTTAACTAGACATAAACTGGTTTCCCTGCTGTGATTCCTTGTTTGTTGTCTACTCACATTACTCCTAGCTGGCTTTGACTTTATGCAAGTTTTTGTCAATTACTCTTATAGTTTAGCAACTGCAGGTCCCAAACAGAGAGGAAGAGAAAACAATAGCTATTCGGATAGCATTGCTCCAAATACTGGAATAATCAATTTGTGTGATGGCTTTCAGTAGGCTTTGTATCAAACTTCTGTTACAATTTTGCCATCATCTCAAAATCCTTTTACACCAGACATATATCTCTTCTTTGAGCTAAAACTGTAGCTCCCAATCTTTGAGGGGGCACCTGTACCAGAAACGTAGCTGAAGACAAGATCCTAGCAGTATCTGTCAGTGCTTGCCACCTCCCATTCATTTATGCATACAGCAAATTGCAGAAGAGAGACTGGAGTTTAGGGCTACTCTACTGCATCTGGAGATAAGAGCATTTAATGAATATGAAGCAGTGGATGTATAACAGGGACCAGCGCAGTGAACATAAGAACATAAGAACAGCCATACTGGGTCCGTCCAATGGTCCATCTAGTTCAGTATCCTGTCTTCTGACAGTGCTAGATGCTTCAGAGGGAATGAACAGAAAAGGCCAGTCATTGAATAATCCATCTCTATCTCTGTCAGTTGGAGGTCTAGGGACACCCGGAGCATGGGGTTGTAGCCCTGACCATCTTGGCTAGGAGCCATTGATGGACCTATGCTCCATGAATGTATCTAATTCTTTTCTGAACTCATTTATACTTCTGGCCTTCACAGTATTCCCTGGCAAAAAGTTCCACTGGTTGACTATGTGTTGTGTCCAGTATCAGCTGTGTTAGTCTGGATCTGTAAAAGCGACAGAGTCTTGTAGCACCTTATAGACTAACAGATGTTTAGGAGCATAAACTTTTGTGGGCGAAGATACACTTCATCGTGTGAGTGGAAAATAGTGCAGCAAGAGATGAAGGGAGAAATGCAGGCACTGTGATCAACTTTTTTATTTCTCTAAGGATTATGATAGCGAATAGTAATTCCCTACCTCACAGGGTTGACATTAAGGATTGTGAGATGGCTAGCTACTGCAGTAATGGGACCCATATAATTACCAAAGAGAGGTTACATGACATATACATGAGGACTATCTTTCTCAAAGGTTCTTGCTAATTTTGGAAAAGCGGCTATGCTGGACAATGGTTGTCAACTACATCCTCTTGGCCCAGCCCTACTCCCCTTGTGTTGAAACTGATTTTGTTGCTAATGTAGACAGGGTCAAATTCACCCCCAATAACCGCAAGTGTAAAGTATTCCTTGTTCCACAAGGAACTTAATGTGTTTTCTCTAATAAGGGTTTAGCATGTTTTGGCCTCATACACATTAACAGAAATCCATCCATCCATTATAAAACAGTAACAATTTTGTTTGTATAGGTTAGCCCACAGGCTATTATGGGAGAATGGAATTAATATGAAGCTTTTCACCATAAACATGAAATTCCTGGGAGAGGCTTCTTTTGTTTTTTATAGGAATGTCATTATGGATGCTTGACATTCAACTCCCAATGGCCTGGATCTGTCTGTGGGAAAAAGTTCTGAAGAGACAATTATCATGCTTCTATTTTTCTTTAGACCACACAACCCCTCCCACTCTCTCCCCCCAAGAAGCACTTAAAACAGTGTGGGACCGTAAACTAAAAAACACACATGAAACTTGGCCACTGGCCATTGCTATTATTCAGAAAGCTTCATTCTCTATGAAACCCAAAGACACGAGGGGATTACTTTTATATAGATCATTTCTTGATCAAAAATATCCCAGGGGATAAAACATTAATGATTCCTGCTGTATTATACCTGAAGGAATGGGAAAAGTGTGGGTGAATTAAAATCCTAGCAAAATGATTATTGCCATTGTTAGCAGTTGACTAACAAAGCACTTAACACATGCTTACTTGTAAATACATGAGTTTTCTCACTGAGTTTTCAGAAGACTTCTGAGAGAGAGAGCTCTAGACCTTGTGCAATCAAACTCTAAATTAGACCTTGATACAAGGAGGGTGTCAAGACTACTAAGCAGAAGTCTTGGAAGGAAAGATGAGTAACATAAATTAAGTCTGGTCTACACTACAGACCTATATTTGGTACAGTACAAGCTGTGTTATCCGGCACTTTATCAGCAGAAAGCTCTATTAGATGCCATTTCTGATATCCCCAAATACAAATCTTCAATCTAGTAACTGGGACTAGTATACTGCCCAGGAGGTTATGCAATTGCACATTCTGCACTCTACTTTTATGCAAAAGAGTCAGAAGGCAAGTAAGCAAGCTGATATCAGGGATTTATTCAAAAAAGCAGCTTCCAGGGTGTGTCATAGGGCCATTACAGATTCAGCCCACTCTCCTACACCTTCTGCATCTACAGTGATAATTGACATTGATAATGATGACCCTGAGGCACTGAAGTGTCTTCTGAATCACCAAAGAAAAATGTAATTATGCTTAGTATAGTTTTAGTGTTAAGTGTATTTTTAGTGATTTGGGTGCATGCCATGCTCTGCCCATAATGATGTGTAGTGTCATAGAATAACCCACGGTGTAGAAAATTTCACCCAGCCCATGCCTGCATTTCTTCCTTCACCTCTTGCTGCACTATTTTCCACTCCCATCTTAGATCATATTCCAGCTGCTTCCTGATTGTAGATAGAGCTTTTCTTGCAATCTCCCCAATGCCCCCCAACCCACTGTATACACACACACACACACTTCTAGGGTCACTGAAATCAGGAAAAGCCCACAGTTGTGAACATCTTTTTAAACTTATCACAAAATAATATGATCAGGTTTGATACAAGAGATGACAGAATGTACAGGTCAGTTCTAAATTACCTAAGCACCTAAGTGCTTCAAGAAACCAGCAACTCTGCAGTGCGGTACTACTACTGGATTGGTGAGTACCTCTATACTGTACTACTGTATTTTATATTTTATTTATTTTATTGTATTCTAATTCTTTGAAAACTGGCATTCCATTGGTAGAGTATAACTCTCAGTTAACCAGAATATTTGATATTCCCCCAACATGCCGGGTAACAAAGTTTTTACAGTGTAACTATGTTGTTCAGAGGTGTGAAAAATCCACACCCCTGAGTGACTTAGTTATATCAACCTCACCCCCCATGTAGGTCAATGGGACCTTCTCCTGCCAACATAACTATCACCTCTCAGGGAGGTGGTTAACTAAACCATCAGCTTAGAGCAGGAGTTCTCAAACTTGGTTCATGGCTTATTCAGGGTAAATCCCTGGTGGGCCGTGAGACACTTTGTTTACCTGAGCATCTGCAGGTATGACCGCTCCCAGCTCCCAGTGGCTGCGGTTCACCATTCCCAGCCAATGAGACCTCTGGGAGCTTGCTGTCACCCCACTACCTCCTGTGTCCTACCCCAGTCTGTTTCCCCCGAGTAGCCTTTCTGAATCCCAGTGTGTGACCCCCCCGAGCACCCCCATCTGCTAGTCCAGGGGACACTATGTATGAGGCTTTTGGGGAGCAGTACCTGTACTACAGGAACTGGCTCCAGGCCGTGAGCCGGTCCCACTGTGGGGTGGCTTGGAGCCAGAGTTGGGGCCAGGCGAGTTCATGCCTCACTCACCCGTGCCGCAGGGAAGGGCACTGGGCTCTGGGAGCGCTCTCTCTCTCTCTCTCTCTCTCTCTCTCTCTCTCTCTCTCTCTCTCTCTCTCTCTCTCTCTCTCTCTCACACACACACACACACACACACACACACATTTATCACACAGCTGCGCTAGAAACGAGTTATCAGACTCTTGCTATGTTCCTCAAGGGGACCAAACCCTTGAATTAGGTGAAGTCAGCCAAAGGGGAAAAAAAGAAGGCCAGTAAGACTCACTGCTTCTCTTTCCAGAGTAAGAACACTGAGGTTTGGGAATACTCCAAACACCTGCACTTCTTTACATACATAAGTAGAAATGTAAGCATCACACTAACCATCTCTTACTGAAATGTATCACAAAATGTGCACTGAGAACTTTTATCTGGGAAGTGGAATGACTGGGCACTGCTCAGTCCAAAACCCCCAAATACCTGTAGATTCTTCACTCATGTAAATGGCATGAATGAGAGCACAGAGAAATGAGTGTGAGGGTGTGCAACAACTTGACCTCCTTTACTGTAGTAGAAACCCAGTGGTGGGAGATGTTATGGAAGGTAGACACAGAGCATCTATATCTAATGCATTTGGCTCTCCACGGATGGCAGAATAGAAGCCAAGAGCAGCAAACAAAGAAGGTAAATACACATTTCATCAGAGGCCATCCCTTTCTGCAGAATAGTAGTGTGAGGAGTGGCATGGAACTTTCCTATATTCAAAAAATCCCAAATCCTAGAAAAAAATTAAACATCTCCTTCTTCTTAAAACAGCTGTTCTTCTATTAGCAACTGGGAGTCCAATCAGATTGCTAGATTCTGAATCTGCTGACAAGAGAACCCACTCAGACAGAGAGGGCAATATTATAGAATCGTAGAAATGAGGGCTGGAAGAGACCTCAAGAGGTTATCTAGTGCAGATCCCTGCTCCTCAATGCTGAGGGAGAGCCAAGTTTAGACCATCCCTGACCGCTGTTTGTCTGACCTGTTCTTGGAAACTTGGACAGAGATTCCACAATCTTCTTTGGTTATCTATTCCAGTACTAAACTATCCTTATAGTTAGAAAGCTTTTCCTAATGGCTAATTTCAATTTTTATTGCCATAGATTAAGACAATTACTTGTGCTACTTTCAGTGGGCATAGAAAACAATTGATCGTTTTCTCTTTACAACAGTCCTTAACATATTTGAAGACTATTATAAGATCCTCCTTCAGTCTTCTTTTCTCAAGACTAAACTTACGTTTGTTTTTAATCTATCCTCATAGATCTTGTTGTCTAAGCCTTTTATCATTTTTGTGGCTCTTTGGACTCTCTCCAATGTGTCCACATCTTTCTTAAAATAGGCCACCTGAAACCAGACACAGTATGCCAACTGAAGCCTCACTAGTGTCAAGCACAGCAGGACAATTACCTCCCATGTTTTCATAAAACACTCCTCTTAGTTTATCCCAGAATAATAACCTTATCACAACTGTATCCCATTGTTGATTAATTTCGTTTGTGATTTACTATAACCCCCACAGTCCTTTCAGCTGTACTAATGCCAAACCAATTATTCCCCATCTTTGTTTTTGTGTATTTTGATTTTTTTTCCTTCTGAAGTATAGTACTTTGCACTTTCCTGTAGTGGATTTATCTTCATCACATCTTTTGTCTGTTTCCCTGAATCATCCTATGATATCTGAGTCTTTTCTAGTTTAAGTCTCAGCCAGCTAGCATTTATCTATTTCTTTCTCTTATCCTTACACTGGCCCTATGGAGTCAGCTGCCCTTGCTGGATCAGGTAACAGAGATATAGTGCTGACTTGCCAAAGGGCCACACAATGATTCAATGGCAAAGCTAGGACTAGAATTCAGAAGCTCTAGGATTCCAGTCCCATGCTCAATCCACTAATGACCACCGCTTCTCTGATTGGAACCATTCACAATCTTCTGCCTGTTACTCATTCTTACATTCTGCCTGGCACAAGCATTGACTGTGAACTGGATGAGCAGCCTTGTTTTGTCTGCACATTAATTTTTAAAATGAAGCTTGTTACATATGGGCGTAGACAGGAGTCAGTCTGGGATTACATTGAAGTGGCTGAATAGAGTTTCCCCACTCGGTGTTTGATTTGGCCCAACCCTCGTGGTGTTCTGCCAATCCTAAAAGTCGGTCATTGAGAATCAGTCATTCCCTGTTACAAGATATTCCTACTGCTGTTGTAAGATAGCATGCCAGTTTTGTAGCCGAAAAACTGAGATAATCATTTGGCTCTCATTGAATGTAAGTGGCCAGATTTTCCTCTGTAGGGAAGAACTCAACAGCAGATGGCATTTGCTCTGGCATAGCATATGGGACTATAACACTGGATTGTCTAATCTAGTTAATAAAAGTAACGGACACTATGACTATTCCAGTCAGACAGCCCGTCGGGTGGTGCTGAGGGGTATAGTACAGGATATAACCTTAGACAAAACACATCTGTCATGTTTGTTGGTCTTTCTGGAAGTATGTTCCATATGTTCTGCTGCAGAAAAGGAGCCAGAAATATACTCAAATATATGAAGATGGTGAAGGAAGCATCCCTTTATAGGTATAGCCCTGAGGCCTCAAAGAGCAGATCTGGATCTGAACTTGGACGTGCTTGGATTAGAGAATTGGCTCAGCCCATTAGAGAGGCAATGGCCAGCCACAAAGCTCAGATCCAGATCCATGTCCCACTTTTGAATTTTCCGAGTTCATGTTCATTCAGATCCAGTAATTTGGGGCCTGAATTCTCACTGCCTGATGTAAATCCATAAAGCTGGAGTGACACAGTGGTGAATCAAGCCCTTGGTTCAGGCCTATGTCTGTTCAGCAAGGTCCTGGTCCCATTCTCATTGAAGTCAAGGGCAAAACTCACCGGGTTTGGGACCTTAGAAAGTCTTTATCACCTGAGGTGGATTGATAATTTGATTTAATTGGCTTTGCTCAAGTAATTCTCATATTCTCTTAATCCTCCTTTTTCTTTGGTCAGACATGATTTTCCCTTCATGATCTGCATTAGGCAATAACTATATTTTCCTCTTGTGTTGAATCTGAGATATGGAATGGCATTTGTGTAATTGAAAAAAGAAATCCAATGGTGGGAAAGTTTGTGAAACTGGGTGAAATTCCTCTGTCTTGTGCATAACATCTCCCTGACATTTCCCACACATTTCTATTGAAAAGTCCAGTTTCCTTCTTCCATGGTAAACTGAGTCAACTATATAAACACTACAGATGAGTGGGGAGGAGGTGGTCTGGTTTAAAATATTGCAGACTTCAGAAAAGTAGATTTTTGAAAAAAATAATCTTTGACAGTCATCTTTTCCACCAGCATTTTAACTCTAAAAATATATGTCATCAATGGCCACTGACATGTTCACTTGCAACCAGGTATTCTTTGCATGCAAACTCTCTCACTGTTCTTACATTAGTTCAGAAAATATCTCAAATGCAGAGCTGAACTGGGCTGTATGAAAAGAAATGCATATAGGCCATTCTTTCAAAGCTTGCTCCCTAAGCCCTCTATAGGCTCCCAAATAAAACAGTCTGATTTTCCAAATGCTGAGCACCTCCAGCCTCCATCAACGTCTGAGAAAAAGGCTGAATGTTCAGCATTTTAGAGACTCAGGACACTTATTTAGCTGCCTAAATATGAATTCGGAAGCCTAGCTTTGGAGCTCAACATCTTTGACATTTCTAGCCATAAAGCACATTAACAAATAATAGGGTTTGCCTCCAGTGCCTCCTCTCAATCTTTATGGTGGCTCAGATCAGAAGAAATTCATTTACTTGGTCTGATAGTGTCTTTCCCAGGTGCAAATCATTTAAGTGCAAAATATCCATAAGATGGTGTGACAGATCGCCTTCTCACCCCTCCTCAGAAACAGGCAGGAAGCTCTTCTTAGGCTCCAACAGTGCTCTTTATTTCACAGTGTAAGGCCCCACAACCAATATACACAGCTTTATACACAGCTCTATAGCTTACAGCTCTAACACAGCTCTACACAACTCTATATAGTTCAGCTCTGTCAGGCCTCTAGCCTCAGCTCTTTCAGCTCTGTACCTTTCTCTATCTTTCTCTCTCACTCCTCCACACTACCATACCACCACCCTGGGCTTCCTGCCTGGCAGGCTTATATCCCCCTGAGGAGGCTGCCAGGTGCAGCTCATCAAGCCTGAGCCTTCTGCAGCCCGGGTGGCTAATTAGGCTTTCTGCAAGGGAGGTTTGCAGAGGGCTTTTCTCCCTCTTAAAGGGGCGGGAGGCTGGGTCGAGCCCACCCTGCCACAATGGGATAATTGAAAATGACCCTCTTTGGTAAATTTGCATCTTTTACATCTAAAAGTACTGATCATAACGAATGTTAGCCCTATTTCCTCTCAATCACTGCATTGGATATTACTTACCACATTTGAAATTGATTTCAGATTGTTCTAGGAGCCCAAGTAACTCTCTGTTATTTATGATTAAAAATTTGTCTGGTCTATAGAAGATGGACTCATTGTCCATTCTTTGTAGTCAGAATGAAGTTCTCATGTCAGCGTAGGTGGAATTTTTGAAGAGCATAATGACTGCTCATTCTTAAACTTAGCACTTCCTAATTAGAGAAACAGTACTAACTGTTCAGTATCATGATACATTTTTTCCCCATCGGCAGCTGTTTTACCTCCATAACTAGCATTTCACTGTGTCCAGCGATCTAATGGAAAATAGAAGAAATCCCCTTCAGTGCCAGTTATTGTATATGAATTTTGCAGGATTTATGGAAAAATGGTTTGTAGCTGATTTTTGCATAGGCAGTAAGAACCTGCTGTTATGATGATAGCATAAGCATATACATCAAGGGAAGCTGAAGCCATTATAGACTGATCAGAAGTTTTTCTGAAATACTTCATATATGCATATATATTATTTTTTCAAATAGCCACTAGCTATAAAAGGTAGATATCAGGTATTTATTTATTTGTCATCTATTGTTAATAGTATATTAGCAGATCATTTCTTTTTAAACCTGAAATGTTTAAAAGTGTTACTACCACAAACAACTAGTGCCCTCCTTGTTCTGAACATAATTTATTTTGCCGCATTTTGGCATTCATGTATTGCAACTAAAATGTAATGAGAAAAGATGGTTATTAAAGAGAAAATAATTGAGGTGCTAAATGTAATACAAAGACATCAAACAAACTAGTAGCAATTATCTGTCCATTGAATTTACATCTTTTGAATGCACAAACCTCTGTGCTTCCAAATATGGGAGACACCACTCTATATAGAATGTAACAGAAGATGCAATTTTTGGCCTGAGGCACTTACAGCATAAGCTAGAGACAGACTGTACAGTTCAAACAGATATTGAGAATGCTTTTAGGCACTGACCCATAGTGCTCCAGTGGGGTCTTCAGAAGTCTTTGTGCATCAGATTTTTAAAGGTGGCTGAAGATGAAGTTAGGCACCTAGTAGAATTTTCTAAGACACCTAGTATCATTGTCATTATTTTACAGACGAGGAAACTGAGTCACACAGGAGTGAGGTGACTTGCCTAAGATCACACAATACGACCGCAGCAGAGCAAGGAATAGACCTTTGTTCTCTAGAGTTCTAGTCCAATGTTCTAGCCACTAAGCCACATTGCCTGACCAGTTAGCTGCTTATTCAGATACCTAAATACCGTTTAAAATCTGGTTCTGTGCGTCTTGGGGTAAATTAGCTCAAGGCAGGAGACCAGTTGTAATTACACCCCATAAAGTCATGGAACGTGTGATCCCATCCACAGCTGACTAGCTTTACTGGCTACCCTTCATGAAGAACAGAAGCTAGTAGTTCATTAGTTCCTGCCTATGGTGAAAGTTCCAGAATCTTTCTATTCCTGCCACCTATCCTATGATTTCAGAAAGGAAGATTGTTTCCACAGGTCCCCAGTGACCTGAGTAAGATTCTGTATATCTTTTCCATTCAACTTCCTTTATCAGCTGCTCTTCCAGAGGCAGTAGCCACCCTGTCCCCTTATTTCATCTATTATTAAGAAGAGGAAAGGCTTCCTTAGAAAACTATGACATACTCCCCCACAGGAAGTGTTCAAATCTATCTGAAGAATTAAAAAGAGTCAGTAATATACAGCAGGGAACAATCCTACAGTGGCCCTTGAGGGATGAACGATGCAATGGGCCTTACACAACTGTCTCTCTGATTCTGTGGAATGTAAAGAGGCTCAATTTTTATGGCTTTAAACTACACATAGAAAAAATAAATAGAAACAAATTTCTCTTGGGCATCAACACTTAGCTAATGTTGAATATTAAATCTAATATTCAATGTACTGTATTGAGCCAGAGCACAATCACAAAATGGTATGGTGGGAGGAGCTTTAAAATATATGTAATAAGTATGGTGATATGGCAGTTATCTGATTTTCCTAGCCAATCATAAATATATCATTATAAATATTACAACATAACTCATATCAGGCAATTATGTATCCTGATAAAGTTCTAATGAGGTTTCTAAAAGTTCTAGCTAAATATTACATTCTTTCTACCAGAGACTGTAAATGTAGTAGGTTTAAGGATTTTTCCATTTAATAGAAAAGATGTTTTTAATACCTTCCAGCTTTGCACGCATGATTAATAGTGATTTTTTTATGTATTTTGAATTTTTCTGGGCAATATTATTCATATTCTCCAGACCCTGTGCATAGATTTGTCAAGTACACTTTGTAATTTGTCATTTGCCAGTTTTCTATCATGGCAGATAATCTGTCAGTGGTAAATCACTTTGTCACATTCTAAGGTACTGTATTAATATTATTTTGTCAAACCATGAAGATGGAATAGTCTCTCTAGTTTTGTTTAAATGCAAAATGCAATTACTATTGTTTTGATCTGAAGAGTCATTGCAATCCATTCTGCACAGGAGGGATATTTTTGCTTTTTTATTAAAAACACTTTGCTTGCTGGGTCAAATTAGGACCCTATCTTTTCAGCCCACATAGAGCTGGTGGTGTTAGTAGGTAGATTTGTGAGAAAGGGAGGAATCTGCTACGCCATTCTGTGGAGGTTACTGCAAATACATGACTGGAGTAGCTTCAGTGGCCCCTAATAATAAATAGTTAAAGTCTTGTTGCTGCTGTTGCTAGGATGGCTTATCATGAAGTGTGCATGGGTGTTATCATCAGAGGCATGGGACTGTGAATTTGGAAGAGCTGTTCTGTTAAATGAAACGTGAATGGTGCATAGAAGTGGGATGAAGGTACATAACATTTTACCTTGATTTTATATTCTTGCTCACCAGAATGGGCCATTGTTCTGCATGATTCACTGGTAGAGTCTACATTGGCATTCATTAAAGACACATCTGACCCAAAATACTGGATCCAAACACCATTAAATGGTGAGAGCATCAAAGTCTGAGTCTAGATCCGTAGTTTGCATCTCACAATTTATTTTATGTTGGTACAAGAATTAAAATAATATCACAAGTAAATGCCAGATTTTTAATTCCATTATTTGTTACCATCGGATCTAGGCATTTAGTGAGCATCATAAAATTGCCAAATGTAGTTAAAATTTCCATATTCTGTCAAATATACATTCACTGCTCAAGGAGACATAGAACAGGGAGGAATATAAAAATATGCTCAGGCATGTGGGAGTGAAATCAGGAAGGCTAAATCACACTTGAAGTTGCAGCTAGCAAGGGATGTTAAGGGTAACAAGAAGGGTTTCTTTAGGTATGTTAGCAACAAGAAAAAAGTCAAGGAAAGTGTGGGCCCCTTACTGAATGAGGGAGGCAATCTAGTGACAGAGGATGTGGAAAAAGCAAATGTACTCAATGCTTTTTTTGCCTCTGTCTTCACGAACAAGGTCAGCTCCCAGACTACTGCACTGGGCAACACAGCATGGGGAGGAGGTGACCAGCCGTCTGTGGAAAAGGAAGTGGTTCAGGACTATTTAGAAAAGCTGGACAAGCACAAGTCCATTGGGCCGGATGCGCTGCATCCGAGGGTGCTAAAGGAGTTGGCTGATGTAATTGCAGAGCCATTGGCCATTATCTTTGAAAACTCATGGTGATCGGGGGAGGTCCCAGATGACTGGAAAAAGGCTAATGTAGTGCCCATCGTTTAAAAAGGGAAGAAGGAGGATCCAGGGAACTACAGGCCAGTCAGCCTCACCTCAGTGCCTGGAAAAATCATGGAGCAGGTTCTCAAGAAATCAATCCTCAAGCACTTAGAGGAGAGGAAAGTGATCAGGAACAGTCAGCATGGATTCACCCAGGGCAAATCATGCCTGACTAACCTAATTGCCTTCT
Organism: Sternotherus odoratus; assembly: GCA_032164245.1. Taxonomy (NCBI): domain Eukaryota; kingdom Metazoa; phylum Chordata; order Testudines; family Kinosternidae; genus Sternotherus; species Sternotherus odoratus. The sequence continues at coordinate 257,889,753 of JAVMKO010000001.1, read as the reverse complement.
ATGATGAGATAACTGGCTCTGTGGATGAGGGGAAAGCAGTGGATGTGTTGTTCCTTGATTTTAGCAAAGCTTTTGCTACGGTCTCCCACAATTTTCTTGCCAGCAAGTTAAAGAAGTATGGGCTGGATGAACGGACCATAAGGTGGATAGAAAGCTGGCTGGATCATCAGGCTCAATGGATAGTGATCAATGGCTCCATGTCTAGTTGGCAGCCGGTATCGAGCGGAGTGCCCCAAGGGTCGGTCCTGGGGCCGGTTTTATTCAATATCTTTATCAATGATCTGGGGGATGGTGTGGACTGCACCCTCAGCAATTTTGCAGATGACACTAAACTGGGAGGAGTGGTAGATACACTGGAGGGTAGGGATAGGTTACGGAGGGACCGAGACAAATTAGAGGACTGGGTCAAAAGAAATTTGATGAGGTTCAACAAGGAGAAGTGCAGAGTCCTTCACTTAGGATGGAAGAATCCCATGCACTGCTACAGACTAGGGACCGAATGGCTAGGGAGCAGTTCTGCAGAAAAGGACCTAGGGGTTACAGTGGACGAGAAGCTGGATGAGAGTCAACAGTGTGCCCTTGTTGCCAAGAAGGCTAATAGCATTTTGGGCTGTATAAGTAGGGGCATTGCCAGCAGATCAAGGGATGTGATTGTTCCCCTCTATTCGATATTGGTGAGGCCTCATCTGGAGTACTGTGTACAATTTTGGGGGCCACACTACAAGAAGGATGTGGAAAAATTGGAAAGAGTCCAGAGAAGGGCAACAAAAATGATTAGGGGCCTAGCAGTTGGGTGCCTAGGCCCAGATCCAGAAAGGTACTTAGATGCATAGGTCCCAATTTTGGCTCTGTAGTAAGGTAGAGTGGCCTCCCTCAGTGCCCAATGGGGAAGGACAACTCCACTCTCACTGGTGGGTGGAGCTATGCCAGACCCACCCACCATGCTGGAAACAGAGCGGAGGGACTGAAAGGATAAGAGGCGGGGGCCCCAGCTCAGTTGTGCTGTAGTCAGATGTGTTTCGCCTGCAGTGAGACTCCAGCCCAGCCCATATGAGCTGTGGACTGGTACTTGCCTTCACAGGAGACTGACTGTGGGGAAGAGCTGTTGGGACTGCTGTCATAGAATCATAGAATATCAGGGCTGGAATGGACCTCAGGTCATCTAGTCCAACCCCCAACACCTGTCTGCTGTTTACCCAGTGGGTGCCGACTATGTAGAGTTGCTGCCAGGACTGCTGCCTACTGTGTAATCCCGAGGAGACTGAGGACCTGAAGTCCGTGGAGCTGTGCCAGGAAAGGGTGGAAGGAAGTGACCCAGGGAAATCAGACTTTCTTTAGGCGGTGGTGCTGGAAGATGTGTCAGCATGTTTTGGTGGAATCCCTGCTGATCCAGTGCTGAGATCACTCACCCCTGTTGGGGCCCTGGGTTGAGAGCCAGTGGGTTCCTCTACTCCCCTGCCATCAACCCCATCTCTGAGGTGGTGGCCTGCTCACTTTAGGCCAGATGGCCTGTGTATAGTTGTGCCTGGCTCTAGCCTAAAGGTGTGAGTTAGAGACTTCTCAACAGACTGTGTTTGCTGTCTGCCCAGGAGGCTAGGCTAAAGACCGATTGTGGCTTGGGCCTGCTCACATAGGGCTATAGATTGGTGATTGTAGCTAGGAGTTGCTAATTCACTCCTGATCGTTGTACCCTTGCGAGGCAGAGTGGCCTCCCTCTGAGCCTGGCTGGGAAGGCTGACCACCAAGAGGCTCCATTGCAATCCATAAATCTGCCATCAAAACTCACTCCAGAGCCTACATTTTCAGAGTAAGAGTTCCCTATCTGCTTGTGTTTCAGCCTCTGGACATGCATGTTGATCTCCTGCCTACCCCCAAAGCAGGAGAATGGAGGAACAGGCAGCAACTTATAGCCCAGTGGTTCATGTGCTCACCTGGGATGCAGGAGACCTAGGTTCAATTCATTTATCTTTACCTGGGGCAGGGGGTGGGGGGGAATTGAACAGGGGCCTCTCACTTCTCAGATTAGTGACTTAACCCCTCAACTACAAGGCAGTCTGATGTTGGTAGAAGAATGTCCCCTAGTCTCTCCTGTTGAAGTTGTTCCACTGTGGCTAAGTAGTGATGAGAGCAGGGGGATGAATCCCAGGTGACTGCCTTAAGTGCTGAACTACACAGTCATTCTCTTTCTCTGGCCCAGTGACTAAGAGTTAAGCCATGGTGGAACAGCTTCAAAGAAGCACCTGAGGGAGCTTTCACCCCATCATGTGGTTAGAGATCTCCTCTAAAAACATGAGACACTCATTCAAATCCTTTCTCCCCACTCTGACAGAGGGGATAATTGAATTTGGGCCTAGACACATCCCAGGTGAGTGCTCCAACCCTGGGCTAAAGTTCTAAAGTGGTTCATTGGCACCACCTTCTCTTCTGTCAGAATTGGGCCCTGCGGGGGAGATAGGTAGGAAAAGACCTGGCTTCCTCCTGTTCATGGATCACACTGGGCTTAAGCAGGAGATAGGTGTCCAGGCGCCTAGAGTAAGGTGTAATTTGCACGCCGAGAGGCAGACATTTAAGCATCTAGGGGATTTCTATGGCAGAAATTTATACGCTGAGTGAGTTTAGGCACCTAGAGGGTCAGGTGGTAGGCGGGTTTTATGGATTATAGTGGTACCTAAAATTAGGAATTTGTTGCCTAGACCCCAGATTTAGGCACCTAAGACCCAAATCATCAAAGGTGTTAAGGCACCTAACTCCCATTGATTTCAGATCCCATTCTGAAGATCTGACCCCAAAGGCCCTTTGTGGGTTTAAACCCTTGTGATGGGGTGTACAAATCCCACACTGACAAGGGAAGGGTTAATGAGCTACTGTAGTTTCAATCAACCCTGCCCACTACACCTGCAATAGATGTCAGGGGTTGGAGGAAGGAATTAAAAGTGGATGACCCAGCCCATTTGGTGGCTGAATAGGAAGGAGAGTAGATTTCTGTGAGAGAAACCTGGCTGGGGTTAGGAACTGCTTGAGAGACTGCTGCCTCCAAGAGAGAAGGTGGGCCTGATGTGGGACTACTATTGGGGAAAATAACATCCTGTCTGCAAATTAGTGGTCAGGTCATCCCTGAAGAATCACTGTGCCTTAAGCATTTATCAACATATCATTTATACGCTGTCCAAGTAAAGGTTCATTTTTTTCCTCCCTTAAATATCAGTAAAGAAGGTTCTGTGAAAATTTCCAGAAGAGATGAGACTCCAACATTCTGATGACTTCTTGGACAATAATCTGTCTAAACCAGATTCTAGCTGTTTAAGGTGGTATTAGTGTAAATGAGAAGGAGATTTAACATCAACTTCAGGGGCTCTTTTACACTACCAAAGTGCTATAAATGGGACTTAGTGTTTGTGAGAATCAGGCTTATCAGGCATATATCTAACTTAAATGTGTAGATCAAATTCTAGTCTCAGTTATACCTTTTAACTGGCTTTAAAAAAACTTGGATGAGGGTAACTGAGAGCAGAAAGTGGTTCCCTATTTTTATATTTATGAAAACATTCATATGCTTTCCTGCTGCTCCTCTGTTAAATGGATCCAGAACCAAGTTATCTTACTGGGTATATTTTATAGGGTTCAGTTCCTATCTATGCATCCTTTAAGCCCCCTTTAGTCCCTGAAAAGTGGTACAAAGGGCTTGAGCTGCTCTATTAACTAGGAGTGAATTTCTCAGCCATTGCAGACCCAGTGCCTACTGACCTGCAGAATGAGGGACCAAGCCTTGCCCCAAACTTTGACCATGGAATATCAATGAGTTGTCATTAGACTGCTGGGCCAGCCCTTGGAGACTCCCTTGGAGACTTTCTGAAGATCAGCAAAGCTCTCCTCATTGCATGGTCTCTCAAATAGTCAGTTTGTTTTGAATGAATGGTCCTGTTGCAGCCTGTCCCAGAGTCAGGGAACCCAGAGCTTTCCGTATCAGGAATCACTTCAAAATTTGGAGTGGTCTGTTTCAGATTGGAACCATACTTTGAAATGTCTGAATTTTCAATAAAACAAAATGACCTTTTCCTGCAGAGCTGTATTCCCAAACACTCCACATAGTTACTGGTCAGGAATGGAAACCATTTCTTACAGCTATCTTACTAATAGCTTCATATACAAAATATTTCAGGGCCTGCACATTTCATACTCTTAGTATTGTCCTTTGTGTAAGTCATTGGAGACGAATATCATACTCAGTACTTTTTCAGCATTCTAAATCTGTGGACAGATAATATTTGACTTATTAAACAACTAAAAGTTGAAGGAATAGTGACTGAGAAGGTAACTTTAGCAATAAGACTTTGAATTTAACCTCATGTAATCTCCATATAGGTTATACACAGAAGGTGACGTTTTAAAAAACTCTCAGTGTCTGTCTAATTTTGCTGTTGTTAAAATAATGATAAAACTCCTGCTTACTTCAAGAGGAGTAAAGTTAGGCCAACACTGAGTGCTTCTGAAAACCCAACTCACAATTTTTTTGTTTGCTAGAATTGTATTAATTTTATCAGATTAAGCTAACTCAGTACAGTGTACTAGGGATACTTCCTCTAGTGTCACCATAGCATAACTGAGATTTTGTGAATGGAAAACATATGATTATGGAAACTTAAATGATACACTATCTTGTCAAACATACATTTTAATTAGTGGCAAATATTATAACAAGATGTCGCAGAATCCTAAATATTGTTAAATATGGATAATTCAACCATGTCAGAATTACTACAAAGGTAATTGATTAACAAACACACTGTTGGCAACAATAGTTCAGTTAAGGGTTGTCTAAATGCAATATTTATTGGATAATATTTCTTCATGAGGAAGGAAATTGAGCAACGTGTGATTAATGCCCTGGACTGTAGTACCACTGTTCTTTCTTAGTCTTTTGACTGTTTTATGGCATTTTGAGAAAGAAACAATAAGGGTTTGGAAAAGACAACAAGTACTCGCTCAAGACAGATCATTTATTGATCACTGTCACATTTAATAAGAATTTCCCACTGGCTTCTTTAAAAGTCTGTTAGTCACAAAGGACAGCATCTGTTAAAGAGATGTCCTGCATTCAAAGTCTGGAGCTAGACTCTTGGGTGGAACCCAAGGAGCTTGGGTGGGACTCCTCACAGCTCAAAAAGGACCTCACCTTTGGGCTTCCATAACCATGGGATGACTCTGCTGGACCATTTCCCTGATATAATTCAGAGTAGCTAGAAGGCTCCTTTAATTTATACTGCCTGCTAAGCGCTAATACCGCAGCTGGATATGAAGGAGCCCTACTTACACCCCCTTTATTCCAGCCACATCATCTATGCTAGCAGCAGGGGATCGTGATATATAAATTACTCCATCAATTCTGCACCTTCCAAAGACCACTGCATTGGTTGGTCTTCTGAGTAACCAGTGATGTACTATAGAAGCTATTTTGTGCTGGTTTGGTAAATCTAAGTATTGGAATAGCCACAAGTTTTGTCTGCCCTGTTCTGTTTGCAGTTCACCCTAATTGAGTGACCTCAGCGGGCTCTCATGGACAGCATCATCACAGAGGCTGAATCAAGATCAACTCAGGCTGGAAAAGTGATGCAAAAATCTAATAGTGAAGGTAATACCCATTATCTCAGTTTACCAAGGAATGGTGTATTCTGCATCACTTGAAAATTTTAAATCATGACTGGTGTGGCATGTCTCTAAAAAAGATGCTGCAACTCAGTCACAAGATACAGGCTTGATACAGGAATTAGTGGGTGAAATCCTTTGTTCTTTGTTCCGCAGGAAGTCAGATTAGATGATAATGCCCTTAATCTATTATGTCGGTTCTCAAACTTTTTGTTGCGGCGACCTCTTTTCTGTTCCTCGCGGCCACTGCGACCCATGCGTGTCCGCCGAAAAGCCACAGAAACCGGAACCAATCACTTTGGTGGCTTTTTGGAGGACTGTCTGAAGTGCACAGCATGTCCACCTAAATGCCGCTGAAAGTGATCTATTTGGCAGCACTTCAGCGGCACAGAGAGCTTACAACCCCCTTGGAATCGGCCCGTGACCCCCCAGGGGGTCGCAACCCCCAATTTGAGAACCGCTGATCTATTAATTATTTTGAAAGACCTGATACACTGGAAGGTGTGGGGGTGTAGTTTGCTCATTCTTTATCCTTACTACAACTTACCATGACCCAAACATATGAAGAGATGAATATGTAATACTGACAGACCCTAGTTATCAGTGAGCAGGATCAAACCAGCAATTTCTGGAGCTTCATGCATTTGCCTCTACTGCATAAGTGAAAAGCCAACTGGCTGTTAGCCAAGGCTGCAGAGAAGACTCATTTTAGCTCTCTCTCTAAGTGGTCTCAGTGCCACGAGATGGTACAACATCCACACCACAGCCAGAGGGTGTGAGGGTTACAAATAGATACCAGATTAATGTATTTTCTTCAGCTAACAAAACAAACACCAGACATTTCTTTCCTCACGTAAGGAAAATACTACAAATCCTTAAACCTTGTTTCAGAGATCTCTGGCAAATTCTCATAGACTTTTCTTTCTGCTGACCTGGACACTAGTTAAATATTAGAGCACAGTAGTTCAAGCACTACAGATTAAAAGTCTGTTGGAATTCATCCATAAATATCTATAATATAAAATCTCTGGAGGTTTCCCTCAAGCTTGTTTAAAATTAAATTTTACTAACCTACTGTTAATTAAAAAGGATTAAAATGAACTTTCCACTAGAAAATGTAATAAAAATACTTCCACCACCCTTGTACTTTGCAAAATGTCTTCACATATATTATCAGGGTCACAATTCCCAAACTCAGAATGATTAATCAAGGATTGTTTTTCTAAAGCAATCTCTTCAATGCAATGAATGTGAAGCAAACCAAATGCATTGGCATGGTGCAGTTATTAGTTTAAGAAGCTGAGATAAAATTACACTCTGAAAATTTCATATTTCTCCCTGATTTTTTTGTTGTTTTGCCTTTGAAATATACCTCACGTACCCCTTGTGTAGAGGATTAAGTATTTGCTGTGGTGTGTGAAGTGTATCACAGTCTGGAACTTCAATATATTTCTCTGGTTAGTCATCTTGATTTATGATGACCGAGATTTAGCCTTAAGATTCCTAGAATTATGTTACATGCATGATTAATTGTACCATATTGAAGACTTGGTGGTGCTGGCTAGCATGGCTTTTAAGAAAGCCTTGTCAGAGTTTTTATTCCTATGGCCCTGTTTTCATCCAGATAAGCTGAAAAAGCATGGCTGCCCCACATCACAGGTGAGTAAGAATTGCACTTGTCCCAAAGATGGGCAGCTTTTAAAATTAGAAATAGTATTTTAAAATGAGAGGAACTGAGTTTCTCCTTCTCAGAAGTGGAATTGTGTATTGAGCCGTGGTGTCTAGACCAACAGGAAATCTCAGACTTGAATTTTCAGAGGCCTAGAAATTAAGCCACCCAATTCCCATGGAAAATAATGCACATTAGGCTACCTAACTCCCTGGTTGCTCCTGTAGAGCTGAATTCTGCCACCCTTAGTCATATTGAGTAGTTTGCCAAGGTTGAGTCTCTCGATTTCCTATGACTGGATTTACATCCTGTCTACCTGTCCAAGGTACTTGCAGGCCTTCATTACTCTAGCATCAGTGTGCCTCACAATCTATAACATATTTACCCTCCCAGCTTCCTGCTGAGGTAGGGATGTACTGCTAGCTCATTTTACAGATGGGGGAACTGAGGCACCGAGAGGCTAAGTGACTTGCCCACAGTTACCCAGGAAGTGAGAGGCAGAGCAGAGAAATGAACCCAGATCTCCCAAGCCATAAATCAGTGCCCTAGTCAGCGGACCACCCTTCTTCTTTTGAGTGCTGTTGTTCTCTGCTTGTGTTCGCCCCTTGCTTTCTTTACCAATGTTTAAGTTATCGATTCAGAATATTGGAGCCTGGAGGAGTTAAGTTCTTCTGCTCCTGCCATCTCTGTCTATAATGCTTAAGAGTTCTCTGTCTTCTGTTTAAAATACTTTTTTGGGGGAGGGTGAGTGAAGTAAACAGGGTTCTTCCTAGCCTTCATCTTTCTTGAAATTATTCTTGCTTCTGCTCCTTTTTCCCATTTTTCTAAGCTACTTGAATGTTCAGCAATCCCTTCCCAGCCAGCTCTAGCTAGAGCTGAGCAAATTACCATCAGAATTTATCCATCAGAATTAGCCCTCTAGTGCTGTTCATTAATTCTCAATGATCAACGTATGATTGCTTGATATTGTATTCAGTACTTTCAATTGTGCTAAGAAACCTTCATAAGAACATATTTTAGGTGTGGGTTGTTTGTTCCTGAATGATTCACTTCTACTGTCTTCTAGTATCCATTGTTTGTGGTATGTGATTGGTCACTGGGTATTCTTTGTTCTCTATGAGTGGATGTATGAAGTTTTGTAAATAAGGAGCTAGAGTACAGATGCATACAATAAATAACTTTATTTAGGATTTAAAAACTCTTGTTTGTATGTGAAGAGAAGCATTCACATGAAAAACAGCCACCTGCAACATTAGTACAAGCAAAATTGTATCTGGACAAGTGATCATGTGTGTGTGTGTGGCAGGAGAGGGGGCGGAGGCGGGGAGGACAGGACAAAAGCATTGACTAGATGAAACTGAAAAGCGTTTCTGGGAAAACATTCCCAACTAATTATAGCAACTGTTCAACCATTATTATTTATTTCCCATAGCACTCGCGGTGTGCAAGGTGTTTTCCAAACACCTGATGAGGAGGGTCCTTGCTCCAAGGGTTTACAATCTAAGGACTGAAAGACAGGCAGAGATTAGGGGAACAAGGCTAAGAATTGGAAACTCATATGTGACTTGCATTCTGTGTTGGCTCTTATAATACACTAATTACTTTAGTATTGGAACACCTTGTAGTAGTGCATTAGGCAACATGACTAACATCTACCATATGCATGTTCTCTCTCCTCCCTGGGGGAAGGGTGTCTGCAGTGCAGTGTGTTATCTTGATAGAGTTTTAGGGACTCTTTTTTTTTTTTTTGCAGGGGAGGAGGGGTTAACTATGCATGTTGCTCTGTCAGTTAGAAAAGGCAAGGTCAAAGAACTGTGCCCAGCACTTGGAGCAGAACGTGTTGAAGTTTGCGAGACTCTCTTGGTTCCTCTCCTGAGAAAGTTCTGCCTCTTGAACAACAGAGCTTTAATCCTAAGCTACGTCTACACTTGGATGAGAGCTAGCATGCCTATGTCTATGTGAGCCAGGAATCCCACTCCTAGCTCCAAATGTAGGCAAAGCCTCCATGTGCCACAGGTGCATAGATCTATTCCCATCCTTCTTTTCCCACCACTGAAACAAATGCAAAACAAGCGTTGAAGGGATTTTTGTCTGAATGAATTTCTGCAGCTACTTTCATTTTTGACACCCCTCCCCTTGGCCCAGATGCTCACCTGATCTTACTTTCATAAAGTATTCTCCCCTCTGTGCTGATGGCCACCAATACCAAATTCCAATAGGCAAAGTGATACAGAAAGCTGAATTTAACCTCCTCCCCCAGGCCCCACTACTCTTTTATCACTGTTGTCTCCAAAAGAAACATGATCAAAACAATATTACACCAAAATTTATATGGGAACAGGAGGTAGAGAGGGGGGCAGAGGGAAGGGTAAATAAATTGGTGTGAATCCCTTCTTTCTCCAAGAACTAGTTAAACCAATTGTGACATTTCTAATTTATGTACCAATTTCTACATAATTCTACTTGTGACCACAGTGAGATTTTGCAGAGTTAAGAGGAAAGTTTTGTATAATTGTGTATGTGTGTGTACACACACACACACACACACACACAAGCTGCTGTAGGGGTTATGTTAAGAAACAATCCCCTCTTTTCCCACCTCTTTGTAAAGCAATTTATTCCTGCCAGAAAACAATCTGATATGTATCCAAATTCTGTCAGAGGCTGGAATATATACCAGGAGGTTTGCTGTGTCTTTTGGACCAAGTCCTGTGTGTTTGTGTTTTTAATAGGGAACTGTAGCTTTAGTTTTTCTTTTTATTCTAATTATAAAACAAAACAATTTGTATGCTAAAATATGTTTAATTTTTCTACCCACCCTAGCTTTAACAGTTTTCTCACTACAATTACTAAATGTAATGCTTACTTTTTATTGGCAAGTTGTGGCACTTTTCCTTAGGCGAATGTTACTTTGTTTATTACGAAGATTTTAAGGGTTTAGCTGAAGTATTTAAAATAAATATGTTAAATGTCAACAGTTAATGGCTTGTTTTTACTCTTTTCCCTAACAATAAAACAGTGTTGGTTTTGTCAGCTTTGTCAATGTAATGACATTACATAATGTCTTCTTCTAATCAGCTTATTGCAATTCCAGTTGCTTGAATTTTTTTTATCCTATATTATAAAAGACAAGCGAACGGTGTGTGAAGCCGTCATGCGCAGTAGAGATGGCCTGGATGAATGGCATGCTGGGGGTTGTAGTTCGGAGGCACAAAATGGCCACCGCGCGTGCCTGCCTGAGCGATCGACTAGAGCACCAAGGAGCAGTTATACATATAAAGTTAGCTGGGCTGTCGGGCGCATGACGAGGAGTTGAGGGGGGAGGGAGCTGAGCGGGGGGGAGGGGGCTGGGTGAGGGGGGTCATTGCAGGGGGGAGGGGGGCGGGGGGGGCACGAGCCCTTATGGTTGGCCCGTGTACACGGGCTTTTACACTAGTATGCCATAAAAGGTTTGCTCTGATAGAAATTGTGGAAGCTTTGCCAAGAAAAGGATGGACAGAAACTCACTGAAATTTTTTTGCCTCTTGATTTGATGCAATCAGACTTTTCTTGGACAGAATCAGTATACAACACATTACTCAATTTATGAAGCTGGGTCTCTGCCTTGAAGACTCTTATCGGTGATAAGGTAGCTTTCAATTTTAGTTAACTTCCCTTTGAATGCTACATTTTTTCCCCCTGCTCACTAAGGCCATGTCTTCACCACAGGTCTTGTAGGGGTATAGCTACAGCACCATTGGGTTATGCCAACATAGCTGAAGTGTAGATGCAGCCTACAGCTACAGAAGGGGTTTTTCTGCTGTTGTAAGAACACCACCTCCCTGAGCAATAGTTGCCGAAAGCATTTTTCTGTCGATGTAGTTGCATCCACACCCACAGTTAGATCAGCAAAGCAGTTGCAATCAGGGGTGTGGATTTATTGCATACCTGAGCTCTATAGCTGTGCCGACATAAATTTTAAGGGTAGAGCAGGCCGCATTAACCATGCTTAGCCTAAATCGGGGGCAGTAATATAAAAATTGAGGATTAGATTGCAATCTTGCTGACATAGGGGTGAAATTCAATGAGAACTCTGACTTTAGCAGAGACAGGATCTCACCAGAGGTTTTATTTTCTTGGCAACCTTGCAGCATTGTTCAATTGTATGGCATTAAGAAAGCTCGCAGCAGTACTTGATGACTTAGTGGCCATTTTCATGTGACTGGTAGAATTTAATTCCCATATTCTCCTCCCATACACACCACTTTCACATTGGTGTACCTTTATTAACCTTGACAGTCACCATGACATAGTTATGTAAACGAGAGGAGAATCAGGCTCTGAGTTTCTAAATTGATAGAACAGTATATTTATAATGTCATTTGTAATTTATAATGTCAGGGAGCTCATCACTGGAGAAGGAAGAGAAGATCTTGTGTCTCCTGGATGACTCAGGGGTAGGGCCTGTAAAGCAGCATTCAAGAGTGTTGGGAAGGTGAATACTGGGAAAGAAGGGGAAAATAGAGAGAGACGGGGCGTCTGATATCCGTTCCAATTATGTAAATCTGGAGTAACTCTACTGAAGTCAACAGAGTTACATTGGTGCCAATGATCAGCATCTAGTCCTAGCATGTTTCCATTCACTAGAATTACTCCATATTTGCACTTGCATAATTGAATATTATTCAAGGAAATGTAAAGTGGTGTTGTGCCCTTGAAATCCGATATAAGTCTTATGCAATACCAAGATCAGAATTTAACCCTGCACATTGTGCATTTTCTTCCAAATGGTACAAATAAAAAACATTTTTTCTTCAAATATTTGCATAAAAATGTGGTGGAGATGTACTCACAGGCCCTAGATGGCAAGCTGCAGAAGGTATTTTTGTGGCAGTCACATCTGGTTCCTTGGCAGCCTTCACAAGTACCTTAACTGCTTGCCATGGGCCCATTATGGTTCATTGATGTCAGTCAATGTTCAGTTGTCCATTGATCCTTTCATATATTTTTGCTTGACTTTGTTTGTCTGACTTGTAGAATGTCTATGCCAAATTCTGCTCACTCTAATTGCATGTGTGGACCTATTGACGTCAACAGCCAGAGTGGAAATACCCCAAATAGCTCAATTTCAAAGCCGCACATAGCGAAACATATAACTCCCATTTTAAAAAAATAAATAACATCTAACTGTATCTAACTACCTGGGAACAACTTGGCATTCATGGAAACAATGGTGTCATACCCACAACAAGCAGTCTGTACCCATTCCTGTGCATAAGTGCAAGAGCTATAGTTATCACAGTAAAGTACTACAGCCAGGGAAAGAGAAGGTAGCACACTCTCATAGGAAGACAGACACCTGCTTTCTCATCATAGTACATTTTATTTATATAGTACCTTTGATCCAAGGCACTGAATAAAAGTAGCAGAAAGACACAGCAATAAGACGATAGTCGCTGATGCCAAAAACAAACAGCTGGTGGTCCTGGGTGGGAACAAAATATTGGACACAAAGACATCAAATCTCATAAGCACAGTGTTATGCTTTCATCTGTCGCTTCCCTTCACTCCCAGCATAATCCTTTTTTCTTTGTATCGTGCCTTGAATTTTTAATTCTCATGCCAACAAATTGATTCACAGATGTGATGCATGGAGGCATTGCCACCACATGTTTGTCTGGACACCATAGACATTCCGGTGACACTTGAATGAAGTGTTCTTTGGAAAATCCGTTGGTATAATGCTATCAGTGGGCTGGTTTGAGAAGTACAAAAACTTTCCAACTTTCCAACCTTGTGATGAAGCAGAGAAACTTCCCACCTCCACCCCAGGCCTTAGAGAGCCTTTGGGCCCTGTTGGATCTGACCTGTTATACTTGCAGCCAATGCCAGGTTTGGAAGAAGGGTGGAGGAGAGAACCTGGCTCAGTTTGGGGATGACTGACAAAGAGGTAGGAGCTAGCTGCCTCCCTACCTGAGGGGAAGGGTCACCTAGCCTGCCAGCTGAGGCAGCTATTTGGGAGTAAACACTGTCTACCTAGCTGTGGGAGATTGCAGAGGAGACCTAGGTGTCTCCGGTAATGGAGTGAGCGAAGCCCAGAGGCATTGTGGGACTTGCCCTCCTCAACTTGGGGCTGCCCTGTCCAAAGGAGTCTGGGACTGTGACAAAGTACTGCTCAAGACCCATGGGAGGGCACTACAGAAGGCAAGCCATGCAGCAAATTGGACTAAAGGGGCCACACCTCAAACTAAACGGACACTGATAGGAAGTATCAATGGATTTAGACTGCCAGCTGGGAAGGCCATCCCCTGTACAGGAGTTGATGTACACGGAGCCCTGGGCTGGGACCTGGTGGAGAGGATGGGCACATGTCCTCCTACCCCTATGGCTTTAAAGACTGAGACTCCTCAACCAAGCAGGGGGATGAAATCCAGGCACTCTTTCCACTAGGCTGCCTGGCCCTCCAAGCCTGCTGTTACAGACTTATTACATTTCTGACTACTCAAGCTGCCTAGTGAGTGAAAATATATAAATGTATTCCAATGCATTTTATTTATTCTCATCTCAATGGAGAGAATGGGGCTAACATGAATCTGGGGTTCAATTGTATCTATTGCATGTAATGGGGGGGGGGTTGGGCAGTGTACGGAGGCCTGTTGTGGGTGGGAAGTGGCTGCTGGAGACCCAATGAGTCATTGCTTCAGTAGTTCTGGCTTCTCACAGAATCCCAAAGATCCTTGTAGATCAGGGGTGGGCAAAACTTTTGGCCCGAGGGCCACATTGGGGTTAAAAATTGTGCAGAGGGCCAGGTAGGGAAGGAGGTGCCTCCCCAAACAGCCTGACCCCGCTGCTTATCCAACCCCCCCTCACTTCCCACCCCCTGACTGCCCCCCTCAGAACCCTTGACCCATTCAACCCCCTCCCCGCTCCTTGTTCCCTGATTGCCCCCTCTGGAGACCCCCCACTCTAAATGCCCACCAGAAACCCACCCCTTATCTAAGCCCCCCATTCTTTGTTCCCTGATTGCTTCCTCCCAAGATCCACCCCCGTAGCCCCCCATATAAGCCCCCTTGCTTTGTTCCCTGACTGCCCCCTCCCAGGATCCCCCCCCCAACCACTACCACCCCGGGACCCCACCACCTAAGGCCCCCCCTTACCTTACTCAGCTGGGCGCTCCTCTACCTGGCCCCCAGACAGGGCGCGTGGGGCCCAGCAGCTCTCCGTGCTCCACCCGGCCCCCGGACAGGGAGTGCAGGGCTCCGGGGCACGCCGCGCTGGGCCTGGCCCCCAGCCGGAACATGGGGACCCGTGGCACGCCACGCTCAGCCCAACCCCAGCTTGTGGGCCGGATGAAAATGGCCAGCAGGTCATATGTCCACCCCTGTTGTAGATCCTGGGAAATCTGCAGGGTTTGTGTGGAAATCAGAGTCTGTTCCACACACAACAAACCCCAGCTGATGAAATGAATGGGGAGTAATCTCGGCAAGGAGAACTTTGCGCCATTGCTATACCTTTACTCTTTTCCTGCAGGTGTACTTTGAGAAGAGGACAATATGACCGGTTAAGAATTAAACAGGCACTATGTCAAAGGGAATAGCAAATTGCATGGGCCCAGGGAACTGAAGCTATGTTCTAGATCAGGCCTGCACAACTCGGAAAGCAGCAAGGGCCATATTACTGCAAAAAACCCAGCTGTGGACTGAAAAGTCCCACCCTCACCCTGCCCCCATCCGCTTCCCCCCAACCCCCCCACTTGGCTTGCCCCACCCCTATTCACCCCCCGCGGGCCACACAGTGAGCCCGTGCGGGCCGCATGTTGTGCAGGCCTGTACTAGAGGAAGGAATTCAGCCCAATACATCTTAAAATCCTTTAGTAGGTCCTCAGCAGCATACAAAAAGTTTGAGGCCCCATTGAGACATTTGTAACCCTGTTCAGAATGAAAAAAAATGATATAGCGAATCACTAAACCTTTTGCCTGTTACAATAATCCATCTTTATTTAGGGCTTCTGTCCACTCCACACAGGCACTGTTTCATTCTCTGCTCCTCTGCTCTTCCAGTTTCTGTCTAACCAAAAAACGAAACTGCAAGATGATGGTCCTAAAAGTGCTTTATCGCGTTATTTCCTGCCTTCATTTCCAAGCAGCTTCAGAAATACTACATGGAAAAATGCCAAGACGTACAACAGTTCCAGCCAAATCTTTTCAGTCTGCAAGATTTGGATAGTTCAGATAAGTACTCAACATTTTTGGTGCGTAGCTAAAAAAATGCCAAGCTTTATGAGCCAGATGTGCAATCTTTATGCACAGTTAACCCTGCGCTAAGGGCCAACAAAAAGTCTATACACCTCTTAAATCCCACTACGCCCAATGTTAAGTATTTAAGTTCAGCAGAGGCATTAGGATGGCCCTCTGCACAGAGATGGATTCAACCCAGTATGTTTAAGGGTTACACAGTTGGGGCCCATACTTTTTTAAGGTTGGTTGTTCAGACTATATCCATTTTCTGATTCTTGACATTTTATAACTGTACAACCTGCACAGAGAACTCCGAACTGCTGCTTTTCCAAGCGATATACACCTGTCTGTTTAGATATGTATATCTCTCAGTGATTCTCAGCCTGTAATCTGCAGAGCCTTAGGGGTCTAAGATTTCCAAAGGGATCCACACCTCCATTTGAAATTTTAGGGCTCTGCAAATGAAAAAAGGTTGAAGATCACTGTGTACACATTCTGTAGAGAGACCTAACTAGTTGTCAACATGAGAATTACCGATCTGTTATGTATTATAGCACTTCACACGGGCTGCATAGCTGAGAACTTTAGAGATCAGGTTTGGCATACAAATCTATTGATTTAATATGGAAAGATTTTCTTGGTCTGGCATTATTAACTTATATCAAGGATGTACATCTCTAAATAGAATGAAATTAAGCTCTAAGAGGTCATTTTAAAAAATAAAAATAATGATGTAACCAAATAACATGAAGTTTCCTAATGTAGCCATGTTCATTATCATAGGCATAGTTTTACAGCTTCAAACAACTTCTCTTTGGAAATCTTGATTTAGTGTCTTGTGTGATCCTAAATGAGATGATTTTACCACCACAAAGTTGCCTTTTTGTTTAGAATGGCCATCTGTGAAGCCAGAGCCAGATATATATATTTTTTTTGTAAAGGTAACAAAGAGTCCTGTGACACCTTAAAGACTAACTAAAGTATTGAAGCATAAGCTTTCGTGGGCTAATATCCACTTCGTTGGATGCAAGCAGTGGCCCACATCCGACAAAGTGGGTATTAGCCCACGAAAGCTTATGCTTCAATACTTTAGTTAGTCTTTAAGGTGTCACAGGACTCTTTGTTACCTCTGCTATTCCAGACTAATACAGCTACCTCTCTGATTCTTTTGTGTGTGTGTGTGTGTGTGTGTGTGTATATATATATAATTCATCTGAGAGGCAGCTGTTGTTAGATCTGCAAATGAAGGTCTGTAATTAATTTCTCTTAAGCTGGATATTGATTTTAAAATGTTTTAATTTGCAGTGAAAGACATGTTGTTATCCCATGCCACCCTTTTAGTGCTTCTCCCTTGGGTTACCGACTCTTTGGGGTCATACAGTGTGGTGGATGTGGAGCTGCTTTGTAACAATCTAGGAATGCTGATCTGTAGTAATCTTACTCCTGATCAGTAAGAAAGTCACTGTACAGCTACATAGAGTTATCAGGCACTCTTGAATGAAGATTTTGGTTTAGACCAGCAGTGCCCAACCTTATTGCATACCAGGGCCACATAAGTCTAAGCACAACTTTGTGTGGGCCAAAGATTTACATAGATTGTTTCTGTATACAGTACTAGCGAAAATACCCGGCGTTGCTCGGGTCAGTCGGAGGTGGGGAGGGGGCAGACAGCTGAGCGAGTGCGGGGGTCTGTTGGATGGGGGCAGAGAGCAAACCTGACACCCCCACCTCACCCCCCCGACCAAACCCGACACCCCCACCTCACTTACCCCTCGACCAACCCCGACTCACATTTTCACCCCCCCACCCAAACCCAACACCCCACGTCTCCCCCTACCAACCCCAACACCCCCTGACCAACACCAAACCTGACACACCCACCTCACTTCCCCCCCCAACCAAACCCGACACCCCTACCTACCACCACAAACAAACCCGACACCCACACCTCACTTACCCCTCGACCAACCCCGACCCCCCTTCTCACCCCCCCGACCAAACCCAACACCCCTGGCTCACTTACCCTCCGACCAAACCCGACACCCCCACCTCACTTACCCTCCGACCAAACCCGACACCCCCACCTCACTTACCCTCCGACCAAACCCAACTCGGGTCCGTCGGAGCTGGGCAGGGGGCAGAGAGCTGAGGGATTCCGAGGTTCCGGTGGAGGGGGGAGGGGGAGAAAGCTGAGGGATTCTGGGGTTCCGTCGGAGGGGAGAGGGGCAGAGAGCTGAGCGAGTGCGGTGTCTGTTGGAGGGGGTATTATGACATCATATATCACAGAGAACAGCAGCTGCCCAGCTGATGTGATTGGCCTTTAAAGAATTTCACCCCTGGGGGGCGTCAGGGGTGAGATTTGAAAAATTTTCAACCCTTACGGTCATTAGGACCCCAAGACCTCTAACTGTACCAAATTTCAAGTCTCTAGCTCAAATGGTGTGGAAGGAGTAAGCTTACGTACATACACGCACGCACGCATACCCCATTTGACTTTTATATATATAGATTGTCTATACTATATTGTGTTAAGCAGGCCTTATGAAATGTTCTGGTGGGCCGTGTGTGGCCTGTTGCCCATAGGTTAGGCACCTCTGGTTTAAATTAAGAGGCGGCTGTTGGGAAAAACAGGCAGGAAGATAAATCTATAATTCTAGGTAAGAAGCTACCAACAAATGCTTGAGGGCAACAAGCAATGAAGATGCTCCAAGCCAAAGATACACAGCTGTTTTGTCTAGGCTGCGAGACTAGAGATAGAAGGCACACTCAGTAATTAAAAAGACTCTGGCCAGAGGAAGAAGGTATTATCAGTGAGCTGCTTGGTGGATGGAGAACAGACTGATACAGACAGCTCCTGGGACATGTCTGATGCAGTTGGGCCCGTCCAAGGGATAATAAGCCATAAGGAAGACAGCTGTTGTATATTCTGTTTGTTTAGAGCCAGAACATTTTAGAGAAAAGATCGTAAAACAATACCTTGCTTTAAGAAAGCTGTTTGATCACTGGATGCCACTGGTCTTAGCTTCTGCAGAGAAGTGAATTGCAGGGGCTGAACCTAAATAACACTTGCTGAGGTAATCGTGGCTAGTAGTGGGGGACTGCAGGCCAAGGCCCAGTCTGAGTATGAGAACTATGTGCTTCCATCCCAAGTGACTTGACAGCCTGAGGCCTGAGACCTGGAGGGGCCACCCTCAATGGGTACGTCTACATTGGAATAAAAGACCTGTGGCATGACATGGGTCAGATGACTTGGGCTTGTGGGGCTTAGGCTGTGTGGATAAAAATTGCTGTGTAGACATTTGCGCTAAGGGTCTGGGACCATCCCCATTCTCCAGGTCCCAGAGCTTGAGCTCCAGAATGAACCTGATCATGTATGGCACAATTAAACAGCCCCTCAGCCTGAGCCCTGCGAGGCCGAGTTAGCTGGCCCAGGCTAGCCACAGGTGTTTAATTGCTGTGAAAATGTGTCCAAAGAGACCAGGAGGGTGAGAAGCCCAGTAGCTCTGACATGCAGAAATTATAGCTGGCTGCTAGCAACAGTACAGCAAATGGTCAGGTTTCTGCAAGCCTGAAGCTAAGCTGGAGGATCGGGGGCAGGCCGGCGGTCGGGGACGACGACAATGATATACAACTTGTTAGAGTCCAACCCAGTTATTTAAAGGAGTTCTATGGTTTACAAGGAGACACCACCTTATTGAGAAATGTCTCTAGAGCAATACAAATTCCTGACTACTAGAATGACTTACTTTTCATCCTTTGTCTTGAACCTCCATCTTCCCATCTCCATTTGCATCTAACTTGCCTTCTTGAGCCATGCAATCTAGATTCTAGGTGGAGATAGGTAGGGGACCTACTACATTGCACCACACTCCCTCATGAAGGCCTTGTACCATCCCCCCCAGAAATTATGCAACTTTCCCAACTGTTAATAAGGTTTGAATTTTTCATCTGATTTCCAGCCAGGAGGCCCGAATTCTTTCGGCACGCATTTCTGTTTCCAGTTGGCCAGCTGTAGTCTGTCTAAGTTGACACAAGACTAATCGCAGTGCTCTGCTCAATGTCATTACCCTGTCACACTGGCTACTGCCACACTGAGCAGTATGGTCTGATCTAATGAACTGAGAACAGGACTGGGAGCTGGAGAGCCTCTATTCTAATCCCAGCTCTGCTGATGATTTGTTGTGTGGTCTTGAGCAAGTTATTTTACCTCTGTGTAAAATCATGACACTCAAGCTACATATAATATTTGCTTGATGCTTAGAAGACTCAGTACTATAAATCACTAGAAACAGTTCAATCACACTACTACTTCTAAGCTCTTCAGCTGTGTAGTGGGACAGAAAAGGATTAAAAGCCAGCCCTTGGAGAGGCCTGGGGCTGAAAGTGAGGGGTAGGCTGATTGGGGAAGCAGCCACAACTAGGTCACGCCCCAATCAAGCCACACCTGGCTCTGGTGTAAGGGCTCAGGGAGGAGCTGAGTAGGAGTCTCCCTTTAGCTTTTCTCCCTCTGCCTGAAGAAGCAAAGGGTACTCAGGGTAGAGCAATGCTGGGGAAGGAGTAGCTGAGCCTGGTAGCTCAGGCCTGGCAACCTCCCAGGCTGCAGCTGATAGGAAGGCTGGAAAGGTACTAGGCTGCAGGAGAAGGCAGCAGGTCCAAACCCCGCTGGCCTATGATGACTGATTGTTACACTGCAGTCTGCTCCAGGGAACGGGGGCTTGATGCTGACTGGCAGTAGCCATAGACTGAGGCAGGTTGCGGATAGAGGGTGGATAAATAATTTCTTAAAGCAAGTTTTTGAATACAATCAACTAAACTGACCATATCTTCCATCGAAGCTCCAGATTATTATAAAGTTTCATCTCTTTCCACACATTTGATCTACACTCTTCCTTCTTCCTTTAGACAAGCAGTCATAGAGCCTGTCTAAACAAACAGTGCATGGTAAGCCGGGTGTAAATCTACCCTGCACTAACCTGCCATGCACTGTGTCTGGGTGAACCCTGCTGCCAGGCACTAGAAGTTCCATAGTATGCTTTGATCTGTTCTGAAAGAAAGTCACATGTGGATAAGCTCATACTTGGAGGTAAGCCCTAGGGAAAATTTTCCAAAACAAAGAGATGACATCTGAGTGGAATCCAGTATCTGACATTGCTCTTGTGTACACCAAATGTGTTCATTAATAAAGTTCTAGTCATCGTAAACCATTTTCTGTTCTTTAACAGAAATGATCCCAGTCATCCACAAAACCTCAGCTCCTTTAGGGAAAGACACTGCAATTAATCAACCTTTAAACTATAGAACATAGTATGAATTGTAGTAAGAAGCAGGCGTGTGAGAAGTTCAAACAATGCAAAGTTTCTTAAATGTATTTGATCTCCCTGCATTAACCTGCCACATAGTACCAGGCCAAATTTTATACAAACTATTCGGTGTTGGAGGATATAATTAGGGGGAGATTTTCAAAGGCACACTGCTATGGTTTGTTTGGTTTTTTTAATCACAGTTAAATGCCTAACTGCTGTTTGTGCCTTTGAAAATCTTCGCCGAAATCAGAGATTTTTGGCTCTCTCTCTAAAGTAGAGATGACGTGAATTAACAGGGTCATACTAGTTTGCCCAAATTTGAAACAAAGCTTTGAAATTATGAAGATTAGTTACCTTTTTTGTATTTTTTGGGAATTCCTGTTTCAGATCCAGATCAGAAGCAATAGTACCAAAACATTTAAAAGATTATTCTCTTGGTATTTCTGATCTGGCTGTGAACAAATGCTGGAAATTCTATGAGAAAAATTGTTCCAACAGATTTCCAACCTGATTTCTAGACCTAAGAGAACTAAATTTTCAGATAACCACTGAGCAAAGTGTTCATATCTTTTCAGAGTTCATTAATCTTTTACTAGTCCAAAGTAATTTTAAATGACAAAATTAGCTTTTGATGGTGAAATAGAACACACCACATAGCATAACTATCTGAACAAGGGTATGGATCAAGATTGTGGTCTCATAGATATTATGATGTTTACACTTCAGTGTCATGCTTTGTGATATGATGTTTGATAGAAATTTCTTTCTGAGGTATCAAGAATAGCAGCCTTGTTAGTCTGTATCCGTAAAGAAAGCGAGGAATACTTATGCTGAAATAAACTAGTTAGTCTCTAAGGTGCTACAAGTATTCCTCGCTTTCTGAGGTATGAGACCCAAACTGATGGAACAAGCCTTAATTCACCTTTCCTCTACTACCTAATAAAGTAGGGAGTCAGACATTGGTCAGAAACTCTGGTTTAGTGGGATTCTCCAGTAAAACACCAGAGAGAAACCTTGAGCCACCATGGGGTTCAAAGAATAGAAAAACGAATATACAAAACTACAGTCATAATATTGTAATTGTTTTGAAAATCCGACTCTTAAAGTAATTGTCAGATACTTTAAAAAGTGCTGTTTTGTCCTATCTGTGGTCACTAGGAGTTTTACCATGGACTTCGAGAAGCAGTGTTAGGCCAATGCAAAGTGCTCTTCAAAAGTCCCACCCAATTTTTTTCTCCTGCCTATAGCAATACAGGCTCTCTCCAGCATCCCTTTCAGGTGGCAGGCAGCCTCTCCAAGCAGAAAGAGAAAATCAGGACTATGTAAAATGTTAACAACTGTGTAATGGCATTTCTGCCTTCTCCTGGGGAGGGGGAGGGGAATACTCTGCTTGAAAAGTTACTGAAATATTTGAAAGTAAATTTTTTGGTTACCTTTTTTCACACTTCACTTTCACAGAGTTTGAGGTCAGAAGAACCATTAGATCCTCTAGTCTGACCTACAGTGTGTCACAGATCACTAAAGGTGTCTACACTGCAATTAAAAACACACAACTGGCCCATCCCAGCTGACTTAGGCTCACAGTGACCAGATGTTCTGATTTTATAGGGACAGTCCTGATTTTTGGGTCTTTTTCTTATATAGGCTCCTATTACCCACCACCCCGTCCCGATTTTACATACTTGCTGTCTGGTCACCCTAGCTAAGAGCCTGTTGTGTTACAGTGTCGATATGTGGGCTCAGGCTGGAATCTGGGCTTTAGGACTCTGTAAAATTGGAAGGGTTCTAGAGCCTGGGATCTCACCTGAACCAGAATGTCCGCACCACAATTAAACAGCTTCTTAGCCTGAACCCCGTGAGACTGTGTCAGATGGCACGGGCCAGCACCAGGTTCTTAATTGAAATGCAGACACAGTTAGCCCCATGTTGAGACTAATAACTTGAGTTGTATGAGTCAGCAGTGTGCCCTTGCTGCCAAGAAGGCTAATGACATATTAGTAGGGGCATTGCCAGCAGATTGAGGGAAGTGACTATTCCCCTCTATTTGGCATTAGTGAGGCCACATCTGGAGCATTGCATCCAGTTTTGGGGCCCCCACTACAGAAAGAATATGGACAAATTGGAGAGAGCCCAGTGGAGGGCAAGGAAAACTATTAGGGGGCTGGGCCACATGATTTATGAGGCGAGGTTGAGGGAACTACGCTTATACAGTCTGCAGAAGAGAAGAGTGAGGGCAGATTTGATAGCAGCCTTCAACTACCTGAGGGGAGGTTCCAAAGAGGATGGAGCTAGGCTGGTCTCAGTGGTGGCAGATGAAAGAACGAGGAACAATAGCCTCAGGTTGCAGTGGGGGAGGTCTAGGTTGGATATTAGGAAAAACTATTTTACTAGGATGGTGGAGAAGCACTTGAATGAGTTACGTAGGGAGGTGGTGGAATCTCAATCCTTAGTGGTTTTTAAGGCCAGGCTTGACAAAACTCTGGCTGGGATGATTTAGTTGGAGTTGGTCCTGCTTTCGGCAGGGGGTTGGGATAGATGACCTCCTGAGGTCCCTTTCAACCCTGATATTTTCTGAAAACATTTCAGTCCTCTGATTAAAATATTTGCTAATTATTCTAGTTACCTGCTGTTGCTGCATTTCTGACTAGGAGATCTGTTAATTTTAAGCCATTAAACTCAAATCATTGCAGGAGGTTTTAGTGAGAGAGCTCACAAACTTGTGTTTATTTTGGCTACAAACTTATTAAATTCATTCATGTTTTCCAGACCTACTTTTACATTCTAACCAAGTTGGGAAATACCTCTTCCATCTACTTATTCTGAAGCTTGCCGAATAGAATGAACAGTCCTGAAAGAGGTTGGTATGTCACCATTCGAGCTGTCTAGAGAACTACAATTGTGTTTTGGGTAACCAGATGTCCTGATTTTATAGGAAAAGTCCTGATTTTTGGAGCTGTTTCTTACATAGGAACCTATTATCCCCCACCCCCGTCTCGATTTTTCACACTTGGTATTGGTCACGCTAATTGTGTTTCACAAGAACACTTGAGGTTTCAAAATTTATTTTCATTCAGCATTGGAAAATTACCAAACCCCCTTTGAAAAATATCTTAGAAAGGTCAGGATTTCAATTCAGGTGTCTCTCTCCTTCCCACCCTCCCACCCCCGGAAGTCCATGCTGGATCTCTGAACCCTTCCCTTCAAAAGATATTGAAACATTCTTTTTGCTGAAACAGTATTTTTTTTTAAATTGCATCTTCTATCTGGCTTTAGTTACTATTACTTTCATGTTCTCCTTCAGGCTTCACTACTCTTTGCAGTGCTAATTGCTGTTCATGTTAGAATCTCAGCCTGATCCTGTGCAGGATCTATTTATGAAGAAGGGCCTTTAGATCCTATTTCTTATATCAGATGTTCCAGTGCAGGCTCCTGCAGGCCCACACACTAGCCCTGTCTCTCTGACCTCTGAAGAGAAAACCAAGACTTTCTTGCTCTGAGAAACACCCTTCTTCTCCTGTGAGAACCATAACCTAGAGTTCTTTGAAGATCAAATCCAGGCATGACAGCATATGTCACAGCAAGACAGATTTAAGTTTAGAAATGGGAAAGGAATGGAGAGCTAGTGATGCGGAGAGGTACAGGAGGATGGCAGAATGCGTGCGAAGATGGTTCTCCCACTAAGAGTGGTGAGATGGTTTGAATGAAAAGAGAGGAAAGTCAATGTTAGTCCACTAGAGGAAGAGGGCTGGGGTGGGGAGGAACGAGAGAGAGGGACAAATTAATTCCTGCATAGACTTCAATGGAATTACATCAGGACTGAATTAGACCCACATTCTGGTGAACTCATCAAGGAATGGAAACAGTTGCCATAAGCCAAACACACCCTAGAGACTACTATAGGCATCACTTTTCTGTGCCACCTTTCTGGGGTCTCTCAGAATCTCATTTGTTCCAATAACAAAACAAAGGAAAAAAACCTTCACCTCCTAAACTGTTCTTTCCATGATTTTTATTTATTATATAGCTTCCTTTTGCATACCTGAGTCTCTCTGACATCTTATGAGTGCATGGTATGTTCTTTATTCTGGAACTTAGCTGCACTTATGTGAAAATGGAGAAAAGATGCTCTGGAGGTATCCTCTTTTGAGTTAATGATGGGATTATAAGACCTATTAACCTTTTTAGCAATCCTCTTATTTATTTTAGACCTAATATACCCTGGAGGTCCTGTCTGTAACCGAAATAGACTTGATTTTCTACACTGCCAAGTTTCCAAAACCTAAAGTAAATCCAGGTACAGTATGTCTTGGCTCGTTCAGCTCTCAGAATGGCTCTCAAGATATAGAAGAATCTTTTTTTTTTTCATACATTGTTATGGTGTCATGGAAATGAATGCACTGCCAGCACACAAAGCTGTCATGAGGGCAGACCTGGGGAGGATACCTAGTGTCTGTGGCTGTACAGGTCCTGTGGCCCCTGGCACTGCACACAACTGGACTGGGGGGTTGGGGCTGCTATGTCAGCTTGTAAACCGGATCAATGACCACAGGAAGCTGGGCTTCACCCTTGCATTGTGGCCTGATGTTTGGAAATTAGATGACACCTTCCTGTGTAACTCCCCACATACTCCTCCCTGAAAGAGACAGAGTCCTCTGGGTTCATATGAGAGTTTGGGATTTTACCTAAAAATCCAGACAGAAATTACCTTCTGAAATGTTAGACTTTGGGAAGAGTAAAATGGATTAAATTTCTATCACTAGAAACTGTGTGATGATGCCTCATTTACGTTCTAGTCCACTCTCTCCCTTCAGAATCCTTTATTGCACCTCTGAGGAGTAAAAACAACTATCTGCTGCCTGGTATTTTTAGTAGACTCATCTTAATGCTTTTTCCCAATGTAAACCCCTCCAATTGCAACCTCTTCCTGGCCTCCATCCTTCAAGTCCCCTCTTCAAATGTGCTGCCTAGTCTTGCCTCAGAAAATTCAAGCAAAAATAATGCTAAGGCACAGGCAAAATATCAGCTAACCACATTCCACTCTCCATCACCTCCCTGTCTCTAATACTTTATCTGTACTTCTTCTGTTTAGACTGTCAACTTTTTATGGCAGGACCCTTGCATTCATGTCCATTTTTAGAAGCTTCTTGCATACTTATGGTGCTATATGAAACAAAGTAAAATAAGGGACTTCTGTAATAAAAACTGAAGTCTGTCATGTCCCAGAGATGATCAATGACTTGATACTCATTCACTATATATATTGGGGGGGTGGGGGGGGAGGGAGAGGGAGGAGAGAAATAGAGAGAGAGAGAGAGAGAGCACCACAGTTGCTCTTGAGCCCATCTGCCTCATATATTCCCCAGACTATAGGGATTTTCCATTTTACAGAATAGTGCTAAAATCAGTGTTCAAAATTCACTCAAATTTGAAAGTGAATTCAGACTAGAAGGTGTTTAGCATTTCTTGTTCATTTTCTGTGAATACTCACATGAAGCACTGAAATGTTGCTAGCATGTTTACTCACAAAAAGCAAACACAGGGACAAATATATTAGACACGGATCCTGAACATTTTTATGTATGTGTATAATGTTGGTCAAGTGAGTAATACTATTGGGTTTAATGGGACTTCTCATGAATTTGAAGTTAAGCATGTGCAAAAAGCTTTCCAGGAGATTGCAGATATCACAGTTCATACAGTATTGGTTGGTGATTAAGTTTGCTTCAGCAGGATTCCTAAGTCTTCAGGGGAAAAGGTTCCAGATCGTGAAGGCCTTCAAGAAACCCAGTGGGAAAGACTGGGATGGATTTGTTGGCGATATGAGCATCATTCCCAAAACAAAGTTTTATTTGAACAAATCTAGCACCAACCAGATGTGTTGCTGATCCAGAGAAGAATTTTTTTTCATAGTTTGAAGGAGACCGTCATAAGAACTGGGGAAGCTGAGACAGGTTGCCTGCAGCAATATCTTCAGCCACAAGAGGGTGGAGGAGAGGTAGCGGGCCCATTCACAGCACCAGAGAAATACCTGATGTGTATAAATGGTTTCTCCTCCTAATGGAAACAACTCTGCAAGGCCACGAATACTGGCTAATTGCTTGGGGTCTAGTGCACCAGTACTGAAAAAGGAGTGTTTGTTTGTTTTGGAGTATTTTCTATATAAACAGAAATTGGAGAATAATGTGATGTATACTTAGTCATTTGATGTCTAAGAGGTGAATTATGAAATGCACTTTCCCAAAATGGTCCTTGGGGGGCACTCCAAAAATGGAATTTCTGTTTTTCATTTCTACCAGCAGACTGCTAGCCTCCATATTTTTTCTTTGACCATTCATATGAGAGCTCCCAAGTATGTCGAGCTTTCCTGGAAACTCACTGACATAAGGTAGAGAGAGTAAACCTATTTGATATCAAGTTTAACAGTTTCTGGCATACACACGTTTGGTTTCCCAAGCTGACTATGGAAAATACATCTTGGAGGCAGTTTATTCATTATGGTCTGTGTTTTTCTTCAGATGAAGCGCTTTGTACCAAAAGCAAGACACATCACAGGTTTTTTTTAGTCATGAATGACTTATCAGCATTTTAAGATGAGCATGCACACACGCACGCACGCACACGCACACACACACACACACAGGAGATAATTTTTAAAGGAGACAAATTTTGAGTTTACCAAACTTCCTTTACGCCAGCACAAGCAGTTTCTTATTTGAAAACAAATCAGCAAAATGCTTGCGCATACAGACTGTTAAAAATGACTGATGGCTTTATTATAGGGTTCTTAACTGCTTGTGAACACAATTGCTGCCAACAGTAATTGATGTGACTGAATGTTTGAGCTACAAATCTAAGACACTGAAATAAATATAGATAATTAAACATCATGTGTTTAAATTTGAAGAGAAGGGGCATTTCTTGGCCAAAGAAGTCAATCTTGGTTCTTAACCAATTTTTTCATTGAATCCATGTATCGCTGTTAGGCCTGATTCTGGTTCCAGTTATGGTGATGTATATCAGTACTGACCCTGCTTAAGTTGGTAGTAACATCAGAGTAAGAAATATCATTCTCAGGCCCAGGAACTAACTGAGTTATGTGAGGTGCAAGACAAAACAGAATTTGGTCCACTGAAGTCAGTGGAAAAAAAATGCCATGCTTGATCTCTAAGCATTTGATGCAAAGTCTGCTAAACATAGAGACCTTTGCTGTATCAAAGACTGGCTTTTAAGACCCTAATTTCATTTTATAGGATAGGTCAGGGATGAGCAGCCTTTGGCACACGACCTGTCAGGGAAATCTGCTGGTGGGCCAGGACAGTATGTTTACCTGCAGCGTCCACAGGTTTGGCAGATCACAGTTCCCACTTGCCGCAGTTCACCGTTCCAGGAAGTAGTGGACGGCACATCTCTTGGCCCACGCTGTTTCCCACAGCCCCCATTGTCCTGGGACGGTGAACCACAGCCAGTGGGAGCTGCGATCGGCTGAATCTGTGAAAGCTGCAGGTAAACAAACCATCCTGGCCCACGAGCGGATTTTCCTGACAGACTATGTGCCAAAAGTTGCCAATCCCTATTCTATATAATACCTCTTTCACTCTCTAAAGGCCCTATCCTGCAAGATGCTTATGACCCTCAGATCCCATTGGGAAAAACACTGAGCTGTATCCACCACTTGCCACTTCCACTCCAGTCAAGGGACTTTATCCTGAAATCCTTGCTCAATTTTTACTCAGAAAAAACTCCCATTGCCTTTGAACTTCAGCGTTTGGTCCAAAGTGAATTGTAAAAGCTGAATACTTCTCCGGATTTTGCCATTGGTTAAAACGGGAATAAGGATACATGGTGCCATACAAGATTGTGCTTTCAAGTATTAAAAAAGTATGACTGTGATATTGGTGTCTCTTAAATCCAAACAACGCAGAAGGTAAATGTGTTGGTCATTAAAAAAGAATTCCTGCCAGATAGGCCCATTACTACAAACTCTGGAACTTTGGGAATAAAAATAATGCTTGCACATGGCAGTCTGTTCTCTGAGTCACACAAATGAGAGAACAGTATGTGTCTGCTCCGACAACTTCTAAATGCTGATTTCTACAATCTAATTGGAACGTTTCGGTTAACCAAAGAAACTGATGTCTGATCCTTTTGTTTATTACAAGAGACCAGTCATCTGCATGCTTTCCAAGCAGTCTCAGCAGTTGAGGATAGCAAAAATGCATTCTAAACGCTAATCCAATGAAACTTCATTTTACCCAACATGACTGCTGGATTCCAGTGAAACAGTGAAGTGTATAATATCCTTCTGATGCATTGTGTTTAACATTAAATGCAGTAATATGTTTGTGCAATCTAGGGAGGCTTATGGCCCTTCATATTTTCATCACCTCTGCAAAGAAATGGGGAAAAAATCTAGTCATTTACTTGACTGGCGAACGCAACCAAAGAGAATTTTGGGACAAATTAAAAGACAGCAGTTCTGTCTATAACTGTGATTGGGGAAGTGGCAGCGGAGATTTCAGCCTTTTTTTGTTGTTTGACAGACTTTCTCCAGATTTCAGTTTTTGGGATAGCTGTGTTGAGTGGATAGTTAAGATGAAATTCACATCTGTGAAAATATGAAACATTGAAGCCTAAATACCCTTTCCACTGAAGTCAATGGGAGCTTTCCCATTAATTTCAGTGGGAGCTAGATTGCTGGATTAAGGTTGTGTGACACATGGCCAGAAAGGGTTAAACATAATGCAAAACAAATGACTCAAATTGAACCCTTAAAAACACGCCAGGAGGTATTATTTGTGTTTTTTGTTTATTTACTTATATATGAGTAGGGTCAACAATGTAATCAACAGTCACTGTCTATGCTATTAATTCAAAGATCAAAAGAACATCCTAGCATTCAAATGAAGTGTAAACACGGGATATTTCCATATTCAGCTCTCTTTGAAATGTATAGCAAATCATCAGTGAATGGTGGAGGAACAGGGGATTTTCTTATGTTAATTTGTATCGCTAAGTACCAGTGATGAACCCACTTGAAAGTTGCCCTACTTACCTATTGTTCCCCCGAGGGACTCCAACTTGTCAAAAGAAGACCTGAAATTATATTAAAAAAATCCTTGGATCCTGGTCCTTCTTATCTCAGATCTGCTTAAGCTTCATCAGGGGAAGTTTGAGTCACAAGATGAGTTCCCAGTTAAGCTGGTACATCCTGGATATAATATTGGACATTGGACTATAACCTATGAACTAAATTCTAAAGGGACTCTTTGAAACTACAAAGCTCGCCATCTCTGCTATGATCTGAACCTCAAGAATTGAACTCATGTCTGTATGTATATTGATCTTTTAATCATACTCTATCTCGTTTTTTTTAATATGTTTTAGTTTAGTTAATAAGAATTGGCTTTATGCATGTATTTGGGTAAGATCTGGAATATTGATTAACCTGGGAGGTAATGTATCAGAGGGATAGCTGTGATAGTCTGGATCTGCAAAAGCAACAAAGAGTCTTGTAACACCTTATAGACTAACAGATGTTTAGGAGCATAAGCTTTCATGAGTGAAAACCCAGGAAAGCTTATGCTCCTAAATGTCTGTTAGTCTATAAGGTGCTACAAGACTCTGTCACTTAATGTGTCTGATCCTTTGGGATTGGTAGAATCTTTTCTTTTATATGATGAAATAAGATTTTCAGAAATCTTCATCATATTTGATTTAGGTACTTGGGTGGAGGCCTGAGGCTGGGTTACTTTAAGGGAACTGTGTTATTGGTTTCTGGACAACCAGTGAAGTAATAAAGAAGCTGTTTTAGTAAATGTAAGTACTGAAAATATCCACCAACTTTGGGGATTATCTGCCCCATTCTTTGTAGTTCACCCTAACTTAGTGACCACTGCTGGCCCTCACTGCTTGCTTAAATGGGACTTATATGGAAAATGGGCTTTGTGCTGGTTCTCTGCACAGGGATGAACTTAACCCACAAAAGAGAACATGAAATAAAATGGGATAAATGAGCGATTGGAAGGAACCTGCTGCTATTTTGTTTAACATGTGACTCTCCAACTTATATTTTAGACAGATAATTGTCTTCTTGGTAACCTTCCTTTTTCAGTCTCTCTCTGATCCTAAGACACCATGGTAGCTGTTGCAAGGTACTTTGGATTTTGCAGAGACAAGGCACACACACGTGGGTGAATAAAGTGGATGAGTTTATTGGAAGGCCTCGGTCCCTCGAATAGGTGCTGAGGGGCCTGGGTCTGTCAGTGCGACCGCAGGAGGGGTGCCTGGCACCCCGGAGCCATTGCTAGGATGGAAGAGCCCACAAGCAAAATACAAGTGTGGGCTTAAATACACTCGCACATTTACATCTCATACATAGGCAAATCTCATTAATATCTAGCAGGCAAGCACCTGTGACTTGGTCACACGCAACTTTTCTTGTTGATTATACGCAGTTGCTTTGTTTAGCTTTGCGTTTCGACTTTCCCACACACTGTTCTCACACACAGAGCAGACCAGAAAAAGCAAAAAAGAGGCAGAGGGAAAGCAACAGGCAGCTGCAGAGCTGTTTCATCTTCCCAGGAGATAACGGGTCGCCGTTACCTTGAGCATGCTAATCATGGCTCAGTGCCCTTTCCGGGAGGGGCCGAGGGGAGCGCTCCCGTTGCCTATCAGCTGCACCGTGACAATCTCTTGCGTGTACTACAGTAGCTGTTTCTCAAACTCTTTATTTCTTCACACCACCAGAAAGGGATTCATGGAACATTTATGACCCAACATTTTTAAACCAAATTCATGAACTAGGCAAACTTATTTAATGTGTTTCTTTAAAAAGGGAGCAGTATGCCACAGCTTTACTCAAAGGGTTGTTTCTTTTGGCTTGCTTTAGCTCTTCAAAAGTTACTGCTTTTTAATAAGATCAGAGCCAATGGGGTTAGAGATCTTTTATTGAGTTGTTTGGGTCTTTTAATGATAGCTGAGCAAAATTTTTGAAAACTTTGATTGTCCCCCTCTTTCCATCTACATTTTTTAAGCCTTCTCCTCTCCCAACCCCCTTTTTTGTTTCTTCTTTGGCTTCCACTGTATCATCTAAATTTTGGATCTTTTGATGTTTATACTTTCATTTTTATTTGTTTGAAATGGTAGAAGATTTCTGGAAGCATAAAGAAGCATCTGGGAGACTTAAGATATGTTCTGCTTTAAATCTAGACCTGTCTCAGTATTAAAATTAGAAGTCAAAATTCCCCATTTGTGTAAGGTGTGGAGGGTGGGTGAAACTCCATTCACTTTAGTTAATTGGGCCCATTATGTCAGCACCAGGAACTTACTAAAGGGAATGACTGAAAAACACCCTTTGTCAAACACTACTCAGAGGGAAAACTTATGCGATTTAACAACACAGTGGCCATGCAAAGAACAGATCAGGATGTACAGGGAACGTGAAGCCTTGTTCATGCCCCTAAGTAGTGGCGATGGCACAGGAAGGATTCAGATTCAGCTGCTAGCAGTAAATTTGGTCCAGTAACAGCACAATATACAAACAAACCCTTGAGTATTTTTGAGAAAAAAACGTAATAGACAAAATTCCAGCTCTGCTACCCTAAGTTTTATCTCTATATAATTTCCCCGCCTCCAATGGATCCTCAGATGACTGTAATATGAGGTTTTTGCTAAGATTTCATATTTAAGTCCTACACAGAGAATCAGTTTAATGACAGCACTCTGGGCTAGACACTTAGGTGCACATGACATCGAGACACCTCCCTATTCCTTCAATCCTGGAGCCATCAGAGACTTGGCTGAAGCCTCCTCTAAATTATGTGAGTGGCCCTCCCTGCTTGTGTCCCAGCAGGCCACCCTCACCCTCACATCTACATTATCATGGCTCCTGATGCTGCAGGAATCAGCTGCTTGTTTGATGCAGCTTACGTTCCCTCTGTGCTTCTGGAGTATTACAGTGAACCAAAGATCTGGCAATCGGTGCAGCTATTTGAGGACTGTGAATGCAGATCTCAGGATTCTGGGCTAAGTGAAGGGAAATAAGCCCAGTTTCTGAGGGGTAGGAATGTCTGATGTAGTTCTACTAGGGCCCTTTCTGGACAGGACTTGCAGTTATCTTTGTTGATCCTTTCTTCAGAGCCCATTGTGATGTGTGACGCAAACTCAGAGTAAGGCAGTAGCAAAATGAACATGAGTAATCTGAATATCTCGGAAAATGGGGAGCTGGACACAAAAAAAGGTGCCAAATTTGACTTTTTGGATAGAGAGCAGAGTATTAAATTATTCATTCTGTCTGTTCAGTAATCCCAGCCACTTGAAGTAGAAGAATCATGCGGGGCTACTCTTAAAAGCTGAATAATAGTAGTGGGGGACTTTGCCTCTGAAGTGTTGAAGTACAATTTCTAGAGATACACTAAACTCAACCCCCAAGATGGGAAATTCAGATCCAGGTCTGGATTTGGATCTGAGGTTGCAGGTCAAATTATTTCTGTAAAGAGCTAAACTGGTGCACCAAATCTTAACCAGCAAACATTTGGGATAGATTGACTCAGATTTATAATCTGAACCTCCATGTTCAGGAGTAGCCAGGTCCTACCTAATATAGAAGTATGAGGTTTAGATTCAGGGTTTTGTTTTGGGTCCTTCTCGAAACATTTTAAAAAATATTTTTGTGGTGATTTTTCTGGTTCTGGTACTTGCCCTTTCTTTTGTGTATTTAAATGGCAAAGTCTAGTTTTTAACATTTCTTGATTGAAAAGGGGTTATTGTATTCTGTAGTTGTGTGTATGTTGGCTAGATGGAATCACTGTCATGTCCTTATCAAATTCACAGAAAATGACATTAACCAGAACTTTCCCAGAGTTCACTGATATCACAGCTTACACAGGGTAGTAGATAATTAAAGTTCCTTTTTAAAAAGTGGCAAACCAAAAAATGTTTGCAAAACTGCTAGAGGACCCTAATTATGAGACCCTGGGAAAACTGCAGGTTTTCTGGAGAAAGAGAACATACACAACGCACAAAAGAAATATTCTTTCCCCAAAATACAGTTCTGGTTTTTAGTATCCCAGATGAACCACTGTATATCAGAATATCAGGGTTGGGAGGGACCTCAGGAGATCATCTAGTCAAACCCCCTGCTCAACGCAGGACCAATCCCCAACTAAATCGTCCCAGCCAGGACTTTGTCAGCTTAAAAAGGTGTCACCCAGTCTCACCTTAAAAAGCTCTAAGGAAGGAGATTCTACCACCTCCCTAGGTAATCCATTCCAGTGCATACCTGATTAATGGTTGTACCCTTGAAGTTTTAGTTTTAATTTTGTTTTATTTTAAGGGATTGTAACACTAATAAAATAAGTTAGTCTCTTTAATTCCCAGGAGGGTCGGCAGAAGCCACTGAAAGAGCTAAAGGCCCAACCCCTCAGGGAGGGAGGGTCTGCAGCACCCAGGACACAAATGATTACAGAAGACGAAGAATAACAAACAAAGATGTGGTTGCAGGCCATAGAGAGTTAGGCTGGCAGTCCTGGATACTAAAATCCTGTTTTCCTATAAAAGAGGTACAACGATGGCAGAGCTCCTGAAAGCTTGCAGACTGATATTCCTTGCCCAGACCAGTAGGGACTACGCAGGGGCATGCAGCATTAGATCAGTTTCTGCCCACACCCATTCAGCCTGAGACATTTCTTCTGAGGTTATCAAAACTTCTAGTTAGAGTTGTTTGTTGAAATGACCCAATTACATTTAGAGTCATTTCAATATTAAAGTGCATTTTCCTGTGCAACATTGCGTAAGGGAGTTGTCGTTCCAGCCTTTAGTCTCTCCTGTGGGCTAGAGACCCTGGATGAACTACAGCTCCTGTAATGAGCCCACTCATGTGACTTCCATGATGCATCACACAACTTAGTCAGAAGGAAATGTAGTTCTCCGGGAAGCCTGTCCCATAGGAGAGAGAGGGTGAAGGAACTACAACTCCTCTTTGCTAGGCAAATGCAAGCTAATGTTTGAACTGATTTTAAATGAAATGTTTCAGATCAGTTCAAAAACCCATTTTTTAAATTCAGGTCAACCTGACATAGAATCATAGAATATTAGGGTTGGAAGGGACCTCTGGAGGTCATCTAGTCCAACCCCCTGCTCAAAGCAGGACCAATCCCTAACTAAATTCCCAACTAAATCATCCCAGCCACGGCTTTGTCAAGCCTGACCTTAAAAACCTCTAAGGAAGGTGATTCTACCACTTCCGTAGGTAACCCATTCCAGTGCTTCACCACCCTCCTAGTGAAAAAGATTTTCCTAATATCTAATCTAAACCTTCCCAACTGCAACTTGAGACCATTGCTCCTTGTTCTGTCATAAAATTATTTTCTTGGTGGAAAATCAATATTTACCAGCAAAATCTGCATTTTCTGTTGAAAATCATTCCACCAGAAAATTCCCTACCAGCTCTATTCACAAATCACTATATACCATCATTGTGCCTAGCTTTCATACCATCCTTCCTATTCACAGACATTTTTTTTTGCACCATACGTCACTCAGGTCTGCGAGTATGGGGTAGGCAAACATATTGGCCTGGGGGCCACATTGGGGTCGCAAAATTGTATGAAGGGCCATGTAGGGAAGACTGTGCCTCCCCAAACAGCCTGAGCCCCCCCCCCACGACTCCTCCCACTTCCCACTCCCTGACTGCCTCCCTCAGAATCCCCAGTGCATCCAACCCCCCTTGCTCCCCTTCCAGAGACCCCCACTCCTAACCACCCATGGGGAACCCAACCCCTACCCAACCTCGCTTGCTCCCTGTCCCCTGACTGCCCCCACCCCAATCCACACTTCCGGAACTCCCACACCCTATCCAACTCCCCGTTCCCTGTCCCCTGACTGCCCCCATCGAACCTCCACCCCTTCCAGCCACTCTCTGTCTCCTGACTGCCCCCGGGACTCCCTGCCCCTTATCCACTCCCCCTAGCCCCCTTACCATACTGCTCAGACCAGGGTGTCTGGCTCCATGTGGAACCAGACATGCTGCCCCACAGGAGCTCACAGACCCGCCCCCTCAGAGCACTTCCTGCACGGCGCACTAAGGCCCTGGGCGGGAGGGCAGGGGGGGGGGAGCCTCCCCAGCTGGGAGCTCGGGGGCTGGTAGTGTAACTTGGCCACAATCTTTCCTGTTGAAGCTGTTAATTCAAAATGGAATAACCTTTGGGCCAGAGAGAGAGAGTGAGAGAGTGAGAGAGAGGGAATGACTCTGTAGCCCTGTGGTTATGGCACCACCTGACAGGAGACCCTCAGTGAAGCTCCCCTGCTCCAGTCACTCTCTCATTATTTAATCCACAGTGGAATATCCCATCTCTGTGCTTAGATCACCTCTCTTCAGAGATGGGAGATCTCTGTTCAAATCCTTTCTCCCCCCTGTGTCAGCGGGGAGGGAATTGAAGTGACGTCTCCCACCTCCCAGGTGAGTGCTGCATTATTGAAACATGGTGGGATGATTCCTGTGATTGAAATACTAAAATAACTGATTATAACTTATTTAGGAAGGATCAAGACAGCAGAAGGGGACGGGTGTAGCAATCTGTTATCAAAAATAGCAGTAGTCCTTTTGAGGTATTAATAACTCAGAAGAAAATGATCTTGAATGCTTATGGTTTAATATCCTTACAGGTAAAGCACAAAATAGGATACTAGATGATGTCTACTACTGACCACCAAATCACCCTAGGGAACAGGAGGACCTGCTTTTTGATTAAAATACTGAGCTTGTTCAAGCTGGGAAGTGAAGGCAATTATAAAAAAATAAATATATATATACAACAAATGAAAGAAAGGGGAAGTTAATAATGAATATAAATAGGAAACATAGAAACTAGGAAATGTAGAAAATTGATAAGGGAAGCAAATAGACACAGGGAGAAATCTATGGCCAGTAGAGTTAAGGAAAGTAAGATCAATTTTTTTAAAATGTGGAACAAAAAGAATCCTAACAATGGTATTGGTCCTTTACAAAATGAAAATTATTAGTTTTTTATCTAGAATTATCAATAAAAATGCTGAAAAGGAATAAACATTCAATAAATATTTCTGTTCTATAGTAAGGAAAAAAACAGATGATGTAGTCCTGTCCCATATGATAACACACTTTCGACTTGGCTAGTATCTCAGGAGGATGTTAAATAGAAGCTACTAAAGTCAGACAATTTTAAATCAAGATGTCTGGATATCATTCATCCACTAGCTTTAAAAGAGCTGGCTGAGGAGCTCACTGGACCATAAATGTTGTTTTTCAAGAAGTCTTGGAATGCCAGGGAAATTCCAGAAGACTGTAAAAAAGCTGCTGTTGTGCCAGATAATGGCACAGCTGATACAAGACTTAATTAATATAATATGGACGGAGGGTAGTGTAATTAATGCAAACCAACATGGGTTTATGGAAAAGAAATCCTGTCTAATTAACTTGCTATCTTTTTATTTTAGATGAGATGACAATTTTGGTTAAACTTGCTGTGCCATGTTTAGGATTGTACAGCTGCCTTAGCGACACCAGAACATGGGAACCGTCATGTTTAGCACTCTTTAATACTGTCAGTTGGTGGGAGGTTTTTGTATAAAGACCAGAATGTTTTTCTTCTCATTTTCATCTTTTTCTGCCATCATGGTGGTTGTGGGAGGGGAATAAAATTTCCTAGCATTGCACATTTTCAGATTAGTAAATTAGCATGTAGCAATTTCATAAGGGGATGTATATGAGAAAGTTTTTCTTTCTTTCTTTCTTTCTTTCTTTCTTTCTTTCTTTCTTTCTTTCTTTCTTTCTTTCTTTCTTTCTTTCTTTCTTTCTTTCTTTCACATTGTAACATGCTGTTATAATATTTTTGGCGTGCTTCATGATACTTTCCCAAACATTAAACATTTTTGATCAATAAATGAAATCATCATGTCCTGAGAGAGGATAAACTGTGAATGATTGGACTGAGTCTGCAGAATCCACGCTTTTGTTGGATGCTCTGCCATTTCACAGCATACGAACATAAATAGAGAGAGAGAGAGATACAGTGAAACCAGCCAATAAATTATTAGATTTTTGCTCCTTGCTCCTTATGAACCCTGATTTCTACTATCTGAAGATTAGAAGCATGCTCTTTGCAAAGGGATCATTATAGATTGAATCTAATTGCGTATCCATATATATAAAAGTCAAATGGTGTATGTATGTATGTACGTGTGCTTACTCCTTCCACACCGTTTGAGCTAGAGACTTGAAATTTGGTACAGTTAGAGGTCTTAGGGTCCTAATCAGGGTAAGAGTTGAAAATTTTTCAAATCTCACCTCTCACGCCCCCCAGGAGTGAAATTATTTAAAGGCCAATCACATCAGCTGGGCAGCTGCTGTTCTCTGTGACATAGTTATGATGTCATAATACCCCCTCCAACGGACCCCGCACTCGCTCAGCTCTCTGCTCCTCCCCCCTCCAACGGACCCCTCACTCGCTCAGCTCTCTGCCCCCTCCCCACCTCCGACTGACCCGAGCAACGCCGGGTATTTTCGCTAGTAGTAAATAATGACAACTGTGAATGGTAGTGTATGTATGCATTTACTAGGCAACCCTTTCTCAACTATTTAAGCATGAAATCCCTAATCCAGGAAAGCATTTAGGCACATGAGTAGGTCCATCTCTCTCTCAAAAAAACACACTTAAGCACATGCTTAAAACTAAAGCACATGATTTCATGAATCAGGGCTTATGGACCTCATTCAAAGACCAGTGAAGTCAATAGAGGATTAAATGAATTGTTGCCTTTTGGATCCCCAACACACTGTCAGATCGTTAGTACTTGCTGGCAGAGAGATTCATGTACTTCATTCATTAGTAGTATTATTCAACTCTTGTGCAAGATTCTGATTTGACAGGACCGAGGACTGAAATTCCTTGTTTATCCTCAGAACCAACAGAGCACAGGCAATGACACTACATATTTGAAGAAAATTATAGAAGGGGAGAAGGAAAAAACCCTCTCAAGTCATCATTCTACTCTATCTCCCTGTCAGTGGAGGTTCATTACCTAGAAAACGCTGGTAGTTGTTTATCCAGTCTAGTGTTAGGGTGCTATGCTATGGGGTTTTCACTACTTCCATTACAAGACTATTCCATCAGCTAATAGTTCTCTGTGCCAGGAAGATTTTCCTATACAGCATTCAAGCTAAGTTTTAATTTTTATGCCATCTTTTCTAGTTCTACACTTTTCTCAGTCTTAAATTTGTTACCTTTCAATGTCCATTTTGGTGTTATGAGAGAAGGCAAATAGGAACTCTTTTTCTGACTTTTAGCAGTTTATGATCCATGACAGTGTTGTGTCACTCATTCCATGCCCATTTAGTTTAATTAATATCCTCTTATGAAGGACTTTATGTATGGTATATTTGAAAGTCCAATTAAATGTCTAACTTGCTGTTCTCTATCACCTCTAGCTCACTTGTCATTACTGTTTCCAAGTTTCTCCCTTCCATTTAATTTGTGAGTTTCTGATACTTCTCTAGCTGTATGAAGGCTCGATCCCTCCAAACTGTGAGCATTTTGAGCCCCAATCCTGTAAAGGACATAAGCATATGTCTAGCTCTAGGCATGCACATAGCCCTACTAAAGTAAATAGGAGCATGCCCATATTTAAATGCTTTGCTGGGTTAATATTTGTGTGAACTATCCCATAAGCACTTCCCTGAGCCATATGGTTATCCAAACAAAGTGCTCTAATGGCCCTTTAATTTAAAAGGTTACTAGCAGAAAATTCTAAAATCACGTGGGAAAATAGTACCAAAAAATTTAAAGATTTTATAAAACAAACAAAAAAAAATCAGGAAAAGATAGACCCATGAAGAATGCTGGGACAGATGTTTTTTGCGTTTACTTTTGGGAACTGTAACTGACTAAGAAATTAATGAAATGATCAGTAAATGTGCCTGTATTACTTAAACACAAATATGTTCCAGTTAAATTACTTCATTTTTCAAGCTAAATGGCACGTTATACTATGTTCTGTAATACATTAGCACAATACATGCAAAGATTTACCATCTGTAGATTATCTGGCACAACTGCTTGTTTGTAACATCATCTCAGAGTGCCAAAAATTAATTTAAAAAACCCCAAACAATTCTGTTGAACATCATGGAAAATCCTGGTCTCAGCTCCCAGAATGAGTAGC
Source organism: Sternotherus odoratus (assembly GCA_032164245.1). NCBI lineage: Eukaryota > Metazoa > Chordata > Testudines > Kinosternidae > Sternotherus > Sternotherus odoratus. Next base: position 257,849,725 of record JAVMKO010000001.1, on the reverse strand, counting down.
TGGGGATCATTCTGAGGACATACATACATCCTTCCTTACACTGCAGAGCAGTAGCAAAGCTAATACTGCAGTAACCCATGAAGTTTATTCTCTCACTCTACACGAGTCAACAGCCAATGAATCTGAGCAGTTGTGGATCAATCAGCCCTTCCTCCTGCCTTGTTTCTGCCCATATTGCACTGCTCCTGGTAAGGCACCACAGCACACAGTTAGTGCCGTTTTGGAGTAAGTTTTCAAAATCTGCTCTTGGGGAGGTATGATTAGGCCTCATAACCTTCTCCTCCCTTATCTTAGGCCTGGGCTACACTGGGGGGAGGTTTAAACTAAGATACACAACTTCAGCTATTTGCGTAGCTGAAGTCAAAGTATCTTAGTTCGACTTACCTGCCCATCCTCACGGCGGTGAGTCGACTGTGGCGGCTCCACCATCAACTCCGCTTACTCCTCTTGCGGAGCTGGAGTTCTGGAGCTGACAGGGAGCACATTCGGGGATCGATTTATTGCATCTAGACAAGACGCGATAAATCAATCCTCGATACATCAAACACTACCCGCCGATCCAGCAGGTAGTATAGACATAACCTTAGCCACTAGAAGGCAATATAGTCACCAACAGTTGAGTAGCCCTGACCTCCTATTCTGTAGAGGGCAGTGGCACATGTGTACACACACATACGCTACCAGGTTACCAAACCACATTGTCTATTCCATGGATCCATTTCCATTATACTAAAACACTAGCTCTGTGTACAACAGTGTGTGCTACTAAAATGGTGTTTGCTGCACAGTATAGTTAATACTGCAGTACATGAATGCAGCCAATGCATGGGAGTGCAGAATGAGGCCCATTGAGGTTTTGGTATTAGCTATACTTTACTGAAACACTCTTTCAAGTGAAGTGGGTATTAGGCCATGAAAGCTTATGGTTCAATACTTTTGTTAGTCTTTAAGGTGCCACAGGACTCAGTCGCTTCTGCAGATCCAGACCAACATGGCTACCTCGCTGATTCTTGACTCTTTCAACCCTAATTATTTGTTAAGCAAGTGTGGGGTTTTTTGCGGGGAGGGGAGAATTTAGAGATTTAGAGGCAGACTGATATAATATTGAAATGATCATGAATAGTACCTTATTTCCTGAATTGTGTCACTGAAATTATTGGGACTACTTGTGGAATTAGGTGTTACCCAATATGAGTATGGCTTTGAGAATCTGGTCCTTATTAGTTTATTTTTGGTAAATAAATGCTATATACCATATACTCACATGGTGAGGGCATTATGATTATGGCTAATCGCTTAGATTTGAAGGGTCATTCACTAAATCTTAGACATATGAGGGTTTATGTTTACCATTTTAAAGTTATAGTGTAGTAAAATTATCTTTATAATAGAACACTGACAGTGAAGAGTAAATGAGCAGTATCTTGTACATCTCTTACAACTAGACATGTTTGGCAGGCCTTGTAAGCAACCTAAGGTTTGTGTTAGTACAAGAATTTTTGTGCTATGAGGTAGTTTTGTTCTTCAGTGAACAATCTCTTGAATAAAGCTGATTTTAATAAACTTCATACTTGGTCTTTAAGAAACAGACAGTTGTCAAGCAGTAATAAAAATAAATAATGGGTTTTTTTATTCAAAAGCAAAATAGCTGGATTTCAGCTGTTTCCAAATTCTTGTCATCTGCAACACCGTCCAAAGTGCTTTGGTTGGTCTTATTTGAGTAGAGTTTACTCATTTAGAGATGCAGTCATTAGCTGGATCTGGCATTAAAACTCCAGGAAAACATCACATAAATGCCAATTGGAAATTATATCTATATATATAAAAGTCAAATGGTGTATGCGTGTATGTATGTATGCGTGTATGTATGCGTGCGTGTATGCGCGGATGTATGCTTACTCCTTCCACACCGTTTGAGCTAGAGACTTGAAATTTGGTACAGTTAGAGGTCTTGGGGTCCTAATGACCGTAAGAGTCGAAAATTTTTCAAATCTCACCTCTGACGCCCCCCAGGGGTGAAATTCTTTAAAGGCCAATCACATCAGCTGGGCAGTTGCTGTTCTCTGTGATGTAGTTATGATGTCATAATACCCCCTCCAACAGACACCGCACTCGCTCAGCTCTCTTCCCCTCCCCCCTCCAACGGAACCCCGGAATCCCTCAGCTCTCTGCCCCCTGCCCACCTCCGACGGAACCCCGGAATCCCTCAGCTCTCTGCCCCCTCCCCCCTCCGACGGACCTGAGTTGGGTTTGGTCAGAGGGTAAGTGAGGTAGGGGTGTTGGGTTTGGTCGGGGGGGTGAGGTGGGGGTGTTGGGTTTGGTCGGGGGAGGTGAGATGGGGGTGTCGGGTTTGGTCGAGGGGTAAGTGAGGTGGGGGTGTCGGGTTTGGTCGGGGGGGTGAGGTGGGGGTGTCGGGTTTGGTCGGGGGGGTAAGTGAGCTGGGGGTGTTGGGTTTGGTCTGGGGGGGTGGTAAAGTGTCGGAGTGGGTGAGGGGTGAGGTGTGGGGGTTGGGGTTGGTCAGGGGGTGTTGGGTTTGGTGGAGGGGTAAGGTGGGGGTGTTGGGTTTGGTTGGGGGTTGAGAAGGGGGGTCGGGGTTGGTCGAAGGGTAAGTGAGGTGTGGGTGTCGGGTTTGTTTGTGGTGGTAGGTAGGGGTGTCGGGTTTGGTTGGGGGGGAAGTGAGGTGGGTGTGTCAGGTCTGGTCTATGGGGGTGAGGTGTGGGTGTTGGTCAGGGGGTGTTGGGGTTGGTAGGGGGGAGACGTGGGGGTGTTGGGTTTGGGTGGGGGGTGAAAATGTGGTTGGTTGAGGGGTAAGTGAGGTGGGGGTGTCGGGTTTGGTCGGGGAGGTGAGGTGGGGGTGTCAGGTTTGCTCTCTCCCCCATCCAACAGACCCCACACTCGCTCAGCTGTCTGCCCCCTCCCCACCTCCGACTGACCCGAGCAACGTCGGGTATTTTCGCTAGTTTGATATATTTATTCAAGGGAAGAAATCTTCCGTTGAACCCTCTCAGATCCTGAGGGATCCTCCAATTCTCTTTACTCCCTGTCACCCCTGAGGCCCTTATGGTCCTTTTAGGCAAGGAAGCAGGACACACCTTCTTGAGAAGTCAATCAGAGCTATTCTTAAACTTTTCAAAAGGGTCACTGCAGAGTAATAGGAATTGCTCCCTGACTCCAAGGACCACGCCTGAGAAATAGTTTTCCACTGATTAAAATAGCTTTGGGAACATTCCACATCATAATATAGAGCTAAATCCCTATCTTGTAAGTGGGAGTTATAATTTTTCAGATGTATCTGATTAATACATTTTTAAAACTTACAAAGCATGCCCTTTTACAGGGTTCAGATGATATCATTTTAATGCTAATTAGGCCTATTATTTTTAGTCTAGTTATACCTCACATTTTCTGTCTGGATTGTTTTATTGAAGAAATGAGTGAGTCCCCCTTGCAGATATTACTAATTTTTGTCTGTGAATGCTGCTGAAAGTCCTGAAGTCAAGTTTCCCCTGTTTATCCCCTGAACCGGTACAGCATAGACAGTAAAAGCTCAGCAATACAGCCTTCCAATATGAGCTTAATACTAACCTGGTGGGACCACCTCTACAAATTTACAATCAGTATCAGTTGCAGTTATGGTTTTTGTGATGTATATGTTTGTCCACTAGGAAATTAGACCGAGGTAGCAAACTCATTTTGCTCAGGTCACTGACCATTTGTCAGCTGCAAATAGCCACTGTCAGATGGAAATTACCAATAACCTTGGCATCCATCTGCTGATCTGTGCCAGGTTTAGGTTGGTGACCTATAGATAAAAGTAATCACATTCTATTTCCAGTCCTCACAGTCATCTAGATCACCCAGACACCTTTAAAAAAAAAGTGATGTAGGTGTAAATGAATTAGCTCCAACTACAACTACTTATCACTTCACAGACATCATCATCAGTTAGGGTAACTTAACAAATAGCAATGGGAAATACACTTGGCCATTAGCTGCTCCATGATAACTCGCGGATTGCAGGGGTGGTTGGAAAAGTTCCAAACTAAGTATGTTCTTGGTTCAATTCAGAGTCAGAAAGTTATAATAAAGGCCTTAATTATGATTGTGTGCTGAGATACAGGCCCTTGTCCACTGGGAACTTGAGTGAGACCAGGAAAGAGCCTTGCTAACAAAATGTAGTAGGTTCACATAGTGAACCAAAATGAATTGCTAGTAGCTTAAAAACCAGACACCGAAGTAAATTAGGATCTATATCCCTTTACCAATCTATTGAGTATTGCAAATGTAACCCATTGTAGTAGGACAGAACTAAAATAATGATCTTGATTCTTGGCTGGAAGGTGGGGCAGAGATGGTTGTTCAGCTGAAGTCAGGTTGGTACTTGTTGCTTGCTAGAGTCTCAAAATCCATCCACTGTACTAATTTTATTTTAATTATTCTTATTGATATAAATCCATAAGTTTGAATTACACTGTACAGATCACTAGAAATTAGCAGCGATTGCACTTCAGTTCTAAAGCAATGAAAGTATATAATACAGGAAACAGCATCCCCCAACCTATGATCTGTCCTTTAATTAAAAAGTGAAGTATGATCATCCTTTAATTTTAAAGGTCAGATATGGTGGTTATCATGCATATGTCTTGTGTCTGATGGAGAACATAGTATTTTTAAGAGTTTTATTTGGCAGTGCAATGATGTCATTCAAGTCAGATTTAAATACAGAAAACTCAGTGAAAAAGAGTTTGGGTGTTCTAATAATGGCTTGAACTTGATGTCAACATTTGAGATTTAATAGGTGCTCAGATCTTAAATATTAAGTAAAAATAAAGCATATTTTAAAAAGTGAATCAATAATTTTAGGGTTCTATATATTCTTATCTGTAGCAGAGATAAGTGTCAGTTAAATATGTTTTTAAATAATCATGGTCAGATCCTGCAAACAATTTTCAAGTTATCACTTACTCAAACAGACCCATTAATTTCAATGAGACTTCATAATTTCAGTGAGACTACTCATCTGACTAAGTGTTGTAAGTCATAATATGTATTGAAGTGGACATTTATAATTAATTAGATTGTGTTTTTAATTTTGGCAAAGGTCCCAAGAGCAAAGGATAGACACTTTTTTTGGATATTGTTTAAAAAGAAAAATAAGCAAGTATTGCAAATAGTTTTAGGCTCCAAATGTAATTTGCATCCCAATAGCTAAAAGATGAGAATTTCAACTGGATTGGGTTTGGCTGTATTGGTTTTTTATTTAAGAAATATTATTCTTTTACCAGGAAATTAATAAGTACAACAAAGCTGTTTAAACATACTCCAGGAATATTTACATTCCATTGAAATAAATGTTGTGGAGGGAGTTCAAACTGAGAATTAAACTTTCTGCTGAAAATTGGGTTTACATCCAGGATGCTTTTGCAACATTAAGACAGAGCCATGTTGATTTATGCTCTATATAAAACAAAAAATATTCTTAAGGAATATTGGTATTTGCTGAAGGGAAAAAATGATGGGGAGACAATTATTACAAGAAAATTAAAACAATGAGAAAACAGTATTTTATATGAATCAGCACCAAAGGCATGCCTAACTTCCTAATCACAATAATGAGAATTTGAACTCTTTAGCTGTAATAAGACTTTATAATTCAGTGTTAACCATAGTAAATACCAAGCACTGATTAAGGGCCTAATGACAAGTTGCTTGCAGTCAGTGGAAAGACTTGCATTGACTACAGTGGACTTTGGAGAGGAGTAGTAGTAATTAACTACTATACTCCTAATATTCAGCAAGACTAGGAAATGAACTGTGGTTTTTGCATCATGAGGTCCTCTCTCTCCCCAGCATCAGGTAGCAGGAAAGAGAAGAGAAGAACCATCTGTCACCAGCCAGCCTCCTTGGGGAATGAGGAAGAACAAAGCAAGATGATTGGTTCAACAGGTAGTGATCAATGGCTCCATCTCTAGCTGGCAGCTGGCATCAAGTGGAGTGCCCCAAGGGTCAGTCCTGGGTCCAGATTTGTTCAATATCTTCATTAATGATCTGGAGGATGGTGAGGACTGCACCCTCAGCAAGTTTGCATATAACACTAAACTGAGAGGAGTGGTAGATACGCAGGAGAGTAGGGATAGGATACAGAGGAACGTAGACAAATTAGAGGATTGGGCCAAAAGAAATTTGATGAGGCTCAACAAGGACAAGTGCAGAGTCCTTCACTTAGGATGGAAGGATCCCAGGCACTGCTTAAAGACTCGGGACTGAGTGGCTAGGCAGCAGTTCTGCAGAAAAGGACCTAGTGGTTACAGTGGACGAGAAGCTGGATATGAGTCAACAGTGTACTCTTACTGCCAAGCAGGCTAAAGGTAATTTGGGCTGTATAAGCAGGAGCATTGCCAGCAGATTGAGGGACATGATCATTCCTCTCTTTTTGGCATTGGTGAAGCCTCATCTGGAGTAGTGTTCATTTTGGGTCCTTCACTACAAGAAGGATGTGGAAAAATTGGAAAGAGTCCAGGGGAGGACAACAACAATGATTAGGGGGCTGGAGCACATGAGTTACAAGGAGAGGCTGAGGGAACTGTGATTATTTAGTCCGCAGAAGAGAAGAATGAAGGGGGAATTGATAGCTGCTTTCAACTATCTGAAAGGGGATTCCAAAGAGGATGGGTCTAGACTGTTCTCAGTGGTAACAGATGACAGAACAGGGAGTAATGGTCTCAAGTTGCAATGGGGAAGGCTTAGGTTGGATATTAGGAAAAATGTTTTCACTAGGAGGGTGGTGAAACATTGGAATGGGTTACCTAGGGAGTGGTAGAATCTCCTTCCTTATAAGTTTTAAAGTCAGGCTTGACAAAGCCCTGGCCGGAATGACTTAGTTGGGGATTGGTCCTGTTTTGAGCAGCGGGTTGGACTAGATGACCTCCTGAAGGTCCTTTCAATCATATTCTATGATTCTACGATTGCTGCTATCTGAACTACTCAGTTAGTCAGGAAAGAGGAAAGCATTTCCCCCATACATCAGTGGGAAAAGGGAGGAAGAACAGGCTTTTGTGTGTCCCCCCAGCCTAGTGACATAGGGAACAAAGGAAAGGATCCAGACCAAAATACTGAGGTATGTCAAATATTGAACCAAAAGGAACACACTTGTTTAATAGACTACAGCTTTGAGAACAGAAATAGTATTAGACAGTATCTGTAAAAGCCAGCCCTGTATTTCAGGGTGCACAGGGGCCAGACTGTAGCAGGAACCAAAGGGGAAATTTGATCTGACTTAGCATACTGGGTCTGAGAAAGCATACACCGAAGGGCAGCTCTGACAATTTTTAAATAGGTGTTGATGATATTCTGATCTCTGGCTGGCCAGTTGTGCTGACTGGGTGGGGTGAAGGGGAAATAGAGTGGTGGCCTTGCCCTCACCCTTCACCTTCTATAGGGGAGCTAATGCCACACTGCAATGTCTTCCTGGCTCCCTCTCTATCTCTTTGTGCACCCAGGTAAAGGCACCCATAGTCTGGACCTCAGTATTTAACATTTGACATATAATAAAGGTCTTATATCTAAATTAAATGCATGTTGAATTCTGTTTGTAAAACTGAATTTAAAGTACTACCAGTTTTCCTAATACTGTTTAAGATGGCTAAACACGTAAGATAAAGGGGGATCAACTCAAATATTTAATTCATTCCCAGAAGTTAAAAAAAGGGCAAAGCAAGGGTTTGTGTTGCACATGATGCTATGAAATTGCACCAAGAGTCTTAACATAGTTGGAATTGCAAGCCATGAAATAGTACAGACTCCTGTAAATCCCTTCTTGTCCTGATGTTTGCATGAGACTAAGCAGCTAATTCCACTTTTTTTAAAATAGAGTTTGGTTGGGATTTAGTTTTACAGAATACTATTGTTCACCCAAATCTAGGACTTTATCTCATAAAGCTCTTTAGATGCAGAAGGATTTCAAAATATAACGTTATGCTGAACAGTTTCAAAAATAATTTCAACCGTGAAAGACAATCAAAGTGGCTTTGAAAGATCATCCATCATATTTTGTACCTGTACAACTCTACAAAAGAATATTTATCTCTCTTTAGAGATGTTATCAGAAAGAAAATCTGTGCAAATTTGATCTAGAGCAAGAGGTTTCCAGTTCTGCTACCACACCTGTGTTTTGTGGTGCAACTGATGAACCTGCACTTCTGCTGGAGGAAAAGCTCCCAGCTCCCATGAATTCACCACTGATTTTTGCTGACAAATGTTGCCATTTTTGCAGTAATACTGAGGTTGCAAAACAACTTGTCATCATTGGGGAAAAACATAAATACAGAAAGAATAAAAACTGTTTGAGACTTTTCACCAATCTCGCTGTTGGCCAGAATATTTTTGACATGACTTTATTATTAATTAGCAGTCGCAGTATCCAGGGCTCAAGCTGTTCTGGAGCAGCTTCCTAACATTTTGGGGGGAGCTGTAACAGCATTCTGGTACTTCCAGTACTCTCTCTTTCTGGAAATACCACAAGTGAATTCCAGCACTTATTTTTTTAGGACTGGAGCACTAATAGTATCAAAGTGACATCCAGAGACTCAACCAAAATTGGGGCGGCATTAGAGTAGGTGGCACACAGACACATAGTGACATATAGTCCCTGTCTTAAAAGTAAACAATTTAAATAGACAAGACAGGCAAAGGGTGGGAAGGGAAGCAGAAGCATAGAAAGGTGAAACAACTTGCCAACGATTATACAGGAAGTCAATAGCAGAACCCTGCATCTCATGAGACTCAGTTCCATGATACCTGCTTGGACCACCCTGCTTCTCATAACTCTACTGAAACAATGCTGTGGCTCTCAGGATATCATCATGGGATGCTTATGATCTGACTCTGGTAGGTGCTAACTACCTGCATCTTCCACTGATTTCTTTAAGAATGCAGGATAAGATGTAGGATTTAGCCCAGAATGATCCAAATGTTGAATTAGGGTAAATTTTTCAAAAACACTTAATTGACCTAGGACCCTAAGGCTATAGTGCCAGAGAAGGAAAAAATACTGCCCCACCCAAAAACCATCCCCTCAAACAGTGGCAGTTACTCTCAGACCCTGGGTCAACTGATCTGGGTTACTGAGGCTCACACTGTGATAGCAGCATAGACGTTTCTGGCCTGGAGCCAAAGCCTGAGCTCTGAAGCCCGACAAGGTGTGAGGGTCTCAGTCTCGGCTCCAGCCTGAGCCTGAACTTCTACCTGCTATTTTTTAGCCCTGCAGCAGGCTCCTTATGAGCCCGAGACAGCTGATCCAGGCTCTGAGGCTTTCTACTGTGATTACTTTTATTATTTCTGTCTGCACATCACCACGAGTCCCATTTCCAGAAGTGATTTAGGCACTTAGGCCCAGATCCATAAAGGGAGACTGTCTTCCTGAGCTGGGAAGCATGCAGTACGGCTGTACCCAAACTCTCTCAGGTGTTTTTGAAAACTCTGCCCTTCCTCTTCATTACTTTTGACAGCAATTGTTTTTTATTTGTACTCCACCCAGTGGTGTACTTGGCATCTCACAGAATGGTGGCTAGTTCAGCATGGTCCCTGCCTCAAAGACCTGATGTCGGACATGAGGTATAGACATGAAAAATGAGCATAGGAAAAAAGGAGAAGGGGATCAGATGGGATTGGATTTATTCTAAATCTGAGAGTCAAATTTAGTTTTCATTTCTATTGGAATAAATCCAGCCTAACTCATCTGAAGTCACCGAAGTAACTTTGATTTACTCCAGTGTAAATGAGAGCAGGATTCACAGCTAACCAATTTAAAGGTGTGCATGTGTAGGATTTCTTTTCAGTTTTAGCGGAGACAGCTATATGTGATGAGACTGCTGTCTTCTGTAGTCTTTGCAACTTTTGCTGTAGCATCTGGCTAGCCTAGAACTGTCAAATGCTTGTGAAACTAATGCATTCTTAGTCTCCCACAGGGCATCCTTGTGCCAGTGCATAGGAAACATCTCCATGTAGGTGCCAGATCTCTGCCTCTGAGTATGGACCAGCTTCTCACCTGGTATAGATTGGCACAGCTACACTGACCACGAAAGAGCTACACTGATGGACACCAACTGAGAAACTACTGCCAAGTATTTGCAATTGAATTGTTTGAAGTAAAGCCTTGTCACAGATTGAAAATGTGCCTGTAGAATTCAGAAGATGACTGAAAGATATTTTGAATGTCATGAGAACATTTCACTATGTTTTAAAACGTAATGTCCCATTGAAAAGAGGTGGGAGCTTTAAGGGAAAAGTCAGCATTCTGCCAACTTAATGCAAAATATCCAGAATGCCTCAGGTGCATCTTAGTAGGGATAAATATTTTCTATCATTTTTCTGTCTGGATTAATATTTGGGTTGTTTTAGGCATAGTGGTCCCAGGCTATGAGAGAGAAACAGACAGACAAGGTGAGCGAGGTCTTTTATTGGATCAGCTTCTATTGGTGAAAGATAGAAGCTTCTGAGCTCCTCAGAGCTGAAAAGCTTGATTGGCCCAATAGAATATATTGCCTCACCCACCTTCTATCTGTCTCTGGATAAATATTCTTTCTTTTGCAGTTCACTGTATTACTGATTTGACACTCCAAACGAACAATTTTTGACATTATATATTCTTTAATCTGAGTAACATTTCTAGACTCCATCTGCAGTATCCTTCAAGCAGGAGACATTGTCAAATCAGTATATTTTGGGATTTAGCCCACATAAATGGTAAATATCCAATTAGGGGTTCGTCTGCACTTGAAATGTCACTGTGGCACCACTGTTGCACTTTGGTGTGTAGATGCTGCCTATGCTGATGGAAGAGGTTCTCTTGTTTCAGTGTTAAATCCACCTCCAGGAGAGGCAACAGGTACGTAAATAGAAGAATAATTCCATCAACCTTACACTGTTTACATTACAGGCTAGAGATTGGTTTTACCACATTGCTTAGGAGTGTGTATTTCTCACATACCTCAGAGACATAGCTGGATCAACTGAACTTTTTAGTGTAGACCAGTCTTAAGTTATTAAAAGCACAATGTGCTCTATGATAGAAAACGTAACGGTTTAATAAATGTAACAATTTGCCAGAAACCTCAAACTAGTTTTTTGTTTATATACAATTACTCACTCCTTTCCCCCCATTCTTAGTATTCAATCCAATTCCCATTCAATTCAATCGGTATCTTTCCATGGAATTCAAGTGGAGGTAAAATCTTAATGTCTTGGTAATGACATCTGCTATTGCAATGAAGGAACAGAAGCCCCATATACTGTGATTTCGTATAGGTTTTGTTTCAAGGCTCCACTGGCAGTGCTGAGGCTGCTGGAAATGTAGCATCTCTAGTGAAAGCCACAGCATCATCAGTCATTCCACATCTGGACATAGCATTTTTTGCTTCCAATTTTGTTAGTAATTAAAGCAAATATTTTAAAGGGTGGCAACCCTTGCTTTTTCGAAACACAAGGAGAAAAATGTGAAATGGATTTTACTTTAGATTATTGGGAAACAACAGGAAAGGACAAAAGAGTACAATGTATTCATCTCTTCTGTAACAAGCTTTAACAATTCTGAGAACATAATGGCCTTTCCCTCTGCAGAAAGGTAGAGATCGTAGAAATTTAGAGGTGTAATAGGCAAAACAGTGCTTCACTGGAGCATAGCTATGTATACCACATCTGCTCCTTCACTTGGGGGGTGGGGGGTGGGGGAGGTCAAGAGAGGTTATAATCCAGTATAGATTCATTTAAATGTTTAACTCTGCCTCCCTTTCTGTCTAGGTTCTTATGCCATGCCCATTGGAGTACTTTATCATTACTCCTCTCCATTCACATAGGCTCCTTAAGGCAGAAGGGACCATTAAGATAATCTACTCTTATCTCTAGCATTACAGAGGGCATTAAAGATATGTCTACACTGCAGTTAAACACCTGTAGCTGGCCAGTGTCAGCTCAGGGGACTCGGGGTGTGAGGCTATTTAATTGCTGTGAAGGTGTTTGAGCTCAGGCAGGAGTTTGGACTCTGGAACCTTCCCCCCGTTGTGGGGTCCCAGAGCCCACGCTACAGCATGAGCCCGAATGTATACACTGCTATTTTTAGTCCCATTGCATGAACCTGAGAAAATTGATCTAAGCTCAGTGACTCAGCACAGTGGGTTTTTCTTTGCTGAGTAGACATACACTGAGTGAAGTTCTATGGCTTCTGTTACGCAGGAGGCAGACTAGATTACAACAATTTCTTCTGGCCTTCTGTGGAGGGAGTGAGTAGCACTTCTCTCTTCAGAAACTAGGCAGCCTTACCTTGTTTCCACCTTCCAGCTGCAGTTTGAGTGGATTTAACCCTATATGAATCCCATCACTCACCACTGAATTGTAGCCACCTCTAGGATTGAGAGTGGCACCTATTTTTCAGCATACAACAGCAATGTGTGGGGCAGTTTACAAGAAAAAAATTAAGAACACCGTATCCACTTGATGCTACAAGGAAAATTTACAGAAGCCGAAAGATAATGTAGAGGTACCATTTGTAACCATCACGTTTTTAAGCAGCTGTTATTTTTCTTTAAATGTCTTTTTTAAGAATAAGAATATTACAGGAGCCCATCCCATTAGTTCACTAACTGCTTCCATTTCTGAATATGGATTTATTCATCCAAACTGCTGCTGTGATAGAACATTTATTCCTTTAACATAGGTTATTTTACCATCTTCCCCAAAGGCATTCTAGCTACAATAAAATTAAAGCACCATTTCTCCAGTTGTCTGAACAGGAAATATTAGCAATTTGAATTGAATGATGATTCTCTTTGGATGAAGGTAGTAGCTGCAGGCCAATTTGTTGTCCTCTACTATGACTAACTAAAGATTTTTCTCTGTATTGATAAAAACAGCTTGCAAAGGAAATAACAACTAGCATATGATGATTAAATTATTATTTAAATCGGCTATTTCAAACCTGGGCTGTAAAACTTTTTGGCATTTATGGTCTTTTTCTCCTGTTGTATAAACCCAATTTCTTCCATTAATTCCTGTTTAATGAACACTTGGCTCTGTCACTGATGTGAATACTCTAACTTTTGTATGAACCTTATTACAAATACTTAAATGTAGTTATATAATACTATGGAGATAGTCTCTCCAGAGTTCATCTCAACCAGTTTCTATTATAAGACTTTTTTTAGCCTTTCCTAATAATCTGAGTAGCAAAACTGGTTTGACCTGAGACCTGCCAAGTTTAAAATGAAGGTAAATTTTGAAGAAATCTGATCAAATTGTCTTTGAAGTACAGACCTGTTAAAATTACCTTGATAACTTATGACTGTGTAGTACTTTTCCTTGTGTCAAAAGCTGTTTGTTACTCACAACCTTGCAAGCTTTTCACATAGTTGAATCTCCTTGAGGCCTTGTACATAGGTTATACTTGAAGGTTTTAATGAAGTCCTTAATTGTTAAACTAATTGTAGCAGTTGGTAGTGTCTGTATGAGCCATCTAGGAAGTGGTTACAACATAGAACATAGTCCAACACTGTGACAGACATTTTCCTTTACCTCACATGCAGTAGAAGTCATGGGCTTGGTTCTTTTCCAATAGTGGGAGTGATCCTCATTTGTACCACTCTGTCAGTGTAACGGGGCCTTGAAATGGGCATAAATTACATTCACACTAATTTAAATGCCTTTAAACTGTCAACTCACTCTAAAGTGGTCTTACTAAGAATCAGACCCAGTGTATTTTCCACCAGTATAATTCCATTGTCTTTAATGGAGTTACTCAGATCCCTTAAAGACCAGGATTCTTGCCCCAGCTTTGCAGACTTGTGTGGTTCATTGAATATTCATGTGTATGATTGGCCATATTGCAAAATGGCATCTAATTGTTCTTTTCTGCAAGGCAGAAAGAAAACTGGTCAAGCTGTTTTTGAATGGCAGGTCATTAAAGTTTACCATGAAAATGAAGTTGTTGAGTAATAGCTCAATAAGACTTCAACCAGGGTCCATTGTAAACTCTATGCTCACTCCCTCTATAATTTTGACCAAGAAATTTATTTTTGTGATCAATTTTCAGACTTTTCAGACAAAAAGTAACAGACTTTTTGGGGGAAAGTTTGAGGGCAATTAGTTCAACGGCTTTTAAGGTTAAGAATACTTTAAAATAATGTTTTGCAAATTTTACTCAAAATCTAATACTTGCTTGGCTTGGACCCTTTGGGGCTCAGCTTGACTGTGAACCTTCAAATTACACAAACAATTAAGTACCATTAAATGCTAATTAAAATAATTTTAAAAATGGTTTCTTTATAGCCTCATTTGGCACAGGGATGTCCACGTTAAGAAGTCCACCTGGCCTGATGGATACATTCTACAATCCATACAGGGCAAGAAACTGTGGGGGAGAAATAAGAACCTCACTGATTGTTCCAACTGAGCAGTACAGGGCAGGGTGAGTTGGGAACCCAGAGACACGAGGATAGCTCCAAACATAGAGCTGAGGGAATAACTGATTATTCGGTTCACTTCACAGCAACATGACAAAATAGTTTGTTTTGAAAATGTTGAAATAACTGTTTGACTTTTTTGAAAAAAAAATCCCTCATTTTTGTTTGACTAAAACTATTAGCCACATATACAACTCCTTCCTCCCCATACTGGAGGGGGAGGAAGCACAATCTAAAGGGGAGGACACGTGACTGCCACATGTGTCTCCTCTGCTCAGTGACCCCTCTACCGCCCTGTGGCTAGCTCAGAGCCACTGCTCTCCCTGGCAACAAGGCAAGGAGTGGGACAGAGCCGCTTTGGCCTGAGAGACAGGGGCTGAGCATGCCGGGGTGTGTGCAGGGGAGCTCTCTCCCAGTCCCCACTTGACTGCCAGGGAGAGCAGTCAAACAGGCCAGGGATGGGGGAGACACAGGGAGAGGAGGACAGAGCCCTTCTCCTTTCCCACCCCTGGCAAAATCTCTCCAAACTAGTGTAACACAACTGGAATCTATATTTTAGGGGAAAATGTCCTTATTGTTTATGTTTATGAAGTGTTTTAGGTCAGTATGTTAGCACAGAGAGTTAATTTCTCATGCTTTACCATTTCACATGAAACCTTCCTTGCTTTCCCAACACACATGATTTATAAACAAAGCCAGTTGCTATTTCCCACCAGATTCTTGAAAGGGGATCTTGCAAACAAAACAAAACAAGCCCCATACCAGACTTTTGCAAGGTGCACATAAAAGTTACAATGCTTCATTTTTTAGCAAGGGTGACATGAAAATTGGGGTTCATGGGGTGTCATTTCTTTGAGGAATATACCCTGTAGACTGAAAGTCTATGCTGGTAAAATGGGAGGTGGAGGGAGAGGCCACTAACAGCCCCTGCCCAATCCCCCCCACAATTTTCTTAATACTTTTCTTAATACCTTTTCTTAATACTTAAGTGAATGTTAGTAAGGGGGGAGCAGCTACTGGCTCAAACACCACAGATCCAAGATGGCATTGCCTGCCAGCAATGTCTAGCTCCCACAGCTAGCTAGCAATGTGCCATTTTCATCAGCTGATGCTAGTCAGGGATACCGCTTATATTTACATTGTACTGTACAACCATAGTGCTGCTAAATATTTGGCAGTGGCTGCTCTGTTTCCCCTTTCACATCGCCCTCAGTTAAAGTCAGGCTATGCCCTTCGCTTGCTGTAGTGCAGTATGAGTATGAGAACAGTGAGTTACATTAGAATTATGAGATTGGTTTACACCTATTTACACGATGTGGTAGATTGAATTTGTCTTGTAATCAAATCAAACCAGTGTCACTAGATCTGATTTGTGTTTTGGATAGTCAGTAGACAGTAAAGTATTGTAAAATAATTAGAAATATTAAGAAAATTGAAATCCAGCCCAAGTAAAACTAATAGAACAGAACCAGAAAGGGACATTAGGAGGGATAAGAAAGGAATTTGAAAGAAAGTGAGCTCAGGACCGAATTACTGTCAGGATGAGACAATCAATAGTAAAGAGAACCATGCTCTGAGAAAATATTCAATATTATATGCATTATATACTGTTTATAGCTTCATGGCGTGGTTCTCTTTGTTTTTTTACACAAAGTAAATTCTTCTTTATACAAATACCTTCTCCCTCCTATTGTTGACTCAACTACAAGCAATGGAAAAATATTATATCTCTTTATAACAGGAATGTAGGAATTGCCAAATTCAACCAGAACAGTCGCTTATAGAGTCCACCAAACCTGTCTCAGACAGTGGTCACTGCCAACTGCTTCAGATAAAAATGGAAGAAATTCTGCTTGCAGAAATTATGGAGTAATCTGACCTAAGAAAATTTTCTCCTGAACCTCCATTCAGTTAGTGGTTGGGTCAGTCCTTGAAGCATGAGGGTTTATAGCCATTATTGAATATATGTAAAGGATTTGACAAGACAACAGATTTCAATACAAGTAACAAGGTCTTTTGGGTATTCAAGCGAAGAGGTGTTCACAGATTTATTACAATGCCACAAGGTTCTTGAACTGCTGAGTTTAGACCCCTGGTTAAAAACATTAGGAAATGAATCTTCCTTGTGAACAAAAATATATATTATTGAACGAGGCTGTGAGGTAAAAAAACAGGATAGTTTTCTTTCATTTTTCCTAATCTCCCAAATGAAATGTTTGGCTCAGTCATTTGCATTCACTTACTCAGTGTTATATCCAAATCTAAGAGTAGATTTCTGGGTAGTAAACAACAATATTTACTTTCATGTTTCCTGCTCTGGGTTGCATTGGAACGCCAGAAGGTTGAAGATATGAGTTGACTTGGCTTCTGAATGTGAATGAATGTGGCGTTTCATTTGAGTGGGGGTCAAGGAATGGGATTTAATATCTGCCTTAGATTCAAAAACTACACTTGGCAATCATGGTTGAAGTTTCACTTTTCAAGCAAACATAATTTGCTGTTCCTCAAGACTACAAAGGAACTCACCTTTCCAAGAAACAAGTATAAATATGAAAGCATCATGCCCATGCAGCTCACAACCGGAAATTGTGTTCTGAAGCAGGGTTTGTGGAAAAAAATCTTGATGCACAACATCAGTGGGAATTGTTTGAGTGTGTCTCAGAACAGAACAAACCACTTGCAGGATTTCACATGCATGTTTTAAAATTCTGTTAATCAAGATTATTGTGGAACAAAAAAGCGAAATGAGCTGAATTCTTGCATCTTTAGCTCATGCATCTGTCTTTTTTCCCCTCTTAGATTTTCTTTGCAGCTCTCAGCCAGACAGCTATGCTCACTCTATAATATTCTACCCAAAGAACATTTAAAATATGCAGTCTTGCATCAGTTTCTGGGCAGTGTGTGGCTGAGGGTATAAATAATTGCAGATTTCAGACATAGTCATTAGGAGTTAGTGGACCGTAGAAGGGAACAAAGTACTAGGCATCTTTTTTTCTCATAGATGTGTAGGGTTACTTTCCATCCATGATAATAATAATAATGCCTGTTAAATTGGCTTCCCCAAATCACTTTGTAAAGGATTCTGATCCTGCTCAGGTAGATATGTCATGTCCCAAAATATAAAAAACTGTATTAATTCTAAATATTACATGAGAAAAAAAATAGCAATTGGATTCAGAATAATAGTCTGAATTACACCAACACACAAAATAGGGCAGGAAGAACATAGGGTAAATTAAAGAAATAAAAGTAACTGATAAAACATTGTCATTTTTCATTTCCTTTTACCGATTCTTACACAGCAAGGGTGAAATCTTGGCCTGGATGAAATCATCAGGAGTATTGCTATTGACTTCATTAAGCCAGGATTTCACCCCAGGAACTCAACAGCAGTAGTCACAATGGTCATAATGATGGAGCCTTAAATTCTACCTGTCCTTTAGTATTTCATGGCCTGCTGGGTAAGTTCCATTGAATAACATGGGGTCTTTGTACAAAAGGCACTCCCTTCCTCAAGGACCTTTGGAATTTCAAGGTCACCTGTGAAACACTGAATGATTATCTACAGGATATAGAACCCATCTTCCAAAGGCAGCATCTATAGAGGCTCCTGCATCAAGGATCTGCTCCTGCTCCCACTTGAGTCAAGTGTAAGAGTATTATTGACTTCAAAGGGAATAGAACTGAGCCACAAATCTGTAATGGCATAACTAATGTGAGGACATCTAAGCTTATACACATCCAGATGGAAAGTGATCCCTTGTGTCATCCCAAGAGATAGCGTGGAGACAGCTCTTGCAGAATTTGTTTATTAGTTGCATGGTTTTGATTTTGATTTTCTCCTACCATATTCCTCTGCCCAGGTTCTTTAGCCAGCATGTGCCACCATGGCTGCATCAATCTGCCTGTCTTCCACCCTGCCAACCCCAAATAAATAGATTCAGGCTACCTGCTTCATCATCATGACCAGTTCCTCTGATTGGAAAAGACTGAGTTCTGATTAATTGTCCACTCTTTGTGGTCCGTGGCCTCCATAACTATCAGTTCCATGTGTGCCTAACAGCCATGCTTACCTATGGGAAGAAGAAAGCTCCTAAATCACAAAATGGTTGGAAGAATCAGTCTTTTGATATAGGCTCAATTAAGCATTGCTACAAACCTTAGCATGAGATTACCTAGGAGAATGTGTGAAGATCACTACCTCCTCTGAGTTGTCATTTGCTTGGCCAGTTGGTTGTCCACAGAGGGAAGCATTATTAAAGAGTCCAGAGAAGTCTAACCTACTCATCCAGAAGGGCTGTCTCCACCAGCTGGAGAAAGGAAAATGACTTATCAGAAGCAGCCAGTCTGCCTCATTAGAAGGGCAAATGCTATAACAAAAGTTTGCTTTTTTTCCTCATCGTTTGTCAGGAGGTTTTATACCTGTCTGGAATTATAAGAGGGACATCTGGGAACAGAAGAAAATTCAGTTTGCTCATAAAACTGGAGACACTCTTTAAGACCTATGAAAACAGAATCCCTGAAATACTTCCAAGTATACTGACTGTGTGCTAAGGCATTTTTAATCTTCAGCTTGTTTGCTAAGAGTTTAAAGGAAATGGTTTCCCTTGATCAATTAGACTAGTTTTTAGTACTAGCCTGTATATACTAGTCTATGCAGCAACCTGTAATAGATTAGAAAAACATATTGTTTATTTGTTTAAACTTGCTTCACTGCTAGTTGAATACACACTTATCCTGGAACGTAGCTCATCTCTCCCCACCCATCATATGCAATTGTTATTTAGCAAATGCAGAACTGAACCCCCCCCTAAGATAGTACAACTATAGACTAGGAATTCAAGAAAAGTGGATAGACTGCTCTGCTCCAGTTCAGTTTGGTTCAATATAGGTAAATACATTTGGGATTTTTAAAAAGACATCTCAAGTGCCCCAGAAAGGAGTTAGGGCAAAACCATGTATTATGGTGGGCCCTCATGCTTTGAGTGTTCCCTAGTGGCCAGTTGTAGCTCAGTTTCCCCTAATGCACTATATACACCAAAATACAAGATTCATCATAACACACAAAGCAATGAGGCTTTTATTTTGTGAACACTGCCTCTTCAGGAGTCACATTTATTTAATCAATGGCCTAAATATGGTACACAAACAAGTCTTCACCTGAGTGTCCTAGCTTGGGCAGGCAAGTTACTCTTAGTCTTTCTGTCCTCCTTGTGTCCATGTCCCATCCACCTAGATCCCTGAGGCCCTCTGGAGCCATCTTGCGGGGAAAGATTCCTTCCCTGGACTCATGGCCCCTGCAGAGGTCAAACCAATGCAGCTCTTCCCCTGTATGGTGGATAGCTCATCTGTGATCTGGACCACCTGCTGCTGTCTGGCAAGGTCCTTTCACCAAGACCAGGTCTCACTAGGACTTGGCACTCATAGCTTTATCCTTTCATAACATCTTTTCTCTAGGAGTATCTTTCCTGGGTCTCTTTTTGTGGTGAGCTCCCTAACCAGTTCGCCTGAAAAGTCACTTTCCTCGGGAGCTTCCTTTTTATTCTGGGAATTCCTGACTGCCCGTAATAACCCTTTATTAGACCCAGCTATTCCTTAGTGAATTAACTGCTGCCCATCCATCTAAACAATTGTAACCCCTTTGGCTCCTTTAAATCCTTTAAATCTTTTTCCTAAGTGGGGAGGGAGAGCAGTGAAAGGAGGGAAACTCCAAGGTGTGGCTCTGGAGCTCTGGAGAGAGATGGGCAGCCCACCGGCCCACACAAAGTGAAGCAGCAGAGAACTTGCCTAAAGCCTGGGAAGGACAGAGCAGACGATCTGAGGACGGGAGCCAGGAGGAGCACTGTGCCAGGGAGGCATCGCCCCAGAGAGACAGGCTGGGGCTAGACCCAGTATCACTGCTGCCCAGAGCTGCATGGAGCTGTGACTCTGCATTGGGAATAAGGAGGGAGGCTACTAGCTAGTTAAGTGGGGAGGTGGACGCTCTGTGTGGTTTTGCAGAGAGCGGTAGAAGAGGGCACCAGTGGTGTTTGTTGGAGAAAGTTCACTGGTGCCGAAGATGACCAGAAGCACCCAAGACTCAGCACTGGACTGGGACTTTGCTCAGAACTCCTGAACTCTGTGTGCAGACACATTACTCAGTGTCTGCCCTTCCGGACTGTGCTACAACTGGGCCTGTGGGGCCGTGGTGTGGATGCAACCCTGTTGTACCATTCCCTTTATATTTCCCCTTGTTGGTTTTCTCCTCTCATCCTTCTGTAAATAAATATTTCCCTTTCTTATATCCATTGTACTTTTCCCGTGGGTGTGTGTGATCACTCTGGGGGGTTTGGAACAAGTGCCCCATGGCTGGAAGGGATTATTCCTGCTGAATTTCTCTGCGTGCTTTCTCTTGGCCAGAACTGCCTGTAGAGCAGACTCCATCTTGGCTACGAGGGCGCTAAAGTTACACAATTAACTACTTTTAGGTGGATCTGGGTTGGCTCATTCTCCTTAGCAGAGCCTGTCACATGCAGGTTGGGGCCAGCTACCCTGTGACACCATGCCAAACGCTTACTGGTTATTCATCAGTGCATTGGCTCTGGTATTTTTCCCTCTTTTTGTTACGTCAGTCACTCCTGCACTACACTGCAAAAACTAAAAAAGATGGGAGGACTAATGACCCATACTATAATATTACTATGGGTTGATCTCTTATTTCCAGCAGGTGTTGAGCTTGGCATCCCTAGTTATTTGGCTGAGTTAAAATTCAGGAGGACAAAGTCTGAAAAAAAAAAGTTAAACATCCCCAAATGCATGGAAACAATCTCACTTACTAATCTGCATATTTTCACTGTGTCTGAGAGCTGTGGTTTTGAGACATAAAATTTGTAGTAACTTTTAAGAAACTTGCCTAACACAGCACAATTCTTCAAAAGGGAAAAAGCTCTATGAATGAAAATGGAGATAGCCCTTTAAAAAAAAGAGAGCCAATTTAGGGGCTAAATTTTCATCAATTATTTTATAATTTTTTTCAGTGCTGTCATTTCCAGAGGGACAGCAAAGCTCTTAGGTTAGAGCCTCTGCCAGCCAAAAAGACAAGCTGTTTGCTTGAGTCACAGTGCCGAATGTTCCAGCCCTGAAAATGATACACTAACAACCCTTTCAAAAGGCTGTAAAACTGCAGGAAAGCAAAATCTGACTCATGCTTTGTCCCACATGCAAGATATGCAAGATGCCACTTCCATCAGAAGCTTAGATCAGCTTCTATTGGCTTGGCTAAATGAGATTCCCATTTGGCTCACCTGGGAGAGCTCCTGATTCAGATCTGGAGGGGACCTGACCAAATGTTCCTTGTAGTAACGCATGTACTGAAAGTCTAGCCTCTTAATGGGAGACACTGCTAGTCATGTCTGGACACTCTGGTGTCACTAGCTGTGAGTCCTCCTGGAATATTTGAAGAATAGGCACACAGTAGGCTATTACATCAAACAGAGGGAGTCTGAGTTTTGAGTTATATGTAGAGCTTTAGTTTCTTCAAAATAAACTGTTCTTAAATCAATTCCAGCCTCAAAGTATATTACAGTTTTGAGGCCATATTCATCTCTGGTTTAACCAAAGGAATAACACCAGCAATGAGTATGGCCCAGGAAGTTTACTTTATAGTGACAACAGCAATGCCATTGGTACAATCCACAACTAACGTTGCCAGTCTGACATCAACTGAGGGGGATTCAGGCCCTCCCTTTCCCTGGAGTTACAGAGTGCAGCAAAGAGGAAGAGAATAGATAAAGAGAAGGCCATGACACTGGCATCCACATGTGCTGGTCCAAAGGGCTGTCTGACTGTGCAGGGGGGAGTATGCTCTATTACTTCATAAAGGATCGGGCATACTCACCCTGTATACCTGGGTGTCTGGGAAACACTCTGCCACCTGATGTTTCCTCTAGGGAAGTGCAGCTCCACACTGACCTTTCTGAACTGATTGCAATGGAGTAAGAGTTGAATGAAAATGGCATGATTTTGCCCATAGACATTAAGACGGAGGTCTCCAAATGTGAAATTCAGCCGCGTTATTAATCCACTCACCCTTTTTAACTGATCTTAATAATATATGATTTTTAAAGTGTATTTGATCAAACAAATGCTATGTGTCAAGTAGCAATGAACTAAAATCAAAAGCTTCAAAGGTTCATTTTAATTAAGCATCACAGTGAATACTGCTTCTCCAACTCATCTGATCATTGTGACATTTCCATTTTCATTCTTCAGCTTGAAGTTACATCTTGATCTCACACCACTATAAAGCCAGAGGGATTACATTTATTCAGGACAATGCAGTTCCTCCGGCTTGACACCAGTGTAACTGAGATCAGAATCTAATGCTCTAAGCTGTAAAATCAGGATGGAAATGTCAGAAGGAGAGAAGACCTGATCATTCTTTCCTATGAGAAAACCTTGTAGGGATCGTAGAGGCAAGATTGAGAGCAGACTTGTGAGATAGAGGTATTAATTGCTTCCAGATGGGCTGGAAATACATCTAGAGTTGTTCTTCTCATGGGATTCTGACACTTTACTTATGGTCCAAGCCAGAATCTGGAAGTAGCAAATAACTAAAAGAGAAGTTAACTGCATTTTCATACCTCAAGAAAGATTTAGTTAAAGTTTTGGGTGACTGTTCAGGTCAGTGTTTGCTGTTTCATCTTCCCTCAACTTTCAACCTCATATGATTGGGAATAACCAACATATTAGACTCTGAAAAGTAGGATTTGGAAGAGAAATGCATACAGGCTATAGCTTAACTGTGACTGCAGTAGAATGTGAAATCTGTTGTACCTTAATGTGGACACCAGGAGACTGTGGGTCAGAGTTTAATGTTGTATTTATATTAAAACCAAATGCAGTTTAAAGGATATATTTTGTCCTTTTTGTTTCATTCTAAGGCAATGCTATCTAAATTGTAAACTGCATGATTGTATCTGTAGGGAGAAACTTAAGGGCCAGGCATATTTTCATATCAATGTAAGCATATTCTTAGTGTACTGAGCACAGAGCACGGTTCCCAGAGAATTCCTTGGGTTCTCAGAAGGAACAACTAAGTTCTGCCAACTTTGGAAGACTGAAGGTAAAATTTACTCCCTTTTGAGCAAAACAGGGAGAAACCATTATTCAAATGTTATTAGCAAAGGGATATTAAACATCAGGCATCTCATTGTTTAGGATCCCTGAGAACTAGAGGTGAAGAAATTGAATTTATGAGTGCATTAAACTATGTAAATCTAGGAAGGTCAGAAAGAAACATACTTATTCTTTGATCTGTAATGTTAACATGATTTGTTATTTACAAGCAACAATTCTAAGCAGTAGACAGGCCCAACCTTCTGTACGGTGAATTTGGCCTGTTTAATGTGGTGATACTATGCAATATGGAAAATATGTATTATTTCAATACAGATTGGCATGTGTGACTAATTATGGTTGTTGGCACATGACACATATTTTGAGGGAACAGGGGCTTGGTTCCAGTACTTGGATGTCTTATGAGAACTTTCTTTTATAGATGTTCTTTAATACTAAATTTTTTTCCCCAAGACACCAAGAGACCAAGGGTGGAATGGCCATGTGTAACACATCTTGAAGAACAAGAGTTACAGAATAGGTCAGTAATGCAATTTTTTTTCAACTGTATATAAAACTATCTAGTAATTATATCAATTCAACAGTATAAAGTCTGTAAATATGGCATAACTCCTTCCCTGTCACAATCCAGCAAACAATTTATTCTTTAAAATAAGTGTTTTGGCAAGAATAGGTTTAGGTTCACTTAACACATGCTTAACTTCACTCACCTCATCAGTGCTATTGACTTCAATGGGACTACTCACATAGGTTGTGATCAAAAGCACATTGGAGGCTTTCCATGGACTTTCCAATGGGCTTCAAGCATACTGGGAAGTTAGACACAGGCTTAAATATGTGCAGAATTAGAGACTTGGTTACTTTCTTCAGCCCTTTGACAGGGATATGTAGTTTTTAAGTACTAAGGGTAATTATCACCATCTTGGAAGGCTATTGCAAAGCAGGCTGAGAAGAATCAGTGTGAAAAGGAAAGTTTAGCCCACAGAGAAGTTAGAAAGGAGTTAATATTAAGGTCAGGAAGACAATATAAGGAAGGCTAGGAGGGATAGTATGTAGCTATAAATCATGATATACTGATTTAATTTACAGTAGAAAGTTTTTTACTGGATTCATGGACATATACAGTAGACTCTCGATTATCCGGGATGATCGGGAAAACCTTAATCCTGGTTAATAAAATCCCAGATAATCACGCATCTACTGGGGGGGGGGGTGTTTCACCGGCCGCCGCTTTGGGGTTTTCCCCCCAGGCTCCTGCCAGCCGGGGTCTCAGCCCGCTGCCAGCCTGGATTTCCTACACCCAGGTTGGCAGCAAGTTGAGACCCCGGCTGGCAAGGATCCACCGGGGGAAACCCCAAAGCGGCGGCAGGCTGACTGCTCAGCCCGCCACCACTTTGGGCTCTCTCCCCAGTCTCCTGCCAGCCGGGGTCCTGCTGCCTGCCCCAGTCAGCTCCCGCTGCCATCCTGGGTGCAGGAAGCCCAGGCTGGCAGCGGTAGCTGAGACCCCCCGCTGACAGGAGCCTGAGGGGAAAGTCTAAAGCGGCAGGGAGCTGAGAAGCGGGAGCGGCCGAGCTCTCAGCCCACTGCTGCTTTAGAGTTTCCCCGCAGGCTCCTGCTAGCTGGGGTCTCAGCTCCTGCTGCCAGCCTGGGTTCCCTACACCCAGGCTGGCAGCGGGAGCTGACTGAGGCAGGTGGCAGGAGCCTGGGGAGAGAGCCCAAAGCGGCGGCGGGCTCAGCACTCAGCCTGCTGCCGTTTTGGGCTTTCCCCCCAGGCTTCTGCCAGCCAGGGTCTCAACCCGCTGCCAGCCTGGGTTTCCTACACCCAGGCTGGAAGCAGGCTGAGACCCCAGCTGGTAAGGGGCCAGTGGGAGAAGTCCCAAAGCAGCGGCAGGCTAAGGCTGAGCCCGCTGCCGCTTTGGGGCTTCCCCTACCGACCCGTTTAGACATCCCGGTTAATCCGCAGCCCAGTTAACCCACGCCCAGATAATCGGGAGTCTACTGTATTAGCATCAGTTATGGCTATTAAACTGTTTTATTTATTATTATGTATTTTATTGCTGTAATCATAATACTCTTTTAATATTTTTGTACCTAAAAGGGCTCCACACACCTAATTTTGATTCACTTTCCCCTCATTTCCTTGTCCCTACCAACCTCATCAAAGACTCAGGGATAACCGAACTGATGAACATTCCAAAGCAGAATGCAATTTAAGACATAGAGGATCAGACCAAGTGGAGTTAGGAAGCTGCCATGTCTTTTTATTTGGAATCACTGTTCCACCTCTCCTTTGACACTGCAGTGTCCCCATGAGAATTCACTTTCCAGAAACTGTTTACATATACACAACTCCAACTGGTAGTGAGGGTATGTTTTCTGTTGCTGATAAAGAGGTAGACAAAATGAGGTAAAGCTTCTTAAATCTTAAAATCTGTCTGTTTTTGTTCTGCTTTGTTAATGCCAAACGTCTTTATTCCACATGGGCTCAGTCCTACTCCCATTGAAATCAGTGGAATTTTGCTAGTGACCTAAATGAAAATGCAATTGAACCAATTGTAGGTATGGACTGAAAAAGTGTATGTTGAACACAGAATCTGGTTTTGAGGTATAAGACAACAAACTACACCTCAGTACCAAGGAACCCTTCAGTAATTAAACAAATTAGTTTCAATTATCTAAATTGACTTTGGTTTAGTTTGCAAAAAAGTTACCCTGTTTGTCAAGGTCAGGCCAGGGTGAGCTGTTAAAATTACAATCTCCTGAAAGCCACTATGTATTATTGGAATACTGACAGGCCCTTAACGATAGCAACACAAATGGCACATCTCTAAGCAAAATATTCTAAAACCAATTGTCTGTATCCTTGGATGTACTATGCACTGAAAGTCATCTGCTGAATAGCTGTTTCAACTAGGTTTTTGGCTAGTCTCCCTGTGTTCTATGTCCAATGTGACTTGTTGGTTTGCCAAAAAAAAAAAAAAAGAAGAATAAAAATTCCTATGTTTAAAGATAGTGCTGGAACAGGAGCAATTTGAAAATTTCATTGCAGCCCCTGAACCAGATGTCCAGTGCTGGGGCTCTTTAGATGTTTCTGTTATTGCTATATAGTCATGAAATGAAAGTCTCATACAATGTGGTAAGACAGCTATATGCATAATTAACTTTATTTTTGATCAATTTAGGAGGAAACTGCCTCCTCTTCTACCGGTTCAAGTGGCCCAGAAATGGTGTGGTTCAACACCAGGGGTAGGTAACCTATGGCACACGTGCCAACGGTGGCATGTGAGCTGATTTTCAGTGGCACTCACACTGCCTAGGTGCTGGCCACTGGTCTGGGGGGCTCTGCATTTTAATTAATTTTAAATGAAGCTTCTTAAACAATTTAAAAACCTTATTTACTTTACATACAACAATAGTTTAGTCATAAATTAAAAACATATAGAAAGAGACCATTTAAAAACGTTAAAATGTATTACTGAGAGTCCTGTGGCACCTTAAAGACTAACTAAAGTATTGAAGCATAAGCTTTCGAGGGCTAATACCCACTTCGTCGGATGCATCCGACGAAGTGGGTATTAGCCCTCGAAAGCTTATGCTTCAATACTTTAGTTAGTCTTTAAGGTGCCACAGGACTCTTTGTAACTTCTGCAATTCCAGACTAACACAGCCACCTCTCTGATTCTAGACAAAATGTATTACTGGCACACGAAACTTTAAATTAGAGTGAATAAATGAAGACTCGGCACACCACTTGTGAAAGGTTGCTGACCGCTGTTCTACACCATCTTGGCATTTAGTATAAACAATACCATCTTTCAGCTTTCTCATTACCTAGCTGCAAACAGAGTCTGGCTGATGTAAAACCCAGACAAGACTGAAATGTTGCTGGAATGAAGAGAGAACTCTCTCTGTGTAACAATTGAAAGCATCTGCCTTCAGATTAAAGAATAGATGAACTGGCCCAATGCTAAAACAGACAACCAAAGACTGCTAGCCTAACTTGGTCTTGAAACTTTTGACGTCACTCATTTCTAGCTGTTACATTGGAAACTGAGAAAATGTAATGTTTTTATAAGAGATTATGAAGAAAAATGAAATTCAGAAAAAATGATTTCCCCACACAAGTTTTAAAATTCCATGAACACCCTGAATTGCATTCCATTAATTAAAATCTATTACTAAATTGACATAACAGTGTAAGCACTGTAAAATGTAACCTCCCTGCAGTAAAATTAATTGGGAAACATACTGTCATAATTCTTTCCTATTTGAATCCTTATGCCATGAATGTCATCATTGCACCTGAGTGCCTGTTCTGGTCAGAATTTGATGACCTTTGTTTACTTGAGATGGCAGCTACAATTCCAATTCTACAAACATTTAGGCTTGGGGCTTACGTTTATGCAAGTTCTGTTGACTTCAGTCAGACCACTCACAGACATAAAGGTAAGCACTAGAACTGTATGACGATGGAGGAAGGTTCTGTTTCACAAAGTATTTCGAGATTTTGAAATTTGACTGTGTTCCAGATAGGAACAAAACCAGAACACTGCAAAATTCTCTGAAGGAAAATTCCAAAATTTTTGTTTCAAGTATATTAAAATGTCAGAATCAAAATGAAACAGTTCAAAGCTTTGTATTAGAAAACAAAATTAAACAAAATTTTTGTTTCAAGTATATTAAAATGTCAGAATCAAAATGAAACAGTTCAAAGCTTTGTATTAGAAAACAAAATTAAACAAAATTCAAATCAAAAAGTAATTTAAAATGAAAATCGAAGTGTTTTGTTCTAAAAATGACAATGTTTTCTGGTTTACGTTTGAAAAAAAATCCCAGAAAAATCAACTCAATTTCACAAAATGTTTCAGTTATGAAACAATTTCAATTTCCTGTGGAATATAGTTTGATCTAGGTTTATCTGATCAGCTTTAGTAGGCACATGTACAAATGCTTGCAGGATCAAAGCCTGAGAGAAAGATTGAAATCCTTGAAGCTTCCTGTTGATCAGTTTCTTCCGTACAGTAGAATCTTGGAGTTAAGTCAACTACACACCTCATTTGGAACTGGAAATACACAATCAGACAGCAGCAGAGACAAATAAACAACAACCCTCCCCAACCCAAGAATAACAAGCCAAAAACAAAACAGTGCAGTACTGTGTTAAACATAAGCTGCTAAAATAAAGGGGAAAGTTAAAAAAAAAAGATAAGATAAGGAAACTGTTTCTCTGCTTGTGTCATTTAAATTAAAATAGTTAA
The DNA here is from genome assembly GCA_032164245.1 of Sternotherus odoratus. Taxonomy (NCBI): domain Eukaryota; kingdom Metazoa; phylum Chordata; order Testudines; family Kinosternidae; genus Sternotherus; species Sternotherus odoratus. The sequence continues at coordinate 257,820,900 of JAVMKO010000001.1, read as the reverse complement.
AAGCAGCATTTTTTCTTCTGCATAGTAAAGTTTCAAAGCTGTATGAATGTTCAGTTGTAAACCCGTGAAAAGAACAACCATAATGTTTTGTTCAGAGTTGCGAACATTTCAGAGTTACGAACAGCCACCATTCCTGAGGTGCTCATAACTCTGACGTTCTACTGTATTTTGAAAGTCAGCTTTCTCTCTCTTTATCCTTACCTTGGCTTTTAAACATTCTCATAAATGTCTTCTATCACTTTACATATCTTTGTCTATATAATGCAAGGAAAATATGAGTTTTACTTTTCCATGCAGCATGACTTTTAAATTTGTACATTTATGTGACCAAAAAATGTCTTACTAGGCAGAGACAAAATCAGACTATATACTCATGGGCAAACAATCACTCTGTATTAAAAGAAACCTGTGAATCAGGTTTACAGACAATTTAAACAATTAACACAAAATTTAACTCAAGAAACAATTAATTGATGACAAGCCCTTAGAGTACACCTGTATTGAAGCCAGGGGAGTGAATGGCAGCTTCTGTAGATGTTTCTGTTCTATTTGCACTTTGGCTAGCACACAAAAAATAGAAGTGAGAATGCCAAGACATTGACTTCAGAGCAGGCTGTATAAATCCATCTGACCCCGCCCCGGCCCACCCTGATACATACTCACTCGTGCATCCAGCATTGAAGCCCTCACCATGGTCCTCATTTCTATGTTTAGCAAGCTAACTAGAGTACATCTAACATGGGTAAGTCTATATGAGTTGTTATTCATATCCCCAGCTGCAACACAGACATACCCTTCATTTAAGAAAGTAGAGGTGAATTGAAATGGTCAGAAAGTTGCCATGCCTAGAATATGTATAGATCAGTTCATGACCTAAACTGTGATCACAACTCTTTAAAACCACTTTGCTTTCTGCTCATTAGCACATAGTGCATCAAAAAGTTGTAGACTGAATTCAAATCCTGCAGTTTCAATGGGTAATTAAGTCATATTTGGATGAGAATGAATCAAGTCAGCCTTCTCTATAGTTAATAAATCATTTTTTTGTTTTTTTGTTTGAATTATTAGAATCAGATGCCTCTGTTATGCTGACTCCCAACTTGTCTATATCACAGTGTTCTCTGGATTACCCATAATAACAGTTTTGATGTTTTCAGTTTCAGTGTAATGTATGGTAACATTTTGTTTTCATATAGATTTTATTTCCTCTCAAGCATGCAGTTTAAATTACATCTGCCAATCCCGATGCCCACTCCCAGAATCGTGGTTCAATCATTTTCTTCAAAATATATATTTTTGTTTCCTATTAGGTTTTAGCCTCTGACATATGTAAATATATATTTTATATCTAATTGTATAGCTATATTAAAAACTGTCACAGGCTAAAACCACAAGGGAAACAAACACAAAGGCAAATCCCTGAAGAGACATTTTGCTCAGAACCTGAGAAAATTAAAATATGGGATTGTCCTTTAAACTTGATCTTTTAGTACTAGAATTACAGGTCCTGATCCAGAACTCATTGAGAGTCAATAGAGAGATTCCCAATTACTTTAGCAGGCTTGGGATTTGGCCCAGACATAAGTGGTTTGGCATTTAATTTAGAGACGGGGTATTTCAGTCAGAACTAATTATGGCTAATTATATTTCTTTTAATTAGTCGGACATTTGCAGCTGGTTCAAAGATTTTGAAACTTGCTAGGAATAAAATGTTGGCTACTGACTCAGAGGTCAGAGAGCAGTACCGGCATATGGTTGTGAGGCAATGGATCACGCTATGAGTTCCAGTGTGGCCAAACCTATACCTTCAAAATCATGAGTCAATCCCTAAAAATAATGAGATTGGTTTAAAAATCATGACAGTAAGAGAAAATGTTAGGTTCTTTTCATTTGTCTTCTGTTTTTTTTTTTTTTTTTTTGAGTCTTCAGATTTCACTCGGGTTACCTTTTATGAGGGTTAGAAAGTTACTTCAAAAAAAAAAAAAGAATGCTCAGATGTTCATCTAATCACTTGTCACCAGGAGCTGGGGCTTTAAGTAAAACATCAAATACCATGAGACTCCCAACAGAAATTACCAGAGTAAGCAAAACTGCAACCTCTACAGGGCTCTAGGAGCAAGGGTGTAGGAGTTGGGGGGAGCAGGCTGTGCTCTCATCCATCTTCCTGGCTGAGAGGAAGGTTCCAGGCAAGGACACATGAATCCTGGAGATGAATGCATGGCTGTAAAGATCTTGTTGATGGGAGGACTTTGGCTTCCTCAGCCATGGGATGCTGTTCTGGGAAGAAGGTCTTCTGGGAAGAGATGTGGTCCGCCTGACCACAAAGAGGAGAAGCATTTTCATGCACCAACTCACCAAATAAGTGAGCAGGATTTTTAACAAGGTTCATAGTGGGCAGGTGACAAAAGCCCACAAATAAGCACGAAAAAAAGGTGATCTTAACAGAGGTCTAGGTGTTGGGGGCTGGTAGGACATGGAAAATTACAATAGGGTCATAGGAGCAAAAAGAGGGAAATCAGTGGGGGAATTTTTTTCAATATTTTAGATGTCTATGCAAAATGCAAAGGGTATGGAGACTAAAGAGAGAGAACTATAAATAAGGGTACGTCTTCTGGTGATCAATTTCTCGCGTCTTCTGAAGACGCGAGAAATCGATCGCTCGCGGCACCCCCGTCGACTCCGGAACTCCAGCTTGCCGGGAGGCGCAAGCAGGAGTCGACGGGGGAGTGCGCCGCCGCCCGCCGCTGCCATGGGGACGAGCGGCAAGTCAGCTGCAGATACGCAAACTTCAGCTATGTGATTCACGTAGCTGAAGTTGTGTATCTGCAGTCGATCCCCCCTGTAGTGGGGACCAGCCCTAAGTATTATTACATAAGCTAAATTATGACAATTTCCATCACAGAGACTAGGTATAATTGGAATACTGGTATAGAGGCATGCAGCTTTTTCAGGAAGCACAAACAGGATGAAAAGGGAGGATGTGTTGAAATATAAATCAAGAAATTTTTCTGAGATCCAGAAGAAGGTGAGAGGCAGGCCAGTTGAAAGTTCCTGGGTCAAGTTAAAAGGGGCAAACAAACTCAGAGAACATGTAAGGAAGATTCCATGGGAAGAAAATCTAAGGGGAAAAGGAGTTCAGGAGAGCTATCAGTTTCTCAAAGTTTGCATTCTGTTGGTCAGGAAATGTTTTTTTGATTTTACTGAGAAGTGGAGGGGAAAAATAGCTTTAGGAGTTTTGGATTAAAATCCCCTCTAAATTAGTAAAATAACCTCCCAAAAACCAAAACTCCGCCCCCCCCCCCCCAGACATTTGCCCATGGAAATTTTCATTTTGACCAACAAGCCGTTTTGTATTGAAAAATGAAATAAACTTCAGCTAGCTAAAATATGCACTGTATGCTACAGCAGGGGTTGACACCTATGGCACGTGTGCCAAAGGTCACACGAGAGCCGATTTTTAATGGCATGCGTCTGTCAGCTGAGGTCCCTGCCACTGGCCCTGCTCAGCCCGCTGCCAGCCTGGGTGAAGGAAATCCCAGGCCAGCAGCAGGCTAAGTGAGGCCAGCGGCTGGGACCCCGGAGCAGCAGCGGGCTGAGTGGAGCCAGCAGCTGGGAACCCAGAGCAGCCATTCGGGGCCCAGCAGGCTCACATAAAAGGAGCTGCAGGGCCAGAGGGGTCAGTCAGTTGGTGACTGGAGCTGGAGGAATGATTATTGTTTTCCTGGCTGGCAGAAGGACTGGCAGGACCATAAAAATGCCATGAAAATGTTGGCATACTAGTTCTGTGGGGACCTTGAATCTTACTTTCGACGTCTCAGACTCAAGGAATATTTCCAGCATGCCTCTGAACAACCCACAGCAACCTTCCTACCAGCACTGCAAAAAGTCTGATTCTGCATGGACTCCACCTGAAGGTCGAAATATTTTAAACTATTTTTTCCTTATTTTCACACAGAGGCATTACTGGTGGCGGAGGTGAGAAGAGGGCCAAAAAGTCCTGTCCCTCCCCCAAACACACCCATGCATGTTGATGCTGCCTAAATATTCCCATGGCAAATGGGTAGGAGCAGAAGGCACTGCCAGCTATACTGAGCACCCCAGAGCTGCTACACCTATTCTGTACTTGAGAAGGCAGCCCTCACTCCCCAGTGCTCCTGGTGACTCCAGGGCTTCCCCTGGCTTCCACCAGCACAAACACGCCTCCTACCACCATTGCTTGAAGATGAAATACCTTCTCCTCCACCACCCCATTATTCAAGTTTTAGAGCTATAACTGAGCCTGCAGTGGGTGAAGTGCTCATGATCTCTAGGTTGATGATATAGGTTGATTATAACTGTTGCTACTGAGGATCTCACACTTAGACAAATCTTAGTGGGGAGGCAAAGACTTGTACTGAAAAACGGACGTGGTGTTTTGGGTGAGGTGAATAGCTCTTTAGACGTTCAAGCTTCTTCCATGAAGAAATGAGCCAGAGAAGCAGCTGTGAAAAATAAACAAACGTACCCTGCTATTTACATTAGGAGGATAATTGGTGCAGAATATTGCAGCTGACAGCATGTGATATAAACAAGTATTGCACGGAAAAAATATTTCACTGGAGTGTTTTTCTCAGAAATTGAAATGTGTGTGTGTGTTCAAATATACCAGGGGAGCGGTGAGTACTGATGAGGGGTGAGACTGTTAGAGCAAAGGTGGGCTGTATGGCACTATATTAAAAACTGAAAAATGTTTCATGGCCATTTTATTAGATTTAACTCATGTTTTTAAATCATCACACAAAATTAAAGTTGGCTATACAAGCCTACTATGAAGCACTATATCTGCATCCTTCTTGGTTTCTTGTTGTAATTTTGCATTTACTTCCAGTCCTTCATGATATGCTCATGATCCGGTAGCAGGCAACTTCTTGCAGAGCACAAAATTCTATTCAATGAGGAAAAAGAATGTTCAACTGTAGCAGTTGTGACTGGGAGTAAAAAGAGATGAATTCCTACTACTTTCATACTAGGAAATATAGCACAAAAATTTGGTCGAACCATTAGTAATGGAAAAGGAGCAGCTGAAATCACATCTACATTTGTTCATCGCTTGGATATTTTTTCTAAATGTCTGTCATTGCAACCCCATTTCTGGAGTGACGCTTTACAACTTTGCCCCTTCCCACTGTGAGACTCCCAAGTTTGTTGAGCTCACTTGCCAGATCTTCACTAACAAACACCACGACTAGCACTCCTCCCCAATGCATGCCTTAGCTTGAAGAAATAGCTACATGAAGGGCAAACCATCCCCCAGAAATCCAGTCACTAGAAACCTGCAGTCAAATGCAGAAAGGCAACAGCCACTTTGCACAAGTGCACAGGTGAAGACCCCAAATTCCCGCTGATTAGTGTAAGATCAGTGGTCAGATAGACTGCTGGTTGTGAATTTTCCATCGAAACTAGTTTTTGACAGAAAATTAAGTTTGTTTAGGGGTTTTATTTTGCAAAAAGTATCTGCTTTGTGCAGAAAATTTTTATTTTTCTTTGAAAAAGTGAATGCCCCAAACCCAAAATAATTCAACTGAAAACCAAAATATTTCAAGCTGAATATACTGCCACAGTACCTCATGGGTGTTGTCAGTCAGCTGCCTCATTTCCCTTTTCTCTTCCATTGTCCAGGTTCCACACACATATTACATCTCCTGTGAGGCAACATCTCCTTCCATCAAGGGAGAAGATCATGATAGTACATATTAGATGAAGACCAACCTAATGAATGGGACCTCCCCCTGAGTTATACAATAATGATACTTTTATTCACAAAAGAAATGCAGGTGTAATTATTAAATATTGATTATTAAATTGCTCTGAAAGCTTGTGTGCTACTTTTCTGGTGATCCTTTCCATCAAATTCTCACGCCACTATTTTGTATTTATTTCTCGAGCCATTACTTGCAGGTTCAGAATACAGCCCAAGACATGATTATCTGATGTCATGTCATCGGTCATTATTAAACAAGATATTTATACAGATGCCCCATTGCATAATTGACTGATGTCAAAAAGACCCAGGATACAAGATCAATTTTCATGGGACTATGTATGTGCTTAAAAAAAGGTGTATTCTTGAGTACCTTACTGAATTGGGATTTTATCTGTTAATTAAAGTCAGTGATAGAGTAGCTATACTTAGAAAAATAATTCTGCAATGAGGTGATTGATAATGAGTAATTACCAAAATTGAACTTAAAACCCCCAAAATAACTAACTAGATGTTTGGCTACTTAAAGTGCTTGACCTGGATAATGATATTTCTATCATAATGTAAAGGTGCTATTAATAACAGTAATTGAATATTAAGAACTCTTTTAACAGGTTTGAGCCATTACAGAAATAGTGTTTTATTTGTAGAATATATGGAATCATGTGTTTTAATACCCAGTTCTTGGGGGTTTGCCTGTAAAAATAGAAAAATTTAGCACAGCATGATATTCAAATCTCCTTTCACCCTATCAAGAGAATTAAAAACAATCATTGTTAAAATTCAAATCCCATAAAATATGTTTGGCATGTAAAACAAAGATTTACAGTGTAGTAAAGTGTCTAAAAATAAAAATGCAGTTAAAATATTCACTTAATTTGAAAAATAGCTAAGCAAAAACAATTGCTAGTTCTCATTATGTTTTCCTAATTAGATTCATTCTTTTGAAAGTGTAAAAACATAAAATTACCTGTTTATAAATTATCACTATTTTCTTATTACTAACCAAAACACATTCCATCAGGATGAAAAACTGATACTAATTGCTTATTTATAATTATTTTAATTTGCCCAAGGTAACGACTTGCCTATTTATTATAGTAGTTTCACTGCACTGCAAGATCTGCCAGGATTTTTATCATAAGAAGAGTTTTGTTGAAACTTGGCACATGAGGAAAAATGTATTTTAATCTCATTTTCAAATAAGGTTTTTGACTATTTTTTATATACGGGCCAGATTTTCTTGTGGTCTGCAGCCAGCTGTAGTTATACTTTTAGCCCCCAATCCTGGAAACACTTATGTGCATGCTTAACTTTATGCATGCAAATTGTTGTACTGAAGACAGTAGAATAACTTATGTACCTAAAGGTAAGTATGTTTGTGCTTGCAGGTTCACAGCATTTAGTCCCAGTCATAAAAACTTATACAGATGCCTAATTTGATGTAGATCTATGATACACACATGAAAATCAGGTCTTACATAAATGGTGAGAGAAAAGAATTTAAATAAGTGTTTCTTTTGAATCTGTACAATTCCTAAAATTAGTATTCAGTCAGCTTCTGTTTGAAAATGGAATTATTAAATATTGATTATTGATTATTGCTCTGAAAGCTTTTGCGCTACTTTTCTGGTGATCCTTCCCATCAAGTTATATTCTTTTATAACAGAAAGTTTATTGATTTCTTGATATTAAAACAATAGTCAATAGGCAGAGATATTGTGAGTAAAATTGCATTGCATTGCATTCTATGAATTTCAGTATTTTCTTAAGGGCTTTTCATTCAGTATTGATAGTGTTTGACAGAGGATGTATGCAAAGTTTCCATTGATGCCTTTAAGCTTGCAGCAAGTTTAATAGGTCTTATAAGGAAATCAGAGATCTGGCATTGCATAAATTACATCTTATCAAATTAGAATTTATTATTATAGTTTTCGTTTTGCACTCCTTGTAGTTAATAGATCCTCACCTATATTCTGTAGGGCCCAGTGAGTCTCATTCCATAGAGTTCCCAGGCAGCAAACACTTCCACCCTGCCACCTGGCAGCAGCTATGACCTGCTTATAAAAAAAATAAAAAAAATAAATGGAGATATACCAATCTCCTAGAACTGGAAAGACCTTTCAGGTCATAGAGTCCAGTCGCCTGCCTACACTAGCAGGACAAAGTACTGTCCCCTGACAGATTTTTTTGCCCCAGATCCCTAAATGGCCCCCTCAAGGATTGAACTCACAACCCTGGGTTTAGCAAGCCAATGCTCAAACCACTGAGCTATCCCCCTCCCCCCCTGCTGTGGACACAGACCAGGAGAAGTCCCACTTTGATGGGGTCCAACATGTAGCAGCCTCATTGCTTCTGATTGGCTCCCCAACCTACATAAACCTAAAGGGACTTTTCGGAAAGTGTTTAGACAACAGTGTGCAGCTCTTTTGTAGCTGCCTTGACTATTCATGCTCTTTGGTCTTTAATGCCTGTCTGACACCTTGTCTTGATTTGGATCTCTTTTCTTGACCTGGACCCTAAAACCTGACTTGGTTTCTGATTCTTGGCATTGACCCCCCTGGCATTCTTGTCATTAATTCCTGGCACCTCCACTGGAGTTATGCCACCCCGCAGCAGTGGTCTGGGATGTGGGGCTGCATGCTCCCGTGGGGCAGTGTGTCTGACTCCGTGTGAGGCCACACATGCTTCTCTGAGCAGCATGGTGAGGGGGCCAGGTTGTTAGATAAGGGGCAGAGGTTCTCAGGGGGGGGCAGTCAGGGGACAGGGAGAAGGATGGGTTGGATATGGTGTGGGGTCCCTGCGTGGTGGTTAGGAGCAGAGGATGTCTAGAGGGGGGTGTCCAGGGAGCAGGGTGGGTTAGATGGGGTCTGTTGGGGGGGGGTAGATATGGGTTGGGGCAGTCAGGGGTAGGGGGGGTTGGTGGGAAGCGTCCCGGGGGGCAGTTAGGGTGGGGGAGCCTTTGGAGGGAGCAGTCAGGGGACAAGGATAAGGGGGGTTGGATGGGTCGGAAATTCTGAGGGGGGCAGTCAGGGGGCAGGAAGTGGGAGGTGACCGGATAGGAGGCGGGGCCAGGCTGTTTGGGGAGGCACAGCCTTCCCTACCCAGCCCTCCATATAATTTTGCAACCTCGATGTGGCCCTTGGCCAAAAGGTTTGCCCACCCCTGTTCTAGGGACTGAACCTAGGACCTCCAGAGCTAAAAGCATGATATAAGGAGTAAAGGTTCTGTAGCTGCAGGTTGTAACAATTCATATTCTCTGTGGATTGGGAAAGAGGGGAACTTTGAAAATGCATTCACCAGTTACATACATAAAATAAAGTTTAAGCTAAATCTGTACTAATTGTGTAGCTTTCAGTTTAGCAGAGCATGCAAAAAATAATTAAATATTACTGTCTCCTTGATCCCAAGAACTATGATGGCATGAAAGTATTTAACATTATTACCAGCAAGGTAACATATAATTGAAACACATCTTAAATCAAATACTGTCAACTCTTAACCTCTTGCCTGGTATTTTCCAACACTTAGTATGTGGAATATGTAGCTGCCATTGCCAAGAGTTTAATGTAGACTATCACTCAATAAAAATAGTTCTGAAATAAAATCCTTAGTAACATCACAAAGAGTTGTATCATGGCATTAGTGCTGGCTTTGTCCATTAATACCGGACTGCTGCTTTCTTCAGGATTGAGTTTTATGTACACTGGTGTATTTCCAGTTATTAAGCACTTTCATCTGTGGTAATTGAGCTTGAGGGAATACACCGCATTACTCTTGTACTTGGGCAGTTGATCAAAAAGCCTTATCTACAGTAACTGTAGGTGATCTATGGTAACTGTAGGTGAGTAGCATGCCTACGCATAGAGTCACTCAGAAACTTGTCTGGTCTGCGGAGAGTGTGCATGGCACTGAAGAGTCATGAGATTGTAGATATAGATGGTTTATAGTCAGAAAATGCAATAATGTATTTTCAATTATATATCTGGAAATATTCCATGCTGGTGATGGTTTTGCCATACTGACAATATGTAGGCTGTCTACTGCAGTAGCTCTCAACCTTTCCAGACTACTGTACCCTTTTCAGGGGTCTGATTTGTCTTGCATGCCCCCAAGTTACACCTCACTTAAAAACTACTCGCTTACAAAATTAGACATAACAATACAAATATATTTTGTACAAGTACACTGTTATTGAAAAATTCCTTACTTTCTCATTTTTATAATTATAACATAAATCAATTGGAATATAAACACTGTATTCATTTCAGTGCATAGTATAGAGAGTAGTACAAACAAGTCATTGTATGAAATTTTAGTTTGTACCAACTTCACTAGTGCTTTTTATGTAGCCTGTTGTTAAAACTAGGCCAATATCTAGGTGAGTTTGATGTACCCCCTGGAGGACCTCTGCATACCCCCAGGGGTACCTGTACCCCTGGTTGAGAACCATTGGTCTAGAGAAGACATGGGTTAGTGTAGCGGGGTGGCTACCCGCTCCCAGCCAGAAGGGCTTAAAACAGCCCAGGAAAGGCCTGGGGCTGGGAGAAAGCAAGCTCCTGGGCTGACTGGGAAGAAGGCTCAGCTGGGTGGCCATGCCCCAAACAGACCAGCAGGCCCTTATAAAAGGGCTGAGAGGCAGGAGCCTGGCAGAGAGAGAGTCTCCTTCTCTAGCTGAGGAGGTAGACAGGCCTGGCTGCTGAGGAGCTTGACAGGGTACCTGGAGGGAAGCAGGGCTGAGGCAAGGCAAGAGGAGCTGGGGAAGCTCTGGCCTGGAAACCCCCAGGCTGCAGGGCCTAGGGGATGGCCCAACAGAGGGTATTGGGGTTGCAGGGGGCAGCCCATGGCTACAGAGGCAGAAGCATCAGGCAAACCCTCCTTGCCAGTGATGAGTGGCAATGATACTGCAGTCTGCCTCAGTGAACGGGGGGTAAGTGGTGACTGGCAGTTGCCTAGACTGAGGCAAGGTGGGGATAGGGGGTGAGGGTTGCCCAGGGAGGGGAGACCCTGAGACTGGGGGGGTACTGCAGGGGTGCAGCACCCCAGGTAAGAGGCACCGGGGTCAAGGGAGGGACACGGGGCCAGTGGCAAACGGGACTAAAGCCTGCAGAGGGCGCTTCCGAGGCTGGATGAGCTAATTCCCTGGACGACCAGCATGAGGCGCCACAGGGTGAGTTGCCACTTTGCTACAGTTAGAAAGAAAATCTTACCACAATACTTCATTTTCCATTTAATTGAACATTTTGGTCCTATGAATGACAAACAAATTACTACTCTAATTAAATACTTGTATCCAAAGTGTAACTGCATATGGCATCTAAACTGCCTACATCAAGACATTTGCAGCCTGTTGGATTTCAAAAAAGGAAATTTTGCAGAATGATGTATTCTCACGAGCATATAACAAATAGAGGAAATGTGCAAGATAACAAGAGAATCCTAAGGGACATCATAATTAAGGCACAAGTAAGATAATTCAACTGGAAAAAATACAAGAAAGAAGAAACAGCCAAAAAGCATCAAAAGGGACAGGTCAAAGATCTCACATTCAGCAAACAGGAAGGAAAGAATGACCAAACTAAAATACAGTGACTCATTTAAGGCTGGCAGACGAGAGAGATGATAAATAAACCAAAACGTGAACATGAATAGAACTAGTGGAAATTTAAAGTTACAGTTGGTTAAAACTTTTTTTTTTTTAAAACACATTTTTTGCGGTGGTATCAAAACAGGACAATTTGGAGGCAGGAATTCTTCATTTTTGTAGAATTTTTTTATTTTTAATGGAAAATGTAACGAAACAAAACAATGTTTCAATCATTAAAAAACTTATTTTGTTTTTCCTTTCACTTTTTTAGCAACCCCTTCTCTCCACTTTTTCAGTGGAAAAAGGTTGAAACAAACAAACAAAAAAAATAAAGTTACTGGATTTTTCACACTTTCTTTCTCATTTTTTCACCTTTTTCCCACTAGAAAAGAGGGAAAATATAAAAAGTGAGAGCAGATGTTAATTTCTTTAACTTTTCAATCAGTTTCAATGGAAATTTCAGCCAGAAGGTTCCTAGGGCTCTCTGGTCACTGCTACCCAGAGGTAGAGAGAAAGAGACCAGAACTGAGAATCTGACACAAAATGGCAATTTTGTTAAAATGTTTTTTTAAAAATTGGATTTGTTCCAATGCAGAATGAAAACAAATTTTTGAAACTTCAAATGTTGTTACAAGAATTGTCATCCTCCATTCAGTGCTACACAGGTGTACTTAAGGCCCCAATCCTGCAAATACTCACGTATGTGTTAATGTTTGAAGGACTGGAGCCTATGGGCTGTAAACACATGCTTAAGTTCTTTGCTAAATTGTGACCTCAGAGCTGGAAGTGTATTGAACATAAAGGATAAAAATAAAATAAATGAAGCTGGGATTTCACCTAATGAATACAGGTGTGATTCAAATGGCTCTAAAGATGTTAGAGAGAAATATAGTTTTTGTTATGTTCATAGGCCTTTATAGGTTATTGGATTCACCTGCAGTAGTTGTCAGTAAAATGCCAACATGTATGAGTAGTTCTGAGATACCACTGTTCTGTGCAGAGTTAAAACTGTGGTATCCTGATTTTTCAGTGGAAACCATGTTAAATAATATAAAACAACAGCCACACTTATCTGGCATCCAAAGTGTGCTAGGAGCTGTCACAATTCAGAGAGCTAGAGCCTCAGTCTTGCTCCAGTTTTGAGCTGATCACTTAGTTTAGCCACCTTAACTGGCTGTCTCACGATTCTACTGGCCTGGAGCCATTCCTGGCTGGCATCCAACTGGCATGCTTCAGCTCCTTGGCCACCTTCCTCAGACCCTACTATGGAATACTTTGCAGGCGTGGCAGGGGAAGAGGCATGTGTCCAGTGGTCCAAGGATCCCTTCCCTGGACTGAAACAGTTTGATAAAGGAGCAGTTTGAAGCCGGATGGGGAGGTGGCTGTGTGAAAAACTCTTCATTTCATTCAGTCCACAAAATGAAAAACAATGAAGTGCTGACTGCGGCATAACAACACACCCATCATTTCCCTGGAGTATTTTCTTATAAATTTAAAAGGAACTAAGCAAATTCTGTTTTAAAAAATGTTATACTTGAAAAGTCTGCTTTAAAGGAGTGGATCCAGCAATTCCAGTAAGCTTATCCTTAATTCTTTCCACTCTGCCTAGGTATTGCATCACAGACGGACACAGATAATGGCCTGTAAAGCATTCATTAATGAAGAGATCCTAGCTATGGACTTATGACCACATAAGGGATCAAATTCACCCTACCTGTGTCTTGCTTAACTTGGTCATTTAAAGTGCAGTATATAGGTTGTGAACGTTGGCTCCTTTTAAAGTTACTGCATTGTACACTACTCTCTTTTGTTGTAGCTTGACTTTTGTTTCACATGTTCAAGTAGTTTAGTCGGATGGGATACACACCAACACTGTGCATAAAACCAAGATCTGATTTGTTAAAATAAACAAATATAAAACCACTGGCCTGCTTATGCCAAGCATAAAACTAAATGAGCTTGCTTTGTTCTGCCGCCATAAAGCCTAAATGCAAAGGAAACAGGTCAACAATTTTAAACCAGTGTACCTTTTCCAGCGGCCAAAGAAAGCTAAGTTGTCCACAATCCTATTAGCTAACGCAACTGTGACTTATAGCCACCAGTGATGTGAATTAGAGATTGGTTGAACCTCATGGAAATCAAGATTTTTCTACAGCAGCTCACAAGCTTCTGAGAAATTTTTTTCTCCTGTAAATTAAACCCCTGCAGCCAACATCAACTACACAACTGCAGCTAAGGGATTAGGCATTTATAGTAACAAGAATATCGAGTTATGATAGGAACTATTAAAAATAATCAAGCATTTGGGAAGGGGAAACCCTTATGCTTCTGAGCATAAGCCAAACTTTAATGGTTGGGAGTTAGGAGGAAAGTTTTCCCTGCAAAGTTATCCCACAATTGCCTACTTCAGAGTTTCTTGCAATTTCTCTGAAGTAGCTGTGATGTGATACTGGTTTAGATACCAGTCTAATTCTATGCGCTCAGTTCACATGTTACTGACTAACTTGGTCCATTCCCCACTGCCAAGCATAATTCCTTTAAAAAAATTCCATAACATGTCTTATTGCTATTTATTCCTGGGTTCCTAAGAGCCAGGACCCTGCTGTGCTAGGCAATATACAAATACAGAACAAAAAGGTGGTTCTTGCCCCAATTTAAGTACAGGGACTCCTCACTTAACATTGTAGTTATGTTCCTGAAAAATGAGAATTTAAGCTAATCCAATTTCCCCATAAGAATTAATGTAAATGGCGGGTTAGGTTCCAGGGAAATTTTTTTCACCAGACAAAAGACTATATAATATACATCTATCTATCTATCTATCTATATAAAAGTCAAGTGGTGTATGTATGTATGTATGTATGTACGTATGACTGCGAAGTCCTCCCACACCGTTTGAGCCAGAGACTTGAAATTTGGTACAGTGAGGGGTCTTGGGGTCTAGATGCTGGTAAGGGTCGAAAAATTTTCGGATCTCACCTCTGACGCCCCCCAGGGGTGAAAGTCTTTCAGGGCCAATCACATCGGCTGGGCGGTTAGGTGGTGATGATGTCATAATACCCCCCTCCAACAGACACCGCACTCGCTCAGCTCACCCCTCCCTCCTCCAATGGAACCCCGGAGATCCCTCAGTTCTCTGCCCCTCCCCCCTCCCAACGGAACCCCGGAGATCACTCAGCTCACTGCCCCTCCCCCCTCCAACGGAACCCCGGAGATCACTCAGCTCACTGCCCCTCCCTCCTCCAACGGAACCCCGGAGATCACTCAGCTCACTACCCCTCCCCCCTCCCAATGGAACCCCGGAGATCACTCAGCTCACTGCCCCTTCCTCCTCCAACGGAACCCCGGAGATCACTCAGCTCACTGCCCCTTCCTCCTCCAACGGAACCCTGGAGATCACTCAGCTCACTGCCCCTCCCCCCTCCCAACAGAACCCCGGAGATCACTCAGCTCACTGCCCCTCCCTCCTCCAACGGAACCCCGGAGATCACTCAGCTCACTGCCCCTCCCCCCTCCCAACGGAACCCCGGAGATCACTCAGCTCACTGCCCCTCCCTCCTCCAACGGAACCCCAGAGATCACTCAGCTCACTGCCCCTCCCTCCTCCAACGGAACCCCGGAGATCACTCAGCTCACTGCCCCTCCCTCCTCCAACGGAACCCCGGAGATCACTCAGCTCACTGCCCCTCCCCCCTCCCAACGGAACCCCGGAGATCACTCAGCTCACTGCCCCTCCCTCCTCCAACGGAACCCCAGAGATCACTCAGCTCACTGCCCCTCCCCCCTCCCAACGGAACTCCGGAGATCCCTCAGTTCTCTGCCCCTCCCCCCTCCAAACGGAAGCCCCGGAATCCATCAGCTCTGTGCCCCCGCCACCTGCGAAGGTCCCCGGAATCCCTCGGCTCTGGGCCCCCTCCCCGCCTGCGACGGATCTGAGTTGGGTTTGGTGGGACGGTAAGTGAGGTGGGGGTGTCGGGTTTGGTCGGGGGGTGAGGTGGGGGTGTTGGGTTTGCTTGGGGGGGTGGGAAGGTGTCGGGGTGGGTGAGGGGTGAGGGGTGAGTGGTGGGTGTTGGGGTTAGTCAGGGGGTGTCAGCTGTCTGCCACCTCCCCACCTCCGACTGACCCGAGCAGCGCCGGGCACTTATGCTAGTATAGATATGACCCTGGCTGTTTCAAATCTTCATCATAATTCCATGCAGAACAAAAATACATTAAAGCTAACTTTTTTAATGCAACACTTGTGGATGATGTATTCCAAGATGTAGCAGTCAGTTGCTCCTTTTTAATGTAGTCCAAAAGTATATCTATCTATCTATCTATCTATCTACATAGAAGTCAAGTGGTGTATGTATGTATGTATGTATGACCGCGAACTCCTCCCGCACCGTTTGAGCTAGAGACTTGAAATTTGGTACAGTTAGAGGTCTTGGGGTCTAGATGGTCATAAGGGTCGAAATTTTTTCGAATCTCACCTCTGACGCCCCCCAGGGGTGAAAGTCTTTATGGGCCAATCACATCGGCTGGGCAGCTGGGTGGTGATGATGTCATAATACCCCCTCCAACAGACACTGCACTCGCTCAGCTCACTGCCCCTCCCTCCTCCAACGGAACCCCAGAATCCCTCAGCTCTGTGCCCCTCCCCCCTCCCAACGGAACCCCGGAATCCATCAGCTCTGTGCCCCCCCCACCTGCGAAGGTCCCCGGAATCCCTCAGCTCTGGGCCCCCTCCCCGCCTGCGATGGATCCGAGTTGGGTTTGGTGGGACGGTAAGTGAGGTGGGGGTGTCGGGTTCAGTCAGGGGGTGAGGTGGGGGCGTTGGGTTTGCTTGGGGGGTCAGGTGGGGGTGTCGGGTTTGGTCGGGGGGTAAGTGAGCCAGGGGGTGTTGGGGTTGGTCAGGGGGTGTCAGCTGTCTGTCCCCTCCCCCCTCCGACTGACCCGAGCAACGCCGGGTACTTATGCTAGTCTATCTATATAAAAGTCAAGTGGTGTATGTATGTATGTATGTATGCATGTATGACAGCGAACTCCTCCCGCACCGTTTGAGCCAGAGACTTTAAATTGGGTACAGTGAGGGGTCTTGGGGTCTAGATGCTGGTAAGGGTCGAAAAATTTTCAGATCTCACCTCTGACGCCCCCCAGGGGTGAAAGTCTTTCAGGGCCAATCACATCACCTGGGCAGTTAGGCGGAGATGATGTCATAATACCCCCTCCAACAGACACCTCACTCGCTCAGCTCACCCCTCACTCCTCCAATGGAACCCCGGAGATCCCTCAGTTCTCTGCCCCTCCCCCTCCCAACGGAACCCTGGAGATCCCTCAGTTCTCTGCCCCTCCCCCCTCCCAACGGAACCCCGGAGATCCCTCAGTTCTCTGCCCCTCCCACCTCAACCCCGGACTCCATTAGCTCTGTGCCCCCCCCACCTGCGAAGGTCCCCGGAATCCCTCGGCTCTGGGCCCCCTCCTCGCCTGCGACGGATCTGAGTTGGGTTTGGTGGGACGGTAAGTGAGGTGGGGGTGTCGGGTTCAGTCGGGGTGTGAGGTGGGGGTGTTGGGTTTGCTTGGGGGGGTAAGGTGGGGGTGTTGGATTTGGTCGGGGGGTAAGTGAGCCAGGGGGTGTCGGGGTTGGTCTGGGGGGGTGGGAAGGTGTCGGGGGGTGGTGGTGGTGAGGGGTGCGGTGTGGGTGTTGGGTTTGGTCTGGGGGGGGAAGGTGTTGGGGTGGGTGCCCAGACCAAACCCAACACCCCCCCGGCTCACTTACCCCCCGACCAAACCCGACACCGCTACCTCACCCCCCCACCAACCGCAACACCCCCTGACCAACCCCAACACCCACCCCTCACCCTCCCCGACACCTTCCCACCCCCCCAGACCAAACCCGACACCCCCTGGCTCACTTACCCCCCGACCGAACCGGACACCCCCACCTCACTCCCCCCACCAATCGCAACACCCCCAGGCCAAACCTGACACATAACAACTTAACTGGGGTGACTTTAAGTGAAGAATTCCTGTATAACCTTACAATTTAAACATAAATTGGGAATACAAGAAAATAATGAGGCAATATTGCTCATCATGGTGGGTTGTGGTCCTCACACCAGCAGCCTAATCATTATCAAGTGTAGGCATCACAGGTTAGGAAAGTGTTAAGGGTTTTGAAAGAGGATAATGAGGTAGCTTTGCTGGTGTTCCTCCCAAACAACATGGGCTTCATAAAATGGGACACTCCCACTTCTCATTAATGATATGTCAAGGGGAGATCCACCATTCCTAGCAAAGTGATTTTTGCAGCGCCATCTCTGGATAGTGCGGACTGCATTGGCCACAAGTCTATGTGGTGTAATTTATTAGTGAGACTCATGCTCCAGTGTTCACCAACAGCAGTATCTTCACACCCGCTAAATGGCAGGGGCAGATTTTAAAACTCTCGTGGTCCCATGTCACCGAGTTGTTCTCCTCAGGCATGGAGTTTTCCTCCATCTCCTGATTATCTGTATAGGTGACAGCTGGGGCAGAGTGATGCCATCTGGCAAAATGGTTACATTTTCCACCTCTGCGGAATTTTTGTCCCTGGGCTGGACACCCCTGGTGCTCTTGATGGGGACAGGCTCAGGCACAGTTGCTGCAGTGAAGACCGGGGTCATTATCTTGCTCCTGCATCTGCCAATAATCGGGGTGGTCCCTTATGTCACCCACAGAGTTACCTGAACCTCTGTCAACACCCGTACCACTGGGAGGCAGAAGCAGGGTTCCTGGCTGTCAGCCCTGGCAGTGAAGGGAAGGACTCCAGCTGTCAGTCCACCTCGGGGCTGACAGCCAACATGTGATGTAAGCAATGCCGTGTCTACATGGACATTGAATTGCCCTCACTATATCAACATAAGCACTAGACCTTTTGTGCAGGTGGAGTTATTCTGCCAATGGAGTGGGGGACTTACTTCAGCTGAAACAGCATTCCCATGTAGACACTGACATAATAAAATCGAAGTAATTTGGTGACCTAACTCTGTAGTAGACTAGGCCTCAAAAATATGGAGAACAACAACAAATGAGAGAGGAAAAGTGAAAATGCGGTCCACCTCCCAGTGAGATTTCCCATCTGCAGAAGCATCTGGAAAAAAAAGAGGCATCCATGGTTTGGCTAATTTCTTGCTGAATCAGCTGACTGGGTTGGGAGCCAGATTTCCTGTTTCCATACTGTGAAAGTTGGAATATCTTTATGTTGAATACAAGCTCTTACAAAGGATTAATGGGACAAAATAATGAGGCTGGGGTATAAAAAAATGTAAAGTTTTTTATCTCCTCTAAACATGGGTTCAACTGTGTCTCTAGCATAATAGTGACTTGGGAACACAAGTTCATACACACAAAATACTTTATCTAGGATTATTGCAGAATGTGGGGGCATGGATCAGTGTTCACGTCGCACTCCCTGTCAGGACCCGGCCCAAGCCAGGAAAGTTAATGAGCCAACCAGCAGACCAAATTTGGTGATGGATCCTGGTCACGTGCCCCCTGAGGCACATTGCGCATATGCTAAGAAAAAGATGGCAGAATGGATCCTTGGCAGAGTTTCACTAGCCACTCTATCTGTCAGTGATCATTTTATAATGATCTATGACTGCCAATGTTAATTATAATATTTACAGAATCACAGGGATAAAACTCATGAAAAAAAAACAATTATGCATGTTCCTCCCACCACTTCTTTGAACTGAGCTGTGATTCAGCTGGGTGTGGAGAGCAGAACTGAATGCAATGTTGAGCTGGGACAGGTATTTCTGTCCAAAAGCATGGCACATCATGCTTTTCACATGTTTTCTTCAGGTAAATATTAATGTAATAATATGATCTGTCCTCTGAAAATGTGAAACGCATTGAAGCAAGGAAATGTCCTTTTCACGTTATAATTCTGTGTCAACACAAATGTCTTCTTGTAAAATCAAAGTATTTTAAATCCTCAGACATTCCTTCAGTGAAGCCCCCTTCTATGAGTGTTTATTAAGCATAATGAGTTAAAGGCGGATCTTGAGGGGACTAGCCACTTTTACTCCATTGTAGCCATTACTTACTAATCATCCTACACACAATTTTTGTATCTGCCAATATAAAGCCGAAATATATAACATTTCTGGCGTTATATTTGGGAGAGCTGAGCAGACCAGAAAATGTACAGCACACTGGAAAAAAACAGTATTAGTTTTCAATGTATAAACAGCAGGCGGTTTCAAAAATTATAGCTTAAACTATCAAAATGTTTTTAAGTCTGCAGAGTGGCAACTTGCCGGCAGCCATGCTGAACTCATGCCAAATGCCAGGGTAGTCATAGGCTTTGAAACAAAGACCCCACTGAGCAGACTGCTTCTTTTCCCTTTCCATATTTGCTCTCAGTTTGAATGAACAGGAAGGAGGTCTCAAATTAGCTCTGATGAGACTTGACAATATGAACACATTTGAGTTATTGTCAGTAGCTTTCACTGTTTACTTAAATGGGGGATTTAACTATTTGTTCCTACATTTGTTGAAATATATGGCTGGGTTGTCATCTTCTGTGTAGGCAGAAAACTTGATCAGGGATGTTTTGATTAGATGAAGAATATACTGCAATTGTGGATATAACTTAATAATGTTGTTTAAAAACTTCTGCTGCATGAATAATTCCAGCATCAATCTGGAATCAAACTCAAGGACTGAAATCACTGGGAATCTATTCATTAATGTCAGTGGCCTTTGAATCAGGTCCTTCATCTTTTTAAGAATGGGCATAAAACTTCTAGGCTACTAGTACTAAATTGTCAGATATATTACTCAGCATGTGACCACTTTCCTTCTGCATAAGAAACTCCCTCTGTTAGCTAAATATTTGCTTATTTCTCAGTTGCTTCGGTATAGTAGGTGAAAGAAGACATAAGAGTTAAAGCGGGGATTGAGAGGGGGTTAGCCTATAAAAAAAAGAATGTTCCGACCAGAGCAATGTGGAACATTTTAAGAGAACATGCCATTTTCATATACAGCAGTGAGTGGCATACAATTTCACACAGCTGGCACAATACGTCTCTCAGCCCTGGTCTACCCTTGGGAAGAGAGGGGGGGGAAATCAGCTTAAGATACACAACTTTATGCTACAGGAATAGCATAGCTGAAGTTGACGTATTTAGGGTGACTTACCGTGGCGTCATCACAGCACTGAGTTGACTGCTGCTGCTGCCCTGTTGATTTGGCCTGCGCCTCTCGCAGTGGTGGAGTACCAGAGTTGACAGGAGAGTGCTCGGGGATTGATTTATTGCTAGGCTGACCATATTTCCTTTAGACAAAAACGGGACATTGGGAGGGCAAAAACGGGACAGGGTGTGTGTGGGGGGGGGGGGGGGGGGCATGGCCCCACCTGGGCCCCCCAGCGCCGGGCGGGGGGGAGGCAGAGGGGGGTCGGGGGGATGGATGGAGGAATAAGCAGAACAGGGATGGGGGATGAAGAGGATGGAGGGAGAGAGAGAAGGGGGGATGAGGGATGAAGATGGAGGGGACGGAGGGAGAGAAGGCACGAATGTGAGAAGGGAGAGGATGGATGGATGAGAGAAGAGATGGGGGTAGGGAGCAGGGGGGATGGAGGAGGCAAGGGACAGCGAGAAGGAGGGATGGAGAGAAGGGAGATGGAAGAGGAGGCAGTGGACGGAGGGAGAGAGAGAAGGGAGGAAGGGAGGGATGGAGAAGGGGGATAGAGAGAAGGAAGAGAGGGATGGAGGGATAGAGAGAAGGGAGGAAGGAAGGGATGGAGGGATGGAGAAGGGGATAGAGAGAAGGGATGGAGGGAGCGAGAGGAGGCAGTGGACGGAGGGAGAGAGCAGGGAGGAAGGGAGGGATGGAGAAGGGGGAGGGAGAGAAGGGAGGGAAGGAGGAATAGAGGAGGAGGAGGCGGCAGCGGGTGGCGGGCTGGAGGAGGCGGCAGATCAGAAATGAGGGCGGAGGAGAAGTAATTAACAAAACAGGCAAAGCAAATAAACCAACACAACAAACCGAAAGCATCAAGATGTGCACACACTTTTTGGAATAACAGAACCATCTTATGGTTACAAACTTTCAAAAACAAAAACAAAACAAAATCAGTCAAGCCTTGTTTTATCTTTTGATGAAAATGGATGTCTGGATAAATGCCACAGAAGGATGTTTGCACTTAGGTAATGCTGTATGACCAAGAATTTCAAAGTGAAAGCTTTACAAACAACAATGAATTAAGCCTCACAACACTGATGTGAAATAAGTAAGGATTAGTGCTGTGTAAAGAGGACAAAAAATGATTGTGGAACGTTTTTGGAATTTTAGCTGTGAAAATTTTGGAATTTTTATTCCATGAAAATTTTATCAGAACTTTGATCAGCTCCACTAAACATTATCCTCGTTTTATTGGTGGGGAAAATGAGGCATGGACGGTTAGAAGTCTATATTGGAGTTGATCAGTTTTTCAAAAATATCAGATTTCAATATTTTTCACAACATTTTAATGTTTTTTTTCTTTTTTGACCTGTTCCAATGGTAGCATAATTTAAATAAATCTAGAAAATAAATATTTTGATCTTCCAATTAACATTAGGAACAATACTGATCCTAGTGCTACATAAGCAATTTCATCGCTGAGAATCTAACAAAAAAATAATCTGTTCTAGATTATATAACTGAAAATTAATACTGATGATGTAATTGAAAGTTCATTAAGATTTGTACAATTACTTTATTCCCTTCAGGACCTGTGGTTTGTCTGAGAGTTCATAAAAGATTTTATTAGAATAGTTTGCATTTTAAAACTATCATTTTGTTGCCAAAGGTTATTGAGTAGTTCCCAGTGTAATCTCAACGATCCTTTCATAGCAGCAAATATGGTGCAGGGCATAAGATCACTCACTATTGGGAGATGCAGATATATTTAGGATTGTCTTCAGACAAAGCACCTTGCCTGATATGCAGGTAGTGCACTCCAGGAAGTACGTGTTGGGCTGAGGAAAAGATATTTCATCCCAAACTGCAGTAGTTGATGCAGAGTTGATTGTGCTAGACTAGAGGAAGCAGAGAGAACCTGCTAGCCCAGTGTTTGGAGTTTTGAGTTAGAAGATCTTCACTTTATTATTGAGGTGGCTGGACGTTTTCCAATTAAATGATTTACTGCCTGAAAATGCTGAAACAGTGAATGCAAAATGTTTGCAGAAGCATGTTGATTTCAATGGATTTCCATGTAGCACAAAAACAAAAACACAGTGTTTCAACAGTGTTGAAGTGTTCCATTTTAAAAAATGTCAAAATGGAAAGTTTCATTCTTTTGCTTTGACCCAACCTCTTGTTTTGAAATGTCTTAGTTTATATTATAATTTTTGAATATCAAAATTGGAAGGAAAATTTTGATTAATCTGAAGCTATTATAATTATTTGTTTTAGTAGGAAAAAGTATGGGAAATTTGATTATTAATTTTTTAATTTGTAGAATTTCACACAAAATGAAAAATCCAGTGTGATGGTTCTCAGGACTGTAAATCACCTTGTTTACCCCTCTGTTTTCAGCAAGAGGGAGTCTTGCCCATGTCTGATTGGGTGTCAACTCTACCCCATCAGCCTGTCAACAGCATAAGCACTCTCCTCTGGGCTATGCCACACCCTTCTTTGCCTGCAGATTAACAACAGGTGCGCCCAGTCTCTGAGTGCTTTTGAATTATTTTTCTGTACACTTCCTACTCACAGAAATCCCAGATCCTCTGTCCCCAAAGGAGCAGTGTGCCCCAGTTTACCAGTTTTACCTTAAACCACCTCTGCTGTAGTACACACAGCACTTGGGAGAACTTATAATAATAATTAATAATTAAATAATAATATTAATTAATAGACAATGTTTAAGAAAAAATTGAGATTCAACTAGAAACACGAGAGGGTGATGGATACAAATGGTTACAATATAAAACAAAACAAAATCAGAAAACGCATGCCTGGGTATACACTTATCAATAGTTACCTTTCCTATCTAATAAAGTAAGTCATCCCATCCCCCAAGTTCAGACTCTTGTACAGCTGGCTGGCTTCACAGGAACCAGGATTCCATTTTCCATGAGATCTGTGAAAGGAGTCAGAATGCCTCTCCCTGCTAAGTGTTTTACTGAAACAGTCTTTTGTTTCTATTCATAGGCCGGCCAAACCCCTGTCTTGTTATAATTTCCCTTTGTTACTTTCAAGTGGTTTTGATTGTTTGCAGTTAGTTGTCTCTAATTGAAAGTCTTACTACTCAGTACTTAGTACTTATTATTAGTACTTGTACTTATTATCTGCTGGTAATTATTTTTTACTCCCAGTCCATAAAGCATACATTCAACATAATTACATTATTCATTAAATATCACCTTTACATACATCTTGCAATGATTATGAGTTTTGTCAAGTTATGAACTTTCTGTAGATACCTTACTTGATATTCTATATTGATAAATACCCTGAAAGACATATTTGGTGTAGTGAGTTTGTCAGGTCTAAGGTGGTGAGCGTTATTTGCAAAGAACTTTACAAATATGTTTTTTTAAAAAATTAAACAGGGCACCCTTTGCTTATGAGTCTGTATTATATCTGGCATCCACCCAGTTGTACTCTATCCATATCCACTTGTCCCCCATCTGCCCACCTACCATTCCTTCCTCTGGGCTGCTGCTTGGAGAGGTACTATGAAATGTTGCTTTATAGCAGCCAAGGGAATACGGAGTCCTTTGGTACTGACTGCCTACTTCTGGACTTCCCTGCACAATAGAAACAGAACATTGTATCTCAGCTGGGCTTGATTTGCCTGCAGATGTGGGTGGGAGATGGAGGATTTGGCTACCAATACACAATGAGGTTAACTAAGGGTTAAACTCTTATTTCCACTTTGTAGCTGAATGAATGCTTTGATGGGTTTAATTAATTATTTACATGATTAACTGTAATTCTTCCTTACAGCCCTACCTTGCTAACTTCACCAGAAAGCCCTGTCTTTGAAAAGTATGTACATTCATATCATGGAAGGGATCCATTTTAAAGTATATTTTAACATGTTGGGTTCAATTTTGCTCAAAATTTACCTACCACTGTAAATCCAGAATAACTAGTGATCTCAAACAATTTACTCCAGGCTTTATCAGTGCGAGTGACAGCAGAAATTATACCCCGAGGCATACAATTATGACTTTAAAACCACCACATTGTATAAGGTCAGGGGATGTTTTTGTATTTTACTGGAAATTCATGATTGTTCCTATCTTATTTTTACTAAATGGTTGACTAAGTAGTGCTAATGAACCTAAATGTGAAACAAATGCAATTTAAATCCAGGATTGCCTGATCTGTGTTACCTATCTCTTTTTGCCCTTTTCATTACTGGAAGTGGAAGGAAAAGATTTGCCTTTAAAACAAACAACCCCCTCTCCCCAAAAACAGGTTTCTGCAGTCCATCCAGACTAACCAGGCATCTGTCTACTGAATGGATTGTTTTTGAATCTTTGCCAAACATATGCCACCTCTGATGTCAGAAAGCACATTAATTCCACACTTCCTTGGCACTGGTAGACATCCATGTTCCAATATTGCTTTTCGGGGCATTTGTTCTCAATGCATTACCCACTGTAACGGGGGCGGTCACTCACCCCTGCGGCGCCTCCCGCTGGTCGTCTGGGGAATCAGCTCATATAGCGTCCAGAGCGCCCTCCGCAGGTTGATGCCCCGCTCCTTTGCTGGCCCCGTGTCCCTCCCGGACCCCGGTGCCCTCCACCTGTGGGTGCTGCAACCCTGCAGTACCCCCTTTGGAGTGAGGGTTTCCCCTCCCCAGGGGAACCCTCTACCCCCTATCCCCACCTCGCCTCAGAGTGTGCCACTGTCAGTCACCACTTGCCCCCACTCACTGGGGCGGACTGCAGTATAATGGCTTCTCATCACAGGCGAGGAGGGTTGGCCTGCTGCTGCTATCTCCAGGCCTAGGCTGCCCCCTGCAACCCTGGTAGTTCTGGGTCGGACCTTGTATCAGGCCCGGAGGCCTGGGGCTCGTGGCTAGAGCCTGCCCGGCTCCCTCTGCCCTGCCCCAGCTCTGCCCTAACCCAGGTACCTGGCTTCAGCTCCCTCAGTCAGGCCTGTCTCCATCTGAATGCAGAGGAGACTGTTTTTCCCTAGGCCCCTGCCTCCCAGCCTTTATACTCTGGCTGGGAGTGTTTGGGGCGTGGCCACACAGCTGAGCCTAACTCCCAATCAGCCTGGGAGTTTGCAGGCTTCTGGCCACAGCCCCCTCCCTGACTGTTTTAAACCCCTTTTGGGGCTTTTCCAAGCCCCTTCCGGTAGGGGGCGGGTGGTCACCCCGCCACACCCACTAAGAAGAAAAAAATGATTAATACAGAGACTTATCTGATTTTTTGCTGTTAAAATAACTGTACTGATTGGCTGAACTGTAACCTAGAAGATGGGGTCTCCAAACTTTTTTGATCGCGCACCCCTAGTAGAAAAAAAAATTGAGTGGGCACCCCCTTGAGGGAAGCCCTGCCCCAGCCCTGCCTTAGCCCCGCCCCATCCACTCCCTCCCACTTCCCGCCCAACTGCACCTCTCAGAACCTCCCCTCCTTGTCCCCTAACTGTCCCCCTGGGGCTGGTCCTGCTGCCCCTGGCCCTTCCAGCCATGGCGCGGCTCCTGGGGGTTAGCGGGGTCTTCACTAGGGTGCCTGGCTCCCAGGGCCGGGGCTGGTCTCTGCCGCAGTGCTCTGCTTCTAGGGCTGGGGCACCGCACACCCCTAGGTGTGGTCTCGCACACCTCCAGGGGTGTGCGCACCCCAGTTTGCAGACCACTGACCTAGAAGACCTGGGCTCTACTCCTGACTCTGCTACTAGCTTGCTAGATGACCTCAGGCAAATCGCTTTATAGCTCTGTGCCTCAGTTTCTTCACCTGTAAAATGGGAATAATGATACCAACCTCCTTTGTAAAACATTGTGATCTACTGATTAAAAATGCTGTATAATGGCTGGATATTATTTTATTTGAAGCATGTGTATGTTCCATATCTGCTGTCTAGCAGCTATGGCTACAAAGATAAACCTCAGAGACACCTGAGTGATGGAAGGAAAAACCAACCTGATCATCTCAAGATTTTTTCCCATTAGCTTAACAAATATACCTGGTCAGTTGCTTTGCTTGTGAACTGATATTTTAGACATGTTAGGCACAGGCCTCAGTGGATTATTGATCAACTACTCTCACTTTTTGAGGAAACATATATTATTTCTTTGTGAATTTTGTATTTATGAAAGGTTCTAGATTAACATGTCTGAAGACTAAAGGGTTAGGTCTGTAAACTGATACTGTGCAAGTAAATGATAACATATGCATCCCTGTGCACTTCTCCACTACTGTGCCTAAACCTTGGATCTCTCACAGCTATTCAGTCCCTCACCTGCCCACTGAGACTGCCAACAGCAAATAATGCCAGTTGTAGCGAGAGTGGCGTTTACTATACATTTCTAATTCAGTGGGTTGTTTTAATGCAAATTGTGTGTAAAAGCACCATCTGCACATCAAATAATCTTGATTAGTATCTGAACGTTCCAAGTGATGCTGGGTGGATGGAATTTTTAAACAGCCGATTGTACCTTTAAGCACATTCCAATGCAGAGCCCTGATCATGTTGAGTAGATTATTCCTTAGGATAATGCGCTTTACAGGAGGTTTGCTTTTTACTTTAGTGAGAATCTCAGGTCTAGAAATGAGCCAAGCCTCTGTAGGTTTCTCACATACCTCACTGCAGTTTTACTTTGTTTAACATGCTATAGGGAGAGTGTAATTCACATTGTCAAAATGTGCATATAGTACTCTAGTCAGTAACTGAGGCGTTTTTACCAGCACTGCTTCTGGGTAGCAACAAATACCAAGAGAAACATACTCATCAGCAAATACTATCACTGGGGGGATGAAGGCCAGGTGGAAAGCATAAATATGAACAATGTTGAAAAAGCTGCTTCCCTGCACGAATTGCAGGTGCTGATGGTATATCAGAGAAATGGCTTTAAAGAACCCACTAGCTCAGAGCTTTCCAAACTTTTCATGTTGGTGACACACTTTTTAGACATGCATCATTTCGCGACACAGTAATTCAGTTTTACTAGCAAACCGGAGGTTAAACTAACCCGTTATAAGAGATACAGACACATACATAAATTGTAATAACGAAATGTATGGGGACACAACATATCTCATGATGACCTTTCATTAAAATATATGATTTGTAAGATAATAACATACATTGTTGTCATTTATGAGTAACAGTATGTAAATATGTGCAAGAATTAAAAAAAGTTGAATAACACCAATAACTACTTACCATTTTAATGGGATGTATGAGGTTGATGGGATGAACACAGCTTTTCAATATTTGGTGGAATAAGAGGATTGGGGTGTGGGGGAATAAGCTCTTGCTGGGGTGTGGGCTCTGGGGTAGGGCAGGCTGGGGATGAGTTTGGGATGGGTTTAGGCAGGTTGCTCTGGGACTGAAGCCAGAGAGGAGGACTCCCCCAGGCCTTTCCCTGCCAGCAGCAGCAAGCTCTGGGTCAGCTTCCTCCTTTCCTGCCCCCACCCCTCAGCAGCAGCATACTCACCCCCATCACAGGCAGCAGAAGCAGGAGGGCGCTAGGACCCTGCAGCAACGGAGGCAGCATGTTGCTGCACAGAACTGAAGAGAAGGGACGCTCTGCTCCTGGGGAGAAGGTGTAAGGGGGCAGCAAGGGGAGGCTGGGGGACACTTGGAGGGGGCAGAGCCAGGTTGCGGGGTGGGGGGAGGCTCTCTGGGCTCTTCCCCTCCTTCCCCCTCCCAGCACCTGCATGCAAGGCCCACAGAGTCTCCTGCCGCGGCCGCGGTGCAATCCTCCTTCCCCCGACTGTCTCTGTGGGGGGAGGGAGGGGAGTGGTCTTTCTGCCCCCTCCCGCCCCCCTTCTGCTGGCCGGCACTGGCCAAGCCTGCATGTCAAGCTGTACTGGTGCATGGAAAGCTTTAGTAGACATTGTACCGCAGGGTGGGTTTTCTTTGCATATTAGCATGAATTTTCCCTCTAGCCTGATTCCTGTCCACACACAACAATCTCTAGCTCAGTGGTTCTCAAACTTTTTGAGACCGCGACCCCTTTTCCTGTTGCGTGGGCGGGACGCGACCCCTCCAGTCCCTGCCAGGGGGGGAGGGGGCCCGCCGGCCCCCAGTCTCTGCCGCTGGGGGTGGGGGGAGCTGCCAGCTGCACGCCAACAAAGGCTGCCAGGTACGGCAAGCAAAGCCCAGACAATGCAGGGGGACGGGGGCTGAGCACGACCCGCTCTGCTCTCCAGCAAGGGGCGCAGAGTCAGGGGCTGACTGGCAGCCCCCGGGGCTGGGGGAGGAAGGGGTCGGAGCGGGGCTGTCGGCAGGGGCAGGCGCTTGGTACTTTTGAGGCGTCTTGTCACCCACACAAAGGGCTTCTCTCGGCAGCGCTCGGCTCCCTTCCCGCCCGGGCGTGTGGCGCGCTCGCTGACATCCAAGCCAGTGCGGAGCCTGCCTCCTGGAGCCGGGCGATAACGACCCCAGCACGCAAGAGCCGCATGCCAGCCGGCCAACCCCGCAGCGCCGCCAACTTTCACCGCGCTGCCCCAGCCCTGTGCTGCCCGGACGGAGGCGGACCTGACCCCCCGCGGCTCCGGGGGGAGCTGGGAGATACTTGCTGTCCGGGGGCTGCTGGGGGAAGGGCAGCGGGGACCCTGGCATTTCCTCGGGAGGGGACCAGGCGCGGCCCCTGGCTCCGCTCCTCGGCTGCAAACCACACCCCGAGCTGGTGCAAGCCCGGACTCTCCCGCTGCCGCCAAGTGCGAGAAGGCGGAGCGCCCTTGGCCCGCACGCCCCCAAGTGAGGAGCCCAGCCCGCGGCGGGGACTGGGGGCCGGCGCGCAGCCGGGAGCCCACCCACTGCGGGCAGGCTGCCGGCTGCGCCCCGGCCCCCGTCGCTGCGAGTTGTGGCAGCAGGAGCTCGCGACCCCCCGGGGAGCGCTCGGCGACCCCCAGTTTGAGAAACTCTGCTCTAGCTGAAGTTAAGTGGTGCTTTAACCCCAAGCGGGCTGGCTGCTGGCCCATCAGTGAGTGAGGTGAAGGGGTGGGTGGCTTGAAGCTCTAGTGTTGCTGATGATCCAGCTAATAATGCCATGAGAACATAAAAACAGCCATGCTAGATCAGACAAACTGGGCATCAAGGGCAGTATCCTGTCTTCTGACAATGGACAATGCCAGGTGCCACAGATGGACTGTACAGAACAGGCAACCAACAAGTGATTCATCCCCCTCCCTTCTTCCCAGTGAGGATGCAGTACTTTGAGTTACACCATCTCCTCTAATGCTAATCCAAACACTCTGCTAATCCTGTCACTCTGAGCTGCTAATCAAATCACAGTGTAGCAATTTTCTCAGTGTGTTAGTTCTCTCTCTGTCCCCACTTAAATTAGGCTAGCTGGAATGGAGTAATTGAAGTGTACTTACTCAAGTTAACTGTTGTAGTGAAGACAAGCCCCCAAAGGACACAGTACTGCCCAAACCTACTGGAAAGTGAATTTTCTAAAGTCAGCTGTAAAGAAATGTGTGCTTTCTGCTTTACATTCGGACAGCTCTACTGAGGGTGGATAAAGCCATGTTTCTAACCCTCTTGTGCAGTTATGTGTTATGTTATGTCTCTTTCACCTTTCCCCACCCCTTTGAAAGGCTAGTGCCACACGCAGGGGTTGGAAAGAAATGTTCCACAAGGTAGTAAATGTGATGTGATCTAATAATTCCCAAACTGAAGTGACTGTTTAGATCAGGGATCAGCAGCCTTTGGCACATGGCCCATCAGGGAAATCCACTGGCGGGCCGGGACGCTTTGTTTATCTGTAAACGTTTTCAATTTTGCATCAGAATGAAAACTTTGACTTTAAAAAGACAATTTTTCAATTTGAATAAAAAACATTCATTTTTTCAAGTATTTTCATCCCTCACCTGCGCGGGGGGGGGGGGGGGGAAGGGGGGCAGTAGGGAAAATGGGAGAGAATCACCCATTGTAGGATCACCTCAAGTGTTTTTTTTCATTTTGACAATCAAAAATTTCAAAACTCTTTGTATTATTCAAAAAAGCCATAAGCCCTGGGAAGATTTTTTTAAACATAATTCAACCAGTTCTACTTTAAAAGATTTTCGCTGTTCTCAAATATTTATAATCCTGCACTGAGGGACCATGCAACAGCTGTTGCATCTCTCCACAGACAGCTATCATGCCATGGAAAATTATAGCACTCAAATAAAAAGACTTTTTTTTTTATGTAGTTAGTTTAATTAAATATCAGGATTTCCCCTCTGGAGGAAATAAAGGCATTGCTGGTGGTGGGTTCCTAGGTAAGTATAGTGTTCTACAAAAGGGCAAAACTGAAGCCAAAAATTAAGTCAGTTCCTTATAATAAAAAGCCATCAGTTACATACTGGTCCCTTTACTTCCTGTAGTGGAATCTACTTTTATCACACCCTGGTTATTTGTCTTAAGTAGAAAAGACAGGCCCATATCTCTTATAAAACCCACCTAAAACATCTTTATGTTCCTGAGACAGTTACACGGAGCTTTCATTTCTTTCCACCCTCCCCATGTTTTCATAATATATTTCTGAAATACAGTAGTACCTCAGAGTTATGAACACCAGAGTTATGAGCTGCCTGGCCAACCACACACCTCATTTGGAACCAGAAGTATACAGTCAGGCAGTAGCAGGGGCCCACCCCCTGTATTTCAGAAGCAAATACAGTACAGTACTGTGCTAAATGTAAATTACTAAAAAAATAAAGGAAAAGTAGCATTTTTATACTGCATAGAAAAGTTACTTACTAAAGAAAGAAAATTTCATATTTCTAAAATGTTCATAATAAGTCAATGCTCAGTTGTAAACTTGTGAAAGAACAACCATAACGTTTTGGTCAGAATTACAAATATTTCAGATATTTCATTTCTGAGGTGTTCGTAACTTTGAAGTTCTACTGTAAAAGGAAAGGAGATAAGTTTACTGCAGTTGTGAGTGAAGGAATGAAACTTAGTTCTTGTCCATTCAAATCTCATCATGAACAAAAATCTGCTCTGTGATGAATGAAAGTCCAAATCCATGGAGGGCACCTTTGGCTCAACTGAGTCTGAATTGTGAGGAAAATCATGGAGTAGGTTAGATGCTTTAAATGAAGAACACAAGCACATAAACCACACTGATGTATCACATGGCTGAAGCAGTGAAGATCTATGGACTGGATATTCAACTGGCAAATCAGTGACAACATAAGTCAGCTGAGTCTTGGGCCCACTTATACATCAGCATAAGGCCACGCTAATCTAGAACCAGGCCTGCAGAGTTACTAAGTAGCTGACACCTCTAGGCTGCCACCTAACAGCAGCTGTAAACAGCTTGTGCTCCACTTCCCATGATCAGCTGTTGGCACAGACCCTGGGAAGTTCTGCCTCAAGGGTTTGACAGACAGCAGCCACATGGTTTCTGATTGGCTCCCTGGCCTATATAAACTGAAGGGGTGTTCCAGTCCACGTCCAGGCAACAGTGTGGATCTTCTACAGTTGATATGAGCTCTTCTGGTGCTGAATGTGGTTTGATCTAGACCAGGGATGGCCAATCGGTGGTTTTGGAGACACATGCGGCTCTTCAAAAGTTACTATGCAGTTCCTTGTATATGTAAGCGGGGGAATAGTCCCGCTGTTGTGGGGAACTCTCCTGGCTTCTTCACTACCCCAGTAAAATGGGCTAGCGGAAGGATCTGAGTCCTCGCTCCCACTTCCTTTACCCAGAGGCCTCCTGGCCTTGAGGACTCCCCTTCCACTCTCCTGTCTGGTGGAGTCCTCGTAACCCCAACAAGGCTGGGCCCAGGATTTCTGGGGGGCTCAACCCCAAACCGTGCTGTGGTTACCCAGGTCAGAGGCTAGGGTGCTCCCACTGCACTGGACACTTCACTGACCCACATAAAACTTACAGTAAATGCAAATTATTTAATTAACAATTTATCTTAAAAATGAACAAAGAAGAAATAGAACCGTTAGGGAAATCCTGCTCCGTGGCAGGGAGCGTTCCTTGTAGGGCCCAGGCCTCCTCCTTAGCTGTGCTGCAGGGTGGCTGTGACTTGGACGCTTCCTCTGGTGGGGTCCACACCCGCTCCCAGCCTCTGGACGGCTCCAGCCCAGTTCCACCCTCTGTGTCAGCTCCACGCTGCCTCAGCACGACGACTGCTGCTGCTCTGCCTCCAGAACAGCCCCTCTGGTCCCTCTGGCTGTTCCAGCTCTGCTTCCAGCACACAGCTTCTCTGCAGGCAGCCCCTATGTCTCTGCCCCCAGCACTGACCTCTCTGCCTCTGGTTTCTGCAGCTGCTCCCAGGGCAGGTCTGCTCTCTCTGGGCTGAGCTCTGGCTTTGGGCTGCAGCTCTGCTCCCAGCACAGGGTCTGTCTCTCTGGGCTGCTTCCCTGGCCCCTCCGGATCTGGCCCAGCTCTAGTCTCCAGCTCAGCTCTGGCTCCTCTCCCTCTGGCCCAGGCAATTCCAGCTCACACACGGAGGATGGGACCCATCCTGCCCTCCTGACTCCTTGATTAGTCCCCCGGCCTTGTCAGTCAGGAGTGCTGGCCTCTCCCCATTGCCCCTGGGGACCGCCAGTCTCAGGGTCCTGATTGCCCATTGACCCTCCCCCTTTAGGTCCTGGGAGCTAATAATGAAAACACCCCACTGAGTGTTAGTAAGGGGCTAACAGTTCCCTTACATATAGGCACCAACTCCGAAGCTGGAGCTACAGGTGCCAACTATCCAGTGTGCCAGGGGGTGCTCACTGCTCAACCCCTGGCTCTGCCCTACATTCCCTATCGCTACTCCACCCCTTCCTACCCCCTCCTCTGAGCCTGCCATGCCCTTGCTCCTCCCTCTCCTCCCCCCCGCACCTCCTGCCTGACACAAAACAGCAGCTGATTGGGAGGTGCGGAAGGGAGGGGGAGCTGATGGGGGCGTTGCTAATGTATTACTGTCGCTCTTTGGCATTGTACATTGGTAAATTCTGGTTCCTTCTCCTGCTCAGGTTGGCCACCCCTGATCTAGACTTTGCCTCCTGATTGGGACTCTGACCATAGGTATTGGACCTGTCCTGGAACCCAACTATGAATTTCTCTGTTACGCAGGTTTGTCCCTGCTCAGACTCTTGGCCCTGACTGTCCTTGCTGGGGCACTGACAATTAGTAATTGTCAAGAGTGGAAAACCAAGGCTTAATAACAATCATAAATATACTTGTCACCATGAACATTACAAAGTAATCAAAGACCTTTTCAAAAGGTCATAAGCCTTTCCCTTGGTTTCAAAGGACGTGGGGTCAGGCCTCAATGCAGCTCTGTGTGGTTGCTCAGTAAGGGCTTTTGCAGTGCCATATACTTCTGCTAAGCTGAGGTCAGAAACAGCTCTCCTTTAAGTGGTATCTGTTAAAAGTGACATGCACACTTTCCCCCCCTCTGCCTGGGCCTCTTCCTTGATTTGCTAGTCTGTCTCTCTGAAATGGTTATTTCCCCTGTTTTCTACCTTATATCAGGAATGTCAAATTGGAGCTTTTCTGCTTTGCCAAAGTCTTTCTTGCATGACTCTGGTGCGGATTGGGAGCACTCTCAGGGCTTAATTGAATGGACAGGGTTGCTGATTCCTTAACAGACAGTTTTTTCTCCCAAATTTATGATTTACTAACATCTAGTTTTCTCAAACAAAAAACTAGAGCTGTTTAGAAAAAGGGATATATTAAAAAAAAAATCCTTACTATTTTTAATGTCAGAATTTTGAACTTGGATATCTCTGCCCAGCTCTACCAAGGTGTTTTAAACAATTTCCCTCTGTTAATCATTTTTTACTTCCATGATAGTTATGATGTCCTTGTCCTAACAGTTCTCCAGATGACAACAGTTCTCTTCAATGACAGCAGGAGCAAGCTTTAGCAACCTGTCCATATTTTTCTGGGATAGAGAATACATCAATTTCTAACCACCAGAGAGAACAAAAGAACCTAATTAATAAAAAGTGAACTTTCAGCTACAAAATTCCACTTTTTCCCCATTCAGATTATCTTTACAATAATTTACCACGTGTCTCAGTTCTCTACAGCAGATGATGCATTCAGTTCGATTTTTCTTCCCTTTTGAAATGCTCCTGAATGCACCAAGTCTTCAGCAAGTGTTCACTCTATTGTGTAAATTCTTAGAAGCGGTGGAAAGGTGCATGTGAGCCATAAGAAATGTTGATAGTGTTCATCTGCTTCCTTAGGAGATACAAGTTACAGGCTATAAACAAAAGCAGAATCAAAATCTTTTTTTTTTTTTTTTTTTAAGAAAACACGGTTGGTTATCCCCTAAATATTTGAGGGAACAATACGTACATTGATAGCTTGTTGTGCAAGATGAAGCAAATAATAAGATCATTACACAAGCAACTAAAATCTACATTTGGGGGCAGTTTCTAAAAGGTGAATAATCTGGAAAGAAACTATTTTGGATTGGTTTAATATGTGAAATACACATCAACAGTGTTCCACCGAGTTACTTAGGGCTGCGCTGGGCCTTAAAGGGACAGTGCAGAAATTTCACTGTTCCAAGAGTCGCCTCAGAAAGAAAAGTGAGTCCCTCATAAAACCATCCTTTTTTCCTCTCTCAGGAAGAAAGTACTCTACTGCGGCACTTGAAAAGGTGTAGCTTATTTCCCTCTGTGACTAGCCCAATGGGGTAGATATCCAGATTATAGCCTCTGTGGTCTGCACAGGACCTGATCCGAGATCCGATGAGCCCTCCGTGCCCAGTGGCTGGGTTACATTTAGGATTGGAAGGATTAGGATTTATTGGTAAATGTTGGCAAACCTCAATTTCACCATACACACAAATGGATAAGAAAATGTTTCCACTGATTGTAAAGTAAGAAAAATTGCAAAGTAAGAAAAATGGTGCTTGAGAACTTGTTTGATGTAAGGCTATTTACTTTGTATACTCAGACATGTGATGCTGACAATTTGTTTTAACAGGGATAAAGCTTTAACTGTTTTGAATCTCTATATCGACTATCATTAAATAATCATTGTCTGAGCCCTCACGGATTTCCTGCAAGGGTAAATAACCCCCCCCCCCCAAATAAAAGTCCGTAAGAAGACTTTCTACCATCACTATTAAATACAAAGGTTGTTAATTATATTAAATTGTAATATCTAAATATTGGATGTTTTTCCTGTTTCGCCTTGTCCATCCAATTCAACTTTTTTTCATTCCATCTTTGACCATTGTGTTCTCTTCATGGCTATCTTTTTTTCTGTACCCATGTGACGGTGCTGTTCCTGGTGGGATCCAACTGTGAGTGTCAGATCAGGACAGACTGTTTCCAAATGGGCAACTACAGCCCAAAGCTGGGGTTTTTCCACACTAAGGCAAACCAAACCAGCTAAACAGAAAAGACTTTGGTTTTGCCCCACTGGCTAACCACAAACCACACAAGCAATCCCCTTAAGACACTCCAGATTCCCAGTATCACCACCACCAGCCACCTGTCCTGGGGACCAATGGTTATGAAAACCAATACCCCAAA
This sequence comes from Sternotherus odoratus, assembly GCA_032164245.1. Taxonomy (NCBI): domain Eukaryota; kingdom Metazoa; phylum Chordata; order Testudines; family Kinosternidae; genus Sternotherus; species Sternotherus odoratus. The sequence continues at coordinate 257,784,943 of JAVMKO010000001.1, read as the reverse complement.
TAAAGAAAACGGTTCTCCCCAATTCCAAAGAATCAGGCCCCAGGCCCAGGTCAATATATAAATCAGATCTTCCCACAAATCACGGTGTTGCCAATCCTTTAGAATCTAAAATCTAAAGGTTTATTGTACAAGGAAAAAGGTATAGGTAAGGGTTAAGAATGGTTAAAAGAAATCAATTACATGCAGTAATGGCACATCTCTTATTTCAGGCTTGCAGCAAAGGTAGAATAAACTGCAGGTTCAAATCAAAGTCTTAGAATGCATCCCATTTGGGGGATGGGTCAGCACCTTAGTTCAGAGTTCACCTCTGTAGCAAAGTCCATTCAGAGCTGGAAGCAAGACAGGCTGCATGCTGAAGGTAAAGACGAAAATGGAGAATGTTCTTCCAGGCTTTATAGACTTCCTCCTGTGGGTGAAGACCCTCCTCCTCCTTATGCAGAGTCTGGCAGCCAACTGCAGGTTCACAGCCACATGGTCCAATTACCAGATTTTCAATGATTCAGTTCTTGCCCAGGCATGTCCCACTCCTGGGGAGGCTCCTCTCCTCCAGAGCCAAGCCTCAGTTTGAAGTACAGGTACCTTTAACTTCAGTTACAAAATAGATACACACATATGGAATAGATACACACATAAGACACCTGTTATGACCCCCTTCACATAATATTTCGTACCCCAATGATCTATATGGTACCCAATTATTCCAGTACCGTGACAACCCAACTCTTTATTATCTGTCTCTATAAAATGCTTTGTGATGCTTTTTATGATGCAGTGCTGCAGGATGGTTATGGTGATTTGTGACATTCTCAGGGAGATTAGAGAGCCTACAAAAACAGAATACCCAATATAAAGGAGAGAAAAGCGATCAGGAACAGTCAGCATGGATTCACCAAGGGCAAGTCATGCCTGACTAAGTTAATTGCCTTCTATGATGAGATAACTGGCTCTGTGGATAAGGGGAAAGCAGTGGATGTGCTATTCCTTGACTTCATATAACATAATGACCGGGGATAACCTGATGAAATTAATAGACAGCAGGTTTAAAACAAGCAAAGAAGTACTTCTCACAGGGCTGGCGACAGAAATTTGGGGCCCCCCTACTCCGATAGTTTGGGCCCCCCCCAGCCCAGCCGGGGCCCCCCAGCCCAGCCGACAGCGTATGGGGGGGCCCCCAGCCCAGCCGGGTCCCCCCCAGCCCAGCCGACAGCGGATGGGGGCCCCCCCAGCCCAGCCCCCCCCCCGCCCAGCCGGCGCTTCCCCCCCCCCCGCCAGCTGACAGCTGGCGGCAGTGGGAGCGAGAGCGGCGTGAGCCGCCCTTTCTCCCCTCCCCTCCCCTCCCCCCCCACAGTGCTGCTGCCGCCAGCCGGGCTCTCTGCTGGGGCCAGGCGCGCTTGTCCGGGGGAGAGCCGCGCCGCCTCCCCGCCCCTTCCCCGCTCTCCAGGTCCGGCGACAAGGGGGGACACAACGGGTACAGCAGTGTACGGGGCCCCCCCTAAAGTCGGGGGGCCCGGTACAGCTGTACCCGTAGTACCCCCCTGTCGCCGGCCCTGACTTCTCACAACACACAGTCAGTCTGTGGAATTCATTGCCAGGGGATGTTGTGAAGGCCAAAAGTATAACTGGTTTCAAAAAGAATTAGATAAGGTCATGGAGGATAGGTTCATTAATGGCTATTAGCCAAGATGGTCAGGGATTCAACCCTATGTTCTGGGTGTCTCTAAACCTCTGACTGCTACCGTGTTTCCCCGAAAATAAGACAGTGTCTTATATTAATTTTTGCTCCCAAAGATGTGCTAGGTCTTATTTTCAGGGGATGTCTTATTTTTCCATGAAGAAGAATACGGTACACATTTATTGTTGAACGAAAAAAAAGGAAATTTATTACCTGTATACGGTACGGTAGTAGTTGTCATCACAAACCAGCATAACCAGACAAACTTATGTTTGGGGGAAGCCTTATTATCGGGGAGGCCTTATTTTCGGGGAGGCCTTATTTTCGGGGGATGCCTTATATTACAGCGAGAGGCAAAACTGGAAGTAGGTCTTATTTTCGGGGCACATCTTACTTTCGGGGAAACACGGTAGAAGCTGGGGCTGGATGATGGGATGCATTAGTCAGTACATTTCCTGTTCTGTTCGTTCCCTCTGAAGCATCCGGCATTGGCCACTGTCAGAAGACAGGATATAAGAGATAGATGGGCCATTGGTCTGACCCAGTATGGCGGGTCTTTTGATAAATAAGAACCCATTGCTTTGCATGCTGTAATAAATACAAATTAACGTCATCCTCAAAGCTGCTTTCATGTGGTTACTCACTTATCGCCAGCTGCTGCAATCCTTACTCAGATAAAATTCTCCTTGATTTACAGGATTTGGATCCTGACAGAACTAGTAGGCTGGGTTTTTAAACACAATGAGACAGAAGTAAGTAGGACATTGTGAAGAAGGATTTTTAGTAGACAGTAAGCCTTCCCATATTTGAGTCTTTTCTCCTGCTATCCCCAATTCAGCTGCTTGTTTTGTTGCCAGCCCCTTGCGCACATGGACACAACAAAGAAAGAAAATGCTCTTAACCTCGAATGTAATTTTAAGTATAATGCAATATAAATAGACACTTAGGTTCTAAAATTTTGAGGTTCTGAACACCTCTAGGAAGGAACTGAGCAACCTCAATTCTGTCTCAGAAGGGATCCTGGCTCAGCAAAGCATTAAATATGTGATATGATAGGCCTCTGAATTGGAAGTTGGGGGACTTTGACTCTACTACTGACTTACTTTGTGATCTTGGATAGGTCACTTCACTTCTGTTTCTCTCTTCGCCTGTCTTGTCTACTTATATTTGTAAGAATTTTGTGCAATGCCTAGAACATATGTGGCCCTGATCTCAATTGGAGCATCCAGGTGGTTGTGTTGGAGCTGGGTAGTAAGCATAAAAACAGAGGAAGCCCAGGCCTCCAAAAGAAAACCCTGGGAGGTGATGCTGTAACAATAGCATGAGGCCAACCTTGCAGAACCTGAGAAGGGTGAAGGGTCTGTGGAGAAGTGAGCCAGGGTAGAGCAAAGGGTTATGCTTATTTGATTTTAGCTTTTTGAGCTCTTTGTTTACCTCAGAAGGTGTGGGACTAAATGTGATTTGGCTGGCAGACCAAGTCACATAAACAGGCAGAAGACCTGAAGGCCAGACTGCCTTTCAGCAGGGGGTTCTAGAGGAGGAGAGCCTGTTATACCACACCCAGCCACAAGAGGGTATGCCAGTGAGTCCTCTCTTGTAGAGTGCTACTGTAATAAATACAAATAAATAATGCACAGGCAGATAGGAGCAAACAATATCACATTACACAATTCCACTAACTGAATCTAATCAGTGTTTTTTGTTTCGTTTAATGACTACATGCCCTGGAATGATAAATGGGCTATGATTTGGCACTCAAGATTTGGACTATTTATGCTGTGGCTTTGATAAATGCGGCAAGAGAGCTTGAAGTGAAGTCCTTGGCTTACCTCAGGAGAAACTGAGGCAGGCACACTTGTCATACCCTGGCCTGCTACATGAGTGTGCTGAAGGCAGGGCTGTCCTATGATGTGTGACCAGTTAGTCTGCATAGAGTGAGAAACTACAATGGACAAAACTCATGCTAAGGAGCAACAGCAACTCTCCATACCCCTCTGCTGCAGGAGCCTAGCCATGGGAGAGCTAAATGCATTAAAAGGTTGATTGAATAGTGATTCTGCAAATGAAGATTCCATTCTGCAGCACTATTGTACTTGGGCATAATATCTTTTAGGGACCTGATCATGTTAAATGCTCAGCTTCCATTTACCTTAGAGGTAGAGAGTTGAAGGTGTCCAGCATCTCATGGACCCTTCAGCATCTTAGCTCCCTAAATCAATATTAAATCCATAGCGCTGCTGTTTGTAAAATGTTCTTTTTCATGCAATGGTCAGCAAAACCAAGCTATTAACTTAACTTCACAGAGTATTATTACCCCGTAAAAAGTACTCTACCAGGACTTAAAGTGAGCCAGAGTGCTTTGCAGTGAAAAGTGAAAATTACCAGCTTGCTAAAACAGTTAAGAAAAATATGACAGTGTTTGACATAGTGCCCAGCTCTTTTGACTGAGCAAGCAATGTTTTAATCACAATAAACAGAAGGATCTATAAATATAATGTACTAAGAGCAAGAACATGAGTAAGCACCAGATGCAGTTGGAAACATGAATTATGATGGAAAGTCTGGAAATGTACTAAAATAAGATATTGGAGTGTGGGAGAGGAATAATAGGAATGGAAACTGTAAACATCCTGGAGTATATCTGTAGGAGGCTGCAAACAGGTAATCAGAACAAAGACAGTCAGGCTTGTCCTTGCCGCAGGTTTGGTTGTCACGGAGATTGTGGTACCCACACTCTTTCCTGTTATCTGCTAATTTTCTAGTAAATCCAGTCATTCTGACTCATTTGGGGTCTCTTTAGTTATTTTAGGCATTTAAACCAGTCAAACATAATTAATTAACACACACACATGCATATCAATTATTGATTTTTTTTTGGCTATTGATTGTGTCCTGACCTTCAAGACATCTAAGAGAATTATCTGCCGTTTATTTCCTGTGTCTTATTCCAGTCTGGATGAAATGAGATACATTAAAAACTGACACCATAGAAAAGGGATAGGTCGCTGAACACTGGCAGTTTCAGGGGATGGAGTGCTGGTGAATGGAGTCAGTGCAGAACTGATCTGATGCTTTGGAAGAATGCATAGGTTGGTGAGTTTAAAATGGAGGGGAAAGTTTGAAGGTAAAGCCACAAGATGGTTGACACTGTCGCTCCTGTCAGCCAGGCCTAGGTCCTTCCCCTCTCTCCCCCCAGGAAATAAAACCAGCACTGGAAGCTGAGTCTCCTACACTAGACAGAGCTGGATCTGGAAACTCCGTGCTGCCTCTCCAGCAGTGTGGGTGTCGGGGGGCTATCTAGGCTGGGTGGCGTGTAGGGCAGGGCGGACATGGAATTACTCCTCATTTATACCAGTTTAAAGGAGAGGAATATTTTAGAAACATTAGTTAAACTATTTAATGGCAAATATGTCAGCATAAAGTAACTTATGGGGAGCTTCTTTGTTTCACTTAGCCTTGTTATTAGAGGGGTTTTTCTTCATGAACACATGGTTTTATTTAACTATGGTAAACCAGTAATTTGAAGTGAAGGAAATACCTTCATAATGGAATATAGTTACACATTCCCCAGCCTGGAGCAGACTAATGCTGGCTGTATCCTAGCAGTGTAGAGAAGTTTTTGTTCAGTTAACTCACTGATGTGAATGGGGATTGTAGCTGGTATTGGGCAATTTTAACTAATAAAGCCTGTGCATATGAAGTCAAAAAGGATTTCCATGACACAGCTATGGACATAACCAAAACCTCACAATGCAGAATCAAGGAATAATTACTTTGGGTGTTCAAGAAACAGTAATGGAGATGCTAGGGTAGCACTATTTAGCAAGCTGCAGATGGTCACCAAGAAAAGGCAAAACTTTGAAGTATATGGAGTTTAATATTTAGCTGCAGCAAACTGTTCACCTTAATGGTAAAAGCGGGCAAACTCCTTATGTCTAGCTTCTCTCATCTTCCCTCACTACTCTCATTCCTGTCATAGCTGGCGTGTCACCCAACTCACTGCTTACAATTCTTCGCTGGATTCTCCAAACTTTGATTTTTCCCTTGGTCCTCTCCTCTCTTGGCAACAGCTATGATCTCTTCTATGTGCTGACCAGCACAATTGAGGAGATCTCAGAAGTGTTCTGTCACTTTGAGGTACAATGCCTCCTGAAGTTCTCTCCCCAGGGCACTGAGGCTCTGTTCTCCATAGCCTGTTCTCTGGGGTGGTGATGTCACAAACAAGTCTTATATTAACTTGTGTAAGAGATCTTCTTTCCCCCACTCTAAACTCTAGGGTAAAAATGTGGGGGTCTCTTATATGAAAGACCAATTAACTTCAAGCTACTTTCCCAGCCTAATTTAAATCTTTTTCCCCAAAACCCGAACTTCTCCAGTTGGGGCTTGAAATCCGCTGCCACCATTAACGTGATTTCCCCAAAACCATGGAGTGGGGCACATTAAAACCCTCTATAGTAAGACCCTCTCCCCCTTTCTACCTGGGAGAGATGGAGAACACTGACTCTCACTAGCCGTGAGCTAAGCCGATCCCAAAGCTAGGATCTCTTCACTAGAATTAACAGACAATTCTTATAACAAAAAAAGGTTTAATAAAGAAAAGAGACAAGCATACAACTTACACAGACTTCACAGATACTCAGTCCTAGCCTTGACCCGCCTTAAACCCCTCCCTTAGGATTTCTCCCCCTGATGAGGTTAAAGACACCATAGATCAATTACAAGCTTATACAATTAACAATTTTACTTACTGCCAGGCTGACATAGAAATTTATTCAAAGATGATTAGGAAGGTGATTCAATTCCCCCAGAGCCAGGAGAGAAGATATGCAGACAGGCTGAGAGCCCGGGAAAAAGTGAAACTAAACTCCCCTTTGTCTATAGGAATTTGCATCCCCAATACGTCATAGCCTCTTCTGCTTCAGGTTAACCCCTTACAGGTAAAACAGTAATTCTAAGGCACTTCATACTTATGACAACTTGTTTTGTTATGTTACAGCAGGCCTGCACAGCATGCGGCCCGCGCGGGCTCACTGTGTGGCCCCCCGGGGGTGAGTAGGGGTGGGGCAAGCCAAGCGAGGGGGTTGGGGGGGAAGCAGATGGGGGTGGGGCGATCCTGTATCCTGTATCCTCTGTCCCTAAAAGGAGCAGTGTTCCTCAGTTTATTAGTTTTACTTACATCACCAGTCCTATATAAACTTATAAGCACTTAAATAAACCTGTTTTTGTTTTATTATAAGAAAGAATAGAGAGTTAAATAGAAACACCAGAGTGATGGAAAGAAATAGTCACATTACAGAACAAAATCAAAAGGCAAACTATGTCTACATTTATTAATAGTTACCTTTCCTATCTACCAAAGTAGATTTCCCCCAGAAGCGCAATCTATTGCAGAGCTGGCTGGCTTCACAGGGGCCAGGATCCAATTTTTAATGAATGTTCCTGGTCCCCAAGATGCCTCCCCAGGGAAAGCGTCCTGTCAGAGTGCCTTCCCCCACCTATGTTATACTTATGCATAAGTCAGGGTTATTCTTTTTTTGTAATGTTCCCTTTTAACCTCCAAGTGGTTTGGATTGTTTTCAGTTGTCTCTGGTGGTTTTCCATTGAAAGTTATGATGGAGCAATGGTAGACAATTGAGCCTTAAATTACATTGCCGGCTAACCAGGATGGGATGAACCTCTCTCCTGCTTGAATGGGTCATCACTGAGGCATATTCTCTGAATAATTTTTACTTTAAGTCCATAAACTCGCAATATAATTACATTATTCTGTACATTTTACCTATACATGCATCTCACTAAGGTTATGAATCTTGACAAATTACAAGCTTTCTGTAGAAACCTTACATGTTATGCTTTATGGATACATAGCCATCAACACATTTATTTGATGTAATGAGTTTGTCAGGTCTGAGATGAGTTATTTGCCAAGGATCCTCAGTGTCACAGCAGTAATAAAGTATGATTAGGAACAAGGGTTTTTCATGTTCTGTTTTGTTCTTTATTCATTTAGGTCCAAAACTTGTCATGTGAAATCATACAGTTTCTGTTTGTTTTTAAAGACTGGTTAAAACTTTTTGTGCTTGTAAATACAGTGTTCGAACTGCCCTTGCTTACTAGCATATTGAGATTGCAACATTTATCAACTCATTTCCCTTATTAAGCTTATCATTCTTAAATACCAGTGTCTATGAAAGGCAAAGATTCAGTTTTCTTTTTGTTTTATGTTCTCTGATAGCCTTTCGTCTCTTTTTTTTCTGGAACACATGATTGTCATATGCTGTTGTGTGTAGTAGACCATGTGGGGTGAGGAAGAATTTTGTAAGATAATCAAAAGTGGCTGGAAAGCTCCTGTGATAGAAAAAACACAGGAATGTTGTGTGTGATTGGGGTTGTGAATGATGTCTTTCCTGTTCCAAACCCCAACATGCTGGAGGGTGAAACATTCCCATTGCTTCTGGAGAGGATTAAGGAACTAGCTGAAGAAATCTTGGAACCATCAGCAATTATCTTTCTGAGAACTCATGGAGGATAGGTGAGGTCCCAGAAGAGCAAAATGATTCCTGTCCTTGAAAAAGGAAACAAAGAGGATGCAAGGAATTACAGACCAGCCAGCCTAACTTTGACACACAAATTGATACTGGAACAAATTATTAAACAATCATTGTACAAGCACTTAGGGGATAATAGGGTTATAAGTACAGACACTCCCCGGGTTACACAGGACCCAATTTTTGCAAATTCACATGTACAAAAAAAGTTCCACAAGCCAGAAATAGGATTTTCGAGTTGTGGAAATTGTTGCATTAAGTATGGGTATACGTTTCCGACTTATGCAAAATTCGGGTTACACAAGTCTTTCCCGAATGGAATGATTGTGTAAGTTGGGGGCATCTGTAATAGACAGCGTGGACTTGTCAAGAACAAATCAGGCTTAACCAACCTAATTTCCTTCTTTGATGGGGCTACTGGCTGAAGGAATGGGATATAATATATGTTGGTGTTTGTTTTTTTTAAGTCAGGTTTTTGACACCGTCTTCCATGACATTCTCATAAGCAATCGAGGGAAATATGGCCTATATGAAATTACTGTAAGGTAGGTGCATAGCTCGTTGAAAGGCCATACTCAAACAGTGAGCAACTGCTTGTTGTCAAACTGGGAGATCTATCTACCAGGATCTTACAGGGGTCAGTCCTGGCTCTGTCACTAGTCAATATTTTCATAAGGATTTGGATAATGGAATGGTGTGTCTGCTTAAAATGTGCAGAAAACAACAAGGTGGGAGGAGTTGCATACACTTTAAAGGACAGGATTGGAATTCAAAACAACCTTAACACATTGAAGAACTGGGTCTGACTTCAAAAATATCAAAGTCAATAAAGACAAGTGCAAAGCACTATGTTTAGGAAGGAAAAAAATTAAATGCATAATTGATTAGGTGATAGTACTACTGAAAAGATCAGATGATTACAGTGTATCAGAAATTGAATGAGTCAACAATGTGATGCAGCTGCCAAAAAGACTAATATCATTTTGGAGTATTAACAGAAACGATGTGTGTAAGACATAGGAGGCAACTGTCCCACTCTACTCACAACTGGTGAGATGTTGACAAATTGGAGAAAGTCCAGAGGAGAGCAACAAAAATGATTTGAGGAAAGCTTTTTTTTGTGTGTGTTAAAGGTAGGTGTGTTTCATCTTGAGAAATGAAATGATGTGTGAGGGGGAGCTGGTAAATCTTCAAATATGTTAGGGGCTCTTTTAAAGAAGATGGTTATCAATTGTTCTCCAAGTCCTCTGAAGTTAGGACAAGAATTAATCTGCAGCAAAGGAGGTTTAGGTTAGATATTAGCAAAAGGTTTCTAACTATAAAGGCAGTTGAGCTCCGAAATATATTTCCAAGGGAGGTAGTAGAATCTCCATCAATGGAAGTTTTTAAGAAGAGGTTGGACAAGCACCTTTAAGGGATGACCTCAGTTTCCTTGGTCGTGCCACTACACAGAGACCTGGTCTTGAAGACTTCTCAAGATCCCTTCCAGGCTTACATTGCTATGTAATCTCCTCAGCACCTCCTGTTGGTTAACTTAGTGTCCTTTAGGCATCCAGCTGCAATGCTCAGCATTGCAATGTCTAAGTCTCCTGTGTGAAACTCAACCCTTACTGAATGTGAATGTGGTGCACATGTGCCCAGATTTTACACCTGACTAACAAAACAGCAATCTACTATAAGATGCTGCACAACAGTGAACGTGATACAGTTCCTCATTATGAGTAAAGACATTAATTTATTCCTTTTCCTAGAGAAAACTGAAACTGGTCTTTCAAGAGTCTATTGTAACATCTAGCTGCTTTTCCCCTCTTCTGACCACCTCTGGAACTCCTCCAGCTGAACCTTATTATTTCACTGGTGTGGGATTTCCATCCTCATTTCCGATCTCCTTCTCAGAGATTATTAATGAGTTATAGCGAGACAAGTTGTAGCTATGTCAGAAAGAGGTCAGGTATTTTTGCTGACACAGTATTTAAAGAACACTCTTAATCAGCTATTTCTAGAGAGAGGGGCTCTGGGTTTTGTAAGAATATTAAGAGTGTAAGAAATCCCCCTTTTACCTGATGGTGGGTTTTTTTTGTTTGTTTGTTTTTTTGCCACGTGGTGAATTGTTGTACTGTAAACTGGTTATAGTGCTATCTGTTTGGGTTGTGTTCATGAAAAAAAATCAAGGGATATGCAAAGTATTAATGTATTATGTCACTAGATATACATGCATCAAAGTTATAGTTAGGCTTGGCAGAATTTTTTTTAATATATATGTTTAAGCATTGTTTCATTTCTATTGATTTTTTGGGGGATCAAACAACAATTATTCAATGACTGTGTTGTAATTCAGGAGGGTTTTGGATGAAAAACAATTTTTAAAGAAGATAAGAAATACTGACATTAAAGAATCATCATGTTTTCCATAACTCCGCCCCTTCTAATAGATTAAAGGGCTGAAGGAGATAATGCTTTCTGGGCTACACACACACACACACACACACACACACACACACACACACACACAGAGAGAGAGAGAGAGAGAGAGAGAGAGAGAGAGAGAGAGAGAGAGAGAGAGAGAGAGAGAGAGAGAGATTTATAAGATGAAGGATTATTAAACATTTAGTTTAAAAACATTGTTAGCTATATTCTAATGATTTTTAATGATGGATAGTGAATAAGTACAGGTGAAATAACATTGGCCCAGGACTTGCAGGCATAAGTATGGTTTTGACAGTTCTTTTATTTGGAATTGCTGATCAGCTTAACCTGACGCTTTTGCTGACAGAACAAAGGTAACGTTGTTGTGTTGGAAGATGTAGGTAAGAGGTACACAAACATGTAATGACAAATGAATCTGCCCTCTTTTGGGAAGCCTCAGAAACAAGGTGACCCAGGAAAACCTGCCACAGAAAACTGCAAACCCAGCAGAAAAAAAATGCAGGAAGTGGGATAAAGATTACTTAATCCATAAGACCTAAGTGAACATAGGCCCAAACAGAAGAAGAAATAGACCAGAACCTGAAGAGTGGACTGAAAGATCAGATGAAAGGATCAGAGAAGGTGACTATTGTGGAAGGACTTCCTAGTGCCCTGAAATATGGTAACTTGAGGCCATTTATTAATGCCGTTTTGTCTGGCATAAATGTATGGCTAGACACTGTAAGTGACCATAATTCTTTCTGAAATTGTATAAATAAAAGCCTAAATTGGGTGGCCTTGTGACTCAGTTTCCTAAACTTTACTCACACCGCTCCCTTGCCTTACAATATTGAATTAATAAATCCAGATATCTATTTAGAATTATACTTTTTCATTAAAGCTGCTGATGAATTTTAATCAGCGTTTTACAAATTGTTATTTCAAACACTTATCCTGCTTCCTTTGTAGTGAACTGCAAAAAGCCCCTCATTATTGAATGGCAATGAAATATTGTCAAATAACACAAACAAATGCCAGATTCTAAAGAATCTGAAAAGACATAACTGGTTCAGAAACGAGGCTGGTGCAAGCGTTTTCCCTTAGGGTCCAATCCTGCATTCTCCACTAAGGTGAAGAAGCACATTAGACTATTGTAAAACTACACATATATGGCTAAACCACCCTGAACACGCCCAATCCTGTCTGATCTCAGACACTAAGCAGGTTTGGGCCTGGCTAGTACTTGGATGGGAGACCTTCTAGGAATACCAGGTGCTGCAGGCTTCACAGGGGGCGTGAGACTAGCAACTCCACCCTGTAGGGAACCACGTTGCTACTGAAACACCAACCACAGAGTTGGAGTGCTCTGTTGTTGGTAGCCCATGCCCCGCCTGGGGGGGGGTGACGGGCAGAGAGAGAAAGAAAGACTAGACATATGTACTTCAATGCATATTGAATGCAGTGTCTGATCAAGTACATATCAATGCAGTGTCTGATCTAAATATCTTTTAAAATTGCATTAGGCTTATATTGCACCTTCCCTTTCCTTTTTGTGGTGACTGCTGGTTAAAGTTTAGATGTGATAAATAATGAGATCCATTAGCAGGCACTTTGTTCGGTTGGGGTGGCTCTTCACACAGAGCTATGAAAACATGTTCTTGAGTTTCATGAATGTCTGCCCTTTGAAGTTCAAAAGTTGAATCAATAACTTCCTAGTTACTAATTGATGCAGCCCTGAAATATAAAGGACAAAAGATCAGGAGCGTCAGACTCCATCTAAGTAGAGCTATTTTAAAATATGCCATCCAGACAGTCTTCAGTATTCCAACACACATCCCTTGAGGAAGTGCAAGACAAAATCTTTTTGCATGTCTGTGACAGTTCTTGGGGTACCCAAGAACTTGTTACCTCCACGTGAGGAAGTCCTGCTGGTGCCCAGCAGGCTGTCTACTGCCAAACACCACCAGCATTTCAAACACTCAAGCATTCACCTTTGGGCTACTCCAGCCTTGTCTTTACCTTGCAAGTTAACAATAGGTGCACCACGGTTAAAGTCCATTTGAATAGTTCCTCTCTGATATCCAGCCTCTGACACTGGTGACTCTCAGAAATCCCAGATTGTCTGCCCCCAAAAGGAGCAGCATGCCCCAGTTTTACCTTAAACCACCACTCCTGTACTATGAATAGCACTTGTGAGCACTTGTAAGAGAAAATTAAGTTTATTTAAGATAGAATGGATAGACCTAGAAAGAAGGGAGTGACGGAGACATAGTTACAACAATAAAATATGAACTTGGGCCTATATTTATTAATAGGAAAAATAATTATCTAGCAACGTAGGTCCCCTGCCCCCAAAGTTGAGTCTGTTGAGGAGCTGCCTGGCCTCACAGGAACCAGGATCCAGTTTTTCATGAAAACATCCCAGCTCCCCATGATGTCTCCTCAATGACAGCATCTGGAGTGCCTTTCCCCACCCTGGTTTATACGGAAACAGTCTTTTGTCATTATCCAGGAAGTTCTGTCTGTTGTAATGTTTTTTATTGCCTAGTGGTTTTGATTGATTGTTTGCAGTTGTGTCTGAAGGTTTTGCGTTAGAAATGGAGCAAGGCTAGACTGCAAAGAGTTACAAAGGGATCTCAAAAAATTGAGTGACTGGGCAACAAATTGGCGGATGACTGCAAAGTAATGCACATTGGAAAACACAATCCCAACTATACACACAAAATGATAGTGTTTAAATTAGGTGTTACCACTCAAGAAAGAGAGCTTGCAGTCATTGTGGATAGTTCTCTGAAAACATCAACTCAATGTACAGCATCAGCCAAAAAAGCTACTGATGTTAGGAACCATTAGGAGAGGGTTAGATAAGATAGAAAATATCATAATGCCTTTATAAATCCATAGTACTCACACAACTTGAACACCATATGCAGTTCTGGGCACCCCATCTTAAAAAAGGTATATTAGAATTGGAAAAGGTACAGAGAAGGGCAACAAAAATGGTTAGGGGTAATATTTCTTTTGTATGAGGAGAGATTTAAAAACACTGGGACTTTTCAGCTTGGGAAACAGAATAGAAGGGGATATGATAGAGATCTAAAAAATAGTAATTAATGTGGAGTAAGTAAATAAGTGTTATTTATTCCTTGACATAATACAGGAACTAGGGGTCATCCAATAAAATTATTAGGCAGCAGGTTTAAAACAAACAAAAGGATGTACTTCTTCACACAACCCACAGTCAGTCTGTGGAAATCATTGGCAGGGATGTTGTGAAAGCTAAAACTATATCAGGGATCTCAAAAAAATTGGATAAATTCATGGATAAATTGGATCCATCAGTCGCTGTTGGCCAAGATGGTCAGGGATGCAACCACATGCTCTGAGTGTCCCTAGCCTCTGTTTGTGAGAAGCTGGGAATGGATCACTGGGGATGGATCACTTGGATCACTCTTCTGTTCATTCCCTCTGGGGCACCTGGCATTGGCCACTGTTGGAAGACAGGATACTGGGCTAAATGAACCATTGGTTTCCCCCACTATGGCTGTCCTTATGTTGTAATCTTAAATTACTGTTTATGCATAAATACCCTGCAAGACCTGTTTGGTGTATTGAGTTTTCCAGGTCTGAGGTGAGAGTTGTTTGTAAAGAATAGAGAATCCTTTGCCGAGAAGCTTCTGTGTCACAATGTGGCTCAACTATTGGCCTACTGGAGTGTGTTTGCCTCTGATCAAGAAGACAACCAGTTTTATTTCAGAGTCTTTTTGACGAGCATGGGAATTTTTAAAATCTGTGATGCATTTAACTGCATTTTACCCTGTGTTTTTGTTATATCCTGTGTATTTGTCAGATTGCATTTCAGACTTTTTGGCATTATGGGCTAACTCTGCCACTCCAGAGATCTTGGAGAAGGACTTAACTGGTGGATCTACCTCAGCACAGATCTACTGGCTGGTCCCTGCTGCGTAGGTAGGCGCTATTCCATGACTTAATAGAATTCCTTCCTGCTGGTTCTGTGGGAGATATAGCACTTGCCTCTTCAGTTCTCAAAGAAGAAAACACTGATGTTTAGGGAGAATCCTAATGCTGATGCAACTTGTATAACTCACTTCACTTTGGGCCTGCCTCTTCCACCACCCAGCCTTGTCTATCTCTTCAACGACTGTCACTATACCCCCAGAGCTGTGTCTGAGAAGCTTCAGGCTCTCTGAATGATTCGCGGAGTTGTGTGAAACTGTAAATCTTTCTCTAGTGCTAAATGGAACAAGAAAGCTGTTAGTATAGTGCTTGCTTGAGCTTTGCTTGACCACATCCTAGTCAATGGTAAATTACCAAACTCATTTAGGAACTGCCAAGGGGATTGGAATGGTACCAAACTTCTAGACCACAGAATTTGTGAGGTACAAATTGCATACAGTTCTGAGTAGCTGTCATAATTTGTATAAACAGTGGCACCAGAGCTAGACTTAACCTCTAATAAAATAAACCCTAGTGTTTAAAAATAATAAATTTAAATAAAAAAGAAAGCTGAAGATAGCAATTTCTTGAAAACGTAAGCAATGTCAACTTGACCACTATCTAAGGAAGAACATTTTCACTCATAAGATGAAACATATTTTACCCTTAGCCATGACTATCCTACCGTAGGCCAAAATGCTACAATACCAAATGCACAGCAGGGTGCTGGAGAATAGAAAAAAATTATCCCTCCCTAAACCTGTCTCTTTCTAGCAGTGACTTAAATTAAGCCCATAAGGCTTTGAAATGTTCACACAAGATTTCCCCCCCCCCCCACTTCTGGATTTTTGGGTTGGCCCAAACAGGAAGTGCCAAAGTACCACGACAGAGGCTTTATTTGGCATTTTCCCAGCTATGGTCAGAAGAAAGTGCCGGAAATCCTGTAACGAATCTTATTTGGTGAATTTTCCAGTCCAATTATATAAACTCAAGACATTTGGATAAATATAACCAGAGATTTAGCCAAATGATGAGAATCAAATATTTTGCCCTGGGGTAGAGTGTGTGGAATACTTCATGTGTACTATGCCTGTACTTTGACATCCAGAATCAGCTTTCCAAGGGGACCACAAGCTGCCTTTGATATTTTGCCTAATTGTATGTGTGTAGTGGGGCGGTTGCCCCACTCCAGTGGAAAAGGGTTTAAACAGCCCTGGGAAGGGCTGTAGCTGTGGGCAAGCAGCTCCCAGGCTGATTGAGCAGAGCAGCCACAGCTGAGGTTGGGTCAATTAGGGCCCAGCTGGCCCTGATAAAAAGTTTGGTGCTCACCGAAAGAGTCTCCTCTGGCTGAAGAGGTAGACAGGCCTGGCTGCTGGGGAAGCTAGACAGAATACCTAGAGGAAGCAGGGCTGGGGCAAGGCAGGAGGAGCTGCGGAAGCTCTAGCCTGGAACCCCCCAGGCTGCAGGGCCTAGGAGAAGGCCCCACAAAGGGTACTGGGGTTACAGGGGGCAGCCCATGGCTACAGAGGCAGAGCAGCAGGCCAACCCCCCTTGCCAGTGATGAGTGGCAATTACACTGCAGTCCAACCCAGTGAACGGGGGGCAAGTGGTGACTGGCAGTTGCCTAGACTGAGGCAAGGTGGGGATAGAGCGTGAGGGTTCCCCAGGGAGGGGAGACCCTAAGACCTGTGAGGGTACTGCAGGGGTGCAGCACCCTAGGGAAGAGGGCACCGGGGTCCAGGGAGAGACACGGGGCCAGCAGCAAGCGGGATATCAGCCTGCAGAGGGTGCTCCAGATGCTGGAAGAGCTAATTCTCAGATGAACCACCAGGAGGCGCCGCAGGGCTGAGTCGCCACCCTGCAAAGGCTGGTTTTGAGATATAAGGTTATTCATCCAGAAATTACCTAAAATAACTTTTGTCCACATTAAAAAATGACATAATTAAGTCCCATAACTTGGGACCTTCCAGGAGTAGAAGTAAGTTCTGGGTCCCACTGGTAGCCTGGGAATTTTTTCTTTCACAATGCTATAAAACTGCCATTTCTAGTCCTACAGGATCACAAGATAATAGAGCAAAGAGATGCTTTTCACATATACGAAACTGTGACTGCAGGACCAAATCCTGCCTGTCCTGCTGCTCATCAAGTCTTTTCTTTTAGAGAAAATTCCACATTTGGGAGAGAAGAATGAAAACATTTCTCAGACTGACTGAAAAAAACAAAAATCGGCAACAATACGAAGATCCCCAAGAGCGGAGTATTAAAATAAGTCCCTGGGGAGATGAATTAAAGTCTGAACCAAAGGCCATATAAATCAATGGGAGTCTTTCAATTAACTTCAGTGGTTTTTGAATTAGGCTCAAAGGGTACTATGATCAGTGGAACTGGGACCCAGAGAGCCCATATATCCTGGAGGGACTGGTAGTGACAGGACACCGGAAAAACTGAGATGTGGGAATCAGGCGGGAAGCAACTCAACCGCATGGACAGAGCAGTGAATAAGGTTTAATCAACTTCCACTTGTTCAACTTTACCTGCATCCATCCTCATTCTTTGCAACTTCAAATGAAACACAGGGGTCAGATAAAGTGGTCAAATGCGCACGATCAATGTATCACATCTGCAATTTATTAAGTGGCTACTACTTCTGCACTACTCCTGGTTTGTCTATGTAATCCATGGCCCTCACTGTGACATCTGAGTGTGTACAGGAAAACAGATATCTCAATATATTATCACGAAATAGTCAAATAGCATAAGGGCAATAGATTGACTTTTAGTTCAAGTCAATAATGGTCATACTGTACAAATCTATAAGAAATGTGAACATGTACATTTATTTCTTCCAATCTTTCTCCCTTGTATAACTGTATATTCAATACTCTTTTCCTTTATTTTTTGTTGAGAATTTTTCTTTGATACAGTGATGGTGTCTTGCTCTGTTTATGGAATTCTAAGGATGTGTTGATATAGTATAATAAGACAATCTAGAAAAAGAGAACACCTACCAGTACTATCTGTAGAAAGGAGTAGAAGAGGTGGGAGATGGTGGTGGGGTTGCGGTGAAGGGTAATGAGTGTATAGAGGAAAATCGTTGTGATACCAAACTTTAAAAAATAAAGGGCGGGGGTTGGGGAAAGGCAACAATGCTGTAGGTAATTCCCATTTAGTAAATTTGTATAACTCCTAAGTGAAATAATATACTATACACTGAAGGAAAACATTTTTCAGCAAATAGGATGACAGAGCGAACAGCAGAGGTTTACGAAAAACAAGCTGTGCCAGAGAAACTTCATTTCTCACTTTGATCAAGTTACAAAATGAAAGTGATGAAATGAGTCTTGTGTAATAAATTTAGACTTTAAATGGAAATCAATTGATAATGCAGTTTGGATTGGCTCCAAGCACTGTCAAATGGACTAAGAACTAATTAAAGCACCATTAAGATAAGGTATTGACAAAGAGCTGTGTATCAAATATGTCTACTTAGATATTTGGGTTTGGGCTAGAGCCCAGACTCTAGGAACCTGCAATGTGGGAGGGTCCCAGAGCTCAAGCTGCAGCTTCAGCCCCCCAAATCTACAACCCCTTAGCCCGAGCCTCACAAGCCCGAGTTAGCTGGCACAGGCCAGCTGCAGGTTTTTAATTGCAGTGTAGACGTCCCTTTAGGAGGTCAGGTGCCAAAAGAAACAATCCAAGGGTGTTTGTGGTGAAATGAATTGGCAGCTATGAAGGTAGAAATTTGAGACCACTTAATTTCCTTGTGTAAGCTTTAAAGGGATAGATTGCTGGTAAACTATACAATGATATTGTGTGTGTTTGGTACATTATTTATTCCAGTGACGATATTAATATGCAAGTAAAATGCACTCTCATCTTGTGTTTAATGAAAACATTTAGTATTAAGAACTAGCAAAAGTGCCCGGCGTTGCTCGGGTCAGTCGGAGGTGGGGAGGGGGCAGACAGTTGACACCCCCTGACCAACCCCAACACCCACACCTCACCCCTCACTCCCCCTGACACCTTCCCACCCCCCCTGACCAACCCCAACGCCCCCCGGCTCACTTACCCCCCGACCAAACCCGACAACCCCACCTGACCCCCGCAAGCAAACCCAACACCCCACCTGACCCCCCCGACCGAACCCGACACCCCCACCTGACCCCCCGACCAAACCCGACACCCCCACCTCACCCCCTGAGCAAACCCGACACCCCCACCTCACCCTCCGACCGAACAGTGTATTTAATAATCTGTGTGCTACACAGTGCACCGTGAGCCGGGGGGGTGTCGGGTTTGGTCTGGGGGGGTGGGAAGTTGTCGGGGTGGGTGAGGGGTGAGGTGTGGGTGTTGGGGTTGGTCAGGGGTTTTTGCGGTTGGTGGGGGGGTGAGGTGGGGGTGTCGGGTTCGGTCGGGGGGTAAGTGAGCCAGGGGGTGTCGGGTTTGGTCTGGGGGGGGTGGGAAGGTGTCGGGGTGGGTGAGGGGTGAGGTGTGGGTGTTGGGATTGGTCAGGGGGTGTTGCGGTTGGTGGGGGGGTGAGGTGGGGGTGTCGGGTTTGCTTGGGGGGATGAGGTAGGGGTGTGGGGTTCGGTCGGGGGTAAGTGAGGTGGGGGGGTGTCGGGTTCGGTCGGGGGGTAAGTGAGCAGGGGGGTGTCGGGTTTGGTCTGGGGGGTGGGAAGTTGTCAGGGTGGGTGAGGGGTGAGGTGTGGGTGTTGGGGTTGGTCAGGGGGTGTTGCGGTTGGTGGGGGGGTGAAGTGGGGGTGTCGGGTTTGCTTGGGGGGGTGAGGTGGGGGTGTCGGGTTTGGTCGGGGGGTAAGTGAGCCGGGGGGGTGTCAGGTTTGGTCTGGGCACCCACCCCGACACCTTCCCCCCCCAGACCAAACCCAACACCCACCCCTCACCCCTCACCCCTCACCCACCCCGACACCTTCCCACCCCCCAGATCAACCCCGACACCCCCCGGCTCACTTACCCCCCGACCAAACCCGACACCCCCACCTGACCACCCCAAGCAAACCCAACACCCCCACCTCACCCCCCGACCGAACCCGACACCCCCACCTCACTTACCATCCCACCAAACCCAACTCGGATCCGTCACAGGTGGGGAGGGGGCCCAGAGCTGAGGGATTCCGGGATCTTCGCAGGTGGGGGGGGGGCATACATACATACATACATACACCACTTGAGTTTTATATATATAGATATGACCCTGGCTGTTTCAAATCTTCATCATAATTCCATGCAGAACACAAATACATTAAAGCTAACTTTTTTAATGCAACACTTGTGGATGATGTATTCCAAGATGTAGCAGTCAGTTGCTCCTTTTTAATGTAGTCCAAAAGTATATCTATCTATCTATCTATATAGAAGTCAAGTGGTGTATGTATGTATGTATGTATGACCGCGAACTCCTCCCGCACCGTTTGAGCTAGAGACTTGAAATTTGGTACAGTTAGAGGTCTTGGGGTCTAGATGGTCATAAGGGTCGAAATTTTTTCGAATCTCACCTCTGACGCCCCCCAGGGGTGAAAGTCTTTCAGGGCCAATCACATCAGCTGGGCGGTTAGGTGGTGATGATGTCATAATACCCCCTCCAACAGACACCGCACTCGCTCAGCTCACTGCCCCTCCCTCCTCCAACGGAACCCCAGAATCCCTCAGCTCTGTGCCCCTCCCCCCTCCCAATGGAACCCCGGAATCCATCAGCTCTGTGCCCCCCCCCCCACCTGCGAAGGTCCCCGGAATCCCTCAGCTCTGGGCCCCCTCCCCGCCTGCGATGGATCCGAGTTGGGTTTGGTGGGACAGTAAGTGAGGTGGGGGTGTCGGGTTCGGTCAGGGGGTGAGGTGGGGGTGTTGGGTTTGCTTGGGGGGGTCAGGTGGGGGTGTCGGGTTTGGTCGGGGGGGTAAGTGAGCCGGGGGGTGTTGGGGTTGGTCAGGGGGTGTCAGCTGTCTGTCCCCTCCCCCCTCCGACTGACCCGAGCAACGCCGGGCACTTATGCTAGTATATATATAAAAGTCAAATGGTGTATGCGTGTATTTATGTATGCATCTATGTATGCGTGTATGTATGTATGCTTACTCCTTCCACACCGTTTGAGCTAGAGAGTTGAAATTTGGTTCTAGTTAAAGATCAGATTGAGAACCCTTCATTCCCATTGGTGGACAGTTAACTTTAGAAAAACTAATTATGGTAGTAATTGCTAACCAATGAGAGGTTAAATTTCTCCAAAGGGTTAAATTTCTCCTAAGGGTAAATTTCTGAGGTGTGAACATTGTAAAAGGAGACCATGAGAGGGGAGGAAAATGTCATTTGGGTCTGGACTACACATGGAAGAAGCTAAACATTGTACTGGTTGGGCCTTCGTGAAATTGTCTCAGAAAATAGGAAATGTAGACATTCAGTTTGGATGTTTAGTGTTACGACTGGCATGGCATTTATCCACTGCTAGAGATTCCCCTCTCTTTTGGAAAACATCCCTTGATGAGGAAGTGGGAGGGATTTTTTTTTAATAGAGCAAGACTTTCCTGAATCTAGGTGTGCCAAATGTCTAATCACACAAACCCAAATACGTTGGACCTTCGCTATAGCCAGGGGTTCAGGATTCATGTGCGGTCCCGAGGGAACTGCATTAGTGTGAGGAACGCATTGCTGTGGATCCCAATTTAAATATTTAAATTTGGGATCCATCGCAGCGACCGGGCTGTACGCTATACAGAGACGCAGGTTATAGCGAGGGTCCAGGGTACTCATGCCCTGCCCCACCCCTTCTCTGAGGCCCCGCTCCACTCACTCCATCCCCCCTCCCTCCATCGTTCACTCTCTCCCACCCTCTCTCACTTTCACCAGGCTGGGGCAGATGGTTGGGGTGTGGGAGGGACTGTGGGCTGGGGTTCATAACGTGGTAGGGGCAGGGATTTGAGGTGTGGGGTGTGGGCTCCGGGAGTGTGTTTGGGTGCAGGAGGGGGCTAAGGAGTGGGGTAGGGGATTAGGGTGCAGGAGGACGTGTGGGGTGCAGGCTCCATGAGGGGGATCAATGCTGGGACAGGGGATTGGGGTGAGAGCTCTGGCCTGGCAGCACTTACCTTGGGGCAGCTCCCAGGTGGTAGTGCAGTGGGGTTAAGGCCGCCTCCCTGTCTTCCTGGCCCTGCACTGCTCCTGGAAGTGGCCTGCATGTCCCTGTGTGGCTTCAGGAGTGGGCCCAGGGAGCCCCAAGCACTGCCTAAAATCTCCCAGTTTGGCTTCAGTAGCCTCCAGGAGATAGACCCAGACTCTGGAAGACTCTCGAGGAAACCGGGATTGTTGGCAGCCCTATTTGGAACCCTGCGAGTCAACTGCGGTTGTGATATGGAGGGAGAATGTAGGAGAGAAATCTTGGTTGACAAAGGAAGTTCTACACCTAATCTGCATTTGTGAGAGAGTTTCTGAGAAATTTATCAAACTAGAAAATTGGCAAAATAATTATGTAATAGTTTAATACTTGACGCCTTTTTCAGCAGTTTTTTTATTTCTGCATGCTTATAATGTCATAATATTGGTAAATAATTACTTTGTGATTAGTTGTGGAATTTATACCAGTTTTTTGTTTAATCTCTTGGGCCATATTCAACTTTCCTCTCTTGCATAAACTCTACTGAAAACAATGTGGCTTTTGTGGGCTAGCTAAAGGCTGGAGAAATGGTCTGAAGTAAATAGGAAGAAATTCAATAAGGACAAATGCAAAGTACTCCACTCAGGAAGGAACAATCACTTGCACGCATACAAAATGGGAAATGACTGGCTAGGAAGGAGTACTGCAGAAAGGGATCTGGAGATCATAGTGGATCACAAGCTAAATATGAGTTAACAATATAACACTGTTGTAAAAAAAGGAAAACATAATTTGAGGATATATTAGCAGAAATGCTGTAAGCAAGACACAAGAAGTCATTCTTCTGCTCTACTCTGCTCTGATTGGGCCTCAGATGGAGTATTATGTCTGGTTCTGGGTGCCACATTTCAGGAAAGATGTGGAAAAATTGGAGAAAGTCCAAAGAAGAACAATAAAAATGATTAAAGGTCTAGGAAACATGACCTATGCGGAAAGATTGAAAAAACTGTGTGGCGAAGAGAAGACTGAGGGGGGACATAGCAGTTTTCAAGTACACAGAAGGTTGTTTCAAGGAGGAGGGAGAAAAACATGTTCATAACCTCTGGGGATGGGGACAAGAAGCATTGGTTAGGTTGGACATTAGGAAATACTTCCTAACTGTCAGAGTAGTTAAAAACTGGAATAAATTGCCTAGGGAGGTTGTGGAATCTCCATCACTGGAGATTTTAAAGAGCAGGTTAGAGAAACACCTGTCAGGATTGGTCTAATAATACAGTCCTGCCATGCGTGCAGGGGACCTGACTAGATGACCTCTCAAGGTCACTTCTAGTCCTATGATTCTGTGCTGATCTGGTGAATCACAATTTGTGGAGGAGAAATTAATCTAGTCAGCTCAATTGTTTATAAAAATGGATGTACCTTCTCTTATAACTTATAAACAATTCCATATTTTGGAGACTTTGCAAGACAGAACAAAATCACTAATTTGAAACAAATTGTTGTAGTACAGCACATCAAAGAACAAGGCTATGGAATTCCAAAGAGGTTCTAGTTTCCACATGAAATAATTAAGGGCAAGTAAGATCATATTTTTGAATTAAATAAATGTTTACATTGGGTATTATCAATGTTATTCAGGCTCACAGCTGCATCTTTAAGATTTGGAGAGCTCAGCAATGTTTTCTGGGGAAAAAAGAGATCTGTCTTTTAATCTCTGAGCCAAATTCAGAGGAGATGTAAATGGAAATAAATTCCATGTGCATAAACTAAATTGCACTGATTTAACTTTTATGTGCCAGGGAAGTGGAAGTAGGTTAACAGTATTTTGTAGAAACAAGAGAAGGGAAATAAGAGGAGACATAAGTTGAATTACACTCAGGGATTTTCTATATCCAATTACATTTTTATTGTTATTTGCCATGTTGGTCCCTGGATATTAGAGAGAACAGGTGGGTGAGGTAATATCTTTTATTCGACCAACTTCTGTTGGTGAGAGACAAGATTTTGAGCTTACAGAGCTCTTCTTCTTCAGCCAAAAGCTTAATAAAAATGAGAAAGGAAAACAACACGTGACCATTTGGACTGAAATTACTCAGTTTTATGCAACCATTTGATCAAGCTGAAAGAGTAAAATTATAGGTAACATATTAAATATTTATTTGCCTAAAATATAAGGCAATCAATGTTACTAAAGCTGGTCAGAAAATGTCTTTTCCCAGTATAAATGTCAATTCTTCAGTGAAAAATTTAAGTCCTAAAATTTCTGCAGAAATTTGTTTTGGAAATATTGCCACAGTGCCTCATGGGAGTTGTGTTCAGGTACCAAATGCACTTGTACTCCTCTATAGGCTGAGCTCCCTGGCTGGACTACATCTCCCAGGATGCATCACAGTCTCACCTCTTGGTGAGGGGAGGCAGTGCATCATGAGGATCCTAGTGTCTTGGGATGCACTGTGACCCAAGTCCAGCCCATAGAGAAGACTATGGATGTGAGGTAACCAAAGTACAACATCCATGAGGCATTGCAGCAGCATATCCAAATCTAAAAATGTTGAGTTTCCATTCAAAAAGGCATTAGAGTTTATTGCTACAACTGAAATTTTCCTCAGGAGACGTGTCTCAACATTTTGTTAAATGACAACCACTATTTACTAATTTTTTTTAACATTTTTCATGGAAAATTTGTGACCAGCCCTCATTGTTACATCTAATGTACCTATTCTCTACCACAACCGCGAATATTAACTTTTATTCTTAGTTTTTCCAACTCTAGGATTACTACTGTCTGCATTTGCTTGACCATGAAAGCTGCCCTGGGAGGTCTATTAGGCTTGTGTGTCTCTCTGAATCAGAGAACAATTCAGTGTAAGGAAAAATTGCGGAAGGGTGGCAGACCACAAGACTGAAACTGCTTCCAGGCTGCACAATTACTTAATCCTGCTTCAATACCAGGGATCATCTGGATGACCTCTTGAGGTCCCTATCAGTCCTCCATTTCAATAAAACTTGCCCACAGGCCACATGTAGCTCCTGAAATACACCACTGCACTTAAAGGTTTATTTTCACTCATTTTCTTCATATGATCTAGGCAAAGTCTGCCAATTAGAAATAAAGCACTGGAAGTTTAGAGGAAAAATTAATTTGTAATTCAAATAAATTGATCTCATTTCACGTTAAAAATTTGTTTAACTAACATACTCTGCATAAAATGGTGTGTGGTTTTCATAGTATGATGAGGCATTATCTTGTGGGTCTGAAAGAATGTATTGTTTTGTGGTTAATTTAACAAGATACCACATGATGCATTGCAAAATCTCACAGAAGCCAAGGAAATTTTAAAAGTTGTGTTCTTGCAACAGATAAGATAATGTAAAATGAGAGCAGTAAAAGATAAAATTCCATAACTTTAGCTAGAGAGTATTTTAAACATGCTAAAAAATAGACAGCATGACCAACACAATAGGCCTGTACTTCTAAGCAACTGTTTAACTGTCATCTAGGAAATGAACTCAATTGGGAATAAAGGATGTACTTAAGAAAAAATAAATGACAAACCTTGGTTTGCTGAATTGCATAAAGTAACATTCTCAATCTGCTTTTCAGTGCTCCTCTATGTTGCAATAGAGGATGCGTTTGCTTTGCCCAGTTAGTTCCATTGCTAAATTATGGGCTATAAATCCCTTTACTCTAATTGTAACTAGAGAGAGAGAGATTTTTAATGTTGCATCAGCTGATTGTGAACTCTGTTACTATCAGCTTGCTTTCTACTACTGTATGGATCTTTTAAAAAAAATTCTTATTATTACTCGAGTTAGAAACTTTACAGTTTATAGAATATGTACATTAAAAACAGTTCAGAAGTTTCTCTCTTACAGAAATGCAATTCCTTTATTTGCAGAGATTGCTAGTAGTGTTAAGGTTAATATCAATAAGCCATTACAGACATTACATTCCTAAAGATTAATTTTTTTCTTGACACTAAATATAAGGCACTGTCTAGTTAATTGGCTTGATCCTTTTCAGACAGCCACAGTGATAGAGGTCTGCCTCTAGCTGGGTGAGCAGGGCGACTTTGGGACATATCAAAGCTGTTCTGAGATGGGCTGGCAGATAGTGCTTGAGAAGAGTCATCTTTAATTTCTTTCCCAAGGAATCTAGGCCCTCAAATTCCACTGGTCCTGGGAACTTCACACTTTAGGCTTCTTGAACAGCACTACACAATGCTGCCACCCAATCACAGGCTCCCCATAGGTAGAGTAAGTGTGCAGCTGAGAAAAACTGTCTCAGTGTTGGAACCTTCTTGTAATTCCTTGACTTAATGCTTGTTGACCCTAATTGTGATCCCATTACTGGAAACCACTGCTGTCAAGCTAGACTCCATTCTTCTTTCTGCATTATCTATTATCTGGGGAAATGGAGTTGGGGCTTAGGGACACGTGATGCTCAGTGGTTATCTCCTCCCCTTGTTAACTTACTGGTTTTGTTTACCTTCTATGTAAATACATTCCCATTGTGTTTTAATGTACCTTGCTGAGCCACATTTCTTTGTCTAAGGTGAGGTAACTTCAATGTTGCCCGGCAGACTCACTTCAAGAATATAATTTCCAATATGGTGAAATGATGAATGGTTTTGATTACTCTGAATGAAATAGTTCTGCCTAGAAACTCTGTTTACTCTTAGTTTACTAATCCTGTTCATTTTATTCTCTGTCCCTAATGCAAGTCTCTTCACATTCTGAAAACTCTTTCAAACATTTTCATCCTTGCTAGTTTAAACCTGAAGTGAGTCTAAATGTGCTGGAAGCAAAATCTAAATACTGAAGATTGATTCTTACATCGGATACCTTCAAAGATGCTGATGAAAATAGCTGGATAGTGAACACTCTGCGCAATTGGCTAATGTTCGTTGCATTCTTCCTTTTTTGGGTGAAGTAGAAACACCAAGGCTCAGTGAGACAACGTAATCTCCCGATTTAGAAACATGAAATACCTTCTGGATAAGTCAAGTGTTTTCCATGTTTGTTGAAGAGAAGGCTGAACTCTTTAAGGAGTTTCACACCCACTCAAGTTTCAGACTGAAGTATTCTCACAGATAAGAGTTAAAACAGCAAGGGGTTTCTTTCTGGCCTGCCTGTCCGGGGCCATAGTCAGAATACGAGATACTCCGTGTGATTGCATTACCATCTGCATTTGGGAAAGCAGTAGCCAGAAAGTGAGGAAGAAAGTATAAATGAGTTGAACCCACCTTTGCCTGCTTATTCCTAATCTTTTTCACTTTAAAAGGGCCATTTTCACCTAGAACACCTATTATGACACATTTACAGCTGAGATAAATAGCTCATACACTTACTTCCCCCAGCTCCCCAGTTTTCTAAACAAATATAAAATGCGCACTGAATTTAATCAGGGCGTTAGCAAAAATAATGTCAGAAATAATCCCCATCACTTTATGAACATGTTGCAGGACTACCTCTGTCCCCTCTCTGATCTCTGTAGGTGTGTCTCGACTGCAATAAAAAGTCTCAGCACCAAGTCTCAGAGCTTGGGTCAGTTGACTCAGGCTCAAGGCGCTATAAAATCACAGTGTAGACGTTAGAGCTTAGGATGGAACCTGGGCTAGGAAAACCAGTGAGGGGGATGAATCTCAGAGGCTATGCTCCAACAGAGCTCAAGCATCTACACTGCAATTTTATAACCCCACAGTGTGAGTTCCGAGGCCCACATCAACAGACCTGAATCAGCCTTGGCTGTGCTGCAGGTCTTCTATTGCGGTGTACACGTATCCTCTGAGCATGGGCCTCAGGAGTCAGGTCTCCTGCCTTTAACTCTCCTTGGGTGGAACCATGTGCTTCTCCCACTCTTAGGCTCTGGACTAAAGTGCCATGTGCATCAAGCTGGTTCAACTGGGTTCAGCGCCTGCGGTTCTTCCCTTTGGGGATCTGTGGTCAGTGGTGAATATAAAGATGAGACAGCCTTCTTAAACCCCAACATGGTTTAAATGTCATGGTAGAGCTAAAGCATGATTGAAGAAACAGGATTTTAAAATAGGATTGATATGCATATGGAGAGTTTGCTACCTAAACCCTGTCATGGTGGACCAGGCAGGTTGAGCTTCTTCAGACATCCCAGCCGGCCCGGGGAGTCAGCCTGAACAACTTCTCAGCAACAATTGTTTCACCTGGAATGGGAGGGTTACTTTTGATTGATAGCTGAATTTCTCTTTCTTCTGAGTTCCCGGGCTTTTCAGCCATCCATCCAAAATCAATTTGTTGACCTCAGATGGAGGGCAAGCCATTGTGGGGTATTAAATTGGATAGTCCTCTTTTTGAGAGGTTTGTCCTCTGTCTGGTACTGGTACGTATGAGGTCATGCTGGTGGGGTGGAATCAGACCAGGGATATGCCCGTGCTGTATCCCAAAATACAGGAATAGCTGGTATTCTGGGGAAGTATGAGTGGCCACCTTACAAGTCTCTCTACTCAGGGCCAGTGGGTCTTCCATTGTTCTGTATTAACCCCAATGTGTTCACTGAAGGGTGTCTTATCTTAAGTCATTGTTTATCTTCCTGCTTGTTTCCCAGAAACACTGCTGATTTATCTTAACATATAGTAAACAGCCCAATAACCAGGTTACATACAATATTCATAAATGATTACTGAGCAGATCTACATGTGTCAGACACCTGAAATCTACTGGGGTACCATTGGTCATCTTAACTTTTTAAAAAAACTTTCAAACAAATACTTGATGTACAGCCAAGATGTGATGTCAAGGATATCTGATGTGATGAAAATAATAACTCAGAAATAAACAAATGAACAAAAATGTAAGGGTGAATTACCTAGCACTGTTTAAAGGAATTCTAGACGGCAGCTGTCAAAAGTTGGAGACCTGGGATGATTTTTTTCTCCATCACAAATCACCAAAATAAGTAAGATCAGTTGTGTTACCATTCCAGTGAGTAGTCCCATTCAAGTCAATTGAAAAATAGTGATTTACATCCAGGGATGATCTGTCCAACTGTGTACAATTAATGTTAATATTGGAACACACCCCAAACGTCTTTGTTCTCGCATTGATCCTGAAGAGCCTCATGTAAGTGATGGTCAGAAAGACAGTCTCGGTGCTTTCCTGAATATAGTAATTGTTCCCTGCCAGTACCCTCATGAATATAGCAACTCCAAATAGAATGGGAAGGAACATAAAGAAGCTAGGGTCATGTTCCCATACCCTGCACTATCCAGGCTTGGAGGACAAGAGCATGCTCACCCTTGCTAGGCTGCGGTACAGCGATTGCTCCTTAAGAGTCACAATACCCTCTAATTAGAGCTAGTTGGGTTATCTTGCCCCCTAAGGAAAATTTCAGTGACTGTGGTAAGGCTGGAAGGGAAACGTCTTTGTCAAAGCATTCCATGGAAAATTTCAACTTTTTAGTGGAAAACTGTAAGCTCTTATTGGCCAGGAATGTCTCACTCTGTGTATTGGCATCTGTAGGAGGTAATCCTTGTTAAGGCCTCTATTTATATTACAGTAATGTCTAATAATAGTATGCCATCAGGACATCTGCAGCTGCAGAATGCCTCCAGCGCAGACCTGTCCTGTTTTAAATGCCTATGCATTTGATATATGCTAGAGAACACTAGTAATTTTGATACACAACACACTTAGTAATATATCTTAATCTGTTTTCCAATTACAAGTACTTTAGTTCATGCTGAGAGGTACCTTACCACAGCAGGTGGGTTACAGTGCAGCATGCTGGTATGCACTGCAATTCACACCCCTGTACTCTGAATGGTGGGACCATGCAGATGTAGTCTTAGTCACACATTATCATGTTTCTTAGCAGCAGGTATAAGACCTCATTGATGGATAATTTCCACCTTTATCAAATTTTAAAACTAAACTAAACTATTAAAATTTCCCCCAGAAAATTAAATCTTGATGTTCTGGACCAAGATGAAAAAGGTGGAATTTGTGAGAAAGAAACATACAGTTTACTCTCAGGCCCTGAGGCAGACTGCAAGTACTGGGGATGCCCAGCAATTCCAAATATTAGGCAGGCCTGCTCATGGCATCTAACACAACCTGTATAGAGGTTCAGGAATTCTGTGTATTCAGCACAGAAAATTTGACACTTACTCTCTTAGGCTTGTGTGAATCACATTTGCTATAGTTGGACTATAATTTTAGACATTCAGGGTTAAATATTCAAAAGGTAGAGGCCACATACTTATAAATGATCATGAGAAGGTTCAGCTATGTTTGTGTGCATGATCTGCCCACACAGATGAGTTAATAAACACACACACAAGATGCGTAACGAGCAATTTGTGGATGTCTTTTCCTGATTTGCAGTTAAATTGTATTAATCACGTGTGCAATCACTGATGCCTCTTGGTGAGGGGTTGTTTTGTTTTTGGCATGGAGCTTGGTCTGCCACAAGTAACTTAAGTGCCTCAAAGATAACTGCACTAAGGATGGACTTAGTGCTCTGAAAGGACAAATTGTTGAGCACCTCTAGCAACTTTGTTACATAGGCTTTTCCCAGTGTAGGTGACAGGAGATCAGTGCATCTGCTCCTAAATGATGTCTTGTAAACCCAAGGTAAGGCAGTCACAGAGAGTGTGTCACTTGGTGAAATTGAGAAAAATAACTTTTCTTCCAAGGCCTAGTGGTTGTTGTTGTCGTGTTTTTTATCCTGATCTCCACTATAATACTTCCTACTAAGACGCATGAGAAAGGGATCTTGGTACTAAAGTCATAGAAGCAGATATGCTGATAATGTTGCATTGTTAAAAAAAAAAGATCCTAATTTAAGTCAGACATAAACCAAAACAAAGTCTATCAAGTCCTACCAAACAGCTAGATGCCACTAGCCTCCAAACATTCCAGAAAACTGTACAGAGGGGTGGGAACCTTGCCCAGGTATGATGATGAAGTCCAGACATGAGGATGCTTTGGGAGAATATAAGTAAGGGCATCAAAGAACGGACAGGTCTCTCCATCCCAGTAATCCCTAAAACATTTTTTTGCATTTCTACTTATCAGACAAGAAAGAGTGCTGTATGGTTGCATATGCTGCTGCTGCTCAGGAATTACTGGCCAGCAAAGGGAAGAAAGCCATGAAGAACTGGTCCAGGCAGAGTAGGATGGAAAGCTTCACTAGGCTGGCCAAAGAATTAGTAGGGGTACAACAGGGAATAATCCTGCATTGGCAGGCAGATGGACTAGATCATCTTGTAGGATTTTTCCATCTGTAACACCTCTGATGCTTTGATTCACAGCTGCAGAAATAATAAATACCCTGACTATATGTCTGGCTGTCTGCTTTCCACACCTGTGCAGAGAGACAAATCAGCTCTTGTCAAGTTGTAGAATCTCTTAAATCTTCTCCATATAAAAGGTGCAGCTCCCTCCTCCCTAAACTTAAAATTACTCTGACCCATTTTGCATAGTGAGGAAGGGAAAGAATACACCCAGGAATCAGAGAGGTAGCCGTGTTAGTCTGGAATTGCAGAAGTGACAAAGGGTCCTGTGGCACCTTAAAGACTAACTAAAGTATTGAAGCATAAGCTTTCATGGGCTAATACCCACTTCGTCGGATGCATGCAGTGCCCTCACAGACACACACACACACAGACAAACACACACCCCACGAAAGCTTATGCTTCAGTACTTTAGTTAGTCTTTAAGGTGCCACAGGACTCTTTGTTACCATTCCAATGCTTCACCACCCTCCTAGTGAAAAAGTTTTTCCTAATATCCAATCTAAGCCTTCCCAACTGCAACTTGAGACCATTACTCCTTGTTCTGTCATCTGCTCCCTCTTCCCTCCAGTACCTCCTGCCCACTGGCAGACCCCTCCGATCAGCACCTCCTGCTCCCTCCCATTGCCTGCTGCTGATCAGATGTTTTGTGGCATCAGGAGGCTGTGGCGGGTGGGGAGGGGGGATAGGATCAAGGGTGCAACACACTCGAGGGGAGGTAGAACTGGGTGGGGAAGAGCTGGGGTGGGGGCAGGAAGAGCTGTGGAAGAAGCAGGGTGGGAGCGGCGCGGGGATGGGAAGAAGTAGGGTGGCAGTGCAGCCTTGGGTAAAGGGGTGGAGTGGGGGGCAGCGTCTGGGCAGAGCTGGGTGTGGGAACCTTCCCCAGGAGATTAGAAGGAAACTCGGGGCTTATGTCCCAAGCCCTGCATCCCCCCACCATGAACAGCCCTGCTCAGGCATATAACTTGGGTATGATCTTCAATTCAGATCTCTCTCTAGGCCCTAACACATAGGCTGTATAAATAAAGTTTACAGATTCTTTCTGCATAACCCCTCTATGATATGTTTATCCATCCAGAATTAAAACTTTCATCCAGGTTCTCATAATCTTGCATCTCAGTTACTACAATGTCCTTCTCACTGTACTTGACAATTGCAATCTTACCCCATTTATATCCATTCAGAATTCTGCTGCAAAGATCATTTTCCTAGCCCATCACTTTGACCTTTTCCGTGTTCCTCCACTGGCTTTCCCTTCTCTATTGCTTATATGGCCTATACCTACCCTACCTATCATCTCTCAACCAGCATTGAAAGGATGATTCCCATCTCTATTAGGCCCACAATGCCAATTTTGCATCAATCTGTTGTCTCTTATCCTATTCTTAGACTCCAAGCTTTTGGGGGCAGGGACCAGTGGCTTGTTCTATGGCACAATAGCACAGTGAGATGCTGCTCCATGATGCAAGGTGCTATGGTAATAAAACGAATAAATAATAATTGAGTCTGGTGTATCTGCTGCACTAGTGGCTAAAACTGGGTACTTCAAAGAGAGGTGTAAAACTCTAGGTCACTGTGCAGCAGTACATTATGGAGGGAGATGTCTCTTTGTGATCCCGGCTGTCATGATCAGCTTATGCAGGAAAACCTAAGAATTGATGGCATTTATAGCTTGTAGTGTGAGTGCAGATGCTCTTCACTGGAGTTATACATTCTTTTATAAAGGTTATTTTTTTTTAGTAAGTCACAAATCCATAAAATCAGCTCTGTGGTATTAAGTGAATGCCAGATAAAGCAAACAGAAAAGAAATATTGAAGTCTTTTATAGCATAAGGAATAAACTATTTGACTGTAAAGGAGACTGGTAGGGATTCAATACAATGAACCAAAGAACATATCACTGGGTTTGTTTAATTACTGTACTGAGTCCTTGGTGATACAATCTCATCTTGATGGGCTCTCACGCAACGTTTATGACCACCTTTGTCACAGAAATTATGCTTTTCACTCTCCTTTAGAACTTGTATGTGAAACTTACCCATTACATAGAGCAGAAGCACAAGACCTATGCCCAACTGAAATCTGATTTAGAGCTAAAATGCTCAAAAAGTTGACATTTCAACCAATTTTTGGTCAAATATTCAACTTTTTGCCAAAATACTCTTGAAATTTTTGACAAATTTTCATGTTTTTTGACAATTGCAAAATTCATTGAAATTTTGACTTTTTAAAAAATTCCAAAAGTTTGAAAAAACAGTAGAAAATTTTGAAAGTTTCCAGTGAAACTTTTTACTATTGGTTTGTGTGGGCAGGAGAGAAGCGGTTTCTGATCAGTTCTCAACCAGTTTTCCAGACTTAGTTTATGTATTCGTGATCTATAGGTCTAGAGCTAGCCCTGTAGCAAAGTGAATTTCAGCCTATAAGAGTATGTGGGGCGGGAGGGAAGGGTCTGGCTTATTTAAATATGCCAGTGATGATGGACCATACTGTACTCACAGTTCTATGATGACTCATTACTATCATACAACATTTAATCTATTATCCTATGACTGTTCTGCTTTATAGTTTTGATTTCACTTCAACTGTGTGAAACTATGGAAGTAAAATAAACAAAATGTAAGGGAGGAAGAAAGCTTATGAGTCAATGTGCTCCAGTGATTGGAGTGGAGAAATGGGGATCAAGTCATTTTTATTATCCACTAGCGAAAATACCCGGCGTTGCTCGGATCAATCGGAGGTGGGGAGGGGGCAGACAGCTGAGCGAGTGCGGGGTCTGTTGGATGGGGGGCAGAGAGCAAACCTGACACCCCCACCTTACCCCCCCTGACCAAACCCGACACCCCCACCTCACTTACCCCTCGACCAACCCCGACTCACATTTTCACCCCCCCATCCAAACCCAACACCCCCACGTCACCCCCCTACCAACCCCAACACCCCCTGACCAACACCCACACCTCACCCCCCATAGACCAAACCTGACACACCCACCTCACTTTCCCCCCCAACCAAACCCGACACCCCTACCTACCACCACAAACAAACCCGACACCCACACCTCACTTACCCCTCGACCAACCCCAACCCCCCTCCTCATCCCCCCACCAAACCCAACACCCCCTGACCAACCCCAACCCCCACACCTCACCCCTCACCCACCGACACCTTCCCACCCCCCCAGACCAAACCCAACACCCCCGGCTCACTCCCCCGACCAAAACCGACACCCCCCACCTCACCCCCGACCAAATCCGACACCCCTACCTCACTTACCTTCTGACCAAACCCAACTTGGGTCCGTCGGAGGGGTGAGGGGACAGAGAGCTGAGGGATTCTGGGGTTCCATCGGAGGGGGGAGGGGGCAGAGAGCTGAGGGATTCCGGGGTTCCGTCGGAGGGGGGAGGGGGCAGAGAGCTGAGGGATTCTGGGGTTCCGTTGGAGGGGGGAGGGGGCACAGATCTGAGGGATTCCTGGGTTCCATTGGAGGGGGGAGGGGCAGAGAGCTGAGCAAGTGCGGTGTCTGTTGGAGGGGGTATTATGACATCATAACAACATAGCTGCCCAGCTGATGTGATTGGCCTTTAAAGAATTTCACCCCTGGGGGGCGTCAGAGGTGAGATTTGAAAAATTTTCGACTCTTACGGTCATTAGGACCCCAAGACCTCTAACTGTACCAAATTTCAAGTCTCTAGCTCAAACGGTGTGGAAGGCGTAAGCGCACGTACATACACCCATACATACATACACGCATACACCATTTGACTTTTATATATATATAGGTTATCGATTTGCTGTGAGATCATGGAAGTCACTTAGGCCAACGTTTACAAATGGGTATGTGTGAAATTAGTGACAAAGGACCATGACAAAGGGCTGGTCAAGTGTGTATTTGTTTCAAAGAAACTTTCATTGAAAAAGTTTTTCGTGTCCAGAATGAAATCTCTACCTGGATGGACAGATTAATGGTGTCCTTTCTGCCTCTCCTGCCCCTCCCTCTCCACCCCATACATACACTTTAGTGGAACCATTCATGTGCTTAAAGCTATATAGGATCAGGTCCCATGAACAGAATTTGGCCTTCAGAATGGAAAGTAACTGGGGACAGAATGCTCAAAAGGAATTAGGCTCCTAACTTCCTCTTGGGAGTTACACGCTGCAATAACTCCTTTTGAATATTAAGTCCTGGAGGATTTGCAACATATGTCAAATTTTATGATAGTGATCACGTACTGGTCAAATGCCCACCAGAGGTGAGAAAGAGCTGGGGTGGCCTAGTGGATAGCACTGAAATCGGACTTATGTTCTACTCCTAGTTTTGCCTCTTGCTTTCTGGGTGGTCTTGGCAAGTCACTTCATCTCTCTGATCCTGTTTTCTCATATGAATATAGGGATAATGATACCAGTCACCTATGTAAAGTGCTATGAGATCTGTTCATGATAATATCTAGGTATTAGTACAATATTTATTATTAAACATTTTCCTCTAATTAAATATTTTCAGTAAGTAGAAATAGAAGACATTTTGTGAATGTTTCGTATGGTGAATTTTTGCCATTTTCATCAAATAATTTATTAGACAATATATTTTGTAGTAGTTCACCAGCTTTATAGCTAGTCATAGCATCATCTGGCAAATAATAGCAACATTTATTCAATAATTCATTTTCTAAATATTTTTTGAGTATTTAGCCAGTACTAATTGTAAATAGTTTTGAAAAAAATTCAAGCAGATTAACATACATAATACAAATCTTAATTAAATTATGATGCTATCCATTTTTGTTCTTTGTTGTCTTATTTTATTTTTTAAAAGGCATTTTTTTAAAGGGCTCTGTATAATGTCATCCTAAGAACTGCAGTAATACATTGGCACACTGGTAATCTTGTGAAAGTCAGTGGAATTCCCATTACACAAATGAGATTGCAATGAAATGGAATGAAAATCCAAGAAATAATGCAAACCATATTTCTTCATAAACTGCCTAATCTCTCTACAATAATGTTATACTATAGAATACTTTTTTAAAAAAAAGTCCATAGAGAATAACTTATGGAAAGTTTTTGATGGGATGTCATGTTGGTCTTTATGAAAAGGCAAAATGGAAAGTTCATAGGATAGATTTTAAGACCAGAAGGGACCACCACATCATCCTGCAAGCTAGGGGTGTGATTCCTCTGCTTGTGTATGCACACTTGTGCTAGCTCTGTTTAAGCTAGTGAGAATATAAGTAGCATTGTAGCATGGGTAACACCAGTGGAGTGGAGCTGAGCTGGGGCAAGTGCATGCCAACCAGTTTAAGGAGGGCTTGTATTCAGCATGGATTAGCCATGCCTCCATGCTAGCTCAATGAGAGTTAGTGCAAGTACATATACAAGAGCAGGGGAGTCACACCCTTATTTCATAGGGTAGACATAGACTATTAATTAAGTGACAAAGACTTAGATGATATTAGCAAGTGTCCTGTGCCCTATGCTGCAGAGGAAGCAAATAAAAAAATAACTAAATAAATTAAATAAAAGCCCATGGGCAGTACCAATCTGACTTGGGGGGAAATCTCTTCCCATCCCCGCCTCCCACAGCATGGGGGCCAGTAGACAGCCAAAGTTTACTCTTCTCAGGCCTAACCTAGGATCTAAGCGTGGGTATTCTAATTACTAACACCTTAACCATGCTAGCCTAGACGGGAAGGGTGAGAGAAATGGTTGTCCATAGACTGAGGCTGGCACACCGATTGAGCAAGACACAGAAACCATGCTGTGGCCTCATTCCTAAGATGGTGGTAACTGGGCTGACTGCAACTCATTAAAGCTTGCAAGTAATTATTAGGCAATGGAAACATGCAGCTAGGCCTTTTTTGTTTTATGCCTTTGCTCGGCATGCTTCATACCGTTGTTGTGAAGACAACTCCTCAAGTCATTGAGCTGCCACCGAAACGCCGTCACTGAAAGAAGCCGAGGGCCACCCCAATTACGGATGGTGAGCTGCCCTCTGGCTGTTTTTCAGTCACTTTAATCAGCTAGTTGGTCCCATGCTCCCAGATGGTTTGCAGGTGCCAAATTCATCTGGGCCTGTTTTATTATTATGTTGGGAAACAGGGCAGCTGGAGCCCAGAGACCCAGTCTAACTGTGGTTAATACCACATAGTAGCACTCAAAGAGGTAAAGGTAGCCAGAGTACCCCTAAGGGCCTAAATTGCAGCTTGTAACTATGACAATTTTATATCAGCATAATTATCCACATTTTTGTTTCACTGAAAACACATCTTCCTACTGACACGAGTGAGCCAACAATCACTCTTTATATCCTAGCCCTGCTAAAGGATGTATTTGATGATCTGTCAGGTCTGTACCAGGACCTCATTTCAGGCCTAAGTTACTTCTCCTTTCCACATTTTCAGCCATGTGTTTTCTTTCATGTTATTCTATATGTTCAGAAGACTATCCTCCATGCTTCCCCACAATTTCTATGTGCCAATTGTTCTTTTCTTTTAAATTCTTCTCTAAAAAAAGCTTCTTGAAGCTTTCCTACCCTGATTTCAACTCTAATAACATTTTCACACTGTGTAGGGCTGAAACAATATTTTTGCTTATTTCTATGTTTAGGCTTCTTCTGGCTTGACATGTCAGAGGGCATTGCCCATTGACTCATCTGGCTATGTTACTATGATGACACCTATTTCATGCACGATTATCTGCTACAGTTTTGGGGCTGGGGCATACCCGCTGAACTGTTTTGTTGATCCGTCTATAGAGGCAACGTTACTGATGGTCTGAATGAATGGACTCATTGGTGGCTGGTGGGACATCATTTTTTCTCTTATGACTATTAGTAGAGTTCCCCCTAAGTGCTAGCTCCCTTTTCTCATCTTCACAGATTACCTTGTTCTATAGATGACACGGTATAAGTGAACCGAGAGATGTGATGGGTAGAGTGCTGGTGACAGAGATTTTGTTCTGACCACTTGAGACAATGAGGTCTTTGGTAGCATAATTTTTGTGTGTGTGTATTTTTAATGGGGAGGGGGAAGCGGGGGGAGATGGGGGTTGCACATAGATGAAATTTTTCACAAGGTATATTACGTATAGACTTACCGTCAGTCTCAAGTACTCTTGCCATTGCAACTGTTTCTCTCACACATGTAATATGAGCCTTGAAAGAAGATTTCCCCAAACCTTCTCCCACACAGTGCTGTGAGGTTGCAATAGAACAAATGATCTTTATCTACATTCATTTTGTCTCTGAGGTAGTTTCTCTGTAGACCCCAGCATCATTTATATTAAGTAAAAATGTTATGGGAGATGTAGAGGGTTATTGGAAATGTGAGTTGTAATGGCTAATGTGTTGGGCAAGTAGGTGCAAGTGTGCACGCACAGATCAAATAGTGTTTTGTTTTTCTTAATTTAGAAGTGTTGAGAAGAAGACAGAATCTTGCTTTGACGGCTGGAAAAAAAAGTCAATAGAAAAGGTGTATATAGTACAGTTGGGTGTATACATTCTGTACTAAACTGAGCATTCAAAATGAATAGCACATTTTAGCTCCATTTAAGGCAATAAAAATGTTGATTAATGGGTCCCCCTTAATATAATGCATACCATATGTGTTGGTGTATAACCTAAAGTGGAATTAAATAAAACTACATACTTTAGGGACTAGGGAAGTTATTTGCTTGAAGGTATTAAAAAAAAACCACCTTGTGAGACACAGATACAAAAAATAAACACTTCTCCAAAGTAAGACTATTTGTTACCATTTTAAGAATTAGGTAAATTGGCAGGGAGGGGTGAATCGTCAAAGCAGAAAGCAGGGGGCAGCTGTGGTCTGGTTTTGCTCCTTCTCTCTCTCCCCTCTTGTGAAAAATATATTAGTCCCTCATCATTAACTCACCTAACTGGAATCATCTGTAAGCTCCTTCCAGATCCCCTCTTTCCCTCACAGGTCTCTCTCATCTTCTTGGAGGCAGGCAGAAGAGCAGAGGTCTCAAAGTTGCACTCCATGAACTCCTATCTCGAAAAACACACCAGGCTATGCAGTGTGACAGGGAGGCTGACCCAGCTGACTGTGGAAAATACAGTTGAGAGTTTTGGGGAAATGTGCTGATTCTGGCCATTTTGGGGGCAGCCTCCTCCCGTAGAACTCATATACATTAACACCTCACTTAATGTTGTAATTATGTTCCTGAAAATTGCAACTGTAAATGAAATGATGTTACGTAAATCCCATTTTCCTATTAGATTTAATGTAAATGTGGGGGTGGGGCGGGGAGGGAGGGAGGTAGGTTGGTTCCAAGGAAATTTTTGGGGGGCAGACAAAAGGAATTATATACTGTACAGTACTGTACTGTGGTTGGGAGGTGCCCCTGGCTTACCCCACACAGGCACAGCCCGCTTCAAGTAAGGACACTAGGCAACACATTTGTAGCAGCAGCGGCAGCTTCCCTGCAGAAGAACAGGCACCGACTTTGCCAGGGGATGCTCCACGCCCACCTCTTCCCGTCCCCACTCCACTTCAGGCCCATCTCTTCCCACCCCCCCACTCCACCTCCTCTCCGGAACACACCGTGTCCCTGTTCCCCCTCCCCCAAAAGTCCTAAGCACTGCCAAATAGCTGTTTGGAAGCAGGGGAAGCAGTGGGAGGGAGGAGGAGGTGGAGAAGAGGAACTTGTGCAATTCTCCCTTGTAAAGTCGCTGCTCTTCCACAGACTCTTACAAGCAGTGGACAGAGCAGGCAGCCAAATGACGTTAAAAGGGAGCATTGCACATCTTTAAGTGAGCATGTTCTCTAATTGAGCAGCGACGTAACTTTGAAACAACGTTAAGCGGGAGGACCTTAAGTGAGGAGTTACTGTACAGCCCTGGCTAGAGTTAAAGCCAAGGCATAAGTTAGTCAAAGTTAGTCGAGTTATGCTGATATACAACCACTGAGCATCTGGTCCCCAGTTTTAAAGGGCACCCAACATATTAAGTCACCATATAAATTCCTAGATAAAGATATTATATTAGTCCAGTAAGATTAAATGGTCTATCAGGTGCTGACAACATAACGACCCATGTCAGTCACTACTCAATTGACAAGGGACTGCTCTGGAGTGTTTTAGGGCCTGATCCTTAGCCCCATGAATTTAGTGGGTGACTTTCTGTTGACTTTTAGGAGCTATGGATTAAATACTTATAGAGTTGTGCTGCGAAAACCCTATGTAATGCCAACAGACACCTGTCATTGGTGGGTGGGATTAAACCTGGGATCTCTGGGACTTAGTGCATGAGCCTCTGCTGCATGAGCTTTACTGTATGAGCTTGTTAGCTAAGGCTATAGAGCAGATTCATTAAATTCTCTCTAAGTGGTCCTAGTGCGGGGTGGCCACATTGGGGTTCAGAATGGTGTGGAAGGCTGAGTAGGGAAGGCTGTGCCTCTCCAAACAGCCTGCCCCCCCCACTTCCCACCCCGACTGTCCCCCTCAGAACTCCCAACCCATCCAACACCCCCCCCCCCCCCGCTCCTTGTCTCCTGACTGCCCCTTCCCGAGACCCTCGCCACACTAACCACCACTCCTGGGACCCCACCCGCTATCTAAGCCTCCCCCCCTCCCCCCGCTCCTTGCTTGGCACCCTCAGCCTGGCACTCTAGGCCAGGACTGTGGGGCCCACAGCTCACTGCGCTCTGCCCGGTGTCACTGGCCCGCTCCCCCAGCCAGAGCTTGCAGGCCGGATAAAAATGGCCTGCGGGCTGTATGCGGCCTGCAGGCAGTAATTTGCCTACCCAGTCTTAGTGCCACTAGATGGGACAGAACACAACACCCAGGAGGTGTGTGGATTACACATACACATTAAGTTTAAGATAAAGTCCATATGCTAAGTGGGAAATAGAAAAAATCTACCTGTTTATATGAATGCATGTGTTTGTTTAGGCATCTTAAGAATATTTAGAATTTGCCCTATCACAAAAGGGTTTACTTACAAATAAAAAAGCATAATTCAGCCAGTTTTTTTAATGAGTATTTGTTTCAAAACAGAAGAAGAATAACACACTGAATGACTCCTCTTAAACCTTGGTTCTGCAGAATTAAGGCACCTTAATGGTTCTTTTTTTCCTTCTCAAATAGTTGCATTCCAACATTTGGCATACAAATATTGCAAATGGCAAATGACTTAAACATTTTATGAGTACAAAACTAGAGTTATAAAAATGACATAATTTACAGACAAATCCACATCAGTACCAGACATTAGCAAAGCTTATTCTGATATAAAAGCTTTCATATCAAGCCCAAATTGTTATGCTTGTTTCCATGCAGAGGTAACAGTTTGCATGCATTTTATTTATCCTTTATGCTTTAACAGTTCTAGGGCTCATTCTTACTTAAAATGTTATCCCGTTAGTATCGGAAGTTTTGTGTTTGCTATAGGATTCCTATAGGAATTATTTTTATTAATAGATGAAAATGTAGACAGCACAAACCTACACCAAATACATTTTAGGAAATTCATTTTTGATATTTTTAGAACATCCTTCAGCCATATTACCAGGAAGTGTTCAAATATGTAATGCAGAACTAGATGATACATTTAATATATGGTATAATTGTTAATTTTAAAAAGGTAATGTTGTTGGTGTCATAATGACATTAAAAACATGACAAAAGTTGACATAAAAATGCATGGTATTACTGAACCCAAAGTGCTAGGTTTATAGAGCTCTCCCTAGATTACCCATCATTAAGTCATCTTAAGTATATATTTCTAGAAATGATCTAATTTCATGTATTTTTTCTCATTTATAAGAAATAATAACATTTACATTCTGAAATGTTCCCTGCTCAGTTTGAGCCCAATTCTGTAAACACTTATTACCAAGCACAGGGTGAAATCCTGGCTTCATTGAAGCCAATAGGAGTTTTGCTATTGACTTCTCTGTGGCCAGCATTTCACCCTAAATAATGCTTACTACCAAGAGAGGTCTCATTTACTTTATTAGACTACTCATGCTAGTGGGCACTAAGCCCAATAGTGGATGTTTACACAATCAGACTCTTTGTGTGGGCTCATGGTTCAGTTTATACTTGATTAACAAATGACACATTCCTTTTGATTTTATTTCAAAAAACTTATTTTCCTCTCAAAGATCAAGCTATTCATTTTTAGTTCTGTGGACTCTATCTCACTGGAAAGCTCTAAGGATGAGCTAGCCTTGTCCTTCTCCGTGGTGTTCCTAGTGGCAAAACATAATAGGAGAAAGTTATTTGCAAATATAATGGATAGTCAATAGGTCAGCAAAGTATTCACAACATTAATTTGTGGTAAATCCTTCCTTGCTCCTGCAAATAGCCCAATGGAAGTCAACAGATCTGGCTTTGAACTTCATGGATGTCTACTCATTTGATAATAGGCTACACTAAAACCCTGGATCCAAATACCCCCAAACTCTGAGAATACTTGGAATCTAGACCTCTCTCAATCCCACATTTAGTCTTAGTGGGACAAATCCTGATGCCGTTACACAGTTATTATTTATTTCTTATGCCAGCAAAATTCTTAATGACTTTACCATATCAGTGCTGCAGGCTAAATGCAACCTAACTATCTTCCAGTGATACCCACCTGCTACACCAGTGAAAGCTAACGATGTTTCACAAACCCAGCTGAGGAGATCATTTAGAGACAATGGGCTTCCACTAGTGTAGCTAAGAGTATGACTGTCTTATCTTTGCTGCTGTTGCTGCCAACTCATGAGAAACAAAGTATCTAGCTTGACTTTCAGATGTCACTTTGAGTTGCAGGTCTGGCAGTTAGCAAAGTAAAAAGTATCCTTTTACTTGTCAAGCAACCAACATTGATACTGAATTCATGAAACACAATAAAGATGGAATCCCACAGTGCCATTTTTATAAAGCCTGGATTCAGAGTGGAAGGATTGGTTAATACCTTTTCAATATTCAACCGTTGTTTCAATAAATGAAATGTGCGACCCAGTTTATTCAGAGTACATAGTCCCTAGAAGTTGTTTTTCAGACATATTAGTGTTGTAAAAAAATTAATATTACCAACTCTGGCAAAAGAACACAGTGAGAAATGACTACCGTTCTTTTTACTGGAATTATTTTAGTTTCAGGAAAGGATTATTGTCTTTAAAATATCCTTAGAAAAAGTATAATATGAAAATGCTTGCTATCCTGTACCTTGAGCCTTTTTGGGTGGTTTTGGTTTCCTCACTGGTGCTTCTACAAAATAGAAATATTGCAGTCAGGAGTGATTTATAAATGAGTATTTGAATTAGAACTCATTCAACAGCTGATTTTAAACTCGTAGCTTAAAAAATGAAGTCAACGCTGTTGTAGGTATTTAATAAACTTGGGATTATTGATGACCTGAAACACAAAGGCTTGTACTAAAAACAAATAATAAAACATTGTCATTGTGTTCATTCTACAAATCATAACAAAAATCATCCTTTAAAAATACAGAATTATCCTTAACATGAGTTGGGATGGATTGTGCTGCTGGAAAGGGTAGCAAATTGATAACTTACTGATTTCAGAAGATAAATGTAAAACCTGTACTGTTTTTTATTTTATAGTTCTTGAAGGTGAACCATCCCTGAGATGCTAGTTGGAAATTCCAAATAACCATGTACAGTACAGTCAGTATTGTGATGCCGCAACACCATTGTATATACAATTCAGATTCCCAGAATTCCCTTCTTTTGAGGCTTACAGGAATGATGTAAATAATATGTTGCAGAGGCATCCTTGATTAATAGACATGTAG
This sequence comes from Sternotherus odoratus, assembly GCA_032164245.1. Lineage (NCBI taxonomy): Eukaryota > Metazoa > Chordata > Testudines > Kinosternidae > Sternotherus > Sternotherus odoratus. The sequence continues at coordinate 257,741,234 of JAVMKO010000001.1, read as the reverse complement.
GTGTTTTCCAAAATAGCCATTTGATCTCTGACTCTACAGGCATTTGCTAAATGTTGTGACCCACACATGTAGATTAGTACAAGAAAACATAAATATGAAAAATTCCATAGGAAGAAAAACAAATCTTCTCTGACATCTTCACAGCAGATCTTGCCACTGATATTAAATGCATGGAATGGCTGTTAATGTTAATAGGATTTCTGAACATGTAAGGGAGACCGAAATATTAGAGTCAAGATCCAATGATCTGAGTGGAGAATTTTCCCCTTAGAATCTATCAGACGACTAAGGCTGTATTTACTAATACATGAAGTTAATTAGCTTTGCATTTTTCTTTGTTTACCTTTACACTTTGATTTTTCAAGTCCTTTCACAATGAACAGCTGGCTACGCTAGTTTCTCGCACCTATCTACAGCCTTCACTTCTATCTTCACTGGATTACAAGCAAAGTAAAGTTTGAAGTTGTGCACTGAGGAGGAGAGCATCTCAGGCTCCCTATGTCACTTGAAAGTGTGGAAAATGTGGGCAGAAAATGACTGATTCAGACACATGGTCTTAAGGGGAAGTCTCACCATGCTATTCGGATCCCCTTGTAGGGACATATCCTTCCAGATGAGGTTGCTCAAAGTTACATTAGCTATTAGGCTCATAACCACTGGACATCTCTCTCACTGATGGAAGATCAGACCTCTCTGCCTTCTCTGTCTTGCTTATACACACAATGCTCCACATCTTTGTGTATGATTGAACCCAGAGTTTATTGCACACCATTATGCACTATATGTCCTATAAGTATCTATACCAGGCGTGGCCAAACTTACTGACCTGCTGAGCTGCATATGATAATCTTCAGATGTTCAAGAGCTGGGATGTGCCTGCTGGGGCTCCAGACCCTCGGGGTGCACCTGCCAGGGCTCAGGGCTGTGGGAAGGGGAGTCTTGGGACTCCAGCCCCATCAGAGGTGCCTGCCGGGGTTTGGGGCTCCCAGCTGGGGCTTGGGGCTTCAATCTTGCTTCTGATGAAGCCCTGAGCCCCCTTTCTCCCTGCTGGGCAGAAGCCCTGAGCTCCTCCAGCCCCAAGTTTTGTAGGTGGAGAATGGGGAGCTTTACAAGCCACAGTGTAACTGTAAAAGAGCCACATGCAACTTGCGAGCTATGATTTGGCCACCCCTGATCTATACAGATGTATCGTGAGTCCTGTAAACAGGGCCGGCGACAGGGGGGTACTATGGGTAGAGCTGTACCGGGCCCCCCGACTTTAGGGGGGGCCCGGTACAGCTCTACCCGTAGTCATCCGGCGTGGCTCTCCCCCGGACGAGCGCCTGTCCCCGGCTGGAGCAGAGAGAGCAGAGAGCGCCCGGCCAGCGGCAGCGGCTCAGTCCGGGGGGGGTGGGGGGGAGAGGGAGGGAGCAGCAAGGGAGGCTCTCGCTGCTGCTCCCCGGCTCTCCGCTCTCTGCTGCCAGAGGGGGGGGGGGGGCGGAGCGCCGGCTGGGCTGGGGAGGGGGGGCGGCTGGGCTGGGGAGCCCCCAGCCGCTGTCAGCTGGGGGGGGGGGGCGCCGGCTCGGCTGGGGGCCCCCCAGCCGCTGTCAGCTGGGGGGGGCGGCGGGGCTGGTGGGGGGGGGCCGGCTGGGCTGGGGGCCCCCCAGCCGCTGTCAGCTGGGGGGGGAGTGCCGGCTGGGCTGGGGGCTCCCCAGCCGCTGTCAGCTGGGGGGGGGTGGCGCCGGCTGGGCTGCGGGGGGGCTGGCTGGGCTGGGGACTTTCCCAGCCGCTGTCAGCTGGGGGGGGGGGGCGGCTGGGCTGGGGGGGGTGACTGGGCTGGGGGGGGCAGCCGATGTCGGCTGGGCTGGGGGGCCCCGGCTGGGCTGGGGGGGCCCCCAAACTATTAGAGTAGGGGACCCCCAAATTTCTGTCGCCGGCCCTGCCTATAAATGCAAATACCAGGCATTTTGAATAATTAAAATGTATGTAAAAAACAACCAACCAAACAATAAACCCCTGGTATATTGTAAATTTATCCTCTGAATTTCTTTCACATTTGTAAAAACCATTAAGTTGAAAATATAGTTGAAACGAGTTAATTTCTTGGTACTTCAAATAACATGAGAAACTTCATTAACCAGATGCTATATTTTTTTCTATGTATCCTATATATGGAATGTGAACAGTTAAGAAATAAACATAAGCGACCAATTTTGAATGATTAGAAATGCTCATTCAAAGAGGACACACACATTTACCACAAGAAATCACTGCTTTGTTTTAACTCACAGTAGGTAGTTAGATAAGCAACTTGCAGGTAACTGCATGTTAAACTAGAACATCTAAATTCAGGCCAGGCAAAAGCCAGGAATGTATTTGGTCCCCAAGAAGTTCATTGTATACTCCAATGAGTCTCAACCTTTTTAATACTGGGACCCCTCGGAACAATGGATGTTGGAACAAGGGGTGCTGCTACATCCCCTGGCTCAAAGTGGTTTCCATCATACACAGGGTTTACAGTTTGGTTTAATCACTCTTAGCATTCCCATTATACAAATTGTTCCAAAACCCCTAACTGGAACCTCCTTCTCATTTAACAATATGAGAAGGGAAGAATGGTTGCAATCCACCAACACCTGTTTATGTCCTCCCGTTCCCAGAGATTGTGATCCCACATTTAAGAACCCTAGCTTAATGGATGAACATTGAAACAGGAAACTAAAGTTACTGAGAACTTACATGTTCATCTCCTAGTGCTGCTCACAGAAGAGGCAGTAAGTTTATTGTGCTCATTTTTCAGTATTCTTGCCTAGATTTTGCAGCTAGACATTTTTCTTTGCCTACTATACATGGCAATTAATTTATTTAGGATAAGTTTTAAATGATTTGAAAGGATGCTCTGCAATCTCACCGTACGATCAAATCCTTAAAAAAAAATGACAAAACTCTTCCTGCTAAAACTGTAGTTTTAGAGCTAAACAACTTATGTGCACAGAGACTATAAAACCCCACCTGGGATGATCACTGCAGATGAAGATGATCTCAGTGCTATTGCATTGTTAGACAAACTAACCTTCCAGACGGAATTCCTTGATTTCTCTCTCGATAATCTGTGGCTCTCCCTCAATTACTTTAGTAACCTTGGTGTACTCAGTTCCAGCTATGATAAGCATTAAAAACAAATGCGTTAAATCTGCGATAGCATTTTTCAATAAGAAGGGTGCCTGGGCTGGACACATTTCATTCTGAGGGCATAGTGGTGAGCAGGATGCCACGTTATAAGCATCGTACAATCCCACCAATTTTCTCAGCCTTGACACTCGGGAGTCTCCTTTTCTAGGGCTGAACTCGGGCTTTGTTCCAGCAAAGACTGCCAAGTGAAGCAGGCTCTGCTAGATTATACATAATTTTATAACAGCCCATTGGAGAGCGTGTTGCTCTGCACAAAGGCAAGACATATATTTGTGACTGGACTCAGGTTTGTTCAAGAGCTTGGGGAATTCTCTGTTGTAAAACAGAAATGCTCTGACACAGTCAGCCGGGAGCCATCATCAGCATCATTACAGCAGCCACAATGCAGCATGTGTAGCTGCTCTTCTTGGCTAGAAGTACTGTACTGTGGTGTAAAAGACTGGATTAAAACATGGAAAAGTGTAGAGAAGACTAAAGAAAAACAGATAATCTGCTCATTACATAAAGCAAGAGGCTTTTACTAACCACCTTATGATAGCAAGGAGAAGAAAAGAATTCAAGAGATTATGTTGTATTACCCAATTTATTACTAATACTATATGTAGCACCATTATATAAATCTGTAGCATCATATATCTTTATGGATTAATTGTATTTAATTGCAGATCTTGACAATTTAGGGCAATAGCTAGATACTGAAGAGCTCCAAGGTGTCATGACGCTCTAGTTGACACTCTAATTCAAAACAGAAGAGCTTTGCAGACTCATTGGGGGTAAATTCTGCATTTTTGACTTCTGCACCCTCGACCCATAGACAGTGGAATTTAGTCCAAATCTTCTAATTTTTCCACTATATCTTCAGTACCTTTTCAACTTAATTTTGAAAAAGCTCTAACTGAATTTAATGCAGATAAAAGGTACAAGATGAGTAGCCCTGGAAACTTTACTGCTAATATGTGTCCTCTATATTCAGCAGTAACGCAAGCTTTCCCACACTGCCCTAATCACAGTGCCTTAAATCCTGACCTAGAGAAGCTGATGAGTAAAGATAATGCAGCAGTTCAGGCTCCATGACCAGCCCTTTGCTTGCCTGCTGAGACTACCAGTTAAGTTAAGGTAGACCAACCAGTGTTAACTGTGATGGTTTTACTTTATAAAAGAGCTGTATTCTGCAGACTGTACTAAATCCTTACTTAGGCAAATCTGTAAGGCCCAGACTTCAAAGGTATTTAGGTGCCTAATTCCAATGGGGAAGTTAGGCAACTAAATGCCTTTGAGAATCTGAGGCTAGTTGAATTTGTCTGTAGGATTAGGTCCAGGGTTGTTTGTGACCTACTTCACTGGCTTCCAAACTTGTCGTTAATAAAAAAGATGACAAGAAGAAATGGATTCAATTAATCTAAATCAGAGGTTTTACTGTCAAGAACCAGACAAATATCCTTGCGAGTTTATTAGTCAGGCCAATACTAAAATTCCCCAGAATACTTGAATTCTTTTTCACTGTCACTTTTGCTATTACAGGTAGTTGTTCTAATGTAGACAATAAACAGAAGACATTCCATATTTATAGATAAGGAATTAATTTCATATGCACAAATTTTTCTACATTTTTTCTACATCCATTGGTTATTTATTGCTGAAACTGTTAGAATACAGACAGAGGGAGAGAGAGAGAATCATTCCCAGGAATGCTGTACTTGAAGAGAATTAAAGTTAATATTTTGACCCACATTACCTGTCAGTATATAAAGAGAGATGCTAAACATGCCTTTGATTGTTAACTTGAGGGCAATGAATATTCATTTCTGGATAACAGAAAAGCATAATGGATTTGTCCTCTTGTAACACTTTCCATTTCATTAGCGTTTCTCAAAGTTAACGATTTCCTAGAAAAAAAGTTTGCAGCTAATGGAATAAATCTTCATTGCTCCCGTAGGTTTGAATTAGGTAACATTTTAAAGACTAAAAATCAAAAAAGCTTCTATTTGTTCAAGATCAATGTGAGTATGAAAATTGGTTGTCAAAGTCTGCCATTTTTAAGTTCAGGAGGCCTTTTGCTTTTTTTTTTTTTTAATGAGATTTATATTTCAACTAGATCAGCTAGGTCAATCTTTAAAATGTTAAAAGATCAAATTGTCTGAGAGAGGTTTCAAACACCAGAACCTGTTATGTAGAGGTTAGTTATCATACACTCACTAACCTCCCTGCAGGAGTCGTTTGATTTCTTCATCTTCAAGTAAATGACCTTCCCCTTCAATGAATTTGGTCACCTTGGTAACCTCTGAGATGATACATGTTTATGGCATAAAGTTGATTTACATAAGAAATTCAGAATTCTAAATTACATTACATTAAAGAACAAGCTGAATAACTACAAAAAACAATTATAAGTTCCTTGCCAAACATCTGGTTATCATCATGACAGAAAAGCAATAATTTTGATCAGTTCTCGATATAAATGAGCAGTCCCACTTAAAATGAATTGCTAATGAAGCAGAGATTGAGACAGATATCACTAATGGGTCTTTTGTAGTATGCCTTTTACAGCTCCTTCTGGGACTTATTTTCTTGTCTTGATGTGGAACTTGAGGTGTTGAAAAATAAAACTCTCTACTGCATTTCAAGCACATGTTTATTTTGATCCAAACAACCCTCAATGATGAGGTTCAGATTTCAAGGAACCCTACATCTTTATAATATATCAGATAAAATCCTCAGATCTGAGCACTCCTAAACTTTGAAGTGTTTAATCTCTAACTCTGAACGTAATAACATACCATACCATAAAAATGGCTGTACTGGATCAAACCAAGGTCCACCTAGGCCAGTATCCTGTCTACCGACAGTGGCCAATTCCAGGTGCCCCTGAGTGAGTGAACCTATCAGATAATGATCAAGTGATCTCTCTCCTGCCATCCATCACCAGCCTCTAACAAACGGAGGCTAGGAACACCATTCCTTACCCATTCTGGCTAATCCTAGCCATTAATGGACTTAACCTTCATGAATTTATCCAGTTTTCTTTTAAACCCTGTTATAGTCCTAGCCTTCACAACCTCCTCAGGCAAGAAGTTCCACAGGTTGACTGTGCACTGTGTGAAGAAGAACTTCCTTTTATTTGTTTTAAACCTGCTGCCCTTTAATTTCATTTGGTGGCCCCTAATTCTTATATTATGGGAACAAGTAAAGAACGTATTCACTTTCCCTACACCACTCATGATTTCATATACCTCTACCTCAGTCTCCTTAGTCTCCTCTTTTCCAAGCTGAGAAGGCCTGGCATCTTTAATCTCTCCTCATATGGGACCTGTTCAAAACCCCTAATCATTTTAGTTGCCCTTCTCTGAACCTTTTCTAATGCCAGTATATCTTTTTTGAGATGAGGAGCCCAAATATATATGCAGTATTCAAGATGTGGGCACACTATGGATTTATATAAGGGCAATAAGATATTCTCCATCTTATTCGCTCTCTCTTTTTTAATGATTCCTAACATCCTGTTTGCTTTTTGACTGCTGCAGCACACTACATAAACTATCCACAATGACTCCAAGATCTTTTTCCTGATTAGATATAGCTAAATTGGCCACCATAATATTGTATGTATAGTTGGAGTTATTTTTCCCAATGTGCATTACTTTATATTTATCCACATTAAATTTCATTTGCCATTTTGTTGCCCAATCACTTAGTTTTGTGAGATCTTTTTGAAGTTCTTCACAGTCTACTTTGGTCTTCAATATCCTGAGCAGTCTAGTATCATCTGTAAACTTTGCCACCTCACTGTTTACCCCTTTCACCAAACCATTTCTGAATAAGTTGAATAGGTTTGGTTCTAGGACTGACTCTTGGGGAACACCACTACTTACCCCTCTCCATTCTCACAATTTACCATTTATTCCTACCCTTTGTTTCCTGCCTTTTAACCAGTTCACAATCCATGAAAGGATATTCCCTCTTATCCCATGATAACTTAATTTATGTAAGAGCCTTTGGTGAGGAACCTTGTCAAAGGCTTTCTGAAAAACTAAGTACACTATGTGCACGTTTGTTGACCCCTTCAAGAACTCTAATAGATTAGTAAGACATGATTTCCCTTTACAGAAACCATGTTGACTTTTGCCCAACAATTTATGTTCTTCTATGAGCCTGACAATTTTATTCTTTACTATTGTTTTAACTAATTTGCCCGGTATTGACGTTAGACTTACCGGTCTGTAATTGTTGGGATCACCTATAGAGCCCATTTTAAAATATTGGCTTGGGCTCACCTTGCATATGTATATTTATTAAAATTATAAGATGCATAATTTTCAGTAATTAAATACCTGGATAGATCTCATGGTGCCTACATTTTTCTTTGAGAAGAAAAATACAAACCTTCTTCAATCAATTTCTTCAAATTTCCCTCCATATCTCCTCTACCACCCTCAGTAATTCGGGTATATTTAGTTTCAGGACCTGACACAAAGTTTAAAAGAGGCAGCATTGAAACAAAGACTACACTGTTGCATTTTAATGTATTTTTTCCTATCAAACATCTAGTACCCTGTTTCCCCGAAAGTAAGACATCCCCCGAAAATAAGACGTACTTCCAGTTTTGCCTCTCGCTGTAATATAATGTAATGTAATTTTGGGAGCAAAAATTAATATAAGACACTGTCTTATTTTCGGGGAAACACGGTATGTTTGTGTCTTTAACTGAAGCATCATGTCAAAATTATAATTAAAGATGAGCCCAGAATGCAATAGTGAGATCTCCCCCCTCCCTCCCAAGGTACTTACATAGATTCCTAAGAGCCTCAATTCCATTTCCAAAATGGGAATTCAAAGCCTAATTCACCTAAGTGCTTCTGAAACATTTTACCCACCATGCCTATAATTTTTTTAATTAATGGTTTATTTTGCATTAATTTATTTTCAATGCTAGTAATACATTACTTGCTAATAAACCGGACCCTTGCTAGAACGTGGGATTTGGGATCCATGCCAAGTCCTGCATTCTAGCAGGGACCACATTACAATGAAACTTAATGACCATTACTAAATTTGGGATCCACGACCACATTCTATTGGAATTCATGTTATATAGATGAGCGTTCTAGTGAGGGTTTGGTGTATTAAAATTTTAAATTGAATGTTGGAGATGTTGCCACCTTCCCAAATTTTGCTTTATTTGAAATACTGATACAATTATCCTTTCCATAGCAGCAATGTGATTTTTTTTTATTCTTTTTCCTCAGAAATCTTCTTATCTGGAAAACAGGACCATTTAAAAATACTAATGATACTAATAATTAATAATAAAAACCCACCATGGCATACATTAGTGAAACGTTTGCAAAAGGAACTCCTTTTTGAGATATAGAAATGTGACGACTTTTGATACTTCTACATTGTGTTTAAAATATTGCAGACACTTTTGTGCACATCTGTGTACAATCCATAGCCAGGAGCTGGCCTTTCCCAGGAGTAGTAGGAAGGGCTTAAGAATTTAGGATGGCATTCACCTTTCTACAGAGTGCATCACAAGAGCCAGAGTGAGACTTCAGAAATGCATAGATCAGCCTGCTGCAGAAAGACAGTGTGAATAGAAAGGTGCTTCACAACGTTTACCTTGAATAATTCTCTCTTCTGTCACTTTTGTTTCAGTCACCTTCACTGGACGTCCATCAATAATTCTGGTGTATGTTTCAACAATAGGCTCTATAATGATATTTTAAAAATTAAAGATTTAATAAAGTGGGGAGGAATGTACTGGATATGTCATTTCGGTGATCCTGCTATCACAATGGAAAATAAATAAACTGGTAGAAAGAGGAACAGACTGGGACTCAAGAGCTCTGCCAATGACCTGCCTTTTTATCTACAGCAAGATATATTGTGCCTGTATTTCCTCTCTTCTACCCTTTATTTGAACTGATATTTGTTATCAGTGGTTCCCAGTCAAGCTGGAAGGGCATATCGAGTGGGGTCCTGCAGGGATCAGTCCTGGTTCTGGTTATGTTAAATATCTTCATAAATTATTGATATAATGGCTTAGAGAGTACACTTAAAGTTTGCGGATGATACCAAGCTGGGGTTGCAAGTGCTTTGGAGAATACGATTAAAATTCAAAATGATCTGGATGAACTGGAGAAATGGTCTGAAGTAAATAGGATGAAATTCAGTAAAGACAAATGAACAGTACTCCATTTAGGAAGGAACAGATATAACATGGGAAATGACTGCTTAGAAAGGAGTACTCAGAAAGGGATTTGAGAGTGGCTTGCAGGATAAATATGAGTCAACAGTGTAACACTGTTGCAAAATAAATGAACATCATTCTGGGATGTATTAGCAAGATGTTGTAAGCAAGACATGAGAAGTAATTCTTTTACTCTATTCCATGCTGATAAGATAAGATAGATAAAGTATTGTATCTAATTGCGTGCACCATCAGGAAAGATGTGGACAAACAGGAGAAAGTCCAGAGGAGAGCAACTAAAATGATTAAAAGTCTAGAAAAAATGACCTATAAGGAAAGATTGAAAAAACTGGGTTTGTTTGGCTGGAGAAGAGATGATTGAGGGGTACATAATAACAGTTTTCAAGTATATAAAAGTTTGTTACAAGGAGGAGGGCAAAAAATTATTCTTGTTAATCTCGGAGGACAGGAGAAGCAGCAGTGGACTTTAATTGCAGCAAGGGCAGTCATTAGGAAAAACTTCCTAACTGTCTGGGTAATTAAGCACTAGAAGAAATTGTCTAGGGAGATTGTGGAATCATCGTCATTGGAGATTTTTAAGAAGAGGTTAGACGAATACCTGTCAGGAACAGTCTAGTTATTACTTCTGCTTTGAGTACAGGGGGCTGGACCAGATGACCTATTGAGGTCTTTTCCATTCCTACGCTTCTAAGATTCATGTCTATATGAAAACATGTTCACTTTCTATCACATATCTACCCACTGCACTTTAGAAGCAGGACAACAGCTACCAAACACAATTAAATCGAGACAGATGGCAACCCAGCATGTAAAGTGCTGGAATCATAACATCAGATACAGTGTGTTTGGGAAGAGTTAGGCAAAATTTGTAACAAGTAGGAATGAAATGCTACTACATTTCCTGAATGAAATAATAAAATCAAATCTGATGACTCATAAAATGCACATGGCTCTTCATTGAAGTAAAACCTGACTTGGAACTATAAATCTTTCATAAGTACTTTGGCTAATAAAGTCTAGCCGCTAAACGTTTATTCACCTCCATGAATCACTTCAGTTACTGTCTCGCCTTCTTCAAGCATGCTCGTGCCTGGAAAACACATATATAATATTCAAACCAAATATGGCAGAAAAGGCATTAACAGCCTCCATACAAAAAATACAATATTCCATTGTGATTATTTATTGCTATAATAATACATTTGTATAATGCAAGAGGTTTATATGAAAAATAAGTGTATTCATTCATGAGAACAACTGTATAATCTTGCATTTTCTCTCTCATATCAGTTGGAGTCATAATATCCCTCAGGCTGTTATATATCAGGAATTTAAAGATTTGTTGACTAGCCCGTGCCCTGTCTATGGCAAAATCATCTCCGTGGAATCTGCCTTCCTGGGTATAAGTAGGGACACATCTCGTCTTTGGCATTGTCCCCACTCCTTGGAACCCTACAGATGCTTCTCCACCAGAGCTCTGTATGGAAAAAGCTCTGTGGAGATTTGAGAGGTGGGCTGGGGCAGAGGACGACTCCTGACTCTCTTCATGGCACTGTCTCCTGCTAACCACTTAGATACTCAGTTAGCTCTGCTTCAATCAACCTTACCTCCTTGTAGGATCTCTCTGCAGCTGCCACTGTGCAGCCAATGGTAGCATAACTCAAGCAGAGCGATAGTGGAGGCCAATGGAGCAGCCTGTAGGGACTGGTGTGGTAGGGACACCTGTCAGTGCAGGTGGCTATTGTCTTTGCAGCTCCGGGGGTGAGGTGCCCATAGATCCTCATCCCAGTCAGTATTTTAAAACCATTTTACCCTGGCTACAATAAGAACACGTGATTTAGGACAGCAAAGAACCAGGCCCCAAAGTGTGATTCAGGGAGGCAGAGTTTGAGGGTCTGGCTCAGACTCATCTCTAATTGTAAGGCAGCAGTTGAGTATGACTAAGTTTAAAACACAACATCAGTGCAGTTTCTTTACAGCGTATTTTGGTGTTCCCGAGAGAGAGTGGTTTTGTACTCCCCCCCTTTTACTCTGTTTTCGGTGCTAATAGCAGGATAGAATCCTTAACCTTATTAGTTGACATTTATTGTACAATTCCTCTCTTTGTAACAGATATCAGGGGGTAGCCATGTTAGTCTGTATCCACAAAAACAACGAGGTGTCCGATGGCACCTTAAAGACTAACAAGCTTATGCCCAAATAAAACTGTTAGAAGATATTTTAACAGTTTTTTAAAAAATGTTGACCTTCCATAGAAGTTGATTCCATGAGAAGGTTTTTTTCATGATTATTAATCAGGATTCACCTGACATTGTGTTTTCATACGAGTTGGTTTATTGTCAAGTGGTTAAAACAACAAAGTCCAGCCTTGCTGGACCTCCTATATGTTTGCAATAGGAGGTGATGCACAGGGTCCTAGATTAGCTTTGGCTAGTTAAATAACTAGCTAAATGAACCTCAATCTAGAGCACACTGGTGCATCACAAAACAGATAGCGCTATTAATAAATCCTACCTTGAGTAACCTTTTGAATTGTTGCACCACCAACTACTTTCGTGATTTTTCTACCTGTTTTTTCTGACAAACACACATACATATTTTAGTGACCACATCAATAACGGCTATGCTCAGTTGTTGCTGCTTTAAATTTAGAGGAATTTTTATATTTTAATTGAGAGCATATTAAACAAGTACATAATAACACAATGTAATAGAATTTAATCACATAAATCAATACAATTATTCATAAAATTATGTGGTGGTTTTAAAAACCCTGCTCCTTTTAACCTTAAGCTGCTTTGTTTTTTGTCAGGCTAGGCTCTAGCCGCTAGAGCAATTGAAATATATGGCACATAAAGAGTTGCATAAAGCAGTACTTTTCTGCTTAGTTCAGGATGCATAGCTCACCCTAGCCTGTGAAGAGACTTTGGAAGAGTATTTATTTTCACTAAATCTTCCTCTAGCACTATGATCTGTCTTTGACTTCCTGCCATAGCTAGAAAAAGTAACATTTTGGCAAGTTAGGGAGATATTTTAACAGCAGTTGCAGGCATTTGTGTCTTTTGGGGACCGCTGCAGCTGCTGCTGGCAAGCCATGAGAGTCAAAATTGGCCTCGCCAGGAGTGAGACTCACTGGTGAAACTATGGGAGGAGTCAGAATACCGGCAAGCAGAAAGCATGCACTGGGGTATAGCCAGAGGTAGGATTACTGCTTTGTCACCCGGTGATAGTTGGCAGGATGAAGTGACTAGTCAGTGCTCACTATTTGTACTGGTATTTCATCTTGCTTTGGTGAATGGTTCTGACCTGTGCATCAGACCGTACCAATTCACACCACTTCACATTGTCATTAACTGTGGAATCAGCAAGATCATGACAGTCATGTTGGGAAGAAACCCCCTCAACAACAATGGATAATAACCTTGATAGAAACATTACAAGTGTTTATTTAATCCCTTCTTTGCTGGGTTTGACTTCAGCAAATTCACTTTGGAACATTTCAGTGGGACATGGGGGCTTCCAAGTGATGGGCTGGGTGCCCAAGGAAGCAGCGGAGCTGTGTTTTGCCTAAAGCACCAAGTTCATGAGGCAGCATTTAAATGACTGAAGATTTTTTATTCTTTCATAGAATTTATCCAGTAGGGATGAGAGTCATGAGAGTTTCAAGAGTACCAGTGTTGGCTTCATTCTGCTTCTGATGAATTCAATGGGAATTTTACCTTGAAGTTCAGTAGTAGCAGACTTAGGTCAACACTGAATGCTTTTGAATATCCTTTCCAAGATTTCTATCCCACTTTCTTTGGTCCCACTGTCCATAGGTGTCAACTTGCTCCATACCCGGGGGTACTCAACCACCCTTCTGTCCAGGCTCACCCTTCCCCCAAGCCTCCTCTCCCACCTTGCCTCTTCCCACCCCCACTCCACCTCTTCTGCCAAGACCACACTGCCTCATCCCACTCCTGCCCCACCTCTTTCCACCACCTCTCCAGAGTGCTCCCCATCCTTGCTCCTTTCTTTCCCTCCCAGCTGTTCCGTGGTGTGCAGAAGGCACTGGGAGAGCAGAGGAAGAGTTGATCAGTGGGGCCACTGGCGGGCAGGAGGTGCTAGGGGTGGGATCTTGGCTGTCAGTGAGTACCCGCTAATTGTTTCCCATGGATGCTCCAGCCCTGGATCACCCATGGAGTTTGTGCTTATGCCAGTACCACTCCCACAGCCTGCAGCACAGGAAAGGAAATCACTCTTAAGCAGAGTGACCAGATGTCCCAATTTTATAAGGCCAGTCCCGATTTTGGGGTCTTTTTCTTATATAGGCTCCTATTACCTCCCACCCCCTGTTCTGATTTTTTCACATTTGCTGTCTGGTCACCCTACTCCTGAGAAATGGGGAAAGAAATGTTCTCCTACAATGTCTAAAGTAAATGGCTAGGACCAGCATAGTTATTAGTTGAAAAATGGACATCTATTTTTACGAAAACCCTGATGTTTTCACTTTGAACTGTTTAGAACAAATCCATTTTTTGTCCAATGTCCCATTTTAAAAAAGTTAAACAAAACACTATTGAACACAGCATTTGATTTTTGTCATTTACTGAAAACTGAGTAACGTTTTTGGTACTTAAAATAAGCCAACAAATCTTTGAAACAAGACACAATTTGTTTTGTTTTTGAAATTTAAATGCCAGCCATTTCCCATGACAAAAATTAGGTTTGAAAACAGGCCTTGTAAGAAAGATTTTTTTGTTCAAAAAAGTTTGGCCACTTGTAGTTGTTATATCAGTGATTCCAACAAGTGGAAACCTGGAATTGTTCTGTTCCTAAATTAATTATATGACATCAGTGTATTTAAAGCTGAAAAGGAGCCAGTTTTACCCTTTTTTCTCGTGATGGGCTGGAGGCTGCCTTCAATAAATGTAATATCTGGCTCCACTACAACGTCAGTTGCTGAAAGTTCAGAAAGTGGAACATGAAGCACAATGACATAAAAGTATCCAAACAAAGTTGTTCTTTTCTTATGATCTCTTTATAGTATGGCTCTTTCAGACTTGGTGTGGCTATACTGAATCAGGTACAATCAGTGTGAAGTACTGTATGCAAAAAAGGATTTTTTTAGACCTCCAGAGTAAGAACCTACTCAGTTCTAGCGATTAAGCTGTGACATGATACACGTTATACACAGAAGGAAACTATTCAACAGAAAAATCAACTAAATATATTAATAAGTTTTATTGTTTGTATATAGGGTGACCAGATGTCCTGATTTTTCACATTTGCTGTCTGGTCACCCTATCTGCATAGCACCAATAGTGTTCTCCGCTTGAGGATTATAGTGTTGGATTGCACAAATATGCCTTTTACCTTTGTTTGTATCTCCTGAAAAGATCAGCTCCATGGCAACAGAAAATAAACAAAGGAAAGCAGAGACTCCTACAATTTGCTAATATTTTTTAAAAATTTGAATTTACTTTTTTTTTTTTCCCAAGAGACAGTACAGGTGATAGGAAGACAAAAACAAACAAACAAACAAACAGCATCGACCCATATAATTCTGAGAACTGAATCTAAACGTCAGCTTATCAGTTCCGAATTCTGTAATGCTCAATGTCATGTTCTCTATATCTATAGTCCTAGGCTCCGGTCCTGCAAAGACATAGGTACGTGCCAAAGTCTGAAGTGCATAAGCCTTTGCGGCACCAGTCTTGGGCTATGGCTACACTAGAGAATCTCCTGCTGCTTCTCTGAAGCAATATGGCTCTGCACTGCCCCTAACATTGGGCTATGACTAAAAGCTAAATGAGGACCTTTTTTCCCACCATTCTAGCCTGAGGAAGTTAAACTGCTTCCTTCAGCAATGCTTCCCCATCACAGATGTGAAATATGAAAATACTGCACTGGGTATCACGATAGAGGCAAATCTGTGTCTTTGTACTTCCCTTCATCCACACGCCATTAGAATGGCCTAATTTCATAGAGATGACATTCTTTTTAATTGAAAAATGCTTTTCAATTTGCACTGGCAACAGTTTTTAAAAGCAATATCACCGGAAATATTCCAAATTAACTTACTGATAAATGTCAGGGGGATCTCTTGGAAGTGGCTGCCACGAACAAACTAGAAATAAAGAACAAATCCAGTAAACGGATAAGGACTTTTACAATGAAAACTCACTTTTTAGTGCATTAAATACTATATGTACCAGAGCCAAAGCCACGGACATCATGGGCAAGAGCCACATTGAATTTCCTTAGGCATTGGATCAGACCCTTTGCCACAGTAGTATTGGAGACATGAGGGTGTGCAAGGTCCCTAGCTGTACAGACCATGAGGGATGTTGGCAGAGGAACACAAGAGTGACAATTGCTACACCCTCTAAAAATTCTACAGCTTGGTGCCCCATAATGGTCTGCTCATTTCTGCCTGCCTGTGTGGAAGGGCCAAACCTCTGAGCTCCCCTCTAGTGGTATCTCGATTGTGTCTCCTTTTGCCTCCTGATTCATGTTGGGGGCTGGCGTGTGTGGTGGCATAGGTGACGGCAGTTCCTTTACTACTCAAGGTTTCTCCCTGCTAGGCAGAGGCAGATTAAAATGTATTGGGGTCCTGGACACAAAGAACATCTGGGCCCCGCACACCCTGGGGCCCTGGGGTACCACACTTCTAAAAATGGGAGGGGTATGCCTGCCCACTTTTTAACATGGACGTAGTAGCCTTGGGAAGGCACAAGGTGGTGGTAGTTTTAGAGGGTGGCAGGGGGGGCGTTGCCCCTCCCCAAACAGGAAGCCATGGGCCAGAGGTGACAGGAGGAGCATTGCCACATGTGGATGGCACAAAGCCCAGGCAGTAGAAGGAGTGGTCTATCACCGGGGGCAGCAGGGACCTGGCAGGGACAGCTTGGCAGCGGGGACTGGGCCCAGGCACCGAGAAAGCCCAGGAAGAGCGTGGCAGCTGCTTAGCCAGGCCAGTAGCAGTGGGAGCTGTGCCAGAGGAGCCCTCCCTGCCCGGCTCCTCACTGCCTGTGACCTTACCGGAGCTCCCACAAGTGCCTCTCAGCCAGGGCAGGGCCTTCTGTCCCTGAAGAGTGTGTCTGCAGGTCCCAGGGAGAGGGCAGGAGGCCCAACCAGAGACCCCACCCCTGGGTCCCACCCCTGGGTCCCACCAGCAGTGAGGTGCCAGGGGGATGGGAACATGTGTCAGGCACTGCTCTTAGGAACCCGAACCCTTGCCTAGGGCAGGTGGAGGGTCTGGGCCTCTCCACAGAGGCCTGGGCTCTCTGAGCGGCTCTTACCATGGTCTGGCTCCAGCTTCTGTCCCAGCCAGGGGATAAGGCTCTGGGGGGAAGAGGAGAAGCAGGGGGAGGGGCCACCATTCCAGCACTGGAGGAGCCCCTTCCCCCACTTCTACCCAGGTTCTGGAGCTCCGGTGGAGGCCCCCCATTTTGGCCGAGGGGCAGGAGCCCCATGAGCCCACGTGTTAATCCACTATTGCAGAGAGGGAGAATATTCAAGGGTTTAGACCAGAGGTGGGCACACTACAGTCTGTGGGCCGCATCCGGCCCATGGGACCCGCCTGCTGGGCCCCTGAGCTCCTAGTCCGGGAGGCTAGTCCCTGGTCCCTCCCCTGATGTCCCTCATCCCCTGCAGCCTCAGCTCATTGCGCTGCCTCAGCTCTATGCGATGGGACGATGAGCTCTTTCTGAGCACTACAGCTGCAGAGCCTCACTGGGTGCTCTGTACTGTGTGGAGGAGTGGCTGGCTCCAGCCGGGTGGCATGGCTCCCTGTCTTGGTGCTCTGGGTGACGTGGCTGTAGTGATGCAAGCCACCAGTGCTCCAGGCAGTGCAGTAAGGGGGCAGAGAGTGGGGGGGGGGAGGGGAAGCAGGTTGGATAGAGGGGAGTTCAGGGTGGTGGTCAGGAGTTGGGGGTGGGGCAGTCAGAGGGTGGGGAATAGCTGGTTGAATGGGGGCAGGGATCCCGGGAGCAGGGGCAGTGAGAAAGGAGTGGGGGGGGGGGGGTTGGATGGAGCGGCAGGGGGCAGTCAGGGACAAGGATTCTGGGGGCAGTCAGGAATGAGAGGAAGGGTTTGATGGGGCAGTGGTAGGTCCTGGGGTGATCTGAGGATAGGGAGGGGTGGATGGGGCAGGTGTCCCGTGAGGGCAGCAGGGCACAGGGAACGGGGAGGTTGGATGGGCAGAGTCCTAGCAGGGAGGCATCAGGGGTGAGAAGCAGTGGGGGTTGAATAAGGGGCGGGGGGGGGGGTCAACTCACGCCTGGCTATTTGTGGAGGCACGGCCTCCCCTAACTGACCCGCCATACAATTCTGGAAAACCAATGTGCCCCCCAGTCCAAAAAGTTTGTCCACCCCTGGTTTAGAGCCAACTGGCTTTAGAAATCATTTATGCTGCTGGAGGGGTGGAATATAACCACAGCAGGAAACTGAATCTGGTCCAGAGTGTGTCAGAGACTGCAGTGTGTTCAAAGTGTGTACTGTAACCAAAGATACTTGGCAGGATATTTGTTTAATCTGGTGTTTACGAGTTTCATCTGACAGTGAATATAATGGCTTATGTGATGACTCTATGGAAAGTGGATCCTTGTTCTATCAGGCAGATTAAAGTGTTGTTCTTTGAATAAATATTAGTGGAGAGAACCCTTCTGTTTGCATATATATGGCTAAAAGCATAAACAATCAAACCTTTATTTAAAATAGTACCTTAATCTGAACGTATTGAATCATCTTATTAAGGATGGTGAGCAACTGATCACTTCCAACAGGTACGTCTGCAAAACAGAATGCAAATATTTTGGGGAAAGGAAACAGTTGTAAAGATCGTCTGTTGATCAGCTTCCGAGGACTGCACTGTCCTGAACTGAAGGCATTTCTTGAGGCTCATAATAAGCGTTCAGATTTGACTTTATAATTACATGACACAATCTGAAGTCCAGTAATGAATAAAAATATATCAATTTAAATAGGTCAATATTAAATATGTCAGTTTAAATAATGGTAAAAGCAGCTTGCTATTGGTAAGGCTAGAAACCCTGTGAAGAAACAGTATTCATGTACATCTGACATCTGTAACTACATATTTCCTTCTGCCGTTTTTAGCAATCAGAAGGAATTGTGATTACTGTGAACATGGAATCCAAATCTCTCTCCTTTTGGGTGCACAGCCTATATCATCTTCTATCCTACTATAAGCCTGCGTGGTGTTTAATTTGTGCCAGGGCTTGCCAAAGCTGAGCTCAGCACCTCTAGGTTTGGCAGTTCATAGCCCTAGCACCTCTGGACTTGCTGCATCAGTTATGAATGTAAAAAAACCCAACTTGTTTGAACCCCAGCATCTAATTGCTTGAGCCCTGGCACCTCTTTCATTACAAACTAAGAACTGAGCCTGACGTATTCTCACAATTAAGGAACTACCACAGCACCAGGCAAGCCTTGTCCAAGAACTGACTCTTATTTGCTTTTCTGCATTGTGCAATTATAAAAGTAGTGTTTTTTTTAAAAGACACAAGACATAGAGTACTGCTAACTCTTTGCGTATGCTTAGACATGTCCAAGAAGAGGTAGCTAGAGGTTTTCTATATATTTATTCCCTGCAACAAGTCTATACTCACCTACTGGATACAAGAGTTTATCTATAACATGAATAACACCATTAGTTGTCATGAGATCAGCTTCTTTTGATTTCAGTTCATTCACCAGAAGTGTGTCATTTACCTAACAAATGATGAGAAGAGAACTCAAAATATGTATATTTCCAACAAAGTGTAGTCTTACTACGGAAGTTTATTGCTGTTCAAGTGAACATCTTTCTGTAATATACACTATTTAATATGTGGGCCTGATATGCCAATTCCCTATTAGAGGGAGTGTGATAAGTTTTTTTTAGTACTTACTGTTTTCAAGAACAGTTTGCTTCCTTGGACAGTTTTGAGAATGTTTGTCACACCAGGTTCAAAACCGCTTCCAATGTAAATTCCTTTTGTCAGGTGATAAAGAAGAATGTTCCTCAGAGCATTTTTGTCCCCTATAAAAATATCCATTAAATGGTACTGCTTAGTTCATTTGTAAAGATACCAAGGACTCATGGAATGATGCATGAATAAGATCACTGCTTAGACAATCACATGGCATGGCATATTCAAAAGCACGTACCATTCTTCCTCTAGGAAGATGAGAGAGAGCACAAACCAGATGTGACCAAGTGTTAGTCACATGGCTTAATGAGAAGGCACTAAGAAAACACAGTGATGAGGGAAGTATTAGAACCTATATAGAATAAAACAGAAAAGTGTTCAGCATTTTGTTCCTATTCATTTGCTTTGAAAAATCACAGCTATGAATTTTCCAGTCCTTAAATACTTGTCTGTTCTCTGCTTACTTAAATCCCATGAACCAACATCTACCAGACAACCATGTAATGGTGTGCCAAGCCCACTATGGATAGAATGAGATCATATTGAACACTGTGGTATATATTAAACAAATTCAGAAAGCTAAGCCATTTAAAAAATCCAACGGGATCCAGGTTTTATATGAATTCTCAGAGTGACAAAATGGCAGAAGATAGGAGAAGTAAGTGCTGGGTGAAAAGTTAAGTAGTGAATTAAAGAGTGACAATGAATGTAGATTGTTATATGCAGTGTTGCTGTAGCCATGTTGATCCCAGGATATTAGAGAGACAAGGTAGTTGAGTTAATATCTTTTATTGGACCAACCTCTGTTGGTGAGAGAGACAAGCTTTTGATCTTAGGCCTGGTGTACTGTAGAAAATGAGGTTGGTATAAGTATGTGTGAAAAATCCAGTGAGCAGTGCAATTAAATCAACCTAAACCCTGGGAAAATTCTCTCTTCAACCTAGCTACTGCCTCTTGGGGAGGTGGATTAACTAAGCTGACAGGCGAGCTGCTCCTGTCAATAGGTTGAGTCTTCACTGAAGTGCTAAAATGGAGAAGCTACATTGTTTCAGCACTGTAAGTGGAGACAAGGCCTTACACAGAGCTCTTCTTCAGATATGGGAAATATACTTAGAATGTGACGACTAAACTCAAGGTGGAGCAGATTGTTTAGCATAAGTAGTTAACACAGAAAAATGATAAAAGATGAAACGCGCATCTTCCCTTTGGGGATAGGCGATGCGTAGGAGCGGCATGTGGGGGTCAAATGTCCCCCTCCCCAGATTTCTGTTTGGCCTGTGGGGAGCTGAAGGGGTGGGAGCAGCTGATTCTCACGTTGGCCACTCTGGGTTGTGGCTCTGTGCAGTGTGGCAGAGGCCTGAGAGAGAGTCTGGATGTGGTGATGGCCCATCCAGCCCCTTGGCTCTCCTTTAGATTGTGCCCCCCGCCCCCAGTATCTGGAGGTACGAGTCATCTAGGCTTTGGATGAACACTTTTCATGAAATAATCACTGTATATTTGACATTTCAGTCCTCATCCTCAAAGGAAACCTGCACAACACCTTCAAAAGACAAGACTTGGAGCTTAAATTCATAACTTTGCTAGACTCTAATGGACTGAACTGAGACACTGGATTTACAACAATCGCTAACCCACTTAACTTCCCTCCTACCCCCCCCCATCTTTTTTCCCCTTCCTTCCTATGAGTAAAGAAGTATTAATGTGCCACTTAATCTTGACTGGTCCCTTGCAATATGTGTTAACTGCTTATGCTAAACAATCTGTGGAGCTAGAACGCTTGTCTCGCTCACCAACAGAAGTAGGTCCAATAAAAAATATTACCTCATCCACTTTATCTCTCCAATGAATGTTGAGGGACATGACAAAGTGGATTTGTTCCTGTGGAACAGTTCAACCTTTGAGGTGTAGCTCTGGACTGAAGCAATAGGATGAGTAAGTGACAGAATGAATGGAGATGTAGGATGGGGTGTAATTGACACAGCCTTAAACCATGGCTCTCATCTTTTCTCTTTTCACTCATTAAGGATCCTCTGGAACTTTCCATAGGATATGAGATATTTCCATAGGATATGAGATATAGGATGAGGTGTAGGATGGGGTGTAATGATATGAGATGTAGGATGGGGTGTAATTGACACAGCTTTAAACTATGGCTCTCATCTTTTCTCTTTTCACTCATTAAGGATCCTCTGGAACTTTCCATAGGATATGAGATATTAACCCTGGTATCATTGCTGAATTCCAGTATGTGAAGTGAGGGGACTGGAACTGTTTCTGGTCTTTGCCCAGGGATGTACAAAGTGGTTAAATTCTTTGTACCCTGTCACAACTCACCCGACTGCAGTAGTGTTTGAAGTGAGCCATGTATATCCCTTGCCTATTTCAAAGGAAAATTGTGGGGTTGAAAAACCTACTTTAAGTGTTGTGCGAGCCTTGTTTGAAAGTTTCTATATGAATGCCAAGTATTGTGGTATAATAACAAAAGTAGCAAGGATCCAGTGAAGATGTGCTTTTCTAATAGTAGGGTGAGGGCAGAGATGGTTGTGCTGGAGGCGGGGGAAGAGAAAGGAAAGAAAAGGAGAGATGCCAGCTTATAAATTCTGATTCCAGGACGGGATGCTAGGTGGATCCTAGGAGTATGAAGCATGCAGATTTCAGGCATGTTAAACATTTAGGGTGAAATCCTGCCCCACTGACGTCATTGGGATCTTTGCCATAGACTTCAGTGGGATTTCACTCCTAGTTAATTGCATTTCTAATATTCTTGTGCTACTTACGTCTCAGTGTTTCCTTTTCTTCATCAGTCAAGCCTTTAAAGGCCTCATTAGTTGGGACAAACAGAGTCCATTCTCCAGGTTGAAATAGAATATCTTCTAAATCAGCATCTTTCACCAGATTAAGGAATATGCTAATCAGAAAAAAGTGCATATTAAGTTATGGTCCAGTTCGCTATTACACCAGCCATACGCTGCCTTTGTGCTGGGTCACTTACCAGCAGGGAAAGAGGCCTGGGTTCTGGACCTTTTTGTCACTGGAATGGCATGAAAGAGCTAGACTGCTGCTCAGAATGGGAGCTTATAGCTTCACTGTGCCATTCTGATATTATAAAATGTACCTGCATGGAAAATGGAGAAAGAAATCCATTTTCTCCCCTCCCATTTTTTGTAAAAAATTAAATTTTTCAGAGCAGCTCTACTCCATATTGATCAAGGGCTGGTCTAGACTACAAAGTTAGGTCAGTTTAACAACATTTCTCAGGGCTGTGAAAAAATGGCATGTGCTGAAAGATGTAATTAAGCTGATCTAAGCCCTGGGAAAGAAACCACTAGGTCAATGGAAGAATGCTCACCTCTCACAGAGTTGAATTTACTACAGTGACCGAAGAACCCATCACTGTAGTATGTGTAGTATGTGCTGTGCCGCTGTAGCACTTCTCGTGTAGATATACCCACAGTCTATAGAGAGATTTCTATGCTGTGAAAATCTTTTGCTTACCTAAAGCGCTTATCACTCTTCAACACTTCACGCAGTGACTTTTCGGCTGGTTTGATGATCTGTCTGAAAATGTGAATAACACCATTCCTTCCCTCTTTGCTTCCTCTTATCATGCATGAATTTTCAACACATACAGCCTGATATAAAAGAAAAAAACAAGACAAACCACCCAACATTATAGTCACAACGTCCATGCCACCGCCATGGCAACATTAGTGAAGCATATTTTTTGTAATCAGCCTGAAACATGAACTCCGCTGTACCTTCTACAATTTAAAAATGGAATTACTCCAACTTCACATTGGCAAGTTATTTGTTCCTCCTTTTTAAAATAAGATGTGTAAAAGGAAGCAAACTATGTGGTAAATGAATACGTAAATAGTTTGAAACTTGATTACTCGTGTCAACTGAAAAAATTGTTAGGTGTTCTGAAACTAGTAATTTGTATTATTAATCTCAAGCCAAATTTTGAAGCTGTCTTCTAGTTTTCCATTCATTCATCTATTTCAGCCAAAGTTTAATTTAATTGAATTGCATAATATGTCAAAATCAAAGACCTCTCTCCTGTACAGTGGTGTGGTAAATGTTGATAATTTTGACTTTCAGTGGTGAGTTCTCTTATAACACGAATAGTATTGATTTATCCAGTGAGCTTCATCCTTCTCCAGCTCCAGGTTTTGGATAGATCTTATTAGTCCCTGCCCCAGGATTTGGAAATCCTCATTCACTTACTGTGCGGTATACAAAAATTCTGAGTCGTTTTCCTCCCAAGGTCTCCACCTTCTGTCCATTGTAGAGCTCATTGAGGCCAATTTTCACTTTCAAAATGTGGTTTTGCATGATCAGTTTAAGAAGGTGTTGGTCCATCCTCAGAGTGTCATCTACCAAATCAGTCAGACAAAAATGTATAAATGATCCCTTCATTCATGTAAGGTTCATTGCACACACTATGTTTGAGTATCATGAAAATACTTGTTCTTTTTTGCATTGTTTACATTTTAGATCAATCATTTTAGACTTAATAAAACTGGGAAAAGTAGTTACAGAAATTAAACTGATTAACTCTTTTTATGACTACAAATTATCTGTAAACAGGCTTCTAATTCTTTAGTAGACATTTAGCAGACGGTTTATATATAGGCATGTTTTAACATCGAGATTACTTGTAAAATGTTTGTTGCGACTATTGCTTTGAGTATTCAACATTTGTAATCCATTCTGTGTTGTGACATCTAAGTCACATGGAGCTGTTTCTTATCTCTGATTGGATGACTACCAAATTGACAAAGAACTTTCAGAAGGGCCATGTGGCCACTCCTAGTGCTAATACTAATTCAAATGTGTATTGGCACATACATATGTGACACCTTCTCTTTGCTCAAACATCATGGTAAATAAAAGTGTGCTTGTGTGAAGGTACTTTGACAGTAAATAAAGGGGGTTCTAATGACAACTCAAGTGAATTTAAGGTGATTTATTGTAATATATTACATTATTCATCCAGCTCTTCTGCTAAGCATTAGGGTGTATTTTGCATCTTATTTTAACTCTACTTTTCCCATCAAATAAAGAGATTCTCAATTTATTGAATAAAATACATTGTATAGGCTTAAGTAAGACTCAAGTGGCACACAGGTCTTCTGTGGTCTCTCTGCACAGTGGTAAATTTTACCCCCTACGCACATGGAAAAGGACAAAGCATCCTCTATTCTAAGTTGTGCCAGTTCTTCGCAGTCTCAGAACATAGACTGGGGAAAAAGTTTGTTTTAAAAAACCATGATGGCAGAAAAGATGCTTTTGACACTACATCAGAGAGAGGGAATATTCCCCTCCAAGGTCACCTACCTGAAAAAGCAACATTTAGTGGAGCCAGCAGAGTGTATCGTCCCTCTGGCCTTAGAGAAGAAGTCAATCCCAGTTGTGCCAAAAGGTCTACGAAGGTGGTCTGCTGCTCACCTGCAAGCTCAATAACTTGCTTGGCTGCAATTGATAAAGGAAAAGATAATTAATTTTAACCTAATTAGTTTTCTTGCTTCAGTCACCTCCCTCCCTCCAAATTACAATTCCCTACAAGAGGGTTTAGAGGGTCTGGATAAGGTACAGACAAGGTGTGCACACTGGTCCTCTCAATAAACAGGCTTGTATAGATTTCTCAGGTGGAGAATGTCTTATAGTCAACATTCCTTATCTCTGTGATACATACATGAAACTATATCAGTCCACTCACCAGAATCAGGAATCAGCACACGGTCAATGAGGTGGATAACACCATTGCTTGTCACAATGTCTTTGCGGTTTACCATCTTGACTCCATTTACAGTCAGGCTGTCACCATCACAACCTACTTCAACTGTGCTCCCTTCTAAGGTCTCGTAGACTGCTCCACCCATGATGGCTTCAGAACATTGAAGAGTGTTTAGAATATGGTACTTCATGAGAGCTATGGAGAAAAGAAGAGACAGATCCATGTATAGGCACGTGATTGTAACAGGATTGCTTAAGACAATTTAATGCATTGGCTGAATTAGTGTTACAAAATAACATTGAATAGCCATCTTTATTTCCCATAATTTCTCACACCAAGTTTGAAAAATACGAAATATAATATAATGACTGTATAGATAACTCTTTTTTCTGGTCACTGAGAATAGGGTTATTTGTAGAAGGACTCATAAGTGAAGACTCCTATAGGACATTATGGTTAAGAATGTTTTTAGTGATTCCCATGATATCGTTAAATACATCCTAGTCTGTTAATTAGATCTGCATAAACCAGAGGATATAGTTTAATGGCCATGAGTAATAATAGGTTGCCAGTGGAACTCAACATATTCTGTATTGGGTGGTCAGAACCAAGCCTAAGCTTTTATTATTATTGTTGTTCATTATTTGTTTCTAGTGGCTCCCAAAAGGGGTTGTTTTTTTAAATGGGGAAAAGGGCACCTACAAGAAATATCTTCCTGCTAGTGATCCAGTGAAAGGATTTTCTAGCTAGTGGCCTTACCCCTTCAAATACAGTGCCATTAGTTGTCAATCACTAGACATCTGAAACCAGTCTGTGGAGAGGCTGGTTGTAGACACAGATGTTTACTCTTCCCTGTACAATGAAAGGAGTGTGAAATGTGGTTACTGACTGGCAGAGGGGAGAGTCTGTCAGACATGTGGAGCTGAGGACAACCTGGGTGGTCTGAACTTTGTGGAGAAATTTAAAGAAGGTGTTAAAGGACTGTCTGCTGGTTTGAGTTCTTTACTTTTTGCAGATACTGAAAACACTGTGGGCCATATTCTGTTCATGGGCGATCCTGCTGCCTTCATTGTGTGATGAAGGACAGAATTCAGCTCACAACTGCGTAGCCCTACTAAAGCTTTCTTTTCCTCTTTTTGCTGTCAAATATACAAGAGGGGGTTCTGGTGCATTTGATTGTATCAGGGAAGTGAGATTCAGAGTCCAGTCTACTGGTGTGGTGCCCGGAAGACAAGATTAAATTCTTGTAGGTGAACTTAGAAGCAAAACAAACTTTTTAACAAACAAACAGATTTTAATTTTTCATGATGCATAAAGAAGTTCTATGAGATTTCAAAAAATTCTCTTTTCTTGGTTATTTTTTTACATTACAAGTATCAGCCCAGATTCCTCCCTCCATCATTTGCCACTTTATGCCACTCAGCTGATAGCAAGGTTCCTGATCTGGCACTATTGCGAATTTTCCTAGATTAGGAGAGTCTGATGACTGTGTAACATGACACAGAGTATTCCCAGCCCAATGCTTCACCCCCAGCAGACTGCACACACTCTATTGGGGCCATAACAAGGGTCAACTGGAGCTCTGTCAATTCATAACTGGCATATGTTTCCTTCAGGATCATAGCTAGCTAGCACAAGATAGAGCAATCCTGAGGCTACTCTAAATTATGTGGGTCGAGGACAAGAACAAATCAACCCTGATCCACTCAGTGTGCAGCAGCAGTCAAAAAAGTGAACAGAATGTTGGGAACCATTAAGAAAGGGATAGATAATAAGACAGAAAATATCATATTGCCTCTGTAAAAACCCACGGTATGACCACATCTTGAATACTGCATGCAGAGGTGGTCACCTCATCTCAAAAAAAAAAAAAAAAAAAAAAAGATATATTGGAATTGGAAAACTTTCAGAAAAGGGCAACAAAAATTATTAGGGGTATGGAACAGTTTCCACAGGAGGAGAGATTAATAAGACTGGGACTTTGCAGCTTGAAAAAGAGGTGACTGAAGGGTGATATGATAGAGGTCTATAAAATCATGATTGCCATGGAGTAAATAATTAAGGAATTGTTATTTGCTCCTTCTCATAACACAAGAACTAGAGATCACCAAATGAAATTAATAGGCAGCAGGTTTAAACCAAACTAAAGGAAGTATTTCTTCACACAATGCACAGTCAACCTGTTGAACTCTATGCCAGAGGATGTTGTGAAGTCGAAGACTATAAGAGGGTTCAAAAAAGAACTAGATAAATTGATGGAGGATGGTCCATCAAAGGCTATTAGCCAGGATGGGCAGGGATGGTGTCCCTAGCCTGTTGTTTGCCAGAAGCTGGGAAAGAGTGACAGGGGATAGATAGTTGATAATTACCTGTTCTGTTCATTCTCTCTGAAGCACCTGGAATTGGCAACTGTTAGAAGACAGGCTAGATGGACCTTTGGTCTGACCCCATATGGCCATTCTCATATTCTTATGTTCTGAGAACCAGGTGACCATTACAGTCCCCAGACTGCCTCCTTCATCCTCATCAGGCCCTGATTTATTTCTTTTTGCTGGGGGACTTCTTGGAGAATTGGATAATTAAACTAACTTATTGCTTTAACACTTGACGAACAGTTGGGAGAAAACCTGTATTTTTGAAAGATCCCCACCCCACCCCACCCCACAAACTTCAGTAATATTTTAGGAAACATCCCACAGATTCCAATACTCCAAGGAATGCTCCAGAAGAAAAGAAGAAATCAAATCTTGATATCTGTAATATGCCCCTACACACTATTTTTTAGTTTGGGAAGAAAACTTTGAAACCATCTTTACTCTTTGTAAAGAAGCACTTGCTAAAAGGCATTAAAGTGCCCTTTGCAGTTCACCTTTAAAGTGCCTTAAATATGCAGCACAGTGATGCAGAAACTGCAGTCTCAATCTGTACGACATAGTTTCCATAGATTGCTTTCAGACATCCTGTGTATAGTACTTATTCTGAATCCCTACAGTACAGTATGTAGCAATTGCCCTTTCTTAATGAGAAGGACAGATGTTAGCTGTAACTTACAACTATAATGATTCTAATGGGACTTCCTTTTCCTTTCTGTGGAAAGTAAATTTTATGAGCTATACATGCACTTAACCAACGTTGATTGCATTAGATGCATAGTCTTTCATTTGACAGCTTGGTTGTGAAAGGATTCTTATCCCAAAGTATCAGACCACGGCAGATAAATATGCTGGAAAGTGATGTAATAGACATACAATCTGCATAAGGACTGGGGTTCAGTGACATCTTTTTTAAGGATTAAAATTAGATTGTCTCGAAACCATAGTTGCACAGACAAACTGAAGACAATCTTCCTTCTTGACCTTCATTGACACACCACAGACATGGGTAGGACAAGAAAATTAGCATCTGCTCCATTATTTAAAATGCACTGCACAGCTACCATTAAATGATTATTCTTCAGTAATAAAAGATGGGTGTGATCCTCCACTGGTGTAAGTCAGTTTAGTGACACCACTTTACACCACCTGTAGATCTGGCCCAGCACCTTCTGCTCTATTTTCCAATTGATGCCTGTGCGTAAAGGGCCTGCAGGCCCTTCCATAAACTTCAACAGCAATTCTGCTTGCATGAAAATAGGAATCTCCAGTTTAAAGCATGTAGGGCAAACATTTTAAAAGCACTTCTGTGACTCAGCCAGGTCTCCCTGAAAGTCCATGGGAAGTAGGCTTCTAGAGTCACTTAGGTGTATTGGAAAATTTTACCCATAAACAATATATTGGCTCCCTTTGGGACTGGGAACCAGTGTACATTTCTATGGAAGTAACATCAAATTGTCTTGAGTACCCTTCTCAGATGAACTGAAGGTTATTTAATTGGCAATTATTATTATTTTTACCACAGCACATAGATGCAAACAGCATTTCACAGACCAAATTGTCTGTGCTTTTATTGCTTTGTGTTATAGTAGCATCCAGCAGGATGAATTGGGTTTTACAGAATGCTGTGCTCTGTAAAAAAATAAGACAATCCCTTGAAAAGTTTACACAATAGAATTTGGCTCATGTCATACATATACTTTGACTCTGAAAGAGCTATAGCTGATATGGCGTTTGAGGCAAATGCCCAGATCCAGATGCCCCAAATATAAAGCTGAAATCCATTTCCATTAAATACAAGCAATTATAATTTTCCATTCACTCTTTTGAGAGATTTGTATGGTTTTATAATCCCTTTGTTGCTAACTCCTGATTTGATTATGTTTGAAAAATAGTTTCACGTTTTCCCATATACAAAAACACTGATATACCTTCAGAGGCCACCTTGTCGCCCATGATTCTTTCCAAGACTCCCCGCGGAAGTTTCTCAAAAGCTTCATTAGTAGGAGCAAAGAGTGTGTAATGGCCGGGCTTTCCAAGTGTGTCTAATACACCAGATGTAATGGCAGCAGCCTAAAAAAGAAATGTATTGCTTACTGGGAGCATTGTTCAAATACATTAAACTTATGGTCACGGAAAAACAAAACCCTTCATTTCAAAACCTCAGATGGTCAAATCCTGCACTGGAATGCTCACATTCATTTCTCATTGAGAACAGTGGAAGTTGTTCCATGTGAATCTGTAGGCAGAATTTGGCACGTAGTTTCTGTGCAACTGATACTATATTATGATTTAGCACTTTAGGCCTTGTATCCAGATATTTTAATAGTATGTTGAAATGAATTATAATATTCTTCAGAGAAAAGCCTGTTTACATAAGTAAATTTGCAGAAAGAAAATGTAAAAAACTAAATGCTCTAGGGAAACATCTTGGCTCAGTCTTCTGAGTTTCTTTGATAATTTGGCAGATATTAACAGCCCAATTTATAATAATGCAAATGTAGCATAACTCTGTTGATTTCAGTTGAGATAGTTTGGATTTCCTCCAGTCCAAACTATCAGAATGTAGTACATTAGACTCATCTACCACAGAAAAACACTCAATAATACATTTAAATAAAGCTGAGTAAGTGAAATTCTATACACAAAACTTTAGGCTAAATGAATACAAAGAATCCTGAAAAAGTTTGTTGCATTGAAAAACATATGCCCATAGGTTTTGCCATAACAGATAAAACCAGCAGTCTATCTAATCCACTGGTTTACCTTTGGAATAGTAGTTAAGACCGGATATTTCTGAAGAAGGTGAAAAATCTTTCATAATACAGCTAGTGAATTAGTGGCACCTTAAAGACTAACTAACTAGAATCAGAAAGGTAGGCATGTTAGTCTGGAATTGCAGAAGTGACAAAGTGTCCTGTGGCACCTTAAAGACTAACTTAGTGCCACAGGACACTTTGTCACTTCTGCAATTCCAGACTAACATGCCTACCTTTCTGATTCGAGTGAACCATGTGTTGTTGTGCAGTATGCTGTTTCCTAACCCTTCCAAGGGCATAAGAATGCATTTAGCCGTAATGTTTACATGGTTTAATTCTTTCAGTTTTGTTCAGATAGGCTAATGGACATAAATGATGAAAGTTACCTAATCACAGTGGACATGAACTAATATCTAACCTCAATGGGGTTCACCTTTACTTCCTGGAAACTTGGTATGTGGGAATCAATCTGAATGAAATATGAATTAACTCAATCTCTCTCCTAAAAGTGTAATCAAGCCATCCCTTTTCTGATGAAAGAAACACATTTTTTTCTTAATTTGCTTATTTTAAGTTCTCCCCCTGCCCATACGCTTGTCAATGCTCAGATAAACAGGTTACTGGAAAAAAAATATTGAGAGGCTGATTTTATAGGTAGCTTTGGTCCAGTTAATAATGGGAAGAATGAGAAGTCTTTCAAGAAAGCTTGAACTCATAAGGTTTTCACACCATTTGTTCAGATACAAAGGTTTGGCTACATCCAGACAAGTGCAGATAAACATCAAGGTGAAATCCTTGCTGTATTGAAGTTGATAGGGGGTGTGCCGTTAGACTTGAGTGGGTTTGGGATTTACTTCAGAGTTTTTGGAGGCAGAGCTGAATTAAGCCACTAACATTTTTGATGTTTTGCCATGTTGAAAACCTGCCCTAAGCTGGAGCTAATCAGACCAATGGAATTATGGTTTGAGTTCATAGAAGATCGGTGTTGGAACAGACCTCAAAGGGTCATCTAGTTCAACCCCCTACTCAAAACAGGACCAAGCCCAACTAAATCATCCCAGCCAGGACTTTGTGAAAATCAGACCTTAAAAACCTCTAAGGATGGAGTTTCCACCACCTCCCTAGGTAACCCATTCCAGTGCTTCACCACCCCCCTAGTGAAAAAGTTTTTTATAATATCCAGTCTAGAAATCCCTTACTGCAACTTGAGACCATTGCTTCTTGTTCTGTCCTCTGTCACCACTGAGAACAGCCAAACTCCATCCTCTTTGGAACCCCTCTCCCCCTTAAGGTAGTTGAAGACTGCTATCAAATCCCTGTTCATGCTTCTGCAGACTAAATAAACCCATTCATACAGCACCCACTATTTCCAGTGTCACAACATAAAACATTGAAATAAATTATCTAGATTAATATATTTACAGAACAGTGCAAGTGTACTTGAAATATGTTGCTGAACAGATGTGAACATCTGTAAGCCAATTTATTAAAAACTATCTTTAATATTAAGATGTCTGAGTTTATATAAAAAATATAGTTACATCTTGTCATGAATGTCTCCCCTTTGTCATTTGAGCATAACAGCACAATTATATTTTGACATCATCCACTGACCAGGAAATAAGAAAAGCAGCCCTATATAAGGGTTGACTTCGCACACCTTGCATAGTTTTTCTCATTTCCTCATGCTTCAAAGAGGGAGCCTGCTGGGCCCTATCTGTTCTCCATTGCTTTTAACTTTTCTCTTTCTTTCACAGAGGGAAGAAAAGAGGAGGGGAATCAGAGGAAAGGAAGGCAAATGAGAGAGTCTTTCAGTTCTGGAAGAGAGTGAGGGAGAGGCTTGGAAATATTCCATAATATCCTGGTGCCCCAGCCCAAGCCAGTGAGTAAATACGCTTCTCGCCACTCTGTAACCCACTTTCTGAAACCAATTGGATCACTTAAGCTTCCATAATGATAGCTCTATTACTTCCATTATTTTTCATTATTTTTCCCATTTTAGATCTAATTCTGACCACAAAGGGCCATGTTCTGTGATCTGTACTCACACTGAGTGATACCTTACTCTCCGAACATCCCCAGAACTCAAGGAGTAAGGACTACTCACTGCGAATAAGGGTGCCTGA
The DNA here is from genome assembly GCA_032164245.1 of Sternotherus odoratus. Lineage (NCBI taxonomy): Eukaryota > Metazoa > Chordata > Testudines > Kinosternidae > Sternotherus > Sternotherus odoratus. Next base: position 257,708,944 of record JAVMKO010000001.1, on the reverse strand, counting down.
ATCTGGCCTAGTGAAGTCAAACCTTGTATCGTTTGTGGACTAGACCTTGATTTGGTTCATTTCACCCCCCTAACAATGTGTTAATAATCTTTTCTTACATCTAAGACTACAGAAAAAGACAGGAAAATAACAAGGCTAAAAAAGCTTGTTAGCATTTTATTTTCCCCCACTCACTCTAAGAGATGAGAGATCATCTTCAGCTTCAAGGAACTCTTGAATGGTATTTCCAACAGGGGTCAGGACACGGTCAATGATATGAACGACACCATTTGTAGCAATCTGGTTGCCATGTGTGATTCTGGCACAGTTAACAGTAACAACCTATGTTTAAAGAATTGAACAATAGAATATTAAGCATTGACTTGGCATTATCTATCTTATAATTTATTTTTAAGGAGGACATACACCTCGCCATAGATGCTGACTCTGTGGGTATTGTGGGACTCAAGCACCCACTGGGAAAAAAATCAGCATTTGCAGGGCTGAATTAATTTTCTGCAAGCCCCAACATCCAGACCATGCCCCCACCCAATGCTCTGCCCAAGCTCTGTCTAGGGCTTGCCCCCACTCAGCCTCTTTCCCACAAGGCCCTTCCCCGCTACACCCCAAGGCCCTGACTCAACTCAACCTTCTCCTCCCTCATGCTCCATCCCTGCTTGGCCTCTTCCACTTGAGGCCCACACCATATTCTGCCCCAAGGCCCCACCCCCACTCAGCCTCTTCCCCCCAACAGCCCTGCCCACTGCTCACGAAGCGGGAGGGGGTAAGGAGAACACCAACCGACAAAAACAAAAGTCAGTGCCTGTTCACATAGATTTATTAATAGATCAATTTGTGCAGGTCATCTTGATTTCCAACCATATTGCAATAGTTTGACGTTCCATATACCTGAATGGTTAAAATGATTCTTGCTTTTGGTTTATACTAATTTAAGTGTCAACCTAACATGTAATTTCTATGATTTTAAGAAAAATAAATACTAGTAACTTTACTTTGGGAATCCTGGTTTATAAAAATTAAATCCCATCTAGGAAGATAATATAAACATTTCTTATACAATTAAATATTTCTGTCACATGCTGCAATGGGAATAAACATCTAATTTAAATGTATTTAGTAATACATGAAAAAAAGTGTTTAATAAATCTAACTTCTGATATTTAGAAGGATAATAATCTGTTCTAGCCACAAAAGGCTACCACTTTAGAGGAAACTTTATTCCATGTTTTTACAACTTTCTTAAAATAAAAATCCCTTTTGTTACCCAGTCCTTTTTTAGCAATTAGCCTCCAGTCTATGAAAGAGACCTTTAATGGAGAGATTTATTCTGTATTCCTTGCATTTGTAAAGTAAAATGCAAAACTGATATGCCAAGTGATAATCTTGTTATGACTTTCTCGATTCTTCATTAGAACAATAAAAAAAAATGCAGAGTTAATGAAAGTGACACTCTGAAATACGGTATAAAAGAAGCTTATGGAAATAAACTTACCCCATTAGGATAATGATTAATAAACAGTTTCTGGTCATTGTACATGGATACAAGAGTCAGGCCATTCTTAAGATCCTTTGTCAACATACGCTTGTTTACCATATGGTTGTGAAGGGCATTGTACAGTTCTATATTTACATTGTCAATTAAATTACTATGAATTTCCTGAGAAAGAAGATTCAGTTAGACATTTCCTGGACAATCTTAATCAGCTAATTATACAGATTGCTTTGCCACAAGTATGCTTTCACATATTTTTGAATGTATATTCATTTGACTAGGTAAATTACTTCAGTTACATACCTTATTGGTATGCAGATAGCTAGAGGATTCCCCAGACTGATTAAGTATCAAAGACAGCAGGCCTCATTACATAAGCAAGGCATTCAGTCTTTTTTTTTTTTTTTTTTTTTGGTCCTGTACTGGATTTGAATAACAGTGTAGTTCTAGGGAAAGTACCTTATAGTCACCCACAAAAATGTCTGTCCCCTCCCTTATTGGAATTGCTTCAGTTTTCAAAACGATTCCCAAAGCTATGCTGACAAGACTAAAAATGATAATTATATTTATAAACCATCCAACCACGAAAGTATTCAGGGTGCTGAGCAACAATCATACAAACAATTTCTCTTTCCTGGTGCTCAAACACACATCCTTTGCAGGTATTCATAGTTTATAGAATTTTTATTAAAAAAGGTAAAATACCTGTGTTCCGTAAGCATAGTTTAATTAGAATAATATAGTAATTGAGTGTCAATATTTATCTCTGATATATAAAAAAAGCATCATTGTTTCTAATGTGGTTGAAAACACAGCTACTGTAGATACAGATTTAAGTACTTATAACATTTATATATATGTGTGTGTATGTTTGTATAGAGAGATATAAGATATATAGTTACTCGATCCAACAGCTCCCAAGCTTCATTGCTTGGGGCAAAGAATGTGAATGATCCCCGTCCTTCAATCTCTTCTCTCAGTTTTGACATGTCAGAATACCGTTGAGTAGAGGTTGCTCCCACAATGCCCAGGGTACCATAAACATGATCAATAGGTGCAACTAAAATACACAAGACAAGAGTACTGTAAATTCTTTGACAAGTCAGTCTCTCAAAATCATTACCTAGGACCACAATTTGAATTGGAGGAGAGAATCTTACTAAAGCCCTTTTAAGTAAACATTGCTTTTCAAATTCCATAATTTGGGTTCAGCTTAAGTAGAATTTGCAATATATGCCAAATCCTCATTGCAGATAGTGCCCAGAACAAATAACTCAACAATTATCCAGAGGAGAGGAATTCTCCACCCCAAGTTATGGGGAGGTGAAGGTCTGAAACTTTTGTTTATAAAAAAATGAAAATGACATTCTGATTTGATTTTTTCTAAATGAAATCCTTGAGCTGCTTGGAGTCCCAGCTACCCATCTTATAGGCTATTGAGAAGTCTAGAAGTCCCAACAACTCTGATCTGAGTTGGGGCTCCCAGGGCTTCCAAGATCCTGGCATCCCAGGAGACAGGAGAACTAGCAGAAAACCAGGCAGTTTTCCCTTTGAAAATTTGCTTGGTTTCCATAAGAAAATTGGACAAAATTGAAAAGTTCCTTCAAAATGTTTTGATTTTTGATACCAGCATTTTCCCATGAAAAAAATGTTCCACTGGAAAATGTATGACCAGCCAATTCTACTAAGTAGCCCTTGGTACTTCTTATGCATCCCTAATACACATCCCTTCCCTTGACTGTGGTGCCATCTCACCTCCAATACCTGGTTTTGCACTGTCCCTCCTCCTACCCAGTGATGCTTGGTCCATTGCAAGCAACTACATAAGTGACACAGAAGGCAACTCCACACTGTGCAAGACGTACATGCCCCCTGTACAGTTCCCCTAAATCCTGTCCCTTTACACAATGGGACTGTGGTATTTCTGCTGCCAGGGAACCCCTCATACCAGCAGGGCCAAGACTTGCCAGGATTATCTTTAGAGGGCAGGTTCATATTTTAAGGGTTTGGGCTTAAAATGTGGCCTCTAATTTTGGATGCCTCAGGGTTCAGGTGTGCAACGTCAAACACCTTGGAGATACTTTCCAGTGGTGCTGTCCCCACACTCAGGGACATCAAATGAAGTTGTGGGTGCTAGGTCAGCCCCTCTGAGAAATAAGATCTAGATGTCTCAGGTTGGGCCCCCAAAATTACAGACCACTTCTGAAAATCTCCTTTGTTAGAATGGATCCCATATGTAAAGATCATGTGCATCTAAGACTGTACCTGCCGGGCAACCTCTCATTCCATCCATCTTCATGTAGCCAGGGCAACATTCATACAAGATTATTCTGCAGGGTATAGATAAAAGCTAGATTAAATAAAGTACAAATGAAATGACTCCAATTACAGTTAATTATCTTAGTTTTACTTTTTTATTTTTTTATTTTATACAAATTATCTACTTCTATTCAGTTTCCATGGCTAGAGTACCTAATCATAATCTTTTTTTTTTTTTAAACATTCAGCAACCTATTTTCTGTTGGTATCAAATCAGACATTATTAACTGGCTCCATTGTACTGTGTTCTGTAACTATGTAGCATTTTAAATACACAACACATCCACAGTCATGAAATTCGACAAGGTGCTTGGAATAGATATGGGAGGAGAAGTGGAGCTAGTGAAGGTATTCATAAAGGGGAATGATGTGATTGCAATAGCAGGTGAAGAAAGTGACTCTGATGGTGACATTTTGGCTAGGAGACCAGGGGTTGGAAAATCAAAGAGAAGATTACAGGCGGGATCGAAAGAACCAAGGTTGGAAAGGATGGGGAGGATTATCAAAGCACGACAATATTTTGACTGTGTGGATATAAAGAAAAAACTGCCAAGCTTTGGCAAGAGTCTAAATGTGAAGGGTAAATTGATGGTAGAGTCATGAAGGCAAATAAGACCACCCAGGGACAGTGTGAAGGAATGAAGGCAGGAGGCTAGGAATAGGCCCTGTGGGATGTTGACAGAAAGTGGGAGGAGGTGGAGCCACTGAGGATGACACTGAAAGAGAAATGCAAGAGGTAAAAAGGAAAACTATTCAAGAACGATGAAGTGGGCTATAGCCCATGAAAGCTTATGCTGAAATAAACTGGTTAGTCTCCAAAGTGCCACAAGTGTTCTTTGTCTTATTTATGGATAGAGGCTAACACGGCTGCTAATCTTAAAGCTATTCAAGAACAGTGTTGTAAAAGCCAATATAGGAGAGACTGGTTATGTTGAAAGCAATGGAAAAATCAAGGTATATGGAGACAAGGGAAAGGTCATTGGTAACTTTAGTGAGAGCAGTCTCATTAGTTAGAGTAGAGAGGGTAAAAGGCAGATTGTAACAAACGAAGGAAAGAGCTAGCAGAGAGAAGTGAAGGTGGCAGGAGTAAGAGCTTAGCTATGAAGGGAAAGATGGAGTTGAGCTGGAAATTGGATAGTTCCTGATGTATAGTTGTTCAAGGAAATCACCTCACCTTTGAATGTATAAATTGTACTCAGAAGCGGGCTGTTGGTAAATGACATGTTGCATTCAGCATTATGGATTTCTTTCTATTGTACCTTATTGATTTGAAGGAAGTAACAGCTTTAAAATAGACATCTTTAAAATAGACATCTTTAACTGCTGTAAATAAGCACAACTCGACCAAAGTTAATGAAGTTATGGCAAGGATGAATGTGGTTGCTAGAGGATAAAGAAACCCAGGAAATTATATGGACTTACTGAAACATGAAAAGTAACATAAATCTTTAAACTCTTTCTTCTGCAGTTATTGCTTTTCAAAGTAATTACTGCAGACTGAATTACTAGAAAAACATGCAATCAGAGCTTCACATGATGTCTTTTTAATGACTGTGGCTCAAGGATCTCAGTTTTGAAGCTGAAAGCACCAGAGAGGCAGCTATGTGGGGGTTTGTAGGTTTCTGTAATGAGTTAGAGCTGACAAAGTATTAGCAACAAACACAGTCAACTAAATGGCTTGCTCAAATTACTTGAAAGTTGGAATTTTCAGAACTCCAGGATAAAAATCTATTTGACAACACTTTAAAACAAAAGCAGACTGGAATTAAAACAACATTACAAAGATTGAGTTTAAAATGAGACTCTGAGCTACATAATTCATTGCAAAGTGAGAGCTGGTAAAGAACAAAGAGCTTTTCATTATAATTTGTCCTGCCATGTTAGATTTGTTTGTGCTACAAATGTAGGTTGTTTGACTCTCTATTTAATCTGATTTTAAAATGAATCTATTTTTCAGCTGGCTAAACTTTACACAAGACAATTCTAACTGAGCTTCAAACAAGTTTTGTGCAACAGTTTGTAATATACTTCTCTGTGGATGACGACAATTCATTTTATGCCCATCCTCCAGAACTAGACACTGTGGGCTACATATTCCAACAGGTACGTGAGCATGCACACTTGGCATGGGTAGGACCAGATTTAGTTTGGAGAAGGATTGTGCTTTCCCCTCACTCCCAAGCAAGCAGCAATAGTGAAACCTGCTCTCTCACTGCTGATGCAACAATTGTCCTGCTTCCTCCCCCCTGTGCACCCAAAGATACACTTTTGGAGTGATTCCTGGCCCTTTCACAAGGCACACAACTGTAGGGAGAGGGCTCCTTGCACCATTTCCTCCCATGCCTCCTGCTCCCTCATGCTAGTCAGACAAAACCTGGCTCTTAAGGAATCTCTGTTACAAACCAGCAATTAGTATGCATCTGCCATCCAGGGAATTGCTTTGTTATAAGAAAATATACTTCTCTCAGAGAGACAATATTCCAAAAGGAAACCAGAAAATATCCTGTGTGTTTTGACATCTCCCTTGGGTTTTGATTACAGGAAAAGGGGAACTAAGCACCAATCAGACACTGCATGTTTATTCTTCTTCACCATATTCAGCAGAGAAAAGATTGAGTCTGATATGAGTACAATTTATCTGAGGCAGGAAACTGGCTAAATAGCACAATGGACAAAGGAAATGCTTCTCTGGCCAAGAGCTACAATGCTAGTACCTTTGGGTTATCATATTCCTTTTAACATAAAGCATGCTTCCTCTGAGGACCACTAGTAGTTCAAATCTCTCCAGCTCTTTCTTTTAGTATCCAAAGCCATATGTTCCCTCATGGTTGATTGCAACTAGAAAGCTGATGTATCAAATGTTTGTGAGGTGTGGGTAGATGTGATGGTGTGAGGGTTGTCAATAAGCCCAGTGCTGAGGTAGGTGGCATGTGCAGCTTATACTGAAATCCATGTATGATGCAGGTGTTCAGCACCTTTTCAGGTTGAAGGACAATTTAGAGGAACAAAAGAACAGTCTCCCCCCTGCACACGCGTGTGGCGTGCACACACACACACACACACACACACACAGAAAGACATTGTATAAAATCCAAAGCAAAGTTGCCTTTGCACTAATATCACACTCCAAAAATCTTTCAGCTACATAATTCTGCAAATTCAGCACATGGTGTGATGTTACTGAAGAGAAGTGACTCTTCAGATAATAATATAATGCTGCATTCCTAAGTAAAGAAAACCAGTTCTATGCCACTCCCATTTCAGCCTCAGTGATAAAGGGCATTCCCAAGGAAAAAAAAGGCCATGGCCAGGGCATCCTTATGGATAGCCGAGCATCCTCTGGGGGCTATTGGTGGCTGGCATAGCTCAGAGCGACCCTGAGGCTTGTTTGCAAATTATTTGTCTTGTTAACATGCATAATACACGATTAAAACTACAAACACCTTTATGATCCAATAGGGCCCTCGTTTCGACTAGGGTGACCAGATGTCCCTATTTTACATGGACAGTCCCAATTTTGGGGTCTTTTTTCACATAGGCATCTATTACCCCCCACCTCTTGTCCCAATTTTTGACACTTGCTATCTGGTCAGCCTAGTTTCGACAGAGCACTCAGGTCAGTAGATCAGCTGGGGAATTTGTAAATATAGTTGTAAATGGGAAATGATAGAATGTAGTTCCTTTTGGAATCTTTTGTACATTTTCTGGATCAGTATATACAATCTGATATACCATAGAACTGTTACCATGGAACTGTTATAACTATAAGAAATAGCATTGTTTTTTAAAATGAGAAGGAAGCAAATTAATCTGTGTAGGAATGGCGGTAGTTCTGGTTTTGGCATTGTTCAAAATCTCCTGTTAATAATTACATTACTTTAGGCACCATTATACCAGATGTTCTACTCTTACCACAAAAAAATACCAGTATGTCTATCATTTAATCCAAATCCAATCCACAGTTTTCCTCAAATCTACTCTTTCTAGCATTTTCACAACCCAAAAAGTGCCAAAGCAGAGCTCAGAATATATGTGATACCTTCCTGTAACCTCACTGTCAATGAATCCAAATTACACTTAAGGAATCTTATTTTGAGTACTGTAAAATCTCTTCATGTTCTCAAAATATTTCTTCTGTCACATCATAATGTCTCTGGCCACATGCAACCACTGTGGTTCAGCTGAATAATGATTCTCTATGTCATCTTAAAGCACTCAGCAGTCTTTCACTTAGAGGGTATTGGCAAGACATGACATAAATGAAGTAGTTAGTCCACAGAGGCAGCTAATGTTGCAAAATCAGCTTGGGAAATGTTCAAAGAAGTTCAGCCTAAAGCATTTTCAGGAAGCATCCCTCTCCCTAATGTGTCACTCATGAAAGAAAGTGGTGTGCCAAGAAGACAGTGGTAAGGCAGGATTTACATAAATGGTGAATAAATATCTTGGACAATTTACACCTTGTGCTCTGAAGAAAATGGATGTCAGTATTGCATTGCAATGTCATCAGGAGGAGAAGGAAAGACTGGAAGGGAGAAAGACCACAAAACAAACTCAAGTGCCTGGGAAACCCAGGCTACTAGTTGGAAGGCTGACCAAACAAAACTTCTATAGCACCAATCTGAGTCCTGGAAATTAAACTACATTGTCTCCACAGAATCTCCCAATCTTATGCATAACTGAGCTGATCAAATTGCATAAAGGGGAGACAGATCCTGACTCAGCTGCAGAAATCAAAAACCTTGTGAAAACATCAGTCTAACTCAAAGTGGGAGGGTTAGAATTTAGATGCTAAATTATATTCTAGAGAAGCTTCTGGAGGTTCAAAGAGATATCAGTGCCTACTCTAGTGAGAATGTCATTGTATCCTTTGTGATAATGTTAATATAATACAGCTGTTAACCCATGGCTCTTGGAGGAAATATGATGTTTATAATAACAGAAAGCCCAGGGTGAAATTCCAGCCCCTTTAAAGTCAATGGGAGGGGTTTTTTTGGACTTCAATGGGGCCCAGATTTTAGCCTCAACTAATCTTAAAGTTCAGAATTATTGGAATATTTGCACCACAAGACTAGATGTTGTAAACTTTGCTTGATTAGTGTATTAAAACATAACTGGCCCCATAATTCTGACAGGCTGCTGAAAATACTTGCTGACACACCGTTGAATATATTTTCTGATAAAGAAAAAAACTGGAGGCCATATCCTCCTCCTCCTCCTCCCTCTCTTCCCACTCTTTTTTCCTCAGAGACCATTCCTGTATTGTATCAGAGGGGTAGCCATGTTAGTCTGGATCTGCAAAAGCGACAAAGAGTCTTGTAGCACCTTATAGACTAACAGCTCTTAGGGATCATGAGCTTTCGTGGGTTAAGACCCACTTCATCAGATGAATGTCTTAGCCCACGAAAGCTCATGATCCCTAAGATCTGTTAGTCTATAAGGTGCTACAAGACTCTATCGCTTTTGCATTCCTGTATTTGTGTCACAGGACAGGATATCTGTCAGGAATCTGAAGAAATGCAAAACAATCTCATGAACTTCTAACAATGACCAGCACCAATAGCAACCACAATACAAGGCTTCAGGTCTTTGCTGAGCTATGTGAATTCACAAATCTAATTTGTAACAGTGTGAAGAACATTTTTTTAGGCATTTATATCATGCATGTCACCATGATATCTAAGCACCTAATGGGTTACACTTCTCTTAATGTGTGCATAATGCCAAATAGCAACAATGTAGGCTGTGAGTACTTACTGAAGTCCAAATAAATCAATTAATGGGTGTTTGAGGCTTTGGGGGCTTGCATAGGAATTCTGGTTTAAGCTGAAAGCAAAGGCTAAAATGGACTCTAATGTTTAATTGTTTTGAAAATAGCCCTTCAGTAAAGGAAAGTGACAATGTTCCTTTAAATGGCTTGGAAAATGTCAGTCAGTTCCTGTTCTTGGTGTTTGCTATCGTTATTTTTTTTAATGCAATGGCTACAATTTTCAACAGTATGTAAGTGACTTATTGCATGAATCCCATTTTCAAAAGTATTTTAGGCATTTAGGAGACCATGTCCCATGGTCTTTCAATAAGATGTAGACAGCTAAGTGCCCAAATTTTTGAAAATGAAACTTAGGTGCCTAAGTCACTCACATGCTGTTGAAAATGTTACCTTAGATCCACCTGACAAAGATTAGTAGTCAAATAACATATTTAATGATTTTTGCCCTAGTTGCTGAATATATTATCCAACCAATAGTAGTGCAGCAGTTAAGAAAAGGTGGAATGTTGTAAAAATACAAATTGGATAGTTTAGTGGCTCTATAGTGGCAGAATGTGTTAAATATCTTTTTCTAAGGATAATGATTAACCAGCTGTACTGGTCACTAATGGCAGCAGCACCAAGAAATGCGGTGCAGGAAGAGTTCTGCATTGGCTTGTAGGTGCTTAGGTGAGTATGCCCCTAAGATAGTGCATGGCCCTCATTAATGTTGTGGCCCTGACGTGAAATTTGTCATCACCATCATGGGATAATGAAACAACTGATTTCATCTTGAAAATATGAGGTCACAACTCACACCAAAATCACTTAGACTTCATACACAACAGACAGAATAACTTCCCAAAATCCTGAGGGAATTCTTGTTCCATGTACATAGATAGAGGTGTGGTCTGAGCACAGGACTGGAGCCATGAAATACTGAATTCTGTCCCCAGCCTGGATAGTTGCTCCCTTTGTATAATTGGACAAGTCACTTCAGCCTTCTGTCTCAGTTCTATCATCTTTAAATGTATGTTGTGCAGATTAATTAATGTGTGTTGTGAGGATTATTTGGAAAGCACTTGGAAGTTGAATGCTTTGTACTGTGATGTCATTTTTCCAAATTGCCATTGCTGGCAATGGGAGATCGGCATTTGAAGAAAGTATGTAATATGCCTCTAAGGAAGAAGAGTTCTGTAATAATATACCATTTCCATAAATATTGGATAGTCAGGTAATAAATAGCACTTACGCTTTCTTCCCACAGATAGCTCCCTGATACCAGTTTCTGCAGGTGCTGAAATATTTCTTTTTGGTGCCCATAACTTGCTGAAGAGCACAGACATTTGGACTGGAGGAAAAAGAACACATAAAGTCTTTGTACATATTTGAAAAAGTGTGTTTAAAATAGTTTTGAATACAGTATTCAATGGACAAGCGCCAGAAATGAACATCTGGTCCTGATTCCCAGAGCAGGTGTGATTTCAGTCAACCACTTTCCAAGCTCCTGACACTGCCCTGCTGAGTTATTTGGAAAGATCACAGTCACTAGAAGCAAAAGTGATTCCCCCTGTCTGTCTGCCCAGCCCTGCATCTCTAGCTGTGCCCAATCAAGCTTTATTAAGCATTGAATTTTTTTTCCTGAAGTGAATTAGCATCCGCTAGGGACTGAACTGTGACTCTTGCTGAGCTCTTTTAGTCAAAGTTTGTCTTGTGCACAGCTGTGTGGCTATATGCATGGGGAGGGGGAAGGGCAGAAAGTGGACTTTTTCTGTAGTCAGTAAGGAACCCCATCTTCAGTAACTCAATCAGCTATTTGGATTGCCCCTGTCTGGAATGCCAAGAGCACCTAAGTAAACACTCTAGTCATTACACAGGACCAAAGGGTAAAGTGCCATATAAAAAAGTCACAAAATTCAAATAAGGAAAACTTTGTAATGTTGTGTTCAAAAGAGAAATTTCCATTTTGTCTCTAATTTATATATTAGAGTAATTTATTTTTTGGAGCGTTAGAACATAAAGTTTTTCAAAAGAGGAAACCATTAAACTCTTATTTTACAAAGCCCAGTTCATCTTGTAAGCAGGGGTGGGTGTGGGGGGGGGGGGAATCTTTTTGATTATTTAAAAAAAAAACACCACAGAGCTAATCTTTTACTAATAAACCTTAAAAAGGACGTTAGACTTCTTAATATTTACTCTGAGACAATTTGTTAAAATAAATAACTTCTAATCATTGTATTTCAGTGTCTTACTGTGCAACATTATTATAAGGATTAAGTGGGACCTGAACTTTTGAAAAGTACTCTAATTGTGCATTTACAAATTATCAGAGAATTGGGTAGAGTTCATACTTCTCACTACAAGAAAAATAAAGGACCTGTTGTAGAATATATAATAATTTGATGGGCCATGTTAAACATATCTGACCACATATTATATCTGTTGTAAACTATAATTACCTTCAATGATACTGAAACACATGTATTTTATTTATCTTCAGATATCATTTTTAGCTTTCAAACAGTTCATAACGTTTAACAATATTTAATCTGTTTTGTATAATCTTTCCTCAAAAATAATTTGGAAATATAATTCATAACACATGCATTTTAGAAATAATATATTTGACTCACACGCAGTAAGAACTTACAGTGCACAAATCTCATTTTAATATTATGGCTAATCTTGAGCTTGGTGTGGGGGAGAGAACTTTAAAACTCTCCTTTTAGGGTATTATAAAAGAGAAAACATGTACTTACCCCTGCTCACGTGCCCTTATTCGACTATGGGACAAAATCTTGTCATAATAAGCAGAAGAGTCTGCTGGATCAAAAGCAGACAACAAAAAAATGGAGAAGGTGGATAAAAAAAGGATCTTCATCCTTAGTCCCCTGTTCCTCCTGCCTAGTCTAACGAGAGAACTGGCAAAAAGTTTTGGAGAGCTCACAGTTTATATACATGCCACAGGGTTGTGGGAGGGAACATTGTATCAACTTGAGACCCTTCCAGGAATAGCAACTTCAAACTGCCAGCTTCAATTAGTTGAATTAATACCATTCATCAAACATGCAAAGCATGTGTCGCCCCCCCCCACCATTGTGACTAATTTTCTTTATTCTATAAAAGAGCAGATGTTTATCATTTTGTTCAGTTGACACTTAAAACACCAGAGTAGTTAAAAGAATTTTAGACCGTGATTTATGATTTGATATTTAGAATACAGAAGCATCCAGCTGCCCCAGATGGGATCAGAGTTGCATTGTGTTAGGTGTGGCACACACACACAGAGGAGACACTGTCTCTGCCTGAGAGAAATACCTTTCTTTTTTACTGTTTTTTATGTGTTCACTATTGTAATCTGAGTTCAGTCATTTTATTAGTGAAACTGGTTAATGTCCCTCTCCATACTTGTCAATAACACTAAGATCATAGAATTATAGAATATTAGGGTTGTAAGGGGCCTCTGGAGGCAATTTAGTCCAACCCCCTGCTCAAATCAGGAAAAATCACAAGATGAGATAGTGGTTGTGTGATCAGAAAAAGTGATATGAATACACTTATTAATTGGTAATATAATTTAATTATATTAATTATAATAATTTAATATAATTAATTGGTAATATAATATAATAGCTTAACTAGTGGATTAATTTAATAATAATAATACTTAGTATTTACACTGAGCATCGTACAGCCATTAATTAAGGCCTTGTCTACAGTTAAAACTTAGGCTGATACAGCTAAAGTGCTCAGGGTGTGAAAAATCCACCACTCCCTCATCTCCCCCCTGGAGTGCCATAGCCATGCCCACCTACCCCCCAGTGCAGATACAGTGAGGTTAATGGAAGAGTGCTTCCATTAATCTAGCTTCTGTTGCTCAGGGAGCTGGACTTTCTACTGTGACAGAAATACACACCTAGCATCGCTGTAGTCAGAGTCTACACTACGGGATACAGTAGGACAGCTACGGCACAAAGTGCAAGTATGGCCTTAGTAGTCCTCACAAACCTCCCATGAGGCAAGTGGGGCAGGCCACACCAATCTATTGGGATTCCTTGAGGGTGCTAGCAAGCATGTGGACAAGGGTGATCCAGCTGAGATAGTGTACTTGGACTTGCAGAAAGCTTTTGACACAACCCCTCATCAAAGGTTCTTAAGCAAAGTAGACAGTTATGGGATAGGAGGGGAGGTCCACTCATGGATCAGTAAGTGGTTAAAAGACAGGAAACAAAGATAGGAATAAATGGCCATTTTCACAGTGGAGAGACAGAAATAACAGGGTTCCTCAGGGATCTGTACTGAGAGCAGCACTGTTCTACATATTCATAAATGATTTGGAAAAAGGTGTAAATACTGACGTAGCAAAGTTTCCAGATGATACAAAGTTAAGATGGTTAATCCAAAGGTGACTGGGATGAGTTACAAAGGGATCACACAAAACTGGGTGAATGGGAAACAAAATGGCAAATTAAATTCAGTATTGATAAATGCAAAGTAATGCATATTGGAAAATATAATGACAACCAGACATACAAAAGGATGGGGTCTAAATTAGCTGTTACCACTCATCATGGATAGCTCTCTGAAAACATCTGCTCAATGTGAAATGGCAGTCAAAAATAGATTTAAAAAGGGATAGATAATATGACAGAAAAATATCATAATACCACTATATGACTCCCTCAATACTGCATGGAGTTCTGGTTGCCCCATCTTAAAAAAGAAACATTAGAATTGGACAAAGTAGAGATAACGGAAACAAAAGTAATTAGGGGTATGACACAGCTTCTGTATCACGGGTGATTATTAAGAATGTGCCAGTTCAGTTTAGAAAAGAGATGATTGAGTGGGGGCGGGGGGGAAGGTATGACAGAGGTTTACGCAATCATGACTGGTGTGGAGAAAGTGAATAGAGAAGTGTTATTTACCCCTTCACATAAAACAAGAACTAGTAGGTCACCCAATGAAATTATTGGCCATTATGTTTAAGAATTAGATAAGTTAATGGAAGATAAGTTAATAGGGCTATCAATGGTTATTAGTCAAGATGGTTATGGACACAATGCCACACACTGGGTGTCCCAGAAGCTGGCACTCAATGACAGGAGATAGACCACCCAATAATTGCCCTGTTCTGTTCATTTCCTCTGAAACACTGTTGGCAGACAGGATATTGGGCTAGATGGACCATTAGTCTGACCTGGTTTGCAATTTTTATGTTCTATGTCAATTTATTTGATAAATGAAGGAACTGAGGCAGAGGGTGAAGTGACATGATTGAGGGCACATTGTGAGTCAGTGTCAGAGGACTGGACTGGAATACAGGCCTTTCTGACCCCCAGATCAGTCCAAACTTCTCCAGTTCAACACAGAAATGTTTTTTAGAATATTTTAAACAAATATATGCCAATGGTTTTAATTTATAATCCATCATTTATGAAAATGGGTAAATTCTTAACCCTAAATTTAAAAGACCTACCATGCTGCATTCAAAATGAAATAAAATTGGGCAATTATCATATTTTGAAATTAAACAAACAGGTGTGTATATGTGTGGTGCAGGAGAGTTTAGTGTTCATGAAAAATGTTGGATTGACATTCCTGGGACTGAAGCCCTCTGTTTCATTACAGAACAGGTACAGCTTGGGCAGAGACAGTGGGACTTTCCCCAGGCATAAGTACAAGAAGGGACCATATCTAAGGAGGAGAAGATAGTTCAGGATTATAATAATACATTGAACCAATATAGCACTTTATATCTTCAAAGGACAAGATTCTGGATGACTCCATGCAGGTACGTAAAGTGCAGGGAGAAATTATAGAGAGCCCTTCTCTATTGCAGACAGAATTGCAATGCTTGTTCTACCTGCAAGTGTCATAGTACCATCAATACCCCTAGTTCCTCCAAAGGGGAAAGAGCAAAGGCCATGAACTCACCTCTCCCATACCAGTTGGTGGTCCAAGGTCAGCGATAGGACAAGCATATGGTACAACTCTAAAACAGAATGAATAGGAACTTCTCCATGGCATGCTCTCTCTGATGCCTTGGAAACCTTCTATTACCCTCTGGTCTCTGGTAAAGTCATAGTTGGAGTCTCTCCATTGCAATTCACAGCACTGGCTGTCCCTACCAGAGCCACTATATATAAAACCTTAATTACTTAACCTTTGTTTAAGGTAAGTAATATTAATGTTCCCATCTGTCAGGGATGGTCTAGATAATACTTAATCCTGCCTCAATGTAATAGAATGGACTAGATGATCTATCAAGGTCCCTTCCAGTCCTACAATTCTATGATTTTACAGATGGGCAAACTGTGAGCTACGAAGGTTAAGTGACCTACCTATGGAAAGGAGCCGGAACTAGAATTCACGAGTTCCTGGTTCTTCTATGCCCATTCTGCCTTGGCTTTCTAGACTTCCAAAAAGGTTGCCAATTAGTGCCACATATGATATTCATGGATTTTGTGACTCAGAATTAAAGTGAGTTTACCAAATTAATTTAGCACAGAACAGCTATAAAGTGCCAATGCCTTTTGTTCTTTATTGATTTGGACTTAGAATTTGGTTTTTAGCTTCTTATGCATTGCCTGTTCCACAGTGGGCTGTACTATTACAATGCAACAGGTATCATGATCACACAAATGTGTATCTTTTGAGTTTTTAAAAAAATAAAAACAGACCCAAACCCTTAAATATTAAAGTCAACAGAAATGAGATTCAACCTTAATTTAAAAGAGATGTAGATTTAATGAGCTCATGGACGCTAAGGACTTCAAGCAAATCTAGTTCCATCTCTGCTGCAAGCTCGTCAGAGTCGCTTTGCAGCTTCCCTTCCCATTTGGTAGCAGGGGCCAACTTAGAAATCATTTTCTCCTTGTTCCCTCTCCTATGCTTATACTGTGACAACTTCAGTGGGGCTCACTGAGCATGAGGGGTAAATCAATGCTGCTCTGAGCAACTCTGAGTTTCATTCACTCAAAGGAACATCCTACAGGTTTGGAGGAGGAGAATGCTGGACAGGGCAACTATTTTCAGGCTCTTCCTCACCTCTGGCTAGACAGATTCTCTTCCACATTCCCATAGAACCCCAGATGAATGGACTTTGTATGGACGGCTTTCTGCAGGCTTGCAGGGAAAGTATTGGGCCTTGACTCATAGGCAGAAATCCCTTTCTAACAACTATTGCTTGTTTGTAGTTCTCATTGATGCTAGTGAGAGTGTAGACCCCATATGACAAATGTACCAATGGGAGTGTAGACCCCATGTGAAAGATTATATCACAGCAATCCCTCGATCTTTTTTGCTTTCCATTTATATGTAAAGATTAGAGATCAGTGTTAAGTAACTCTCATTTCCATTTCAAATGCATAAAAAGAGAATTTAACATGAATATTATATGCCTCACTTCACTTTTAGAATGTAGCTGCTTTAATATCAGAGGGGGCTCCCAGAGGTGGTAAGACAGGACGGCAAAAGGTGATGAAAAATATAAATAGTAACTGAGTCAGATTAATCTGTCCCATTTAAAAGAAAATCAACCTTAATTTGTAGCATCCCTAGTGACATGTCATTACTGTTCATTTGCTGGATAAGTAATATGGACAAAGGTTATATTAAGAATAAAGCAACAGAGATGCAAAGTTTTGGAAAAAAACGTATACAAAAATCTGAATAATGCAGGTCACCCTTCTGTTCATCTCTTCATGGGAGTAAAGTGTGGAATACTGAATTTCATATATTGTGTGGCTGCATCAGTTTCCACAAGTGCTGTTCAAGGAAGCTGTTGACATGGTGACAGACACAGATTTAGCCATACCTAATAATGGTTTTGTGCAATCCTGGAAAGATTTATACATACACTTAATTGTAAGCACATGAATAACTCCATGGCAAAGTAGCCATGTGTTTGTTTGGTTTTTTGTCACTCTTTCCTGACAAAGCTTACCTCAGGCAATATTAGAAGAACAGTTAGGAACATTACAGAAATACAGTTGTGATTGAGATGGGTAAGTATGTGCAAAATTGAGGCCTTTGTGAGCCAAATGAAAACATAATTGAAAGGAATGAATATCTTTGACCTCCAACTCTAATATTTCTATAATGTTCATAAGCCATTGGCCTAATATTGCTTGTATTAAGCGTTGTCAGGAAAGCGTTGACAGATACACATGGTCTCCAAGGGTAGGTCTACATTGCAATTAAATACCAATGGTTGGCCTGTGTCAGCTGACACAGACTCACAGCCCTCAGGGCTAAGGGGCTGATTAATTGCTACATAGACATTCGGGCTCAGCCTGGAGCCTGAATTCCAGGACTTGTCCTGCTCACAGGGTCCCAGATCCTGGGCTTACAGCTTGAGCCCAAACATCTACGCCAGAGTTAAACAGCCCCTTTACCTGGGCCCTGTGAGCCTGGGTCAGATGACCTGGGTCTGCTGCAGGTTTTTAATTGCAGTGTAGAGGTACCCCAAAGGTTGCTGTGGATCCACCATCACTGGTCATTTTAAAGTCAGGATGAGATGTGTTTGTCTAAAGGATACGCTTGAACCCAAACAGAAATGAACTGAAGGAGTTCTATGAACTGTGTTACACAGGGGGTCGAATGAGATTATTACAATGGTCCCGTCTGCCCTTATTATCTATGACTCTATGGCTAAAGAAATTCAGTAAATCCTGAAAATAGTCATTTTATAATTGGTCAAACAAACTGACAAAAATTGTGCAATCCTACTTGTTAGCAAGCATATGTTAAAAATACATACATTGCCATGAATCTAGAAAAGAAAAAAGGAAATAGGCTTCATGAATCAAATTCCAGGTGAATAATTGTGCCCTATACAATATAGTGTTATATGATTAAAATAAATAACCCACCCACACCCCCAGGCCCATATACATACCATTAGGTATCACAAAGAATAAGATGTATGGCACATCAAAGAACTAAAGGAAACAATTATATGCTCCGTTTGTAATTTGTAAACCAAACTACTATGCGAGTTAACCAATCCTGGGTTTATTCACCTGTAATTATTAGCATTATTTTTCTTTGAATCTATTCTTTAATTTTATAGCAATGTTATTGCCTGATCCCTTTCTTTATTTTGCCTGGGCTTATTACTCTCTGGAAAATTGTACTTCCCAAGATATATGATCTTGAAAATCTAATTTAAAATACATTATAATACCTTAAAATAAATAAGGAATGAAATTCCTTTGTTTTACTGATGATTGCAAAGATTATATATTATCTACAGTGAGAGAAAAGTATCAGAACAAATACAGGGATAGATAAAAAAATTCATTCTTTTAACAAAACAGAGATTGTTTCTGTCTTTAAAGTCATTTGACAGTGTCAAGATACAAAATTTAATGCATCTGTAGTAATTCTGACTAGTGCTACTTGTATTTCTCTGGAGACCTCTAGTGGAGAAACCCCAGTAATATTTATTTTTCCCTAAACACTTTGAATGTAATTTGTTGACTGAATTAAAAGTGTTTAACTGAAAACAAATAGTTTACTTATTTCTTCAAAGGTTTAATTTTATTCCCTGACTGGAAAACCCTTGAATTCAAATATTTAAGAATTTGGCTAAGCAGACATTTAGGTCATGTCTACAAGCCTCTCAGCCTTTGTCAACCTTGAGGGGGGCTCAGCTAGCACTCTAAAAGTAGCGGTATAGACAGTGCTTTGAAGTTGCAGCTCAATCTGGAGATCAAGCTCTAAAGCAGACCCTGCCTCCCTCGGCTTCAGAGCCTGAGCTGCAGCCACAACTAGCATGGGCATGTCTCCTGAAGATGTACCCTAAGGGGCTCTAAGAAGAAGCCACCAAAAGGAGAATACCTGTACAACATGGGTGTTGAACATGACCAGCTTTACTCAGACATGATTAGCACCTACTTTATGTTCACATTCTACAGTTGAAAATGACTACACAACTACACAAGGCAGTGGAGAATCAGGCCAAGAGAGCTGTACTGCCATGGGGAGGGAGATCCATGAGAGCAATGCAGAGGGACCCAGAAAGGCCCAGACCCAAGGATGGAGCCTGGCTTCCACAGAAAGTCTAATGCTCCCCTTGGTTTCGAGGATAGCTAATGGGAGATGGCGTCAACAGGAATGTGACTTAATCCCTGGCCGTCATAGAGATAGGCCCCTATCTCTGCTAGGGATTCACAGGTGGTAACCTTTCTCCTGGAATCACATGGCTTAGACACCTAAGGCATTTCTTGTGAGAATGAGTTAGGTACCCAGTTTACTGGAGGAGGGGGTCTTGGGTTTCTCACCTTTCAGACAGTACCCTAACTACCAGTCACTCTCTTGCTCGCTCTTTCTGTCTCAATGACTCTACACGAGGAAACAGCTTCAAGCAAAGACGGAAGGAATCCTACAGCTCAAATTACTCTTCCCACCTCATTGGGGACAATTTGACCTGGGTCTCCCACATCCCAATTATGCAACCAAGGGGCTAAAAGTTATAAAGTAAGCACTACCACCTCCCTCTGCTCCTCGGTCCAGATTTTAAATGGGACCCAATCCAGTAGGGGACTTCTGAGCATGCCTATCACATTGGGTCCTGTACTTGAGATAGGTGGAGGGGTGTCTAACTTCTCCCAATATGTGAATAACACTGAGGGCTGAGGTGGGAGATAGGCAGTTGCCTAGAGTGAGACTGCAGTGTGCATAGCCAGGGCCAGATTAACTCTCCTGTGGGCCCCAGGCTATTAGATTTTGTAGGGTCCCTGTATACAAGTCATTTTCCTGGGAGCGAGTTTGATGCAGGAGGGGGCTGGGGCAGGATATTGAGAGTGCAGGAGGGGATGTAGGGTCTGGGAGGTAGTTTGGATGCAGGAGGTGATTTTGATTTGGGGCAAGGGGTTGGGGTGGAGGTGGGGGTGCGAGGTGCAGGCTCTGGTCGGGATGTGCTTACCATGGGCGACTCCCAGTCAGCGGCACAGCAGGGCTCAGGCTGCCTGCCTGCCTGCCACAGTCCCATGCTGCTCCCGGAAGCAGCTGGCTGCTGACACGTCTCTGCGTGCCCCTTGAGGAGAGGGGGCAATGGGTTTTTGTGCACTGACCACACCCACAAGCATTCTCCCCTTATCTCCCATTGGTTGGTTCCCAGCCAATGGGAGCTGTGGGGACGGTGCTGGAGGTGGGGGCAGCATACAGATCCACCTCCCATCCCCTCACCAGGGGATGCAGAGACATGCCAGCAGCCAGCCACTTCTGGGAGTAGTGTGGGGCCATGGCACGCAGACAGTCTACTTGAGCGCCCCTTTTAGTGGCCTGGAGATTGCTGCCTGTGATTTATTTTTGAAGGGCCCCTCTTGCGGGGCCTTGGGCAGCAGCCCCTAAAGCCCCTACCTTAATCCGACCCTGTGCATACCCAGAGGCAGGAATGTAGACACCTAGGGAACTTTTATCCTGAAAATGTCGGTGCCAAGTGAGTTTAGTCACCTACAGCTGTGGGGACGGTGCTGGGACGGGCAGCACACAGAGCTTTTACAGAATTCAGCAGGAGTTTTGTGAATTACAGTGGATCCTAAAACTAGGATTTAGGTGCCTAAACCCAGATTAGACACCAAAGTCTGGGGTGTAGGGACTCAAGTACCTTTGTGAATCCCACCAGTTCTGTTTACTCCCGCTCCAAGGTAATTAATGAAGATAATAAAAGTGGCGAGTCCTAAAACATCCCTGTGGTATTCCATTGATTCATTTACATGCCCAGATTCGATGAGGTACTTCTAGGAGATGCAGCACAAAAGATCCAGCCTAGAGGAAGGAAAACAAAGGTGGTTTTAAGCCATCCGAATTTTGGGCTGATCTGGGCACTAATAAAGCCCCAGACAAAAATTAAGGAGCCTGGAAGGCAGACTTTGTTATGATAGCATTACTAGTACTGCCCATCGTTTATGGGACAAGCCACAATGGCTGTAGCAGCATCACTTATAGCACTGCCCCTTCCCAACTCCCCAACTCCACCATGGCTTGCCTCTTATCTCAGTCCTTGGAGGAGTCAAATGTAGGGCCACAGAGGCAGTTATTGGGGTTGTAGAGATAAATTCTCCAATACAAATTACAACAGAAAAGAATAAACATCTGTTAGGTAGTCCAGCACATCATCCTGCCAATGAGGAATTGTTCACTGCTGTACATTTATTAAAATCTAGTCTACTTTAAAAGTCTAAAGTGATGGAACCTTCACTTGTTTTCTTATTGGTTTCTACAACTCATGTTTTCTGCTTCCTTGTTTTCTTTGCAAACATTGAATGTAGTAATATTTTTCAAGAAAAAGCATGATACCATTTGATTACCTGTGTCATAAATAAGCTTTGCACATTTTAAAAATGATGATAAAACATACTCTGAATATAAAGACAGACAGATAGATATAGTAATTCTGATAAATAGATAACATTAGATGTCAAAATGGGGTCGACCTGAAGTTGACAAGAAATTGGAAGACTAACATTACATAAGGCCATGATCTGGTACTTAAGCATGTGTGTAACTTTAAGCACATGAGTAGCCCCACTGGCTTCAGTGGGACTATGGTGTGTTTAAAGAAGAATAGATGCTTATGTGCTTTACTAGATTGGGGTTACAGACCATAGAACAGGAGACTGAAAATAAAAGAACTGTAAAAGAAAGAAGAAGGTATTGGAACTGTAGGAGAAAGGAGATATAATGTATATCTTGGGGAGGAGGGAGAAGTATATTTCTAATGGAAGTGCTGGATTTAAGGGGGATAAAGTTGCGTCTGGGTTAGATGCAAGAATATATTTTGTTTTAAGGGGAGATTTGACACAAAAATCCCGAGAATATTCAGGACTCTCTTCCCTCCAGTACGGATTCATGCATCACCATAAACCTTGTAGAAACAGCTTCTGCATTTGTGTGTCTAAGATATATAACCAATTTAAAGGTTCTGTTGAGCCCAGACTCGCCAAGGTTAAAATTTTCAAAAGTGCCTAAATGACTTAGGTACCCAACTCCACTGAAGATCAATGGGATTTAGCCTCCTAAATCACTTGGTCTCTTTTGAAAATTTTACCTTATTCTTATTTTGATGGGAGAAAGGAGCTATGCTTAAAAACTCACTATATCAAGATGCATATGATAGTCCTTGATTTTTACAAAATAGTCCTTATTTAGAGTGGAATATACTCCTTGATTTAAGAAGACAGTACCCTTATATATTTATAATTCTAAACCAAGAGGTACAGTAATCCAATATTCCAGTTAATTATTCCTAATTGTAGAATTCAGCAGGAGTCTGAAAGTAAAACTGTTTTACAAAAAAACAAGAATTCACTCAATTATTTATCCTTCCTGGTGAGACAGTATCTTTTTCTCTGTTTTGTACAGTGCAAAATATCTAAAAGAATACAACATCCAACTTACAGTTTTCTCCACAGTAGGGTTTCTGTATTCCTTTCATGTGAACTGCTGTTTTACTGACAACGTTATGTGAAAACGTAGCACATGTAAATCTAATCTATCTCTCTATCTCTCTCTCTATCACGAATAACCTTCCATCTATCCCAAACCTGTCTTCCTCTTTCAGCTAAAATAGACCTAAAAAGAATAAAACAGACACACATCAGCATCCTCAGTAAATACTAATGTTGATTCTTAATCTGACAGCAGGTGATGCAGTAATTTTACCTCTGAGAATTAGTACTTGAGAGAAGATCTATAATATTATTGACTTCTTTTGCCATAACACATTGTAAAAACAGTGTAACAGTGTGATAAATGTAGCTTGAACTAATCAATAGAAGTTAATAAGTGATTCAGTCAATCAGCAGTAGAATGTAACACACAGTGATGTTCAGAAAGCGGCAGGGGTATGAGTCAGCAATCAAGTGTTTTCTCCCAGGAATATTTCTAGGCTGGCCTGACATTAGACACTACCCTAGGCTGTCTAAATTATGTGCCTATACCTCCCATATTTTCTATCCTAAAGTAAAAAAAACCCAAGCAAACAAATAACAATATGTAGGGTTTTTTTAAATGTGAAAGTATTCTTTTCCCTAACATATACCCCTGTGTCTGGATAAGGTATTAAGATTTAAATGCAGCACAGAAGTCTTGTAATAAACTAATGCCAGATTCCACTGTTCACTAACTTCAGCGGAAAGGTTTCCACTGATTTGAATAAGCATTAGATCAGGCTAACAGATGATGAGGAAATAATTACAGAATTAAAAATTAATGGTAGCTTGGGTACAAGTGATCAGGACTTGATCACATTTATAATATGCAAGCAGAATAAAGTCCAGACCAGTATATATATACAGTTGGTGCTATAATAGGACCAATTTCACAAAGATGAAAACAATTATGAGCCAAATAAGCTGGGAAGAAGAATTTAATCAGAAAAATGTGACTGATAGTTGGGAATCATTTAACCACACTTTACTAAATGCCCGAAAAGTCACAATCCCCAACCGAAGAAAAAGGATGTGCTGGTTAAGAAGCTAATTTAATTTAGAGGGGAAGTGAAGGCAACTGTAAAAACTAAAATATTTATATCTATCTGTACACACACAGACACAAAAATGGGAAAAAGGGGAAATTGCTGGTAACAAATCAGAAATTAGGAATTGAAGACAATTGATAAGGAAATCCAACAGACACAAGGAGAAATCTATGGTCAGCAGCTTTAAGGACAATAAAAAGGATTTTTTAATATATATATATATATATATATATACACACACACACACGGAACAAAAAGAATCCTGACAATGGAGATAGTTGGAAATTGAAGATTTATCAGTAATAAAGGAGAAAACACAGAAGTACTCAATAAATATTTCTGTTCTCTGTTTGGGAACAAACAGATGATTCGGTCTCACCACATGGTGATGATAACACTCTTTCCTTTCTACTAGTATCTCTGGAGGATGTTAAACAGAAGTTACAGAAGTAAGACACTTAATTCAGAAGATCTAAGTAACTTGCATCCAAGAATTTTAAAAAAGCTGACTGAAGAGCTTGCTGGACAATTAATTGTGATTTTTCAGTAACTCTTGGAGTCCTGTGAAAGTTCCTGAAGACTGGAAAAAAGCTAATATTGTGCCAATTTTAAAATGGGTAAATGGGATGACTTGGATAACTATAGGTCTCTCAGTCAGTTACATTGATCTTGGGCTATATAATGGAGTGGCTGATCTGGGACGATTTATTTAATAAAGAATTAAAAGAGGATAATGAAATTATTGTAAATTAAAATGGATTTATGAACAATAGATCCTGTCAGGCTAACTTGATATAATTTTTGATGAGGTTACAAATTTGGTTGATAAAGATAATAGTGTTGTCATAATATACTTAGACGTCACTAAGGCATTTGACTTGGTACCACACAACATTTTGATTAAAAATCTAGAATGGTATAAAATTAACATTGTATACATTACATGGATTAAAGCATGGCTTCCTGATAGGTTTCAAAATGTAATTGTAATTGGGGAATCATCTTTTAGCAGGTCTGTTTCCGGTAGAATTGGTTCTTGGCCTTAAACTAATTAACATTTTTATCAGTGACCTGAAGAAAACATAGAATTGTTACTGATAAAGTGCAGATGATGCAAAAATTGGAGGAGTGGTAAATAATGAAGAGGACACGTCAGAGTGATGTTGATCACTTGATGTAGATTGGGTGTAAGCAAACAATATGTGTTTTAATATGGCTAAATGTAAACATTTACATCTACTAAAAAAGAGTATACACCATACTTACAGGTTGGGGGACTCTACTCTGGCAAGCAACAACTGGAAAAAAATGTGAAGGTTGTGGTGGATAATCAGCTGAACATGAGCTCCCAGTGTGATGCTCTGGCCAAAAGAGAAAATGTGATCATGGGATACATACATAGGGGTATCTCATGTAGCAGTAGAGAAGTTATTTTACCTCAATGTTTGGCAGTGGTGTGACTGCTGCTGGAACACTGTGTCCAGTTCTGATGCTCATAGTTCAAGAAGGATACTGATAAATTGTAGAGGGTTCAGAAGAGCCATGAGAATGATGAAACGATGAGAAAACCTGCCTTATAGTGATAGATTCAAGATGTTCAATCTATTTAGCTTAGCAAAGAGCAGGTTAAGGGTTGACTTGATTTCAGTGCATAGTATCTACATGGGAAATAAATGTTCAATAATGGGCTTTTCAGTCTAGCTGAGAAAGGTGTAACATGATCCAATGGCTAGAAGTTTAAGCTAGATGACTTCACACTCAAGGCATAAATTTTTAACAGTAAATAATTAACCACTGGAGCAATTTATTAAGGTTTATGATGGATCTGCCATCATGACAATTTCTAAATCAAGAATTTGGATATTATTCTAAAAGATACTCTAGGAATAGTTTTGGGGAAGTTCATTGGCCTGTGTTTTGACAGAACATCAGACTGGATGATAACATGATCCCTTCTGGCTGTAGAATCTATGAACTGATAAAATTTTTTAGACTCTTTGAACCGTATTTGGCCTGAATTCACAAACAGTTGACCTGAGACTGTACTTTTCAGTGAATAACCTATTTGCAAAAAAAAAATTTCACTCAGCTCTACTTTTAGCACTGTTAATGCATCTTCCTATGTACATCTCTGCAGTTAAACAGCTCTGCCTCTGTTATAGGCATTGTTACTTTCTCTTTCCCATGTCTCTTTAAGGCGTTTACAGTATAACACTTCACTTTCCTTGGAGGCTCCTACTGTTCTTCAGTACTCCTAGCAGGCCCTCATCCTTTATCAGTTACCATAGTGTACTTTTTCTCTGTTACCTTTATTCCTTTTTTTCCCTAACTTTTGTGTCATGATGCTGGCCTTTTGCTCCTCTCGTGGCTTCATGGGAAAGGGGAAAAAAAGACACGCTTTCCCCTTCCCACTCCCTGGGGAGGATCAGTTGAGTATCCCACCAATTCATTTTATGGAGATCTTTGTTGAGGGAATATTAATGTCTATGTAAGCAAGACCTGAATGAACTCTTGCCTGACAGATAGCTGGGTGTGGGAGAGATTTCAGGAGCAAAATGTATTTACATGAACACACCTACTCTGCTTAGATATCCAGCAGATGGAGCTGTGTTGCTCAAAGTGATCAGCTTTGGCTCGTGTTGGGTTACAATCACTTTAATACAGAATGCAGGGGTAGTGAAATGTTGTTATCAATATTATTGTTTTTACTGTATGAATAAAGGAAAGCAGAACTGTGCCCAAATGAGGGGGTCATCCTCAGTGGAAAGGACCATGTAAGTTAGGGGCTTGAAGGCCAGTGCCCTCTGAAAGTAAATGGGAGGAAGGGAGAAACAAGGATCCCAGTCAAGAGATGTGGCCTCTCCTTGCATGTCCCCAGTTTGGTTTAATCTGTTCCTTCTGAGTGTTCAAAGCTAGAGCTAAATAGGCTCCATTAGGAGCCTTTGCTATTTTAAGTGCTTAAATGAGATTGAAATCACATGTGGTAGGACAGAATTTCTGCCCAACCTATTAAAAGCTGAAAATCACTAAAAGACTGGCCTGCAATGTCACAGCAAAGCGACAGGTGGCAGCAGAAGGTAACTGACAGTCGGAAGTGGCCAGCAAGAGCAGCATGCAGTGGCACAAGAAGTTGGCAGGGCAGTCAGCGGAGAGGAACTGTGGCTGGCAGGGTGGCCTGCCAGAGCACGTATTCAGATAACGGAGCAAGCAAAGTGCTTGTTTCCCCGCTTGGGAGGTGAACTCACACAGATGTGCCACTGAACACTGGGTCCTCTCGGACCAAGGACAACCACTATGGAGTGGGGTATGGTGAGGCAGCAGAGAGGGGCACAGAAAAGGAACTCCTGGTTGTAGAACTCAAGAACATGAGGTAGAAGGCACTTCCCCAACCACTCTGGGGTGGGTGACTTACAGTTTTATGATTATGAATCCCGTTTGTGGCATTTCCCTAACTAATGTCAGGTGACTTTCTTCCTTTCATTAAAAGTTTCTTTTCTACACTCAGACTCTGTGCCCAATTACGTGATGGTGCTGGCTTCCCCAATGGTTAGGAATGTTGAATAGTTATACTATACTGCACAAGCTGAGCTAATAGCGTGATAGAAGATAGAATAGATAGATAGATGAAAAGATAGTCTACAGAGTATAGGCGAACTGGGGAAAGCACTTCAAGAAACTGAGGCTTCAGGAGCTAGAAGAGCCTGCTGACTCTTCCTTACAAAGTATTTTATAGGATCCTGGGACTATATAATTCAGTCCCAACCTACTATACCCAAATCTTATTTCCTTACCCTAAGCCATTTATGGGTACTCTTCTCTTATAGGTTAATGGATTATGACACTTGCTTTCTAAATATATTAATAAGAATTATCTCCAAATCTGCCAACGTAGGCTCTCTTGGTGACCTCCAAGTTGTGGCATACCCTGCAGTTACCAACCGGTTGTAGATGCTGGATAAACCTGTTGAGTGATGTGGATAGTTTTTCCCTTTGGTTCCGTACAGTTTAGGGACCATTTTTATCTGTGCCAAAGGTTGGCAACTTGTATGCTGACATATTCTTAACTGATTATACTTTTTGCTATATAGCAGATCTTTCCGGATCTTGGTAGGCTTCGTGCATTTCAGCTAAACTTATTATTAGGAAACACATTCCTCAACACATATAAGAATTAAATGGATTAATTTCAGAAAAAGAAACATATTAATTGCTACAGCTGGCTGGATATAATAGCTAGCAAAATAATCCTATGGGCTACAACAGATGCCACAAAACCTCTGTTCAGTTGCCACCTAACCTTGCAGGTGCCTAAATCCTTTAGGTGTCTACATTTCCATGTTAAAGTCCTGGGGTGCCTGAATTTTCATAGTTGGGCATGTGCCTCAGTCCTGACATGGCACGGAAGCTCAGAACCTTACTCACATGTAAGCCCCAGTGCTATTCACAAACTTGGTGCGACCCCACTTTTCTTGCTTTAGGTCCCAGTTTGGTTGACAAGCTCAGGAAATATCTAACTCCAAAGAAAACATACAGTGAAGGCGATGTCCTCCCCTTATAACTTTCAGCCCAATAGTTAGGACACTCACCCAGGATTGGGAGATCTGCCTGATGTGGAGCAGAGATTTTAGCTTGAGTTCCCACCTCCCATAGTGGGGATTTGAGCTTGGCGTCTGCCACATTCTAGGTAAGTGGCCTAACCATTGGGATAAAGCTTATAAACTGTAGAAGCAGCTCCTCTGCCTCCGTTTTTCATGAAAAACTTAGATGCTTAATTCCAGGAGAGGATTCATGGCTGTGAATCCCTAGTGGAGATAGAAGCACCATGTCATCCCAGACTTAGGTGAACATAAGAACGATCATACTGGGTCAGATCAAAACAAAGGTCCATCTAGCCTAGTCTTCTGACTCTGGCCAATGCCAGGTGTTGCAGAAGGGATGAACAGAATAGGTAATCATCAAGTGATCCACCCCGTCACCCATTCCCAGTTTCTGGCAAACAGAGGCTAGGGACACTATCCCTGTCCATCCTGGCTAACAGCCATTCATGAACCCATCCTCCATGAATTTAGCTAGTTCTTTTTTTAACCCTCTTATAGTCTTGGCCTTCACAACATCCTCTGGCTAAGAGTTCCATGGGTTGACTGTGCATTGTGTGAAAAAAATACTTCATTTTTTTGTTTTAAAATCCTGCCTATTCATTTAATTTGGTTACCCCAAGTTCTTGTGTTATGAGAAGGAGTAAACAACACTTCCTTATTTTCTTTTTCTTTTTTCTATTTTCTTTTTCCACAGTCATGATTTTATAGACTTTTACCATATCCTTCCCCTTACTCGTTTCATTTCCAAGCTGAAAAGTCCCAGTCTTATTAATGTCTCCTCATACGGAAGCCATTCCATAACTCCTAATCATTTTTGCTTTTTTCTGAACCTTTTCTAATTTTAATATATCTTTTTTAGGGATGGGGCAACCACATCTGCAGTACTCAAGATGTGGACATACCATGGATTTATATCGAGGCAATATGATATTTTCTGTCATATTATCTATCCCTTTCTTAATGAGTCCCAACATTCTGTTCACTTTTTTGGCTGCTGCAGCACATTGAGTGCATGTTTTCAGAGAACTATCCACAACTACTCCCAAGACCTAATGACTCCAATGCCTAAACATTTTGGGGGGTTGAGGCTTAGGCTGTATCCTTCTAGTTGGCATTTCCTATTAGCTAAGTTAGGTGTCTCTGTGCTCAGTTTGCTGGCTTTTGTGGATCCCATTCTTAAGCACCTACATTGTGTAGGGAGCCTAAGCATCTAATTCAGGATTGGGAATTCCACGAGTTGGCAGGGCACCTAAAAGGGGCTGCAATGCTGAGCATTTGTAATGCCTCATTCCCCTTTATGAATCCTACCCTCAGGGTAATGGAATGTAAGCAAGAGACCTGGGCTAAACCCTGGCAGAAGAGCAATGGTTGGAGATTTGGGGTTTGAGATTACAGCATGTATAGACATACCTAAGATAGCTTTAATCTAGCTAGTGCAGTACCAATAGCAGTGAAGCCACTGCTGCATGGGCTGTATAAATCCTCCTGGGACTCCAGGCACCTGCTCAGGCAACTAGCCCACACTGAAATCTATGCTGCCCTGGCTTCACTGCTCTTGGCACTCGAGCTAGCTACATGTGCTGCAATCATGCCTCTGACTTCAGTGTAAACCTGGCAAATTGTGTTTGCACGTGCACCCATTGTGTTTCAAAGCTTTGCGGGCATGTGCAGTTAGACTTGACGTACATTGAATTTACCATGACCAAATTATTTTCAATTATTGTGAGGTGTGCTGGTTTGCCACGGGGGGAGGAGAGGGTTATTGAAACTTTTACTTTGTTTTAATAGTAAATTGTGACTCTTGCCTTTTTTCCAAAGTGCTGAGCATTCCTAGTATAATAATATTACAAGACACTAGACATAATTATAGCTACGGTCCTATTTCTTTGCAAATTGCCATCTTAGAGAAACTGTAGTTTAGTTTTTTCCTTGGTGGCTAGGCAGTTTAAATATATTAGTGTTGGCTTTCAGAGGGAAAAATTAAACCTTTATGTGGAATATCAGGAGCACAATTGCTGTTTCAGTGGTTGATTGAGTTGCCATAGTAATGCAACCCTGTGGCTTTCGAAAGACTGGCTTCACTTAATAACCATTTTTGATTTTATTCACAATCAGATATACTCAAAAGAACAGATATAATTTCTCTCCGTAACTGTGGTAAACAACTCAGAGTCAACAAAATTTTCTTTTGACCTATTTGTGGTCCTGGCAGAGATTAACCTTGCATTTAAAAACACTCTTATTGGTCCAAAGTAAATCTTTTGAACTGAACCAATGCTACCTAGCTTGTAGCAGCAAATTTTCACTTCAAGGATCGTATCTGTGATCCTTCCTAAGTCCTACGCCTTTGCATTGCTCCCACATAGAGAGAATTACAGTTCCTTCAACAGGCAGCTAAGGATTTCCCTAATATAGGTATTACTAATGGAAAAAAAACTGCTATACCTTGTGAGTAAGGGTTGCAGGACAGGTCTTATTTGGTTCTGGGGAAGATGTATTAGAAGGAATTTAAATGATGATCTTCAGGTTTTAAAGTGTGTGATGTGAAACTAATCTCACATACAAAGGCTTGTGTTTAAAGATATTCATAATTCTTTTTTGAGTATAAAAAGGATATGCTGAAATAAACTGGTTACTCTCCAAGGTGCCACAAGTCTTCCTCATCTTATTTATGAATACAGACTAATACAGCTGCCTATCTTAAACTAGAATAATTACTGTGGAGGACACAAAACCCATCTAACTTTTCTGATATTGAACAATAGTGTTTCCTAATTTCTCATTCCTACTTCTCTTATTTTTCATTAATAATGCGGTGTAATTCTTGTGATCCAAATAATACGGTACATGTTCGCATTCTTAGATTCTCACAGAGGGGAAGGCTGTTACAAAAGAAGCTATGAAAAGGATAGTTTTTACTTTTTCAAGTCATGGACAAAACTTGATACCAGTGTGATGTTGCACTCCATAGTGCTTTATAAAAATATGTTTATAAGTGTGAATATGATGTAACTGAACTATGCTTTATGCAAAAGGCCTCTTGTAAGATATAATTACAAAATTTACAATCTACTGAGTGTGCTCATCCTATTTGTATGAATGTATCATTCTTGCATCTGAAACTAGGAATATGTAGCATAACTCTGAGGTCCTATTGTAATTAAGCAAAGTGTGGTGTATTAATGGTGGTTTAGAATCTTGATGGCTCCCATTGTCTAGGACAATTGACTGTAGATGGCTCTGTTTACCTGCAAGTCTCCACTCCATTTCTCTGTCAGAGTTATAGAGGGCAGACAATTTATGAGTTTATCCTGTATAAGCTTTATACAGAGGAAAATGGATTATTTGGGGTTTGGATCCTGTTGGGAGCTGGGTTTCTGGGTGCTGGAGACTGAGCACTTGCTAAGCTTCTTTTCAGTTAAGTCTGCAGCTTTGGGGGCATGGTTCAGACCTGGGTCTGTGTTTCAGCAGGCTAGCATATCTGGCTCAACAAGGCAGGGCAATGAAGTCCCAGGCTGGCAGGGAAAACAGGCTCAGAGATAGTCTCAGCACATCACGTGATGGTCCCAATGGGGTCTCTGTGACCGAATCTGTCGCAATCAGATTGTTTGAATGATTTTGCATACTTATGATTTTTACAATACAGATGATGCCACTGGATCATTAAAAATATAGAGGTGGTGCAAATCTGATTGGTCATTAAGTCAACTTAATTACTAATGAATATGCTGAATTTTAATCAAATTATTGATTAATAAACCATGCTAATAAACCATGGTTAGTGATGCCAGCAAATTGCCTTAACAGCCAGATTGTGATTTAATAATCACATGCTGATCAGACAACTGTGACCCAGGTCCTTGTGACAGTTAGGTTAGATGACTTCAGTGCCTTTGATGTGGGGTGATTCTAGTGACTGACCCAACACTTTCAGCTAATACAAAATGCTCCAGCTTGATAACCATAAGGGTTGTAGAAAAGGGAATGCCTCTGGGCACCTGCCTCTGTGACCAGGATTAAGTTTAAGAAGGTGTCTGAAAATAGAGGGTAAAATCTGCAAAAGCACCTAAGTGATTTAGAAACCTACGGCCCATTGATTTTCAATAGGAATTTGGCTCAAAGTAATTTTCAAAATGGGACCATATCTAAAAGGTGCTTAAATGCCTAATTCCCATTGATTTCAGTCGGAGTTAAATGCCTAAATATGTCTGCCTAGCTCCCATGTCACTTAGGGCAAGATTTTTAAGGGGGTTTAGGGGACTAAGGATGACAATAGGCACCTATGCAATTTAAAAAAGCCTAGGGACTAGGCACCTGGGTACTTCTAAATATCCCACAGGAGCCTAGCTACATGTTTTGGTCCCCAAATACCTTTAAATAAGCCTTTTTTATGAAGGCCCTAATAAATAAAACATTATCTACTGCCTATTGATAAAGAACATGCCAATAACTATGACTAATCACATAGGCCCTAATCCTGTATAGATGTAGGCACAAGCTTAACTCCAAGAATGTGTGTAATTCAATTGATTTAAATGGAAATGTTTGCTTAAAACTAAGCACATGCGTGAGTGATTGCAGATGGGGGGTTTATTTGTGTTCCTGACGAAAGGAAGGCAATTAGGCATGTTGGCCATGTTATATCACATGGTACAAGAGAATGGCATGCATTGCTGAGCAGACATGGTAAAGATGAACAGTGATTATGGGTAGTAGGTATCATAACCATACTGAGGTTACAAATGGTGCCATTTTTCTGGGAGAAAAAGTGATGGTTGGAGGGGAAGTTTATTTGGGTTGCATTTTCTTTGTAAACATGAATGAGTCGCTGTTTTCTAAAGCAGGGAATGAAAATACATTTATTTTGTTACTCCACACCTGTTAATTTGTGATGACCACATGCTGGCCTGGACAAGGACTGCTGCCATTTGCATGGCACACCTTGGTAGGGTGACCGGATGTCCCAATTTATAGGGACAGTCCCTATTTTGGGGTCTTTTTCTTATATAAGCTCCTATTTACCCCCCACTCTGTCCCGATTTTTCACATTTGCTGTCTGGTCACCCTATACCTTGGCATTTTCACATAAGGGAGTCCATGTTTGGTTACTTTGCATGGCTGATAACTTAAAGTCTAACTGATCGAGGGAAGCATAGACAGCAAATTCACTCAATACTGACAGATATTATGAACTTAGTCTGTTCCAAATTTACATCTGTAGCGAGGTTGATGACTCACCCGTGCAGCGCCTCCTGCTGGTCATCTGGGAATTAGCTCTTTTTTCCGGCACGGAGTGCCCTTTGCAGACCAGTGTCTTGCCTGCCGCTGGCTCCCATGTCCCTCCCAGACCCTAGTGCCCCTTACCCTAGGGTGACCAGATCACAAGAG
Source organism: Sternotherus odoratus (assembly GCA_032164245.1). Classification (NCBI taxonomy): domain Eukaryota; kingdom Metazoa; phylum Chordata; order Testudines; family Kinosternidae; genus Sternotherus; species Sternotherus odoratus. The sequence goes on along the minus strand of JAVMKO010000001.1, from coordinate 257,674,910 downwards.
TGAAATATCAGGACACATTGGGTGAGTGGAGGGGCGAGGATGGGGGGCGGGGGCAGAGGGAGATAGACACAGATGCACAGCCGTGACCAGAGTCATGGGGGGGCCCTCCTGTTGGGGGTAGGCCCATGCTGCACCACACAGGTCCCCTGCCCAGCACCCCCTGGATCCACTATGCCGGAGCCCCCCCCCCCAACCCTTCAACCACAAATGCACAGTGCTGTGCACACACACCCCGCCCAGTGCCCCCATGCCCACAGCCCCACCACAGCTGCCCAGCACTGCACACAGAACCACCCACTTGCTAATTTCCCAATACACACAGATTTCTCCTCCCTCCATCCCAGTTCCCTTCCCGACAGCCCCACCACCACAACTACACAATGCCCCACACAGATCCCCGCTGCCCAGTGCCCTGACACACAGATCTCCCCCACTGCCCAGCACCCCCAACATGCCCCCACTGCCTAGCACCCCAAGACACACAAACATCCCCCACTGCCCAGTGCCCTCCATGTCCTCACAGCCTAGCATCCACACACACCTACCAGACACTCAACATCACACTCTGCCCCCTTCCCTGGCTGCATTCACCAGCACTGCTGGGAGGTCTCTGGCTCCTAGGGTGAGAGCATGAGGGGAGTGTCCAGACTCTCCATGTGCTGCGCCCGCCACAAGTGTGAGCTCCGTGGCTCCCATTGGCCAGGAAAGGGGCCAATGGGAGCTGCCGGGACCACGGAGCAGGGTTTGCAAGCGCCAGAAGTTCGCAGAGACCCTCCACCCTACGAGCCAGAGGGACCTGCCAGGGAGAGAGGTAGGGAGACCCGCCGGTGCTTACCTGGGGTGGCTCCCATCTTGGGAAGCATCCGGCAGGCAGGTCCCTCTGGCTCCTAGGGTCACGGGTCGGGTCAGGTTGGGTGGGGTGGCAGAAGGCTCTCTGCCCGCTCTCGGCGCCTGCAAGCCCCACCCCTGCAGCATGTGGCATTCCTGCTAGTGGGCGGGTGCCAGGAGCTGCACCAGGAAGAAGTGAGCAAGGGCGCTCTGGCTGCGGTTTGGACGGTCCCTGATATCGGGACAAAAGGCGTCCCGACTGATGTAAGGTCAGGACGTGGGACAAGTCCCCTAAAATCGGGACTGTCTCGATAATATCAGGACATCTGGTCACCCTACCTTACCCTGAGCTTCTGCCCCAGCAGTACCCCCACATTCAGGGTCTCCCCTCCCAGGGGAACCCCCAACCCTATATGCCCACCTGGCCTCAGTGGCTACTGCTAGTCATCATCCAGCCGCCACTCACCGGGGCAAACTGCAGTCTGTAATGACCACTCACCATCAGCAAGGGGGTTTAGGACCTGCTGCCTTTGCCTAGCCTCGTGCTGCCCCTCTGCAGCCCCAGTACCATTTTTAGGCCTTGCACAAGGCCTGAAGCCTGGAGCGTTGCCAGGCTAGAGCTCACCAGGTCCTCTTGCCCTATTCCGCAGTACTGCTCTATTTCCTGCACCCTGAGCTCCCAGGCAGCTAGATTCTTCTCCGTCTAAAGTCAGAGAGAGAGAGTGGCTTAGCTCCTGGCTCACAGCACTTTTATCAGGGCCAGCTGTGGACTGACTGCGGTGTGGCCCAGATGTGGCTGCTTCCCCAATAAGCCTTCGCTATCAGCTCCCTAGGGCAGCCCTTTCCCAGGGCTGTTTTAACCCCTTCAGGGCTGGAGTAGGGTGACCACCACGCTAAACCCCTCTCCCCCTCAAAATCCCATGCCCAGGGGAAGGGGACGGGTCCTCTAGCCCGTATAACCCAGAGATGTCCCTCCAGCAGCACTTGCCTCTCATCACTGTCCTTCAGTTTTAAGGCCAGTTCTTCCTTCTCCTCATGGGCTTTTTGTAGGTCCACCTCCGCTGTCCGGCGGGCCTGTTCCATAGCCTCCAGCCACACACGCAGGCCAGAGTTCCCCAAGCCCTCTTCACTCAGGGTCTGGGTTCCTACTATGACCCGCTCCACTACAGCCAGGATCCCAGCCTCGTGTTGGGCCCACTCTGTCAAAGTCTTTTTGTCCACCATCTCCCATGGGTGGCTTTGGGGCAGGTCTACTGCCAGCTCCGCAGCAGCTACCTGGCCGGTCCTTGACCCGTTTGGGTCCTCAGGCTCCTCTACCTGAGTTCGCCCTCTTCTGAGGGGGCAGTTCTTCTATATGTGGCCTCATTCATGGCAGCCAAACCCAGCTCCCTGCCCCTTTGCTGCCCTGGGTCCTGGCTTCTGCCGTTGGTCCTTCTCTGGGACAGCCCTCCCTGGGCTGCCCTGGGTCGGGCTCCTTGAGGCAGGGTACTCCCTCCACAGGCCCAACACCTTTTTTGCCTCATGACTTCGCTTGCCAGGTGACCTCTTGTAGGGGCTTGTCCCCTCTCCCATTCTGTATCAGGCTTCCTGGCCCCAGCCCAGTAGGAACAGTCCCATCTCAAATGTGCTCTCTGACCGCAGGCGTACAAGCCCTATGCTCTTCCACAGGCCTCCTGGCCCCGGCACTTGGCTTTCCATCCTCCTCTTGGCAGTTCCTCAAAAACTCCCTCCGGAGGAGTTTTACCAGGGCTCGCTGCTCCCTTGCCAGCTGTATCTCCAACTGTCTCTCCTGGTTCTCCCAGACCACACGGAGCTTAGTCCATTCCCAGACAGAAAGGCAATGAAATAGATTTAATATTTCATTATGAATTATTTGCTTATTTGTCCATTATTCTAAATAATAAAAATATATTTAGGCATGGAGATTTAGTAAAGAACCAATGTACTCTGTTTTTGGCATGCTTCCCTTCAGGTTTGGGAAAATTAAATATCTTGATGGAAGATCCAGACTAAGCAAGGTACTTAAGTACTTCTGTAATATTAAGCACATGAATGGACCTTCTGAAGTAATTGGAACTACTCAAATGCTTACTATTAAGAATGTGTGAGAATATCTTTTATAAAGCATCCCTGTTCGGAAAGCACTTAGTTACATTGAAGTAAATAGCATTTAAGCATGTGCTCTTTGATTGGGAATAAATCCTACAAACATTTACATATGCTTAACTTTACTGTTGAGGATAGTCCTATTAAAATCAATTGGGCAAAACACAGTAGTAAAGTTAAGCATGCGGGTAAGTGTTGCTGGATCAGGGCTGTGAGGCCTAAATGCAGTAAGTGCTGTACAAATCTGTCCACTGTGATGGTGAAAGTAGCTGGTAACAAACACGGAACCCAAGTTGCTGATCTGGCAAATACTTCATAATGCTATACACGTGACTTCAATGGACTAGCAACATGCATAAAGTCCCATAGTCTTTGAAGGCTCAGTTCTTTGGTCCTGATTAATCTAGATGAGATAAATCGATCCCTGAACGCTCTCCCGTTGACTCCGGTACTCCACCACCACGAGAGGTGCAGGCAGAGTTGATGGGGGAGTGGCAGCAGTCAACTCAGCGTTATGAAGATGCCACAGTAAGTCAACCTAAATACTTCAATTTAGAGCTACGCTATTTCCATAGCTGAAGTTCATAGAATCATAGAATATCAGGGTTGGAAGGGACCTCAAGAGGTCATCTAGTCCAACCCTCTGCTCAAAGCAGGACCAATCCCCAACTAAATCATCCCAGCCAGGGCTTTGTCAAGCCTGACCTTAAAAACCTCTAAGGAAGGAGATTTCACCTCCTCCCTAGGTAACCCATTCCAGTGCTTCACCACCCTCCTAGTGAAAAAGTTTTTCCTAATATCCAACCTAAACCTTCCCCACTGCAACTTGATACCGTTACTCCTTGTTCTGCAATCTGCTACTGCTGAGAACAGTCTAGATCCAAAGTTGCGTATCTTAGGTTGATTCACCCCTTCCCGCCCCCCCATAGACCAGGGCGAAGTCTCTTTTGTAGACATGGACATTTCAGATTCCTGTCTGAAAGGATCACATTGCCTGCTGTTTGCTCTGGGTTCTCTCCCCAGCTCTAATCAGCACTAGGTACTGAAATGATATTCCCATTTATTTTTCCTTTGAGTATTAAGTTGTTTATTGCTTTGAAAACTTATTATTTTAAATTCATCGTGCCCAATAACCTTGCCTCAAAGGCATCCTGAAATGGAAAGCATCTTTACTACCTACATAATAAATATGGTAAAATCTGCTTTTCTGTTTGTTCTAATTGACTACTAACATTAATAAAGTTCAGTGGAGTTTCAGTACTAATTCCTCAGTGTGCACAGTATTAGTCCTGAAGAGGAGAAATATAAAATGTATATAGATGGTTAAAATACCATCCATTTTAAAAAACAAGTGTTTGTGTAGACCTGAGGTAGCTTTCCATTCAAATTATAATTTGAAAGAATTTATATAGACATTAGTCTCCACCATATGTTTAAATATAATATTAATGAACATAAGAATGTGCTGAAATTATCTAGTTCTACATTACTGATACTTTACTCAGTAATTAAGTATGACTAATTAGCCACAAGATAAGTCAGAAGAGTTCAGGATACTTTGGAAAGTTAAAAATCTAAAACATACAATTTGATCATTTTGGCTGTTCAACTTGGTTAATGTCTAGTACCATAGAAAACGGTTAGCAAAATATTGGAGATGGGGGAAGTCAGAATTACTTAGCTACTTAAAGGTTTGAAATTTAATTGCAGCTGTGAGAAATCTGCTTAAAGAGTTTAATATAATAACCAGTAAAATAGACACTTAGAATGTAAGTAACAAGGCACAGATTGTGCATATGAAAGCTCACAAATTGTTTACTAGGGCAGACTCATTTTTTGATGCTGCTGTTCTACTTTAAAAAGTGACCAGGAAAATGGCATCTTCTCACCAAACAATTCATCTCCTGTGTATATTCAGAGACTCACTTTTTTATTAGCGTAAGAAGATACATTTTACCTCGGCTTACTCCTGCTGAGGTGAGAAGGAAGGAGTTCGACTTTATTGCTTGAGCATCATCCACAGAATTACAGACTAATTTGCAATGAACTCAAGCCAAGGGAGTTGCACAACTGTCACTGTAGGCCTTTACTTTTGGTGATTAGTTGTGTGGGAAGAAAAATATTCAGCTTGTCTTTCAAAGCTAGAACTCCAGGGCTAGAAGTTAGAAAATCCTTCCTTTTACCTGTACGCTGTGTGTTTTCTGGACAATTATCAGGAGACTATGAACCTGGAGTCCCACAACACCATTTTCACAGTCATCTTGTTATGCTATACAGAGTATACGGGATCTTTTATAAGAGGAAGGCAAGATGCCATACTTTATTAAGAATACAACACAGTTAGCATATGCATTTCAGTCTCACACACACCACGCACACAGTCCTGCCAGTTGATGTTCATAGTTACCAGTCTCTTGATGTAGCTTGAGTCAATCTAATGGCCAGTTAGACTGATGACGAGTAAGAAGCTGGGGGGTTTCTGTTGGTCATGATGCTCCGAGGCTTTGCAGGACTGAACCCAGAGTTTCATGGCAAAACACCCAAGCTTTATACCTGTAAATTTCCATTTGAGTCCATGCATTTTGCAATGTCATCCTGTAATTATTAGTTCTTAAGTGGTGTTAATCTTGGGGTTTCCCACTGTCATCCTTTGATGGTTATTGTCGGGCTTCCCATCATTATCTTTTATTTGTTGTTTTGCCTATCGGGGTGCCTGCTCACCTCTGAGGTCGTCAATGCTACATACCATGTTTAGCATCCGATACAATGGATGTTTTCTGATTGTCTCCTTGTCTGCTGGTCTTTTTAAGTCTCTCACTTTTCTTGACCCCCTTTGGATATTTGTGATGGCTTCACACTTCTCTTTTCCTGATGCACGCATTCCTCTTTCACACAAACAATCACACAGTCTCTTACAGACATCTTTAAAGGTAGCAGAATACAGAATACATTGTAAATCAAGCCTTGTCTTATAACTAAAACAATTCACATTGGGGACTTCAGGCCCTCAACAGTTCTTTAATCTCTTTATCATAGACACAATACAAAATCCTGTCTCTTACTAACTGAACTTCATAACAGGTCCTAATTATAATGCATACTGGAAAAATCACACAGTTTCAGTCATTTCTTTCTGTTATAGAATGAAATTAAAGTTTACATCAATTCTTATAACAATTTGTACAATTATAAAATCCTGCTCCTACAATCTTTCAGACTAGATCCCTCTTAACTCAAGGGGATACTTTAGAGAAACCTGTGGTACCTTAAAGACTAACTAAAATATTGAAGCATACGCTTTCGTGGGATAATACCCACTTCATCGGATGCATTCAGTGAAGTGGATATTAGCCCACGAAAGCTTATGCTTCAATAATTTAGCTAGTCTTTAAGGTGCCACAGGACTCTTTGTCACTTCTGCAATTCCAGACTAATATGGCTACCTCTCTGATTTTTAGAGAACCTCTGACTTAAGCCTAGATTCTGCTCACTGTTCGAATAAGCATATAATCTGGAAAGCTGACATTTCTAGTCAAATCTTAGCCCAATCAAAGATAACATAACCATGCATATAAAAGGTAGAAATGGAAATACCTGAGCAGGAATTTTGTCTCCAGCTGTTGACTTCTTCTGCAGTATGTCTGCCTCTTGCTCCCCAATCTTCTTTCTCAGAAGACACTATACTATGCCACTGTTGGTATCATGTAATGGAGTAGCTGGAATTTTAATGTAGTGGCCTAGCTAAGGAAAAGGAAATGTCCCATCGAGGAGCTGGAATGACAATCTCTGAGGGCACCATATCTTCTGTCCAGCTGCCAAGTGATCTTCCCTGTGAGGAACAGGAGATCTTTCTCCCATATGAAAAACTGAGGAAAGGAAAGATTTAAATTATTTGCCCTACAGCAAACGAATGGCAACAGCACCCAGGAGTTCTGACCCTGAAACCGCACATCCTTGATGTATTAAATAGTTGAGGCCATATCCCCTACTGCTGCCAGACAGGTACTGTGACTAAACTTATACCTATTTATATCCAGCAATGGGCACTTCTCATGACACACTCCCAGAACCCAGGAGATATTATGTTGCCCTCAAGTAACTGACTCCGGGTACTACAACTCAGCCGGCGCTTCTCCTCCGCCTTTCTGGAGTGTTTCAGTCTCAGAGGAGATTTAATTTGGCCTTCTATGGCTCAAAGCCATAGCTTGTGATGTAGAACAATTCTGAACATACTGAATATAAGTTCGTACTGCAAGCAGTGCGCCAAAATAAAAGCATGTTTTAAACAAACTTTATTTGCCATTGCATGCAACACAGTGCCATGTATATTAAAGCAGATTTTTCTAGGAACAAACAGTAGGAATGAGCCTAAGCCTAAAATTAATAGGAAAATGATTGAAAAGTAATCAGCTAATATCATTTGATTTTTAAAGCTCTTTGCTTTTAAAATTGTTAAAGGCTTTCTTTTTGGCATATATTCCAAGGAACATATTTGCTGGCGGAAGTTGGTAATAGACAAGTCTTACAAAAAGCACATTTGAACTTCAAAAACACATGTATTTGCCCTGGAAAAGTGAAAAGAATTGTGCTCATTGAGAAACAATAACTATATATCTAATAAAAACTAGTCAAGAGAGCTAAAATTTTGAAAATTGAGTACTCCCAGTGTACTGCAATCCACAGGTCAAGCTTTTTTTTCACAGAAATTATTCATTATGAATGATCTATATCTAATTTTAAAAATTGCACATAAATGAGGAATAGTTTTATTCAAACTCAGTGTTCTATTTGGAAACATTCTTTTATCTCAGCTCAGCGTCTTTCTCCAACAAAAATATCATCAACTTCACTTTTGTATTTTTGCATAATACATTTTCTTAAACTAGGGCTTTAGTCTGCTTTACCATTCTAAGGCACCATAATTCTCCCATGTCAATTCTAAACACTGCCTGAAGATATCAATAAGCTTTAATTGATGTCAATCCTCTGAAGGATTCCAATACCCATTTGCCTTTCTTAATTCAATCTGACAGAAGTCTGATCACTTACTGGTTTTTAAAAAGATTTCCCCTAAATCCCTTCCCTTGACTGTATCCAGCAAGGCTTTTCCCATAAATAAGCATTCCTGAATTTGGTGAAAACCCCAAGATGAAATATTCTGATTTACTCAAAAGGTGGAAATTCCCAGAGCTGTCCATACCAAAATCCTCCATGGGATAAGACAAGGGCACATAGAGAGAAGCAGGAGGCAGAGAGAGAGGAAGACAGGCTTACATTAGAGTGTGGCTTACATTAGAGACTATATTGCTGCAACTTGAACCAGTAGACCTGTATCAATGGAAGATGCAACAGTGAAATATGTACACGCTAGCAGTATTCTTTTGTATACACACAGTGCACCACATTCACACACCAGATTCCCATAATTGTGCACACTGAATTTACTCTTTTTTTGTATGTGAAAAAGCAGCGTTTGTTGCACTAACACAGAGCACGTGTAACCCACACACCTCCTGGGTGTAGTGTTCTGTCTCCTCTAGTGGCACTGAGATGACTTAGAGATTAATGAACCTGCTACAGACTTAGCTAAGAGGCATGTGACTTTTAACTCATGCAGTAGATGCTTATACATTTAGCTCCAGAGGTCCCGGGGGCTCTCAGCGTTACAAGTGGGGGCTCATCCGGGATATTATCAGATGACAGAACAAGGAGTAATGATATCAAGTTGCAGAGGGGACGGTTTAGGTTGGATATTAGGAAAAACTTTTTCACTAGGAGTGTGGTGAAGCACTGGAATACTTTCACCTAGGGAGGTGGTGAAATTTCCTTCCTTAGACGTGTTTAAGGTCAGGCTTGATAAAGTCCTGACTGGGATGATTTGGTTGGGGATTGGCCCTGCTTTGAGCAGGGGTTGGACTAGATGACCTCCTGAGGTCCTTCCAACTCTCATATTCTATGGTTCTATGCTATAGCCTTAGCTAAGAAGGGTGTGGCTTTTAGCTCATGCAGTAGCGCTTCATGCATTTAGCTCCAGTCATCCCAGTTTCGATCCTGATTGCTGATGACCAGTGGCTGTCAGCGTTACACATGCACATTTCTTTCTTTCAGAGTCAGAATAACATGTTTCAGCTTCTGGCAAAACCTGAGATAAAATTTGACTTGAAAGTCTCGCGAGTGCTGTGCCTAAGTTGTTTTTGAAAATGGGATTTATGCTTCTGTGTGACTGAGGTGCTTGTGAAAATGTTTCCCCTAGTCTAAACTGTATTTACCCTATTTAATATGGTTGTAAGGACAGTTTGGTGATATCCTAAAATGTTTGTCTTACTATGCATACTATTATTTACAGTACAGATTGTGACAGCTGGCTTTGTGCTGTGCTTTCTGTGTATTCATCCCAGAATAGATTATGATGTTTATATAATTTTGAATAAAGTAATAAAAATAAGGTATCCCTACCCATGCACATGATAAGCAACTTTGACATATTTAAAGACATGAAGTTTATATTTAAAGTTAATAGAGAATTTCAAATGGAGAAGAAAAACAGGCTAGCAAAAAATAACCAAACTGTTTAACGCAGAGCAAATCAATCCATTGAGGTCAGCCCCATTGATTTGAAGCCAGGGGCAAAACAAAGAGACAAAAACAAATTGAAGAAAAGTAATGTCTTCCATTCTAAAAAAGGTCAGCAAAGGGCAATGCATCCGAACATTGCCTTAGATCAGAGGAGATTAGATACACAGTCCCTGCTTCTCCATTCTGGCCAACCGATGCTGAAGGCAGCAACAGGTTGGGGAAACATGGCTTTAAGGCACTTTTATGGTCCCTGTATTCTTCAGTGAGCCTGGGGCTAGTTCAGACCCCAGCATAAATTAAGCTCTGCTGCAACTGTTCCAAGCATCACATGACACAACACAAAGTGAAGTGGGAAAATATCCACCACACGAAAGACTCCAACTGGTATTTCACACAGTTACAGTGGCACAGATAATCAAATACCTTTTCCACCTAGCTCCGGTGGCTGCCCAAGCAGACATTACAAATCCCACATGACTTTTTGTTTAGATTAAGGCTTAACCCTAGTTTCCTGGACTCTATCAACATGACAGTTATACAACGACGAGCTTTGCAAGAGCTAGTGCTGTACGTGTGGCTGCTGCATTTACCTGGATAGTCATTACTATCCTAGCAACATAAAGAATGCTGTATGGGAACAGATTCCAGTGGGTTATATTTGGCAAGCCCATCTTTAAGCAATCTCTTTCAGATCACCTGTGTTCTCTGAATGATAAAGGGTGAAAAGGAATTTCTTTTTATTTGGGGACTGGTCCTGAGACCTGTTGAGCACCCGCTACTCCTACTGGGTCAGATCCTCGGCTAGTGTAAAGGACGCAGTGGAGCTATGCCTCTTTACGGCAGCTGGCCTATTGGGTCCTGTGTGAATAGCAGATGTTCAGCACCAAACAGAATCAGGCCCATGCAGATTTAGTCACTGAGACATTTCAGTTTCCAGAATGTACTCAATCAACCAGGCTATGAACCACTCAGATAAGATAAGATAAAGGACATATTAACTTCTCCTTTGTTGCGATCATTCAAAGACCACACGTAAAACAAGACGTCCCAAACATTATGCAAAACATTTGGATGTCAAAAATACTACGTTGAAATCTACTCAACTGCACATCCTAAATAAACAAGAATAGCTTAATGGAAAAATAAACAAAGATCATAAGGTCACTACTGACAAAGAAAACATGCAACTAATAGCAGAGACTATTCCCAAATATATCCCTTATTCCCAAGGAATGTAAGGGATGAAATCATTCTGGGAAAGTGTTGAAACTGAGAACTGAGAACTTCTGTTTCAAAGCTAATAAACAAAGGATGAGACTAAAAAAGGCTGCGTCTTTCAGTTCAAATGATTTTTAATAATCATTTGCACTTAAACAGAAGACAAACAAGGTCTGTTAGCATATTTCCAAGGAAGTATCGGGGAAGCTTATGCACTCTTTGCCATCTATCTTCATGTCAGCTTCCTTCTTGTACTGGCTTTAAAAGCACCAGCATGAATCTGAAGTTTAGTGGATAAAGGGTAACACATATAAACCAAGATCCTGATAGGACATGAAAATAAAACCCAAGTCCAGATCACATATCATTATTAATGATCAGGTGGCACTTTCTGCATGGGCAGGTGTGTTGTGCTCAGTGTCCTAGATAAATTGATTGGAGGTAAATGATATTCTGCCACTCTAACTCCCACCTGCAGTTTCTATTGGCTATGGTGTTTAAAACAAGAAGTGAATAACTGTCGAGTGCTATTAAATGTGGTGTCATTTAATGTTCAGATTTCACTTAATAAAGAGGTCAACTACCATGAAGGTCTGTGCAAAATCAGGGGATATTAGATTGTGTGTGTGTGTGTGTGTGTGCACGCGCATGTAAGGGAGACTTCTTCCTATCAGCTGCTACTGATTCTTAGGGGGGAGAAAACAAAAACTTGTGCTGTTCCCTGCAATATTTGCCTCAGTTTGGTCATCAAGACAGCAGGGGGAGATAAAAATCTGCCCTCTTCAGCTACATGGTGCATATGGGGTAAATGGATAAGAGGGTGAGAATAGTGGAAGAAGGACTGATGGCTTTCGGAGTGATACATTAGGAATGAATGAACAGGGGGACTGACTGGAAAGGGATGTGCAAAAAATGACTGGACTGGGTGGAAGTGAAGAGAGAGCAGGGAATGGGAAGGAACAAAGGAGAATTTTCAATAAAAGTAGAGTAAGAGATGTAGGAACAGGAGAAGGACATGGGGAATAAAAAGACTGAAAGAACATGGGAGAGGGAAGGAGTGAACTCAGCATGGAAAGAAGAAATGTGGAATTATTAAAGAGACATAAAAGAGAAAGGAACAAGAATCAGATGCATGTACATGATATATTTATAATATGCATCTATAGATGTTAGTGATTTAACTGTAATTGCAAGAAGACCTTATCTGAATGACTTTCTAGGGCGGGGGTGGCCAACCTGAGCCTGAGAAGGAGCCAGAATTTACCAATATACATTGCCAAAGAGCCATAGTAATACATAAGGAGCCCTCATCAACCCCCACAGCTTGCCCCCCCAGAACATCAGCCCAGCCAATCAGAACCAACCCCTCCCTCGCCATGCCTCCTGCCCACCACGATCAGACGTTTCACAGTGTACAGGAGGTTATGGGACGGAGGGAGGAGAAGCAAGGGTGCAGCAGGCTCAGGGGAGGGGGTAGGGGCTTTGGAGTAAGGAGTGGAGTGGGAGTAGGGCCTGGGGTTGAGCAGTGGAAAGCTGGCACCTATGCAAGGAGTCAGCACCTATGCAAGGAGCCGCATATTAACTTCTGGAGAGCCGCATGTGGATCCGGAGCGACAGGTTGGCCACCCCTGACCTAGGGATTCCTGAAACCACACTAGCCAAAAATATGGACCATTTAACATTTGACTTCCCTGCTCACTTGTGTTCAACAGTCTAGTGCTGCAGATGTAGTAGAAGTATTAGTAATAATAAAATAATTAGTACTAGGATCTCAAATCTATCTGGCCTTTCAGTTCTAAAGCAATTAAAATTCCATGCCATCTTAAATAGTCATATAAACAAACTATGTGCAAGAATCACTCCATCTTTCAATGAGATCCCACTACCACCAGAGTGAGACATGCCTGTATTTAAACATGCAGTGACACTACACTATAGTTTTAGAAGCAAAGTGAGGAATACCTTCGTGTATTCAAACTACCTCTGTTTTTCAAAGTGACAGGGAAACATAGTAAAGGGAGCTAAGTGAACCACACTCAAGTATGAAAAGTGGCAGCTCATGGTATAAAGTGTCACTTTCACTCAATCTGGAGATGTAAGTCAATGACATTATACTTTCTCCACTATTGATATAGTTTCATAGCAGATCAAATTAACACACCAAATGTAGCATTTCAAAGTTTTAGTAATGAGAATATTTCAAATGAGATTCTATTACTATCTTTATAGGGAAAATTAAATTTCCAGGAAAAATGAGGACAGTAATTGCTTCTTTCCATTCCACATAAACGTTTTCCTCTCTCTCTCTCTTTCAGAACATTACTGCTGAGGCTAATAATTTTTCTGTAATCAGCCTCTTTTTGTTGTTTAGTTCTTTGCTGATGGGTAAGCCTTGGCTCAGAGTCATACATCTGGTTCTCTCTTCATTGGCTTTGGGGTACAAGTTTGTGGGAATACTTCAGTTTTTATATGATATTTGCGCAGAGCAAAATAGAAAAATATAACAAACAAACCGACCCTTCCCTCCAGATGATGAAACCTTTTCCTCAAGCTGCATGTTCCTCAGTGAACATGCCTGTGCTATGTCTGTGTTCATATGGGCCAACTTGCACAATTTGGATCTGCAACTGAATTTTCAAAAGTTTGGGTTGTTTGGTCTGGGGTTTTCATTTGATCCACGGTAGAGAGAAGATCTAGTGAAATGTGGATCATTCTCTACCTTTCCCCAACGTAGGAAGAGTGTTCACCCATATATAGTTCAAGAGTGAGATATGAAGACATTACTCTAAAATGATAATCAGGTTCTCCCACACAGGTCCAGAGCCTGCAACTGGACCCACATTAGGCAGACATTGATGCTTGTGTGGAGTCTCTGCTGAAATCAATGGGGGCTTCCACCTATGCATATCTGATTGCTGTGTATTCATTTGGGAAATTTATATGGAGCCTTCACAACCTGCAACATCACATTCTTGTGAAAACAAAAGTCTCCTGATTCTCTCCGGAGCCAGGATTAAACATGTGAACCTGATTAACAAAACCACCTCTTCGACTGGTAGGTTCTTGGCTGAGTTGTTGTACTCTACTGCCTGCTTTCACTGATTGTTGGCTACCTCCTCTTTCCAGTGTCTCCATTCTGGCTACAAAGTTCTCCCCTCATTAGTTACAGAGTTTTGGTCCTTTGTCCCCTCAGTGCCTGCACTGGTTCGGTTTGGCATCCCCTGGATGGAGTACTCCTATGTACCACAAAAGCTTACAAAGGGTCAGAACCTCAAGAGACTGTCTTTTGTAAAAACCTCTTATCTGTTTTTACCTCAGATTCCACCTTCCCATTACACTGCTTTTCCTTTAAGGTAAATAAATCCAGTCTCACCTTTTTCCTGTGGTTGGGAAGGCAGCTCATGTGTTAACAGTGTCTTCCTTCTGCTGAAAATTAGCACACAACCAGCAGGTGTGCAAACCCATCTGACAAGAAATGTAATTGTGTACCTATTCCCAACAAGTAAACATTCTTTTGTGCCTGTACACGAGAGCTGTTAATGCCCAGGTGTGAGGCATGTGTGCATGACATCCTTATGTAATGAAGCAGGAACGAGAGCTCTCAGTCCTTGAAAGATGATTCTATCCTGCACACTCAGCTCATCTTTAATTTGCAAACGTGGTTCTGCTTCTACCAGTACTTGACTTTTGTCTTCTAGCTACTTTGCTAGTATCGCTCTCTTGGCTGTCTGTAGTCCTTTTCCATAGCCTCATAGAGTTCCATTAGCTTCACTACTGAACCTGGGAGATAGTACAGCATGTTAATAAATTCAGTGTCCTGAGCCCCAACTGGCTTATGCTGGGTATTTGTGTGACCTGCTCAGGGTGTCAGCTAACACCAACAGTCATTCTGGACAATGTCTGATTTCTACCTGGCAGCACTAGAGTCACATCAACACGTGCTAAGATCTCTTTGGAGCACTAAGGGGCTTTGCCATAATGGTCTCTAGGATTTTGTTGTCTGATTTTACTATCCTTGGGTGGACATAGCTGTACTGATGGAATCGCTCCACTCCAAATATCACAGCTGGAAGCTCTTTTTCTACTTGGTGTACCCCCTGCTTAGTCGCTGACAAGGCTCTGCTGGCCTAAGCCACCAGCTGTTCCTGTAAATGAGCTACATCCAATCCTTTCTCTGATTCATCATGCTGGCGTGTCATTGGCTCCCCTGGCTGGTAATATTTCAGGCCAGGGACATCTGTTATGATTTTTTTCAGTGTTGGGAACCTGCCCAGTCACACTCAACATCCGGTCTTGTGAGCTGATATATGGATTCCTCTACCACAGTCAGGTGTAGACAGAACGTGGACAGAAAATGTATCATTCCTATGAAGCACAGTACCCTTTTCATATCCACTGGACTGCCTTGATGTTGTTGGGATCTGCTTTCAGTCACTGTGTTGTGAGCAGATGTCCAGTGTATGTCACCTCACGCTGATGTGTTGCATTTTTTTCTGGGTTAAGTCCCTGCATTGCTGGAGGAAAGCTTGTAGTTTTCTGTACTGGCCTTGTTCAGCTTCTGTATCATTCTCCCAATATGGATATCATCTGCACTTTTTTTAACCCCAGACAGTCCTTCCAGTGTTTGTGAGAGTCATCTCTGGAACACCACTGGTGCTGGGCTTATGTCCATTGGTGTGCAGGCATCTGAAGTGACCAAATGGTGTTGCAAAAGTCACCAGTCTGCTAGACTCTTTATCCAGGATTATCTGCCAAAATGTATTCCTCTCATCATAGACCATAAAGAATCTGGCAACAAGTCATCAATCGTGGGCAGTGGATAATTTCAGTGCCCTGTTCATGACTTTGGGCCTATCCAGAAGAGTAATTTCCCTGATGGCTACTTTACCACCACCACATTGCACTGGCCTCTACAGGTGTTGTGATGCCCCTGCTCTGACCACCTGCTTTCCTTGTCGTTGCCCTACTTCATATTCTTCTCTGGGTATTGTGCCTCCTAGGGCTTTTATCCTTCCTCTTTAGATTTCTGCTGCACATGCAATTTCTAAGCATCTGTTAGTGTAAGATTGCCTTCCCAGAGCAGCTGCTCCCATGGGTGGTGATCCCAAGTGCTATTTTGTCATGAATTAGAGAGTCCATCAAGTTCCCAAAACATCACATAGCTGCTGGTGTGAATGAGGCAGTAACATAGAGTTCTATCCCCTCCACTTTGGACTGGTCTCTAGTGAAAAACCTGTGTCGGTCATTCTGGCTTGGGGAGCAATACGTTCCCAGGCCTCCTAAAGGTGCTGTGATACTTGAAGCAGTGATGAGCTTCAGAGTTCTGCAAAGTTCTGCAGATACCTCTACCTTTCTGTATAGCCAGGCCAGTGTGCATCTCAAATGCCTCCTGTCACCAGGTACATCACTGGGCTAGGTTTGTGTCTGCAAAAATCCAGGATTCAGTGGGCTTCTGGCCATGTTTCCTGGATCATGCTTCCAGCTTCTGTACTGCAGAGAACGCACAGCTCAGAAGTTGCCTCCTCAGTGAAACTGAATGCCAGCTAAGTTGAACAAGTGGAACTTTATTAAATGCTGTGTATTGCTCTGTCCATATGGCTGTGCTGCTTCCAACCTAACTCCATGTGTTCCCTGTTCTACTGGTGTCCTGTCAATAATAGTCCCTCCAGGAACACTGGACCTCTGACTCCAGTTCCACTGATCATGATATACAAGTTTCACCACAGCTATCCAGGTAGCCTATGAGCCAGTTGGTCTTGTAGTCTGGAAGCTCTCGGGTCCTCAGGGCTTTCAGGCTCCCTCTTGTAGATCTGTAAGCCAAGCTTCTGTTAGAGCTCGGGCTCCTAGTGCTTTCAGGATCCTGACTCCAGGAATCCTGGAAGCCGCACTATGCAGACTGCCCCAGATCTGCAGAACCTAGAACCCCTGGGGTTCCTAGTCCTAGGGCAGTCCTCATACTGGGGCTGCACAGGGGCTGCAAATACTTGGAAACCCAGAATTCCAAGCCTCAGGGCAGTTTGTATGGCAGGGCTGTCCCAGAGCCATGGACCCTGAAACTATGGGCTGCCTATCAAGCCACCAGAAAACCAGGCAGGTTCCCGTCAGAACCCTGCCAATTATTCAGTATTCAGTCATTATTCATTTGACAAGTTTGTCAAACCAGAGATCTTTCCATGACACATTTTGGGTCAAGTAATGGGCATTTTCTGATGACACAGAGTTCCTGACTGTGATTTTAACACACATACATTGTCCATGCTTACTCACCTCTGCTTTTCCTAACAATGGCATTGTGACAGAGTGCTAGCAGGAGAATTGCTTAGCAACCCTCTGTCACACCAGCTACACTTAAGAAAGGTAAATTGGAGCTAGGGCGGCCACCTGGCCCTGATTGGCAAAGCGGGAACAGCTGCTGCCTTTTCAGGCTGGATAAAAGCCTCAGAGGGAGGCAGGGAGGAAGCCTGTGGGGGAAGGGCTGGACAGGAAAGCACCTAGAAAGGAGGAGGAGGCGGTGGCGGTGGCGGCGGCGGCGGCGGCGGCGGCAGCGGCGGAGGAGGAGGAGGAGGAGCTAGGAAGAGGGGAAGCTTCTCCAAGGGAAAGCAGGGAGGAATAGCTTGCTCTTTTCTCCTGCTGGGAGACAAGGCAAAAGGGACTGTGCATATATTGTGCTGTAAAGGTGGTGGGAGCACCTCTTGTAAAATAAAGCACCTGTGAGCACTGCAAACAATGACTCAGAGTGACTTTCTGGGTCAAATGGGGGCAGGAGCCAGATGGGCCCTGAAGGAACCCGGTTACAGGCATGATAGACATCTCTTTGCTAGTATGTGATGTGTAATTTCCAAAATTGATGATTAAACTTTTATCCAGGCTGGTTTATTGTACTGCTCTGTGTATTAAAGATACCAATATTTACCCTCTTTGGGTTATATTTCAGAAGCCAAGTAGGCTGTCTATTAGGTTTGAATAAAGTTAGTTAAATGCTTTTAGATATGCTAAAGACATTATTGCACTAAAATTTGGAAAACCTAGTCTCACATTGATCCTTCAGATTTTGCATTTGAAGCTCGAAAGCTTCCTTCTTTCAAGGAAAGGGCGGGGAGAGGGGAAGAGTCTTATTTCTGCTGTGGAAGTTTAGATCCTAATTTTCAGAGAGGACAGTTTTACCATATTAACTAATATGGCTTTTGTTGCCTAACTGAAAAAAGCATAAAATAATGCTGTATTCCAAGTTGTTTTAAGTTGAGCACAAGAGACAAATCTAGGGGTGCTCTTCCTGTTTTTTTGTTTGTTTGTTTGTTTTCAGTCAAATTGAATACTTTAAAATACAAGCTCTTATGAATTGACCACACTGAGTTCATGGAGTGAGATAATATCACTTGAGTTCTGTCTGAGTGAGATTTTATTACTAATTTCCTGAACAGTGTACATTAGTGATCAGACCCTCTTTGAGAGCTCAACTCTTCCCCGAGGCTGAAATTCACAGAGCTGCTGCATCTTGAATACTCCATCTGTTGTGATTGCAAATAAAACACTGATGCTCCTAAAATGCCATACTGAACATATTTCTTTGAAGAGACAGTATTTACAATATAAAGCTACAAATAAGAGGGGACTAGAGGACAGGTATAAGAAACTAAAGAAGCAGACATTTAGGGCCTGATCCATCTCCCATTTTGGTGACCATGAACAAACAGCCTTCCTCAGTTTAAAACAAAAATAAACATTTCTTTATAGCTCCTTTTGGGGTCTGTGCATCAGAAGGAAAAATAATACCCTCCCCCCCCCCAACTAAGCTATAGTAAATTACTTTAAAAACACTTGACCAAATTAGTCATTTAGACCCACGTCCTCAGATATTGTAGGCACCCAGTTCCCTTAGAATCATAGAATATCAGGGTTGGAAGATATTCCAACTAGGAGGTCACCTAGTCCAATCCCCTGCTCAAAGCAGGACCAATCCACAACTAAATCATCCCAGCCAGGGTTTTGTCAAGCGGGCCTTAAAAACCTCTAAGGAAGGAGATTCCTTTACTTCTCTAGGTAACCCATTCCAATGCTTCACCATCCTTGCGGTGGAGTAGCGTTTCCTCTTAT
Source organism: Sternotherus odoratus (assembly GCA_032164245.1). NCBI lineage: Eukaryota > Metazoa > Chordata > Testudines > Kinosternidae > Sternotherus > Sternotherus odoratus. The sequence continues at coordinate 257,656,088 of JAVMKO010000001.1, read as the reverse complement.
TCAACCTAGACCTCTCTCACTGCAACTCGAGACCATTGCTTCTTGTAATCTTACTCTGGTTACAACTTGGATTGGTGCCATGTACAATGGAAAGATCAAACCATACAATACAATGGTTAGGGATTATCACAGGGTATCTCCTTTTGCCCACCATGTGAGTTAGCACTGGAACCTTGGAGGGACATTCAGATTAATTATTGATGATTTACTGGCGTAATATGTGGTGCATTAGACTCTACCCTGAATATAAAAGAGCTGGAAGTACCTTTCTGACCCAGGAAGGTAGGCTCTGGAGCAGACATGTCTTTGATAATGATACCCTAGAGGCAACCAAAAACAAGGAGAAGACAGCCTGGGGAAAGGAACCATAGGAGAAGCCAAGTCAAGGGAAAACTCTTAGTCTGAGGCTCTTGTAGTATCAGTACGAAATTACATTTTGTTAATAAAACTAGCTTTAAAGAGGCATTGCAGGGAACATTCTATGGGAAGGGAGGTGGACTAGATTATTTATTTAACTTATATTTGTTTACTTTTCCCATTTACAAAGTTAGATGAGCTAATATGTCCCTCTGTGATCACTGCACTAAAATTAGAAGAAAATGGTACATACTATATTGTGCAAGCAAATGCCAAGAACTGGATCAGACAAATGTATTGCCTGGTTTCCTTCAGTTCCTTCAGTTCACATTGTGTGACTCCACTCTGACCTTTGTAACCTCCTGTACTCCTACACCACCCTGTCCCCTGCACACATCCTCTTTCCAGGCCATAATTATATATTCAGCTGGAATACAGAAAGGAAATGGGTTTTTCACCCTACTGCCCAAATATGGTAGAATCTGAAGCGGAGGTCTAATGACCTAGTCCCTTGCTTCGGTATCATGTATCTGGGAGGGAAGGCTTCCCATGCCCTTAGGCAAAGATGTTGCCAAAGAGGAAGTATTAGAAAGATCAGAAATTTTGTTGTATCTGCAGTTTCACACACTCTGCATCTGTCTACAGTTAAAGCTAAGGTACCAGATTCCCTCAGAATTATTTGCTCCCCCATTATAGGGTTCATCTTATAACTGGCTAGGAAGATATCTGCAGGATTTCTTGTTTAACCTTGACTGACAAATATAAACCAAACCAATGTCAAACTTCAGAATGCCCCAAATAAACAGATGTGGTGGGAGTCCTTCAGCACATGAGGGTAGCGATTTAAAATCTGAACTTTGTTGTCCGGGTCCACAAAGTGAAGACTGGGGCCCCTGCTCAGTGTGACACATGGTTTTGCTCCTTTGTGATATCATATCCAAGGCAAATAGTGCTCCCGACCACAGTCTTTCCCAGCGTGAGACGTTGGAGGGACAGGGCAGTGTTGGGGCCAGTCTGGATAGTCTTGAGTTACTGGGTGATTTATTTGTCTGTTCCTTTTGACTGGCCCTATTGTATTAATATTAATGGAAGCTTCACTCAGGGACTAAAGTTTCGATCCCTAGTATTTCTTTGGTGGAAGAGGAAAAAATACTTACTTCCACCAAGTTTAATACTAGTAAGGGTAGTCAAAGAAAACAACAAGTTCCACCGCTGGAGCTTACTCTTGCTTGGAAATCATTACATGGTAGGAGCTGAAAGTACGAACATCTATGCAAGTCTAGATTATTATTATTATTGTGGTTCCAGTTGTAAATTCACTGGGACAGGAACCATCTTTTTGTTCTGTTTGTACGGCCCCTAGTACAATGGGCCCATGAGTGGGGTTCCTTTTATCTGAAGCTCCAAAGAAAAGGAGGTGCCTTTCATGGTTCTGGTTTTGGTCCAGCTCAGGGTGAAGGCTACAGCTGCTGCTAAAGGGCCTCCTGTGGTAAAAGTAGCATTTTGTGAAATGTTTATACAGCTGTATCAGACCATATAATTTGCACTAGCAATTATTTCTCCTTTACAAAGTCCTACTGAAATGAAGAGAACACTTGGACTTTTGATTTGGATAATGAGTTTGTACAGTAGAAGTATTGTACCACGATAATGTTTGAAGAGTCATAATACCAGCTGAGCATGTCATATTTGCTGCCACATCATGGGATAACATATCAATCTGTGAACTTTGTGTAGCTAGCCTAAAAATCAAAGGAAACTAAGGACACAAATATAGACTCTATGCGGTGATGTATATTTTTAAAGGAGAGAATATTCAAATCCAGCATTTGCATGCAAATCTCACATGAGTTCACAGTTACTTGTTTTCCACATGCAAGGCACTTACATGTCATAGGGGCAACTTAGGAGCTTTAGAAAATGTGTCTGTAAACATCTGGTTTCTGCTCAGCTCACAAAAGCAGGGAGAAGGTGCCATCCATGGTTTGTTATGTACTTCCTGGGGGTCCAGTATATAAGGTAATTCTGTCTGCTGGGAATCCCCTAACACAGGACAACACAAAGTGTAAAACCTACCACAACAAGATGAATTTAAGAATGGATGGAATGGCTACCTTATTGTGGTGTATTAAAAAAGTTCCCACGGGCCTTTCTTTCATTTGAAATGTACATTTTTATATTTATTCTATCTTAATAATATAGGACACCAGTCACGGATTAAAAAGAAACATACTGTTTAATTTTAAAAATACTCATTTTGACTAAGACAATAAATCACTTATCATTTATGAAAAATACTATCAGGTTTCTATTATACAATTGAATGTCTAAGTATTTTGCATAAAATCATCCATTAGGTTCCCCCAAATTCTGTGATGACCCAGAAAACCTCTGATAGGTTTGCTTTTCAAATATTCCTAGCAGATTGTCATATTTTTCTAATATTGAGGAGGATTTTTTCTGAAGTAATCTTGCTCTTAGCAAATGCAATTGTAATATGAAGGCAGAAGCTTATAAACAATTGTATATTGAAGTGCACAATTTGTCCACATTTGGAAAAAGTAGATGTTTGGAGAAATAATAGCTGGTACTAATTGTGGATTCTATTGGAATAAACAGTCATAAAATTGTAGCAAGCATAAAATTGTGTTTACTATAAGAAAGGAAACATTTTATACAACCCAATTTTTTTGCAAATTAAATTTTAACAGTGTCATCAACAGGGTCATAACTATACGGGGGATGGGAAAGTATAATTAAATAACCAAATAGGAAAATTATCCATAATGCACAGTTATTAACACTCTTTCAATAAATAAATGATATATTATGTTTTAATGTATTTCCATAACATTTGAAGCAAATCAGATTTCTACCCATTTAAATAATTGTATTGACAGAAACTGCTAATGGACTATTATGCTGCCCATTATCTTTAAGGAACTAAAAAAGTTAAGTAAAGGCTTACAAGATTAAGCTACTTTTTATTTGCATAGAAAAATATTTATCATAGGAGTCAACTATCATAAGAGAGAAATTGCATTTGTTTTAATTGAAAAAAGATAGCTAAAAAGTTTCAGTGGGTTATTGCAACAGTACAAGAATACAAGATGCTTCCATTTATTAAAAAATGTAAAACAAATTGTGAAAGCTAAAGCAGGCTACAAAACAGAAGGTTCCTCTATTGTCTTTCCCTCACCTAATTATGTTACAAGTTCATGTGCCATGGTTGTTGAATACTATAAAGTGTAATTCTGTACTTTCTAATATAACTTTTAAAACATCCCGCTCAAAAAAGCACTATGCAAAATATATATATTTGTCTATGCTCACTCCCACTTGCATCACAACCTCGTTACATAATCATCCTGAACAACTGTCTCTTTGTTCATCTCTGAGTCACTGGCAATGTCCAACTTCTTGTCCAGCAAATCCTCTAGGATGGGGGGGTCTGAGTCCTGTAACTCTGTCTTCTCGGTTTTCACAGCACAATCATTCTCCTCGTGCTGTGAATCCAAAGTCTCACTGTTGGTTTGCTTTTCATTTGTTAGCATGCACTTTTCATTGAGACCTTGAATGCTTAATTCACAGTTCATGACCAATTTTTCCCCTTCCAGTTCAGTAGTTTTCTCGCATTGTTCATCCACCTGTTGTTGTGAAACTTCTTCAGACACAGAGTATATTTTATTTGTACTCAGTTCCACGGAGCTTGTTTTTGATCGTCTGTGAAATAATCCAAAGCTTTTTATGTCTGTTACAAAGTTCACCCTCTTTTGTTTCTCCTTGATAGGCTCGGACACCATCAGTGCAGCTCCATTGCTAATGTTATGCGATTCAGAGGCTATAGCAGCTGATCTTGGATGAATCAGTGTAGTTATGTCAAAAAGACTGAAGTTCTTTTTCTTTACTTTTTCCTTTCCTCCACTCTCACAGTGTTCATCAGTCTCTAACAAAGAAGAGTCGTCTTTGCTGATTTTCGAAGTTTGCAAATTAGAAAGCTTGTTTCCTTTCAACAAACCCAAGACTTCAAAACGAAAGCTGGAAATATCTTGCTTTAACTCCTAAAACGTCAGGAAGATATAGGAAGCATTTAAAACTTGGGAATCTGTTTTTGGTTTTGTTTGGTTAGAACATCACCCTTCCAAGATCAGGTCATCATCAAATGACCTTTCCTCACTTTAACTGCCAGCGTCATATTAGCCCTGATACACATAATCCCCAACACACTGTTGTCATGACATGTACTTAAGAGGTGTCATGTAAGGTATCACATGTAACTGGTGACATGCTGGTCCCAAAAATTCTTGTGTAATGTAGGAATGGGATGTATAAAAAGAGTTATGTATGTGTGCTGGGAATGTGTTCTTATAATGTGTTTCAGAGGTAATGTACAAATCAGGCCTGCTCTAGACTCAAGGGCGTGGATTCCTTTGAGTGACCAGCTTGATTACAGGCAGAGGACGGTGAAAGTACATTTACATATAAGGTAAACCAAGCAATCAAACAAACAAGCAATGGAGGAAAGTGCTTAGTGAACACTAAGCAGGGTGGCGAGTCTGCAACCCAAGTAAGTCTGCCTGGCTTTTGAGACAAAGACGATGGACTTTGGAAAAGATATGGGGAGAAAAAAGACATTCTGGTTATCCATCACTTCGGGGCCATAAGGAATAGCACCCTTGGAGCCTGCAAAAATTTGATTCTCCTGCCCTTAAGGGCAGGAGCTGCTGCTAACTTGCTGTAAGTGACAGACTGTTTTACGTTGCTAGAATTGAGTTTTAGTCACTAGAAAGTGTATTTTGTTTTATTTAGATTGTAACCATACCTGTCTCTTTTTCTCTTGCTTAATATCACTTACATTTCTGTTCTTTGTTAATAAACTTATTCTTAGTTCTGCTATAAACTATCTCAGTGCTGTTATATTAAAGGATAAAGTGAGTCCTCAGCTAACCTAATGCTCTGGTGTGTACACTGGTTCTTCCATCCAACCCTGCACTATGTGACAGAAAAGTTAATTTTCTGAGATGTGGAAGAATTTCCATCTTGCTCCAGCAGTCTGGTCATTCACACAAGCTCTACCCCCACTTTGGGATTCCCCTACACAGAGAAGATCCCTAGCTGGTCAACTGAGCTGTCTCTTTCTTCCATTGGAAAGAGCATGGTCCAAAAAGTTAAATGATTGGCCCAAGATGACCTAGTAATCGACTGGCACAGCCATGAATAGAACACAGGTCATTTGACAACAGTCATAGACATTGTACTGGAAAGAAAAAAAAAAGGAAGATTTTCTGTGCATAATATATGTGTGTGGTCAGGTAGGCCACACAGACTGTCCTATAAGCTGAAAGTGAATACCAGTTCCATGATTGGGTAACAAAGAGTCCTGTGGCACCTTAAAGACTAACTAAAGTATTGAAGCATAAACTTTTGTGGGCTAATACCCACTTCGTCGGATGCAAGCAGTGGAAGTGTCCAAGGGCAGCTATAGATAAGTAGGCAAGAATCAGGTAGGAGGTAACAAGGTTAGTCCAATCAGGCTGAACCAGCTTGTTATCTCAAATCAGGGAGGGTGAGGTATTCCTCTAGCAGCTGAATTGGAGGTGTGAACTCGGAGAGAGGAGAAGCTGTTTTTGTAATTAGCAAGCCATTCAAAATCTTTGTTCAATCCCAGATTGATTGTGTAAAATTTGCAAATGAATTGCAGCTCTGCAGTTTCTCTTTGCAGTCTGGTTTTGAAGTTTTTTTGCTGCAATATGGTGACTTTTAAATCTGTAATTATATGTCCATGATTGTTTGTTTGATGCTCTGTAGTCATTTGACATTTTATTATTACATGATAAGCATGAAAATAGTCACCTTAAAATTCTCTTCTGTGAGTCCTTCTTCAGTTTTCGCATCTCTTATCATTGCAGCAACATATCGCTTGACGAGATTTCTCATCACTTCCTAAAATATTTTAAATATTGTGTTAGTTTCACTGGCAATACTAACTGGACATACATTCACTGAACCGACTGCATTTTTGCTTCCTTTCTAAGTTACTACAAAAATGTTAACATTCCTAGAGCCAGTCAAAATGTTTCATCAACGTGTTTTCCCAATGAAAAATAATTGTTTCAATTAAAGAGAAATATGTGAGGGGGAAGGGCGGGTTAAATCCTATCCCATCCCACTCTAGTAATTACCCATGCTAAAAAAAAAAGGGTCTTCACCTGGTATTGATGGTGTCTCCTCAAATTATCCGCTGCACGCCTCTGAAAAGAAACAGATTGAAATACTAAGTGGTATTAATGCTAGTGACTGCTTTTTTTTTAAATTTTGACTGCTGGCTGAAAGTGGCAGGGCAACAATACTATGCACTAGGGCAAGTGATGTGGAGGGCTGATTTGAGGTCTCTTGGAATGTTCAGTACTTGTGAAAAGCCCACCCTGGAGCTGGACAGGAGGGAGGGCTGCTGAGGGGCAAAATGCAAAGTGGATCCTCTGTGTCTTCTCCATCCTGCAAAGGGGAGATCCCCTGCCAGCTCTAAGTAGGCCAGGGAGAAGTGGAGCAGAGGATCTGTGATCAAACTGAGACACCCTCTGCACAAAGGGGCTGAGGAAGGAGAATGGCTACTATTCTGATCTTCAAAGCTAGGATAGCAGTTACAAAGGGGCTGAGTAGTGCTCCATGACTACCCCACAGGCGAGAGATTGAATTTTTCCTCCTCACCCCTGTTAGCTTCCTGCACAAAGCCTAAATGAAGAATGAATTTGGGTGAAAGAGAAAACTCAAATAAACGTTTGCACTGTAGTGCAAAGGACAGTCTCCTCAGATTAATGATATGTTTCATCTCAGGATTAAAGGGTCAACACTAGGGTCAGCGGCCAGACTCAAAGCCAAACCTTTCCACATTGCTAGATGCTCAAATGGTGGACAACAAAGAGACTTCATAGGAAGAAATGTGTAAAACACAGCACTACAACAACAAAGCAACGGGTATCTCATCTGATTGTACTGAGATACCTAAGGGGTCTCAGGAAGAAGGAAAAAAAATAATTTGATTCTTACTCCACTCACGAATTAATGATCTCCCCAATAACAATTCAGATGGGCCAATTGAAATCTTTGCTTATTCTATACCTTTGATTGTCTCTGGCTTATATTAATAGATTCTGAATCCAGAGGAGAAAATTGTGACCATCTAGTCTGACCTGACCACCAGTATAACACAGGCCATAGGACTTTCCCAAAATAATTCCTAGAGCAGATCTGTTAGAAAAAAATATCCAATCTTGATTTTAAAATTGTCAGTTTGGAGAATCTAACACAACCCTTGGAAATTGCTCCAATGGTTAAATACCATCACTGTTAAAAATGTATGCTGAGTTTCCAGTTTGAATTTGTCTAGTTTAAAATTCTAGTCATTGGATTGTGTTATGCCTTTTTGTACTAGATTAAAAAGCCCATCATCAAATATTTTTCCCCATGTGGAGCAATAGACTGTAATCAAGTCACACCTTAATCTTCTCTTTCTTAAAATAAATAGATTGGGCTCTTGGAATCTATTGCTATAAGGCACGTTTTCTAATTCTTTACTCATTCTTTGGAATCCTCTCGGAACCTATTCCAGTTTACCAATATCCTTCTTGAGTTTTAGACAAGAGAACTGGACACACTGTTTCAGCAGAGGTTGCCCCAGTGGCAGATACAGAGTACGTTAGAGGGAGCAAGATTGATTTTTTTTATTTTTGCCTCCTATATTTGTCATCCCAAATGCAATTGGACGTCTAATGGCAAAATCTATCTAGGAGACCTGACAAAACCAAAGTTATAACACATCAGGCATTCGTATACTTTTCACCAGCTCTTGCAGTCAAGGCTGATTTACAATTTACTCCTGATTGGTAACATTCCTGTACGAGTGGATGGTTTGTACTTTGTGATTGATTTCTCTTTTGTAATTTACTGCAAAGGCATGATGAGACTCCAGCAGGATGTAGGGTTGGGAGGAAGGACGTTGCATTTTCTGTTGTGGTAGCATCTCTGAAAAGACACTGCAGAAAGTGAGCAGTTGCCCTCTAGTTATTCCAGTGCTTTTTCCGGATTACATTTCTGTGTCTTATGTTATTTTGTGCATGCTAGATACAAGTTACTATGTCCCTTCTAACTTGGGGCTTGTCTTCACTGGCAATTGATTTATCGCATCTCATCAAGACGCGATAAATCAATCACCAGCGGCTCCCCCGTGGACTCTGGAACTCCAGCTCGCCCAGAGGCACAAGCTGGAGTCGATGGGGGAGCGCGCCACTGACTGCCGCCGCCGGGAGGACGGACGGTAAGTCGGCTGAAGATACGCAACTTCAGCTACGTGATTCACGTAGCTGAAGTTGCGTATCTTCAGTCAGTTCCCCCCCAGTGAAGACTGCCCTTAGTCACCTGAAGGCTGAGTGGAAATGCATGAAGTACTATGTCCACAGAGTACAATGTTTCAGCAAACCCTCTTTGCAAAGGAAGGGCCTTAGCCCTCCCCCACTCTGCATTAAAGCAGCTTTGCTCTTGCAATGTTTTAGTGTGGGCCAGCAGGTGGAGATGTCTCCCTCTTCTTGGCAGTAGACTGAGGAAATCCTAAGAGCATTACGGTCATGAAGACAGATCGGACTCTCAGAGGATTTGGTAATGAGGAAAAAAATCATTTGACGATATCACTGAAATGTTCTTAACTTGAGTAAAAGGTAGTGAACCCAATAAACAAAATAAATACTGACTCCTGCGTTGCAGAAAACACCACCACAGCTCAGCACTGTGGGTATTTACAGTGAAATACAAAATAAACACATCAGCCCAAGTTCAGCCTCCCTCAACTTATGCTGCTATGGAGCAAGATAACACTGATTGTCCAGATCGGTTATTTACTGATCCTGCATCCACTGACGTCAGTGGCAAAACTCCCAGTGGAGCAGTGCAGTGATCATTCGGCACACAGGATTTTGGCTGGCGGTACTAACCATATTTTTAAACGTGCAAATCTCTCCAGAATATTTTTACCACAATTACAATATGTATTTAATGCACAACACTGATAAACCAGAGAAGAATAAATGTGTGGGTGCGTATATAGATATAATACCAAATGAGTGTTCAATGCCTCAGTTCTCCATCTCCAATTAAAATGCTCAGATCTTTTCTTCAGCTCCTAATTCCCTTTCTCTTCTTCTTCACAGCAGAAGGGATCCTCACATTCAGCAAGTTCCCTGCAATGCACTTTCTACCTACTGCTGATTCCCAGTTCAGGTTGAGAACTGAAAAATGTGTGCCAGAACCTATGAGGGTTTCCAGCAGAGTGAGGGTGATGTAGAGAGGGCAAGAACATCACAAGACACATGCCTTACCTCCCAACTCTAAGAAACCCCTCTGACCTCCCACACTAGTCCCTCATCTACTCCCCTAAAATGCCTTAGAAACAGGCAGTTCCCAGGTGTTATCTACTTCAGAAACAGTTTCCTAAAGGCTAAGACCCAAATTTTCAAAGGTAGCCTTTAATTTTGATTGCCTTATTTTTTGGGTGCCCACACTTCAACATGCAAGATAGCTCAAGTTAAGTGCTCAAAATTACAGACATTTTTGAGAATGATGGCCCCAGAGCCTAATTTTTGGAGGTACTGATGACCTCCAACTTTATCTGTAGTCAATGGCAACTACATAAGGTTCTAGATGCTTAATGATGGCCAGGACAGTCAAAGACTGAGGTTGCTTGTGAAAATTTGTCATCAAATCACTCAAACTAAACTAAAAGCTTGAGGGTTAAGGATGTTTTCCCACAAGGGCCTATATAGTCTGTTTTTTCTCAGCAGAGCTGTGGCCAAAACTTTCATTCTGACTTCACTCACAGCTTTCCCTTTGCTTTGGAGAAGGCTAAATTAGGAAATGTTTAAGGGTCAAGATTTGTTGTTTTGTTAATAAAAAGATAAAATTAAAATTGGTGCTGCCAAGTTTCAAAACTTAATGAAATACATGCCAAATGATAATGCCTTAAAACAGTCGCTGCTTTCCCCTTCTCTTTGTTTAGTATTCCACTCCCAGATGGACCTCTTTGAACAGTCCTTTTTTTTAAGCAAGAAAAAGAATGAGAATTCAGTAATCTTTTATTTAGATTTTTGTAATGATTTTTTATTAAAGAAAAGTGATTATTTAAGTGCAGCTCTGCTGTATGTGAAGTGCAGTTGAAAGTTGTGGGTAGAATAGCCATGGGCAAAAAGTGTTTTATAGATATATAAAATTATTATCACTGTAATAAGAAGAAGGCATGGCCTTGTGAGATGGCTGTGTGATTAAAGCACAGCAGTAGGCCATCTAAGATGCCAGTTCACTTCCCAGCTCCACCGCAAATTTTCTGTGTGATACTGGCATGGGCATGTGATAAAAAGAAAGGTAATAATAAGTCCTTTCTGATGTCCTGTACATATACAGGACCTGGCACAAACCTCATTTGAGGGACTCTAATCATTACTTTAATAACGGTAATAATAATTTCTATCACCCCATTTATTAAATTGCCAGCCAATCAATACCATTTTGCAGACTTGGCAGCAAAATTTATTTACTAGTCAGAAATGTTATAATACAAAATTATTGTTAGAGATGTGATTTTTTTCTGGCCAATTGTTTTTCACCTAGAAATTTTCATAAAGATAGAATTCAAATTCAAAGTCTGGCCTTCCATCAAGGAGCTCAATGGTTTGGATTCAGGATACTCTGGGATGTGTACCATACTCGGCAAAGCCAGTCCTCAGAAACAACACAGGGAAAATCTTGTCTCTGAAGGAGACACTGATTTCTCTGGGCTGGTCCAAGGCTGTGCAAGAAACTCCTGCAGAACCTAACCAAAAAAAGCTAAAACTTCACATTATTTTCCCCTTGGAAAGAAAAGGGTGAGAAAAAAAGGAGAAGCAGGTGACAAATACTAGCTTCATCACTTAATACACTTCTGGAAGATGCTCAGATAATGCAATGAGGATGGTATAAGAACCTGAGTAAAACGGACTAGAGGTAAATGCTTATGCAGTGTTGTTGTAGCTGTGTTGGTTGCAGGATATCAGAAAGGCAAGATAGGTGAGGTAATGTATTTTCTTGGGCCAACTTCTTTTGGTGAGAAAGATAAGTTTTCAAGCTTACACAGAGCTCTTCCTCGAAAGCTTGTCTCTCTCATCAACAGAATAAAAGATATTACCTTACCCACCTTGTTTCTCTGACATGGTTATGTAAATCAGCAGCATGAGAAAATACTAAAGGTATTCCTAGCAAATCCCTTCCCCTATGTCCTTCGGACTACTTTAAGTTTAAAATTCAAAATGGAGAAATCTAAAATTGGGTGATGGTGATAAGACACTAAATAACAGCTCTGAAATTTCATCCTACATCAATAACAAATCTTGATAGTGAAACATGTCACGCAGTTGGAGAAAAATAATATAATTTATTCCAACACTATTTTTTTTATGAATTAGAGCCTATATTTCAAAAGTTGTCACAGACTGTGATTAGCCAAGTTGAGTAGATCTAGACACCAAAAAGACACTTATCAGTCTGGAAAATCTATGCCTAAAAAGGTCAATAAAACTGCACTACAAATCCAGAGTTTGTAAAAGTACATCAATGCAGCTACTCTATATTGCTTAAACAATAGCATACTAGTTATCTTAGAACAGGGGTAGTCAATTATTTTTTGTTAAAGTTCAAATTTCTTAGTCAAGGTATAGTCAAGGTCCAGACTACAGAGAAACATTTTTACATCACAATAACAGCAATGATAATAATAAGTAAATAAAAGCCTCCATGGTCCATTCAAAAGCCTCTGGGAGTCTGGATTTGGCCTGTGGTTCACCTATTGTCTTCCCAGTCTTAGAGAGATGGAAAGAAGTAAGTACTAACTTTGTACCATTTTGTAATAATAGCTAAAGATAATACTGCATATACTGGGCTATGTCAAAATGACATTAGCAAAAATACAAAAATACATAATAAATAAAAGTGTGCAATAATTTTTGAAGGTAAAAGACCTTTCTGAATAAGCATTTAGTATTAGAACCTAAGTGCTGGTAAATTACAATTGAACATCACTGGTCTTTTTATACTGTGAGAAATCTGCACCTATGGTTGGAGTAGATGACCTCAGAACAGCTGAGCAGTAGAGATGGTTGGGTTGGGAAATGAAATTTCCATTCCCTGGAACATTTCAACATTCTGAAATCTTCTTTCATCCCAAATCAGGATGAAAGGTCAAAATTTACCACAAAATGAAATATCCAAAATATTGCATTTTGGAAATCTCAAAGTACCCTTGTAGAAATGTTTAGACTTTATCATTTCAATTAATCTACAATATTGTAAATATAAGTTAATTTCCCATCACAATTTTTGATGAAATCAATATACTTCTGTAAAACATTTAGATTTAGTCAAATCAGATGCTTAAATGGTCCACGGACTAAAGAGCCTGCTGCTTCAAAGAAAAGCCATGTGATAGGAGAAAGATTTCATGAACTAGCCGTGGGTGATATTTGATCAATCCAGAGGACTGGCTGTCAACTGCACAGTGGACTCTGGGAGATGCAGGAAAAATGAAAATTAATAACTGGCAAAGGGAGGCATATGAAAGCCTCACATAGTGTACCTTGCACCAGCCACACCCACTGCACCAAGGGGGAATTTGCCCTTTTTGGAGGGCAGGTGGTTCAACAGGCTGCCATGTGTATTGCTCATAAGGAAGTACCCCCAAGAAATTGTGTGTGTGCTCTAGGCCTGATCCAAAGCCTAATGAAGTCAGTAGAAAAACTTCATTGGTCTTTGGATCGAGCTTTAGAGTCACAAGCACAGAAAACCTTCCAAACAAAACTATGTTTCTTTTCACTAGTCATGTTCCAAACAAATGAAAAAGAAGGCTTTTGCACTGAGAGCTGGTTGGAAAATTCCCCTCAAAAAATTGTTGGCAGACAAAAGCCTTTTATTTTTACACAAAAGTTTTATAGAAAATGTTGTTTCAACATTTTTGTGTTTTTTCCCATGAAAAACCAGAAGACAACAAAAATTCGCTTTTCAGTATTTTCCCACCTTTTTACTCCTTTTTTCCTTTGTATCTCATCATTTACCAGAAACCAGGGTTTGGGGCGGAGGGAGGGGGGAAAGAAATGGGACAGATGAGGGAGAAACAAAACAAGAATAAAAAATATTGAGTTTTCATCAAAAAACAAAAATAAATGCATTTAAAAAATCACAGTGGATTTTGGAAAATAAAAACCCACAGTCATAATATTGGCAAGTTGGGTGCCATCATGACATTACCTGACTTACTTTACCACTAACAGTATTTTAAAAACTGATCTCCAAGTGATTAATACCTATAAAACTATTCAAATTAAACTAATTCTGAACTGATATTAATTACTAATCTCTTTAAAAGACACAGTAGATCCCCAGACCCTCAGCTGGTGTGAATTGGAATAGCTCCCCTAAATTTAACACAATTGTTTAGACCATCTAATAATCTGGCTCAAAAAAAATAATAATGAATTCACATTTGAGCTTTAATGTCTCCATCTCTTTCCACTTGTCTGATTCCTGCAGTCTATTTTTCATAATCTGTTTCAGTGCCATCCTCATGCCCCCTGTATTATTGTTTTGTGATACCTACTTTCTCCCTTTCTCTGGCTGTCTCTTTTCCTTCTCTGTTCTTTTTTGACTATCTCCAGAAGTGGCAGCTAAAACAAGCACACCAGCCTTTCATGATGCAAATGCCGTCCTACAAGGCCACGGTCCGGAACACATGAATTCAGAATCTTTCAGGAAATCTGGACTAGTTTCCACTGTCACTCTGCATATTCATCACATGTGAATCAGATCTGCATGCTTGGTTCTCTATATGTCCACCCAGGAGAAAAAAACCTCTCACTGATTAAAGTGAATGACAGGATATAACAGGACAATGAGTGGGGCAAGTCTAGACCATCATTCATTTGATGGGAATTGGAAAGAGGAAACAGGTAAAGAGAGAGGGAGATATATGAACAGAACAATGGCCCAGACAGGAGAATACATCACATCCTCTGTGTAATTTTCCCTGTCCCTGCTCCTGGGATAAACCTCTGACTGCATTAAAGTATGAGAAGATTTGCCATTGAATTTAATAGGGCCAGGATTGTATCCCTTGCATCTTTCCTTTATAAGTATTTATATGTCCCCCTTCCCATTATGTGTAGCACTCCGCAGTCTTCAGAGTAGTTATCCTGGCAACGTTCCAGTGAGATAAGGAAGTACTATTGTCTCCATTTTACAGAGAGAGAATGTCAGCAGAGAGAGTTGCAATGATTTGCTCACAGTTACACAGGAAATCTGTGTCTGAGCTGGAGGTCGAATCCATGTTTCCCAAATCCAAGGCCAGTGTCCTGATAGAATCATAGAATATTAGGGTTGGAAGGACCTCTGGAGGCCATCTAGTCCAACCCCCTGCTTAAAGTAGGATCAATCCCCAACTAAATCATCCCAGCCAGGGCTTTGTCAAGCCTGACCTTAAAAACCTCCAAGGAAGGAGATGCCACCACCTCCCTAGGTAACCCATTCCAATGCTTCACCACCCTCCTAGTGAAAAAGATTTTACTAATATCCAATCTAAACCTTCCCAACTGCAACTTGAGACCATTACTCCTTGTTCTGTCATCTGCTATCACTGAGAACAGTCTAGATCCATCCTCTTTAGAACCCCCTTTCAGGTAGTTGAAATCAGCTATCAAATCTCCCCTCAGTCTTTTCTTTTGTAGACTAAACAATCCCAGTTCTTTCAGCCTCTCCTCATAAGTCATGCGCTCCAGGCCCCTAATCATTTTTGTTGCCCTTCTCTGGACTCTTTCCAATTTTTCCACATCCTTCTTGTAGTGTGGCCCCCAAAACTGGATACAGTACTCCAGATGAGGCCTCACCAGTGTCGAATAGAGGGGAACAATCACGTCCCTCGATCTGCTGGCAATCCCCTATTTATACAGCCCAAAATGCCATTAGCCTTCTTGGCAGCAAGGGCATACTGTTGACTCATATCCAGCTTCTCATCCACTGTAATCCCTAGGTCCTTTTCTGCAGAACTGCTCCCTAGCCATTCGGTCCCTAGTGCATGGGATTCTTCCATCCTAAGTGCAGGACTCTGCACTTCTCCTTGTTGAACCTCATCAAATTTCTTTTGGCCCAGTCCTCTAATTTGTCTAGGTCCCTCTGTATCCTATCCCTACCCTCCAGTGTATCTACCACTCCTCCCAGTTTAGTGTCATCTGCAAACTTGCTGAGGGTGCAGTCCACACCATGCTCCAGATCATTGATAAAGATATTGAATAAAACTGGCCCCAGGACCGACCCTTGGGGCACTCTGCTTGATACCAGCTGCCAACTAGACATGGAGCCACTGATCACTACCTGTTGAGCCTGACAATCCAGCCAGCTTTCTATCCACCTTATGGTCCATTCATCCAGCGCATACTTCTTTAACTTGCTGGCAAGAATATTGTGGGAGATTGTATCAAAAGCTTTGCTAAAGTCAAGGAATAGCACATTCACTGCTTTCCCCTCATCCACAGAGCCAGTTATCTCATTGTAGAAGGCAATTAGGTTAGTCAGGCATGATTTGCCCTTGGTGAATCCATGCTGACTGTTCCTGATCACTTTCCTCTCCTCTAAGTGTTTCAGAATTGATTCCTTGAGGACCTGCTCTATGATTTTTCCAGGCACTGAGGTGAGGCTGACTGGCCTGTAGTTCCCTGGATCCTCCTTCTTCCCTGGATAACTGGATCAACCAGCCTTTGCCTCCCTTGTGGGGATCCCTCCCTTTTCCTTCTACTTCTTCCTCTAAAGATTCCCAATTCCTTATGTTCCATGCACTATGAATCTGTGCTGAACCATACTAATGGGCGTGTGTTTGATCTAGCATGACACATAAAGGAAAATTAGAAAATACTTCTTCCTGCATCATATAAGTGCCCTGATCCTCCAAGAGGTTTCCTCTATAATAGGAATAGCTTTTCATGAGCAATGATTCCAGATCCACACAATACTTAATAGCACATTATCACATATTCATTATATACTGTACCGTATTGTGAATATATGCTATTTGTCTGTGGTATGTCAATGACACTTAAATGACATCTGTGGAGTCACTGGTAGGACCCACAGGCAGGTCTTTGGCAAAGGTGCAATATTTGACACCATACACTGTCATGTTTCCAAGATGATATTGCATAAATGTGTGAACCGCGTGTCTCTACTTCAATGGCATGTCACAAATGCAACTCAGCATCAGTATGGCATACCACATTGATATTGTCATGCTCTTCCACCCCATTTGAAACCTAAGGGGATGTCTACACTGCAATAAGAAGTGAGATTACTGCCTGTGAAGACATACCCAAGCTACCTTTGCTCTAGGTCGCTGGGTTAATGATAGCCGTAAAGCCAGAGCAGCGTGCACGGCAGCTGGCCTGAGATCCAGGGTATGTTCTTGATCAGCTCGTCAACTTAAGATGCCTCAGCTTCACTGCTATTGTTATTCAAACAAACTAGATCAAATCTAGCTCAGGTATATCTATATGTGCTGTAGTCACAGCTTGGATAGCAGTGCAGACATGTCTTAAGGGCACATCTATGCTTCAAACTTTTGCTGACGCAACTTACGATGGCATAAAACCATCGCAGTTAGTAAATGGCTTGTGGGTATGCATCCTTGTCTCCGCTGTGCGTACTCACCGGGAGTGCTTATGCTGATGCACAGTACGGTGCACTGTGTGTGGATGAGCATCCTGTCCATAACTCGCCACCATCCAGCACACTGTCTTTTGGGAAGTTTTGGCAATAGATGGTGGGGCAGAAACAAGTCACACAGGGATGACAGGGAGTAAGGGGTCAGCTTCCCAGCATGCAACTTTGTACATCCCATAATGCCATTTTTGCACCTTTTTTAAAAATCCCACAAACCTGCGTGGCCCTCCTCACCGTTGGCCATCTCCGACAGGAGCCTGCACAGCTCTGCGCCAGTGTTTTGAGCGTTGCGAGCACAGGATGCACAGTCCTGCAGTATTTGCAGAGCAGCAAGAAGAACCAAAACTGGGGAGACCATGATGATTTATTGGAGGACAGTTTACTGTGGGACAGGGAAAGATCCAATTCAAGGTTGTTGTTGGTGTGCACTGAGCAGCTGCAGATGGTGGGGAGCTTTTTCTGGGCCTGAGAAATGAGCACTGACTCGTGGGATTGCATCATAATGCAGAGCTGGGTTGATGGGCAGTGGCTGCAGAACTTTTGAAGGTGTAAGGCCATGTCCCTGGATCAGTGTGCCAAACTTGCCCCAGCCTTCCAACACAAGGACACCAGAATGAGAACTGCACTGGCAGTGGAGAAGTGAGTGGACATCATACTGTGCAAGTCTGCAACACGGGATTGCTACCAGTCTGTGGGGAAATCACGTTGGCGTTCAAAAATCCATGGTGGGGCCACTGTCATATAAATGTGCAGGGCCATTAACCATCTCTTGCCATGAAGGACTGTGACTGTCGGCAATGTGCACACAGTAAATCAACAGAAAGGGCTACTTTTCCATGGTGATGCGAGCATCGGTGGATCACCAGGAACACTTTGCCAACATCAATGTTGGCTTGTCAGGAAGGTGCACGATGCTTGCATCTTTAAGTACACAGGACTGCTCACAAAGCTACAAGCAGGAGCTTTCTTTCCCGACTGGTGGATTACCATTGGCAATACTGAAATGTCAGTAGTGATTCTAGGGGACCGAGCCTACTTCTTGCTTTCCTGAGCCACCTCAACAGCACCAAAGATAGGTTGAGCTACCGACTCAGCAGGTGCAGAATGAGTGTCGAATGTGCTTTTGGTAGATTGCAGGGATACTGGTGTTGTTTACTTACAAGATTGGATCTCAATGAGAAAAAGTATCCTAACGGTTATATCTGTCTTCTGTGTCCTGCATAATATCTATGAAGCAAACGGGGAAAAGTGGCCACCAGAGTGGAGGGTGGAGGTAGAGCAGCTGTCTACTGAGTTTAAGCCAGACAAAAGGGTCATATGGCTCAGGGAGGCTTTGAAAGTGCACTTTAATAATGAGTCCCTTAATGCATTGTGGTGTACTATGCTCTCCCTGGCCCTGCTATTTTGGGGCCTGTTAGGTATTGTATGATGCTTGGTATACATGAATGAATATAACACTGTCAATGCACCTATTAATTTTGTGGTGCTTGCTATACGTTTATAATCATTACACTGTGTTTTTTCCACTGATCCTATGAGATGTATCACACCATATACCAACAAGTAAGTGAGTATTTTCAGTACTGCTAGACATTCTGCACCATATGTTGGGAACTAATAAAGATGGATAATTTCCCAAACAATACAATTTTCTTGAGTAACAAAAAAACTGCAAAAACGAAATCTTTGCAAGTTAAGGGCAAGTACATTAAAAACTTCTTAATTTTTATGGAACAGAGCTTAAGAAGGGGAAGGAACATTCATGTCCATTTTAGCTAAATATATGGCAACCATGGCTCTGACACAGCGGTGGGCAACCTGTGTGTGGGCAACCTGTGGTCAGTGTATGTGAAGTGGTGTTTGGCCATACTGTCCCCCTGTGTGGAGTGATAGGGGTAAGGATGCAGACACTGATGCCACGTGCAATGGTGATGGTGATGAAGGAAGGTGCTATACTGGGGTCCTCCATGGACCGCAAAGGAAGGCGGGAATGTGACTGTTGAAACTGAAGGCCCACAAGAGTCTGCGGTGTGTGTATTTGCTGTCAGTGAAGCCCCATTATTCCTGGTGTATCTTCCTCTCCTTTTCCTGCTGAGACTTCTGGGCCTTTGTCCTGTCTGCTCTTTCCTTCTCCTTATAGTTTGTAATATTCAGCCTCCAGGCTCTCCGCTCATGGTCTGATGCAGCCCTGGCTTGCAGGATCTCACTGAATATGTCACCTCGAGTCCTCTTTCTCCTCTTCATCTAGCTCAGGCATTCCACAGGAGGCAATCCCTCAAGTCTACCATGGCAGCAGCTACAGATAAAACACACAGAGGTATTCCTGTCAATATAGTACAATGAAAAGTGAAAGTTAAGATTCAGAACTCCTGTCCCTTGCTCCCCTAAAGTGTTAAACAAGACGTACTTATTGACACTTCTGCTTTGGAGTGCCTGGGCAGGGAACCACTCACAGCACCAGCCATGGGGATCATGGCCCGCCGGGGTGAGGAAAATGAAGAGGAAATTGCTCAGTTATTTGAAACTATGAGTATAGGGCAATGGCATTGAAAATTGGCACCCAAGGTGGTGGTGATTTTAGCTGATATCTCCCACCTGAGGGTGATAAAGGGAAAGAAAGCACAGCTACTGCTGGTTCCCAAAGCAGCTCGAGCCCATAGGCCACTAGCCTGTTTACTGCAAAGGTGCCTGCTGAAGATATTGCCGACTGGGGTGGGTAAGTGTCCTACCACAGAGACATAAATAAGGCTGCCAGCCCTAGAAAGCTTTGAGGGAGGATCACAGGATGCCTCCACGAACCTTTGATCAAGATTTCTCAGGTGCATCAAGGGCTTTCCCTGTGTACATAAGCAAATTGCTGAGACTGCCCCCATCCCAATCCCCCAGCCTACCTCTAGAGGGGAATGCAAAGCAGATAACAACTCTACCTCTCTTTGTTGTGCTGCTACCTTTTCTAGTGCGAGTACATTAATGAAAAGCTGATAGCTGTGTCCTGCTAAGTTGGGAGCTCCATCAGTACACTACCGTCATGGGAAATACATTTACACACTTACCCGAGGTTCCTTCCCCTGCATCAGGCGTGCACAGGCTCGACTGATAGGACTGACTGGACTGTGGTGGAGTCTCAAACAGCTCCTGGGTTGTGGCATAGCTGGACCCCCGATCTGATGTCCCCCATACTCCTCCTCTTCCTCCTCACTGTTCACAGCAGGGGCTTGTGACTCGGGATCCTTGGAGGGATCCATCGTTGTCTGCAGTTGGGGGTGGGGTTTCCACCAATTACGGCAGGCAGCAATTTGTAATAATGGCAGATCTGTGGCTCAGCACCAGATCAACCGTTGGCTTCCCGGGGAAATGCCCGCCACTGTTCCTTCACTCTCGTGCGGCACTGCTGCTGTTCCCCATCAGATCGCTTCTCCTGCTTCCACAGGCAACCTGCTCACAGATGTCCACGTTTCTACAGCAGGTCTGGATCTGGGCATGCACAGCCTTTAATCCCCACAGGCTCCGGAGACCCAGACTGGAGAGTGTAGTTGGCATGAGCAGCTAGGCAGTTACACACAACAGTGGAGAATGGAATAGTGGAGAATGGATAGCTGGGCAATCAGGAAAAGGCATTTTAAAAACTCCCAGGGTTTTAAAATGTGTGTGGGCGGGTGGAAAGGAGATTCCTACCTTGGTGATCTCTGAGCAGTGGAGTTCAGAACTGTGAGAAGAGCCATCAATGCCTGGCATTGGGAGAGAGCTGCTGGGGGACAGCTGGGGACAATACAGTAATGCAATGTCTACACTCATGCTGCCCTGGCTTCAATAGATCAACCATGGCTTAATGCTGCTCAGGAAGATGTTGTTACTGTGTTGCTCTAACATGGCACTTACATCGGTGGGAGACAAAGTTAAGTGTAGCCACATGGGCAACCAGATCAACACAAGGCAGCTCATGTCGACCTAACTGTGCAGTGTGGCCCAGGCCTACAAGACTTTCCAACTCTGCAAGGCTAAAAACCATCTATTTACGAAGTGATGGGAAGGGACAGAGTGAGAACCAGGATGGTTTATTCCTTACCCCTATGGTTCCAAAACTTTCGGGTTTCCTTCTCATCTTTTTCTTGCACAGATGTCTCCATGTCCATTTGATCAGATACCAGAGAGACTTGGGGCTTGGTAAAACATTGAAGGGAGTGGGCAGAGTCCCTCCTTCTTCAAAGTAACTCATCCAAAGCTTGGTTCGAGCAAATTTCCATTCAATGTCTGCATGATCCTGTATGCAAGAAATATAATAACTAACAAACTGCTAAATTAACAAGGTGGGGGGGGAACCATACAGGGGTCCTATATCTAAAGCTAAACATATCCTGAAGTGCTAATTAAATGTCTTGTAAAAAAACACAGCTGTCTCTTTGTGATAGAAGTTTTAATGGAGCAATTGACTTGTTTTACCCAGTAAGAGATAGTCTGGATATTATGTCACATTTAATCTTTCTTGCACTGCTACAGATATCTATATATATAAAAGTCAAATGGTGTATGCGTGTGTGTGTGTATGCATGCGTGCGTGCGTGTATGTATGTTCCCTTACTCCTCCCACACCGTTTGAGCTAGAGACTTGAAATTTGGTACAGTTATAGGCTTTAGGGTCCTAATCAGGGTAAGAGTCGAAAATTTTTCAAATCTCACCTCTGACGCCCCCCAGGGGTGAAATGCTTTAAAGCCCATTCACATCAGCTGGGCAGCAGGTTAAAACCTGCTGTTCTCTGTGACATAGTTATGATGTAATAATACCCCCCTCCAACAGACCCCGCACTCGCTCAGCTCTCTCCCCCCTCCCTCTTCCCCCTCCAATAGACCCGAACAATGCTGAGACGTCTGAACAAAATTTGTATTAATAAAAAACATGGTAGTCTTTTTACATCCCAGTTTCCAATTACAAATGCCCCGAGCAACGCCGGGTATTTTTGCTAGTTTAAAATAATTAAATACCTCTAAGGCAGCAAAAGAAAATTACAAATAGAAAAAATACTGACTAACAGTGATCTTTTGCTATAGTACATGTAGCAGCATATCATTAAACATTCATAGATATAGTGCACATCATCATAACAACATGCATTCTGTATGAAGCAATTCACTTACTTTATGATGTACTAGTTTGAACAAGGCTGTGGGACCTGGGAAATGTGGTCAAAGTGGGTCCCATTTTGTGGGGGCTCTGTTAATTGCCAACCTCAAAAATTCAAACACCATGAGAGGTCTCCCAAAAGTCACGCTTTTAAAAATAAGATTGGATTATTTTAATCTGTTTTCTGGTTTTTAAGTCTTTTGGATACTCTCAGATGGTACTTTTTGCTTTTCCCTGCAACCATAAGGGGTGGAAACTTATATATTTTTAAAATGAAAGTTGAGATTCTCACCATAACCATATGCCTCCAGGAGCTGGGTATTTAAATAAACACCAAATATAGTGAGAGTAACAACCAAATTGTGAGAATTGGCAATACTAGTTACTCTCCTGTTTTCAGGACACTGCTTTATATAGAGCTGTGGGTTTGTTACCATATAGATAGATATGGGCAGAAAACAATTTTCTTGTCCCAGGAACATTTTTTAAATTACATTTTTCCCCATTCCACATCAAGATAAAACAGATCCCTATCCAAATTTTTCAGGGGGAGAAAAGAAAAGAAATTTCTTTCCTTCATATAGCCATTAGCCTTAGCATAGGTGCGGCCCAGGTTCAAGTTCCTGTTTAGATACTGGATTATAATAGACAACTTTTTAAAACATCAAAATTGTAACAAAATGATTCTTTCAAAATTTTATTTCACAGAGAATTTCAAAAATTTTGGATTTCATTCCTAATCAGGTCAAAACCAAATTCTGAAATCCTTCTCAAAGTGGCATTTATATTCTCCACACAGTTCTAGTCATGACTGCATCTGCCAAGGATCCATCTATTTAATGAGTGTTAAAATACATAAAAAATAACCCCAAAGTCCTGATTAAGATAAAGACACAGTTTTCATTAAATGAGAAAACAGGAACAATGCAAGAAATATCCAAGGCCTTTACTGCAGCTTGCCTATATGTCATCAAATCAGATACCACTACATCTTTGCATTCACTGTTAGTAGAAGAGTCTGTGCTATTTGTAAAGCCACCACTTCATGAAACCACACCAGCTTCAGTTATTTCACTCTCTCCTACAAGGGATTAGCAGCTGCATAGAGTGTTAGAGAACTCAAGTAAATATTTTAAAGCCTTGAGATGTGATGGTCTGAAGATGCACCAGATTCTGCTATTCCTACTTAAGCTAATCTCTCTTTAAAGTCTATGGGTGCTTTGCTTGAGCAAGGAATGAAGGATTATTCCTACATCTTTATTAATGTTTGTCCCAATGGCTGAAATTTTCAAAGTTGCCTAAGGAATCTGGACAACCAGTTCCCATTAATTTTATCTTTATGCTCTGTACGAATCACTGGATATAGTACCAACCATTGATTTGGCTTGAAGTCTGGAAAATAGCCTTTTAAAGTTTAATCAATCTTGAGGGTTAAATAGAAAATATGCAACTAGCCTGTTGCAGATCCCAGATCCTGGCTAGAAGAGCTGGCTCTAACCTATGACAGTTGACAACAACCCTGATACACCCTGCCCCTCCCACAACACAATTGCTGTGTCAGGAGCAGCTTTGCACCATTCAGAATTCTGGGGAAAATCTCATCTGGCCAAATCTAGCAGTTTTCTAGTCTGTTTGTGCTTGAAGGGCAGTGCAAAGGAACTAGAAGACATCTGAGAATGTGTTCTCGTATTCCATATTTAAATGGGATTTAATGCTCGAAAAAGAGGATGTGAGAGAAAATACTCATTGCAAATGATTTAATAAGGAGAAATAACTTACAGCAATGAGCTGGTAAGAGTTATTCATCATGGCTATTAACATGTTGAGTAGAACAACCAGCGAGATGACATTATAGGTTCCAAACATGGTGGCCCCAACAAACTCAGTAAACTCATGTCGTGCTTTTACATTGGTCACGTACAGATTGATGAGACCAAATATAGACCAGAATAATGACTGTAGTGTTTCAAATAATCTGAAAAAGAAATAGATATTAATAGTAGCAAATATACATATATACCCAAATCTTTCCCCACTTGAAATCTGGTTCAAGTAAATGGAGAATTGGTCCCAGGGTGCCTCCAAGGAGTGGCGTGCAGCATGTCTTTGTGCAGTTCTTGGGAAGGCATAGATAGAATGTCCCACTAAACTCCCTGCTGGCAATTTCTCATGCACTGAAGAAGCAGGAGCCAACACAGCCTGCCTAGACAGCCCCTTGTATGGCCATAAGCACTGCCAGCATCCCTCTTCAGGTCCCCAGGGGAGACAGCCAAATTATTGCCTCCCTCAACGTCACCCTGGTGGGGAAGTGGCTCTTGGCACAACTTAAATGCAGGCGAGTAGCTAAATATGATTTACGGAACTCAGCTGGTAACAGCTGTTTGTATCAGAAGTCTGGTGCAGTGTGGACAGTGAAAGTCCAAGTACATAATTAAAATTCATTCAATTTTACAGATTGGGCACTAAGCTTGTCACTTGATATAGCTAAAGAGCTAAAGTCACTAACTTTCAAAGTGAAGGAAAATAAATAACTGAAACTCATTATTATTTAGCCTTTAAGACAAAAGTGAGACTGTGGCGATTGAACATTTTCAAGAAATTCAGCTGAAGGTGGCCTTGCACTTAGGCTCCCTGGAAGCTTGGATTCAATTTTTTCCTTGTCTGGCTTCCATGAGACTTTGTACATCCAATTTATCCACACACAATCTTGAAGTTTTTGAAATCTGGAATTGTTCGCAAGATGACACTTTAATCTTAACAAACAGACAGAAGAAAACCACAGCAACATTTGCCTGAAACAGCAAACTCTTAGTGGGTTAAATTTATTATTTTTGGAGCAGGATCAGTATTTTATTGCCAAAATTACACTATTGTCTTATTTTAGCTCATATCCTTTTAAGTTAATTCAGTGGATGTCTTTCTAGCATAGACCATACATGATCATACATTGCAGTAAAGATTTATTAATTCTTAATTATAATTAATAATTTGTATTGTATGACCTAAAGACAGTCATGGACCACTGTGCTAGATGCTGTACAAATGCTGAACAAAAAAGATGTCTCTGCCCCAGAGCTTACAGTCTGAGACAGTCTAAGAAGAGCTTATAGTCTGGCTCAGTAAAACATTGCACATATCAAATGAAAAGTAGATATGCCACTTACGTTGAAAATGCATTATTCTGCTTTTCACACCGTATTCCTTTGCAGTTGTTGGGTTCATTTGTTTCATAATAGAAGTACAGCTGGTTCAACCCATTTGCAAAAGCTAGCAGTACGAGACAATATATGAACAGAAACTTTAAAATGTCCAGTAACATTCTTCCTAGAGATATTTGCAGAGGTCCCAGGTGAGAATTTGCAGTAAATAATGAGATCAAGCGCAGGGAACTAAAGATGTTCGCAATAGCAAACAATGCCTCAGCCACAAGTGTGGGGTGCCACATATCCCAGCTTTGTCGTGGGAGTAACCCACTATACTGGAAAAAAAAAACAGAAAAGATAAAGTTATGCTTTTGTTTTCATACAGAAATCAAAGCTGTTCAGGTTTTTTTTCCTGAGCTATTCTGCTCAGGCACCAAAAACACTAAAATTAGCCCCTTTTGGAATGTACTATGTCTGGTTTGTCTCTTCAAAGGAGTTTATAATCTTAATATTAGAACAAATATGGCTTGTGTGTTTGTCCTTATCCAGAACATCATCTGAAGGATAATTTATACTAGTCTTATTGTATTTTGTTATGATTTTGTTGCAGTGAAAGGACTACATGTCTGGTCTTTTTGCAACTATCTGTGACAGACAGTAGAAAAGTAGTACACATTGTAATTGTATTTAGCAAATTTATGAAGGTCTGGCTTTCTCAAAATGTAGAAAGTGGGTGCTGGATCCTGAAAAGTCAATGAAACTACTTAAATGAAAAAGTTTCTATACAGTAGATAAAGAATAAGAATATAATTTAATCTCTAATATTAAAACAATGACAATATCTATTTGTTCTACCTTTGAGCCATGCCTAATTGTTTACTTACCTCATTTTCAGTCAGTCTGATCCCTGTAATCATGAACCTCTAACCTACCAACAGATTCCATGAAGTTGAAATGCACTTTAAAATAAAACCTTACTAAATACTATTCTGTAATGTTTATCAGTTATCTGTTGAGTATCTTTAATATACTCTGTGGTGTACAGAACATATCAGAAGACATAGGGCTAAATTCACAAAAGGATTTATGCACCTAACTACCACTTTAGGAACCTAAATCCCAGAATAAGGCCCAGTAGGATTCACAAAACCTCTGTTCAGTTGCTCCCAAACACCTCAGGCATCTTAATTCATTTGGTATCTACATTTGTTCAGTAAAATTTTCATAGGCACTTATGTTTCTGCCTCTGCACATGCACACTGCTACCTCAGGCCAGGTATCTGGACTTCTTAGCCCCAAAGCAATGCATGAACCAGGGGAAGAAAGGCATTGGAACTATGGGGCCTGATCTGGTAAGCATGCTCAGAGTTTGCCTATGGGGGTCTGATTCGGTAGGTGAGATCACACAGAACGTCTGGTGGGGAAAAGACCTCTCTCAGACATTTTACCTCAGGTACACACCTGGTGTGTGGGAGCTGACCAACTCAAGTTCCCACTCCAACTGAGAGGGAGAAGGGAGATGAACTAGAGTCTGCTATATGCCCTAACCACTGAGCTACAGGACAGCCTGAGGTCAGGTTCCCTCAGTCTCTCCTGTTGAAGCTGTTCCATGCAGCTAAAAGATGAAAGAGTCATTGGGTCACAGAGAGAGAAAGAACAAGCAAGCATGAGAATCATTCTGTAGAAAAGAGGAGACTAGGGGGATATGATAGAGGTATATAAAATCGAGTGGTGTGGAGAAAGTGAATAAGGAAAACACATAACACAAGAACCAGGGTCCACCAAATGAAATTAATGGGCAGCAGGTTTAAAACAAATAAAAGGAAGTTCTTCTTCACATAGCACACAGTCAACCTGGGGAACTCCGTGCCTGAGGAGGTTGTGAAGACTAGGACTATAACAGGGTTTAAAAGAGAACTGGATAAATTCATGGAGGCTAAGTCCATTAACGGCTATTAGCCGGGATGGGTAAGGAATGGTGTCCTTAGCCTCTGTTTGTCAGAGGAGGGAGATGAATGGTAGGAGAAAGATCACTTGATCATTACTTGTTATGCTACTCACTCCAGGACACCTGGCATTGCAGACTGAGAAAACTGAATATGGAAATTACTGATAGAATAAAGGTGCAACTCCTCAATATCCTTTCTATAGTGACTTTTCTGAATAATATCATTATACGGTATAATTTAGACATCACTGTAAACTTACATGGCACTTTTATAAAGATATAATAGAAACTGTCCATGTACTGAAGAGATGACATTATCTGATTGAGCATTTGTAGGTGGAGAAAGAGTGAGAGAAGAACAGGAAACCTGCCAAGTGCAGGGGATATCGTAAATGAAGGCATGTAGCTGAGAAGACCGAGAAGTGAGAAGAGGGGCTTAGAAGGAGTTTAGAGAGTAGAAAAGTAGTGAACAAATAAAAACAAAGATGTCATTAGGGAGAGAAGGTTATAGTGACTTGAAGGGGATGGCTAGGAACTTGGATATGCTAACAGTCAATGAAACGATTCACAAGGGGTCTGATGGGACCAGGGAGGTATGAGAGGAAGATTACTTTATCTACAAATGTTTGTATAGATTGGATGGTGTAGAGTTGAGAACAAGGGTGAGCAGAGAAGACAACTGAAGGAAGATATGACCGATATATGGAAAAATATTTGAGAAGTGGAGACTATGTGAAAGGATGGATTTTGTTGATGTTTAAAAGGAGAACTAGAAAGAAGAGAAATGAAAATGACTAGGAGATTGTGAATCTGTTATATGGTCAGAAATATAAAGTGATAGAGAAAAGGGAAAAGAGATCATTTATGGACAAAACAATGTATTAAAAAATAGGGAAAAATATTACCAAATGGGCTGCTCTAAAGATGCTAATATTTCATTTTTGTTTTTTTTTTTACCCACAAGTGCCTGTTTTCTCCATAAATGATCTCTTTGGACATTCCTCCTTTATTTCTCAAGCATTACAAGGCATCTCAGAAATATTCTGATTATAATCTGTTATTCAAACTGCAGATTCCAATTTGTATCACTGTATCAATCTCCTTCTAAACATTATGACCAAAATCTGCAAATGTTCATGGAGTGTAATTAGACATTTCACTGTATATTAAAAGTAAGAGCTCTCTAGGTCCCTCAGTAAATCTAAGAGGTAACATATTTTCTTGTGTGCACTATAATTTTATAATTTGAGTTTGCTGTAATTTTATACTGAAACTGAATATAAACTATATCCTGGATAAAGACAGACCATGATAGGACTGAAAATGGACTTGCTTGATAACAAGGCCAAAAAATATCTTTACTACAGAGAGACCAAACAAACCCAGTCAAAACTTCCTACCTCCACTGGCCTCCTGTAAATTGTTCATTCAATAGTTTCCTCAAAAATATGAGTATATTTAGTATATTAATTCACATTAGTTCATTTGCACACTATAGGGTTAGAAAAAGAATTAGGATATGAGACGGCTGTTTGATAGTATGTCAATATAGAGTCATGAAATATTGAGTAATATGAAGTGACTACAGGAGCGTGAGATTTCCCGTACAAGGGAAGATCATAGATATAGCAAGTATTTTATATTGATTACAGCAATGCCTTATATTCAATAATTCAAAAAAAGGTAAAAACACAAATTTATTCTGCCCCCTCAGTGGTGCAGATCTTTGGGTTCTGCAATTCCACGGGGCATAGACCTGACTTCAGTCAGCTTTAGATCAGGTCCTCTGTGGAGGGCTCCTCACAGGTCATCATCTTACACTGACCAACCTCTGAGGAAGCATGAGATTTGGTTTCTTGGGTTGCTCATACTGTAATAATTGATAGAATTTCTGCACTCCACTTCCAGCCCTCACACAGCCCGTGGGCATGTTGCAAAGGCAGTCATTTACTTAATAACTATTTAATACATGGGGGAAATGCACGGTCTGCACCTATCGAAAACTGAAGAAAGCAAAATATGGACAGATGACAACTATGGAAAGACTAGAACTTCAAAGCAAATTCATCCTGTATATGAATGATGCCAAAGGAATATGAAATAACAGTTCCTGATGATTATTCACAGAAAACCATACACAAGATTAACATCCAAGACCATTGTAAGCATTGGGAAAGTGGCCAGATAACTACTTTTTTCCCCTCTAAGCAGAAACCATAAATTGAAGAATTATCAAATGATCCTAAGGAAGGACATTGTGGTCGAGTTATTATAAAAATGAGATTAAGGAGACCTTGTTCTAGTTGCAGCTCTCCTATTGACCATCTGTCTGACCTTAATCAAATTACGTATGACTCTTGGTATAATATATAATAAAGGGATAAATATTTTCCTACCTCAGTAAAATGCTTTGAAATTCTTGGATGAAAGGTACTATATAAATTCAAATGATTGTTAATAGGACATGTATGTCACAACCTGTACTGTACATTTCAGAGAACCAGTAGAGAAAAACTGAGAATAATCAGCCAAAAGATGTTAAATAGCAACAAAACTGAGCATAGAAAATATACATTTTCTTACTGTGCCGTTAATACTCCAATGCAAGTGAATGTCTGATTTTTGGAATTGGCCAAATATCAGTCAAAACCATTTTACAATGCCAGAGAGATAGGCTAAGCATCCCAGTGCTTGAAGCACTGATATTTAGGGGGGAAAACCCAACATTGTACTAATTAGTAGAGTAGATTTAATATGGAAATTATTGAGACAATAAATATGGAGCCCAGCACTGTAGCTTACATACAGAGTCACTTTTCAGGATAGAAT
This sequence comes from Sternotherus odoratus, assembly GCA_032164245.1. Taxonomy (NCBI): domain Eukaryota; kingdom Metazoa; phylum Chordata; order Testudines; family Kinosternidae; genus Sternotherus; species Sternotherus odoratus. The sequence goes on along the minus strand of JAVMKO010000001.1, from coordinate 257,625,922 downwards.
TGCACTCTAAATATCACCTCTGCCCCTAAAGCAGGGGTGGGGAACCTTTTTTCCGCCAAGGGCCATTTTGACCCTTATAAAGTCATCCGCGGACCACTCTCCCCCCCCCCCCCCGAAGCCCAGGCTGACAACGGGAGCTGAGACCCCCAGCTGGCAAGGGGCTAGTGGGGGAAATCCCAAAGCAGTGGCAGGTGGAGTCCTTAGCCCTGCACTGCTTTGGGGTTTCCCCCACTGGCCCCTTGCCAGCCAGGGTCCTGCCGCCTGCCTGACCCGCCCAGCCCAGCCTCCTCCCCCCCCAACCTCCTTCCCTCCCCCCCCCAACTGACCCGCCCAGCCCGGTCTCTCCCCCCCCAACCTCCTTCCCTCCCCCCCAACTCTCCTTCCCTCCCCCCCCAACTGACCCGCCCAGCCCAGTCTCTCCCCTCCCCAAACCTCCTTCCCTCCCCCCCAAACTGATCAGCCCGGTCTCCCCCCCCCCAAACCTCCTTCCCTCCCCCCCAACTGATCAGCCCGGTCTCCCCCCCCAAACCTCCTTTCCTCCCCCCCCCCAACTGACCCGCCCAGCCCGGTCTCTCTCTCCCCCCCCCCCCCGTCGGCTCCCCGCGGCTCCTTGTTTCGCCGCCCGGCAGAGGGTGGCCGCGCGGCGCGTCCCGGCCCCAGCGTGGAGCTGTCCCTGGCCGGCGGCCACGGGCCGGATAAAATGATTTGGCGGGCCGTATAAGGCCCGCGGGCCTGAGGTTCCCCACCCCTTCCCTAAATTGATAGAATTACACAGCATTTCTTGCTAATAGGCGCGAGCCACTTAGGCCTTGTCTACACTATGGGCTGGATCGGCGGGTAGAGATCAATCTACTGGTGATTGATTTATCACGTCTCAATCAGGACACGATAAATCGATCCCCAGAGGCACTCCTGTCGACTCCGGAACTCCAGCTCACTAAAAGGTGCAAGACAGAGTCGACAGGGGAGCCCGCTGTTGACCGCTGCCGCCGTGAGGATGGCAGATAAGTCGACCTAAGAGGTGTCAACTTCAGCTACGCTATTCACGTCGACCCTCCGCGCTTAGGAATTAGTGACATCAGCTTCATGCAATCTCATATGTAGCTGAAAACACACAGTAATGGAAGCCACACTTCAGTTTAATAAAACATTAAAAGCATCCGTGGGTGTAATGCATCAAAGTGAGAGAAGTAATACTTGACTTAGCAGTGTAAAACATAATGTAGTTTCAAAATATAAACAGAATCCTTTGTTTTACAGAATAAATAGTTCTATTTGTATTTATAATCCTCAATCAAAGCAGCTACATCCCTTAAAATGAAATTATCCCTTTATGAACTTAAAATGTATGAGACTACAGTACATTTATAACCACATGACATTTAACTTGTGTGTTGGTAGATAAACACGTATCAGAGACCAGAGACCAGATCTTCAAATGTATTTAGGCACCTTCCTCCTTTGAGGATCTGGACCCTGGTCCTCAGATGAACATAAGACACACTTTTTACTGGGGTGGGAGAATCGGCATTGTCCCTATCCTGGACCCAACATGGGGCTACTCCAGTCCCAATGTAATTTAGAGCAGCGTATAAACTGCTCTAACTAACATTCAGCTGCTTGCAGCCTCAAAGGTTTGTTATTAGCGAGGATTTTTTCTTCCAACAATTAACTCTTTTTTTTTCTGGGCACATCTCCCACATCAGGGAGTAGCATTGAGATGCTATGCCTCCTATACAAGGAAGCAGATTAAGATGGGTGTCTGGCTGCGTTGTGCCACTAGAGTGATACACAACTGTTGAAACACATTTGAGAATTGGGCCAACATAATTGTTTCAGTAAATACAGACAAAACTATATTTCAGAAAAAATAGTCATGCAGCGTTTAGCAATTGAAAGTAAGGGTCAGATATTATAACACATTGGTAGTGTTTGTAATCCTAGGTCCTCATTTATTGTGCAGCTGGAAAACAACCATATTTTAAAAATTTGAAAAAAATGTGATTCATTACTCAATTAACCACTCATTATTTCAGTTGCTTCTATCAGATGCATTATTTATATACTCTGATGTAATCACTTTGCCAAAGGAAAGGTGAAAAAAAGCAAGGACAATAAAGCTAGTCGGCTTTAAAAATCACAAGCATAACAAAACAAATCATTGCAGAATTAAAGATAATATTTTATGCACTACTGTTTTTACATTTCGAGTCTGATTAGCATCATACCACTAATTTGGAGTGTAATGGATGCATATTACTTCAGACACCGTCACCTTGGAATCTGATTACAGAAGGCAGAAGCTGCCTGGGAGATGAAAGGATTATAATGGTTTCAAATTAGTATTGTTCTAAAAGGAAAAAATGGATGTCTACCATGCTTTAGAAAGGTTTGCATTACCAATGAGCTTGTTATTTTGCATTTTGGATCAGTAAAAAGGCTATTTCCTGGATACTGTATATGAAACTGGGTCGGCATATCAAAACATATTCCATTAGCTTTCTGAATAAAAGGGGGCAGATTTTTCTCCACCTTTTCAAATATTTTTGCTCTACCTCAATGATGCACAGGGACTCAAATCTGGCCACAGCTGCCTAGGTGAAAATTCCCCTAAGAAGCATTTAGTCAGCGTGAAGCACAAGCAGCTACTATGCCGTTCCACCTGGTTGAGATGCAGCAGTTCCCAAATTGTTGGTTGCAATTCCAAACGGGGTTGTGCCATCAGTAGATAGGGTCGCAGGTCCAAAGGACCAGATTCGGCTAACAAGATGATGCCATCTGCCCCTGAACATGTCTGGACCTGCCCCTCAAACTCTGCGCTGGGAGGCTGCCATTTTGTAGCTCTAAATGGGAGCCTCCTCACGGTGTGACCTTGCATGTCCAGTGCATGCATTTAGCAAAATGGCAGCCTTCTGGTGTGGTGTTTGCACAGCAGGTCTCGAGACATGAGGTGTGAGGAGATGGCTGCGTGGATACCACTTGCCCCATCAGGCTGTGCAAGCATTCAGCTGGGAGACTTGAATCCAGAAGATGCTGCTCCGTGGGCAGCAGCCCTCTCAACAGAGCATCCTCTCTGCTTGAGTGGGGAGGAACCTGTGCTGGCTTTTTCTGAGAGGGACTCTACAGTGGCTTGTGAGCTCCTTAAGGCAGGGCCCATAGGCCCATACCTTTTTATGCCACCCCGAGTACCCTTGTGTCACTCAAGCATAAAGAATCATTGTAATTCACTGTCTCTGTGCTGCCGTAGTAGCAACACACACGGCCTTCCTAAGTCCTGGCCTCATCTGCTTAAGACTGAATTCCTCTTTCTGACTTGTGAGATGGATTCATTTTTATGCAAAGTATGTGCTTCATCCTCCAGTATGAGTCTAGGAATGTGAAAAACAAGAGTGCAAGAAATGTGCTGGCAAATATGGTGCGGCTTTGTGTATGGATTCACCAGTCTTTTTGTCAAGAGTGAAGAAGGGCCAAAATGCCTGCTATGTCAGATAAAGTGTTATCTAGCAAAAGCCTGAAGCTTAAGCAACTTAAATGACCTTTGTAAGCCCTTCACAGGGAACACATAGGAAAATCAAGGTCATTTTTCCAGAGCTGGAAAGAACTTTCATGTCAACAAATGCAATTCAAGAGAGCCCTGTCCGTCTCTGACCACACACAAAGGGCATCATCTGAAGTGAGTTACTGCCTTGTGCAGGCCAAGAAGCCTTACATAATTGGAGAGACTTTGATTTTGCCAGATGAAATCGATATGGTGAAGATAATATGTGGGGAAACTGAGGCAAACAAATTTAAAGACATCCTACTTTCCAACAACACAGTGAATTGAAGGATTGAGGTAAATCAATCAGCAGCAGATCAGGAAAACACTGTGGTGAAGAGTCTGAAAAACACAGGTGCATTTGTTCTTCAAGTTGATGTGAGCACTGAGGGTTGGGATGCACATTTCTTTGCTTTTGTGAAATACATGGGAGAGTGCAGTCCTTGAAGACATTCTGTTCTGTCTCCCACTTCCTGGACACAAGAGAGCCCAAGGAATGTTTGATGTGTTTCATGGCTACATGCAAAACAAAAACATCCTGGCTGATCACACTGCAGGCTTTTGCACAGCGGGAGCTCGGACTATGGCAGGCCACCAGCAGGTCTGCATGCCTTGGTAAAAAAAAGTTGCTCCGTCTGCTCTGTAGACTCACTATATGATTCACAGAGACTAACAGGCATGTAAAGCTCTGAGTCTAGAGCTAGGTGAAGTTTTGCAGTATCATCTGTTGTGAACTGCATTAAGACCCAGCCTCTTTGCGCGCATCTGTTTGCAAAACTGTGTGAAGACCTGGGATCTGATCATGACAGGTTTTTATTCCACACTGAAGCTCACTGAGGAAAAGTACTGGGATGATTTTTTGAACTGAGAGATGTGCTGTGTGCTTATACAACAGACTGCAAAAAGAGTGAATCTGTTAATTTTCTAGGTGGCCAACAGAAAATGTGCCTTCCTAGCTAAATCACAGACATGTTTAGTCAATTGAATGAAGTGCATACAGGTTTGCAAGGAAAGAACACCCACATTCTTCAGCTGTGTGATTGACTCAGAGAATTAATGAAGAAAATGGTTTTCTGGAAGAATAATCTATTAGAGACAAATTAGGAATCCTTCTCACAGCTTTCTAATTTCCTGGCTGTCAGTGAAATTATTGTGCCTCCCACACAGGTGATGGCTGAGCATCTCGGCCAGATGGAGGAACAGTTTTCATCCTTTTCCCTCAACTTGGACATGACAATGTACAATTGGGTGTGAAACTAGGTTCAGTACAAACGTGATACCACGGATTTGCCAACAGCTGAAATCAAACAGCTCATCAAAATGAGAGTAACATATGCCCAACTTTCTCTCCCAGAATTCTGGTTCACTGAAAGAATGACTATCCTGGACTCTCAGCATGCACCTTAAAACTGATGGTGACATTCATGAGCATGTAATTGTGTGAAGCTGGATTTGGCACACTTGTGTTCATGAAGTCCCAGTATCGCTCTACCATTAATGTCAAATTGGAGATTAGATATGCAATTTCTACCACATCACTGGACTTTGAGAAGGTGTGTCACAATGTCCAAGCCCATGTGTTACATTAGCAAACATTAAATATATTTAATGTGCAAACATCTTGGATTCCTTGGTCACTAGGTTGCTTTGTTGTGGTCTAGGGTCACAGGAAACAGCAAGTCTAAAATTGGGGTCATGCAGGCAAAAAGTTTAGAAACACCTGATGTGATGGAAGAGGGAGATGGCAGGTCAGGTATGTATAAGGGCTCTGTTCCACTCTGCCAATTATCAACTAGGCGTACGGACACTTATGAACCATCGCCAACTGATATCAATTAGAGAAGCTCTTAGACTGCTCTAAACTTATGCCACAGCTGCAGCCAGAACAGCTGCGACTTGAGAATAGGGAGCTATAATCAAATCCTTTTTGGATGTCCATTTTCTTCTTAGTCTACTGGATCCTGGCACTGGAGAGAATCTGGCCTGGTAGTTACTGGATAGTTGGTGGAAATAAGTCATTGAAATATGATGATGATAAGGAATAAAGTAAATTAGAAAGTTATCTTGACTCAGAGGTCACTAGAACTGTGTGAAAGTGCTGAGACATTCTTTTTCTTGAAATTTAGACTGAACATATTTCTCTTTCTTTCTTTCAAGACCATTTTGAAACCAGAATATTTAATTTTTACATGAAATGTCCATGAAATTGTGAATTCACATGGAAAACAAGCAATATTCAACTGTTCATGCTTTTGAAACAAACAGATGTTGCTCTGGAAGAAAGTTCAAATGCTAATAATGTCATATTTCTTTATTCAAAAAATGGGACAATGGGGAGCAAAATAGACAAATTTTACCCACCAGTGCTTTTATTATGTAGCCAAAATCTACATTAAATTTCTGTTTATTGATGAAATTGGACTAAAAGCATTCAAAAATGTGAAAATCTTGCTTTTTAATGTTTATATATCAAGTTTATATTTGAATTTTTCATGCAATCCTGATATGAGGTAGCATATTATTTATTAGACAACCTTGGTAATAAAGCTTCAGTGAAAAAATATGCAAAGACTATCTAACATAAAATACATTTTTGTACAAATATCCATACCTAATAATAATAACGCTTGGCATTTTTATAGTACCTTTAATCCAAACATCTCAAAATTATTTACGATCCTGATGAATTAAGCCATCCAACATCCTCTGGCACAGATAAAGATTAAAGATAAAGATGGCAAAACTGACAGGTTACTAAAGTGATTCATTGAGTCATTCTAGTAGTTTATTCATCTAAGAAACTTTCAAATATGGAAGCAAGTAAAAAAGTATAACCTTAGTTACTTAATATATTTGTTTCTAAATATTAGTTAACAATAGAATGATTACCTTTGAATATGCAACAATTTTCAAAGAAATTGTTGCCAAGTATAAGGAGTTCATTACGAAATCCATTAGGTTCCACCAGTCATGAATGTAATCCTGTAGTCCACCATCCCACATCTGTTTAATTTCACCCCATATGAAACCTGTAAATATAAAAGAATTCATTCTAAGTGTGGTTTTCAGAAGAATTTTATACAGATCAGTCACTGTAGACTTCATTTTCTTATTCATGTTTCCAAAATGCATTCACAAAGCAAGTGAGAACTGACAAGTCATTCATCGAAGCACAAAGCTTCATTTTCTTTTGCTTTCCTTCTATTACTTTTTCATTGCATTCTAAAGAGTATACTAAAAGTGATCTAACAAAGCAACTATTGCCATATTCTGTCCTTAGCTGTGTATTCGAATGGATCCCAATGGAAACTGCATTACTGAAGAAACTGGCTATTACCTTATTTCAATAGAAATTTATGCTACCATAAGGTACAGAGATTTCAACTTTTTTATCCACAATGGTAAGTAACAAATCTCTTATATCTCCTAAATGCTTAGTGTTGTCAGCAAAATATTTCTAGCTGAAATATTTTAAAAAAATAGTACATTCATTTTAAACCTGGTGATCTGGAAACAGTTTTCAGGTGTACTCCCTGCATATTGCTTTTCACACAGCAATACAGAAATATTTAAAGCCACTGGGAAATTTTGCATGTGGTCTGATATGAGCTCAACTGAGCAGCTCCAAAGAAAGGCATGTGGGTACACTTAAAGCTACCATTAAAGGACTCCCTTGGGAGAATGTGTTGAATTAATGCTTGCATATTATAAGGCTCTAAAACAATAGGCTGACCATACGTCCCGTTTTGAATGGACAGTCCCGTTTTTTACATATTTTCTGACCGTCCCGTCTTTTAAATAAAAATATCAAATTTGTCCCGTTTTTTGTAAAAAAAAAAACGGGACGCGGCTTATTTCAGGGACCCACGGCCGGGTCCCGCCTCCTCCCGCAGCCCTTCAGTCCCTTCCCCTCCCCGGCCTGCTCCCCTCTCCCCTCCGCCACCGCCACTGCAGAGCCCTGTTGCATGCCCACAGCTGAGCAGCGGCGCGATTGCCTCGGCCGCCCCCACGTGTCGCGCGAGCCGGTTACAGCAGAGCCTGGAGCAATGGCAGAGTGGAGCTGCTGGCCGGGCAGGGGCTGCCTGGTTCCTCGCTCCCCCCGCCGCCCCCCCACGTGGAGGAAACACGGAGCCCAGTGCAGGTGGTGGCTGGGGAGGGGGGCGCAGCGGTGGGGCCTGCAGGGGTGGGATGAGCTGGGGGGTCATGGGGGAGGTGGGAGGATGTGGGGGGGTGGGGCTGTGTTTTGAGGCCATTGGGCGGGGTCTGTGGGGGTGTATTGGTTGCTAGTGGGGGGCTATGGGGAGAGGTTGTGTAGGGAAGGCTGTGGGGGTGGAAGGGGCTGGGAGGTTGGTAGTGGGATGGTGTTGGGGGGCCTGCAGGTGGTTATGTGAGGGTTGGGTATTGGTGACTTTATGGATATGGGGGCGGCGTTGTAGGGTTATATTTGGGGTCTGAAGGGAGTTATAACCCCGTCCCATTTTTGCCATCCCAATGTCCCGTTTTTGTCACAAGGAAATATGGTCAGCCTATAAAACAAGCATTTAAAATGTACATTTTACATGAATGTGTACAGTCTTTCGGTTAAAGATACCAGTGGAAGTTTCACATTCTTCAATTTTACTTTCTTCTCTAGGTGAATTTAGACGTTCATTAGAGGTACCAAGCTGACAGCAACAGAGACTGAAATCCTCTATTTACACGTGTGGGAAATATCCATATGTCGTTTATCACCTTTTCCTTAGTCGTCTCTTTCAATAACATTAGGCAGAGGCCTGATGAGCCTTATACTAATAAACTCTATAATTAGGAAATGCCTTTCGGTCATAATCAATATTTTCATGTAAAATGGCTACACAAAGGAGATGTCAGACTCAACTCCAAGGAGGCATTGCCTCTTTTGCCTTCACTCGTGCCAAACATAGTTTTGTTATGTTTTTCCCTGATATCAGAAAATAAAGGGCCTGATACACACAGTGCTGGTAAGAAACTATATTTCTTCCCTTACCACAATCACATGTTATAAGTCAGGGAAACAAAAGGTTAAAACATTGTCACATGGCAGGACTCAGTGTACATAGACTGCACTGGTTACTGTTACATCATAGTGCAGAGATGCGGTCCACTTATATAAGGGAAGGTGCATCCCCTTTAAAGAGATACCCAACTCATTCTAGCTGTGCTGCTGAATGTCAGTCACTTTGGAGTGTGGGAGATTGGAGTGTGACCAGGGTCCTCTTTATGTGAACTGACAGAGGGCATAAGGGGTGCAGCGGGGTTTGTAGGGATCCCCAGGGTCTGATATCTACATTATAGTGAAATCTCTCCTAAGAGGCAGTAACACACCAGTCCTCGTAGAATCATAGAATATCAGGGTTGGAAGGGACATCAGGAGGTCATCTAGTCCAACCCACTGCTCAAAGCAGGACCAATACCCAGCTAAGTCATCTCAGCCAGGGCTTTGTGAAGCCTGACCTTAAAAACCTCTAAGGAAGGAGATTCTACCACCTCTCTAGGTGACCCATTCCAGTGCTTCACCACCCTCCTAGTGAAAAATATTTTCCTAATATCCAACCTAAACCTCCCCCACTGCAACTTGAGACCACTACTCCTTGTTCTGTCATAACCATTGCAAAATGTATGTAAGGATAATATTTACAGAGTTGTGTATCTATGCTGGAAATTATGTTCTTTAGGTCTGTGGGTAAAGCAGGCCACCAGGAGATGACAAGCACGTTAATTTCAGACAGGCAGTAATAGACATTTCTCGCTCTGTCTGGTTGTATGTAAATTGAGTATTGTATGCTTCATAATGAAAGCCTATTAACCCACTGAGCCAGGTTCTTGCAGAACACACAAGAAGCCTACAGGAAAAAACTGCCAGGGTTGGATGGGCCTCATGTTTATGAGTAAAGATAATGGATTGTTGGAATATATCTACGGACAAGGGGGTGTAACCATATTATTCACCTAGGAGACAAGCTGCCAGCGTGCATGTCTTACATACCAAAGGTCACAGACAGACAGACTGTAAAATACTGGAAGAAAGACTCTGAGGTGAGCTAAACTCTACAGGACCTGAAAATATCTTGTTAGATAAGTCTAGGCTCTAGAATGCCTGTTATTTTATATGTAACCCTTTGGTTCCATTAATTCTACTGGCTTCTTCTTGAATCTCTAGTCTTCATTAAATAAACAATTTATTTGTTAAATAAATATGATATCCTCATGCTAAAGGCAGGTGATAGGGAGGTGCCTTACAACCAAGGTACCCCTAGGAAGCGTCACACTCAGTCCTTCAGAGGACTGAGTGGTAGAGGTGCTAACCTCACCAAGAGTCCCTGAATTTGGCTTGCTGTTGGGAAATCTGACTAGATTCAAGGACAGAGACATTTGTATAAATGGAAAGACCCCAGCACAAGGAGGCCTTAGAGATTCATGAATATATCAACCTAAATAAATTATTCTCTAATTCATCTCAATTAAGTGTTCCGCTTAGTGTACTGCTTGAGGACAATGCAGAATGGCACAGTGATGATTAGTAAGACCAAAGTTTACGAGAACTAAAATAAAGTAGTCATGAAAGCTTCCTTGCTGAAATAATTTGACATTACAAACAGCCTAAGATCTGAGTTGATGGAACCTCACAAGGGCTGGGGGCTGTTTTTCTGTCAGACAATAACTTAATGACATATTCTTTCAAAGCATTTTCTAAACTACAACAGAACAATGTCCAGACTGATCATAAAAATATTAAAAATAGCTAGCATTTCTTTAGCATTTAGTTAGTCTTTAAGGTGCCACAGGACTCTTCGTTACCTCTGCTATTCCAGACTAACACGGCTACCTCTCTGATTCTTAGCATTTCTTTGTCAGTTTTATGAGTTTATGGGCAGAAAGCAGCCCTATTACAGAAACAATTGTTCTAAGCACTGCCTAGGTTTCAGAAAATTGCAAATAGTCTCTTTAATTGCGAAATACAGGTCATAACAGCATTCTCGGGGCAGAAATGCTTTCAAGAGGGCCTATAAAGAGCTTTGCTTTTAAACTCTTGTCTGCCATCTTTATAATCTGATGCTGGAGCATTAAGATTGAAAGCTGAAAGAGTTTGGGCATTGCAAATATATGCTGAGGTGATGAACACACATTAGATGAAATATTTGTCTACTTCTAAGTGGATTGCAAGCCAGGAAAAGAACACGACAAGCTCTATGCAATTCAATAGAAGACAGCAGATATAGTGGGTTGTAGCCCATTAAATCTTATGTCCAAATAAACTGGTTAGTCTCTAAGGTGCCACAAGTACTCCTTGTTCTTTTTGCGGATACAGACTAACATGGCTACTACTCTGAAAGCAGATATAGTGAAGACCCAAAGTGGGGCTGCTTACCACTGTAGCCGAAAACTGGTGAATGGGACTTTGTCTTGAGTCCAACTTGAGAACTACAATGTATACAACCAGAGTTGGTCAATAATGGGGAAAAAAAATTAAAAAGTTTTTTGACAAAAAAATTAAATACTGAAATATTTTTTGGTTTTCAAAAAATATTATTTTGTTGTTTTAGTAGAGAAGATCCGAATTTTGTAAAATTGTGAATTGTTCTTCCCCCTATGTTTAGTGGGTTAATTCTAGTGATTCATAAAATAGATTAATGATTCAATATTTGTTACTATCTTCTTCATTTTGTACTAAATTTGCTGAAGTATATCCCGAATTTGCTGATAAATGCTGTGTTTCTTTGCCTTCTATTTCTCCTAATTTGTCCTCTATTGTTAAAGACATGCAAACGTTAAGCTCTGATGTCCGAGAATCACGAGAGTCCTTCCAGTTTTAATCATGGCTTAATTGGCTTGGCCTTGCGCCCTACAAATCTTATTTCCAATCCCTGTTTGTGTCCCTTCTGGTTGGGCTCGCTCTTCTCTGTCTCGGATGTGCCTTCATTAAAGCCTGCATTCACAAGTTTGTTGCCTCGGCCTACATCGCTTCCACCCCCGAAGCGCATCCCCTCGTAGGTGGGAATGAGGAGTCGGACTCGGAAGTTTAGGTTTTCGGCCAAACTATTTCGGCCAGGGCACAGGGGCATGTTCAGATCAGTTTCTGTCTGGATCCTGTGAACTTGCCCATCCTGGTATTGCCCTGGCCTCTTCTTTTGTCATTCAGTTTCACATGCATTCTATAACAATGTGCATTTCCTCACCTTTGGGGGCAAAGCCAGACTTTGAGGCACCTGCTCCCCTACTTGGTGTAAACATTGCTTGTGCCAATCAGAAGTGAACACAAACAGGTTTTGGGCCCCGTCCCCTATGACACTTCTGTGATGTCATAGTTGGTACTATGTGCAGACAGAGAGAGGAAAAACGAAAACGAATCCCATGTATCCGTGTATCCGTGTATCCCCGTAACCGAGCCTGATCACCTCGAAGCCTCTCTCTCAGCTCACGTGTTTTCAAACAGAGCTTCTACATTTGCCGGTCGTTACGTGTTGGTTTGTATTTGTAAGTATCAGTTATTACTAAATGCTGCATCTTTGTTTGTAAATATTGTTAGTAGATATTTTAGTCATTGTGTGTTTTAAGTTTCATTAAGTCTATTAGCTAATCAAAAAACTGCTCCCTTACCCCTTGTAATTATCCCCAATAAAACTTTAAATTGATTAATTTTAGTTGTGTGTGTGTGTATCTGCAGCTCGTGTCCTGACCCACACTCTCCTTACATCCCTCACCAATATAGTCTATTGCCACGTGCAGCCTGGTAAATAACAGGCCTGCAATTTGTTTTTGTCCCTGCGAGTCCGTGGCAATCCACAGTTATTTTGATACTTGTTTTTAAAATAAAAAGAAAATACTGGCATCCCTTTTTATCTACCGAACATAAACAGCACAGAAAAAAGCAATACAAGTTTTCTTGCACAGCCTCACCAATGTTACTCTAATGGAGAAAGGGTAGTTCAGTCTCTGGCTCATTTTATTTCTTGGCATCTCTGGTGAAAGTGCCAATTAATTAAGGTATCAAATGTTGAAATGTTTTTGATGATAAACATATTCATCCACTAAATATGGGTTGAGACCAAAATCTCCTTTCACGTAAAATCCCAGATACCTCTCAGATAATAAAAAAATGTGGTCACTGATGATTAATCCCTTTGTTAATGAATCTCACCATATATTTTACTTTTAAGCAACACTTTCCCCTCATTTCCCATTAAAACTATTAATCGATTACAAAGTAATGATATATAAATTGACAAAAATAATCAGATGCATCATGGTTAAATCCCTTCTAGAAAGCAAATCCACAATGATTACAAAGTAAAATTGATTCTCAAGCATCTGTGGAAACTTCATGAAAATGTTATCCTGTCTCCACAACACAAAGATTTGGAAAATTGCTTTCTGTTGTTTGTAAGTATATTCCAGGATTCCCAAGGTCAGGGCTAATGCCTGATTGTAAATATTAATGTCAGGACTGGTGGAAAAAGAAGCAAGAGAAACAATATTTTTAACTAATAAAAATACTTTTGGATTTTAAAAAATGTCTGTGGATCCCATTCAGATGCTGGTTCCCACCTTTCCCACAATTGGCATTCCACTCTGTTGCTATATCGCTTGGCACAACATCAAATGTTGGGAAGTAAGATGCAAGGGTACTAGCAAGATTTGCAACAGTGAATCTCTAACATACCAAGTTCAGCTACTGCCTTCAGGTAGGTTTATGACAAAACATTTTTTATGAAGCTGTAAAATAGTTCAGCTGACGAATTTACCTTTGATAGTCACTCATAGGTAAAAAAGCTCATTAAGATATAGAGCCAATGCCCACTAAAGTGAAGGGGAGTCTTTCTACTGTCTTCAGTGGCGGTTGGGTCTGTTCCCCCTCCAAAAGTGCCCCCCTTTTTACAGGACTATTTTACATCTAGGACAATGAACTACTCTTCACATATGGAATACGAAGCCAAGAAGAGATGGATTAAAGGGGCAGTATGGTCTAGTGAATTGACCATATGGGATTCAAATGGTCTAGTGATAATGGTTTTTTAATCCCTGCTCTGCCACTAAATCACCATTTGGACCTAGGCAGGCTCCTTTTTGCATTCACTTTCCCATGTTTATACTTCAAGGCGGAGATGTGATTCCCAGCTCCAGGGGACATAATCACACTAGCGCTGGTGGTGCTATCTTGGTAACACTAAAATGTAGCTGCGGCAGCATGAGTGGTAGGCGGGACCAGCAGCCCCGGATGTGTACGAGGGTATTTGTGGTGGCTAGCCTGTCCCACCACTCCTGCTACAGAGGCTACACTCTATTTATAGCATGCTAGCTCAAGGAGAGCTAGTGCGAGGATGTCGCCTCAAGCTGGGAATCGCACTCCCAGCTCAAAGTGTAGTTAAATAAAGCACTACTTATTTGTCTCCCCCAGAGAACTGTAGTGAGGATTAAGTAGTTACAGTAATGTCTGTAGAGTCTTCTGAGATGCAAAGTAGTACATAAGAGCTACCCTTCTCTATAAGGCATTTGAAATCTATGGATGAACATCTCTGTATCAGAGCTGAGTATTAATTTGTTATTCTAAGTACTTTGGGACCAAATCTAGTGCTGAGTATTTTAAGTATTTGACTGGGGTTTATACTTAGACCCCTCTGTCTACACTAGACACTGCGGAAGGACGTAACTTAAAAGATGCACTGATTAGTGTTGAGGGCTCTAATTAATCTAGATACAGTTGTGGTGTTAATTTATGATGAGTGGTATTAAACATGCATACTGCACAGGGATGTACTTGCAAGTGCTATCAGATCGGGCAATCTACTTTGAACAGTCCACAAAATATTTTGAGCTTTATTCTATGACCTATAATGATAGGAGCAGTACCTTAGTATAAGATTTTAGTCCAATTGTTGAACTATTTACATAGTAAGGTACTACTCAGTGCAAGTATAGGCAGTAATATTGAGCCTTTAACCATTTGCCAAGATGACTAAAATCTTTTAGGGGTGTGACACGGTGCTGGCTAGGAAACCCTGAGCCTGATGCTGTCGGTAGCGACAAGATGGTGGGAACTTGTACCGTAAGTAAAGAGCATGGGTGATTGCACCAAAGCAGAGATTTCTGGCTGATTTGTGGGTGCAGAAATGGCAGAAGACAGAGGGCCCTGCCTGTGACCATTACCAGGTGACTGTCTCTTAAATAATTAAATACATAAAATAAGAATAAGAATCCTGCCATTTTCTGTACTCTGGCACTTTCCAAAACCAAGCAGTAGTTATACAGTATAGTAGTTAGATTAAATGTAGTAATTACATTAAAAATACATTGAAAGCCCTTTGCCAAAACATATGCATTGTTGTTGAGAACTATAGTGGTAGCTGTAATGAGATGTAACTTAATACATCTACCTTGACTTAATTATGTTCCATTTTTTCCCCTCTCATTTTGTAATGCCACTGCAGTTCAAGGCTCTGGCAAAGAAATAATACATGAGATGATGGCCTCACAGGATTTCTGACCTGACAGACCAGAAGCAGAAACACTGAATATCTTGTGAAATTTCAGCTCAATCTGGTATGACTAAATGTTCTAGGAACCTTCGGGTTTGTCTGAAATGAACAGACAAACCTTTTCAAGTTTACCCATCGCGGAATCCTGTGAACTAGGAGGTGCCTCAGTGGGTTAAATGTCCTTTTCATGGTCTTTGGTATATCAAAGGCATCAATTGTTATGTTTATTTTGACACAGACTCCTAAGTGACTAGGGCCCAGATTTTTAAAGGTCTCTAGGTATCTGAAAACACAGACTGATTTCTAGTGAGATTCTCAAAAGATGCCTTGGCATTTTTAAAAATCCCACTTGAAATCTATCTGCATTTTCAGATATCTAGAGACCTTTAACGTCAACCAAATCTTCAGCGAATGGAGAAGAATGGTTGGCGCCTTATGCTCCACCAGGAGTGAAGAGGATAAGTGAAGAGACCTTTAAATAACTGGTCCTAGATGTTTTTGAAAGTATTCTTTGGTCAGCCTCTGGCAAAGGCCCTCCGTGTGCAGTGCATTTGGTGGTTATTAACTTATTTAGACTCCGCAGGATATGAGATGCCAGTAATAACCAAAAAGCCCCAAAAAACAAAACAAAAAAATCTAACAGTATCTGATTTGATTTCTTCAGCTTAATAAAGAAAACTTGTGCCATGGAGACTACAGAGTGTTTTATTAAACTACCCTGAGGACTCTAATTGAATAGACCTATTGAACAGACAGTAATTGCTTTATTCGTTTTCATTCTTTGACATCCTCAGCTGCTTTCTTTTGATTTACTATCTAAATCTCATTTTAAGTGGTTCAGTAATTTATAATCCATGGAGGAGAAGATGTCTGCAGGAGCTAGCTGTGCCAGCCTGTTGTTGGCAATGAGCTGTGTAAGTAAGTTCTTCCTGTACCCTTATGCCAGGGTGAATAAGTGGCTATTATTTGACATCATTTCCAAACCTTCCTTAAAATTCAGCCCCTTCATTTATATTTAGATGCCAAATTAGACTATGGGAGATTATGAACCTACCACAGGCAAAAGGTAATGAGGGCTGAATCCTGCAAAGTACTATGAACCATTACTTTCCACTGGCTTCAATGGCAATCAGGGTCCTCAGCACCTCACAGGATCAAGCTTTGAATTAGCTCGTTGATGAATATAACTAAAATTAATGACATCACGCTACTATTTAAATCATCTATCCATCTATCTATCGAATTGTATCCAAGTGGATCTGAAATAGCCATGAAAATATATTTCCCCACTATATAGAATTGCGTTGTATGCAAAAGTCTCACTCTGGGAGGCAGGGACAGAAAAAAGGAGAAATTGTTTTCATTTGACATCAGAAATTCAGATGCAGGCTACATATTAATTTATAAATCCTGTTTTTTTTCTTTGAAAATGGTTAATTTGTGTCAGGAACAAGTTAATGAAGGCTTAATTTTATGAAGGCAGAATTGGAAAATCTTTTTTGATTTTGTATTTGTAATCCAGAATGATTACAAAATAAAATTGATTCTTTTTTTTACACAGAACAATATCTTCAGTGTCTCAAATGGAACATAACAACATAAGAGAGGCCGTACTGAGTCAGACCAAAGGTCCATCTAGCCCAGTATCCTGTCTACTGACAGTGGCCAATGCCGGGTGCCCCGGAGTGAGTGAACCTAACAGGTAATGATCAAATGATCTCTCTCCTGCCATCCATCACCCCCCTCTGACAGACAGAGGCTAGGGACACCATTCATTACCCATCCCGGCTAATAGCCATTTATGGACAGCCTCCATGAATTTATCCAGCTCTCTTTTAAACCCTGTTATAGTCCTAGCCTTCACAGCCTCCTCAGGTAAGGAGTTCCACAGGTTGACTGTGCGCTGTGTGAAGAAGAACTTCTTTTTATTTGTTTTAAACCTGCTGCACGCCAATTTCATTGAGTGGCCCCTAGTTCTTCTATTTTGGGAACAAGTAAATAACTTTTCCTTATTTACTTCCTCCACACCACTCATAATTTTATATACCTCTATCATATCCCCCCTTAGTCTCCTCTTTTCCAAGCTAAAAAATCCTAGCCTCTTTAATCTCTCTTCATATGGGACCCGTTCCAAACCCCTAATCATTTTAGTTGCCCTTCTCTGAACCTTTTCTAGTGCCAGTATATCCTTTTTGAGATGAGGAGACCACATTTGTACACAGTATTCAAGATGTGGGCGCACCATGGATTTGTATAAGGGCAATAAGATATTCTCCGACTTATTCTCTATCCCTTTTTTAATGATTCCTAACATCCTGTTTGCTTTTTTGACTGCCGCTGCACACTGCGTGGATGCCTTCAGAGAACTATCCACAATGACTCCCAGGTCTTTTTCCTGATTGGTTGTAGCTAAATTAGCCCCCATCATATTGTATGTATAGTTGGGGTTATTTTTTCCAATGTGCATTACTTTACATTTATCCACATTAAATTTCATTTGCCATTTTGTTGCCCAATCACTTAGTTTAGTGAGATCTTTTTTTAAGTTCTTCACAGTCTGCTTTGGTCCTTACTACTTTGAGCAGTTTAGTATCATCTGCAAACTTTGCCACATCACTGTTTACCCCTTCCTCCAAATCATTTATAAATAAGTTGAATAGGATCGGTCCCAGGACTGACCCTTGGGGAACACCACTAGTTACCCCTCTCCATTCTGAAAAAGTTCCATTTATTCCTACCCTTTGTTCCCTGTCTTTTAACCAGTTTTCAATCCATGAGAAGATCTTCCCTCTTATCCCATGGCAGCTTAATTTACATAAGAGCCTTTGGTGAGGGACCTTGTCAAAGGCTTTCTGGAAATCTAAGTACACTATGTCCACCGGATCCCCCTTGTCCACATGTTTGCTGACCCCTTCAAAGAACTCTAATAGATTAGTAAGACACGATTTCCCTTTGCAGAAACCATAAGATATTGCTGCTTCCGTGCTCTCAGATATATTCTGCACAGGAGTCTGTATATAGCAATTTAAAACAAATATCTCCTGCACTCAACGGAAGGTGTAAATCTTGCAGAATTTGTTTTATAATCTTTTAAGGTTTCTTTGCCATTGTTTGTGCCTTTAATATGTCAACAGTTATTATGTTTCTTTAGTTTACAAATTATTTCCGTGCTTTCACAAGATCCTACTGGGGATAAAAAGGGTAAACCTGGGCTTATATCTATATTACCTAAGAGATCCTTAATTTTATACATGCTAACATCTAGCCCAACAATTCGTTGCTACAATCCTATACTAATTAATTTGTACACTTCTTGTTACTCTAATTAGTAATAACCATGCTTCAGTGCTGGTACAGCAATTTAATGGAGATATTCATCAAGAATATTAATCAGTTAAGAGTGGGATTTTCAAAAGAGCCATATGGCTCAGATACTCAAAGGATCAATGAGAGTTAGATACCTAAATACATTTGAGGGGCTAGGCCCAAGTGATTAGGAGCACAAACCCTGTTGATTTTCAATGAAACTTGTGCTCCCAAGTCACTGTGGCACTTCTGAAAACCAGTAGGTGCTTAATCTCATTGTTAAATTGAATACATAGTCTTATTTGAATTTTAAATTGGTTTTCAAAATCTTTTTTGCATGAATCCATAGTTCTATAGTAGTGACAATGAGTTACCATTATGAACTATATCAGGGTCTCAAACATGCAGCCTGCCATCGCTCCCTTCACCCCCCGCTCTCCGCCTCCAGTGCCCCGAGTGCGCCGCATCCGTGCTCCTCCAACTACCTCCCAACGCTTCCCTCCACCAAGCAGCTGTTTGGCGGTGCTTAGGACTTGCTAGGAGAGAGGGGAAGGAGCAGGGATTCAGTGTGCTCAGGGGAGGAAGTGGAAAAGAGGCGGGGACAGGGTGGGGATTTTGGGAAGGGGTTGGAATAGGAGCAGGAGGGCGCGGAGTTGGGGCAGGGACTTTGGGGAAGGGGTTGGAATGGGGATGGGGAAAGGGTGGGAGGAGTGGGGGGGCAGGACCTCATGGAAGGAATGGAATTGGGTGGGGCTGGGGGCAGAGGGAGGGGCTTTTGTGTCTTTGTATGAAAAGGTGTCAGTGATGCAGCGCTCAGGCCAATGTACTAGTCATGTGGCTCTTGTGGTGTTCTGAGTTTGAGATCCCTGATCTATATTAACCTTTTCAGTAGTAGTTTTATGTGTACTAGAACAAATCATTTGAATAGTACTCTAAGCTGAACATTTGATAACTTTAACAGATACAAGGATTTCAGTTTTGGAATAACACCAAAGATGGCGCTTGCTTGCTTAAGAATATTACCAAGCTCCAGGTATTATGTACACTCTTGCCAAATACTGACTCCATCAATAAAGTGTTCTGGCTACAGTACAACAGCAGATTGGGATAAATGTTCGCCTGGATGCTATAACCGTTTATATTAACATGTAAAAATAGTGTGTTTTTAATTCTAAGCCATTGCCATTGGGAAGGAAGTCAGTCATAACTAATAGGCGATGTAAAACTCAAGGCTCAAAAGGTCATTATTAATTAAAGGAACTACTTTTATTTTCTGAGCTTTATATTCAGACATTATACTATATATCAGATACTATAGTTATATGCATCATAGAAAAGCCCATGAGGAATTTCATAATTCTTCCTTCAGAGCAGGGTTTGAATGGTGTACAGTAAAAAAGGCCTATAGTCAAGCACTGAACAATAAAGAGATTAAAAAATATTGAATACCTGCTCATTCAATTAGCATCATCCGTTCACTACTACAAAAATTGGGGGGGGGGGAACGCAACACATTAAAAAAAGTTTTAACATGGGCAAAACAAAAACAAAAATGTCTACCCTCCTTCTTGGAAATGGCTCAACCATTTTGGCTGACACCCTTCA
The DNA here is from genome assembly GCA_032164245.1 of Sternotherus odoratus. Classification (NCBI taxonomy): domain Eukaryota; kingdom Metazoa; phylum Chordata; order Testudines; family Kinosternidae; genus Sternotherus; species Sternotherus odoratus. Next base: position 257,605,981 of record JAVMKO010000001.1, on the reverse strand, counting down.
AAGAAAATTGTAGCCCAAACAGTCATAGTTTGGCAAAGTTATAAGCAACTGAAAGCAGGGTCTTATAATGGAAAGTGTTGGGCAACCTTAATATGCAGAACAAAGGAAAAGAACAACATTATTTGAAAAAGCAGGATTTCGTTCCCTCTCATTTTTGAGCCCTGGGTTGCAGTGGTTTCGAAGATCACATAATTTATGTTTAACTTGCTCTCTTAGCTCACAGATATCATATGTATTCATTGAATCTTCTTGGATAGAGATCTGTTCCACAATGTGTCTATTTTCCTCCACCATGCTTCCTGTCTCCACGTGGCTGTGTGTTATTTCATCTGTGTGGCCACATCACCCCTCTTTAGCTCTGCTCCCTCTAACCACCCAATTTCCGGTACCTGCTGATCAATATTTTATACTATGCTTTCCTGACCTGTTACTGGTAATGATTCCCCTGTTAATGTCACATGTATAAACAGTTCACACTGAACTTTTGCATATCAGTTTGCAGTGTCTCTAGAAAAAGGAGACTAACAGCTCAAGAGTGCCCCAGTATAGTATTACCCCCAAAACACTATTCAACTTATTTAACATGGACTTAATAAGTGTATTATTATATACTAGCATAAGTGCCCGGCGTTGCTCGGGTCAGTCGGAGGTGGGGAGGGGGCAGACAGTTGACACCCCCTGACCAACCCCAACACCCACCCCTCACCCACCCTGACACCTTCCCACCCCCCCCCACCCCCCGACCAACCCCAACACCCCCCGGCTCACTTACCCCCCGACCAAACCCGACAACCCCACCTGACCCCCCCAAACAAACCCAACACCCCCACCTGACCCCCTGACCAAACCCAACACCCCCACCTGACCCCCCAACCAAACCCGACACCCCCACCTCACCCCCCGACAGAACAGTGTATTTAATAATCTGTGTGCTACACAGTGCACCGTGAGCCCGGGGGGGGGGGGTGTTGGGTTTGGTCGGGGGGTCAGGTGGGGGTGTTGGGTTTGGTCGGGGGGTAAGTGAGCCGGGGGGTGTAGGGTTTGGTCTGGGGGGGGGGTGGGAAGGTGTTGGGGTGGGTGAGGGGTGAGGGGTGGGTGTTGGGGTTGGTCGGGGGTGTTGCGGTTGGTGGGGGGGTGAGGTGGGGGTGTCGGGTTTGCTTGGAGGGGTGAGGTGGGAGTGTCGGGTTTGGTCGGGGGGTAAGTGAGCCGGGGGGTGTCAGGTTTGGTCTGGGGGTGTTGCGATTGGTGGGGGGAGTGAGGTGGGGGTGTCCGGTTCGGTCGGGGGGTAAGTGAGCCAGGGGGGTCGGGTTTGGTCTGGGGGGGTGGGAAGGTGTCGGGGAGGGTGAGGGGTGGGTGTTGGGGTTGGTCAGGGGGTGTTGCGGTTGGTGGGGGGTTGAGGTAGCGGTGTCGGGTTTGGTCGGGGGGTAAGTGAGCCGGGGGGGTTTTGGGTTTGGTCTGGGCACCCACCCCAACACCTTCCCCCCCCCAGACCAAACCCAACACCCACACCGCACCCCTCACACCCCCCCGACACCTTCCCACCCCCCCAGACCAACCCCGACACCCCCTGGCTCACTTACCCCCCGACCAAACCCGACACCCCCACCTTACCCCCCCAAGCAAACCCAACACCCCCACCTCACCCCCTGACCGAACCCGACACCCCCACCTCACTTACCGTCCCACCAAACCCAACTCAGATCCGTCGCAGGCGAGGAGGGGGCCCAGAGCCGAGGGATTCCGGGGACCTTCGCAGGTGGGGGGGGCACAGAGCTAATGGAGTCCGGGGTTGAGGTGGGAGGGGCAGAGAACTGAGGGATCTCCGGGGTTCCGTTGGGAGGGGGGAGGGGCAGAGAACTGAGGGATCTCCGGGGTTCCGTTGGAGGAGGGAGGGGTGAGCTGAGCGAGTGAGGTGTCTGTTGGAGGGGGTATTATGACATCATCTCCACCTAACTGCCCAGGTGATGTGATTGGCCCTGAAAGACTTTCACCCCTGGGGGGCGTCAGAGGTGAGATCCGAAAATTTTTCGACCCTTACCAGCATCTAGACCCCAAGACCCCTCACTGTACCAAATTTCAAGTCTCTGGCTCAAACGGTGCGGGAGGAGTTCATTGTCATACGTACATACATGCATACATACATACATACATACATACACCACTTGACTTTTATATATATAGATAGATTGTGTTGGTATATTTTTTGTTTTGCAGAAATAATGCAATTATTATTTTAAGAGGGTGGTAAAGGGGGCCCAAAGATACTCTGGCTTAGGGTCCCCCTGTGGGCTAGCACCACCTCTTGATTCAGATACACAATGCACAACAAGACTATACTGTCACACACATCCCACCTAGAATTTCTTCAGCCATGAATATGTGTGTTTTGCCCAATTTACAAGCCTCCTCCTTCCCTATAGGTTCTCATTCTCTAATAGCCTGTATCAAACAATCTGACAGAAAGAACAAGGCATGGAAACACATTGTTAAAAAAGCCACTAAATCCCTCTTCTTTTTGCATTCAGTACTATCCAGAGCCTTATTAAGCTGAATATTCTAGACAAGACCATAGAAATACACACACAATTTATCCAAATAAACCCACACTGAAATATTAGAAGTGTTATGGAAACATGAAAATTAACAACAGAAAAATAGGAATTTTCCATTCCCTTTCAAGAATGTGAGATAGACCCAACCTGGAAAATTCTACAATCTGAATACTACCACTACTAACAAAGTTATAAGAACCCAAGCTATTCTTCTTAAGAATTTTCCTCTCATAGAAGTTCCTCATCATCTTTGAGGAAACTATTTTATGCTCTTTCTTTTTCTGACACTCTTGTTCACTCTTTCCTCCAGCAATCTAGCACAATTACAGTAAGTGAGTCCTATCAATGCAGTGATTTTCTTTGTCAGAGAAACTTTCTCTCTTGGTTTTATGTCCTCTAAGGTCACCTTTAGAATGGTCCAGAAAAAAGACAGCCACCTGAAGAATAGTATATGCACCCTAACCTAATAATGCTATGATATCAAGATCCCACTGTCAATTGCTACGTTCCCACAGAACAGACTGGGAACAATAGCAATGAGTTTATTAAAACACAGCAGTTAACTACAAAATTCCTACAAGTGAATGTCCTGATTGCCTATTCCTCCATTCCTGTGCTAAGGGCAAGACTGGAGGGGGAAAGACAAAGGTGGCTTAAGCCAACTTTGTTGTCTCCCCATTCTTGAGTAATCTGGAAGTCAGGCACAAATTAGAGCAGCATCAGGGCTGCTCTAAACTCTAAATATTGACTGCAATGGCTCCCTATGGGTTGTCTGTCAGCTGAGAATAGTGTGACTGCAGCAGTGCTCCAGTCATGTATCATCTCTCCTTTGACTTGTCCTCTACATCAAGGGCTGTGATTTGGGCTCCTGTAGTGCTGGTTTGGAAACTGTATGTTGGTTAGGGATCTGAGACCTCTCTATGATTTTTACTAAAAATGCTCATGACTAAAATGACTTTAAAATAATACAGTTTCCTTGGCAGTGAAGGATTGCTCCCCATTGTACATTTCGTCTTGTTTAGATAGGAATTCCACCACTTCAATTGGGAGACCGTTCCACAAACAAATAGATCTCACCATCAGGAAGTTTATCCAGATATTAAGCCTAAATGTTTTTCTTTTTTAGTTTTATTCCCTTAATCCTAGTCATACTGACTTTTATTACTGCAGAGATAATCACCAGGTATTGTAATACAACTTGTGTAATTGTGTAAGTTGTGTAAAACAAAAAACGAATGAAGATGCTTTCTTAAATGATCTTTTTTTCTTATAAAATTGACTGCCTCTGAGAAGTAGCCTGGTACCGGTTCTTCCACTGAGTTACCTATTCTATGGACTCTAAAATGTGTTAATTATACACAGCATTTCTTACATACTAAGAGGAAAATGGTAATTAATGCTTGATCTTTGGAGAGTTTACATAATTATGGACAATTTTAATGCTTCCTAAGTATTAAATGATGGAGTCATATATATTATGAGATCCATACTGAGGATGTCACAAATATGTATAGCTCCCCTTTGTCTGTACTCACAGTAAGAGAGGTAACATTAAAATGTAAATTACATTCAGAACTCTCTAAGGAGAAAGAAACATGAGTCTATTGTTTAAAAACGTTATTAGCCTTGAGATGTGTTGTAGCTGCTCCAGGGTAATCTTTGCCTTGGGAAAGGGGATTAGTTGGTTACATTCCCAATTTTAAAATAAGACTTTTGCCCTAGAGCTACATCAGTTAAGTATACCCTTCAAAATGTATCTGTATCCAGTAAGCAGCAATGCATAATTATCAAACTTGGATGATACTATCCATTTTAAAGCATTTTAGATCTATATAAGAGCTAGGTATTGATGATGATGATAGTTGATGTGATTATCCCCCAATCCAGGGACATTGAGGAGAGGGAGTACTGTGCCCTCCTGGCATCATGATATTGGAAAACTGCAGACTGGAGTTGCTAGGCTGGAACTAAACAGCTGCAGAGCAGCAGAGGAAGACTCTATGCTCAAGATAGGAGTTTCTGTCTGTAGGGAAGGAATGTGCCAGAGCACAGTGCAACAGGATTGGTACTTGGTCCGCTGGGTTCTGTTTGTTTGTTTCATGTTAATACAAAAACTGTAGCAACTAATTAGAAAAGATTTTTTTAAAAAATATGAATCCCAAACCCTGACATTAGCTTGGCTCCTCAGTGTGATTTGTAACTCTAATCAGCCTGACAGACTGATTAGTTTCTTGGCAAAAACAATAGCCATATTTTGGCTTTGTTTTAGATTTTAAAAACAAGATTTCTCAAACAAAGGACAATAAATCTTGCAGCTCAGCTGTGGCACTGAGGTATAGCCCAGTGCTGGGGACTGAGGGGAGCCATGTTACCCCATCCCCAGGGCAAACCCCAGAAGGCAACACACCTCACAAAGCACAATCCCTCTCAGAGCATATCAGCATGCAGGAGTCTGTGCATGTTGCACTGTTCCTTTGGACATGGATCCCTGCTGCCGGGGAGTGTAGGAGAAGTGTGATCCTACCCCCCTCCTAGTCCCCTTTGGGATAGTTTGCACTGCTGGGGCTCATAGAAGGAACAGTCCCTTCTCATTCCCCTCCATGAGTGGTCAGGCACTATCTAGCTGCATTCTGAGGACTTCTCTACATGGTCCATAGTTCGGACCTCATGGATGTGCATTGCAGTGCACACTATCATGCTCCACAGTAGCTATCTCATGTGGCTGCTGCAGGTGCAAACTGAAAGGTAGCTAGGTTGCACCCCCAGTTTCCACACAGGGGAGTTACAGCACAGCATGCCAGTAATTCACACCCATATAGGCCAAACTGCAGGGCCGTGTAGACATATTCTAAATGTCACGATCAACAATATCTGGAGCCCTCAATTTGGGTCAAAAATATAAAATTCTCCACCATTTTCCTTTGAAGCTAACAGGTGGGGAGTCTGGGAAGGGTTGTGGAGGCGGACAGAGTGATAGCTTCATAGAGAACAGTGAGGATGGAAAGAAAGTCGGGGCCTACTGTGAGGAAGGATCTCTGTATAACCTTATTGACACTGGACAGTTGCACCAGTTTAACTAAAGTTGTGATTTTAAACCAACCTAATGAACCTGTGTGAACCTATATTGGTTTAAACCAGGCTTATTGTAGATTAGCCTGATTTGATTAGGAATCCGATTAAACTGAAGCAAAATAAAACAGAGACTACAGTACATCCTGGCAGATGTAGTGTGATTAGTGAAGAGGGGTTAAAAGTGACAATGGGGACATGAGGAAACTAGAACTACAGCTCCCATGAAGCACTGCACCCACTCAGGTTAAAAAAACAGGTGACCCAAACAAAATATGCAGAAAATTCAGCAGAAATCATTCCTGCCCCCCTGTTACCTACCGTGGAAACTTTTGACTTTAACAACACTCCATTTTCTGATGGCAAAATGTTTTGACTGAAATGTGTTAACTAGCACTGGTCAATAATTTTTCACAGAAAATAATCATGTTTGAAAAAAAGGCCATTTTAATGAAAAAGCTTATTGAAAATTCTGACCATTGCTAATTATAATGTGTGCACCTTCATTATTTATGAGATATTGCTGAGACCTTTGGATATATTTAAAATTAGTAACAACACACTCTGAGAGTATACGTTCTGGAAGACTACAAACTGTCTTATTCTCTGTCACAGAACATCCTTACAGCTAAGAGCAAGTATTAAATAGAATGTTAAAGGGGCTCTAAATTGAAAGATGAGAGAAGTAAATCAATATTTTTTTAAAAAGTGAATAATCTAGTAAATTTCAAATTGGTAATTTATATAAATCAGAATAATATCTGCAGAAGAGTGGATAAAAATCACAAAGCTGTCAATCTTCATGCTACAGGGCATACATTAGCCATCAGCTGAGGTAAGAAAGAAAATCCCGTGAATTCTATCCCCTTGCCCCTACCATGGTAAAGAATTATAGCTGGCCAGGAGCAGGCTGGCTTTTTTTAACCTTCCTCTGAATTATCTGCTATAGTCCCCAATCTAGATTAGATGGTCTGTTCTGGGATGGAAATTCCTATGATTCAATATTCAACTGTATTCCTGCTTCAATAATCTTCACAAAATATGTCTGAACTTAACATCATCCACTATATTTTCTTTAGTAATACATTTACCCAGGACCCACGGTAATATCATCCACTCGACGACAGTTGGCGGTGGCCCCTGCATGTTCAAGTCCGACCTGTCGATGTGCTGAGAGGCAAGGAGCAGCAGAAACAAAAAAGTCAAGTAGGATGCAGTATGGCAGATAAATTTGATAAATGGCTTTTTGATGAACAGCCCCAATGGGCTTTTGGGAGCGATCAAGTAGCACACAGAGAAGACAGGGAAAAGGAGTCCAATCACGGCACATGTCAACATCTTCACTGCCCAGTGTCGTCTCCTCCAGCCTGGAAACTCATCATACCAGCGGGATGCAAGCAACTGCTGACAGTTGGGCTGGGCAACAAACTAAAGGAAAAGAAAGAAAGGACAAAGTCAATTCCATGTGATTCTTACCTATTCATTTCCTCCACAGGCCAACTTTATTGGTTTTTGAGAGGGCATATAGAAGAAAACTTTTGAGAAACCACCATGCTATTTACACAGCCTATGCAAGTACTACTCATAATAGCAGCCCATGTGAACAAGGACTGATAAGCCCCTCCTCCTTCCTCCAGTAAGCCAGTCATTGGAAAGAGGGTGGGTGGGGAGGACAGGAGAAGACATCTCTATCTCATCCTAAAGGATGGTGTTGGGTGTGTGCTTCCATAAAGCAAGGGACTTTGGGGAGAGATGGTGTTTACCAAAGGATACATGTGGTACCGCTCATGCTGTGTACAGCACACACGCTAGCCGTTAAAATTCACTTTTCAAAAGTATTTGTGTTAGTAAGTCTCAACTGCTCAAGTGTTAATGGAAATCAGACACAGAAGGGTTGTGACATGGATGTATCACATTTGTTTTCAATTCAAATACATATTCACAAAAAAGGTTTCCATTATTCACTCAGCTCTTGAACAGAACTTGAAGATCATCAGATAAAAGTCACTATGGAAATGCAAAGAATTATTGTTGTTGCAGGGCTATAATCTAGCATCTTCAAAAAGTAAAATCGAATACAATCATTTTAAAAAAGATTTTCCTCATCACATTCCCTGACAGTTTTCTAATATACCGTAGTTCTATCTATTGGAATACTGATCAAAGCTTATGTAGATATACTGTATGGTTCTTAAATCATAACTGATTTAAAGAACTTGCCACCCAAATACTCCCTGCCTTTCTTAGTAAACCTTTTCCACATTCATTTTCGTCCTTTACAATATTTTTACAGAGTTATTTTATTATTTTACAATGTGTTGTATACTACCTAGCTCCTGTTTTTATGTTTACAATGTGATCTTTTTCTGAAAAGTAACTTTAAAAGTACTTTCTACAAATCCATTTTTCACATACGTATGTGCACTTAATATCCATTTTCAATTTTTCAAAGATGATTCAGGTGTATTTCAGACTTTTCTTCATATGATTTCCTTTATCATATAGTTCATATGCTAAATTCAATACAAGGATACATAGTCATAATAGAACTGACATAAGCAGACATACAATAGGTTTCACACTCACATCAAACAGAGTAAAATGTTAAACAAGAAACATGCTCCTTTTTGCATCAAGCACACACATACTTAGTGCAGTCAATCAAAATTAAAAACTTTATATCCATGCATTAACAATTTTTCATTTAGTTTCTGTTTGGTTCAAGGAATTTGTTTTAAAGCATCAATACTGAACAATTTTAGATGGCTTTGAATCTAATCATATGCATGTAGAATAATTATAAGTTTTATGTGTCAATCTTTTTGATTAAAACCTTATAATTACAAAGGGTCAGATTCTGCAATCCTTACTAATGGTAAGCAATATATTACTTTTTAAATAGTCCCTGAAATCATTGGAACTACTGTCAGGGGAAAGTATTACTCATTGTAGGTTTGGAAGAATCTGGCACTCAATTAAAATTCAATGTGCATCTTTCTGTATATGTCTGGATCTTGTTAGTAAAATTAAAGAGAACCAGGTCCCTGGACCAAATTCAAACCTGCTGCATGCTGGTAGAATTTCAGTGTTTTCACTAAAAATATACCAGCTTGCCATGCACTAGCTCTGAGGCTGATCCCCTGACTATTAATTTGTTATTTTTGAATGGGGGGAAAGGAAAAAAGAAGAGGGGAACAAAGAAAATTAGTTATACTGTAAGAATCATGAAAGGAACAAAAAGAAAAATCAGACAGGGTCCTCTGTTTCTTTCATTAGGAAAAATATTAAGTCCTAAAGGTTTCAGATGTTAGAGCTCAAGGTATCTCAAGTTAGAGCTGCTTGGAATAATACCATATGCAGTTAGAGCAGCCTGCTTCCATGTGATGTGCTGCCAATGTTCTAATAAGGTGTCCCTCAAAAAAATTCCATCTTACTTGGCAACATGTGACATTCCCTGAATTTAATAGTTTTCCCCCCCCCCCCCCAAAGTTTGACAGTTCCATGCTATTTTCCCCTCACCACAATATCTGTCAATTCTATATCAATCTCATTTCTTAAAAATTCATCAGTTCCATACTCCTTCCTTCTTTCCAGGCTTCACATGCTTGATATGGGGAGTCAGAAAAAGGAACAACTTTTCCCTGGCTAATCTGAGATTTGGGGTGGAAGCAGCTGTCCTTTGGTTTGTTAGGGGCGGGGTAAAGGAAAAGTAAGTTTATCCTGGGTGGTAGTGTTAGAGGGCTTTCCCTTCACCCCTCCCCTGGTTCTTGTCACGCAGGCAGAAAGCTGAAGACTAGAAGTCTGAAGTGCCGGCAATTCAATGTTTATTGGGATTAGTTCCAAGCAAGACTATATCCATAGCTCTACACACCAGCAGAGTCTGTTTCCCAGTGTTCCATTCCCAGCTCTGATGCCACAAAGCATTTACTCCAGGTTCCACTTCCCAGATCTGACGCCGCAGAGCCTTGCCTTTTTAGTCCCCATTCTTTAGTTCTCTTTCCCATTTCCCCATTCTCCTTCCTTAGCAGGCCCAAATATACATTCAGTGCACACCTCTAGTCCCACCCCTTACAACTTAGGTCATGTTCCATTTTGGAGGATCATGCTTCATCCCACCACTTTTGTATCCCATGAGAGGGGTAAGGAGTGAGGTTGTAATCTAGTCAAGATCAAGCTTTTCTTTGGCTTTTAGTGTTTCTTATGCCTCTGCCTTGCCCCCCTAACCGGTTGCTTGACCTTAGCTTGAGAGAACACCCAGAAAGCATTCTAGTGAATACTTGTATATTATACTCCCACCATACTGTGTAACACTTTAACTGTATCCCTTATCTTTTCCCATTTTACTAAAAGCCCCATCTGGTTGTGGGAAATGCAACACACAGTCTCCTTGTTCATTGTTCTTCACATGTATTAGTAGAAGATATAAAATTATCAAGATGTCAAACCCCAAATTCTATCTCAGGCTGACAAACAAGCCCATATGTTAACAGGTAGTAGTGAGGAGTCTGGAGGAAGGAGGGCTCCCGTTTCTTCAAAGCGTGAGCTGGACTCGGACAGGCAGGCACAGGTAGGAGACAAGTGGGCTGCAGCAACTGTAGGAATCACATTCAGTGTTGCTGCTGCTTGGCCCTGCCTCCCTCTCTCTTTATGCAGTGCTGGAGAGAGAGAGAACCTGGCAAAAATGGTGCTGTGCAGTTTGCGAGGTAGACACTAGATGGGGAGATTCACTTACATCAGTGCTTTGCCAATGCCAAGCACACCTGGGGCATGGTAGCTGTAGGAGTGAGCAGCAGCTGCTCAACTCTAGTCTCAAAAAGAGCTAAAATATTAATGTGGAATTAAATTAAAATGTTAATGTAACAACAAGGCTTGTTGAGATCCCCCCAGCTCAGCAGCGTGTTTCATTACAACTGGGAAAATGGTTTTGAGGGTGTCCTTGTTCAGATTCTCTGAAACCCTCTTTACGGGGCAGGTTTGGATTTGCTCACTGAGTCATTTTCACTGAGGCTGACATTGTAATTGAAGTATCTTGCACGCTTTGAAGGAAATCAAATCCATTTCTCGAGGAACCAATTAACATCAAGAACCTCTGATGCACATGCATGTCCCATTTATCTTTCCCTTATCTGTTTAGTTTATGAGCAACAGAAAATTGAAAACAATGACCTAGAAGTCCTCGTCCAAAAATGCCAAACACCAAGTAACTCCATATACAAATACCAATGAGACATTAATCTAATGTACTTTAAACAAGGTAGCGGATGTAAAAACTTGAGACAAGAATAACTGTGTGCATGTTTCAAAACATGTATAAACATGCCATGTGAGCTGCAGACATAGTGAAGTGGCTCTTGTGGTGCAAAACACAGGCAGAGATATAAAACAGAATCCATGAAGCAGCATGTCTGGATGCAGATGATTTATTAATCTCAAAAAACTCCAGACCTCCAGTGTCATGGTTTTATACGATAACAGCATTGCCATAGCTAGTGAACAATTTTCTGAAGTAGCAATAAATCTCCTTTCATTGCGACCGTTTCTTTCAACCACCCAGTTCTATCAGCTATATATATATATAATCCAGGCCTTCCCCAAGAGTTTGTTTAGACCTCCTGAAAATAACTCTAAATCTGCTCCAGACACATTTTCAGATTTACAATTGTCAACTTTATTTCTAAAAGTACTGTACAAGTGTATTACAAATTTCCTATATCATCTGAACAAGACTAAATCATTGATTTGTTTTTGTGGGTGGATGGTACATGCAAGTGTTGCGTATGATTTTCACTAGAGATATATATATATGCATTACACTAGCTTAATCTATATATAAAAGTCAAATGGTGTATGCGTGCATGCCTGTATGTATGCTGCCTTACTCCTTCCACACCGTTTGAGCTAGAGACTTGAAATTTGGTACAGTTATAGGCTTTAGGGTCATAATCAGGGTAAGAGTCAAAAAAATTTCAAATCTCACCTCTGACGCTCCCCAGGGGTGAAATTCTTTAAAGCCCATTCACAGCAGCCTCAGCTGGGCAGCAGGTTAACTAACACCTGCTGTTCTCTGTGACACAGTTATGATGTCATAATACCCCCCCTCCAACGGACCCCGCACTCGCTCAGCTCTCTGCCTCCTCCCCCCTCCAACGGACCCCACACTCGCTCAGCTCTCTCCCTCCTCCCCCCCACATCTAAATGCAAGAGAATGAAATTAATTAGACAAAATGAGACTTCTGAACAAAATTTGTATTAATAAAAAACATTGTAGTCTTTTTACATCCCAGTTTCCAATTACAAATACCCCGAGCAACGCCGGGTATTTTTGCTAGTAAGAAATATTATTAAGCAGTATGGTTCAGTGAATAGAGGACTGGTTTATTCATAGATTCTAAGGTCAGTGTGATAATCTATTCTGACCTCCTGAATAACACAAGCCATAGAATGTCCTGCTAGTGATTCCAGTTTGAACTAGAGTGTATCTTTTAGGAAAACATCTGATCTCGATTTCAAAATTGCCAGCGATGAAGAAATGTATTTAGTGTGCGGTAGCAAGGTCCACATAGGACATTACTGAACAGCAAGCTAATTTGCTGTAGTTTCACACCCCAAATTGCTGCACACTTACATCCCTGGTAGACAGGCCCTTCTCAAGTTTCATGTTGTTGCTGACTTATTCTGATCAGTAGTTTTTCTGCATTAAGATTTATGTTAATATATTTTCTACTGACAACAAACACTTTTCTCAGATACTATGGATAACATCAGACGAAGAGAAAGCAACAGAAAGATGCCAGTTAAAGGTTGGTTCTGCAAACACTTACACACGTGTTTAGGATCAATTCATATCCTTACAGTTAAGCATGTGAATGAGTGGTTTTAGGACTGACACTGATGCCTTTGAAATTGTTGCTCTCTCTAATGATATACCTGGGATCATCATGATGAGGATAATCCCTGCAATCCAGGAAATACACAAAGCACTTCAGAAATGCATTATAAACTAAAGATTTTTTTAAACAAATGATCTATTTGCAGTACTGTAGTGCCTAGAGGCTCCAGTCAGAGTCCCATTCAACTGGGAGCTCTACAGACATATAGTACAAAGAAGTCTTTGCCATAAAGAGTTTAAGATCTTCCATTGTAACACTTTACTATCCAGTCTAATAAATGCAAGATCCCATATAATGTCTTCACTCTGACATCAATAAGAATTACACGGGTTACATACATAAAAATAAAAGGGTCATGACAGAATGCCTAAAAGGGACTGGAATTGATGGAGAGTGGTTTCTCTTTTGCCTTCTTTGCGATGTGACATCTAAGTCCTGCCTCTGATAACATTCTCTAACATTTGGTGGTTGCAATGGAGAAGAGATGGGATTGGAAAGTAAGTGATTATCATAACATGTGCATTCTGAACTCCTTTAAAATACCATAGGTAAGATTTTCCATTTCTCTGTACCTTGTGTAACACAATTGCCAAGTAGGTGTAAAATGCAAGCACTGGGATTTAGTACCATTTTAGATTCACTTTACAATCACTTGTGTACATTGGTGTAAGGCAATGGTGAATCAGGCTCAGTGTTGTAGAATTTTAAAAAGTTCCAGAATTTGCATGAAAACCCAAGTTTTTCAGGTCCTTTCATTCCCAAATTGTTCCTGGTCTACTGAATGAAAATTCTCTTTCATAAGGCACTAGAAACAGTTCCACAAATCCCAATGTATTAGCTCGAAGAGCAGATGGGCAGGGAAGAGAGGAGGTTGATAAGGAGAGGGGACAGCTATGCAGACAAGCATAAAATCATAGACTCATAGAAGATTAGGGTTGGAAGACACCTCAGGAGGTCATCTAGTCCAAACCCCTGCTCAAAGTAGGACCAACACCAACTAAAGCAATGGAAAGAAGATTTCATATGATGCAGGAGAGAAAAGGGAGACAAGTGGAGAGAGCCATAGAGGAGAATGAGGATTGAGATTTATAAGCAAGGATTATAATCTTTGCAGTGGTGTTTGGTATGGATTGGATGGTGGCGGTGGTCAGTATTAAGTAGGAAAGAGAGGAGGGGACTACTGGAATTCTAAATAATCAACATGCTTTTTAATTAGGGCGGTCATGCAATTTAAATAATTAATCGTGTGATGAATCACCCTGTTAAACAATAACAGAATACCATTTATATAAATATTTTTGGATATTTTCTACATTTTCAACTATATTGATTTCCATTACAACACAGAATACAATGTTCACTGTGCTCACTTTACATTTTTTTAATAAATATTTGCACTATAAAAATAAAAAGAAATAGTATTTTTCAGCTCACTTAATACAAGTACTGCAGTGCAATCTCTTTATCATGAAAGTTGAACTTACAAATATAGAGTTATGTACAAAAATAACTGCATTCAAAAATAAAACAATGTAAAACTTAAGCCTACAAGACCACTCAGTCCTACTTCTTGTTCAGCCAATCGCTCAAACAGGTTTGTTTACATTAGCAGGAGATAACGCTGCCCACTTCTTGTTTACAATGTCACCTGAAAGTGAAAACAGGCATTCTCATGGCACTGTTGTAGCTGGCATTGCAGGATATTTATGTGCCAGATACATTAATAATTCATATGTCGCTTCATGCTTCAACCACCATTCCAGAGGACATGCGTCCATGCTGATGATGGGTTCTGCTTGATAAGAATCCAAAGCAGTGCAGACCAATGCATGTTCATTTTCATCATCTGAGTCAGATGCCATCAGCAGAAGGTTGATTTTCTTTTTTGATGGTTCGGATTCTCTAGTTTCTGCATTGGAGTGTTGCTCTTTTAAGACTTCTGAAAGCATTTTCCACACCTCGTCCCTCTCAGATTTTGGAAGGCACTTCAGAATCCTAAGCCATAGGTTGAATGCTGTATCTATCCTTAGAAATCTCTTTGTGTTTTGTCAAATCTGCAGTGCAAGTGTTCTTAAAATGAGCAACGTGCTGGGTCATCATCTGAGATTGCTATATCATGAAATATATGGCAGAATGCATGTAAAACACAGAGCAGGAGACATACAATTCTCCCCAAAGGAGTTCAATTACAAATTTAATTAACACTTTTTTTTTAACAAGTGTCATCAGCATAGAAGCATGTCCACTGGAATGGTGGCCAGAGCATGAAGGGGCGTACAAAGTTTACCATATCTGGCATGTAAATACCTTGCAATGCTGACTACAAAAATGCCACACAAACTTCTGTTCTCAGTTTCAGGTGACACTATAAATAAGAAACCGGCAGCATTATCAATATAAACAAACTTGTTTCTTTTAGCGATTTGTTGCACAAGAAGTAAGACTGAGTGGACTGTAGCCTCTAAAATTTTACATTGTTTTGCTTTTGAGTGAAGTTATGTAACAAAAAAACCTCTACAGTTGTAAGTTGCACTTTCATGATAAAGAGATTGCACTATGGTACTTATATGAGGTGAACTGAAAAATACTATTTCTTTTATCATTTTGATAGTGCAAATATTTGTAATCAAAATAATATAAAGTGAGCAGTGTACACTTTGTATTCTGTGTTTTTTTTAATTGGTATTCTATTGTTTAACAGTGCGATTAAAAGTGTGATTACCGTAATCACAATTTTTTTATTCGCCATTAGTCTTTTAATTAATCCCATGAGTTAACTGTGATTAATTGGCAGCCCTAGTTTTACTTGTTGGTTCAAAGAAAGTATTTGTTCATGAAACTGACCTGTTTCATCTACTTCCTCCAGCCAGGTACAATCTGCTATTCATTTACATTTTCCCTTTCTCACATGTATTGACCATATTTTGAACTCATTGTAAACCATTGTTTGCACTGATGTAACTGAAATCAGAATATGCCCCAGTACCTTGTATTATGGTAAAATATCATTTAATATACAACATACTGGGGACAGGGGGAAGGAAATAATAAAACAGGCAAATTCAAAAGGGGAAAATCTTTAAAAAATTAACTTTGAGAAATTAATGATGAGCATCAGTACATAAATGAAGATGCTACAACTTTTTGCTTTCATATTTGTCATCAAATCTATGATCTTCATTCTTTGCTTTGTGACTGCTCAGTAGAGTGGACCCCCATATGACAAACTATTAAAACATCTATAAAATCAGCCAAGGCTTATCTATAATTACAGTGATTCTAATTAATATCTTAGAAAATAGAATGATCATTGAATATAGCTCTTAGAAGCTAGTTATGCATGAAAAATAATTATACATTAGTCTTCCCGATGCTTATGAAAACACATGTACTTGGATAGATTTATGGATGAGTGTACAAAAAGTGCAGTATAGTCATAATTAGGACGTTGCTGCAGTTTTTATAGCAGTGGAGTACAAAATACACTTTACATTTTTGTCATAAGCTTTACGCCCTAAACTCACAGTAGTAAAAAAAAAAAAAACCAATAAAAAAAATCCTCTAGTGGTAAACTATATTTAAATCTTATTATCTGCAGAGATAATAGACTATAAACTAGGTGCTTCTTGGCTTCAGAGATTAAGTTAAACTGGATAATCTAAAAGAGCTACAGTCCCTCTTTTAGCATATCTAGTAGATGTGGGTTTTATGTACCGCAATTTGAGAATTACATCAGTGCTCATATTATGTCTTTTATCGCATTATTGTAAGCAGACTGTTTCATGTAAACTGATTCTTAGTAAGTGCAATAGCAATAGCTCTCCCCTCTCCCCCCCCCCCCACACACTTGTATGGAAGGCATGCTAGGTATTTCTAAGATACTGTTAGGGACTGGGGTGTAGGCAGTCTATCCTAGGGATCAGAGCAAGAGGCAGGTCGAGGGGTTGGAGAAGTCACCCAGAGCAGGAAAACAGAAGCATGGGTCAAAGCCAAAGTAAGAACCAGGAATCAGAGCCCAGGGTCAGCCCAGAGTCCAAACCAGAAATCAGAAAGAGGTTATCTGGAGTTAGAGAAGGCAGAAGCAAGGCAGGAACTAACACAGCTACAGGCTTATGCTTTGACCAGCCAGCGCCATGCTGCTGCTGGCCTTAAGAGCTGGGTCTGCTGATTCCCTCAGCCAGAGGTTGGAACAAGCAACCTTCTAAATTGAGTCCCAGTTAGGCTGACCAGATCGCAAATGTGAAAAATCGGGATGGGGGTAACAGGCACTTATATAAGAAAAAGCCCCAAATATTGGGACTGTCCCTATAAAATTGGGACACTGGTCATCCTAGGCCCAGCTGTGCTCATTAGACTGTCTCGGGGTTAAGCTAACTGGTAGCTGCAGGCCCTTACTCCTGTCATTTCTTTGCCACCCGTGGTTCTTCCATTTGCTAACAAACAGGGCCTGCCTGGTTCATATCAACAAGACATATTATTGCCAAATGCATGTTGCTATTTAACCACTTTCAAACATTTACACTGTAATTGTCTGTGCATCCTGTGTAGGGATAAAACACAGCAGCCAAAATATTTACTTAGTTCTCTGTCAGTTCAGCCATACTACTCCCAAAACAATCTT
This sequence comes from Sternotherus odoratus, assembly GCA_032164245.1. Taxonomy (NCBI): domain Eukaryota; kingdom Metazoa; phylum Chordata; order Testudines; family Kinosternidae; genus Sternotherus; species Sternotherus odoratus. Next base: position 257,588,849 of record JAVMKO010000001.1, on the reverse strand, counting down.
CCGAAATTTGTGACAATGACGGCTTGTTGCCTGAACTAAAAGCTTCTCTGATATATATTACTGGATAATAGGATGGGTGAAATAATGCTTCTTCTGCTTGTCCCGTTCAAGACTCAATAAGCTAAGCACGTACCATTAACAAATCTGTTAATTATTCTTCAGTCTTTCCACAGCATTTGGGATTTTTTTTTAATGCTATGAGAATTACCATATTCTTTGCAATTTGTACCTTTCTTTATAATTTAATACAGGTGCAAAATAGAACAGTTGGTACCGTATATATTTCATAGCTATGGTACATGTAAACCCATGCTACACACTCAAATGTCAATTGTGTGTACAGAACCTTACATGACGATTCTTAAAGGCTGTAAAAAACAAAACAATCCACAGCCAGGTGACTGAGTGTGAGGACCCAGGAGTCCAAAAGCCCTTGGTCCTTAAGTTAGAACTGCTACCACCTATTAGGAACATAAGAACTGCTATACTGGGTCAGACCAATGGTTCATCTAGCCCAATATCTTGTCACTGACCATGGTCAATACCAGAGCTTCGGGGGAATGTATAGAAGGGACATTTTGGAGAAATCCACCCAATCTTCTCCTCCAGACAGGTAACTCCAAGCATGGATGTTGCATCCCTAATTATCTTGGCTAATAGCCTGTTCACTCCCTTTTCCAGATCATTCATTAATATGTTGACTGCACAGGTCCCCGTACAGATTCGTAGGGGACCCCGCTGTATACCTCTCTCCATTGGAAAAAAATGACCATTTATTCTTTTTTTGTTAACAGACTAGATAGTCTGCCAGCTCCTGGCTAGTCAAAAATCCTATGACAGGTATGTGAAGCCCTCTCGCATGTAGCTTAGTGTATCATTATTTTGCCTTTTGATGGCTGCCATAATGACTACCCCAGACATTAAAAAAAATAGTAAATCAGACCCCTAAAAATCATGAAAAGAAATAAATAATAAATAACTAACCTCTAAAACGAAGTAACTCCAGTCTGCAATGTGTCACTGTCACCGGGACTTCTAACTTACCTGGCTGAGCAGACACAATCCAATTTCTGTATTTGAGGGTTAAGAACTAAACAGTGTCTCTTGATGGCTCCTGCTCCCTATATTGCTACTATACAATAGACTATCGATTATCCAGGATTGGGTTAACCAGGGTGTGGATTAACCAGGATGTCAAAAAAACTACGCGTAACTTGCAGGGCTGGCTCTGGCTTTGTTGCCACCCCAAGCATACACAAAAAAACACCCCACCAGGGCACAGGGCAGCCAGTGAACCAACACCCTCTCCCCTCGGAACAGGGTGGCTGGTGAACCAACCACCCCTCCCCATATTTCCTATGGATGGTGATTATCCAGGATTTTATTAACCAGGGTTAATTTTTTCCCTATCATCCTGGATAATCGAGTGTCTACTGTATAATTGTTACTATAGTTATTATTCAGTTCACCCCTTCAGTGATAGCCTCCTCACTGAGATATCTGTCCACTCTCCTTACTCTACATCCTGTGACAGTTCCCAAACTTGACTGGAGCTTTCCTGGCTACCATGCTGGTGTCCAGCTTCCTAATATAGCAGCAGTATCCACTGACTACTTTGGCAAAGTTCATGGCCTGACCTTGCATTCAGTGAAGTCAATGACAAAGCTCTCATTGAATTGCCAGGGACAGAACCAGGTCCTTGGGATGTTTTGCCACCAGTCATCTGCAACTTTCTGTTCACAGATCTTTTTGTTCCTGCTCCCAGGAGCATAACCATCCTCTTGACTTTGCAGAAACTAGCTTTTGTTGCCAACTAGTCACTAAAGCTACTCTGTTTAGGCTTCCTAGTCACCTCCTCTGTGTCACACAAATGAAAGGCTGTGCGTTCGGGCTCTCTCTTGGTTTTCCATTAGTTCCCAACATCACTACAACAAACGGGTATCACTAAAAAGCAACAGAAAATATTGTGCCTCTATGTTGCCCCACTATATGTTTTAATTCATATGTATATCTACTAGTTTAATTAGCTAGATGTGTTTAGCTGAGAGATCTGAAAATATATGTATGAAACTTAAATTGCATTATTAGCTCTGAGAAAACAACATGGAGGAGTTAGAATGAATTTAATCAACATCGTAAGAATTCCTTTTTGGATATTCAGTGATCAATTTTAATTAAACGTGCTAGACTGAATTTATGTTTCCAATGTCCTATTGCAATTCCATTCCCTCAAACAGTTTTCAACCCTACTGTTTGAATCTGAATAAAAAATATACATTACTAGTATTGCTCAGGACAAAAAGTTGAGACATTATACCATTTTCTCACAAATAGTCTAGCTCCTGGGAGGTTATTAGCAGACTATCCTTAAAGTCCTGAAATGGCCAACCATTGAAAAAAGCAAAGAAACTCCATCTCCCTGTATATCCACCCCACTGCATTCTATATAGTGCTGCCCTTAAACTGCATTTCCAAACTCCTGTAAGTACAGAATGAAGGAACACACCAGTAGAGCTGGCCAGAAAATGGAAAATCTTACACACACACACACACACACATACACACACGAAGTGTGTGTTTCTGAAATTTTTCCATCCCAAATTAGGACAAAAAGTCAGAAACATGATTTGGGGGAGGGAGAGTAAGGGATTTCCTGAAAGAAAAATCTGTTTAGGGGGAACTAAAATGGAATTGTTTGGCTTGTGGCTGGCTGCCTACTTGGAAGGCTCTTTTCAAGTTCACGTTTAACAAATGAAATTGACAAGAGTCTTCTAAATGGTCTGCCAGAATATAATCTCCCAGGTTCTTAACTTTCCTTTCAGCAGGGTCCTTCCCCAAGATCTGCTATGGCCTATTGGCTGCCCAGCTGACACCAGAAAATGAAATTTGTAAGAGCTGTCCAGCCAGGGAGCCAGGACTTTGATTTTCCTGAGGGGAAATCAAATTGGAGTAGGGGGAATTGACATTTTTCAGTGGAATATTCTGATTTTGTACAAAGGGCATTTTCTGTTGGGAAATAATTCTGACAGAAAATTCCCAAGCAGCTCTACATACTAGCTTAATGGAAAAGTTCAATATGAGCTTGTTACTCAAGGTCACTGGCATCCTATCTGTTTCTAGGGGGTGGAAAGACCCATAGAGCTAACACAATTATTCCCCTGAATACTCTTCTTGTATTCTGTACCCCTTACTCTCACCTTCCATTTGTGTTTTTTCTCTTTAGATTGTAAGACTCTTAGGGTGAGATCTATGTCTGTATAGCCCCTAGTATACTTTGAATCGATGTCATATAGTTTGTGGCATGATTATATTACAGCCAATCTCAGGGATGTTCTAATAGTGCAGTTGCACGAGATACTCACAATACTCACCTTAGTCTTTGAGGAAAGAGATGCAGCAGTGACTTTAGTTTTCTTTTGGAAGGGATGAAAGTAGTGGGAGCTTCATGAGGAGAAGCAGGAGTTAGGGGAGCTTTCAATGAGGGCAGGGTAGGAAAGTAACTTAAATAGGTATGTTCCTTCTAGGTTATTCTTGTACCTCTAAATGTTTGTAAGATCATCACATGAGATCATCTCTCTCCCTACACGTCATTGCTGGGGCTGAGATCAGCTGAGGAGCTTTGTCTGCTATTCCCTACATGTGCATCCTTGCAGAACTGAAGGCTTGGCATTCTGTTAGTGGAGAGTCCCTGATTGCGGAGCTCACTCTGGGCTGGACTTCACTATGGGGAGACTGACACTGCTGCAATCGATGCGGCAGGGGTTGATTTAGTGGGTCTACTGAAGACCCACTAAATCAATGGCAGAGCAGTCTCTGCTTGACCCCAGTACTCCACATCTTCGAGAAGAGTGGAGTCGACCAGAGAGCGTCTCCTGTCAATGCAGTGCAGAAAAGACACCAAGGTAAGTTGACCTAAGCTACATCAACTCCAGCTACATTATTTACATAGCTGGAATAGTTTAACTTAGGTCTACTTATCCCCGTGGTGAAGACAATCCAATCACTCTAGAGCTCCTCCTTGCATCTCTTCCTCCCTTGTTTGGCTAATACATGTCAGGAATGGAACTTCCTTGGGACAGGGACCTTGTTTAGTTACTTGTTTTTTAAAGCATCTAACACATTTTTTACAACAATCACCACCACCTTTAACAACCGCACAAGGTTAGGTTCCAACCTAGCAGCCCCCTGCCATCCTTGTGTGAAAAAATGCATATGCGCTAAACTCCCACTGTACAATCTGAGCCCATGGCGTTTAGGTTCAGTGATTAGAAAGCTACCAACCGAGTCATACTGTGTTCCAAACTATTCCACTTTCCTTAAAACTGTCTGTGTATGCTGTCAAGTTTGTATGGAACTGAAGTTTGCTCAAAGATGCCCAAGTCCTGAAAAAATCTGTTTTCATGTCTTTGGAAAGCACAGACTGATTGAATCCAGAATTAAATACATCAGGGATAAATAAGAACTCAGCACAATTCAAAGGAGATTTAATTAAATAATATCATATAATACTTCTTGTAATACAGCTATTAAAATATTGTAGGGAAGTCTGGTTTTCTAGTTTAGTAAATAAACATGAACATGACGTACAAAGTAGCCTAAATATATGTTTTGTTTCCCTTTGCAAGTAGTTTACTGATTTCCATCTTTAACTCATAGTTCCCATTTTACTAAGATTATATGCTTGTCTCATAATGTTAAATATTAAGATATCAGGTTAATCACTAGTGAGTACATGCAAACTAGGTTGTAACTGTGACTCCCAGTGAGCATTGTTCTGAGACCATTAGCAAAAGAAATGCTAGTCACCCTCTTAGTGCTTTTTGCAGATGATAAGAGATGCATGAATTATATCAGCCACCATTATGAACATGCTCCTATTGGAGTTTCCATCTGGCACTCTGTGTAACAGATTTGGTCTTTGACGGTCTGTGGAGCTCAACATATCTTTATATTTTTGTACATGCAAGTTCCATGGTGCTGTTCTTGAAGGGTGAAATTGTGGACTCCGACAAGCAGCTTGAGTGGCCTGATAGTGCTGAGGGAACCTCTGACTGGTATATGGGAAGCATAATCACAGATCCATAAACCTGGCTCCCCAAAGATCTCTGTGTGGCCCAGGAAGTCTATGCAGACCAGAATTGTGTGTTGTTTCTGTGTAGGTTCTCTACAAGCCTGCTTTCTCTTTGAGCTCTTCAATAGTGAGATCAAATAATGGGTCAGACACCTCTGCAGCTAATGGTTAAGGAGAAAGGAGATGGTTTTGGCTATCAGCTGCTGATATCCTAGAAATTAGCCACTGCAACTGTTGGCCCATAAATGCTTTGTGTGCCTCCTGGTCTCCACAGGGGTTAACTGCTCCTGTGAAAGGAAATTTGCCCCTCTCCTGTGTACATGCCATGTCCCACACTTCCCCCCAGGGTGAGGCCTCTTATATCAGTCTCTTGCAAACTGGTACACTAATGTATTTGGTACCTTTGGGGATACTTTGGGGTGGTTGCATTATAACAGTGGTCTCTTACATGAGCTTCACTGTATTGCAATGTTATGTTTCTGTACCAGATTGATCTTTCCAAAATGTGTAGCCTCCTAGTGTATCATGGCTCAGAAAGTTAAGCTATATTTGCTCAGCTGGACTTTATGAATATGAAAGATTAAAAGTCTTTGCTTTTAGGTCCCAGTGATCACATATATTTTCTTTTGTATTCTTAAAGATATAAGCCTCTGCACATATTAGCAGTGTAGGGGTAAGAAGCAAGACAGGTGGAGAAAATTTGTACAGTATATGCAGGGCCACAGGCAAACACCTCCTTTTGGACCATTTAAGGACTGAGGGCACATTCTCACATGGAAAGTACACAGGACACTTGTTCGCCTGCAGAAAAATGTACGCCAGAGACTGCTGTCATTGCCTGCATAGATGCACAAATTGCTGTTCTGGTGAGTCATACAAGATACATTTCTAAGAAATGGCCATTTTAATCACTCTGATAGACATCCCACTGTTATTTTAAAGGAATGTTTTCTATTCATTTCCACTGCACTGTACTTTGCTTTATTAAATAACCCTGTCCTAACCATATGTATAACATTCTCATTTTTTTGTTATTTTTCAGAATGTGATTCTGAATATCCTATTCCATACTAAGTGCTACATGAAAAGAGCCTTAACGGGACAAAACAAATCACTTAAAAAGCTGGACATGCCCAAGTTTATATGATCCTGTCAAGCTTCACCCTACACATCCCTCAGACCCCACATGTCTGCTACAGTTTTGAATTATATGGTTACATCCTATTATTCCCACAGGACCTCTGCCTCATTCAATGCACATAATGGATGGTGCTCAAGGATTTAGACTGTTGTTCAATAGCTATGTTTGTCCTCATTGGTCACATTGGTCATACTGCTAAAGCCATTGAATGCTGCACTGAATGAGGCAGGAGTTCTCATTCACTACACACCTCTATCTCATTCTATATAACATTTGAATTGTGCAGTAAATGAGAAGACCTCAGCCTCACTTATTGCTCATCCTGACTAATTCACTACACACCATTCAACTATGTTAATGAATGAGACCATGATCCTCTGGACTCCAATTTCATAAATTACTGAACTCTGACTTACTCATCATCCAAACTGTGCAATGAAAAAGACAGAGGACCAGCAGTAAAACAAACCTCATCAGATATTCTAGAGACCATACTGCAGAGGCGAGTAGAAATAAGGATGCCCAGGCAAACTTATCTTTGGCATTGCAAGACTTTTTCATGCTTTGATTTATAATCTTAAAGTTGACCTTTGCTGCTCCCCTGTCGACTCCACCTGCACACTTCGCCACGGTGGAGTTCTGGAGTCAATGGGAGTGCACTTGGGGATCAATTTATCATGTCTAGACAAGATGCGATAAATCGATCTCCAAAAGATTGATCTCTACCCGCTGATCTGGCGGGTAGTGTAGACCTGGCCTAAGTGTTCATGTTCCACCGCTGGGAACAGAGAGGAGACCTTTTTACTGAGCTCTTGTTTATGTTGTGCTGTGGTAACAAAGCATTCCATACTGATACTGATCCACCATTCTCATTGCCTCTTCCTTTGAAAATCCACAAGTTTATTCTACCTCAAACCAACTAAAATGTATATTAGACTAAATATTCTTGGAAGGCTGCCATAATATTAACAACAACATTTTGCCTGCATCAGCACAATGGCTGAAGATGAAGATGATGAAGCAAGATCTCTCCTACTGCACTTGCAACCAGAATACCAGTGCTCGAGCCTTGTTTACACACGGCCAAATTTGTATATGCAAGGCTACCATGGCTGGATTTTTTCATAAAACAAAGGGCTTGGGACTGGGCAGAGTAAGGACACAGTGAGGGCTCTGATCCTCATTACCAGCTGGTGAAAGTTGCATAGGAGATGCTTTTAAGCACATGGCACGATGCATGTCACTCCCCCAGAAGAACGCTTCCCATCACTGGTAGGGTACAACCATGCATGCTGTAAAAGCTACAATGGAGCATTCCATTTTTAAAAACAACTTTGGCTTCCACTTAACAAACTCTCATATCTGAGACATTGGCAAGGTCTTATCTAACATTCATGTAAGTTCAATACTGTATAAATCATTACACCTGGAAAAATCTGGTGTCATGAACAAAAAAAAAAACACTCCCACTCTCCAACCATTTATGCCTAGGCTTAGTACTGAATCAAGCAGCACATTTTCCAGCCAGGTTACAAAGCCCTTGAAATACTGGCTTTAATGGGAAGGAGGATAAGCTGCTCTCCTTTAAGGTATGATTATGATACTTAGTGTTGTAATTTGCTTTATTTATGAGTAAAGCCAGTCAGATAGAAAGGGAAATACTTTCAGAGATATTTAAGAGCTTGCTTTGTGTGTGAGAGAGAGAGATTTCTCCTTTGACTTAAAATAAACTCACCATAAGCTCACAGGCTTGGGAAGAATGGCAAAGAGACTATTCAACATAGGTGACTTTTTGCAAGCTGTCACAGCTGTAGCGACTTTCTTATCTTGATCTCTCTCTTTCCGTAACTGATGCTTCAGCAACTCTTCTTGCAAAGCCTGCAAACCATCTGATAGCACAGGAAAGCTTCCTCAAATCAAACCTACAGCAAAAAGCTTACTTCCTAAATTGTAAGACAGAACCTTGAGGCACAACTCACTGATTTTCACACAGCGCATCCTTTGATATCTGGGTTCCATCCTGCAAAGTGTGGCACACTCTGGGTGAGTCCTCACCCTCAAAATGTCCTCCGTGCATCGAATAAAAGAGTCAAGTGGTTAAAAGCCCGGGTTGTGGCTAGAGGATGGTTCCTCCTGTGTAGGCACCACAGAGACCCAATAATATTTGCTTCCAAAGACCTCACCAAAAATGCTGTGTAAGGGCATGTCTGGGGATAGACCGGGACATGCTGGGTTCGAGGCTACAGTATGCAGCATTGTGGAGATCTCAAGGGTAGTCCAAGTTACATCTGGGACCCCTCCAGTCCACGGAACAGCGCAAGACCGGGAAGGCACGAATATGGCTTAAAACTACGACAGCCGCCGCCCCACTTCTCCTCTGTAAGTTCTATGCTGTAACTCACAGGTTATGTCTACACTAATGGCAGCTTGTAGAGTACATACACTGCTCACTTAGGTGAGGAAAGACGTTCCATAGCCGTAGGTAATGTATTCTACATGGCTCTCTGCACACACAAACAGTGCCTCCAACATTGACACTGCTATTTTTAACACTCTAGTGTCCTGCTGCCTCCCTGCCTCTCTGATAAATCCTGCCATTTGCTATAAATTACAGTAGAACTTCAGAGTTATAATTATCGGCATTGGTGTGTGTGTGTGTATATATATATATATATATATATATATATGGAGAGAGAGAGAGAGAGAGAGAGAGAGAGAGAGAGAGAGGGTGTACATGAAAAGATGGGAGTTGCCTTATCAGGTTGGAGGCAGTCTACGATTTTTTCTGATACAAACTTCTTGGTAGGGCAACTCCCATCTTTTCATGAACTATGTACTGTATATATATACCTGCTACTGTATTTTCCACTCCATGCATCTGATTAAGTGAGTTCTAGCCCACGAAAGCTTATGCCCAAATAAAGTTGGTAGTCTCTAAGGTGCCACAAGGACTCCTTGTTGTTTTTTTCTGATACAGACTAACATGGCTACCACTCTGAAACCTGGAAAAGGTGAGCTAAGGATGAAGAGGGAGTGGCTAGAATTCGCCATGGGTCCTGGAGCATGCATGGGAAAAGCAGAGAGAATGCTGGAGTGTGCCATCTGGGAGAGAGAGGAGGACGGAGAAATTGGATTAGATAATTCATAGTGAATAATTTTTTTCAAACAATGTTGCATTTTTCTGTTCACAAATTGTGGACTGGTCCTAATTTTCTCAAATGTCTCTATTATTTGAAACTATTCACTGCAAACTATTTACATTCTGTAGACAGTATGTAGACATTCTGTAAATATAGACTGTTCACAAGCAGTGAAATGCACAGGCTCAATATTAAAAATGTCTGCTGTGTTGGTTACTTTATAGTGGACAATTTGACTGGACAATTATATTGTGTTGCCTAATCAGATAAAGGTTATGCTAAGAAATGTGTTTCTGATGTAAATGTTCAGATTTACAAGTCAAAACTCATTTTCTGCTGATAGTCTTCAATAATCACTTGAATGTAACTGTTTCTGAACATTCCAGCCTGTTAGCTCCATTGCTAGAATATTCACAGTAAGGTGAACACGAGGTCTGTGAGCACAGTCAAAGCTAATTAGTTTAAAAATTCAAATGACTATTACTAATAGGAGGCATTTTGAATCATGCCAGGGATGGGAAGAGATGGATGGAGGTTTTCTGGTGAGTGACAACAGGGAGCGGAGATGAGAGAGATGTCATCGCTCACTTTGAAGAAGGAAAACATGCCATTTTTATGGGACCATTTTCTTTTTATTTCAAGAAGAACTTTTCATCCTGAAATACCTACACTGAGATGGGCATCAGAAGGCTTTAAGCCAAGAGTTCAAAAATCAGAAATCAGACTTAAAAATCACGCAACTTTCACAAGAACAAACATATTATTTTAATACCAATTCCATTTTTGGCACAACCAAATAATTTTAGCACTGTTGGAGTTGGCAATATGGAAATGTTTCCTTTTCAATGGTGATCATTCTACATGGACATATGGACAACAAAACCAGCCCCCTTCATTTTAATTTCAGAACAAGTAAAAGAAGATGCATAATGGAAGTCTGTTCTTTTCACGGAATTCACATGGAACTCTGCTGAAGCTAATGGACATACACTCATGGGGGGAATCAAGTTTATTAATGACTAGCAAAAATACCCGGCATTGCTCGGGGTATTTGTAATTAGAAACTGGGATGTAAAAAGACTACAATGTTTTTTATTAATACAAATTTTGTTCAGAAGTCTCATTTTGTCTAATTAATTTCATTCTCTTGCATTTAGATGTGGGGGGAGGGAGGAGAGAGCTGAGCGAGTGGGGGGTCCGTTGGAGAGGGAAAGGGGGAGAGCTGAGCGAGTGCGGGGTCCGTTGGAGGGGGGGGGAGAGGGGAGAGAGCTGAGTGATTGGGGGGGCCGTTGGAGTGGGGGGGATGGGGGAGAGAGCTGAGCGAGTGCGGGGGCCATTGGAGGGGGGAGAGAGCTGAGCAAGTGGGGAGGCCATTGGAGGGGGGGAGGGGGGAGAGAGCTGAGTGAGTGCGGGGGCCATTGGAGGGGGGTATTATTACTTTATAACTATGTCACAGAGAACAGCAGGTGTTAACCTGCTGCCCAGCTGATGTTAGTGGGCTGTAAAGAATTTCACCCCTACAGGGTGTAAGAGGTAAGATTTGCAAAATTTTCGATTCTTACTCTGATTAGGACTCTAAAGCCTATAACTGTACCAAATTTCAAGTCTCTAGCTCAAATGGTGTGGAAGGAGTAAGGGAACATACATACATGCACGCACGCACCATTTGACTTTTTTATATATAGATTCTATCTACTAGGGCTGACCATACTAACAATTTTCTCAAGGAAGATACAGTTGCATCCAAATGCTTAGAGGAAGGGAACTGAAAATGGAAAAAAAGCTGCTGTCCCTTATTAGTGTGGTGTACTGTGTTATTCTCTCTAGCTTCATAACTTGTGCTGTCAGGAACTGAAGAGCATCAGCATCATTAACAGTTTAATTGGAACTGTAATGAAATGGGATAAGTGTGAACCTGACATTCATCATTCACAAAAGCTTGTAGACACACTCTGAACAATTTAAAAAGTTAAAAAGTTGAGATTCATTTTCCATTGTGTAGATCCCTATACTTCCATACTTATGGTATGCCTATTGCCACTGTTGTGGTAACTGTGAATAAGAACCACTGCACCTTCCATTGGGCGATCTAAACCCCATTCAGCATAGGCAGCATATAACCAATTATAGTAATACTTCTAACTTGTGAAGCAGATAAGCTGCTTACATAATTTATGCTATTTTACAGTATGTGGAGTCTTATCTATAAACACAAAGGCTTCTAAATGATTTACAGAGCAAACATATGGGCTATTTTAGAGTAACTTGCCCCTGCTTGGCAAATGTTTATCTAAGTGCTTGAGGACTGTGACTGAGAGTTTGCAGAAATGGGAGTTTTGGAGACATAGTCCCAAACTTGAATACTTCACTTCATACAGTTATAGGCTGCATAGACTAAACATATCTTCTCCTGGTGTTAAAATGTCCAAATATTATCAAAGTTAGCTTTTCGGAGGTTTGGTAATTTTATTATTATCATTATTATTTTTAGATGGAGACGCCTGACTAGGCTGCACCTTTTCATTCTTTCACTTAATGCTTGCATGGCTACACTCACTACCTGACACATGTCTGCGAAATAACTAAATTCTTTACTTCCTTCCAGGTTTCTTTCAGACAAAGGACTGACCAGAGGTCCTTTGACCTGTTATATTTGACCTATCATTTCTCTTACACATTCAATCATTCAGTCTTTTGATTCTGAAAAGATGTTAATTAAGAAGGGCTGAGGAAGTCATTCAAAGTACATCTGCAACATTAAATGCAAATTATAATCCCTAAAACCCTCACAAAAGGGACCTCAGGTTTCTGAAATGTTTGACTATTTTTGCCCCAAAATCACTGAACAGTTTCTATCTCTTGCTCTTAGCACAAGTGTTAATGTATATGAATTCAAAAAGCACTCAGGGATAATTATCCATGCAGGTCTCTGGACAGCCTGAATACCCTTACCCTTAGTATCGGACTGAGAACTTTTAACATTTGCCTGTTGTCATCTGCAGCTGTAAAGAATAGCTCAGGCCTGATCCTGACAGGTGCTGAGCCCCTGACACGCTTGTCAAAGCCAAGCAGAAATCCTGAGCATCTCCCAGGATCAGGTCCAGAGTTTGTGCCAGCACCATTGGTTCTGTTTTAGCTAGCAGGGCAGCAGTAGTTGTTTGGTTTGTCTGATATCACCCCTATTAGCTGTAATTATTAATCCTGAGCTATTTATTCCGATCCAAGTTGCATTCAAATCTAGCGGGGAGTGGTGTCTATAGCAAACTGCTACTCTAACTTCTGCTGCTCTGGAGCTTATACATCAGTGAATCTGGTGTAGCGGAGGTTGTCTCCACCATGTCCCCTACTATCCTGCTCTCAGCACCCGCCCTCCGACACTCCTCCTTACCTACTTTACCTGGCGCAAAATGAACTTTATGGACTATAGAATCCGTCCTTCAGCATTTACTCAAAGAATAGCGCATAGCAGCTTCATTAAGGAAGCTACAGTAAGAACTGAGTTCACACTGAGTATGGTGCTCAAGATTTGGCCTGGGAAACTTATTAAATAGACTGAGTTACTGGTAATCTAGCCACGAAAGAATTCTTGAGCTTTCAACATCACTTTGCTCAAAAATATAATATGGTAATTTGTGGGTGCTTCTTGTTTATGCAGTGCTAGCCAGGCTGAATAAGCTCAGGAGTCAGAGGCCAAGATGTTAATAGAATGTAAACACGAAGGCTGAGCTGTTTATTAGCCTAGGTGCTCAGGAGACGGACTCTCTTAGTTACACAAGAAGCACCATCATCAAATTATTAACATTTCATGTCAAATAAACTAGATTATGAGAATATTGTGATAAGCACTCAAAAATCAGAAAACACAGGCCAGCATTTTTAACCTCGAGTATATCAAGGTCAGCTCTGAAATTCATGTCAAAGCACCAGATTTAAGGAGCCTGATTTCCAGCAGTCGACAACACATTGAAATGTTATTAAAGTCAATGTGAGTGGCACTTGTGAAAATCAGGCTACTTTTACTTACATGCATAAATATGGATTTAGGAGTCTAACGTTCGGCACTCGGATTTGCAAATGTTTAATATATCTAGCTCCTGCGTGCCTTGACCCACCGAGAGGGAAGAGGACTGGGTAAATAAGAAACCAAGAACAAGATTTCCTTTTAAAAGAAAGAAAAAAAAAGAAAAAAAATGGGGTTAACCTTAAATAACAAAGCTAAAAATCAAAGTTAAATAAAACTTTTAAGGGTAAAACCAAACAAAATGTAAAAAATATTGGAAAGATCTTATTTTCTAATATATAACGTGACTGTGCAGCAAGCAGGTGATGTTTTGATCCCTGTAGGTCTTCCTCTGAGCAGGAAGAAACAAATAAGCCCATCCTTAGTTACAAATTGAAATGTGCATGTATTTCCTCAGAGGGCCCCAGTCACAAGCTTAACTACTGTAGAGCTAAAAATTGAAAATCTTATGCTGTTGTATGTTAGGTACAGATAAAAGGGAGCTGGTACGGTATGTATCAGTTTGTCTGGGTTTTTTTGCATTTGTAGGAGAGGAGGACTGGTATCCAACCGGTATAACCTTACTCACATTTCTTAATCACTGATGAATATTTGGTGGGTACACAAAAGCCAAAGCCAGGAATAGTAAACTGAGCTAGAAGATCTGTATTCTCAACAGCAATCCCTTGCATGTAGTTCTTTCCATCTCGCTGTCCCCGCCTCAGGTATGCTCTCCACTGGCACCAACATCCAAGTGATAAAACAATGAGGTGCTAAACAGAGCTGTTCTGAAGCTGGAATTTCTACTATGCTGGAAATTCTGATCCTTTTACACTATTTATGCTGAGAATTCTGAAATGTGTTTTGTTCCAAACTAGAATGAAAAGCCAAAATTTCCCCACAAAATGAAAATTCTGGTAAAAATAAATTCAGGATTATTGAAATGTCCTGTTTCAGCACTGCTTGAATGAATAGGGTTTGCTTGGTCTCAAAAGAACCATTTAGTGACTGCAGATAGAATGAGGAGCACTGGAATACAGCATGACTGGCAAATTTTATCAAAAACTCACGGATCATTCAAAAAGTATGCTTCTTATTTATCAGTCACTATATAAACAGCTTCACTAACAAGAACACAAAATATTACTTTAATATCTCTTGAAAAACAGGGGTTTGGAGCATCAAGACATAGTATTTACTGTAAAGTCTGCAAGAAAATTCTGTGGATTTTATTTAGAATTGACTATTTGTATGCTATTAATAGGTTTGAAAGACCTCCCAAAGGCCTTTTACTCTGTGTAGCTTTTGAAATTGAACAATGTTTATCTTTCTGGTCTCCTAAAACCCTCTGCTCTTTCTTGATATTATTGCTCAGTTTATCAGATGCTGGCTGTGCATTTTGAAATTAATGCAAAGAAAAATGACCAGTTGATATTTGCTTATTATTTATTTAGTTATATGCCCTGTCTTGGGCAGTTTATAGTCTACATGCATTCAGACTGACCAGTGATTTGTTGATAGAAAAATGATGACCTGTAATTCAGATATGGGATTAGACGAAGGAAGTAGGAGGGGAGGATTAGATGACCTCTTGAGGTTCCTTCCAGCCCTACAATTCTATGATTTCCATCATCCTTTCTACACCTATGAAAGGAATTATATGTGAATCAGATAAAGTTTTAGATTTGATTCAGGAAACAGAAGGCTTTTCGGCATTGTCCTTCATGCCCCCAGATCCTAGCACAGTGAAATAAGAAATGACTAATCTGGTCACTGTCATTGTCAATGTCAATTGGTGTAAATGGTCAATGAAATGTTCACACCGCACGGTGCTGTACGGTTGTGGGCCATTAGGGAGTAGCTGATGCACATTGCTAATTGTTACCTAGCAACAATAGGTGTTGGAAGCAGGCAACAAGACAGGAGTCAGACCAGCAGCAGTAGGAATGTGTCATTTCTTGCAGTCGATCAGCACCAGGAGGGTTAACAAAAATTCCAGCTCAGAGGCTTTAACCTGCATTCCATGTTAAAGTAAAAATGCCACTAAGTACTCCAAAAATACAGTGTGCGCTATTCTGGTCACTGGACTGATCAGATCAACAGAAGCTCTCAATGGTGTCATCAGGCATTCTACATCTCAAACTTTAAGTGTCCTTCAACCTTGTTATTTATTAATGAAACAAAAAAGAGGCAGGCTGGCCATCAGGTAGACTCCCCACTTAGTGGTTTATTCTGACAGAATTCCAAGAGCTGGGAAGGAATTTTGTTGTGAGGCCTCCTGAGAAAGTCTGAATGACATGATCACAGTATTGTGGCAGGCATCAACAAAATGGAAATGCAGAACATGAGCAACTTTTACTGCACAGAGCTTCCAAAATGATTTGCATACATTTTTGAAGGCTTTTCATTTTTTCTTTACAAAGGGAATTTGACACTCAAGAAAGATGTGACCAACAACATTGAAAATGGATATTCACTAATTATCTTTCTGAAAGATGATGTACAGACAGTAGCAGCAGCTTGTAAACCACCACATTGCCATTAAAGGGACCACACCCACTTGAGAGAGGCTTGTTCAATCTCTGTCAGTTCAGTTAAGCATCCTGTCCTCATTTTTGAGGCCCCTCCACAACTCCACTTCTCCTTACTTATCCTGCCCTGTGTTTTAAGAGTCACCCTCCTCTGCACACCAACAGTGCAATTCTTCTTCACCCATTTGTGTACTTCTCCCACAAGCACCTCTGAACTAGTTCCACGACAAAACTGGTGTATGGAACACTCCCGCCCCCCTTTGCCAAACCAGAAAGTCACAATCCTGATCTACTTCAAATCCTTCTCAAGACCAACTTCTGCTATGATGTCTATGGCAAATCACCTACAGATGTCAGAACAAAGGAGTGATATCAGAAATAAACAAAAATATTCCCATTTAAAACTTTTAAAACAAAATTATTTGAACCACGTTCCTGTCATCTTTGGCCTCCTTCCTCCAGTTTTTGTTATATTGACTTGTTGCTTCTTGTCTTAAATTAGACTGGATGCTCTCCAGAGCAGGAATTGTCTCTGACTGTCCATTTGTACTATGCTTAGTACAATGGGCCCCAATTTCAGCCCTGCTGTAATTTTAATAATGGATGGTAATAATAATAAAGGATGGAGCTATGGGATGATTGATATGTCAGAGAGGGAAAGAAGTTTATTGTTCAGCTGGTTTGGGTTTTTTTTATTTTGTGCAGTTGGATGTAAAGTAAAGGCTATTTTTCCTTCTATTTCTTGACTGAGTTGAGAGAAAGAAAAACAAAAACAAAAAACCAACTAACCAACCACCACCACCAAACGATTAAAACTCAAATAAGATTGCTAAGAAACAAAGTCATATTTTTCCTGATACAACACAAACTTATCTTTCCATAATTCTGATTCTCAGTGGCTGAAGCAGGGAGAACACACAAAGCAGGGAGAACAGTTGAATCACCCAAGAGATGATGTTCTAAGGCAGGTCAGATCCAACAACAGACTATCTAAAGAATAGCCCACATCTTTCCCTGCTATTCCCTTTACATTGGAATAGTCTATTTTGCCTCTAACACCTTTTGCCAGTCACAGAAAAGCACAGAAGATATGGGACAATGATCATATCCTCCACCTGGATGGCTACAGTACTAGGTTAGGATCCTGGCAGGATCCTGGGTGCAGAGGCATTGACTTTCTGATTTCTCAGGTGGTGGTCAACCCCTGTTCTGCCCCAGCCTCTGCCTCCATTCCATCCCTTCCCCCAAGACCCCAATCCTGCCCCACCTGTTCCTACCGCTGCTCCACTCCCACCCCATCTCTTCCCAGCATGTTCTGTCCCCACCCCTGAGCGTACCCCAACCTGGTTCTGCATATTCCTGCCCCCCGTTTCTCCTCCTCCCCCACAGTGCCTTCTGCCTGCTGCTGAACAGCTGATCCTCGGTGAGTGGCAGGTGCTGGGGGAATTGGGGAGGAGCTGATTGGTGGGGCCCACCGGTACCCACTATTTTTTTCTGTGCATGCTCCATCCCCAGAGCACCCCGGAGCTGGTGCCTATGCCAGGGTGGATACAATGGATGAGATAAGATGGAATTCCCAGAATACATCTGCATAGGACGTGACCAAATTTAGCCCTGAGTTTGCTGTCATAGAACTGTCTTGTTTTCTAGGCTTTCCATATTTGTATCTCATACAATATCTTCTCTTATTGTAGTCATTAGAAATAAAATAATTGATTTGTTGTGTTTGACAATATTTGTTCCCTCATCTACTAGGCAAATAAAGAATATGTCAGAGAAAATAAGTAGAACCTACTTCCATTTAAGGGGCTGCTGAGGGAAGAAATAGAGAAAAAGATTAATAGATATTGAAAAAAATATTGGAAATATAGATGATCAAGTGATTTGGAATCATTGCCTCAAGAGTCAGTATTGCTTTAATGTTTGCCATTACAAGGACTCTATAAAGGGTAATCATCTGTATTACTGCAATTTAATTAGGCATGGAAATCAGCTGGGACTATAGAAGCCATTTGCACTTGCAGATGTCTCTCACCACCTAAGACTCAAATTAGGAAAATTCAAGCTTTGCAATTAGGATTTCAAATCACTGTGCAAAATCAGAACTGCTCTTAAATGCATGAATCCATTGGAAAATCCAAGTCACAGGTAACATTTGCTAAATGAAGTATAAATTATAAAGTAGGATTTCACATGTTTTAAGAACTACAAATGAGACCCAAAAAGATTAGTTTCTAAAAAAGGTCTGAGGTATAATGTCTGAAGGTACATTGCAGTAAGTAATTTTGGAAACCGGTGAGCATGGTTCTTGAAATAATGAAACAGCAAAATAATGAAAAATACTGTCAACCATTTCTTGTTGTATTAAAGGCCAACTGTAGGTCCTGCTCCAGAATTAGATAATATGGAGTGATCTTGACCATGGCATACCATGAAATTGAAATATGAAATAAGTAAGCAACATAGACCTTTTCCAAGTCCTATATATATATATATATATATATATATATATATATATATATATATATATATATATATATATATATATATATATATATATATATATATATAATATCAGTAGATCATTATCTTGCTGTTGGCTTCTGGGTGTTGGTAAATGTTATCTTAAATGGAAACCACAACTTATTAGGTTAGGCCCAGATTCTGCAAACTCTACCTATGTACCTAATGTAAAGCATGTAGGTTATTGTTTGCAGGATCAGGGACTTAATAGCAATGAGTGAATAGGTAAATTAAAGGTAATGACACTGAACTTTTCCCCATTTTTAAAACCTAAATAGAACCACATTTATTATTAGTAGTAGTAGCAAAACTATTAAGGTTCGAAATGCTCTGATATACTTTTCTGCTTGACTTTACACTTCTGCCTTGGAGCTGCTGTTGAAAGCAAAACTCCCAAATTAAATGGTAATTTTCTGCTAGGATCAGATGAACAAGTTTTGGAAATCTCATGAAAAACTGTTCTTTCTATCTAGTTTCTTATATTGTACCACAGCATATAAGAACCTTACACATTTTAAAAGGCACACAGGGGATTTCAGATTCTCATTACATTTCCCGTCCAGTTTGGCATACTTGGAAAATCTTTAGAATAGTATCTACGTTTGGATGCTTATTCAAACCAAAAATGAATATCAAACTTTTAGGATTTACCTATTGATATTAATAACTCACAAAGCCTATATCTATTTTTAAAAAGAAACTTATTCCTGGATAAAAACATTCTGAAACAACGGGCATGTCATTTAACTAGCTTGTAAACATGTGACATGCCCACTTTTCCAGCCAGACACAGTTAATGAATCCGTTTTGAGAAGTACTCTTTGCAGTTCTTACTCCGTTACCAAAGACTTGCTTAATATTATTCTGAGCTAGTGATAACATATGCTCAGGTGCAAAACAGATCGTCTCCCAGGATCTGTGATATGATAGAATATTTCAAATTCCAGGTTTAATAAACCATAGCAACCTCTTATGTTCTTCCAATAATAAAAAGAGGCCCTTGTAGAACAAAAAATCAGCAGCAATCTGAAGTTGTGTCACTTAAAGGGCTATATTCCAGGCAATTATCTATCACATTATTACTACTAAATACGCCTAAATATTCTCCAGAACATTTACCTCTTTTTGTCGGTACTTAATTGCCAGCTTCAATCGTGCAAGATCATTACCATTCTGTTCTTCTATCAAGCTATTGTCATCTCTGTAATTAAGAATAATTTCCAATTCCCTGGAACTCCGTGTCTGATCCAGGAGGTCTTTTGCAAATTGCTTGCATTGACGCGACAGCTCTTCGTATTCTGACTTAAACTCATTTTCCACCTTACTCAGTTCCTGAAGCTCCCAACTCAATTGAAATGCTGTAAGGAAAGGATCCTCACTGGACAATGCAATCAAAGATGGACTTGCCAGAGCCTTGTAAATATTGAGTCTGGATCGAGAATGGCGAAGGCTGTCCACATCTGAGCTCGAGACGCATTCAACACAGTTGCAGCGGACTTCATGTGGTCTAGGTACAGAAACCCCCTTCTGTACAAGAAGCTTTATGATCTCATAATTGTTCGTATGAGCAGCCAAAATAATGGGGGTAATGTCTGGTGTGAATTCTGAGAACTGCTTATCCAGCAGTATTGGTGGCACCTGTGCAAAAAAGTGAGAACATGTTATTTTCTTATTTCAACAGCAGCAACAGTAAATTAAGCTACAGATAGTTCTTCTTGTAAAAAGTTGCACAAAACAATTTGGAATTAATATTCTATTTGGCAAATGCAGCTCCTTCTTTGATTCATAAATGGTGAACGAGGTGATCTTTTCACAACATCTGTTTGTTATTTGTAGTTGTTTAATTAATCATTTGCTTTAACAGATTGTAGTCTAGGAGATGGTTATTCTCAAACTATCAGCTACAGCTTTTCACAATGTCTATTTGGGCTATGTGATGAGTCACTTAAGAAAGATTGTTTTGTTTCTGGTCCCTGATGAGATAATCTACATTTTAAAATGAGGAGGCACGGCTGGAGAAATCACTAGGATTTTGAGTCTCCCAATCAGAAAAAAAAAGAGGCCCCTGCCTCAATGAGCTTTGTATTTGTAAAGTCCTGTCCTGAATACACTTATTATTAGGTATCATGATTAGTTTAAATGAAGGAAAATGGGATGGTTTGTAGAATAGGGCCCTAAGTAGATAACATATAAAGGACAGACAATAAACAATACAAAAGAGTTTTAAAATACTCTTCCGTTTTGTGTGTAGGTTTTTCTACACCCTTAGCTCATAATTGTTCTTTGACCCTTATTAATTCTCCTTGTATATAGTTCTATAACCTATATTCCTGCGGAATTCTGCACCACTGTGCATGCGCAGAATTTATGTCCCCCATAGATTTATTTGCTTCTACACAGAAAAATGACTTACTGATGGGGATGCAAAGGAAAGTCACAAGAGCGGTCATGCTTCCCTCCCCAGCAGTAAGTTTTGGATGTCCAGGGCATCCGGCAGAATGGTAAAACATTGTGGGGCAGGGGGCAGGATTGGGGAAGACCGAGCTGGTGGCTTTTACCCTGCGCTGGGCTCAGCTGCTAGTCCCAGCTGGGCTGAGGAGGATGAGACTTCCTCTTCCCCTGCACAGCATCTGGAACCATGCCAGACCCACTCGCAGATTTCTCCCCCAACTGTAGGAAGGTCTGCAAACTCCCCCCCACTCCTGCCTCACCACACTTCCTGCACTCATTGCTCCTCAGCTGCAGGGGGAGAGATCACTGTACAGGGAGCTGCTCCCCCCATCTGCCCAACCCCTGTGCACTCAGACCCCCTCATACCCAGACCCTCTCGTTGAGCCTCACCCCCCGCACCCAGAACCCCCCTCTCTTATGAGCCCCACTCTCCCTGCACCTGGATCACCACCACAAGTCACCCGCACCTGGATACCCACCCCACTGAGCCCCAGTCCCCCAGCATCTGGACTCCCACACTGAGCCCCGCACACCCAGACCCCCCTTGCGAGCTCTATGTCCCCATACCCAGGCTCCCATGATAAGCCCCAACAACCGTCACCTAAACCCCCATACAGAGTCCCATTACCATTGCACCTAGAACCCTCCATCAAGCCCATGTGCATCCAAATCCCACCCGTATCCGGATCCCCCATTGAGCCGGCCATAGCCAGATTGTCCCACAAAGAACCCTCTCAACCCACACGTGGATCCCCCCACACCAAGCCCCTCTGCGTGTATCCTGCCTTCCTACACCTGGTGCACCCAGCAAGGAGGGGCAGGGCCCTGGGGTGTTTCTGGGGCAGATCCAGTCCTTGTGCTTTGTCAGAGTTGGGTGCAGCCTTACCGCTGAGTCCATGCGCCGGGGTTGGGAGCTGCACAGTGATCTCCCACCTCTGTGCAGCCAGTTGCCTGTGCTCCCCACTGCCATGGTGGAGCCCCCACATTTATTTACTGACAAATAAAATTTGTAGAATTTTAAAATATTGTGCACAGAATATTTAATTTTTTGGCGCAGAATTCTTTGCCCTCAGGAGTAAACCTAGCCTATATTCTTTTCTATGTTCCTTCTTTTTTGGAATCTCGGCTTTACCTCTGTTTTCCCAGTCCAGCTATTAAAGTGCCATTCAAGAAAGTGACCTTGTAAATATGACATCTTTATACTCCACATTTGTTCCTCTTTCACAACTTCTGATTCATTGTTTTTAGCACAATATAAAATTATGTCAAGTGTTACCAGTGCTAGTTGATCCTGAAAATGTGTCTACTTTTTGTACATCTTTACTAGCTATAAAGAGTCTGGAATCAGAACTTACCCAGCAGTTCTACCAAGGATGTATTCTATGTAATGAAGAACAGCCTGCTTTTTACAGATTTGCAGTGCTGAGAGGAAGAGAAGTGTGAACTCAGCACATAAGACTTCGAAGGCACATAGGGAGCAGCTGTTTACAGCACCAATGTGCTATTTTTACAGTCACTTTGTAACAGGGTGCATAAGGAATAATTCCCCCCACCCCCAATACACACACACTGCTATTTTAGTGACACAGAGAACATTTTGAATGGTGCCTGTGATGCTTCCCAGTGGTACCCAGGATTGGAAAGCATCTTGCTACCACCTGCCTTTGACATGAGGAAGCCTTGTCTCTGCCTGCCGGGGGTCATCTCCCAAACCCATTGGCCACAGGCAATACTCACAGGCCCCACTGTCTTTCTACAGGTTAGGGAGAGGCACACTCCAATGCCGAAGCCCTCCAAATGTCTCCCTGAAGTGTCCAGCCTCATGTCCACGGGACACTCATAGCATTCACCGATCCACTGCTTCCAAAGAGTTACACTTCATCTTACCAATACCACCTCAGATCACTGCTCCTCTCAGCACACAGCACTTAGATATGTTTACAATGAAATCAAGTATCAGTTTATTATTGAAGCATAGAGATTCATGCAGAAGTCTTGGAAACAAATGGTTACATATAAAATTATTTTATTTTATGTCTTCTAGAGCTTAGACTTAATTAACAGGATACTTTCCTGTCAACTACAGTATTGCTCACCCAAAATTCCTGATGCATTTTTGCAGACAGGTTGGCTGTGACCCTTCTTTCATCAGACAAGTACATTGTCAGTTTGCTTCCTAGGCGAAGGAGTCAATGTGTTCCTTTACACTCTAGAGCAATCCTTTGTCTTTCTTCATAAACAATACCTCCCACTGTTATTTATTTCTTCCTGTAGATTTCCTCTCTTGTGTATTTTGCAAACTCTCAATTCAAATTGGGCGAAGTATGTGGCATACAATATACATTACACAAATGGCCAGACAGGGAGATAGTATCTGTTACCTCCTGCTTTGAAGGAACATTTCTGAGATATGTCACCTCTTGGTGACCTGCCTTATCTCCAAGACCTTAAGAATATATTTTTCAGTATAGATAAATAACCCCTTAAATATGATCTGTACATGTATTTCACAACAATTGTGATAACTATTGGGCTCCTGGCGCTCAGTAGATACTTTATATGCTACCCTTCAGTGAACTATTATGCATATATCTGACACAGGGGATTCCTATAAAACCCTCTGTACCCTCTGTGCCCCATGCCATCTAGCACCAAGAGGTCCTTGGGTCATAGTGCCCCTTTAAAAAGGAAAAGGGATAAATAGTTGAATCAAAAAGTTAACCTGAAGCATAGTGAATAAACCATTGGAGACGGGAGAAGATGTCGGAAGTGTGGTGGCAGCAGAATGACTTCTATAAGGTGAAGAGAGACAGGACATAGGTATAAGAACCTCAGAATGGTCATAATAGCCCAGTATCCTGTTTCCAACAGTGTGATACCAGACGCTTCAGAGGGAATGAACAGTACAGGACAATCATTAGGTGAGCCATTCTATCACTCAAGTTTCTGGCATTCAAAGGTTTAGGGACATGTGAAGCATGGGGTTGCGTCCCTGACCATCTTGGATAATAGCCCTCAATGGATCTATCCTCCATCAGATTATCTCATTCATTTTTAATCCACTGATATTATTGACCTTTACAACTTTACATCCTTATGTTTGTTTTAAACCTGCTGCCTATTAATTTCAGTAGGTGATGCCCTAGTTCTTGTGATATGTGAAGGGGTAATTAACACTTCCCTGTTCACTTTCTCCACATCATTCATGATTTTAAAAACCTCTATTAAATTCCACCTGTAATTTCTTTTCTAAACTAAACAGTCCCACTCTTTTTAAATCTCTCCTCATATGGAAGCTGTTCCTACCCTTAATCGTTTTTGTGACAGAGTCCTGTGGCACCTTAAAGACTAACTAAAGTATTGAAGCATAAGCTTTCGTGGGCTAATACCCACTTCGTTGGATGCATCACACCCACAAAAGCTTATCCTATTTAATAATCGGCTAGAGAAGTTTGTGTGAAGCCGTCATGCGCAGTAAAGATGGCCCTGACGAACGGCATGCTGGGGGTTGTAGTTTGGAGGCACAAAATGGCCGCCGCACGTGCCCGCCTGAGCGATCCTCACTCACACGGAGCTAGAGCACCAAGGAGCAGTTATACATATAAAGTTAGCTGGGCTGTTGGGTGCATGATGAGGAGTTGAGGGGGGAGGGAGCTGAGCAGGGGGGAGTCGCTGCAGGGGGAGGGGGCTGGGCGAGGGGGGTCTTGGAGGGGGGAGGGGGCTGTGCGAGGGGGGGCCTTGGAGGGGGGAGGGGGCTGGGCGAGGGGGGGGGACCTTGAAGGGGGGAGGGGGCTGGGCGAGGGAGGGTGTTGTGGGGGGAGGGAGCTGGGCGGCGGGGGGGCCCCGCGAGCCCTTACGGTTGGCCCGTGTACACGGGCTTTTACACTAGTGCTTCAATACTTTAGTTAGTCTTTAAGGTGCCACAGGACTCTTTATCACTTCTGCAATTCCAGACTAACATGGCTACCTCTCTGATTTTTAATCATTTTTATTGTCCTTCACTGTACGTTTTCTAATTTTAACATATCTTTTTTGAGATTGGGTGAACAGAACTTCATGCAGTATCCAAAGTATGGGTGTAGCATGAATTTGTATAGTGGAGTTATGATATTTTCTGTATTATTATCTATCCCTTTCCTAATGATTCCTAACATTTCAGGAGTAAGGGGGAGAGGGTTATTTGTTTGTTTGTTTTTTTAATTGCCAATGTACATTGAGAGAATGTTTTCAGAGAACTATCCACCATGACTCCAACATTTTGTACTTGAGTGGCAATATCTACTTTAGACCCTGTGATTTTGTATGTAGATTATGTTTTCCAATGGACATTGCTTTGCATTTATTAACACTGTGCTTTGTCAGCCATTTTGTTGCCAAATCACCCAGTTTTGTGTGATCTGTTTGTAGCTCTTCATTGTCAGCTTTGGACTTAACTATCTTAAATATTGTCTGCAATCTTTGCTACATCACTGTTTACCCCTTTTTCCTGAGCATTTACAAATATGTTAAACAGGACAGGTCCCAGTATAGCTCTTTTGGGGGACCCTACTGTTCACCTGTTTCCATTTTGAAAACTGACCATTAATCCGTTTTGTTTCTTATCTTTCAACCAGCTACTGAACTGTGAGAGGACCTTCTCTCTTATCCTATAATGGCTTACTTTGCTTAAGAGTCTTTGATGAGGGACCTTGTCTGAAAATCAAAGGACAGTATTGCAATGTGTTCACCCTTGCCCACATGCTTGTTGAATCCCTCAAAAAAGCAGATAGATTGGTAAGGCACGATTTCCCTTTACAAAAGTCACATTCACTCTTCCTTCACATTTTGTGCTCATTCATGTGTTTGATAATTCTGTTCTTTACAGAAGTTTCAATCATCTTGCCTGGTACAGTACTGAAGTTAGACTTACTGGCATGTAATAGTCAGGATCACCTTTGGGGCTTTAAAAAAGTTGGTGACAATTAGCTATCCTCCAGTCATTTGGTACAGAGGCTGATTTAAGTAATGGGTTATGTACCACAGTAAGTAGTTCTGCTATTTCATATCTGAGTTCCTTCAGAACTCTTGGGTGAATACCATCTGGTCAGGGTAACATATTCCAAAATCTCCTCTATTGACACCTCAATCTGGGACAATTCCTCAGATTTGTCATCTAAAAAGAAAAGGGACATGTGAGGGAATCTCCTTGACCTACTGTGCAGTGAAGACCAAAACAAAGAATTCATTATGCCTTGTCTTCCGTGCGTGCTCCATGATCATCCAGGGCCCCACTGATTGTTTGGCAGGCTTCCTGCTTGTGGTGTACTTAAAAATAATTTGCCGTTAGTTTTTGTGTCTTTTGCTAGTTCTCATCAAATTCTTTTTTTGCCTGCCCAATTAAACTTTTACACTTGACTTGACAGAATTTATGTTCTTTTCTATTTTCCTCACTTGGATTTGACTTCCAATTTTTAAACGATGCCTTTTGCCTCCAACCACATTTTTTACTCTGCTGTTTTTTGGTCCTCTAACGTATTTATTAATTATTATTATTATTCAGGGTTTACATACAGTTTAAATGTCTATTATAGTGTTTTTCAATAGCTTCCATGCAGCTTCTAGGCATTTCACTCTTGTGACTGTTTCTTTTAATTTCCATTTAACTAGCTTCCTCATTTTTGTTTAGTTCCCCTTTTGAAGTTCAGTGCTACTTTGGTAGGTTTCTTTGACATTTTCCCCTTTACAAGCATATTAGATTTAATTACATTATGGTCACTATCACTGAGCAGTTCAGCTATATTCACTTGGACCAGATAATATCCTCCCCTTAGGATTGAATAAAGAATGGTTAGTTCCAGGACTAGGTGCTCCAAGAAGCAGTCATTAATAGTGTCAAGAAATTTTAGCTTTGTGTGCCATCCTGAGGTGACACATACCCAGTCAATATAGGGAATAGTTGATATCTCCCATTATTATTAGATTTTCTGCTTTTATTGCCTTTCTAATCTCCTGGAGCATTTCACAAATCACTGTCACCATCCTGGTCAGGTGGTCGGAAGATAATTCTTACTCCTATACTCTTATTATTCAAGCAAGAAAATTTTAACCATAGAGATTCTATGGTACAGTCTGATTTCTTTAAGAGATTTACTATATTTGACTCTATGCTTTTTTTCCACATATAGTGCCACTTCTCCACCAGTGAGACTTACTCTATAATTCCTATAGATTTTGTACCCTGGTGTTACCATGTCCCATTGTGTATCATCGTTCCACCAAGTTTCTGTGAGGTTTATTATATAAATATTCTCAATTAATACCAGGCATTCAAATTTATCCATTTTAGTATTTCGATTTCTAGCATTTGTATATAAGCACTTATAAAAATTATCACTAGAAAGTTGTCTGCTTTTATGTGATGCAAGTAAATGGTACTTTTGTTGTTTGATTGGGTCTCTTCAGTTCCTACATGTACTTTATCAATATCTAGCCTCTCCTCTTTACTAGGATACAGAATATCCTCTCTAATAAACTATCCCCTAAGGGACGTCTCTGTTTGAACTGTGTGCTCCTCCACACCAGCTGGCTTTTCCTCATCCCTTAATTTAAAAACTCCTTTACAACCTTTTTAATTTTACATGCCAGAAATTTGGTTCCCTTTTGATTTAGGTCAAGCCCATCCTTCTTATACAGCCTTCTTTCCCCCAAAAGTTCCCCAGTTCCTAATAAATTTAAATCTCTCCTCCCAACACCATCAGGAGACCCTGCAGTTCTGCCTTTTAACTGGCCCTACACATGGAAGTAGAAGCATTTCAGAGAATGCTACTCTGAGAATGAAGAAAAGTTAATAACAAACAGGCAAAGTGCATGAGAAAATGGGAGGAGAAGAAGAAACCAGCAGAACTAGGTAGAAATTAGCAGAGAAAGGAAAAGATTGAAATTGATCTGAAAAGAAATATGTCTGTCTGGTAATAAAAATGGGTATTTCTTGCCCTGCTGCCAGTGAGTACTTTTTTTCCCCGCTAAGTGCTGATTTTTTAGTCTTTCTTCACATAGAGCAGCTTTTATAGGCAAACGTTTTCAATTTCTTCTGTGACTAAGTGCTACTCAGTGTATGGGTTGCAGAACTGGGCCCTAAGGCATTAATTAGCTGTATTCTGGCACTGTGAAAGTAAGTTCAGGAGGCAATACCGCTAATATTGAAATAGTTATGTAAAGTGGTGTGCAAATTCAGGGTCACGGCTAAACTCATCCTTAGGAAAAAGGCCTTCTGACTTTGACTGCTAAAATCCAGAGCATGTCGCTAGACCAGAATAACTAGATTAGATACTGAGACGATGTATTAGAAGAGGAGGAGATGGATGGAAACCACACATACACACAGCTGTGCAACACTGGTGAAGTGCAGCACAGAGCCTATAGCAGCCCAATGGCAGGAGTCGTTTCTGGGATGCCTGACGTGGCCCTCCCACCTCCAGGGAAGAGTACAGGATTGTCATAGCAGCAGGTTGTCCATGTCCTTTCTTCATCAGAGGTGCTGGAAAACAGAGAGCCCATACATGGCTCAGCTCTATGCTGGGGATTCAACCCTCCCAGCTCAGACCTGAGTAGGTTCTGCTCAAGTTCCAGTAATATTTTGCCTTACTACTTTTGATTTTGAAATACCATTTGTGAGTGTGCAAGGAGAGAGAGAAGAATATGCCATTTGGGCACTTTAGGTACAGCCAGGCTGGAGTCCTTTAGGGTCAGTGTGGCTGGCCCTTCTGGAAGCACAGAAGAAAAGGAGATGGGCTCAAGGTCCCCTCATTGTCCCTGTCTCACAATCAGGGCAGGGAGCACAAACACTGCACTAGATCAAGGCTATCCTGGCAGTAGCCTTCCCAAAGATTCTTTATATCATACAGTAGAGCTGGGGTAGCTTGCTAGGAGCTCAGGGTTGCCCTGTGAACGGGTAGCAGAGCTTCTCCTTCAGCATAAACTCCCTCAGAAGCCATGGAGGAACTCTGGCCTCTGGAGAATCCCACTCCTTCACACCTCTTCTTCATGCAATGCCGGGTAGACTGGAGACTTAAAGCCAGTGTTCGTGGGGAAAAAAGCATCACACTGTTTTACCACTAAATGAATCTGTGCTGGTGTTTGTTTAATAAATTATATGTGTCCCATTTTTTCTCTCTTCTAAGTTTTAGTTGCAGTAAGTACTTTCCTCACCAGCTCTTGAAACAGATGGAAATGCCAGCTGACTAGTCCACAGCTTGCGGCTGTCAAGGGCAGTGCAATACTTTGATTTCTGAAGTCAAAGTAATGTTGAGGAAACTGAAGTTATCAGAAGTGATTTTCTGAACCTTTAGATGGCAGAACAAAGGCTTACTGTGAGTAAAGCCACTGCACTTTGACAGCATTTGCCACAACCAATCACTTTTGCCCTGGGCATCCAAATCAGAGAATCAGAGGGGAAGAGGAGAGAGATAATAGAGTAAAACACAGGGGTATAAAGATAGAAGTCAAAACCCCCATATTTTTCAAGATATGAATATGTCTCTATGACAACTTATTTTTGTAGTGTGATTCTACTAAACTTATATTTGTTTCTAGCCCTGCTCGAACCTGAGGCTCTCTTAATGTGACATTAATTGCAATCTTCTCTGAAATGTTAATGTAGATGCAGCTTCAAACTTCATAGCATTACAATGATTGACTTGTATATCTGGTCTTCTCATCTGTATATCTGGTCCATTAGCTGTTTGTTTTTCTCCTGGCTTATCAAAGTCTTTCATCTTCAAGTAATTCCACTAAAGGCTGATGCACACATTATGGAATTCAGACCACTGGAATTTACCCAAATATAGAAAAGTCTATTAATCACTGCAGCATTAACTCACAGAAACATTGACACTTAAATTATAAGCCCTAAACTGTGGCTTTTCTTACATCGTGAGGTTAGCCTCTGAATCTACTTCTATTATTTTCAGATTTCCCACTTGCTTTTGACTAAATATATTTGGAACGCCAAAGTGATTGAGTCAAACTGTTCACTCATTGACAACATTGTCGGGTATTAATCCTGTTTAGAGTTGACTGCTCTCATGGCACTCAGCACCTTTCACCATTACTCCAATTCCACAGCAGTTAATGAAGTTATGCCAGATTTTCATCAGAATTTCTGAGCGCAGGGTCTGGCCTATTCAAATTTCTCCTTGGAATGAGTCACACATTTGAAATCCTTGACAGAAATCCTTGACAGAGCTCTCAGAAAAGCTAAGCAAAGCTTCTTTAAGTCCTGCGAGGATGGAAAGCTAGCAGGTCTTATTGCAACTGTGATTCTCACAGGCTCAGCAGCAGCATGGCTATTAGAGATATCCCAGAGTTAAGGCAGCTTTCTAGTGTGCAGCTGTTTACATTTGCCCAAGTCAAATGATTTTTGTTTCCTTGTTACATTTTCCTGAAGTTTTTGTAACTCAAGATTATTCATATGGATATTCATATTCAACCTTGGGGAGTCCAAGAACTCTGTGTGTGGGTGTGGAAGCATGAAAGAGAGAAAAGCAGAACTAAAAGATGAGCAAATTTCAGCACTCAGTGTCTTCCGTTTTTGTTGTATTTCATTCCCCATCCTTGCCTGCACATTGTCTTTGTAGACCATAAGCAGGCGGGAGCAGGGATCCTGTTCTAATTCATCTGTAAGTACCTAGCACACTAGTGCAATAATAAAAAGAATCCATAAATCTTGTGTACCATGATCTCCATCTTGCCTCCTAACATTTTTGAAATCTATCTAAATCTCTGTTGTGATGACTGCTTCGAATTCACTGAGTTTCAAAGCATTCCTGAGGTAAGAGTGGGGCATTTTTGAGCACTCCTGACCTAGGGAAACTGTAGCGTGCATATGATATTAAATGGGGAAGCTGACCAGAGCTTGTAAAGAAAGCCCCAGATCTGTTCTGTGTTTGTATAGCACTTAGCAAATTGGGGTCCTGGTCCACGGCTAGGCACTAACGCACTATGATAATACTAATACTAATAAAAATAGATCAAAGATTTTTTTTTCTGCTCCTTGAAATGTGATATCATGGAACGGGGACTTACCATATATACTCGTTTATTAGCCTGTTTATAAGCCTACCCCCATACATGAATAGGTAAAAATAGCAAAAACTCTCTGACCCTTTCATGTATGACGTTATATTTCAGGGGTTGGCAAACTTTGGCCCCCAGCTCGTCAGGGTAAGCCGCTGGCAGGTCGGGACATTTTGTTTACTTAGAGCACCTGCAGGCATGGAGCCCCTCAGCTCCCTGTGGCCACAGTTCATTGTTCCCAGCCAATGGGAGCTGTGGGAAGTGGCCAAAATGACAATGTATTGGATATTCAATTCAATAATTCCATAGAGCTTAAAATCATCAAATTTTGGTGTAGATCCATTTATAAGCTGACCCCCGCTCTCCGATGCTTCCCTTTCTTACCAAAAATATTTGGCTTATGAATGAGTATATACGGTACTCCTAAATGCCCATAAGATATTCAAGACATCCTTGAGGGACGTCTACACTTGGAGCTAGGGCTGTGATTCCCCTGCTCGGGTACACATACTCACACTAGCGCTCATTGAGCTAGCACAAGTACAAGTAGCAGTGTAGCTACCATGGCAAGTGAAGCAGCAGCGAAGGCACAGCTGAGCTGTGATAAGAATATACCCACTGGTTTGTACTTGTGGACAGGTTTGTACTTGTGTAAGGGGTGAATGGTCTCGCTATTGTGGGGAACTTTCCTGGCTTATACACTAACCCGGTGAAATGGGCTAGTGTAAGCATCTAAGTTCCTCACTCCCACTTCCTTTACCCAGAGGCCTCCCTGCCCTCAAGGACTCCCCTTCCTCTCTCCTGTCTGGCAGAGTCCTTGTAACCCCACCATAGCTGGGCCCAAGATTCCTGGAGGGATCGACCCCCAACCTTGCTGTGGTCACCTACGTGTCCCCACTTTGGGGTGCTCTCTCTGCACTGGATGCTTCCCTGACCCACTGATCATTACATACTGTTCAAAGTAAATAGAATTTATTAAACTGCAATCAGTCTAAAGAAAGAAAGAAAAACTGGGAAAGGTTAAAGGAAAACACATCACCCCGCTCTGTGGCATGGGGACATCACAACCAGCATCTCTGAGATGTAAGGAAAGTTCAATTTGTCCCTCACAAGTCCCAGGTCTCCTTCTGAGGCCCTGGCTGTGCTGCAGGGATGCTGTGGGTCAGACACTCGCTCTGGCAGTGGCCACATGCCCTCAGGCTTTAGGTGGCAGGACCCTTCTTCCCGGCATCATCCCCACTCCGTCAGGGTAACAATCCTCCTCCAAGTGTGGCCTGCAAAGCGTCTTGGCTGTGGGCATCTCCCTGTGCTGGGCCCACTGCCCACAGTCCCCCTCGCTCTCCCCAGCTGCTCACTGTACTTGAGTATGGACTGCTCCAGCCCCAGCTCCACCACTCTGCCTCAACACGGCGGCTGCTGCTGCTCTGCTTCCAGCTCCCTGGGCCGTATCCATGACTCTGCTCCAGCACAGTGATCTGCTTCCTGGGCTGTTTTCCTGCCCCCCCTGGATCTGGCCCAGCTTTGCTCCCCAGCTCAGCTTGTGCCCCTGCTCTCTCCTTAGCTTGGCCCCACTCTGTATGATCCAGGGAATTCCAGCTCATACAGTGGACAGGACCCCTCTGGTCTCCTGACTCCCTGATTAGCCTGCCCGCCCTGTCAGTCAAGCTGACCTGGAGCATTGGCCTCATCCCATTGCTCCTGGGGACTGTCAGTCTCAGGGTCCTGATTTCCCATCGACTCTTCCCTTTCCTTTTGGTACGGGGAGCCAGCCAACCAAAATACCCCCCCTGAGTTTTAGTAAGGGGACAACAGTTCCCTTAAACTTGGGGTATGTCTTCACTACAGGACTAGGTCGATTTCCCTTAATTCGATTTTCTAAACTCGATTTTAGAAAATCGAATCAGTGTGTCCCCACCAGGACAGCAGGTCGACAGTGGTCGACACTGTCTGTCCTAGAACTTTTGCAGGGATCGACATAGCCCGCATTGCACTTTGGGTAGGTAGCCCACAGTGCAATGCGTGCCGGACCCCCTCCCCCGCCCAAGCAGCCCCGCGGACCCCCCCGCCTGCCTGAACAGCCCCCCCGCCGGGGGGGGAGCCAGCGCGGGGCTGCTTGGGCAAGCGGATCAGCTGCCTGGTCAATTTCAGGTGAAATTGACCAGGCAGCTGACCTGCTCACGCAAGCAGCCCCGCGCTGGACCCCCGCCCCCCCGAGCAGCCCCGCGGACCCCCCCGCCCGCCTGAACAGCCCCCCGCCTGCCCGAGGGGGGGGCGGAAGCCGGCGCGGGGCTGCTTGGGCGAGGGGGTCAGCTGCCTGGTCAATTTCATACTGGGTGAAATTGACCAGGCAGCCGACCCGCTCACCCAAGCAGCCCGGCGCCGGACCCCCGCCCGCTCGAGGGGGGGGGGGAGCCGGCGTGGGGCTGCTTGGGCGAGCGGGGGGGGGGTCCGCGGGGCTGCTCGGAGGTCAGAGGCTTAACTTCAGATGCCTCTTCACTTACTCACAGTAGACATAGAGAAGTCGATTTTAGCCTTACTTCTCTCGTCAGGCAGGAGTTACAAATTCGATTTTGAGGGCCCTTTAAATCGACTTTAAGGGCATGTATGTGAAGACAGGTACACGTTTAATTCGACCTAACGTCGTTAAGGTTGAATTAAAGTGGTAGTGAAGACAGGCCCTTGGTATGGCTCAGCCATGTCCCTGCTGTCACTGCCTGAGCTACCACAGTTACTCTGCTATTATACTCCTACTAGCTCAAGACAAGCTAGCATGAGTATACACATGCTAGCAGGAGAATCACACCACTAGCTCATAGTTTTGTGGATGTAATCTTAGAGATTCAGGAAATTGGCTGAGAAGAGGTAACTAGGACTCAGAAAGAAGGAGATGAGACCCTAGGTGCTAACATCTGTCCATCTAGTCATCCATCCAGACACTTATATGGGTCACCCACAGCTCCTACTTACCTTAATTTAAGCTGTGGCTATTCAGCGCCTATGAAAATGAGCCCGCTTCTTTGAGTGCCTAAATATCTAGGTACCTATGTTTACGCTTCAAGGTTTTTGTTTTGTTTTGAATTATTTGTTTTAAAGGTAAACAAAGATGAGCTGTAACAACAGCAAATAAATAAGGGAAAAAATACAAAGGTAAATATGATACCAAGTTAGATTTAGACAATAAAATTATACCTTTGTTGACTGCTATATATTGTCTGAAAAGGCATAGAAAAAGAACCAAAGCAAAGAGAAAAGAGAAACAAGCTATAAAAAATGAAGAAAGACAATAAGCAGAATGTAGTGCGTGAGACAAAAGAAGTACCACACTAGTTTGGGAAACTGTCAGTCTACAGCAGGCCTGCACAACATGCGGCCCGGGGGCCACATGCGGCCCTCACGGGCTCACTGTGTGGCCCACGGGAGGTGAGTAGGGGTGGGGCAAGCCAAGCGGGAGAGAGGGGGAAACAGATGGGAGCGGGGCGAGGGCGGGAATTTTCGGACCGCAGCTTGGTTTTTTGCAGTGATATGGCCCTCGCTGCTTTCTGAGTTGTGCAGGCCTGGTCTACAGCAATGACATCGGTCTCTAACAATCTCCAGTGCTGCTTTGCTAGGCCAACCAATAGAATTCCTTGTATATCTGACCATTCCATAGTGACCTGTCAGTCCAACAGTTCTAAAACTAAAGACCAAGGCTCCTGTCTGTGCAGAGTTCCACCAGGAGCTCCATGTGGGAAGCGGGGTGCTCCTACACAGATTTTGTTGCAAGTTCAAGGCCTCACATTTGTGGAATTCTTCCCTTCTTTTGGATGCTTGTTTTAAAATTTTGGCCTTCATTCATTCATTGGTACTTTATTCATTATTATTAAGTACTTGGATCCATTTAGAACTAAATGTAAGGGAACTGTTAGCCCCTTACTAACACTCAGTGGGGTGTTTTCATTATTAGCTCCCAGGACCTAAAGGGGGAGGGTCAATGGTCAATCAGGACCCTGAGACTGGCGGTCCCCAGGGGCAATGGGGAGAGGCCGGCACTCCTGACTGACAAGGCCAGGGGACTAATCAAGGAGTCAGGAGGGCAGGATGGGTCCCGTCCTCCGTGTGTGAGCTGGAATTGCCTGGGCCAGAGAGAGAGGAGCCAGAGCTGAGCTGAAGACTAGAGCTGGGCCAGATCGGGAGGGGCCAGGGAAGCAGCCCAGAGAGACAGACCCTGTCCTGGGAGCAGAGCTGCAGCCCCAAAGCCAGAGCTCAGCCCAGACGGACAGACCTGCCCTGGGAGCAGCTGCAGAAACCAGAGGCAGAGAAGTCAGTGCTGGGGGCAGAGACATAGGGGCTGCCTGCAGAGAAGCCGTGTGCTGGAAACAGAGCTGGAACAGCCAGAGGGACCAGAGGGGCTGTTCTGGAGGCAGAGCAGCAGCAGTCGTCGTGCTGAGGCAGCGTGGAGCTGACACAGAGGGTGGAACTGGGCTGGAGCCGTCCAGAGGCTGGGAGCGGGTGTGGACCCCACCAGAGGAAGCGTCCAAGTCACAGCCACCCTGCAGCACAGCTAAGGAGGAGCTCCCTACAAGGGCCCTACAAGGGCCCTACAAGGAACAGAATGAAAACTGTCCTGACACTCCAGAGACATTATGTGTAATGCTCCCTGCCACGGGGCAGGATTTTCCTAACCGTTCTATTTCTTCTTTGTTCATTTTTAAGATAAATTGTTAATTAAATAATTTGCATTTGCTGTAAGTTTTATGTGGGTCAGTGAAGTGTCCAGTGCAGAGGGAGCACCCCGGAGTGGGGACACCCTAGCCTCTGACCTGGGTAACCACAGCACGGTTTGGGGTTGAGCCCCCCAGAAATCCTGGGCCCAGCCTTGTTGGGGTTACGAGGACTCCACCAGACAGGAGAGTAGAAGGGGAGCCCTCAAGGTCAGGAGGCCTCTGGGTAAAGGAAGTGGGAGCGAGGACTCAGATCCTTCCGCTAGCCCATTTCACCGGGATAGTACAGAAGCCAGGAGAGTTCCCCACAACAGCGGGACTATTCCCCCGCTTACATAAACTAAGAGCCACCAAAGACATTTCATAGATAGCAAGCAAATGACAAGCTCTCAGATGGGTTACAGTTTCCAAGATAACACGAAAAGCACACATTCATCCTCTTATTACATGCATATCATAGTTGTTGAAAATATTTCAGTGGAACAGATTTCTGTAAAAAATACAGATTAGTCAGAATCTAAGTGTATTGTGGACACACACCAATTTCAATTACATTTTTGATGAGAAAAAGTTAAAATGTGTTATTTTGACAATGTCACAATGTTTGAGTCTATGCAAGCAATCACACCAACAATGCTGAAATGTTTTGATTCATTTTGTTTTGAGTTTTATATTCAATATCAAATGCAATTTTTATATACATGTACATAATAATAAATGTAATATTGGCATTACTATTTTAATATAATAAAGTAAATATGGAACGAATTGAAATGATGAAGTCAGTAAAAAAAGTTTCAGTGCTATTGAACATAAATATTTTCATGTTTCCAACATTTTAAAAGGAAATGTTGGCTTTTTGTTCTCATTTTAAATGTCAGAATTTCCCACAGAATGGAAAGTCCAGTTCCTCATCAGCTCTAATGAATATCATATATGATGGTGATGACTATAAGCTTGTGCCCAATTAAAAGAAACTAGTTAAAATAGACATAACTAGGTAAAAATGTGACGACATAAATCTATTCCAAGCATTTTTACCTTTTGTTTTATGTGGGAAATAGGTTAAATAAAAGCCACCCAACAATTTGTCAGTCTCTGCCTTCCTTACCATGGCTTCCAAGACCTCACAGAAAAGTGTTCTACCCCATTAATAACCCTCTGATTCCCCCACTTTCCTAAATCTAAAATTAGGATAGAAGAAAAGCATATGTTTGTTGTACCAAAGGAACAAAACAATGTCCTGATAATGTAATATTTTTGTAGGAAAAAAAACACCACCCTCACTCTAAGGATTTCTAAGTAGAGTGACAATGGTTGGGACTAAAGTCTGCAGTGAGTCACAGATGTGCACTCACATTTTAGAGACATGCCTTGATTTTTTAGGATTCTGTCCATTGAACATCAAGCAACTACCAGATGTGACTGATGCTGCCTATATAGACCCAGCACTTCAATTTCCAGTACAAGAGGTGTCTTTTAAACAATTATTTTGGCCCCACACTGTTTGGCATGGGCTGGGTGAAGTGTGTATATCCTTCACTTTCTGTTGTCTTCTCTTTCGGGTCTAATTACAACTAACAAGATAATAAAAACGTATCCGAACATTTAAAAAGCTAACTGGTTTGTGCTCTTTTAGAAAGATATAATTTACAATTGTATTGATTCCTAAGTAAAATCCACTAGCTATAAACCCTAATGGTCTGATACCCATAAACACTCCCTCTTGTACTTAATCACAGCGTGGAACATATTGCAAAATAAAATGACTCACGTTAGTTTAAAATAAATGACTCTCCATCATCCCCTAAATCCAAATGGAAAACATATTGTAAAAGATTATACTCTCTACATGGCAGCAATGATGCCTTTAACCTATCACAATCCCAGGATCTTCACTGAGGATTTGAATGGGCTACAAGAGGGAGTACAGCGAGAAGCACTCTTTTGTCAGTGCCCTAATACTTTGCACAAAGAAACAGTGGGGTGCTGTCAGCCAGTGTCCAAACCTTGATAGCAGGCAATGACAGGGGCACTTAGAGAAGCTGCAAGGTCCAAAAGATAAGGCACTGGGCAGGGACTCAGGAGATATAGGCTCTAGTCCTGAGTTTGTTGCTGAGTTACCTTAGTCAAGTCTAGTCACCTCTCTATGCTTCAGTTTACTTTGTCTATTTCAACTGTAAGTTCCTCCAGTACTGTAACATAAACAACAATAATAAGCTTATTCCTCCTTCCTCCACGTAAAGACTTGTTTTGCATGTCTGTTTACTTTCTTCAAAATACTGATTCAACTCTGCTGGGATACCAGTAGTATTAATTATACCATATTTGTCTTTGAACACATTTAATCCCCCCTTGCATTTTGATTCCATTTGACTGAGTTTAACTCTTCTCTTATCATATACATGCACACAGGTGTTTTGCCACATTAAATTTGTAGGCTTAAGATATTTTCCCTCTGTTTTATTCCAGCACTAGACTCATGACAGTTTTCTAACTTGTCACCTATGACTTTTCTTCTTTGTAATGAATGATAAATACCATCCTATTTGAATGGGAAAATATGAACAAATGGTGAGCACTCTTCTCACCTCCTGAATACTCATGCTCTTAAAGCAGAACACGCTTGTGTTTCTTAACAGTTACAGTGCGGACAGTTGACTTCAAGCCTCTCAAACAGCTACACTGTGCAAAGGGGTTCTATTATATCTTTAGGAAAATAACTGTACTAACAGAAATAGGAATCCCTGGCAACTCTTGCTGCTCATACAAGCAATGGGGCTGATTTGTATCTCAGAGCGGTATCATGTCAAGACTAACACCACTACAGACAATGGAAACACAGTGGTGTAAATTACTTTGGAATCAGGCCCAATGAGTGACACTAACCTAACTCAAAAAAACAAGCACCCTCCCCTCAAATCCCAACCAAACAAAAAAAGTCTAAGGCTGGATCTGCTGAAGGTTCTTTCTTTGAAATCATCGGATGACAAGAGCTTTGCCTCAGACCACTTCCGCTGCCTTCTCTTCATTAGACTATAGAAAAAGCAATACTTTGCGGGCTGCAGATGAATGTATCAGTGTGGAATGAAATCCCGGAAGAAGGAGACTGTAGCTAATTAAAGTAGAATCATTCAGGCCATTGTGCTGCACCAGAAAAGTTACATTATTAGGTGAGTGGGGGAGGAGGGTGAAGCAGCATTTTGGAATTTATGTTAATAGAGAATATAAGGAGAGGAGATTATAAACCACATCCTTGAGTCTGATGACCACCACCCTAGCAACACAAAGTTTAACACTACCCTAAACTGGGCACTGGAGATTCCTCTGGCATAGGATAATCCCAAGGAGGCATAAAGTCAGCCTAACCTGCCACAGTAAGTCACTATGGAGGCAATGGTACATGGATGAACCATGCTGTGTTCCAGCAATCCTCAGTTGGATCAATGTCTGACAGGGGGCTATTTCAGGCTGCCATACATTAGAGCTGCCATAAGTTGCTCTAATTAACACCAGGGACCAAACTGGCCACCTGGCTGTCCTACTGAAGGTACATCACACAGGCACCGTTGCCCAAGCCTGAGGTCCTGGACCAAGCATAACTCAGCCAGACCCAGGGATCAGGTCCTATAATCACTAGATTTGGACAAAAATGGATCAAATAAGATACCAAAAATCACCCCAAGTTCAAAATGAATAAGCAAAAAAAATCCGTATTTAAAACCAGAAAAAAATCATGTTATATCTTTGCAATTCCTGGGGGTTTAGGGCAAATACCATGAGAGGGGCTATGACTGAGGTCTCTCTGACCCAGTTGAAACAAAGAAAAAAACAATTTTCAAGCAAGTTATAGTACTGTTATGTCTTTTTCAGTTTCGTTGGTGTAGAGAAAGTGAGTGGATGAGGAATGTGGCAGCTCAAAGACAATGCAATCTTATTCACCAAGGGCCAGACTTTTAAAGGTTTTTAGGCATCAGAAATTAAGTGCCTAAAGTGCTTTTGAAAATCTCACTATGCACTTATCTACATATTTAGGCCCCTAAATGCCATTAAAAATCTACCTCTAAAGGGGCCAACATCTTTGCATGGGAACAGAGGAATACAGGGCATAGAATTGGAAAGAATCTCCTGGATCATCCAATCCCCTCCCATTAAGGCAGGCAGCAGCCCCATCATATTATCCCATTCACAAGCTACAAGCTCTATTTTAAAGCTCCATCTTAAAGCTAGTTAGATTGTTTCCCCTCCCCCCCCCACTCCTAATGGGAGGCTGTTCTGGATCCTCCTGCTTCTCTGATTAGAAAACTTCTTGGAATCTTCTATATCATACATTTACTCATGGCCGGTTTATTCCCATTTGTTCCTGTGCTTGCATTGTCTTTTAGCTTAAATAGATCTTCTCCCTTCCCAATGGTTATCCTCCTGGTGTATTTAAAGAGACCAATCCTATCCACTCTCAGCCTTCATTTTACTAGACTTCTTTATCCACAATTGGTCTCACTGACTTCAGTGGGGCCACTTGTGGAGTAGTACTACTTGGAGTGATTAATGGGATCAGAATTTGGCCTAAGAAAGCTACATCACATCACTTATTTGGGCAATATATTAGCCTCACGAAGATAAAAAGCAGAGGTGGGTAACGCGCCGGTCCAAAGCTCTCATTAAAGGGTCTGTCTGGAGTGTGCTTCCCAACACAGCTAGGAACACGCTAGCTCTGCTTGAGCTAGCATGCCATAAATAGCTCTGTCGACACAGCAGCATGGCTTGGGCTGGCTGCTCAAGTATGGACCCAGGCCACTGGTCCAAGCTGCTATTCACCCTACTGCAGCCTCACTGATGTTTTTAGTGCCGGTCTACCTGTGTTGGGAAGCGCCCTCCCAGCTGCTGTGGAGACTTCTCTTGAGCTTACAGACTTTAAGTGACATTTCCATCAAGGGTAAGAATATGGAATTGTTCTTCTGGTTTGTTTTTCTGAGGAGTGGGAGTAAGTTAAAGAAGTATGGGCTGGATGAATGGACCATAAGGTGGATAGAAAGCTGGCTGGATCGTCGGGCTCAACGGGTAGTGATCAATGGCTCCATGTCTAGTTGGCAGCTGGTGTCAAGCTGAGTGCCCCAAGGGTTGGTCCTGGGGCCGGTTTTATTCAATATATTTATCAATGATCAGGAGGATGGTGTGGACTGCACCCTCAGCAAGTTTGCAGATGACACTAAACTGGGAGGAGTGGTAGATAGGGATAGGGATAGGATACAGAGGGACCTAGACAAATTAGAGAACTGGGCCAAAAGAAATTTGATGAGGTTCAACAAGGAGAAGTGCAGAGTCCTGCACTTAGGACGGAAGAATCCCATGCACTGCTACAGACTAGGGACCGAATGGCTAGGGAGCAGTTCTGTAGAAAAGTACCTAGGGATTACAGTGGATGAGAAGCTGGATATGAGTCAACAGTGTGCCCTTGTTGCCAAGAAGGCTAATGGCATTTTGGGCTGTATAAGTTGGGGCATTGCCAGCAGATCGAGGGACGTGATTGTTCCCCTCTATTCGACATTGGTGAGGCCTCATCTGGAGTACTGTGTCCAGTTTTGGGGCCCATACTACAAAAAGGATGTGGAAAAATTGGAAAGAGTCCAGAGAAGGGCAACAAAAATGATTAGGGGCCTGGAGCGCATGACTTATGAGGAGAGACTGAGAGAACTGGGATTGTTTAGTCTACAGAAGAGAAGACTGAGGGGAGGTTTGATAGCTGCTTTCAATTACCTGAAAGGGGGTTCTAAAGAGGATGGATCTAGACTGTTCTCAGTGGTAGCAGATGACAGAACAAGGAGTAATGGTCTCAAGTTGCAGTGTGGGAGGTTTAGATTGGATATTAGTAAAAACTTTTTCACTAGGAAGGTGGTGAAGCATTGGAATGGGTTACCTAGAGAGGTGGTAGAATCACCTTCCTTAGAGGTTTTTAAGGTCAGACTTGATAAATCCCTGGCTGGGATGATTTAGTTGGAGATTGGTCCTACTTTAAGCAGGGGGTTGGACTAGATGACCTCCAGAGGTCCCTTCCAACCTTAATGATGATTCTGTGGCATATGAGTATTGGGAATGTGTACGAAATGATGGAATTTGGGGAGGGAAGAGCAGAGTCTGGATGATTATAATTTTTTTTGGAGGGGGCAGGAAAGATTACAGAACGGATAGATTTGGGCTGGGAAAGCAGAGTGTTTATCCAGGGAATTACAAACATAACACTGACTGAGGCAGAACATTTTTGAGGGCTCAAGGGTTTCCTAAAAAACAAAATTATGTTCGCCTCCCCACATGTGTGGGGACTATTTTGCTCCCCTTCCTTCCACCCACAACATGTCGCGGGAGAAACGGAAGGCCATATATTTGTGTCTGTTTAGATTTTTTCTAGTGTGTGTGTGTGTGTGATAAGTGACAAAATAAACCCTCAGCATTTTATCCAGTGTCCTCTTCCTCCTCCCTCAGGTCTGTAAACTGCTCCAAAACATAGCCTGTAGGTAAAAACACTCATTTTCAATGTCTTATCAACTTTATTGGTATGCAGACACATCCTTCCTTCAATTACTGGCAATGGCTTTAGTGGCCTGGAAGCAGACACTCGAAACGTTCAGCTAAAATATTCTAAAATTATTGAGAATTGCTTTGGATTAAATCCATGTGCTCCCACATTGTGCCTCTTTTAAACTAGCCAATAACCAGTTATCATTGGGCACTGCCCAAGGGCACATAATGACTAACGACAAGCATAGATCTGCCTTTT
The DNA here is from genome assembly GCA_032164245.1 of Sternotherus odoratus. Lineage (NCBI taxonomy): Eukaryota > Metazoa > Chordata > Testudines > Kinosternidae > Sternotherus > Sternotherus odoratus. The sequence goes on along the minus strand of JAVMKO010000001.1, from coordinate 257,546,464 downwards.
TCCTCACTCAGCAATGGTGAAAAAGAAACCCAAAGTGAAAATGGTTTGAAAAAATACATCAGCCCATGATTACACTGAAAAAAATATGATAGCGTTAAGGAAAAACTATTGAAAGAAAACTAGAATTCTTGCTGTCACATCAAAACACTGATCAATCTAGCTGTGAATGATGTTAGCATATTAGGAGAAAAACAAATCAAACTGCCTGAATGTTCAAAGTAGAAGTGATCTGAATATTTCAAATGAAATGTTTTTGAAATATGCTCTGTCGTGAAAGCTGAATCATTTTGTGGAAATATATTGACTCTGATAAAGCTTTCTTCCAGAAAACTTCTGAGGTCCAGGATTTTCTGGTCACTTGTGATGAGAGAGAGCAGAACTGAAAAAAAGCTTTTAGAGTGGAAAATGGATGTTTTCACACAATTCCACTTTGCAAAAACATGTGAAGGCTTTTTTTTTTCTCTAATGAGGAATAAAAACCAAATTTGAAACCTCAAAAGTGCTTGTGAAATGGAATTGTCCTCTGGTTGGTTCTAGTTCAAAGCTTTTCAAAAATGTTTTACCGTCACCATTCAATGCTCACCTTTCTCTCTGTATTTTAGCACATACTTCTGCAGTGCCAGCTGGGACCAGCAATTGTGCAATAATAATAAATAATAATAATAAAAAGTTAACTAAACCTTTTGAAACTTTGAAAAATTTTACATTTTTGGTGGAGAGTTGGCTCAGTTATCTATAAAAAGGACTATATGTGAACTAAGTATTACACATATTAGCATAAAGTTATCAAACTAGGCCTCTGAACTCTAATAATATGAGGACTAGATCCTTACCTAGTGTAAATCAGCATCAGTGATGTCACTCACTGAGAATCTGGACCTAAGATTTCTGTAAACCTTAACTGTGGCCATATTTTCCTCACCTCGCCAATAACAAAGAGGCTCGTCATTTTGTATGGTGCTAGATGCTCCTGTATTCCCTCTTCTTTAGCCTCTATTCCAATTTAGGAGCATAGAATTTGTCATACTGGATAAGGCCCTGGGGTCCATCTAGTTTGGCATACTGTCCTCATGAGTGATGAATACTTGCCGATGTCACTATGAACAGGGCCGGAGCAAGGATATTTCGTGCCTTAGGCGAAACTTCCACCTTGCCCCCCCCCCTCCTCCTGGGAGCTCTGCAGCAGCTCCCCGCCTTCCCCCCAGGGAGTCCTGCGACAGCTCCCTGTTCCCCCCCACCCCCGCCGCCGCCGCCCAGGGAGCCCTGTGGCAGCTCCCCACCCCCAGCTCACCTCCGCTCTTCCGCCTCCCCTGAGCACGCTGCCTCCACTCCACTTCTCCCACCTCCCAGGCTTGCAGCGCCAGTCAGCTGTTTGACGCGGCAAGCCTCGGAGGGAGAGAAGCAGAGCGGGGTGACATGCTCAGTGGGGGCAGCGGAGCGGAGGTGAGCTGGGGCGGGGAGCAGTTCCCCTGCATGCCTCCCGCTCGTTACTTGCTGCGGGCAGCCCTCCTGCCCCAGCTTACCTCCGCTCCACCGCTTCCCCTGAGTGTGCTTTTTGGCACCCCCAATCCACCTGGCGCCCTAGGCAGCCACCTAGTTCACCTAGTTGTTGCACCGGCCCTGACTATGAAACCAAAACACTGTGGCAGCAATACAAGAGGAACTGGGAAAATTCATGAAAATAAATTCATCCTATGGGAGCAGAATCAAAAGTTTTGCTTTGGAATTGATCACAATTTTCTCTGCAAAGTCACCGACCCCACTACTGGTGCACAAAAACATTTACATTGTTAAGGCTTTTTGCCAAGGGGTTAGTGCACTTATGAACAATTCTACTGAAAACATAAAAAGAAATTCTTCGGAAAAAACGCCCCTGTAAAGCTAGCCCCAAATCCAGCTTTCCATCTAGCGGACAAGTAATCCTCTCCATCTTCACAGCGTATCTCTCCCTAGCAGCCAAATGTACACTTCAACTAATCAAATGATTACATGAAAAGATGGAACATGTGAGTTGACTGCTTTGTGTCCTCTCTTAACAAACCAAACTAACCCTTAGCCTCTCACATCCATTTCCGCCTGTCAGCATTCTCAACTTGTCAGAAAATTCTGCTTAATCGGATACCACTAGGGAAAATCCTCTGCTACCATGCAGGTGGCTTAGCAGGAGGAAGAATGAACTCTAATGCCCTCACATTCCACATCAAGACAGTCCTCTTCACGCTCTACAAAATGGCACCACATTGCTTCCTCTACCCTCGTTACCATATGGACTGCAATTAAGCAGCATACTTGATATCTACTGAGTGGAACTCAGTTTATGAGCTTCTGTGGGAGACATTTTCAAAACAAATACCCATAGTTGTTGCCTAATGGATAGAGTGCGATTTATGAGCTTCTGGAGGTGGCATATTCAAAAGACTGCTTGAACAGATTGCACTGTTTACTATATGTACAATTTATCATATCAGACTTGTTAACAGCCCCCTCTCTCTTCCTGCCTTTGCCTCACACCAGTAATTTCCTATTCATTAATTTAGAGCATACTTTGAATTAATTTCTTAACAAGGCCGTTCCAAAAGAGGCAGCTTCCTGGCCTATTATTGGCTATGTAGAAATCCTCTTGCTCCAGTGCATAAACCAATCGCCAGAAGATGTAGAAGAAATACTTGCTCCCCAGTTCCTTTGTGAATCTCAGCACAATTCTAGGATTTTCCTGCTTTCCTCTCAACCATCCAGAACCGGGAAAGATTGGAAATAGCTTGCAGGAAAGAAATAATTAAACATTGCCACCCCTACAATATATTATTATGTTCCTTTTCAGATAGTGGCTATGAAGAAAAATGCTACAAGACATGCTGTAACAGAATAGGTATAAGTCAATCACATTGCAAGGTTGTTGTACAGTTACTGAAGCTAACTACACTGCTTTCCAAATCAAGCAGTTTCTGCACTCTGGTTCTGGGTGTCTGATTTGCGTAATTTCTATTCAGTTGTTTCCCAGTAGTTTTATACCTATACTCTGTTTGGCTATTAATGGCTGTCAGAACTCATGGATCTGCATCAACACAATGTGTGGTTATTTCTCAATAACTGTATGGTGAATACGCAAACCTCTTCTTTGATTGGTGCCAACAATTCCACTGCTATCATTGTTTACTCAGAATGATCAAGTGATTTGCCACTAGCAAATGCTCAGCCTCAGCTTCTCAATCCCCTCAGCTGAAGCCAAATGATCTGAATATGTATATTAAAGAGAAGAAAAGAAAAGGCAAGGAAGGAAAGTGAGTGGTGCTGTGAAAATGTAAAGGGATCTCTTTTAAAAAAGATGATCCCCTGCTTTCTTGCATTTCCCCCCTTCAGACTTAACCCTGCTGTTCATCCCTACCCCACCTCATCTTGTTTTCTTTCCTTCAATCGTGCCCTGCCTAATATCTGTGCTGTTAACCCTGCAGGGCAGCATCCTTGCTTAACTGTATGTTCTGTGATACGTCTAGTGCAGCATTTGGACATGATAAAAGCTTCATGATAAATAATTGCAATATTATTGCCTCAATATTGCAGATATCCTCTTTCCATGAAAAAGCTGAACATTTACCAACTAAGCTGTTGACCCTGCAAGGAATTCTTTGTGGACAGACCTCCTTGCAGGACTGAGGAGTAAATATGTCTATAGAGAGGTATGTATGTATGTTATATTATAAACAAGAATGGGAACCTATTATTAAGGTTACCTGATACTTCCCATTATAGCATGTTTTCAGCTGCTTATCTTTGTCAAATTTTAATTGTTCAGGCTGAAATTTTCCAAGTTAAGAGTCTGCCTCAGGCTGGAATTTTGGGGGGAAACTTTCAGCTCAAACAGTTTAGCCATTTCCAAGGATGAGGCTAATGAAAAATACTTTGGTTTGGCCCATGTTAAAAAAAAAAATCTTGTGACCTTTTCTTTGAGACGCTTTAACACCTCCACTCTTGGAACACTGATTTGGGCATTTGAGTATTGGAAGTTGACAGCATGTGGCCTTTTTTGTCAGGCACGTGCTTTTTGCTATCTCTCTGAAAATATGCCCAAATCTGACTAAGTTATAGGTGAGGCTACATTTTAGTCATGGATATTTTTAGTAAAAGTCATGGACAGATGATGGGCAGTCCACAAAAATTCACAGCCCATGACCTGTCCATGACTTTTGCTATATACCCCTAACTAGAACTTGCAGGGCCGGCGACAGAAATTTGGGGCCCCCCTACTCTGATAGTTTGGGGGGCCCCTACTCTGATAGTTTGGGGCCCCCCCAGCCCAGCCGGGCCCCCTCCAGCCCAGCTGCCCCCCCCCCCCGCCCAGCCGGCGCTCCCCCCGCACAGCTGGCGCTCCCCCCCAGCTAACAGCTGGCCGCAGCGGGAGCGAGAGCCCGGGAGCGGCATGAGCCACCCTTGCTGCTCCCCCCTCCCCCCGCCCTTTCTCCCCCGGACTGAGCCGCTGCCACCGGCCGGGCTCACTGCTCGGCCGGGGACACGCATGCTCGTCCGGAGGAGAGCCACGCCGGCGATCACTACAGGTAGAGCTGCGGGGCCCGGTACAGCTCTACCCGTAGTATCCCCATCGCCGGCCCTGAGAACTTGGGTGGGGGACCGTGGGTGCTCTTGGGAGGGGCGGGCGGTCTGGGACACTGGGAATGCTGCAGGAGGTGGCCCAGGACCCCTGCTGGTGCGGGAGGGGGGGATGGCAGGGACTCCCTACCTGGCTTTGCATGTCCCTGTAGCCTCTAGGTAGCAGAGGAGTCGGGGGGCTCCATCGCTGCTCGGCTGCGCAGTTCCCATTGGCCAGGAACTGCAGCCAATGGTGGCTGCAGGGGTGGGACCTGCGGGCACGGACAGTGCATGGCGTCCCCCGACCCCACCATCTAGGAGATGCAGGGCCATGCCAGTGGGAGCTGGGGAGCCCCCCTCCCCAAGGTAAGCTCCACCCAAACTCAGGGGCTGCTCTGAGCCAGCACTGGCCACTGCAGAAATCATGAAGGTCACAGAATCCATGACTTCCATGACCTCTGTGACAGACTCGCAGCCTTATTTATTTATTTATAGGCCTTTGAAATGTTGCACATGCTCAGTAGAGATTCCATCCATATTAAGCATGCTCCAGCCAAGAGCAGAGCAGGAGTTTTCCTGCAATTGCAACTCCAGCTTCTGAGAGCCATATCATGGCTAGACACTAGAACTGAAAGCAGGGAGCCTAATCTGCTGCTGCTGCTGCCCAGGTGACAACATCATTCTACACTCCAGGTCAGAGAAACATTTAAATACTGTACACTCTTCATATTACACATATCCACTCGAGACATTTTTACGATATACCCTCTAGAATTTCAATAGAATAATTTAACAAATTAATTCTCCTACGGTACCAGAGTAAGAGTTACAACACTGATTTGCCACTCCACTAATCAGCTATTTCTAAGACTTCCTAACTGTCTAACTTTCTGAAATATGTGGTTCCAAAAATACCCATGCACACAATTTTAAGGAACTACAGTACATGCCACAACATGTTAATTAATTGAACATTAAGTTAAAGTTACGGCATTCCATTTTTTTCAATTATCTGTTTCAAGTCTCCTCCATTCTATTACATGAGTGTATATGCAAAGCGCAAAATAGCATGATATCGCAACCAGTTATTCATTCTAAAGTCGAAAGAAAAACAGCTCCTCTCAGAAAGATATTCTATCAGTCAGGATAATAGGCAATAAGATCTTGGCAGATAGTTTTTGAGACATCTGGTTATGAAAAATTAATAATTTGGAAGAACATGGATAAATTTAGTCAACTCAGCTACCTTAAATCCTGTTATTCACTTTTACATGTGATCCAGCAGCTGGGGAAACTAACAAAGTTTAGAAAACATAATGCAAATGACAAAAATGACCTTTTCCTGAATTGTTATGATGGATGCCACAAAAGCCTCACTCACTAATTGAATGACAGAAGGAATCAAGTAGAATCCAAATGGATTAAATATATATACCTCATTAGTAGGCACCAGATGGCACCAGATAGATACATATAATGATAATAAACTCTAATCACCATAATACATACGCTATGGTGTCTGGAATGCAGAGTATACTGCATGTGGAAAGTAGGTAGGGTCTGAGGACAGGATGGATGGCTGGTGATAGACCCTTATCTAGGAATTTCTAAACTCTAAAAATATTTTATACAGTACTTAACTTTAGTTTAATCAAATGTTCCTACGTTGCTTTTTGAATATGATGCTGAAGTAAGTGTTAGCTACAATCTCCCCATACAACATATTATCCCCTTATTGAATAGTAAAAAGATGTTGATACATGAATACTTTTGTAAATAATAGTTTATAATTATCAAGCCATATTCATTGTTATTTGCAAGTATTCAGACAACTTCCATGTATTAATGAAAATCCTGAATGTTCCATGAGGTTTAGCAATATAGTGGAAATGGATTAATCATTGTGCACTATTTATTTTTCTCCTTTTTAAATGGTTTCAGTCAAGGAGAGGAAATAGTTCTAGGGCCGAAATCCTAGCACCATTGACCTCCGTGAAGCCAAGACTTTACCCTAGGGTTTATGGCAGCATGTGGAAGTACAATAGACTCTTGATTATCCAGGATTGGGTTAACCAGATTGTGGATTAACCAAGATGTCAAAAAAAAAACAACAGCGTAAGTCACAGGGTCGGCTCTGGCTTTGTTGCCGCCCCAAGCACACAAAAAAACAACCTACCAAGGCGCAGAGCAGCCAGTGAACCAACACCCCTTCCCCCAGCGCAGGGTGGCTGGTGAACCAACCCCCACACCTATTTCCTATGGATGGTGATTATCTGAGATTTTATTAACCAGGATTAATTTTTTCCCTATCACCCTGGATAATCGAGAGTCTACTGTATAAAGATTTCAGGAACAGCTAGCATGGGTGTAAATGGAGAGACACAGCTTAGGTGAGTAAAGTAGAGTGCCCTGCATGCCTGAACCCTAGGATATATTTCCCACATGATTCTCTAGAGGCCTGAGCAGTGCCTTCAATGTCTACATTGATATTTTTTGGTAGTATGGTGTTCCGCTGCTTATCCACTGCCACAGCTTTTTCCCACCACAGAAAAAGGCTTCAGCAGTGGGGAAAGGCTCTGGTAGTGGGAGGCAGCAGGGGGGCTCTGGCAGCAGGGAAAGGTTCCTGCAGGTTACTGAGCTTTTCACTGCAGCACGAAGCTACGCACTGTAGTGAAAAATGTGGACGCAGCCGGACTTTCACTGTGGCATGTAACTACACATGTAATGCCTCTATCTCGACACTGCTGTAAGGGTAGACAGAGTCCAGGTGATCAACTACATGAGGAGGAATGAAGAGGAAGTTGCAAATAGTCAAAGCTAACAGGTTGTAAACAATCCAGTCTGAAAATGATTCATTCAAACCATATGGTAAATATTAACAAATTAACAGAAATACACGAAAATATCAAGCCACAATTTAAGAGGGAGACTTTCAAAGACACATTTGGGAGTTGACTTTTCAGGGTCATTGGGGGCTTAACTGCCCTTCGTGTTTTTGAAAATCTCTTCATAAATACTTAAAATAAGAATGTTGGTGGTTAATTTTAGGCATGAGAGTTAGAAAACCCAAGCCCATTGTAATGAATTTTCACCCAGGCCTCTGTGTAGCCTCCAGTTGTGCACATGCAAAATGTGCACACATGTTCATGTGCTTTGCAGGTGCAAATACTTGCAAATTTATTTTTTTTAACATTTATATATTCCCTTTAACAGGACTTATTCCTAAAAACACACAAATCATTTGCAGTTGCAGAAACCTAGTGCTAATGGCTTCCTTGGGTGCCAGTTCAAACACTGGCATGTGAGTAAAGTATTAGTCTATTTAAAGGGCCAACATAAGAACAGAACAGTAGCCACACTGTTGGTCCAGCTAGCCAAGTATCCTGTCTTCCAACAGTGGCCAAGGTCAAGTGCTTCAGAGTGAATGAACAGAACAGGTAATCATCAAGTGATCCATCTCTTGTCATCCACTACTAGCTATTGATGGACCTATATTCCATGAACTTATCTAGTTCTTTTTTGAACCTCTTCTAGTCTTGGCCTTCACAACATCTGCAGGCAACAAGTTCCACAGGTCAACTGTGCATTGTGTGAAGAAATACTTCCTTTTGTTTGTTTTAAACCTGCTGCCTATTCATTTCATTAGGTGACCCCTGATTTTTCTGTTATTCACTTTCTCCACACCATTCACAATTTTATAGCTTTCTATCATATCCCCTCTTAGTGGTCTCTTTTCCAAGCTGAAAAGTCCCAATCTTTTAATCTCTCTTTATACAGAAGTTGTTCTACATCCTTAGCCATTAATTGGTATCGTAGCATAATGATATTTTCTGTCTTATTATCTATCCCTTTCCTAATGATTCCTAACATTCCATTAGATTTTTGTTTGTTTGCTTGTTTTTTGGCTGCCCCAGCCTAATGAGTGGATGTTTTCGGGGAACTATGCACGTGTCCAAGATTTCTTTCTTGAGTGATAAAGCTAATTTAGATTTCACTATTTTGTATATATAGGTGGGACTATGTTTTCCAGTGTGCACTATTTTGCACTTATCAACATAGAATTGTGGATTAAATTTAGTTGTTCAGTCCTCCAGTTTTGTGACTCTTCGCAGTCTGCTTTGGACTTAATTATCTTGAGTAATTTTTTATCGTCTCCACGTTTTGCCATTTCACTGTTTTCCCCTTTTTCTGGATCATTTATGAATATGTTGAACAGCACTTGTCCAGTACAGATGCCTGGGAGACTCCGCTATTTACATCTCTCCATTCTGAGAAATGGCCATTTATTCCTACCTTTTGTTTTCTATCTTTTAACTAGTTACTGATCCATGAAAGGACCTTCCCTCTTATCCCTTGACAGCTTACATTGCTTAAGAGCCTTTATTGACAGATCTTGTAGGAGGTTTTCTGAAAGTCCAAATTTACATACCACTGTTTGTATTTGCAATGTGGAGACTCATGTTTATGAAGGAGGAATCTTGCATGCCCACAAATGAAAGCACATGGCTGGAAATCCAGGCCACAATCTCTGCTAAAATGGCTTGAAATGTCTATAAACACCTCGTATTTTAGGGCAGATCCACACATTTTGTGCCCGTGAAACACTTCATAACTATTTCAAAGTATGCAAACTGATTCATAGATTTTGCAGTGGTTGCAGAGCCCCCTACCAGGTTTCTATTGGGTATGCTGAGGTGTGCTGTTTGCATGATGAATGGGGATGTTGTGGGTTATGAAATACAAGTCTGAGTTCTCCTCTAAGATGAAGTACAAAAAGTTTCAAATTGACAGGAGGATTTTTTTTGCCAAAGACAGCGGAAGTTCAAAAATTCTCTCAGGACATGAACTTACAACCTTATTTATGGCTTCCCACCCAAATGTTACTGTGCACACACCACTACCTACCATGCTGACCAATTACGTCTCATTGTACTCAGCCCCCTGTCTGTATCCATTTGTTGTCTCGTCTTATTGCTAGACTGTAAACCTTCTGGGGCAGGGATCCTCTTTTAGTTCTGTGTTTTTACAGGGCCTAACACAGTGTGGTCCTGGCCCATGGTTGGGGCTCCCATGCACTGTGGTAATGCAAATAATAAACGATAACAGAAAACAGCACATGCACAAAAAGAAATCCTAACTTCATCCTGCTGTATCGTGAATTCCTGGAATCAGGCGGCATGATTACCAATCTACAGCATCAATCATTATTAAAAGGCAATACTGGGCCCAGGTAACCCCACCTCTCTGGGCCTGGCAAGCCCACTTCATTGGAAGAGAAGGTCAAAAGAAACTCAGAATCCATGGACAGGCTGCAAGAGAGATGAACCCTTCTCTGGGAAGTCAGCCTGAACGCGAAGCCTGTGAGGGGACCACAAAGTACAAAGTCCCAAGCCGTGCTTTCTCCAACCACCCTGCCCTCCTTTGAAATCTGAAAGGCCCTGCTCATTTAGACTTTCTGTTAAATGATTGGACTTTAGGGGCCATACCCCAGGACCACATAGGTAGGCAGCTTTGACTCTCACAGGGATGACCCTCCCTGTGTTACTTCCCAACGGGCCCTGGATCAGGATCTGATGGAAAGGCAAAGCCTGGATCCCCCATGCCATGCCTCCCTTAAGAGAAAAAGCCCAGACATGGGTAGAGGCTCCAAATATTTGTGACTTAGGATCAGGCATCTCTATCACCTCTGACAGCAGCTCTGGTGGTCAGGTGTGCTAACTGCTAGGCAACCTGCCCCTATGTGAGTCTATCACATGCTCCTATTTCACAGATGAGGAATTAAGGCCTTCAAAGTTTAAGTGACTTCATGGAGATTTGAACCCAAATCTGCTTATTCCTAAACCACAAGACCATTCTTCCCCTTTGAATGGTCTTTTCATACCCTGTGAGCTATGCAATAGGGTAAGAAATAATGGAAATGAGGCAAGCATAAAATGAATCTAATTTCCATTCATTTATGTTGAGATAAAGCTGTTGAGAAAGCAGACGTACACTGTTGGGTAAGGACCCAACATATTGTATTATTTCACCAAAAATAACATTGAATTCCTATTATTTTATTGACAAAAAAATTATACGTTTTACTTATCATTTGCAAGTACCAGATACTGTAATTACATGATATGGTATGCATTGCCTATGAAAGGGCTCCAATCATTTCAATTCACTATGCACTAATATAGCACCTATAATATATGGAAATTGGAATAGATAAGAATAGAATAGAATCGTACATCTATTTATAGAGAGGTTTTCATCCCAGAGGATCCCTAAGAATCTGACAAATTACAATTTACATCCTACCCTGCCTCAATAGGGCCTTACAATGGGTAACATGGAGGATGTTGGCTGCCTAAAGGAGGATGGCTTAGTGCAGTCAGGGGGAGGTATAGAGGGGCACACCTTAAAGCTTCTTTCAATTTATTCTGAAAACGATTTTCTATATAATGATGCATCCTTTGAGGGATGATGGGGAGAAAGAACTAATTTGCCTTCATTCTTATGAGAGCAGGTTGAGAGCATGCAGACAAGGCTGAGGTTGTGACCATGCAGACCGGGCGGGGGTCATGCTGACCATGCCTCATAGTCACTGAAGTGGTAGATAGTCTCCACATCAAGGGTGAAATCCTGACTCTATTAAAGTCAATGAGAAAGTTGCCTTTGACTTCAATGGAACCAGTATTTCACCCCCAGTGTTCTCTTCCTATTAGGCTGCAATTCCGCATGAAGCAGGATTTTACCCTAATACATCCAGGAATCATTTCACCAATGAACTGGCAGAATTATCTGAAATAGAATTAACATTCAAAGGAAATACCCAGCTTCAAACTGCATATTTTCTCCAAAGCCATTCACCTACCCTAGAAAAGCACTTCTTTCTAAACCCCCATGTATTAGTATGAATTATATTATCTTATAGAAGAGAATACCCAATGCTAAGAACAGAGACACTCAAACCAAACTGAAAATTATACAGCTCATACTGAGAACACTACACACTGAATTTGAAATAGCCAATTTATTTTTTTAACTCTTGGATCCCTTTTGACAATTCCTGGCATATTTCTATGGAAACTTGCCTGCAAACCAAGAGCAAGAGTAAATTTTGCACATACCTGTTTCTCCCCACTTGGCTTTTTGTGATTTAATAAAAGTTCCACAGCCCCAACTACCTCCTTCCGTATGGCATGCAGCAGAGCATCTCCGACATACACATTAAAGCTTAAGAGCAGCTCAATGAGCTCCAGGTTCTCATTTTCAATTGCAATAAGGAGAGCTGTTCTTCCAAGAGGATCAATGCAGTTAATATTGATCTTGAAATAAATTTCGGCTTCCTCCAGAGCTTTCTTCACACTGGCGTAATCTCCTTTCTCCACCGCATTCAAGTAGGCTTTCTCTGCAGGGGAGAGTTCAGACTCCGCTCGCACTATACGAAGAGGGATGCGGTCTCTATAAGGGGCATTGACGCTTCTTTTGTAATAGAACTGGGCCATATTTTATGCCATTCTAATACTTTGTCTCTGCAATTTAAAAAGAAAGCGTGCATCAGGTAGGCATTCCTGGAACACAGTTCAGCTTTTGATTACTATTATTATTTATGCATTACAGTAGTATTTCGAGGTGCTGTACAAATACATAATAAGAGATGGTCTCTGCCCAGAAAAACTTGAGGTATAAATAGACAACACAGACAAAGGGCAAAAGGAGGAACAGAGAATCAAAGAGATGAAGTGTCTTGGCCAAGGTCACAGTGATCAAGCCAAGCACTCAGGTCTCCCCACACTGAGTCTGGTGCCATATCAACTAGATTTTGCTCCTTCCTGGCAAGTATCCTGAGTCTGACTTGTAACCTAGAGTTTGAAATTAAAAAGGTAAAATAACATTTATACATTGCCCATGGTATGCTTAATATGTAAAAATCCCTGGAATTAATAGATAATGGTCAAGGGTTTGGTTTAATCCATAGCACATTTTATACTAAAACAAATATTTAACCACAATTCTAATATCTTAAACATCACCAAGCATGTTTTGCCTCTGTTGTTGTATTCTTTGCCCATGTGAAACCATGACAATATCTGTTCCTTCTGTCAAGGCAACAATTAGCTGGTTACCTCTGTGGTCTAAAAGAAAGCAGTAACACGATGGGATCTAAAATGTTAGATTATATGATCAATAAAATACCCCTCTGCAGTTCAAGTAGGGAGGCAGCATTGCCTAGTGGTTAAAAAGACTGGGTGTCAGGTGACCTAGGTTCTTTCTCACTCTGTCTCTCTCTGCGAGAATTTGCATATCACGCTTAGCCTCTGAGTGGTAGTGAGCCTCTTATTTTACAACCCCTCCATCCAATTTAGGAGTGGCATTGATGGGCTCCAATCTTGCTCATGCAGAAAGAAGAATTATTTATAAGGTCTTTAAGAATGGTGGGTCATACAAAACAATGGGATAATGGGGGGAATCTTGGATATTTGACAGAAACACAGAGAAAATCCTGGAAGGAGGGAAGAAACCCAGTAAAATACCAGTGTATCAAATAGGGTTGCCAGGATTGTCCTGGAGTCTCCAGGAATTAAAGATTAATCTTTAATTAGATTATGTTGTGTGATGAAACCTCCAAGAATACATTCAACCAAAATTGGCAACCCTAGTATCAAACCCTAGTTAACAAACTACAACTAATTCAACATAATCCCATGGAAGTGGCATGAAGAAAGTCAGTAACTAAGATGGGTGTGTCCTTGTTCTGTCTGAGAGTGGGTATTAGCCCACGAAAGCTTATGCTTCAATATTTAGTTAGTCTTTAAGGTGCCATAGGACTCTGTCACTTCTGCTATTCCAGACTAACACGGCTACCTCTCTGATTCTTGTTCTGTCTGTGTAACTTCTTTTCTAAATGTTTTCCTTTAAATGACCTGTCTACCTGCTAGCCATTCCCTTCCCACTTGAGGTCCACACCCCTCTGGCACCAGAACCCTCCTTTACCACCACCGTCCAACCCCTGGGCTGGAATTTATTCCTCCCTCCCCCCACATGGCCTTTCTCCTGCCAGAGATCCAGCCCACCAATCCAATTGGGGTGGGGACTGAGAGGAAATGAGAACATTGACTTGGAAAGTGATGGGGCAGTGGCAGTACGGGAAGCAGGGATTCATGGGGGAAGGGAACAGAGGCAATGGAGCAGGGTCAGGAAGCAGGGAACCAGAGGGGAGTCAGGGAAATGCCAGTGATGTGGGAAACTGGAATTGGGGATGGAAGGGAAAGCAGGACCTTGGGGGGGGGGGAGGGTAGGAGTGGTGGAAGGTGGAAGAAACTGGCATCTGGGGTAAGGAAGCAGATACCTTTGTGGGGAGGGGAAAGTGTGGAGGTGGGAGTGCAGTGTAGGTGGAAACCAGGGACCCTGAGGGGGAAAGCAGGGACCTGGGAGGAGTGTAGATGGAGAGGAGGAAACAGGGACAGGGTGAGAAATGGAAGGTGGAGGGAATCAGGGACATAAAGCCTAGGTTTATCAGCTCAACTCTGGAAGAAGAATCATCACAACAGAGAGGAAACACCATCCCCTAAATTTAAAAATCAAGAGATAAGCCAAAAACCCACTGCTTAAAGTACAGAAAAGGCAGAGCTAAGCAAATGTGGATTTATAACTGATGTCATCTGCCACAGACTCTACAGGTCTGAAACAGAACCACAGAGAGTTCCAGAGGAAGGATACTGAAGAGACAAATTAGGTTATTTAAAAATTGGAACACTGTGAACCATAAGAAGCTCATTATGTCCAGAAAGCAATATACATCTTTTGTGCCAAATTTCTATCCTGAGTTGCACGCAAGCATTAACACCCATGGGATTGCACCTGGCGTAACAGAGGACAGCATTTGGCCCTATGAATCTAAGATATAATTTGATGAAGCAAACCAGAGACTGAGAAAGGAGATCTTGCAAATAAAGGACCTGATCCTGGGAGGTGCTCTGCTTCTTGAGCAAAATGGTCAGTACCCACTGCTCCCTATGAAGTGAGTGAGATGAGCAGAGGGCACTTTGCACCTCCCAGAAAATGCTCATTACCTGGAGGATCAAACCTAAAATGGGCCAGATAATACACTGGAGCTAGAAATAAACAAAAGAGTCTTAATGTTGAATGGATGTTGAACTGGATGTCAATGTCGCCTACCACAGTCTTGTATTAAGGAAAATCGATCAGCTAGAATTCAACATGCAGTGAGTTCAGGGCTCCTGCCAACCTACCGAAATGAGATAAACAGTGAAAAATAATGTTAATTTAAAAATTAATAGAAAAACATTGACCAGTTCTGACTTGAAAATTTACATGATCTCCTTCAATTTATTGTATCTTTCACAAATAACTCCTCTGAAAGTACTTAGATTTATATTGCAAGATTGCAGCAAGCAATCCTCGTATTAATATAGAACAAAAGATTTAACTGAAATATTCAGAAACACAGGCCTCGCTCAGCAGTAATGGAGACTTAGAACAGATCAAAATTATCTAGGAATGATTACTTTTAGATCACTGGAAACAGGTTTTGAAACATCTGTATTTTGCACACATCTCCAAATACAGAATTACTTGCAAAAAGTATTTAGCCCTGGTTTTCCATATCCAGAAAAATGATCATGAGCACAGCTGGTCAAATTATTCAATCTAAATCATGTAGCTTACAAATATTTCTACCTTTCTTTGAATATTTGCAAATAGTTATTTTTGATTGAATTAGTGCTAGAGATGGTTGAACAAACCATTGGTAAACAGTTTCATTTTATATATAAATCATGTACAATTCTGTGATTCAATTTGAGCAGCTTACAATGCATATGATATAATGTGTACATTGTACAATTAAAATATGTTAAAAGACAAACTTCCAAATTATATTTGTCTGATTAATAAAATAAACCATTAAAATTACTGTTAAAATGGGAAGATTTAGATACAGCTTATTCTAAACCTAAGTGGACGAAAGCTGGAAAACTAGTGCAAAGTGTTAAATTAAAGTGAATTTAGTGTAGAACCTCTGGCTCATACCTTGGACCCCATACAAAATGAATTGTCTAAGCTTAGGAAGCACTATTTCATGTTTAGGGTTCTTCTCCCCCCGCCCCCACCAATGGACCTGTCTTGAAGTCCTTAGTACTTCTGTTCAGTTGTGGTTGCATGTGCACCTTTAATTCAGCACACACACCCCTTGCATATGCAGATAATATAATCTTTAATTAAATAATCACAGACTATTATTTTTTCCACAGAAACATGCTCCCACTGCATACTTCTCCCTGGCCTTAGACAGCATAAGGGTTCTTCTACACTAAGTGCATGAAATTGGATCTCCACTGTTTTGGGGAGCACAGAAGGTGGCTGGCTTCCAGGTTATGCTCCCCTTAGAATCAGAAGGAATTCTTTGGTAAATTGAAGTTACTTTTGGTGGAACCCACACTAACTCCCGCCTTGTGCCCTCTACCTTTTTGGGCATAGGTCTGAGGAAGATGGCAAGTAACAGCATGTCTCCTTCAGGTGCTATACAATTGGATGGAGGTCAGGCACCTGGGAGGATGGTAGGGTGCTCTGTAAAATTCAAAGGAATGACTTCCAAGTTCACCATTGATCCATTGTTCTTCTCAAGGGGAGAAAGTTACTTTAACTCCAGCAGCTTTAACTCATGTAGGTTTGCATGTACATTTTACCCCTTACTGAGATTAGCAGTGGGAGGGTAGTATATGCTACCACAATGTCTACGGAGCACTTTGGATTTTGTTTGTAGGTTTGCTTATAGGACTAGTTGTGTGAATAAGGTGAGGACCTCATAGGTAGTAAACGTGGAACACTATGTTCAAGAAACCTACACATTTCTCTATGATCAATTTAACATATTTTATGTGCATTATTCATGACAAAAGCAACTACCTGACATTTCTTAGATTGATGGAAGAGTGAGATCTTTTAAAGTCTGTATCTGTGATAGACTGACTTTAATCTGACAAAAAATCCTATTTGGTATAAGATCACTTAGTGTCAATGGGGGAATGGAACTAATTTTGGCTGAGAAACAAAAAGCCATTTATATGGCAAGAGAAATTGAATTTTGGGGGTGCTCCTTTTGAGGTTGCCTTTTAAGTTGGTAGCTCTTACTAACTCTAAAGGTTGCAAGAAGCCAGGAACCCCAAATGACAGCAAAATCCACTGATTCTAAAGAGTATGCAAGGAACAATGGATGATGGAGATTGTCATGTCTCCCTCTGAGATCAGGTCTGAACAAGACCACACCAAGTCACAAAGTCAACTAGTGTACCCTTAGATGGATTCAAGAGATACTTGGCTTGAGGACTAGAATTCTCATGGGCTGCCCTACTGACTGCTAAGTGTTGTCTCCCAATACTCAATGTAATTGTGTGCCAGGGTCTCCCTCATGCCACAAAGGGGACACGTGTCAGGGGAAGTGGTGAACTGCACCAGGCACATGCCTGTGCTCATGGCTCCATGAAGGAGTCTGTTGGAGGTGCAGCTGAGCGAGCAGCCCTGGTTTGGTTGTGGGTTTGCCTCACGCTGACATCAAGTAAGAGACAAACTAGCAGTCTGGAGAACAGAAACCATGAAACTAAGACTAAACCATGAACAGGATTACACTGATTGTACCTTTCTAGATTAGCTCTTGTCAAATTTAAGACTGGATATACTAGCATTACTTTGGTTTGAATGAATTATTTTCTTACTAAATGTTTTGCTACAACCCATTGGTTTTAGGTGGTTGTTTGGAAATTTCTTGGAGGCAATCCCAGAAGACATAAAACACTTCAACCTCCAGAGCCAATGTCACTCAAGATGTTGGCCAAAAGGAGTACAGATTAAGGACAGGTCTACACTACGAGGCTAAGTCGACCTAAGTTATGTAACTCCAAATACATGAATAATGTAGCTGGAGATGTTGTACCTTAGGTCGACTTATTGCGATGTCTACAGCATGCTGGGTTGACAGAAGAAACTCTCCCAATGGGAGAGTTGATGAGAGAACAATCAGCAATTGATTTAGCAGGTCTTCATTAGACCTGCTAAATCAACCCATGATGCATTGATTGCTGCATGTTGATCCCATGGTAATTGGAGACAAGCCCTAAGACATCCTCTCTCAAGAGTGAAAAATACTTAATGACCAAGTTTAGGGGGATTATGAGACTTATATCATTCAGTACGATAAACAGGGATTGTTTTCCCATTAAAATAAGTGAAGTATGAATCAGTTGGTGACTTAAGTGATATGGAGACAGAGTGGAATTACCTCTGCTGGTGTAGAGCAGCATAGTTCTGAAGTCAACAAAGCTACATGTGTTTACAGAGCTCAAGAATTGGCCTGTTGAACATTTCTTCAAATAAAGCCCAAGTTGGCAGCAACACAGGACCAAATCTTGCTTGCCTCACTCACACAGCTAGCCCCGATTGGATCAGTGTGGCTACTTGTGAGTAGAGAGAGCAAGGTTCAGCTTACAGAATTATTATTAGCGGATAGCTGCTTAGTGGTATATAGGAAATTAGTTGGTCTCCTCAGTTCTATTCATACTGGACAGCTGCCTTCATTAAAACATTGACTACTGCAACTAGCTCTAACTCCCAGGCAGCACTCATGCTGGCATTCTTAGGAAAGAGAGGGAATGAACATGGAGCCTTCACCACTTGCTCCTCCCTACTAGTGAATCTCTCTGGATCAGGGTTAAGGCCTATTGGTGAAGCAACATAACAGAAACTTCCTTGATGCAGTCTTAACTGGACTTGTTCTGTGAATTCACAGGAGACTCTGTCAGCCTGGCACCTACCATTGACTGGAGGCAGTCAATTTCAGGGGGAGGAGGGAGCAGGAGATCATAGAATCATAGAATATTAGGATTGGAAGGGACCTCTGGAGGTCATCTAGTCCAACCCCCTGCTCAAAGTAGGACCAATCCCCAACGAATTCATTCCAGCCAGGGCTTTATCAAGCCTGACCTTAAAAACCTCTAAGGAAGGTGATTCTACCACCTCCCTAGGTAATCCGTTCCAATGCTTGATTACCCAGAGAATGCTTTAAAGGAGAGAATACTCAATCCAATTTAGTTGACCTCACTATTGCCTTGGCCAGTGTTATTCTACAGATTAAATCAGAGGGGTTCTCTCCAACTTCATCTCTTACAAAGGAAAACTTTCAAGGCTTGCTGCACTAACCAGAGTTTCTTTACATAACAGTTCCAACAATAGCACAGACATTGTGCTCTAATGGTGAAATCCTAAAGCTATTCATGCAATAGAGGCATCTCTCTGAAAAGAGACGTGAGGGAGGTGTGCTGAGAGCTGCAGTGATTCTTCCACACTCTAGGACGCTTATGTGCAGATTCACGTTTCTATGCTTCACATAGTGAAGTTGTAAAGGGAAGGTGTGATTTGGTCAAAAAAGGGGTGTGGTTGGCACACTGCCTAATCATGACAAGCTCTTCTGGCTAATAAAAACTTTCAGATGTGGTCCATGTCAGACACATAAATTAAGCCTCCCCCCCCCCCCGCCCAGAATAAACTTAAACTGTCTATAAGCACCCTCTACTGATGTAGAGCTGATAGGGAGCCAGCAGTGAACATGTCTGTGTATAAATATATTCACTAGTATAAACATCTTACGCAGCCTGCTGCACTTGGAATCTTATGTAGATTTGAGGGGTCCCTAGAAGAGACTGATTTTGTTTTAAAAAAAACAGAGTAAAATTTGAGAACCAAGAATTAATAAGGGGGAGCTCAGCAGGCTTTTACGTTGATTGGCTAATATTCTTCCAGGTCCTCAGAGGTACTGGACCGAAGTTGAGTATTGAAAGAAATGTGACTCAGAATCTTGTGTGCCTTTTATTAAAACAAAAATAAAATCAAGGCAATACATCACTGAAGCAAAGGAGCTATTAAACTACACTAACAAAGCCTTACAAATATGAAACCAAAATCAAATGAGATCAAGTCAAAAAAACGAGACTTAGTATTTGATTGGCCTTTTATTGATCTTCTGATTGCCTTCGATGATGAGATAACCAGTTCTATGGATATGGGGAAAGCAGGGTGTGTGATGTATATTGACTTCTGCAAAGTTTTTGATATGGTCTCGCACAGTAGTCTTGCCATCAAGTTAAAGAAAGAAGGATTGAATTAATGAACTATAAGGTGGATAGAAAGCTGGCTAGATTGTCGGGCTCAACTGGTAGTGATCAACAGCTCGATGACTAGTTAGCAGCCGGTATCAAGCGGAGTGCCCGAGTGGTCAGTTCTGGAGCTAGTTTTGTTCAACATTTTAATTAATGATCTGGATGATGGGATGAATTGCACCCTCAGCAAGTTCGCAGAGGACACTAAACTGGGGGGGGGGGGGAGGTAGATACACTGGAGGCTAGGGATAAGGGTCCAGAGTCACCTAGACAAATTGGAGGATTGGGCCAAAAGAAATCTGATGAGGTTTAACAAGGACAAGTGCAGAGTCCTGCACTTAGGAAGGAAGAATACCATGCACCGCTTCAGGCTGGGGACCAACTGGCCATGCAGTAGTTCTGCAGAAAAGGACATAGGGATTATAGTGGACGAGAAGCTGGGTAGGAGTCAGAAGTGTACCCTTGTTGCCAAGAACAAAAATGGTATATTGGGTTGTATTAGTAGGAGCGTTTCCAGCAGATTGAGGGAAGTGATTTGTCCCCTCTATTTGGCACTAGCGAGGCAACACCTGGAATATTGTGTTCAGTTTTTGTCCCCCCAACTTCAGAAGGGATGTGAACAAATTGGAGAGAGTCCGGCAGAGGGCAATGAAAATGATTAGAGGTCTGGGCCACATGAATTACGAAGAGAGACTGAGGGAACTAGGGTTATTTAGTCTGCAAAAGAGAAGGGGGGGGGGGATTTGATAGCAGCCTTCAGGTACTTGAACAGAGGTTCCAAAGAGGATGGAGCTAGGCCGCTCTCAGTGGTGACAGATAACAGAACAAGAAGCAATGGTCTCATGTTGCAGTGCGGGAGGTCTAGGTTGGAAATTAGAAAACTCTGTTTTACTAGGAGGGTAGTAAAGCACTGGAATGGGTTGCCCAGGGAGGTGGTGGAATCTCCATCCTTAAAGGTTTTTAAGGCCTGGCTTTACAAAGTCCTGGCTGGGATGATTTAGTTGGTGCTGACCCTGCTTTGAGCAGGGGGTTGGACTATATGACCTCCTGAGGTCTCCTCCAACCCTAATATTCTTTGATTCTATAATTGGAGTTAAATTATCAAGTTAGTTAAATCATCAAGTTAGTTAAATCATAAAATGAATGCCCAAATCAATTTATCCTTATACAAAATTTTAAGAAGGTGGCTGGCTGTTGGTTATAAATGCCAGCTAAGGAATTTAACCAAAGTCAATGAAATCTGTAATTTGGATGGTTAGTAGCTTAATACTGAAACCAAATTATTACTAACATCTATGCCATAACCAGAAGCCAATTATAATACTTCCCTCAGGTGGTTTGTTGACATGGTAAGTGAGACCTTTCAACCTCACCCTTGATTCTTATGGGTTGCAAACTTGGCTTAATCCATCTGCATTACAACACCTCCCTCCAAGGTCTTTGGGCAAATCAGGTGCAGCACTATCAGGTGCACTACCATGCAACCTAGTCCAGTCAGGTTTGAATTAAGCCACCCTTAGTAAGTCTTACTTAAATCAACTATTTTAAAAAATATTTGATGTTTTACATACCCCAATCATACCCCAGAGCCGGTAAGTACGCAACAACACCCAAAATATCAAAAATCCAGATACACGAGGCCAATTTTGAGGGAATTGGCATGGTCTAAACCAGGTGAAAATATCTTTAAAAAGATATTATGCCACCACAGGCTTATGGAAAGTTCAATGTAAAAAGCTTTAAAAAATAGCTAATTTGGCGGGAGATGGTGGTGGCAACCAAACCCAGTCACTCAAAATTCATCCTTTAGTAAAATTAAAAATAAATTCAAACTTATTTTCAGTCTCATCACCTCCAGCTCCTTCTTAGAGATAAGGCATTTACAATCCATTTTCTATTTTGGAACTGGGCTATAAATCAAACAGCTTATCTTCTTCATCTCGGTCACGGAAAGTTATTTTAAAGCTCACAGAGATGAAACCTACTTGTAACATGACATTTTAAATTTTATATAGGTCTGTAAGTCCCATATAAGCTATTCTTCTCTGACACAGAATTTTGTTTCAATATGTTTCATGTTATCTAACGACCCATTTGCCTCAGGACAGAAATGGGAATTAAGAAACACAAGAACATTTATAATATTTAGACCATATATGATATCATGACTTCTGGTTGGTCAGAAGCTTGATTCACACTAGATTTACACTCCATAGGCTTCAAAGGAGTTACTTCTGGTTTTCCCTGGTGTGTCTGAGTAGAATTTGATTTATGGAGTATGATACTTCCTCTTTGGGAGAGAACTAAGTAGACACACACGAGGGGTAGTATTCGCCTTTGTGGTATGCCAAACTTGGGGTCTGACTGGGTATTAGTTAAACCAGCGTCAAGCCATGAAGTTTGAACCACCTTGTTTATCCAGGGGTTAGTTTGGATTGAAGTCATAGCCACAGCTGTATGATTTGGGAATCACACACTGGGAATACTCACTTGATTTGAGAATCTGGTAACAGTTGAAGAAATAAAAAAAAAAATGGTTAGAAAATCTCAACAAAAGGTGTCATAAGTACCAGGAATTCCTTGTAGCAGGATTTCATCTATAAAGCTTAGAAGCCAAGTATAGAGATAGGGACTATTCTGGAGACCTCAGCTAAGCTCCCGCTTAACACAGGACAACAGAATCTCACCCAGTGATTCCCATACCTAGCCCAATCACTTGTGGTTGTAGAAGAGCATAACTTTCAGAAAGTTATGTCATTGTCCAAAAACCTCAGTACAGTAAACCCTCGATTTAACGGACCTCGATTTAACGGACTTTGGATGCAACGGACAAAATTTCTGACCAAGTCTGATGCATTCCTGATCCATTTCTGGCGGGCTGGCTGCCGGCTCCCAGCTGCCGCCCGGGTCACGGCAGCGGGCCGGCTGGCTGCCGGCTCCCGGCTGCCGCCCGGGTCCAGGCAGCGGGCGGGCTGCGGAGCTGTCGCCCCGACCCTGTGGTGGGCGGGCTGCTGCTCCGACAGCTCTTTTTTTTATTATTATTAAATAACGGACTTTTTGATTTAACGGACACCCCCTCGCCCGAATTAGTCCGTTAAATGGAGGTTTTACTGTACATGGATTAGATAGAAGTGCAGTACTTTCTCTTCTATAAGGCCAAATAATAAATGATCCAAAGAAAGGCTAAAGCAATCCCATGCTGCATGTAACTAATTGTACAATGATGCACATATGAGAAAAAAAAATCCTTCTCTGATCCTTATGGCAGTCATATTTTACCTTGGAGCTTGAGTTTTGATCAGCTTTATCTTAGCGTGCACCTCTATAACAGCAGCTCTCCAGCTCATTTTAAAATCCACTTAGAATGTTTGACTTCATGACCTCTTACAACCATGAATGGCACTCATGGTATTTGCAAACTGAATGAAAAAAGAATCCAACATTTTTTTTTGTTTGCTCTAAATGTAACCTCCATTGATTCCCCCAACTGGACAGGTGGAATATAAATTACAGTAGCAAACACTTTCCTATGTGTGAATATTTTGGTTGATTCATTTATTTTTGTTCAACAGAAGTAAGTATCCAGGCCACATATGTATAACAAAAATAACACCAATAGCAGAAAGAAATCCACAAGGAAAATAATCAAAAACTGGTTTTGAGTCCTTTCTAGCTCTGCTGTCCAACTGAGTGGATTAATAGAGAGAGAAGATGGAAATGGATTGATATTAGCACCTCATTCTATCTAGCCACACAGTTAGCACAGCTCTTCTCTGAAATGCTCACCTTAACCAGAGCTTCCCTACAACTTAAACGCCACCTAGTGACCTACCAATTTATTGTTTATGAAGAATGCTTGCTAGTTTATATGCAAAAAGAGCCACTCATGTGGCATGTGTTACTACCATCCCAATTACAGCCAACTAAATTGAATGCTACAAGTGAAGTTGAATCTGAGTAATGCACTGGTCTCTAACATTAGCAATCTTTCTTGTTTCATAACACCTAAAAATACTCTCTCTTTTTTGCCATTAAGATACAGGTACTGTATCAGATGTATTATCAATCTTGGTGAGCATATCTGTTGAAAATCAATAAAAGAATCAAAAAACTTACATGAGCCTTCAAAGACAAAACAAAACAACAAAAACACCACAGTAGCATGCAAGTCATCCCACTAGCAGTTAGACTTCTGAATGTAAGGAGAATTTCTTTTGAGACTCAGAAGCAGTTTAAAATCTGAAAAACAATATGGATTTTGAGCTCATTATGCCTACACTGGAAGCTTAGGGCTAGGATTGTGATGTGTACAACATGTCCAGACAAGGATGTAAGAAACCTCCCCTCCCCCCCCATATCTCTGCATGGGCTACTTGGAACAAGGAGGATGCTGAAGAGGAACCGTTGAGTCAGGCTTACTGAGTCCCCTCTTGAGTTTACTTACACATCATGCTTGGGTCACGGCAGTTACATGGACTATCACACAGTGATATGGCAAGCAGAATGTAATAGTTTCTGAAAATTTAAGACAAACAACAATGGATGGGGGTGAGGGGGAGAGAAATCTTGAGAAGTCCTCTCCCCATCTTTAGAAATAGTCATTATGCTTCATTTCATTAAGTATCTAAAACTTGATCTCACAAAGTGCTGAGCGTTCCAGTGAAGTCAACCATAGTGGAGGGTGCTCAGCATGACTTAGAGGGAGCTCAACAATTGGCAGGGATTGGTCCATAAATGAAACTTTGGCAAAGCAAAATTTATGGGCAACATGTCGAGCAGCATAATGTGTCCATCTGAATATATTATTTATGCTGAAGCATCTGAGTTTGCTCCCAGTGACTGGGAGACCTCAAAGTATTCTAAGGTTTGTTTCTGAAAAGCAACCAGCTGCTTGGATGAGAACTGTGTCAAAGTGATGAACAGATTAACAATCATTTATTAGAAAATGGTTCACATTTTCATCTCAAGTAGTCTTATACTCTTAGAATTTCACTCTCCTGGGAATTTCAGATTTATTTTATTGTGTCCATATATAAATAAGAGAAAATGTAAAATGAAATGTTGTGTCCTCAGAATGTAAACCAATAGTTAATACAGCCCATTTCCACCTGGTTGGGAGTGGAGGAAGTAGAGGTCATGGCAGTCTGTAAAATTAGAGTTTAGGATATGAATAGAGTAGGGTGAATGGACATCTGTCCTATGACTCGACTGCATGAAGCCACACACATAGTGACTGCTTCACCACACATCTGTTGCCACTCAGTGTGTGCAACAAATAGATTTTTGGAAAATCTGTTAAAAAAATTGCAAGCTCTTGCTACAACACCAATCCCTCCTTCTTTCTTCCTGACCTACTTTTCACTCCCAAAGCTGATCCACTTCATGTTCACACACCTTCAGTACTGTAGCAACAATTGTTCACACATCTCTTCTTAGAGGCAAATTCTTTCCCACATATTCTTTCAGATAGCTAATGGGAATTACATTAAATTGTGCCATCATGTCACATCCGCCTGATATTAAACAAGAGGACCCTGAATTGGGATTCATGGAATTTAGATCAGGCAGGCAGAACATGGATCAGCAGTATTTGCCCACAGCCAGCATGAACAGTGGCAGTAAGAAAAATAGCAAGAGGAGTTAAAATGTCAAATAAGAGAGAAAGTTACACCATCTGACTTTGTCACCAACTAGATCCCATTGCTGTTGTTAACATAAGCATTGATAACTACAAGCTGTTTTCCCTCAGATTTAACCTAAATGCCCCTTACTGCAAACTAAACCCCTTACTTCTTGTCCTGCCCTTGGTGGATTCAGAGAACAATTGATCACTACCTTCTTTATAACAATTGTTTTGTGTATCTGAAGACGGTGATGTCACCCCATCAGTCTTCTCTAAACTAAACATGTCCAATTCTTTCAACCATTCCTCATATTTCATATGTCCATAATACTTATTATTGTTGTCACTCTCCTCTGGACACGCGCCAATTTGCTCCCATCTTTCCTCAAGCGTGGTGCCTAAAAGTGGACACAATGTCCAAATAAGGCCTCAACAGATGTGTTAAGTAAAGCAGAATCATGTCTTACTGTGATGGGGTAGACTAGGTCCAGTGGCCCCCTATGGAGGCCTTGCAGCCCTGCCTCACTCTGCCCCAGAAAAGAGAAGACCTCCAGTCAGCCTAGAGTGGCTGCAGGGTAAGCAGCCAATCAGAGGGGCTGCTGGAGCACGCAATCAGGGATCAGGAGGGCCATATAAAAGCAAGCAGCAAGGACAAAGCAGTCAGTTGCTGCTTGGAGCCAAAAGGGGGGATGCTGGATTCCTGACTGGCTGCAAAAGCAGCAGGATCATGGACAGCTCAGTGCAGGTCAGACTGAGCCCTGTGAGGGCTATTGAAGACCAGAGGAGTGAAGAAGGAGCTGGTGACTGAAGGGACCAAGCAAGGCCTGAGCCCTGAAGCTAGCCAGGGCAGGTGAGGGTACCGTGATGGGCTGCTTAAAAGGACACACCAACTGGGGGTAATGGATGGGCTCCTGTTGGACTGTTATGGGAGGGCAGTGTCTCCAGGGAGGAAACCTTGGTGGAAAGATAAAGACTTTATACCCTGAAAGGGGGTTGTTTTTTCCACCTACAGACAGTGTGATTCAGCCAGAGGGATGAATCACTGAAGATCTGCTGAAGAAACCTTTTGCCAGGGGAAGGCACTTGTGAGAGGGGGCTGCCACCCCATTTCAACCAAGAACTAAGAAACAGCAGGCTCACACATGACCAGAAGGGGTACCTGAGAGAGGTGGGTGCTGCTCCATCCCATAATGAGAGATTAAAGACATGGAATCAGCCAAAGGGGGTGCTCACAAGAGGCAGGTGCTGACCCCATTACACTTACAGATGCTTCCAGAATGTGGATAGAGGAAAAAGGAAAATGTCATTCTTTTCACAGCAGCATCACACTTTTGACTTATATTTACTCTGTCATCCACTATAACGCCAGGTGGTACGAATAAGGATTTCCCAATGATTATCACAGAAATTAGAGAAGGAATATTTGACTAAGATTTCCCCCTACTAGTCCAGGATTTTGGTGACTCAGAATGAAAATGTTCCATCACTCACCTAGGGAGAGATAGGATTATGGAACTAAGCTTCACTTCAAAATGCTTCCCTCATATCTATCCTACACTCAGTTTCATCCCATTATTTATAGTTCTATCCACAATTAACTACCTAAACAAATTTGCTCACTCCTTAGGCTGTGTGGTTGTCTGCAAGCAACTATTACAATCATTGAAAAGATCTAGGTTATACTGAGTAAATCTGTCTCAATATATTCCTCCGTCAACCTGACGGCTGCCTCAATGGTGACAGGCTGGTGACGCCTCACCCAGACGCGTATGTTCTTGGAGAGGACTGTTTTTCTCAATTTACATTTGTATTAAAAATCAAGCATATCAAATATCAATGGAAGACTTTGGGAGGCCTGGACATAATCCAATAATTCCTTTACACAACACTCATACAAACCACAGGGAAGTAATAAGGAGTGGATGAAACACAGGGAATCAGACCTGTACAAATATGTTACATAAGGCAGAGGATTGCGGAAGGAAAAACCTTCTGGGAAAGGAGGAGGATAGGTGCCCTTTGCCTACCAGGCAGGGGACAAGAGACCTTTTTCCAAGTAGTCAGAAGGAGAAATGGTAAAACCACCTTCTAAGCAATCATCTAAGAGGCAGGGTAGGGGAATCCCTTTCCAAAAGCCAGGAAGAGATGGAGGGCAGAAACCCCGTCTCAGCAAGGGAGATTAATTAGACCTTTGAAGCTAAAAGGAGGGAAAGTAGTTGTGTAGATGGTGCAGCTCAGGCTCTGAAGCCTACGGAGGGGTGTGGGTTTCAAAGCCCATGTTCTAGCCTGAGATGCAACACCAAAGTGCTGTCTGCACAATAGCATGAGGCCTGTGTTCCTGAGTCTGTCAACCTGAGCTGGGAGGCTCACTGCCACAGGCAGTGTAGACTTGCCCATAATAACTATCATTGTATAAATATCTAGTTAGTTGAATTACAGTAGTACCAAGAGGCTTTAAGCCTGGGGCCTATTGTGAAAGTCACTGTAAGAGACAGTCCCTATCTTATGGAGTGGACAATCTCATTCATAGACAAAACTAGCAAAGGATGGCAGGGGAAACTGAACTATGTCACACAGAAAGTCAGTTGCAGAGGTAGGAATGAGGCTGGTTAGTGTCATATCCCCCAGACCACACTGTCTAGCAAGATAGATGGAGTGAGCACTATATAGTTGAAGTGTCTTTAACAATGAACTACTCCACTGTGATTGGGGGGCAATAGGGGAAATTACTATATGTCTCAATCTTACCTGTGCTCCAAAGGATCATTCTGAAAATAATATTGAATTTCATAAGATTAATATGAGGAATAGAAATCGGGAGACCCATCAGTACATACAAAATTCTAAGAAGGCCATTCATTTAAAGTATATTAATGTTACCCCACAAACTGAAGGTTAACAGACTCCATCTCTCCAAATCAATAGCCAGTTGGGCAATAATTGGTTCTATATTTATCTTTGGGATGCCCTAAGTATTTCTGGGAATTGCTATTCCTAAATATTTCATATACAATTGCCATTGACAGTCCCAATTTAAGAAAAGGTCTTTGTGGATATATTTAACACCGAAGACTTTTGATTTACCCCCAATTAATTTTATATCTCAAGTCCAAATATATTAATAATTATTAGAAGGTAGAAAAGGTAACCTGGGGCTTAGATATGCTCTATGAAGATGATGCTTTTATTCATAATTGGGGGGGGGGGGTTGGTCCACCCTAATACCATGAATATGTTGATCTGCTTGGATGGCAATGGTTAAAGATTCCATAGATAAAATCAAACAGAAATGCCTCATATCTCTCTATGAAAATGGGGAATAAATAATACCATTGGTAATTACTGTATCCTGGAAGTCAGGTTAGCATACAAAAGTGTAATCCAAGCAATAAATTGGAAGCAAAATTTAGATTTGATAAACACATGAAAGAGAGAGTTCTTTGTTATGCCAAAGAAATGATAGTCAAGGGTTCTTTAGAAACTCTCAAAGAGGCAATAATATCAATTAATTGGTGCAAAATAGCTGAGTGACATCTATTATGAAGGAAGCCTACCTGACTTGTACCTGATGTGTGAGAGAACTTTGTCCAATCACATAGCAGGGGTTCTTGCTAAAATCGTATCACCTTTGATTAAAGAAATTGTCCTCTAATTACTACATAGTCCAAGATCTTTCTGGGGTTTAGGAAAAACTGAGGTTACAGCATCTCAGAGTAGGTGGGAGGGTTTGCTTATTCTTGGCCTCATTGAACATGTTCAATAATCTAGGTGTTAAAGTTTCAGAGAACATTTTGTAAAATTCAGCTGGGAATCTGACTGTGCCAGGAATCTTTCCAATCTTCATTTCTTTAATAGCTTGAGTCAGTTCTGTTATTTGTAAAGGGGCATCTACGAGTTCCTTCGGAGAGTCAGATCTGTGGCAGAGAACCCACTAAATATTTTATCTAGGGCCTCTGGAATGATTCCCTCTTCAGCTAAATATAATTTTGAATAAAACGGTTGAAATCGTTGTATATAATACTGATATTTGCAATATCAGCAATCTTATTTGTTCACCTTTTGCTTAAATCTATATGCCAACAGCTTGCCTGCTCTCTTGCCAGATTCCTACTAGTTTTGCTTCAAAACAGAAGAAAGCCAACTCAGCCTTTCAAGACAGAAGTTTGTTGATTTCATATCTTACATGGATGTGGACTGTGAGATTAATTGGAGAGGGGGCTGACACAATGGGCATCAATAGCTTTGCAAGGGAATCAATTCTATGTTCTCTCTCCATTCCTTTTTGAAGGAGGCATAGAATCATAGGACCAGAATGGATCTTGAGTAGTCATCTAGTCCAGTCCCTGGCACTCATGGCAGGACTATATATTATCTAGACCATCTCTGACAGGTGTTTGTCTAACCAGCTCTTAAAAATCTGCAATGATGGAGATTCCACACATCCCTAGGCAATTTGTTCTGGTCCTTAACCACCCTAACAGTTTTTCCCTAATGTCCAACCTAAAATTTCTCTTGCTGCAATTAAGCCCATTGCTTCTCCCTCCTCTTTCTAACTGTTTTCAAGTACAGAAAAGGTTGCTATGTCCCTTCTTAGTAGCTTTTTCCAGAATAAGCAAACCTATTTTTTCAATCTTACCTCATAGGTCATGTTTTCTGGATTTTAATTTTTTTGTTTTTCTCTAGACATTCTCCAATTTGTTCACATCTTCCCTGATATGTGGTACCCAGAACTGCACAGAATACTCCAGTTGGGGCCTACTCAGCAGAGTAGAGCAGAAGAATTACTTCTCATGTCTTGCTTACAACACTCCTACTAATGCTCACTTTTTTTCTTTTTGGCAATAGTGTTCCACTGACTCATATTTAGCTTGTGGTCCACTATGACCCCAGATACTTTTCCTCAGTATTCCCTCCTAGGCAGTAATTTCCCATTTTCTGTGTGTGCATATTCCTTCCTGAGTGGAGTAGTTTGCATTTGTTCTTATTGAATTTCATCCTATTTACTTCAGACCAGTTCTACAGTTTGTCCAGATAACTTTGGATTTTAATCCTATTCTCCAAAACACTTGCAATACTTCCCATCTTGGTATCGTCCACAAACTTTATAAGTACTTTTTATGCCATTATATAAATCATTGATGAAGATATTGAACAGATCCAGACCTGATCCGTGTGGGACCCCACTTATTATGCCCTTCCAGCGTGACTGCGAACCACAGATAACTACTCCCTGGGAACGGTTTTCCAACCAGTTATGCACCCACCTTGTAGTAACTCCATCTAGTTAGTTAGTTTGATAAGGTCATGTGAAATAGTATCAAAAGCTTTACTAAAATCAAGATATACCATGTCTACCAGTTCTCCCTAGCCACAAGGCTTGTTAGCTTTCTTTGACAGGGTATCAGATTAGTTTGACACAATTTGTTTTTGATAAATCTATGCTGACGGTTACTTGTCACCTTATCTTCTCAGTGTTTAAAAATTGATTGCTTAATTCTTTGCTCCATTATCTTTCTGGGTACTAAAGCTAAGATGACTGGTCTGTAATTCTCCAGGTTTTCCCTTTCCCCCCTTTTTATAGATGGACATTATATTTCCCCTTTTCCAATCTTCTGGAATTAGTAAATCTGCCCTCAGTGTCAGGCATGGTTCAACTTTTTATGTATTAGTATATGCTTTCCCTCGCTTTAGAATTAAAGCATCTAGAAACTGGGAGACCCGCCCTCTCTCTTTTCAATTGACAAGCTTCAAGTTCTGTCATGTGTGTCTCCTGGGACATGGCAATGTCAACATTCTTTTTTAAGCTACGAGTCTATTTCTTTTAATAGGCTTATTAAAACCCTTTATATTCCAAGAGATGCAATTAATTTTCAGAGCCTTCATTGTTAAAATATACTAGATAAAATATAAAGTCACTTTCTGAATAAATGAGAAATTTTCCTGAGCAGCATATGTGAGCAGTATATTATATTCTTTCATATCTAAACAAAAGCTATACAATCCAAGGTCAGGGTGTCACTTCAAAGAACATATTCTAGAGGAGTATGAAGGAAATTGGCAGCAACAGGAGGGGGACAGAAGGAGGAATAAAATAACATTTGGGGGGGGGGGAGAATCAAAGCAGAAAAGATAGTGGAGAAAGAAATACACATTAGTATCATACAATCAAAAAGAAGAATCTGTTTAAACAGTCCAAAAACAAAACTCAAACAAACTCCCCACCCTTGCCCGGCAGATGCGGGGGGTGGGGCGTGAGGGGGTAGGTAGGTGAAGGCAGCCAGATCAGGTGAAACTTGGAGATTCTAACAGCCTGTGGGGCCCCAATCATCACAGTTATAGTAATCTTAGAACCTTGATACACTAGTCCACAAGGAAGCACCATCTAACAAAACAGTGCTAAATATACATAATTGCTAATCAAATGTTAGAGTTTTAGATGTTCCTTTTCTATGAGATACGGCAATACAAAGTAATTTGATAACCCAATGTGAGAGAAAAAAGTATCTAACATATCAATATCACCTAGCACCCATCAACTTTCTTAAATTATATCAGACCACAGAGAGCAATACATAAGTTCTATACAGTCAGATCATTCCATAGATGAATCCTAGTGAGGGAGGAAGTTGCACATTTTTAGGCATTTTCTGCCTCCTGAGCGGAACTGAATGCTACTATCATCTCGCTGTTCTTAATATGGAGCAGTCCAGATATTTAATAAAATACTTCCTGTCCATCTTCCTGGCCATGTGGTTAAAAGCTGCATTCATTGGAGCCACATCACAGGTATAATCTTGAAAGAACAGTATTTTAATTGTTGGTTCTTCCCATAGCAGCTCCTTTTGTCCCCTCTGGAGTTCTGCAGCATAAGCTGCTTAGTGGTAAAGTTCAAGAATTTCACAGTGCTCTAAGCCACCTTCCTGGAGTGGGCTTGGGGCAAGAGTCCAGTGTGCCCATTCTATATAAAAGCAATCTACCTAAAGATCTGACTTAGGGCAGGTCTGCACTAGAAGCACTACACTGGCGCTGCTTCACCAGTGCTGCTGTAGCACATCTAGTGAAGATGCAGTATGCGGAGAGGCAGAAGCTGTATCTTTCCCACCAAATAGCACAGGTGTGGACCACACTTAGGTCACTAACATGTGTTGCTCAGGAAGGGGTTTTCTTCACACCCCTAATAGGCCTAAATTAGACTGACTTAAGTAGTAGTGTAGATCTTCCCTTAGTTAGAAGCTTAGGGACAAATTCAGGGTGTTTACCTCTATTCCCTCAGGGACATCTACAATCCTGGTGTTGCATCATCTTGACTGGCTTTCTAGAACATTTAGCTTGGTCTTCAGTCTTGATATCATTACAGTTCTTCATAACCTGTAATTTGTTCTCTTTGAAATCTTCCACTTCAGAAAGTGTCTCTTCTGCTTCACCCATTCATCTAGATAGAAGTTATAGTTTGCTCTGAACCTAAGGTGACCAAATGTCCCAGTTTTATAGGGACAGTCCTGATGTTTGGGTCTTTTTCTAATATAAGCTCTTATTACTCCTCACCCCCTGTCCCGATTTTTCACACTTGCTGTCTGGTCACCCTATCTGAATCTCAGTCATGGTCTATAGGATCGAAATTGTATATTTACTTTCAACAGTATCTGCAGCAAACTACAGTGGTTTAGCCATCATCTGGTTTCCATGGGGCTCGGGCACCATTTTGTTTGAGGAGTGGGCATGCATGTGGCAGATATTCTGTTTCCTCGGTATTTTCAGATTCAGAAGGGAAGATGCAAAGCTAGAGGGCATCTTGGAGGTTTCAGCAGTTGGGTGCAATATTTCTTGGGGTTGGATGTGGGTTTTAGGCCACTATGTTCAGGGGTTCCCAGTGGCCCATTTCAGAGCTCAAGCAACCTACATCCATCTTAGTTACAGCAGCCTCTGATATCCCAGAACCATAATTTTCTTTACAGTTCTGAAGTGACATTACTGCTTCAGAAATGCCCTGGACTGGCTACAGTAGCTCACTGTTAACACTCAGAACAGGTATTGAATAGCAGGAAGGGAGAGGGAACTGTTGCTCAATGTGCTTCAACCCCAAGCTGAATGCAGCACCTCTTTGTGAGAGACAATAGATTGTTCTCTGTGCCTATTCAGTCCATGTCCTCTACATTGGAAGCCTTCAGTTAGTGCCAGTTGTGTTGTAAACACTTGTCTACTAGGCAATAGACTTCGTCCACCATCTCATTCCAAATGGGCCATAGAAAAGTCATCAAATGGCAATGACTATTGGTCACCACTTTATAAAGTATTATAGCCAACTGTACCAGGGTGATCACCCCACTCCGGCCCCTAACGGGTTAAATGCAGCCCAGCAGTTGAGTGCATAGCAGCCACAGCTGTGGCCGTGTCAATTAGGGCCCAGCTGGCCTTATAAAAGGCTGTGAGCCAGGCGCTCAGGCAGTCTCTCTCCAGGCTGGGAGGGAGCAGGGCCTGGCTGGCTGCAGGAAAGGCACCTGAGATGGGGCAGTGCTCTGGGAATATGCAAGGGAGTTGGGGAGCTCCAGCCTTGCAACTCTCCAGGCTGCAGGCCTGATAGGAAGGCCTGAAAAGATACTGGGCTGCAGGGAAAGGCAGTAAGACCAAATGGTCCTTGCCTATGACGACTGGCTCTTACACAGCAGTCTGCCCCAGGAGGGGGGCTTGATGATGACTGGCAGTAGCCCTAGACTGAGGCAAGGTGGGGATTAGAGGGTTGGGGGTTCCCCAGGGAGGGGAGACCAGAGGCAGAGTGTGGGGTATTGCCAGGGGGCAGCACCCCAGGAAGAAGGGCACCGGGGTCTGGGATGGACACGGGAGGGACACGGGAGCAGTGGACAGCGAGACCTGCAGAGGGCACTCCAGCTGGAAAAAGAACTAATTCCCAGACGGCCAGCAGGAGGCACCGCAGGAGTGAGTTGTCATGCCACCAGACCAACTATAACACCTACTGAATCTTTATAACCATCTATTTATTTCTCTAAAATTCCCATAACAGAATGATTATCCCCTTATAAATCATTTACACATCAAACCTTAATATCAAATGTGAATGACTTTTGTTCATTGCAGACCTACTCTGGATCTGACTTACTGAAGGTAATTAGCATTAGAGGCTGTGCCTCTAAGAATGGAGTTATGCTCAGCCATCTGGAACCATAAACAGAATAAAGCAAAGCCCTTGTAAGCACCTTGAGCACCGAGTCATCACTGAGCATCACCGAGGCTATGTATCAATTTCCTGACCCCTAAGCCATCCAAATCCCTTATCAGGTTTGGCCTGCTCTATAATTATTGTATGCATCACTTTGAGAGTCACTCATTTTGAAATGAATGGGTATTTGCTGCTTTGATTTTCAGACCTGTGGTCCTGTATTTGAATTTCTCATGAAGCCTCCGTTAGTTACAAAAAGAGGGAAATTTCAAGTAGTTACAAAGTGAAAAAAGTACATTTCTAGCTAGTTACTGCTGAGATTTTTTCATTTGTTTAGGCTTTAGGATAGATTTACAATAAAAGCAGTTTAAATGCATTATAACAGTAATTTTGAATGTATGACAATATATTTTTATTATTTATTAGCAGGTGACAATATTCTTGGATCTATATTGTAACACAAAATGACAGCCACTGCCATGAAGAGTTTGGAATCTAAGTGATGCTCACAAAGATAACCAGATGCATTTGGAAACAGTTCTAAAATATTTAAGATGGTTTGGACTTTAAGTCTTTGTCATGCCACTATTCAAAGGTCAGATGTTGATCTTTCAGTTTAAGGCTCATGAAATGTTTTGGTTCTCAACTTAGAATATTCCTTCCAAGTGAGTCCACAGTTCATTCTTGATTCTAAATTAAGAGTTAAAACATTCCTTGACCCC
The DNA here is from genome assembly GCA_032164245.1 of Sternotherus odoratus. Lineage (NCBI taxonomy): Eukaryota > Metazoa > Chordata > Testudines > Kinosternidae > Sternotherus > Sternotherus odoratus. The sequence continues at coordinate 257,511,202 of JAVMKO010000001.1, read as the reverse complement.
TTACCCTATAAACTGAAACATCAACATCTGCTCTATAGCAAAAACTACAGAACGACGACTTGCAGTACAAAACGTAATAAATATTTTAAAATAAAGTTTAGAAAGTGCAAACCTCAGGAGATGACAGCATTTGCAGCCTTTGATTTTTAAGACAATATCTTCATATGAATTGCAGGGATCAGCAACCTTGGCACACTGCCTCCCAGGGTAAGCACCCTTGGCAGGCTGGCGCCGCGTCCGCAGGTTCGGCCAATCATGGCTCCCACTGGCCACGATTCGCCACTCTGGTCCAATAGGAGTTGCGGGAAGTGGTGGCCAGCGCGCCACTTCCCGGAGCCCCCATTGGACCGGAGCAGCGAACTGAGGCCAGTGGGAGCCGTGATCGGCCAAACTTGAGGACACGGCAGGTAAACAAACTGGTCAGGCCCACCAAGGGTGCTTATCCTGAGGGGGTGGGGGGCCTGCCAAGATTGCCAATCCGTTACTAGTGGCAGAATCCCTGACAAATTTCTGCTATAATGCAGTATACACTGGTGTTTGTATAACAATGTAGCCCAGTAGACAGAAACCTTAATTTCATATCTTCAATTACACACCTTTTGTAGAGGTACTTCAGGCCCCTTATTTTTCTCAGGACAGACGAAATAATAGAATGTTATGGGTGATGAGTGCTTTGGTAACATTTCTACTACATTTGCTATTTCCAGTACAGGCAGTCACTGGTGGGCTTTGTCCTTCAGATGGATGCTTATAGTGAAGTACAGTAGACTCTCGATTATCCAGGATGATAGGGAAAAAATAATTCTGGTTAATAAAATCCTGGATCATCACCATCCATAGGAAATATGGGGAGAGGGGGTTGGTTCACCAGCCACCCTGCGCCGGGGGAAGGGGGTGTTGGTTCATTGGCTGCCGTGTGCCCTGGTGGGGTTTTTTGTGTGTGTGTTTGGGGTGGCAGCAAAGCCAGAGCCAGCCCTACGAGTTGCACATATTTTTTTTTGACATCCTGGTTAATCCACATTCTGGTTAATCCAATCCTGGATAATCGAGAGTCTACCGTATTTCTATTTCTGCACATTCTCCTCCAGCACCAAATACTCCCATTCCCACACAATAGCCTGAAGGACACACAAAAGAGCAGCCGAGGAAACACGGAAGACTATGACAAATTCTATTTAGAAACAATTCTACCTACATGTCATGTACACAAGTATAAGTATCCTATGGTAAATGTAGAGAGCTTAACTAGGGCATCTCTAATAGGAGATCAGATCTATATCCATTATGGTCCCATGACAAATTTACTCGAACACATAACCCCCAACTCCCAAACTGAATTTACTGTCATTTGTAGGCGTTGAAGATATTTTTGTGAGAACAGTCTCATTGCTCTGAAGAGTTCATCTGTTTCTGCTGTTCATTGCTTTCCTGCATCCTCCAGGTCAGTGGTGAGACGGTTGTTTTTTCCCCTCCTTTAGGACAGGCTTTTAGGTTAAATAGGGCCAAGAGGTTCTTTACAAATATCTTAAGAGCCCTGAAGCCAACCTAAACAGACTATCCAGGCATAAAATTTTATGGATGGGGAACTGAGGCACAGAAATGAAGTAACTTGCCCAAAGTTGGACAGGAAGTCTGTGGAGCAGATGAGAATCTTAACCTAGGAGATCTGGCTTAATCTTTCCTCTCTCCTCATTTGAATACACCTTGAAACGCAGAACTACTCATCTATGTGATTAGATAAAAATCTTAAAACGGTTAGGAAATTATACAATAGTCTTTTTTTTTTAAGCTGCTCAATGAGAATTTGTCCTTAGGGTGGAATAAGCTAAGTCTCATCTACAAATGAATGTTAATTAATAATATAAACTGAAAACAGGGACTCATGATGCAAGTGCTGGATGACAGCTGTTGACACCACCTTAATTACAGAACAGAAAAGGGAACAAGATGCTGCAGTAGAACTACCTAAGTATCATGCTTCTTCTCAAATGAAGCAGTGGAATAGATTTGCACAGGTAAGACTATATATAATTAAAAAATACTACTGTGAGTTTAAGACGACTCATTGTGTTGCTCCCTATCCCATATTACAAGCTGTGCAAGGTGAAATGACAAAACTTTGCCCCAAATTGGTGAGAGTAAAATGATGCATCTCAATAGCTCTGGGGACTCAATGGGTCTTATTGAGAATACATTTTTAATGAATTTTGGGTGGCACTGAGTCAGGAACAATCGGACGGGGGAAGTGTTCAGTCTGGATATGTAATGGGTTTTTTTTTTCTTGTTCCCTTGCTCCACCCCACCTCACCCTGCATGAATTGAGAACTCATCATAGACATGATAAAGCAAAGTAATCTTTTCATTCATTTTTAAAAATGGATTGATCAGAGATCTGAAGAACTCAATTACAGACCATCTTTTACAGTACTCCTCCCTCAGGAAAGGCTCCACTTAGCATTCTGAGTTTGATTTTATTATGTGATTGAGGCTGTTAGCAAAACTAAATTTAGTTTTGCTACTAGAAAATTATCCATACCTCATTAGAGAATTGCAGCCTAACCTGCTGGACCTAATCCATTTTGGGGGCTTGATCAAACTCTCATTGACATCAATGAGATTAACTGGTATCCGCTTGGAACACTCTGCTGATTTCAAGGCATATTCAACCAGTATTTGGCTAATTTGAAGCAACTTGTTATGAGGAAGTTTGCTCTGCCTTACATATATTTGGATTTAACATACTGCATGCCAACATGTACTATATATTCTAAGGTTAAAAAAGAAACTTTGTGAAAACAAAGTTAAGATTATAGGCCAGTCTCTACTATTTAAAAATAAAGATAGAATACTAGTAATTAAAACAACACAAATATTTTAAAGTAAGAAAATGAAAAGGTCATATCAGTTCTTGGGGGAAAAAAACCACTGAAGGTCAAAGTTTGGAAATACTTGATTAAGGACATAATGGTTAAAATGCCATTGGTTAATCTGAACTAGCTTTCTCTGTGATAGTGGTGACAAAGAAATGTTAAGGAAAATAAATGTAGTGGGCCCACCATGTTCTGCCTTTCTTCCTCATTCTCTTTAAGAAACCCTTCAGTTCAAAACCACACAGCCCTCAGTAGTACATGGGCTAATTTAGATAGCCCTAAGCATTGACTCCCCTTATCAGAGACCATGGGTCTTTGACACTGGTCCTCTGGGCTCTTAGGAGCTAGTGAGTTCCAGCTTGCCACCAAATGACCAACTAGCAATTGTCAGAATAGAAGCTGAACCCTGACAGGACTCCAGTCCTGAACTCTGATTGGCAGAATGCTGGGTGCCCTCATTGGTTCACAGCTTCTATGTAAACCAGGCGTGAAAGTAATTTAACTTTCTTACCGGTATGGGGGCTTGGCTGGGGCCAGCTCTGACCCCCAGGAGGGGTGTGGCCTCAGGTGGAAGGGGCAGGGCCAGAGGGGTCAGAGCCAGCCCCAGCTCAGCCCCCGTACCAGTAAGGGGCCTCCTCTCTTCTCTCCCTCCTCCCCCGCCTCCAGGGGCCATTTAAAGGGCCTGGGGTGGTAGTGGGCTCTTTAAATAGCTTTCTGAGCCCAGCCGCCGCTTCCTTAAGGTTCCACTGCCAGAGCCCTGGGGAGGTTGTGCGCGGCTCCGAGAGCTATTTAAAGAGCCCGGTGCGCCGCTACAGCCCCGGGCCCTTTACACTGCTTCCGGAGTCATGCCGCAGCCTCCCCTGGGTTCCCGCAGCAGTTTAAAGTGCCAGGGCAGTAGCGGCTCCCACTCTGGCAGCAATTTAAAGGGCCTGGGGCTCCAGCCACTGCTAGGAGCCCCAGACCCTTTAAATTGTGCCTGGGGAAGCTGATCCGCCCCGGAACAGCACATCGGCTCTTGCTGGTACACCATACCGGGGCGTACCAGCTTACTTTCACCTCTGATGAAAACCCAGCACAGAAACAGGAAGTTGTCCAAGTAATTAGGATCTCCCTGATTTGGGCTGCTTCTCCTGCAATACCTACTTCTGCTGTCCTGGTAACCTGATCCTACCCGCCTCCTGACACGAAATTCCTAACTAGGCCTCTGGCTTGTCTTTGACTCTAACCTCCTGGTATCGGACATGGCTTTATTCTCCACTCCTGCTCTGAACACTAGGTCAGACTGCTCAATCATAGAATATTAGGGTTGGAAGGGACCTCAGGAGGTCATCTAGTCCAACCCCCTGCTCAAAGCAGGACCAGTCACCAACTAAATCATCCCAGCCAGGGCTTTGTCAAAACCTCTAAAGAAGGTGATTGTACCACCTCCCTAGGTAACTCATTCCAAAAGTTTTTCCTAATATCCAATCTAAACCTCCCCCACTGCAACTTGAGACCATTACTCCTTGTTCTGTCATCTGCTACCACTGAGAACAGTCTAGATCCATCCTCTTTAGAATCCCCTTTCAGGTAGTTGAAAGCAGCTATCAAATCTCCCCTCAGTCTTCTCTTCTGTAGACTAAACAATCCCAGTTCTCTCAGCCTCTCCTCATAAGTCATGCGCTCCAGGCCCCTAATCATTTTTGTTGCCCTTCTCTGGACTCTTTCCAATTTTTCCACATCCTTTTTGTAGTATGGGCCCCAAAACTGGACACAGTACTCCAGATGAGGCCTCACCAATGTCGAATAGAGGGGAACAATCACGTCCCTCGATCTGCTGGCAATGCCCCAACTTATACAACCCAAAATGCCATTAGCCTTCTTGGAAACAAGGGCAAACTGTTGACTCATATCCAGCTTCTAATCCACAGTAACCCCTAGGTCCTTTTTCTGCAGAACTGCTGCCTAGCCATTCGGTCCCTAGCCTGTAGCAGTGAATGGGATTCTTCTGTCCTAAATGCAGGACTCTGCAGTTTTCCTTTTTGAACTTCATCAAATTTCTTTTGGCCCAGTCCTCTAATTTGTCGAGGTCCCTCTGTATCCTATCCCTATCCTCCGGTGTATCTACCACTCCTCCTAGTTTAGTGTCATCGGCAAACTTGCTGAGGGTGCAGTCCACACCATCCTCCTAATCATTGATAAAGATATTGAATAAAACTGGCCCCAGGACTGACCCTTGGGGCACTCTGCTTGATACCAGCTGCCAACTGGACATGGAGCCATTGATCACTACCCATTGAGCCCGATGATCTAGCCAGCTTTCTATCCACCTTATGGTCCATTCATCCAGCCCAAACTTCTTTAACTTGCTGTCAGGAATATTGTGGGAGACCGTAGCAAAAGCTTTGCTAAAGTTAAGGAATAGCACATCCACTGCTTTCCCCTCATCCACAGAGCCAGTTATCTCATCGTAAAAGGCAATTAGGTTAGTCAGGCATGATTTGCCCTTGGTGAATCCATGCTGACTGTTCCTGATCACTTTCCTCTCCTCTAAGTGCTTCAGGATTGATTCCTTGAGGACCCACTCCATGATTTTTCCAAGCCTCAGTCATGATACCCCTGTCTTCTCTTCAGTGTTTTGCAGGTGCTCTGCATCTCAGAAGTTCTCTGCATACAGGTTCAATTACAACCAATTCAAACTGAAGCCATCTTCTCTCCTCACATATAGATTGCACTAGAAACACAAGTCTCTTAATGACTGGCTGGATATGGTCGTGATCATTTGAGCATAAGTCTCTCCACTTAACCTTCCCTATGGAGAACTTCATACTGAGTGTCTCTCTGTCAAATATAAAAATTCTTAATATGCATTTAATTAAACCTCTGCCATAACAATATAAAGATTCCAGCCACTAACAAATTCACTAATCAGCTCACTTCTGGAATTTATGGACTCTCTTCTGTAATCTGCTGCCAAGTAGCTAAATGAAAAATTGAAGGTTTATAATTCTTACAAGGTCTTTCAAGTTAGGTCATTCCTTAACTAGTGGAGTGAAAAGGCAAATGAATGCTGGTGTCAATTTGGAAATCAGTGGGGTCAGAGGATTACAAAACCAAGCAACAGGCTACATAGAACAGGCCAGATTCTCCTACCAATATTGGGCATGATTCTCCTCTCCCCTCTCAGGATGTGCTTTCTCTAAAGCAGCACAGCTGTGGCATTGCACCTGTGCCACTGTAGTGCCATAGCTTAGAGGCAGCCTACATCAACACAGGGAGTTTTTTTTCTCACAATGTAGTTAATCTACCTCTCCAGGAGGCAGCAGCTAGGTTGGCAGAAGAATTCTTCCATTGACCTAGCTGTATGTATAGTGTGGGTTAGGTTGACCATCTGCAGTGCTCAGGGCACAAAATTTTGCACTGCTCTGAGTGAGGTAGGTAGATCAATCTACATTTTTAAATGTAGACCCAATCTCAGTCTTACCCTAGCATAATATCATTGACTGAATTATACTGAATAACATTACTCCTTATTCTGACTAGTAGGTGTGATTCATTTCACAGACATTAACTGTTGCCTCACAGTACACTCCAGATGCAGTGATATGTATTTCTGCACTTTCAGTTTGTAAAAGTGCATATTGCCAAAGTGTATGGACAGACTCAGCACCAGTGCGGGAGGTGAGACTCCTAATAGGTCAATATACTCCTCCACTCCCAACTGATTAAAAACAACAACAACAGCAAAGGGCACTATACCATTGTTATATCTTGTGGCTTTAACAGACTGAATCTATTATAATTACATTGAGAAAATCATAAAAACTCCAGTTCTCTGTGATGTGATGATAGGAAGATTTTGGGTCAAAAGGTAGGCCAATAGCACTTACCATTTTTTTTATGAATTCCTATTAACATTACTATAACTTGGGTATCTAACTATGGACCCATCCTACTACAAATGACACTCTAATAAGAGATGAATAAAACCCTCGTCCTTTTGTCTTAAAATCTGACCTCTCTCTCCCACTCTCTTCATACTAATTGAATCAACAAAGCTAGTTTAACTTTATACTGAGATTCCATGCTAATTCACAAATTATGCAGATTAAAAGTTTCAAAGCATTCAGGTGTTCTCCATAAAGCATCGAGTACCCTTAGGAAATGTTTGTTACACCTTCAGAGAACCAGAATTTATTAGAAATGCAAGTATCTGAACTTAAATGCATGGAATGTACAATGATTCAAATATTGCCATACTTATTCACTTCTTCAATGGCTGTTTTGCTGAAATAAGGAGTATAGGCTTTGGCCCACCAGAATTACTAGAGACAGGTACATGCAGCAAAACATTCCCATGTGTTATTCACTAAGTTTTTAACTGTAAGTCCTCATTCAACAGCTAGAATGGGGAGAAAGGTACCTCTAGGCTTTTGGGAGGAAGGGATGCCCCTCTACTCCTCCCCAGTCCTCTCCTTGGGGCTTTGTGCAGTGGCAGAGTTTGAGGATCTTCAGTCCCTACTCCCGGATTGACTCCTCATGGGGATGCCTTCCCAATAGCTTTTCCCATTCCCCTGCAAATACATGCTAAAACCTACAGCTAACTGTACGGGTCTTTCACATTCTGCAGCACAGGAGGTTTGGCTGGGGTGGGGTTTGTACTGTTGGTGTCATAACCGTGGAACCGGTTGCTAATCAATTAATCTGCATTGTCAAGGGGGCCAGAGTTGCTGCTGCAGTCTCAGCCACTGGCTGGGTGGCACCTAGCTGGATCCTTACTGCATACTGCAAATTGAGGGACAGGCTTTGCTATCTGAGGCACACCTTGTCTAAGCCTTCGTGCCTTATATATGGGATGGGAGCCTAGGGACTTTGCTGTCCTGAACAGTGGGGTAGCCTTCTGTTGAGAATCACACAGCTTTTTTGGATTTTTTAGTTAGAGAACTGCATGGGATTGATCCTGCTGGGCAGGGGCTGTCTGGCTCCTCCCCCAGTTAATAAAAGCTGTGGCCTTTGTTCTTGCCACTTCTGTTTGTCGAGTCTTCATGTTCATTGCAGTGGCTGAGCCACGTTCAGGCCCCTGTCGAAGTAACAAAAACTCACAGTACATAGTTTTTAAAAAGCAATCATGCTGTTCTTCTCCAGGGGGAGAGGAACAGAGACAAAAATCACACAAGCCAGAGCCTAGTCATACTGCACTATTCAACTTTGTAAGGTTCTCCACTATCCCAGCGGCAGGTACCATAAACGAACCTTAGAAGAACCAAACAGAACTTAGATTCTACTGATTCAAATTAAAGACATCTAGCGCTTGAGCTAATGAAGAATGTTCATCGGGTCTCAGCACAGCTGAGTAATTCCAGTTACAGACCACACGGGGCAGTTGTACACACAAGGTATGTCTACACAGCAATTAAAAACTTGCAGCTGGCCAGTGCCAGCTGACTTGGGCTCATATTGCTTAGGGGTTGTTTAACTGCAGTATAAATGTTTGGGCCCAGGTTGGAACCTGGGCTCAAGGGCCCTTCAAATATCCAATTAAAGAGTCCTGCAGCCTGAGCCAGCTGGCATGGGCCAGCTGTGGGTGTCTGATGGCAGTGTAGACATATCCATACACCCTAACCTGCCCCTTACAGAACCCATGCTTCACTGAGGTAATCGGTGCTTTTCTGATCTGCAGGAGAGCTTCTTCGTTATACTAAGGAATGCTCAGGTATTGCACAGTGGAAATTAATTTATAAGTGAGTTCTGCCTTTTACAAAGCACCAAACAGTTGGAGCTGAGGATAGTGACTAACACTTCATGCTGTGTGAAATGAAAGTCTTGTTGTAAAGATTACTTCTGTACATTGATAGGGGGTTTTCTTGGGTGTACTCTGCTTGGTTAAAATGTACCTCTGTTACGCATCAGTTTCTGCTGCCTCCAGGATACAAAGCTGTGTGCATATATGAATCTATATATATAAAAGTCAAGTGGTGTATGTATGTATGTGTGTATGTATGTATGTATGTACGTATGACTGTGAACTCCTCCCGCACCGTTTGAGCCAGAGACTTGAAATTTGGTACAGTGAGGGGTCTTGGGGTCTAGATGCTGGTAAGGGTCGAAAAATTTTCGGATCTCACCTCTGACGCCCCCCAGGGGTGAAAGTCTTTCAGGGCCAATCACATCGGCTGGGCGGTTGGTTTGGTGATGATGTCATAATACCCCCCTCCAACAGACACCTCACTCGCTCAGCTCACCCCTCCCTCCTCCAACGGAACCCCGGAGATCCCTCAGTTCTCTGCCCCTCCCCCCTCCCAACGGAACCCCGGAGATCCCTCCATTCTCTGCCCCTCCCCCCTCCCAACGGAACCCCGGAGATTCCTCAGTTCTCTGCCCCTCCCCCCTCCCAACGGAACCCCGGAGATCCCTCCGTTCTCTGCCCCTCCCCCCTCCCAACGGAACCCCGGAGAGCCCTCAGTTCTCTGCCCCTCCCACCTCAACCCCGGACTCCATCAGCTCTGTGCCCCCCCCCCACCTGCGAAGGTCCCCGGAATCCCTCGGCTCTGGGCCCCCTCCCCCCCTGCGACGGATCTGAGTTGGGTTTGGTGGGACGGTAAGTGAGGTGGGGGTGTCGGGTTCGGTCGGGGGGTGAGGTGGGGGTGTTGGGGTTGGTCAGGGGGTCTTGCGGTTGGTGGGGGGGTGAGGTGGGGGTGTTGGGTTTGCTTGGGGGGGTGAGGTGGGGGTGTCGGGTTTGGTCGGGGGGTAAGTGAGCCGGGGGGGTGTCGGGGTTGGTCTGGGGGGGTGGGAAGGTATCGGGGGGGGTGAGGGGTGTGGTGTGGGTGTTGGGTTTGGTCTGGGGGGGGGAAGGTGTTGGGGTGGGTGCCCAGACCAAAACCGACACCCCCCCCCGGCTCACTTACCCCCCGACCAAACCCGCCACCGCCACCTCACCCCCCCACCAACCGCAACACCCCCTGACCAACCCCAACACCCACCCCTCACCCCCCCCAACACCTTCCCACCCCCCCAGACCAAACCCGACACCCCCTGGCTCACTTACCCCCTGACCGAACCTGACACCCCCACCTCACCCCCCCACACACCAATCGCAACACCCCCAGACCAAACCTGACACCCCCCGGCTCACTTACCCCCCGACCGAACCCGACACTCCCACCTCACCCCCCCAAGCAAACCCGACACCCCCACCTCACCCCCCCACCAACCGCAACACCCCCTGACCAACCCCAACACCCACACCTCACCCCTCACCCACCACGACACCTTCCCACTCCCCCAGACCAAACCCGACACCCCCCCGGCTCACTTACCCCCCGACCAAACCCGACAACCCCACCTGACCCCCCCAAGCAAACCCAACACCACCCCCCCCCCCGGCTCACGGTGCACTGTGTAGCACACAGATTATTAAATACACTGTTCGGTCGGGGGGTGAGGTGGGGGTGTCGGGTTTGCTCAGGGGGTGAGGTGGGGGTGTCGGGTTTGTTTTGGGGGGTCAGGTGGGGTTGTCGGGTTTGGTCGGGGGGTAAGTGAGCCGGGGGGTCTTGGGGTTGGTCGGGGGGGTGGGAAGGTGTCAGGGTGGGTGAAGGGTGGGTGTTGGGGTTGGTCAGGGGGTGTCAACTGTCTGCCCCCTCCCCACCTCCGACTGACCCGAGCAACGCCGGGCACTTATGCTAGTCATAAATAAAATGAATATAAGTAACAATAAGAACTATACTTGGTCGAGTCAAAAATCTTTTGGGAAAAAAGTCAGCTAATGGCAGAAGTTTGCTCCCTAAATTATTGCAAATCTATATATATAAAAGTCAAGTGGTGTATGTATGTATGTATGTATGTATGTACGTATGACTGCGAAGTCCTCCCGCACCGTTTGAGCCAGAGACTTGAATTTTGGTACAGTGAGGGGTCTTGGGGTCTAGATGCTGGTAAGGGTCAAAAAAATTTCGGATCTCACCTCTGACGCCCCCCAGGGGTGAAAGTCTTTCAGGGCCAATCACATCAGCTGGGCAGTTAGGTGGTGATGATGTCATAATACCCCCCTCCAACAGACACCTCACTTGCTCAGCTCACCCCTCCCTCCTCCAACGGAACCCCGGAGATCCCTCAGTTCTCTGCCCCTCCCCCCTCCCAACGGAACCCTGGAGATCCCTCAGTTCTCTGCCCCTCCCCCCTCCCCAACGGAACCCCGGAGATCCCTCAGTTCTCTGCCCCTCCCCCCTCCCAACGGAACCCCGGAGATCACTCAGCTCACTGCCCCTCCCTCCTCCAACGGAACCCCGGAGATCACTCAGCTCACTGCCCCTCCCTCCTCCAACGGAACCCCGGAGATCACTCAGCTCACTGCCCCTCCCTCCTCCAACGGAACCCCGGAGATCACTCAGCTCACTGCCCCTCCCTCCTCCAACGGAACCCCGGAGATCACTCACCTCACTGCCCCTCCCCCCTCCCAACGGAACCCCGGAGATCACTCAGCTCACTGCCCCTCCCTCCTCCAACGGAACCCCGGAGATCACTCAGCTCACTGCCCCTCCCCCCTCCCAACGGAACCCCAGAGATCACTCAGCTCACTGCCCCTCCCTCCTCCCAACGGAACCCCGGAGATCACTCAGCTCACTGCCCCTCCCAACGGAACCCCGGAGATCACTCAGCTCACTGCCCCTCCCCCCTCCCAACGGAACCCCGGAGATCACTCAGCTCACTGCCCCTCCCCCCTCCCAACGGAACCCCGGAGATCACTAAGCTCACTGCCCCTCCCTCCTCCAACGGAACCCCGGAGATCACTCAGCTCACTGCCCCTCCCTCCTCCAACGGAACCCCGGAGATCACTCAGCTCACTGCCCCTCCCCCCTCCCAACGGAACCCCCGAGATCCCTCAGTTCTCTGCCCCTCCCGCCTCCAAACGGAACCCCAGAATCCATCAGCTCTGTGCCGCCCCCCACCTGCGAAGGTCCCCGGAATCCCTCGGCTCTGGGCCCCCTCCCCACCTGCGACGGATCTGAGTTGGGTTTGGTGGGACGGTAAGTGAGGTGGGGGTGTCGGGTTTGGTCGGGGGGTGAGGTGGGGGTGTTGGGTTTGCTTGGGGGGGTGGGAAGGTGTCGGGGTGGCTGAGGGGTGAGGGGTGGGTGTTGGGTTTGGTCAGGGGGTGGCAGCTGTCTGCCACCTCCGACTGACCCGAGCAGCGCCGGGCACTTATGCTAGTAGTAAATAAAAACCTTTAAAAACACATTACTTACAACTGGAAAACAATTAAGAAACAGCAATAACATTGCTTTAAAGTTGCATTAAATTAGAGAGAGAGTGCTAATGAAAACAAAGATGTTAAATAAATGCTGCCAGTTTCCTTAATGTATCCCAACATGGGGCAATATAAGACTTCATGTTATTCTGAATATCTTAGTATAGGATAATGAAACACAGTACTAATTAACAATACCACCACAGGCACTACTAAGATTCTTGAGAGATTTGCACTATAGCTTTCATTAATTTCCTTTTTATTCTTTTGTTGTTTTTCTATGGACACTAACTTCCTTTCAAATCAATTGGGTACTCAATCCACATCTATTTGCCCATACAATAGATGGAGGGAACACCCCTGCAACGTCTACGATGTAAAGTCTGTACAGGCATAAGACGCCACTCTTTGGGGGAGAGATTCCCTTTCCCACACTTACTTTTCAGTCACCAAAAAGTAAACAGGTATTTTTTATTTATTTTCTTGTCAAACTCAGAAGCATGACTCTGGGCTGCACCCAGTCCCCATCAGAAGTTTTACTTGAAGAGCAGTTGGAAATGATCTAATTCTGCGTCCAGTTTTAAGATGCTGGCTGACAACTTGAACTACAGAGATAGTCCCTCACAGCAGTATTATTTTGACACACTTATTCTTGGCTACCTGCTATATTGTACTTTGGTGTTCCTCAAATAACTGTGTTTCTATCTTTTTTAATTATTAGTTTGCTTGTCTTACAGTCTGCCTACAGCTCCCAGCTGAGACAAGGCCCCATCGTGTTAGGCACTGTACATACACAAAATAAGAAATAATCCATACCCTGAAACTCTTAGTCAAAACAGACACAGAATTAGAAGAAAGGAAATATCATTATCCATTATTTTGGATCCATTATCCAGATGGAGATCTGAGGCAGAGAGAGAGATTGTCCTGCCTTGCTCAGTGTCACTAAAGAAATCTGTGGCAGCACTGGGAGTTCAAGCCAGATCTCTTAAGTTCTTGTCCAACACCTTAAAACACAAGAGCAGCCTTCCAGCCATGTCTTTACTGTTATTTAGAGGAAGGGGTTTTGTATTCTTTTAATCTCATCTCATACTCAAAGGGTTATCAGATATTTACAAGGGCATGTTGCTATATTGGGTTGAATTTGTTAACATGCCCAAGGACGTTCTGAGCATGCAGTGCTGAAGAATACAAAATAGTAGTAGTAATAGTAAAGGGAAACAACAATTACCTGTTGAACCTGACTATTTCTCTTTCTGCTCTTTACAGCTTATCACAACACTGGACCTGCCTCACTTGCTGTAGATTTCCTAGCCACATCATCCTACAGAAGCAAACAACTCAATCGCTATCACTAAGGGAAAGCAGTTCAGTCTAAATAAAGCAAATGTAGCTTCAGAAAGAAGTGGGAGTGAGGATCATGCCTGGAATGCTAATTTTATAGGCTCACGGGAAGATTCTGAAGCTGCATAATTATTGTCTCTGCATGAAAAAAAAAACCTCTCATTTTACACACAATATGATTTTAACAATCAGGACCCTCTTTTAATGGCAGTTCAAGAATACCAATAGGGATGAGTTTATAGTGAAATATTTGAGCTGCCCCTTTTCCCTAGGGAAATGCTCAGTTCCCAGTTAAGAATACCGGTCAGTCACTTAGAAAACGTGAGATACCATGTTTGATTCAAAGGTTGATCTCACAGTAGAGACTGATGTTTAATGGACAGTTCTGGGAAATGTCCTGGCAGTTCTGTATTTGAAGCAGTATTTGCAAGGATGACAAATGTAAATGATAGCAGCTACTGATTCAGAGATAGATCACAATGTATCAGAGAGAGATCGGGAAAGCTGTCCATGACTGAGCAACACACTTTAACATGTCCTTAACTTCCAGTGACTTAAATGGTACTTAAGCATCAGAGAGGTAGCCGTGTTAGTCTGGAATTGCAGACGTGAAAAAAAGTCTTGTGGCACCTTAAAGTATTGAAGCATAAGGTTTCGTAGGCTAATACCCACTTCGTCGGATACTTAAGCATGTGATTTGAATTGGTTGTCATGCTTAAGTGCTTTGCTCCTTCAGGGCCATTGTAAGAGGGGGTACCCCCAGCCTCTATGCTCCTGAGTACAAAGGCTGGGCCTCTTATATGCCAAACCAAAAGTCCTTCTTCCTCCACACCCCCACTTTGCCAGTTGGGGGTTTTGGGGTTACCAATCGCTGCCACCAATCGAGTATACTTCCAAAACCTTGGAGGGGCCCCCGATCTTCCCCACCCCAACTTTGTCCCCCTTCCTGGGTTTTAAAGTCAGATACCTGAAGGCTGCTTTCCTTCACCCTCTGTCTCTCTGTACCTGAGAGCCAGACACCTGGAGACTGCTTCCCTTCACCCTCCCCAGCTGAAGGCAGACTTTCCCCACCCCTGTCTCTCTGCACCTGAGAGGCAGACACCTGGAGACTGCTTCCTCCCTTAACCCTGTCTCTCTGTACCTGAGAGACAGACACCTGGAGACTGCTTCCCTTCACCTTCCCCGGCTGAAGGCAGACTTCCCTGAACCCTAACTCGGTCTTCCTCCCTGGATGCTAAAGTTAGATACCTGGGGGCTATACACCTCCCCCTACCTCTTCTCTTCTCAGTGAAGAGAGAAAAACCTTAAGGAAAATAAACCAGATGGTTTTATAACTAGAAAATTTAATAAAGAAAAAGGTTAAAGCAGACATACAAACACTTTACATTTGGGGTTTCCCACTTTCTTCTGAAAAGGAAAGAACACTCCAAAAGGCATGGCTTAATAGAATCAAAATCACTTACATCAGCTAAGTAGAAGTATCAGAAAAAGGTAGAGCCATCTTTATAGCCAAAGATGGTCTAGAACCCTTGCCAGCTACCTTGGCAAGCTTCCTGCCTCATGTGCAGCCAAGATGGAACT
Organism: Sternotherus odoratus; assembly: GCA_032164245.1. Lineage (NCBI taxonomy): Eukaryota > Metazoa > Chordata > Testudines > Kinosternidae > Sternotherus > Sternotherus odoratus. The sequence goes on along the minus strand of JAVMKO010000001.1, from coordinate 257,496,187 downwards.
TTCCTGGCCCTTGCCTCCTCCCTGGAGACCAGCCAAGATGGAACTCCCTGGCCCTAGCCTCCTCCCTGGAGACCAGCCAAGATGGAACTGACTGTTTTGCTCCTCCCTTCTTCATGGGCTCGAGGCTCCTCCCTTCCTCATGGCAGAGAAACTCCCACGTCACCTGTCTCAGACCACATAGCCCCCACCCAGGCAAGGCACCCTCCATACTTATGACAGCCATTATGAAGGACATTGTGACAGGCTGTTCCAAAGGCACCTCGTGAAAAAAAATGGATGTAAGGATGCTTTCTTGACTTGCTGGAGCTTCGTTGGCAGAGAGTTACAACACATTTACACCAGCTGAGGATCTAACTAATATTTTAAGGAAGCTGTCGATCCAGTTCATTTCCCCACGTACAGCCCTGTGCATCTCTGTTTTAGATTCATACCAGTCTTGTCAGTATGACTAATGCATGCCAGAATTTGCCCAGAAAAATATTTAATGGATGTCAAAAAAGGTCACAAGTCTTTTCAGCCTCTTAAATGCCTAGTGAGATGCTTGAAATGTAAAATATTTACAGAAGAATTGACTATAGCATGGTCTGAGGCTTCTTCCATCTCTGAATTGCAGGCGTAACAGTGCAATTTAAAATAAAATGAAGGCATGTGACATTTAAGATTCAAACAAGATAGTGTAGTAAATCTATCATTTCATCTGCCTGATAACCACATCAATTACATATCAAGCCATTTTTCTTTTATTCGTTGTGGCATCTGGATCAAGCCATTGGTCCAATCTGCATCCTAAGCAGAAAAGCAGAAAAATGAGGTTGCTGTGCTAATTGAAGATCGCTAGCATGCCCTCAAGTAGCCAAAAAATCCCGTGGAGGTGGGGGCAAAAGACCAGCAGAGTTATGCTTGTGCTCTGCAGCTGGCAGGCTTTTGAAAGAAGTTGGGTGTTTTAGGACTTGATCTAAGGCCTACTGAAGTCAATGGAACAGCTGGCACTGGGTTAATTGGACTTTGGATCAGTCCTTGATCCTGTGTGCACATACACACTCTCCCCACACTCAGTCCATTGTTCTACTCAACCAAATTTTTTAAGGATCTTCAAAAATAAACACTACTAAAAATGAAGATTTTCTTTACACTCCTCTGCCCCCAGTTGTACAATCAGATGTACAATATCTCCACTACAATACATTCTTGCTCATCATTAGAGCTGAGAGAAAGCTTAACAGTTTCCTTGATGAAAATTTGAAGAATGCCCATGAGCAGGATAGTAATTAGCTCTAATTTCCTGGTTATTTAACAACATTTTCATGTATTTTGTTTATTTACTGGATTGCTATTTGAATCTCAATAGCTGAATTCAAGTAGTACTGCTCAGTTATGATTTGTTGCATGGCATTCTTCCTGTTCCCTGATTAGGTGAAGGCCAACACTAACGGTTAAAAAAAAAAAAAGAACTAGATAAGTTCATGAAGGGTAGGTCTATCAATGGCCATTGGCCAGGATGGGCAGGAGTGTTGTCCCTTGCCTCTGTTTGACAGAAGCTGGGAATTGGAGACGGGGGATGGATCACTTGATGATTACATGTTCTGTTCATTCCCTCTAAGGCAGAGGGCCAATCCACAACATTTTGGCACCTGGAGCTCAAATAACATCCCTATGCCCCCTCACTTGGGCCAAAACTTTGAAAGATCTCAAATCTGCCTTCTTCCTGTCCCGCTTCTCTCATGGCATTGCTCTGCTACCTACCCCAATAAAGGAGAATTAACAACTTAAAATGCCTTGTTCAAAAATCTTAAGTAACATTTAACTTTCAAATGCCTGAACAGCAAATATAACTTTTCTTGTCTGCAGAGTAAACACTGGCATTTTTATCTGTTTGATTATTCAAAGTGTTGCTTTCCGTGCCACTTGGTTGCAAAGATTTGAACTGCTTCCTGAAGGTCCACAGTCTGGCCCAGCTCGTGCTCTATTGAGATGGTTGCAAAGCCGACCAGCCTCTCCTGTTTCATTGTGGAGTGTAGATGTGTTTTTAATCAACTTCAGCTTGGAGACGCTGCGTTCTCCACTGGCAACTGTTACAGGAAGAGTTAGAAGTATGCGCAGAGCAACAAAAGTATTTGGAAAGAGGGTGCACATATACTTGTGCACATATATTCCAGAACAGCCTTTGGAGTTGATCCTGGTGAAATACATCTTGAAAGGGTTTTCAATTCACTGGTGTAAGACTTTTTCAGGTATAGTGAGGAGTTTTGGAATATCATAGAACATCCCAAATATACTGTGTTCCTTGAGTTGCATGAAACATTCTTCAACTGACTGTTTTGCATAATCTAGCACCTGGTTAAAGAATTCAACTTTGAATTCGTAATCAAAATGTCATCTTCTTCGGTGACTCTTGTATTCTTGAATGGGTGGGAAAATAGCTTCAGTGTGAACTTCCTCTGCCAACTTCTGTGCACTCTTCAGAACATTTTGAAATCCCTCATCTGACCGGTAAGATTGCAGGTATGGCTTTGCTTTGTCCAGTTATTCCATTGCTCCAGATATCTCATGGTCAACACCTTGGAGTCTCTTGCTTACAACATTTATTCCACACAGTATGTCACACCACAACACTAAGCCACAGAGAAATTTGAAGTTATGTATGTTTCCAACTTTTCTATTTCCCACTGCTACTGTTCTCCCACTAACAGTTCCTGTCATAGCAATATCCTCCATAATGTAAACTATGGCATCATCTATCTTCCCAATTTGGTGTTTGATAGACTTTATCACCTTCTCTCAACTTTCCCATCATGTGGCACTCAGTAGTTTCAGTGTCAGAGAGGATGTTCCCAGATGTTGCTTCAAAATTTGCCATTGATGAGTCGCTGCAGAGAAAAATACATAGATGCTTTGAATTACATTAAAAAAGTCAGCAGCCTCACTAGGAGCTGATGCTGCATTACTGACCTCCAAGTTCAATGAATGAGAACTGCCTGGGACAAGAAAAGCTTGAGGGTTTAACTCTCTGATCCGTGTCTGCACTCCTCTCTTCTTTCCTCTCATGTTGGCACCATTATCGTAGCCCTGACCTCTCATGCCAGCTATCACAATTGCCACATCTTCCAGCTTTTTAAGAAGCACATTTGTCATACCATTTCCTGTAGTATCATCAATGTCAATAAATTCTAGAAAATGCTCATCATTGCAGGGACATTTTCACTAGTTCTGTTGTTGTTACAGAATGCACCATTACATTAATTTGTTCTGTATGGCTGATGTCAGGTGTGCAGTCCAGAATAACAGAGTAATATCATGCTGATTTCAGATCTGCCACAATCTTCTGTTTGACTTTTGTTGCCAGTAACTGTATGATCTTATTTTGAATTGTTTTTCCAAGGTGGTGGTGTGTGTACATTTCTTGGGTGGTGATTCTTCTTAGATGCTCCGGGAGTACAGCATCAAACTCAGCCATCAGCTCCACAATTTTAAGGAAGTTTCCATTGTTTGACACATACAGCTGACCTGAAGTGCCACACAGTGCAAGGTTTTGTGCAGCAAGCATTCTCACAATGGCAATGAGCCTTTTCAGAACATGTTGCCAATAAAGAGACTGATACAATCTCCTCTTGATGCTGATCATCTATGGTGGCCTTTAACCTTTGTCTCATCTCAAGCTCTTTCCACCTATGGAATGCTCTCTGGCAATTTTCTGCCTTCTCATGGCATGCCAGATTTCTAGCCAGATTTTTCCAGTCCTTTGTTCCTGTAGAACAGGGGTAGGCAACCTATGGCATGCATGCCAAAGGCGGCATGTGAGCTGATTTTCAGTGGCACTCACACTGCCCTGGCCACTTGTCCGGGGGCTCTGCATTTTAATTTAATTTTAAATGAAGCTTCTTAAACATTTTAAAAAACTTATTTAGTTTACATACAACAATAGTTTAGTTCTATATTATAGACTTATAGAAAGAGCCCTTCTAAAAATGTTAAAATGTATTTCTGGCGCACGAAACCTTAAATTAGAGTGAATAAATGAAGACTTGGCACACCACTGCTGAAAGGTTGCCAACCCCGGCTATAGAACAATGTGGCTGGAACATTAGACTGTAAGAGTTTGCAACAAAAACAGTATTCAGCATTCTGGGTTTTTGAGTACATAAGCCATGGCCGCTCCACTTTGTCACCATTAGGGATTTCACGCCAGTAATGTGTTGGATGGAAACTTCTATTTTCATTGTCTTTGCGGAACATGAAGTTTTCCCCTTGCTGTGGCCCATGCAGTACAGAGAAGTCCCTCAGGGTAATGCTCAAGTGGGTCCACCAGTCCTGGATTATCTAGACTTAAGGAACTAAACTCAGCAGCAGCTGTTTCTTGCACCTCCACCACACTCTTCTCTGATCTACACTTTTCTTCAGGAATGTGAATGGTTACATCCATTTGAGATGGAGATATGGATGCTGCAGTAGCTGCTAGGTCACCTGCACTATGACTGACTGGAAGATCAGGCATCTCCTCACTACTCACATTCTCACTAAGGCCAGAAGGCTCACCATGAACATTTGTGTCTATGTAGCTCAGGAGAGCTCCTTCCTGCTTAGACAGAAAAGCTTCATTTGCTTCCCCCCCCCCCCTGAATGCTGCCCCAAAGGGGAGTTTTCTCCTTTCACTCATGACTGCTGTTCTGTGTCAGCTATACTGTCTCTCAACATTCAGTTGGAGGGGGCAAATAAGCAGGCTACTAGCAGGGCCTGAGTGTGGGAAAATATCAGTGTCAAGGGCCTAACTGACTCCTACTACTTCAGCTGATGGCCTGTTCTCTTCAAGTGGGTTCAGGGAACCAACAGGAAACAGGAAGCTCCCTGAGAAGCTGGTGTTAATCAGTCCAGACTCCTGGGGGTGGTAGAGAGGTACATAGAGGAGGAGGAGCCTCTTCTCTCCCTGCAGCTCCTGCTGCTTTCTGATATTCCCTCTCATCTTTTCTCCTGCCTGCCATCTCTCTTGTGCCCTCCTTCCTCCAGCACAGCACGCCACCATCTGTGTGCATCTAGAGCAGAGAGAATACATATGCTCTAGCAGCAGGTACAATTTTCTACACTCTGGGTCCTAGTGGCACTCCCTTTCTCCCCTCCTCCCCCCCCCAGTCTGGCACCTGAGGCAGCTGCCTCAGTTTACCTCATGGTAACACCAGCCCTGCTAGGGCACCTGGCATTGACCAATGTCAGGAGACAGGCTACTGTGCTAGGTGAACCTTTAGTCTGACCCAGGATGGCCGTTCTTATGTGTCAATGTCTAAGAAATGCCTATGGAAAGCTGTTTTTAAATTTGTTCTCTGATCATTCATGCTAGTAAAATTCAGCCACAAATATGCATGCAAAGAAAGCTCACGTGGATCACACATATGGAAAAAGCTAATTCATACGTAAAATTGAACAAATGTTGCTGGGAAAATGTTTGTATTCTTCACCCAGTTCTACTCATAAATAGAAACGGTCTTCTGAAGCCAGATTAAAATAACTAACTCCTATTATAGGCAATAGAAAGAGCACCATTGATTTCAGTGAGAGTTAGATTGGGCCCTAAATATGTCTCATTTGGCTACATGACAGCTAGGGAAGGGTAAAACTATCTACATATAGCTGAAGAGTTTAGGTATCTAGGATAGGGAAAAAATATGCTGTTCCCAGTGGATATAAAATATAAAAATAAGGATAAACCTGGACAAAAGAAGTTTTAATCTATTAGCTCAAGGGGGAAAAAACCTCTAACAAATGTACTTGACCATGGAACAGTTTCCAGAAGGAAGAGGTGGAATCCCCATCACATTAGTATTAAAACTAGACTGGCCAAAACATTTGCCACATCCTACTCCAGGGAAAACTCCACGTCAGCCAGGGAATGGAGCGGATGATCTAGTAAAAATAAATATTTTCCATCTTTAGCTTCTATGATTATTTTACAACTAAGGACTTGATTTTGCACAAAGGAAATCCCTGGCTAAAATGCTGGCCGTATTGCAGTCAATGGGATTTTGCCATTAACTTCAGTAGAGCTACAATTTCACCTATTGTTCTGTTACTGACTTGAGTAGGAACAGGATCAGTTCCAGGCTAAATAAGGAGAGAAAATGTATTATTTCAACTATGTTTTGCGAATAGAATTTTTACCTTTGATTTTATGCTGTAGCTTCCTCCTCCCAGCCCCGCTATATCCTAGATCACCTACTAGATGCTAACAGTACATACGTACATATCTTTCCACTTGATTATTACAGTAGCAACAATGGACACAGCTTATATCTGAAGCAGAAACTGCTAGTCATGGTATACTGGAGGCCTGTCAGAGAGAGGAAACCAGCAGCAAAATACCCTAGCGTCATTACACACAGAGGAGAATTTCTGGAGAATACCCACTCACCATGGTCTTGTTGCTGTGCCACAATCAGAATATCTAACTAGATAGGGAGATGCCCACGTAATCACATGCGACAGGCCACTCTTGTGTTCCACTTTGTCTACAGATGTAGAGACCTTCATATGATAAACACCCCAGTGCAATTTATTTACATTTGCTCTTCCTACCACCTTGCTGAACCATACACCATATTACCTAGTTTCTCCTCATTTTCTCCAGAAGAGGAGCTCTCTCTACTCTGAGCACGCTTACATACACTTTCTTCCCATGCCTTCTTACCTCCTGTATTAATAGGCCCATTTCAACCCCTTCCCCAAAGTCCCCACCCCAACTCCACCCCCTCCCTGCCCCCATTGGACCCCTTCCCCAAATCCCTGTGTTCCCCTTCTTCCCCCTCCCTCCCAGCCATGCAAAACCGCTGTTTCATGGCACAAGCACTGGGAGCTAGGAGGAAAAAGTGGGCACATAGCGCACTCAGGGGAGGAGGTGGAGCAGAGGTGAGTTGGGCACAGGCAGGAGGTAGAGAGATTCCAGCGAGTGCAGAGCACTCACCAATTTTTTCCCAGAGCACCCACGAGGTCGGCACCTATGACTCCAGATCCTGTTTGTCATTAATTGCCCCTCAAATTTGCTTGGGCCCTGGGTTCAGTAGCTCCTCCCTTTAGACTTCAGCTGTAGGAGGGTTTGCTCCGCTCACCCCCAGAACTCAATCGATGTTGGTTCCCAGGACTCTGTCATAACATGTATTTAATGATTAAATATTCCATTGTTTATGAGAGTGGAGACCTGATTTCCCCCTTATCTTTAATTGGGAAGGGCTTGGGGGGCAATATATTTCTAAATGTGGTAGTACACAGAATCTGACATTTTCCACTGCTTGCCCATCAAAGGCCGGTGCTAATTAAAGTGCTAAAGATTTAAAACATCCATTCACAGTTGTATTTGAATACTAATATATACGGGAAGGCCCCCCCCCCACTGTACTTAAGGAAGAATAGGACGGGTGTCTCATTCTACAAGACAATAATGCATTCCTGAGGGAATAAATTCACAAGCTAATGTAGCATATTGCATTGTAATTGCACATACTGCAGGACTTCAAGATCAATACACAAAATAGGTTTCTGAAAATTAATATGGTGACTTGTCTCTCTCCTTCCCCATGTCCACAGCATTTCATGATTACAGTCCAAGTGAAAGAGTTGCACAAAGTATTTGTAGCAACTTCTAAAGGTTACTTTAAATTAAAATGTCCAGGGAGAGTTATGTTTTGCAGAGTTGTTGGAGGCTGCAGTACCTGTTGATGTAAGAAAGAATGCTTTGTGTTTTATATAACAACTCTTGTTAAAAGACAGCTCTTCACAAAACATTCCTACTCCCTGTAACTAACCAAGTGCTCTCAAATGCAGAGCCAATCACTTTTTTTCCTAACCAAATATTTTTCTTTGTAAATGTTTTAGCCTGTACTAGTAAAAAAGCAATTCTGTAGACTCACTATGCTAACAATAAATTGCATGAGCACATTGTGGTGGGATTGCATTTAAATAAATGTTTATGTATCTTTGTTTTCAATTATTAACATTATTTTCTATTCTTCCAAGTATTCCAATGCATGTTAGACTGAGGAACTTGGAACATTTTCATTTTAAAGGTAATCTCCTTAATATTAGTCATTCACAAGATGACAAATGACATGCAGTATAGTACCATTTCTAAAAACTAAAGTGGTAGGTAGGGGTGTGACATTTATTTTACCATTTCAGGTACTCCTTTACATTGAAACAAAGTTGAAATACTATTTATTCTACCTAAACTGATAGAAAACGGTAACATCTACAGCCAACATTTCTTATTGCATAGTTTGCTGATAGGAGTTTATATGCAGACTCTGATTTGGAAGCAAGCTTCAGTAACACTCTTGATGTATAGTGTCCCCTAATATCTCTCTTTTCCTACTGTACAGAACAGCATGATAAAAGCGCATCACAATCATTCTTTTAAGTATTCATTTTTTTTAATATTCATGTGAGTGAAATGTACAGTTCCCCTGAACTCAATTGCAATTCATGCTGTATGTCTGTTTACAAATACCTTTGACATTGATGCTATCAGGTACACCTCATAAATGACGGTGAGAACAAAGTGCCACCCTGTCTGCCTTGCCATAAGTACTCCATTACGAGAATTCTGAATTTGAAACACCTTCATTATTGCTGGGGCTCCTGCTGCTTCTTCCTGTCTTCCTCTTTACTCTCGTCTAGCAACAGTTAACATTTATGATGACTATAAACAGACTGCACTTGGCAGCTGCAAGCCCCAGATGCCAAGCTGTGGAATGTATTTTCCAATAGCAGTGTCTATCTCCGAGGTTTGCTCCTTCATTAGCTATGCTTCTAGCTGCACTGGCAGAGCAGAGAATTGTATCTAGCGCGCAGAACGATAGGGTTCTCTCTTCTTTTGAATGCTATTTTCCTCTGACTCACTCTTGATTCTCAGGGTAATACACAGGTCATAGACGGAATTGTCTGACCTGTAAGCTAACTCTCACATACTGGAGAACAATTTTTCAGTGACAATTCCTTTTCAGGTCTAGCTCTACATCCCTTTTATGAATGTCTGACTTAAAGTGGTACTATGTATTTGTTCTCGAAATTCAATGACTAATTAACACCTTGGCTATCTTCTTGTTACTTATGCATGTAGCACCTCTCACTATGGGGCTCTAATCCTTGATTGGGGTCTCTGAGCACTACTATATTACAAATTATTATTAACAGTCATTATTTAGATACATGCTGCTTGTGTGGTTTGTGAGAGAAATCTTTTTATAATGAAATCAGAAAGGGGTAAAAAAGGCAAATCAGTTAAACAGGAATGAGATCCCTTGCACTGTAAAAGACCTTGTGGAACCACTAATATCTAATGCAAGGAGTAATAGTATTCATGGTCTTACATTGTGAGTTAATTGGGACAGGGACTATTTTGGTGGTGTTTGTTTAGTGCCTCGTAAAGAACAGCCCTCATGGGAGTCTTTGGCTAGTGTCATAATAGACATTACTTCACATGGTGGAACAGTGAAATTCTTCTTTTCAAGCAAATTAATTTTCCCAAAGAGGAAACCCCCCCCCAGTATAAAATCACAGAATAAGCGTTCTATGGTGGGCAGATAGGTCAAGATTTTTTAAAACAACTAGTAATACTGGATAGCTCCGTTTTTGATTGGCCAAACTGAGCCATCTTAAAGAGGCCTGATTTGGAGAGGACTAGCCCAGTACTTAATGAAGATCAGGATCTTTAAAAGTGTTTGAGGATGAGCATCTAAAAACTGAGGCACTCAAAATCACTTTTGAAAATCTTGGCTGTAGTGTTGTTCTTCACAGACAGACTCCCTGCAGTATGTATTATGAAGAAAAGCCATGGCAGCAAGGTCCTTCTACACTGATCCTAAAATCATGCCATACAAGGACTGTGCACCACTGATCATCCAGGACAGAGGTCTGAAGGACCTCATAGGTCCTCTATGCCAGTGTGTTCTGCCATTTCACTTTGACTTTCACCAACATTCTATAGAACTAGAACTATTTCTAAAGAATATTCACATCAAATTATCTCTGTCAAGATTTTCAGCTAAAATAAGATTCCCCTGTAGATGCATGAATTTGTTTTCGGAAGAGTTATGCATGATTTCTAAATGTGTCACTTCCCCTGGTCTCTGTTGTAAAAGAGATATCAAATAGTCTGATACATGTCAGTAACAACAGTACATCAGGCATTCATGTAGTCAGGTGCAAGTTTGATCACCACTGTCCAAAACACATTTTATCGAGGACAAGCTTTGCATTAGGAGGGGTTCTCAAACAGTGAGTCGGAACCCCCAAGTAGGTTGCATCCCCATTTTAATGGGGTCACCAAGGTTGGTGTTGGCCCTGGACCCCAGCAAGTCTGAACCCCAAACCCCATTGCCTATGGCTGAAGCCCAAACTCAAGCCACACTGACTAAGGCTAAGGTTACATGCCTCCCGCCCAGGGCAGAAGACCTCAGGAAGGTGGAGCTTGGGCAGGCTCAATTTTTGGTCCCCTCTCCTGAGGTCGTGTAGTAAGTTTTGTCGGAAGAGAGTCATGGTACAATGACATTTGAGAACTGCTACATTAGAGCAGTGGTCTTCAAAGTGGAGTGTGCGCACCCCCAGGGGTGCGAGAGACCGACCCTGGGGGTGCATGAGACCCCAGCGCCACCGCCAATGCTGCCTGGGAGACCACCAAACTCTCCAGCAGTATATTTTTGTCCCAGAAAGCAGGTGGTTTCTATTCGGTGGCATTTTGGCGGACATACCCCCGGGGGCCGCAAGTGGAAGCGGGACAGCACAAAGGGACCACTGAAGAAAAACTTTGAAGAATGCTGCATTAGAGGATCTGAGAAAAGGACACTGCAATACTCCATACAATGTAAACTACAGAGACAATTCAAGTGTCTCATGCCCATGTCACCTATATTACTTTCAAATCACATAACAGTACTAGAATATAGCATACTTTACACAAGTGGGTTTACTAGAGATTTAGCTGCCCATGAAACCTGCGAATGTGGCTTCGCAGTTCTGGATAGCCTGTTAATTTATAGACTAATTGTTTTTAAGTAAATTTCCAGCCCTTTTCATTACAAAAGATAAACCTTCAAGGTGAAGGTGATTGTTAGGATGGAAAGAGCATCATTGTTATTTTTCCTAAAAATCACTATTTATTCATAGTTTCCCTTGTACCCACTCAAAGTTGATCTTAGGAGCTACAAAATGGAGCTGCCTGGGAATTTTCTAACAAGTATTTTGTTGGAAAATTCCAATTAAATGAAATCAAACTTTCAAGAGGGAATTGCTTGTGAAAACCAGTGAGAGAGAGAGCCTCTTCCATATAAACAATAGTTTAGTGCTTAGAGCACCCACAAGGCATCTGGGACATGCAGGTTCAAGCTACTAGCTACACTGGGTGTGTGGGGGGTGGGTGGAGGTGTTCTAACTTTTTCTCCTATTTTTTTTTCCAACAAATTTTTTTCAAAATGTCTAGTTCACTCATGAAAAGTGTCAACATTTTTCATGAGTGGAGTTCTTGTTTTCCAGCCAACCCTACCCCCAAAGCCTGTGACCACAGATTTTCTGAACTTTTGGGAGCACCCTGATCAACTTATGGCCATTGGATGCTGCCTAAGCTTTCCCTGATTTTCCTATGGATATTGCAGGCTCCCTCCCAGATATCAGCTGTTTGCCCCCAACTGAATTAGCTCCTTCATTTCATCCACAAGTTAGACCTTTGGCAATATGTGAGGGGAAGAAGGGGCAATGGGATAGCTTGCTTTGCTGTTAGTTGCTAGAATATTGTGGACGAGGTGGGGACGAAGAGAAAATAGGGAAGTTTCCCTATGAGATAGAGGAATAGAAGAAGCATTCCCAGAATGAAAGGGGAAGATGACAAAAAGCAACCAGCAGGTGGGAGGGATCATGATGGTTGAACGAAGAACAAGAGGTTGGACCTAAGAGGTAGAAAGGATGACATGGTGGCTAGGGCACTGAACTGGGATTCAGGAGGCCTGAATTCAATTTCTGCCTCCACCAAAGGTTTTCTATACAGCCTTAGCCAAGTCATAGGTCCATATTTGAAGGATATTGAGGAGTTGCAACACCTAACTGATTTAGTAACCAAAGTCCCATTGTCAAAAGTGATTTAGGGAATATGGAATATAAGGGTATGTCGGCGGGTAGCCAGCGATCTTCTGGCGATCGATTTCTCGCATCTTATGAAGACGCAAGAAATTGATCGCTCGCGGCGCCCCCGTCGACTCCGGAACTCCAGCTTGCCGGGAGGCACAAGCTGGAGTCGACGGGGGAGCACGTCGCCGACTGCCGCCGCCATGAGGACGGACGGTAAGTCGGCTGCAGATACGCAAACTTCAGCTACGTGATTCACATAGCTGAAGTTGCATATCTGCAGTCGATTCCCTCCCCCCCCCCCCCCCCCCCGTAGTGGAGACCAGCCCTAAGTCCCATTGACTTTCAATACTTTGGCTCCTAGATCAGTTAGGCATTGCAGTGCTGTGAAGAGCTAAGCCTTAATGCCTTTAAAAATATGGGCCACTGTGCCTCAACTGCACATCTGTAACACTGGGGCTAAAACCTTCCAGGTTATTGCACTGATAAAAATCCAGTAATGGCTTTCAGTGCTCAGACACTACAGTGCGGTCACATCCTTTTTAACGGAGAGACCGTCTGTATGTCCTGCATTTGTACAGCACCTAGCATAACGGGTTCCGTGTCCATGACTGGGACTCCTGGACACTATCTCAATACTAACAATAACACTGTACGCATTTCTAGAGAGACAAATGGGGAGGGAAAGAGATGAAGCAATGGCTCACCTTACTGGCCTACTCATAAAGCCTGAGACTAGGTCTGGGTTTACTCTCCTTTGATTTCCTGAAGAGAAGCACAAGCACTGAACTAATGGTTTAAGGATGGAGAAAGAGAGGAGGATGGACAGGGACAGAGCAATGTTAAAATTGTGACCTCTTTAAACACACTTTAAAGAATGGGAAACAATCCTGCATTCTGAACAGGTCAATGTCCAGTCTAACTCCGCCCATCCTCACATGGGCAAATGGCTCAGTGGATTCCTACTAGATTAATTCTCTCATACAGTCAGTAGGACTGATGGAGACATCTCTTCACCAATCTCAGCACCACAAGCTCAGGTGCATGGAGAGTTGGCATAACCTTAATGAAATACTGAAGCCTCAAGTGAATAGCAAAACTCCTTTTTAAAATTAACATGTTGGATCTGTTGTTCTAACACCAGATTGTCATGGAATGTAGCAAGCAGAACTTTAATGCATTTCTCGAATGAAAACAATTGATTACTAGTATTAACAAGCATTTCCAGAACACAATGATTCCGGGAGTTTCAGGCTGAGGAACAGAACTGTTTGATCTACATTTGAAATGGAAGAACGGGAGTTATGCTCCCAGCATTCAAATAGGCTCCCATAAACAAAATAGCAGAGATCTGACAAATCTTCCTTTCTTGTCTAAGCTTGAATGAGTCATGACCAATTACATTCCTGTTCGTGTTAACTTTCTCTCAGGAACAATTCCCAAGTTGGTTCAAGGAGAAAGGGAATCCAACTCCGAATTATTAAACAGAGAGCATGACAATTAATTCTGATTCAACATTTCCAGGATCCAAACCTTTACTTTTCTAAAATGAATGTATTCATCTGCAGTCAAATGAGTAATGTCTTTCCCCGATCGATCAAAAATAGCAGGCCTTTCTTGAGAAGCAGTGTGGCCTACAGGACTGAACCACAGGGCTGAACTTGTGACCCTCATAAATTCAATGGCAAAAATCCCATTGACTTCAGTGAGGTGAAAATTTCACCTTAGAATACTAGTGGTCATCTTTTAAATTCTAATCCCAGCTCTCCCACTGGTCACTCAGGGTATGTCTACACTTCAAGAAAACCCCTCAGCAGTGAGTTTCAGAGCCCAGGTCAAGTGACTGGGGCTTGTGCTACAGAGCTATAAATAGAAGTGTAGCTCTTCCCCCTTGGGCTTCGGCCCAGACTCTGAGACCCAGCAAGCTGGGAGGGTATTGGAGCCCAGCCTCTGGCCCCAGCAGGAATGTCTGTGCTGCTATTTTTAGCTCCATAACGCCAGCTCTAGTCAGTTAACCCAGGCTCTGAGGCGCTACAGGGTTTTGTTGTTGTGTAGACATAACCTGTGTGGAACAATTTGTTTAAGCTACCAAATTCCCAAACTGTAAATTGGAAGAGCAATGCTTACCTCATGTAGTAAATAACAATTATGAAGCACTTTAAAATACATAATGGTAAGAATTATTACTCCTAGCCTGAACCTGAAGTATCTTTTTAAAATTTATTTGGAAAAAAAAATGTTCTCTTTTGCATGACTGCATTCGTTTGTTGAAAGTAACTCATCAGTGATTCCTATTTGAAGCCTTTCTATCTTGTTCCTAGTTGTCCTTACCCAGCTTCCATGACTCATAGCAGATCATTCTGCTTTGCTTTTGTCTTCTCCTTCCAAAGGATATTTTGTGCAATATAGACAAAGGATCATTAACATACTGATATCCCCCAATGGCAAAAAATCCCATTGACTGCAAGATATTGGCTAAGATACCACACACAGTGACTGATGTTATAAGTACATGCATAAATCTTTGCAGCATTGGATTGCAAAAAGGTATATACTTGTTCATGCATCTAGAATCACCATTTGATTGGCATAGAGTTGACCCACTATGAAAATATCTAAATTAATTAAAAATACCAGTTTCCTTGGAAAGGTAGTTCAGAAGCTCAAGTTCTTGTCTACCCTAAAAATCAAATGTTCCTCATATGTGCTATTCACTCCACTGCCTTCTACCCAAATGCAAGATTGAGTTCAAGTTTCTCTTAACATTTAAACTCCCCATGATCTATCTCCATTGTACTAGTTCATCTTTTTATCTGCTATACTTCAAACCATGCTCTTCACTCTTAAACAGCATGCTGCCTGTATGCTCACTGAAATCTCAAGGCATTGTCTAGTCCCTGTTGTGCTTCATTCTATGTGATGTGTTTTATTTAAATACTTTCCTAATCTTTCTCAACTCTACAGCTGTTAAACCTCCTTTTAAATTGCGCTTAATTACTATTGCTTTTAGCTTTCTTCTCTAATCAACTTTTATACTCAAATGAAATTTGATCTATGAACTGATTAACTTGTTTATTTTAAAAAGTAAGTATTTTAAATATATGAAAAGTTTTGGAAAATAATATTCACAAGGTAAAACATAAAATATGAGTATGTTAACTTAAAATATACTCCTCCTGCTCCCTGGATTTAGGGTAACTAATTCACCACAGGAAGGGTCTTTTTTGCCATTGAATCAAAGGGTATTTCTGACAAAAATTGAAACTAAGAAAGTCTAAGAAAACTAATGGGAGAAATGGGAGCTGTTCCTGTTATTTTTTCTTCAGATCCAACCTTTTGTCTGGTTACATTTTCTCATTCTGGCAAAATTAGTTTGCAAGCTCTTTGGCACATGGATCATGTAGGTTTTTAATCAGAAAAAATAATAATTATCATGAAAAGCAATAAAAATAAAAAGATTATAAATAATAAGATTAGCTGTCAAACAATAAAGGAGACAACACACTGAGTGAATGTCTGTGAATTCTCCCTATCCAGTGAATGATAATGGAAGAAAATGATTTAGTGTTATGGGAGCTTGTTCAAAAATATGTTTCTATGTTATTGGAAAAAATTGCAGTTGGCTTGACTTGAAGTAACAATTTTATGTTTTGTGTTTATGATCCTTGTTTTCAATCTGCATCCCAAGTTAAATCTTTATAGCTTACTAATCACCTCTTCATCCTCATCACATTCACTTTATCTTTCAGGCACATCAAAAACACTAAAACCTGAAGCAGATTTCTCATGAAAACTCTCAAACCCCATAAGAATATGGTGCCCTGCTTCCTCCAGCAGTTTTATATGATGGAGGCCATGTGCAGTTAATCTAAAGATCAAACACTTTAAGATGTTGTTAGGCTTACATAAATATGATTAGTTGATTGAAGAATTGTTGTACATAAAACCTTGGGGATAGGGAAGCACTTTGTGGATAATAAAGAATGGAATCAAAGATATTAGCTTAATTCTTGAGTCTGGCCAAGCAGCACTTGCCACAGGGTCTGGGGTGAGGGAGGACAAAAGCAGTTTTATACCAGCTTTTTTTGGATCTCAGATTTTGGGGCCAGCCAAGTATAAATTACAGCAGCTTTAGGGTATCTGTAATCTGAACCTCAAGATTCCTTTGAGCCCCAAGAGGTTCATTCCACAGGCTAGAGATCACTGGAGATTTTGCGGGAGTAGAACTATCCCTCTTTCCCTTAGGATTTCCCCTATACTGGCAGGTAGCCATAAAAGATAACTTTATGGCCTTTTGTGTGCTTGAGTGGTGAAAATGGGCAAAACTGGGGTCAAAAAGGAGTCTAAGAAAGCCATTAGAATGTTTATCGTGTGTGTATATACCACAGCTGGGACTCCTTAACTCAATATCTTTCAAATAATAATTCCAATGAACAGTAAAATGCCAAACAAGTCTATGGCCTAGAAAGCCACTACTTCCATTAATGTGTTATAGGGTTCAGAACTCTTGTCATAGAATTCTATGGCATTTTCATAAGGAAATACACAAATTCAAAGGAATTTTTTTAAGACTTGATACTCCTTAATAATGTATGAATTTTAGCTTAATGTTTAAGATAAATTGATAAAACAGAAGCAGTTAGCAGCTTTGAGTCAGAATAGTTATACAGATTTTCTTGGAAATTTGGTTAAGAACAAATACATGTTTAACACTGGACTTTTCCAGTGCTTGATGTTGGATTAGAGCTTTTGGGACTGAACTATTTTGTTGTGACCATCAGCCTAGAACTGGTCTACTCTCTGTTGGCAATGCTATCAAAACTTCTTCAGACTGGTTCCTGAATGTCTTTAAAACACTGTAAACCAGAAGAGGTAACCAAAGATCTGGAATAACAATCAGGGTATTTTAAATCAGCCTTATATCAGTTCTGCCTTTTCAGTTCACAGCAAGAAAAATGCATGTTAATTCTCATGGACACATCTGTAAAAAATCTTCTTGTGATTTGTGGACTCAGTTGATATCCTCAGATACCTAAGAACCTGATATTCCAGGGCAATCAGTTACATAGGCCTTGCCTACCTGGACACACTATACCACTTTAACTGTGCCAGTACATTGAGATATTTGTACAATTAAAGTGATACAGAACCCCAGTGTGGACACAGTTATACCAGTGTAAAGGTGCCTTATACTGGTATAACTTATTCCCTTTTGTATAGGAGAATATAAAGTATACTGGCATAAGCACTTGTACTGGCATACCTAGTTGTACTGGCATAACAATTTTGGATTTAAAAAAAATCACATCCATTACAAAAACTGTGAGTAGATTAGTCTCCAGTTCAGGAATGCACTTACACAAGTTTACATCCTGTGACTTCATTTGGACTATTTCCGTACAGAGGTCAAGTACATACATATGTGCTTTGTGGGACCGAGGTCAGAGAGTTTAGCACCTGACAGGATCAAGCACTAAGTGTATATAGGTCTTGAAAAATCAGGACGAGGAAGATTAAGGACTTTGCAAATTAGCCAGTAGTTTTAAGATAACCAATGTAAAAGATTACTGGGCACCCAAATTGCTACATGATTTCAGGACTATGTTGTCAGGCTGTAAAGGCAATAAGTGAGTGCTGCTCTTGAAGAAAAGTGTGTGTGCAAATTCTAAGGTAAAATTCAATTAAAAATACTTTGATGGTCTATAAATGGAGGTATATTCATTTTTTAAAAAATAGAGGTTGCCACAAAAAACTGATTTATGGAGACCTGCCAAAGGTTTTGCAGTGCAGGACTGGGTGGAATTTTTCTTAATGAAAAGTAACAATTATGGAAAATAGAATCTTGTTTTAAACTAAATGCATCTCTAAACGATCAATAACAAGGCTTTGGGACGGATTCTCCACTCCATTACACTAGAACTACGCCACTATAAAGGTATTTTGGCTTAATGGAGTGGAGAATAAAAGCACATATATTTGTAATAAACTAATGAATTCTTTAATAAATCAGAAAATGGATAGAGCATTATTCTTCCCTCATATCTAATGAGCCAAGTTTTCAAAGGAGTAGCTTCCCTCTGAGAAAATTTGAGTCTGACTGATCTAGAACAAGGAACCTCTGTGTGATTTCATATCAGGGCATCAAAATTCCAAGCGATTTTACTGTTAGTACACACATTTTGATGAACATTGTGATTTTACCTTTGTTGTATGGTTAGAGAATAATGATAGGTGCAAATGGAAAATAAATAAATAAATATCTAGCTCTTTTGGGGCATTGAGAAGAGCTTTGATATGCAGGAGCAATTGAATGAATTTTGAATATCCCATCCTCAACAGTGAAATACTGTATTCTTAAACATCATTGAGAGATTGTGTAAGAGGAGGTTCTTATGGACACTAAAGGGAAAAAAAGAAGAAACACTGAGCTGTGTGTATGAATAGATATGCTGATACCTGGGAAGAGCACTAATTCACTTCTTTAAAATTATCTTATATGTATAAAACCCATGAACTGAGGTTCATCAACACCATATGTGAAGTTGTGCCATGCTTTTATTTTTCTCTGTTACCATAAGTAATATTTTACCTCCTGCTTCAAGTTACAATCTTTAGGCCCTGATTCAGGAAAGCAGTTAAGCATGTACTTAACTTTAACCATGTGCTGAAATCTCATTGGCTTCAACACATGCTTAAAGTTAAGCATATACTTCAAATAATTTCCTAAATCAGGGCTTCTATTACCAAATACCACAAAATGTAGAGTATTCTTTGTTACTCATAAAGGTTCCTTATAATGAAGTGCTTATTGATTAACATAGTATTTAATTATACCCCTTCCTTAGGTGCAAAGGGTTTGTTTAAGTTAAGAACATTACATTTGCTCTGAGTAAATAAGAAACAGAGCAAGGGAACACTAATGAAATAAGATAACTATAGACTTGAACATGTTTAGCTCTCCTTGTACAATGTGTACCAAACTGCTATGTTAATAAAAGCAAAACAAGCCATACAAGTATGTCTATTTTGGAGCTGTCAGTAAGAGTTATCTGTGATAAATACACAAGCAGCCCTATTCTGATTTGGTGATATTACTCACAGTTGTCTTAGGCTTTTTCCACAAATCATTTATGTGGCCGTTTTGAAATGAAGGGGCCTGCTATTTTGAATTTTTTTAAAAAAATACCATCCATTTTTTTGCCATGTTGGAAATTGCATTTGGATTTTTAGTCCTGCTATCTCATTCAACTCCAATTCACCTTGCCCTAAGTCAGTAGTGCCTAGCTAGTAGGAACAGTATGGAATCAGGGTGATAAACACCAGGGGAAAGGAGTGTTCCACAGTAATGCTTCTGGATAATTAAGATTTTCTGATAGGTTCAATCAAAAGCTGTGACAAACTAATAATCTGTTTGGCAATACGCCAGAGTATGACAGCTGCTTTGCAGATATACCATCTAATGGGTTCCTTGGACACACAAGGACGCTTACCTGTGCATTAAGGAGGATGTATTACCCATGCACAGGTAAGCGTCCTTGTGTGTCCAAGGTGAAGTGGGTTGGTTCCTTTCTGAGTTTTGTCTCATTGCAAAACAAATAGATGACAATATCACTGTTCCAAGAAGCTTATGAACTATTTTTGGAGTTGACAGAATGACGCGGGGCCGGGTGATAGGACTAATTAAGGGCAAGGGAGGAAGGGCAAGGGCAACAAAAACAATTAAAAGTCTAGAAAACATTACCTGTGAGGGAAGACTGAAAACATTGGGTTTGTTTAGTCTGAAACATTGGGTTTGTTTCTTAACCTCTGAGAATAGGACAAGAAACGATGGTGTTAAATTGCAGCAAGGGAGGTTTAGGTTGGACATGAGGAAGAACTTCCTGTCAGGATGGATAAGCACTGGAATAAATTGCCTAGGGAGGTTGTGGAATTTCCATCTTTGGAGATTTTTAAGAGCAGGTTATACAAGCACCTTTCAGGGACGGTTTAGATCAGGGATCAGCAACCTTTAGCATGTGGCTAATCAGGGAAATCCGCTGACAGGCTGGGACAGTTTGTTTACCTACGGCGTTCGCAGGTTCGGCCAATCTCAGCTCCCACTGGCAGCAGTTCACCATTCCAGGCCAATGGGAGTTGCAGGAAGCAGTGCAGGCCAAGGGATATGCTGGCCGCCGCTTCCCTCATTGACCTAGAACGGGGGACCACAGCCAGTAGGAGCTGCGACCGGCTGAACCTGTGGACGCTGCAGGTAAACAAACCATCCTGGCCCACCAGCAGATTTCCCTGAGGGGCTACATGCCAAAGGCTGCCAATCCCTGGTTTAGATAATACTTAGTCCTGCCATAAATGCAGGGGACTGGACTAGATGACCTCTCAAGGTCTATAGTATCAGTAAGAATACATGCTTATTCAATGTGGTGAATATGTAGTACAATGGAGGAAAGATGTGTCTGTTTAGAATAAAATCATATGTTTTGGCTTGGGTTTTTTAGATAAATGGATAGAGTTAATCGGCAGACTTCAGTCCAGATTCTATCTAATGATTTGGCCTGTTTCCACCACTAACAGTAAAAGGGCTGGATTCTGAATATGTAACTAGCCCATGGAGAATTCCCCTGGTAGAAAAGAACTACTCACTGGCATAAAGACAGCAGAACCAGTTCCTGCATCAGCCAACCATCCCCCAAATCAGTTGTTGCGGCTATGTCCAGGGAGGAGAGGGGCATGTCAGGGCTCTGGTAGAGCTCCACTCCCTATGCTGGCCCAATCCTTTGGTTATTCTTACTCACACTGAAGTCTGATGGGCACAGAATCAAGAAGACATAACTAGCTTCTGGTAGCTCTCCCACCTCTCTTCTGTACTGAATTGAACTCAAATACAGGAGAGATTGGAGTCCTTACTTAGCAAGCAGGTTGTAAGCACTTTGGGGGGAAAAATAGACCTTCAGGAGAATTTAGAGAAGAGTTACACATTAGTTTAGTTACACATGAAGATATTGCAGCAATAAACATGCTGTATAATCTCCAAGCTCTAAGTATTTGGTATAACTGGCTTCAATACATAAACAAATATGTTCCAACTTAAGACCATTAAGTTAAACAACCATGAATGAAAATATTTCTATTTAAGTGGAGAGACCAAAATATGGTATTACAATTGTGCTGTGCTAGACTTCATTTCCCCTATAAAAGAAAATGTGACTAGTAGTTAAAGCACACAAATTAGAATATGGATTCTATTCTTTCCTCTTACACTAATTTGCATTGGAAGATTTTAAGGAAACTGAGACTTGACAAGACTCACATCAGTTAAAAATAGATATAACATGTTTTACATCAGTGTCATAAACCTTAATTATTTTATAGCACTGTAGGATCCACTTACTAAAAAAATTGCTTTAAAATTAAAAAGGTACAAAAGTTCAGACATTGGGTTGGCCTTTTTGATGGGCATCTCTTTTGCTAGGAGGGTGGGAAAGTGAGCAGCACTTTTCTACAGGTACTCCCTGATTTTACACAAAGTCAGACTATCCCTCTCTATGGCACCTAGCTGGTATTTGAAGCCTCCATGCAGAATATTTTAGCATAAATTTTATAGCTGTGAATACTTTGCAGGTTCAAGCACTCTATACAAATAAGTTAAATGTAAAAAGCAAGCTGATTATATCAGCATAAACAACATTTAAAATCTGGTATTGTTGGCTGACTGCAGCACTGCTTGTCTTAAAGGATTATTATCCAAAATGAAAGGCTAACATTCTCTCTCCTAGTTTAAATAAAATTGTGTCTAAACAAAATGCAAATGAGATATTTTAATTCCTCTCCAACAGAGGATGCCGCAGTAGTTAGCATTCAAGCTTAACAAAAGGATTTACCTGGAAATGATCTATTGAGAACAAGCAACTCCACATAACTAGAGATTAACACAAGGCTATCACCACCTGAGAACCCAAAGATAATACTTTTAGCTGTAACCAAGTATTCAGTGGACTAAGATAGGCTATAGGGGGAAAAACACTCTTGAGAGCATCTTCCCTTCCCCCTCTACAGAAGCAGACGGAATGCAGTGTAGATGATGCAACTCTTCTTCCCAAGAGACGGGATTTGAGCAGCCAGTGCAGTGTCCACACTCGATCTGACTGGATAATGGTGGAGGGGGCGGTTCCATGGAACATTTAGACTTTGCAGTGAGTCTGAGTGCAGCAGAAAACTTTCCAGTTTGGGGTGTTGGGGTTTTTGATTAAAAAAATCTGAAGTTTTCTTAGACCGTGCATAGTCTTTGTGTTGGCACTTTGCAGAGGGGTGAATTTCTCTCTCTCTCTCACACACACACACACACACACACACACCATTTTAGTCTAGCTAACCTGCCCTCACATCAATTTTAATTCACTCTGAGAACAGATGACAGAGGGTTTGCCCTTGTTTGGCATGCTGTATCCACAATGCTGTGGGTAGAAGGCCAGACCCTGCACATTTGAAGTCAACGGGAGTCAACGCCAGTGGGTGAGGATCAAGCGCACCCTGCAGAAAAGGACAGGACTCTGTCACTGATTTAGATTGCTTCGGAAAAAGTTGGCCTGGAAATCCCTTTCCACAGCTTGTGGATTTGTCAGCACAAACATTCTTGCTGAAATTCTCAATCTACATATTTACTGTGTGTAAGTTTTGAATCAGACACAATATGCCCCCAAATGCATACACAACCATTGCTATTAATTCAGTTCCCCTGTGGAAAATGTAAGCAGGATTTTCCCACTTTTTAAAAAGGAAATGTTTTAATAAGAAAATATTTACTAACAAACAGCAGCTATATTTACAGCTTTTCTGTTTCCATAATAAGTTACCAGAAGTCTATAGCAATATAGAAGAATAATATGAAATTGTCCTACGCCTAAGCTTGTGATCTCTGTGGGGTCCACCACACTTCTTACATATGACACAAGTTAGACTCTAGTCTACTAAAGATAAAATAAATGCTGAGTAAGGAATTCCTTTACATTTTTCTCCCTAGACGACAACAATTAACATTCTAGTTCTTGTCCTGACCTAGAGAAATGGGTGCAATTTGACTAAGTGGAGACAGAGTTCCCAGCCCATCACGTGCAGATTCCACTCTCAGTGATGTCCTATATCCCTTACCCGTGGACATGTAGTGGAATGGTAAAGTGGTCCCCCGGTGTCCTGGCCAAATAGAGGCATCACCCAGCTGATGCCACTGTCATGCAGCATGAACTATATTGGTAAACAAACCTGCTGGCTCTGTGTCATGCAAGTGATAGACTTTGAAGATCCATTGGCTAGAGTTTCTACCTGTTTTAATAAAATGGACAACAAATTGGACAAATAAGCCTCTAAAGTCACCTACATTTCACACAGCTGCTCTTGTGAGCTGTTCTGTGCTGCTCTGCATAAAGCCATTTGCTTCAAAGACCTGAAGCTAGGATAAATGGATTACACAGATGGTGACTAACAACCTGACAACAATAGATCTCAGGCAACTGGTAGTTTATGCAATTCATGGATTCCTTCCCAATTGACAAAGTAGACAGGGATATCTTAAAAAAACGAAAAACAAAACAGCATTTGGTCAGATAATAGTTATTGTTTCTCTTCAATGTAGATCTTGCTATTAACATCCATGCCAGTTTCATTTTTCATGTTGGATAACTACAGTTTGTTCTACACATGGTTAGAGTTGAAGATCACTTGGAATCTATAGCAGATGCAGAATGTAGGCATTTATCTGCCTAAACAGATTGGCCATATAGAAAAAACATTGTATCACTACTCCAGACACTATATTCATTTCTTCTTCACTGCTGGTTGCAAATCAAATTGTTGGCCTCATTCTATGCTGGACCCTAGTCATTCCCTACATGCCTAGGGGCCAGCATACCTAGAAGACCCCACCAAGCCATGAAGATAGAGAGTTCATAGAGAGTGCTTGAGTTCATAGCCTTCAGATTTTAATATTTGGCAGCTGGTAGTGGTGATTTTCAGTGTAGGGACTTTGATTGTGGAATTCACTACCAGTTCCTTGGTCTGACACCACCCAAGTATGCTGGGCATCATACTAAGTGGCACATCCATCTGTTTTCCTGAGCCATTCACTAGTAGTGGGAGCAGATGAAATGAGTATCATGTTTTTTGGATTCAAGGGTGGTGATTTTATTTTTGTTGGTTCTTAAAAATTGATACTTGGAGTATCCTGGCTTTTAAAAGTTGTACATGGGTGATGGGCACTGTCATTACTGGGGTGCCTCCTTCTGGCTGTTCTGGTGAGGAGGTCCTTTCAGGTCCAACAGCCCTGTCTGTCACTCATTCGTGCATCCTGCACTCTCTCTCTCTCTGTGACTCAGGGTCCTCTCTCTTCATTTGATTGGCTCCTCAGCCAGGTCACTTTGTGTTATTCCCTTCTGGGAGTTATCAGAGTCTGTCCATCCAAAAGCAGTAGTCTTCTTCTTCACTGCCAGGACTGTGCCACTTCCCCAGTGGTTGGTAGGGGAACTTTGGCCCACTCTCTACTCCAGGTTCCACCTCTGGGACCCTCTCATCAGCAGCCGATGTCTGCCCCATCTAAACCTTGCTGTCATTTCCCTGAGCTCTGCCCCTAGATTTCCTTCCTTTCCACTCTAATGTCTAGCTTCCTGGTTTTATACTAGCCATTTCTGTTTTTTCTCAGTTGGGTTCCATCATCATTCAGGGGTTACATAGGCCACCTCAGCTGTGGCTTATCTGGCTAACTGGCCCCTTCTCAGCCACATCACCCCCTTCTTGGCTAGTGTGGGAGTGAGCACCCCATCACAGGCAAATTTTCAGAAACTAAAAACCAACAAAAGTCATGCCCCCTTTTTGGTCTATATGGCCTGCAGCAGGTTTGAGAGCATGCAGAGGGTGCATAACCATAAAAGTTGGCCAATCAGGGCTACTTAAGCACAGAATATCCTTGTGACTTAGTTGTGTCCTACCAAGCAATCTGTTCACTAGACTTGGTAATACAATGGTCTGCTTCTTGAGATGTACATAATGTGTCCCCTGAATAATTTTGTATGAGATTTGGACCTTAGAGAATGTGAGGAGGAAAGTGAGAGTGGAATTTTAAAGTGTGACACCCCTCCCCCCCCCACCCCCCACAGTTATAAACAATGAGTGAAATTCCCTTTCGCTGTAAATTCAGCTCTCAAAGGTTGGGAAGTGATGAACAGGTCTGAACCCTGGCTCTAGGCTGCAGTAGTGGTAAGTTCCATCTCCCCAGCTGCTCTGCACCCATGCACATACAGCCTGGATACTCTGGTTTTATGCAACTGGAATCAGTTTCACTTAGTGCATGTAAACAGGAGATCTGGAGCTAGGGTTGTTTTTCCACAGTGCTCCTCCTGCTTACTCAGCAGATCCACTTTTGCATGTGGGACACTTGGCTGACTGTTAAAATAAAATCCACATGAAATTGAGGGTTGAGAAGAAGGATTCACTTAAGTATCCAGAGATATCTCTAGCTAGCATGCATGTAAACACAAAAGTAAAGGAAAATTGAGAAAAAAAATGACAAATGGTGAAGATGAAAGAGCAGAGGCCAAAGAAATTGAATCTTCTGGGAAGCCATATAGAGGTGATACCTTAGGACGGAGAAATCACCACTAGACACTAAAACAACAGTTAGATCACAAGGGAGATCACCACAGGGATGGAGCCATTCCAGGAGACTAGAGTGCTGGGGCCTTATAGACTCTATTGCAGAAAAGCATAATAAAAATATCATACTTATACGTTTCCCATTCATTACGGTAGTATTTGAGCACCTAATCCTGTATACCATAGACACAGGAAGATATTTTCAGACAAGTGTAGCCTGCATGGCTCTAGGAATTATTTTGGGGAAGTTCTCTGTCCTGTGTTAGACAGGAAGTAAAACCAGACGATCACAATAGTACCTTCTGGCCTTGGAAATCTATAAATCCATGAACCCAGGAAGCTTCCACAGCTTCTGGGCTAAGAGATGTAGAACTTAGCTTTGGATGGCTCTTGCTCTCAAACATCTGATATAAGAAAAATTAAACCCAGAAGAATTTAAGAAGCTCTTTTTCTCAAATCCACTTTCAAAATCATTTGGAAAAAGACAAATCTAATCTCATACAACATTCTGTGATGTTTTTAGCACATTTCTTGCACTAAGAAATACATGTTTTAAAAGTAGAAGCAGCACTTCTGGAATTTAAAGCTGTGAAATGGCCCAGATCTGCAGAGATAAAAATGATCTACAAGAGGTACATCAATTATTTTTTTTCTATGCAGTATACTGACAATCTTTAATTACCTTGTAAACCTTGCTGTGCAAAGCATTTAACTCCTATTTTCAGGCTCTCTTACCTTGCCAGTTTCAAATTACATTAATCAAACATTTAATGTACCTAGAAAGGATTTCTGCCTGGATGGCCCTGGTTTTTTTGTTACAAAAAAAGTAGCTTTAATTTATTAGCCCTTTATGTGTGGTCACTTTTAGAGCCTTTTCTATTTAGAGTATATTAAACCACAAGGAATTGTTCATCAATATCATATCTCAATAAGCAGTTGGATATTGGCAAATAGATTTTGATTATATTAAAAAGCTATGTTAAATCACTCAAATCAGAGCTAAGGACAGAATTCTGTCTTTCCTCTGCCTCAACAACTCTAGGGCTTTAAAAAAGAATAGTGTATGGTATTAAAAATCAATCTGATACAAAATATGGCTACAAAGGGGTGAATTAAAAGCAAATTTTCATCTTAACTCTAAATTGTATTGCTTTTAGTAGTTTTAAAACATATAGCTGATGAAAGAGTTATATTGTAAACCAACATAGTTTGGATTTGAAGTCAAATAGAAGACCAGAGATAATAGTATGTCTGAAAATAAATAAAGCCATTATGTGTTCTAGTCTGAGTAGAAAAACTGCTGTGAATGCCTCCCCCCTCCATTCTTGTTTACTTTGTCTCAAAAATATGCTATAATTAAGACTTTTCTAGCTGCTTTCATGTTGTCTTTTCAGATCCAGTGCAAATCTGGTTCTTTTTTTAAATTAACATTTGAAAAGGGAATATAGCCCTGAGGCAGCGAGGGGATAATAGCACAGCCTATCTGGTCAGGCATGGCAGAGACTGGTGATGTGCAGGACTTTCCCTGTTTGTTCAGTGAACTCTAATCCTGACCTGCAGCTCTTCAGCTACATCAGTCCTGTGCATCTCCTGAGAAGAGGCTGCCAAACTGCAAATCTCCCCAGGTGTTGGGCAAGGCAAACTCACTTTTTACTTGTCACCTTAATTAGGATTTTAACAGATCTCTCTGGAAGAGAGAGACTAGTACTTTAGCTCTCTGTGTAACATAGCTTCTTCTACAAGTCACCTTGAACAAGCACTGGATGGGTTGGCCTTAGTGGTCTAACGCAAACTAACCTTTATTAAAAAGGGAGCGCTATTGCTCACGGATCGTGTATGTTAACAGGCAAAATGTTTTGGTCCTGGCATATTCAAAATGATGGTCACAATCCTGCCAGGTGAGGAGTGTGGCCCTGACAGTGCTGGCCCCTAAGTAGGAAAAGGTACCGAGGGACTAAATGCTTTCTTCACGGACTGTTTTCAGAAAGCAGGGACCAGCTACTAGAAGAAATGGTGTCAGCAACAATAGAAGGAGAGTAGAGTTGAATTTAAGAGAGACATCCATCTGTATGTTTTGATTGTCTTTGAAATAATCTGTTTGACAGTCTGAACAGAAAGGAGAGATATGGGGAAAGATAGAGCAATAATTTTGTATTGAGGCCCCATCCTACAACCATAAGAAGTTTTGACAATGTCTTCTATGGATGGGGAATAGAGCCCTTAAATTATTTTGGTGATGAAACCTTTTGCCTCAGTAAGGTCTATAGGATCGGAACCTAAGAGTTATCCACCTTTCTTGAGCATTTCCAAGGCACCTATCACTGTGATATACAGCTTCTCTTTCTTCACAGAAAACTGGCTGCTGTGGTGGCTAGTGCTATATTATATGAAATCTGGACATATTTGTAGAACTGATAAATGAAATTGTTTGTAAATTGTTCACCATCTGCCATTTCTTACATTTGTCCATATTGTAACTCAAACTCCATTTTAACTTGTCTTAAACTCCATTTTAAAATGCTCATTCCATTTTGTAAACCTTGCTGTAAAAGTCGTTCTGCAAAACCCTGATGTAATCTGATTAGTTTAGATATGTGAATGAGGTATGCATGGATGATGAAATCAACCTCCAGCCCGTCCTGATGAAAAAGTGTGAACACCAAGGGCTGAAGATGCAGCCAATAGCTCTAACAAAGTAAGAGGAGTCCACCCTAAAGAGAAAAGAACAAAGGTCCATAAGAACATAAGAACGGCCATACTGGGTCAGACCAAAGGTCCATCTAGCCCAGCATCCTGTCTACCGACAGTGGCCAATGCCAGGTGCCCCGGAGTGAGTGAACCTAACAGGTATGATCGAGCGATCTCTCTCCTGCCATCCATCACCCCCCTCTGACAGACAGAGGCTAGGGACACCATTCATTACCCATCCCGGCTAATAGCCATTTATGGACTTAGCCTCCATGAATTTATCCAGCTCTCTTTTAAACCCTGTTATAGTCCCATTTAAACCCTGTTATAGGCCCATTTAAACCAGTTGACAAGAAGATGTGAGTAATAGTAAGGGAAAATTAGGTTTTGTAATGACCCAACCACTCCCAGTCTACATTCAGGCCTAATTTGATGGTTTTCAGTTTGCTCATTAATTCTAGTTCTTCAGTTTCATGTTGGAGTCTGTTTTTGAAGTTTTTTGTTGAAGAATTGCCACTTTTAGGTTTGTTATTATTGAGTGACCAGGGAGATTGAAATGTTCTCTGGTTTTTGGATGTTATTACCATTACAAAAGTGATTTTTCCTCCCTTGGTATCATACCCCGATGAAGTGGGTATTAGCCCACGAAAGCTTATGCTTCAATACTTTAGTTAGTCTTTAAGGTGCCACAGGACCCTTTGTTACCTCTGCTATTCCAGACTAACACGGCTACCTCTCTGATTCTTGTTAGTTGAAGTGTCTCATTAGATTGACCTCCTACTCAGTAAGGCAACACCCATCTGTATTTCTATACTACTAGATTTTCTACCCCATGCATCTGATGAAGTGGGTTCTAGCCCACAAAACCTTATGCCCAAATAAATTTGTTAGTCTCTAAGGTGCCACAAGGACTCCTGGTTGTTTTTGCTGATACAGACTAACATGGCCACCACTCTGAAACCTATATCCACTGTATCACCCTTTTCCACATGCTTATTGACCCTCAAAGAATTCTGGTAGATTGGTGAGGCATGATTTCCCTTTATAAAAATCATCTTGACTCTTCCCCAACAGCAGGGGTCTCAAACATGCGGCCCGGGGGCCACATGCGGCCCACAAAGCCCTTCCCTGCGGCCCGCCAAGCTTCCTGCCCCCCCCCCGGTCCCGCCATAGCAGTTTGCAGGACGGAGGGGCCAGAAGTGCAGGCTTCTCTGCTGCCTGGCTGGGCCTCGTTTGTTTCTAGCTCTGGACTTCCTAGATTGCTCTTGCTTTGTTTGCCAAACAGCTGTTGGTGGTGCCTAGCGCTTTCCAGGAGGGAATGGGGAGCTGCGTGCTCAGAGGAGGAGGTGGGGCAGGGGTGGACCTCTTGGAAGGGGTGGAGTGGGGGCGGAGCCGGGGCAGCAAGGGAGGGGTGTGTGTCAGTGGTGCGGCCCTCGGGCCAGTGCACTAGTCCTCATGGAAGGGGTGGAGTGGGGGCACAGCCGGGGCAGCGAGGGTGTGTGTGTGTGTGTCAGTGGTGCGGCCCTCGAGCCAGTGCACTAGTCCTCATGCGGCCCTCGTGGTCATTTGAGTTTGAGACCCCTGCCCAACAGAGTGCATTCATCTATGTATCTGATAATTCTGTTCTTTACTATAGTTTCAAGCAATTTGCCTGGTACTTAAATTAAGCTTACTAGCCTGTAATTGCCATGGTCTCCTCTGGAGTCTTTTAAAAAAATTGGCATCACATTAGCTATCCTCCAAGTACAGAAACTGATTTAAACTATATGTAACCTCTCACAGTTAGTAGTTCTGCAATTTCACATTTGAGTTCCTTCAGAACACTTGGATGAATACCATCTGGTCCTGGTGACTTATTACTGTTTAATTGTGTACATGCTATATTATATAGAGTTTACATTGATGCATTTATCATAATGAAACCAGATGTTAATTTCAACCTTCTCTGAATATATTGTCTGAACTTTGTTTCATGGTCTCTTTTCTTTTAATTTTTTAGACGTGCCTACTAACCAGAAAGCATTTTGGAGTAGTGTTTCTATTTACTTCTAGCTAGAAGGTATTTTAGTTCAGGAAGAACTGGCACTACTTCTTTTATGAGGCACCTTTGGATAAATATAAATTTCAGTTGCCATGCTAACATGGACTCACTCAATTGATTGCAGTAAAACAAACACACACAAAAATAGTGACACTGCCTTGTAAAATATAATATTAATACAACAACAAAGCTGCAGGTCTTGCCAATTGCAGAGGATTTTAAAATTCAACCCCTACTTAGTATATATTGTCTGTCAGTGTTTGTTTAAGGTTCCAGAACATCAACTGTTTCTTTTCAACAGGATTATGACTACTGTAAAATAGCCAACATATTTAGGAGCTTGAAAATGTAAATTCAATGCACGGGTGAATTCTTTCAGTCAGTTTGTTTACCATACAAGTCATTCTCAGGCTCCTTTTCATCATATTCATTTGCCATCAACTTCACACTCTCCTTACACCAGATTCTCTTTATGTTTTTTTCATGGTTTTATAAGTAGCAATGGTTAGTAGGGAAAATTGAAATTTAAAAAACAATCACCCTCCAATACTTTAAGGTTGAAAAAATACAATATGTACGTGAAATTTGCAGCACTTGGTGTGTAGCTGTTCCCCATCAACTTTGATTTTTAGAACTGAAACAATGTTTAACTTCACAAAAACGGATGTGTCAAAGCTTCAAAGACAGATCAGTGGAAAGAAACCCTTTTTTAAATAAGGTAACAAAGAGTCCTGTGGCACCTTAAAGGCTAACTATAAAGTATAGAAGCATAAGCTTTCATGGGCTAATACCCACTTCGTCAGATGCAAGCAGTAACTCTTCCTCATAGCAAGTTGATAGCAGTATAAAGAAACAGCCTGCAGAGTTGCTACTGCCTGTCGAATTACATCAGGGGTTTTCAAACCAGGGGTCAGGACACCTCAGGGGGTTGCAAGGTTATCACATGGGGGGTCATGAGCTATCAGCCTCCACCCCAAGCCCTGCTTTGCCGCCAGCATTTTAATTTATATATTTAATATAATTATAAAACACTTTTTAAAATAAAGGGAGTCACATAGTGACTTGCTATGTGAATGGAATCACCAGTACGGAAGTTTGAGAACCACTGAATTCCATCCTAATAAAACTCCATTGTGATAGACCCATGATTTTAGCTGATTAATTATTAGAACACTAATCACTCATCCTTTCCTACATGGAAATACAGTTACTCAGGTGCTGCAGTTTTATTACATCAGTTTCAGAAAGTTCAGCATCCCTAATAAAAGAAAGAAAAAGCATCCGATCAATGTCTATGCAGCTGCCTTCCAAGAGGTTGAATGTCAGCAAAACATATATTTTGCTAACAAAAAAAATATATTTTGCTATAGCTTGAGAGTTGTCATAGTCAAACACAATACCTGGGGGGCGGGGGCAAATGGGTTTTTCCCCTGAAAGTGCTGTCTTATGCACCGCTGTAGCCAAATAAGAATGTGTGTGTGTGAAATTCAAAATCTAAAATGAGACAAAGGTGATCCAGTCTGTGCCCTCACCTGAACAGCTGTGGGTCACGGTCACTTTGCTGCTCTCCTCTATACCTTACATTCCCACGCATGCTAACTCTACAACCAGTCTTCAGCCCAGTTAAACAGCGTCACTGACCTTCTGAAAACCCTGTCTCAAAGAATTAGCCTCCTGCCTCAGTCCACAGGTTTACAGTATGAGCATCGCAACAGCACTCTCTCCTACGCCAAAATCTACTGTCTGCTCTCTACTTCTGAGCCATCTAGCCGTCGTCACAAAACTATTTTCCCTTCAGATTTTTTCCCCATATATTCACTTGTCCTGCAGGTGTCAGACTTCACTTGCAATAACCCAAACATTGGCACTTTCTACAATGTCAACAGTTAAACTGATTGCGATAAAAACAATATATCCACGTTTATTATGTAAAGGGGGAAACAACCTAAATGTTGCTTAATGCTCGGTCCAAGAGGGAACAAAACCCTTGCAGTCACTGTGGGCTTTTATTTAGGCAACAGTTGGTTAATTCCAATAATTGGTGGCGTCTCTTAAGAGGAACAACAATAAAACCAAAGCTTCAAGAAGAAAATATTCCAAAACGGGTGAGAACTTACTTGGTTTATATGCATGCGTTGCTATTCGGCGTTTTTACTTCAACTGTTATCAGGGCACATTTCAATTCCACTGATAAATTAAACCCATTTCGGATTATTATTTTTTGCAGCCTCCCACCTTATCCACTTTCCCCCATTTCCAGGTTATTCTCTTCATCTTTCAGACACTCTTCCCCAGCTCAGGTGGTCTTCCACGCTTCCAACCAAGGAGACAGCGCCGGTAGCTTCGCTTCAGTGCAACAGATGAGTGGCAAATTCCTCCCTGGCTGGGTCTTGTGGCTTCTCGTTACTCTTCCTGGGAATCCCATAGCGACTGCAAAAAGTAACAATCCCTGCCCATGAAATGTTTCCCGTTGGAAGAGAAGCTGCGAGGCATGAACCTAGAGGGGAAAGAACACCAATGAGCTGAAGTTGATGCTTTCCTGCCCAGGAGATGCGCTCTCCGGTGTGAAGACACCTCTGCCACAGAAGAGATGCCTCTCCCAGGAGATCACCCCTTGGATTGTCGTG
Source organism: Sternotherus odoratus (assembly GCA_032164245.1). Classification (NCBI taxonomy): domain Eukaryota; kingdom Metazoa; phylum Chordata; order Testudines; family Kinosternidae; genus Sternotherus; species Sternotherus odoratus. The sequence continues at coordinate 257,463,103 of JAVMKO010000001.1, read as the reverse complement.
CGCGCTGGTTTGTTCCGTCAGCTGTTCTGCAAGATCATCTCTTTCTGTCTGGGTTGTGGTTGCTGCGCTGCTTCTCCTGGGGACCTTTTCTCTTTCGGGCTGGTGGGGAGGCTCGGTAAATACCCAAAAGCGCCGCCTGCAGGATCATGAGGGGATAATACTGAAATCCCCACCGAGGAGCAACTCCAGTTTTCTGCAGGCTCCGTTCCAGCGGTGCAGGTGGCCACTTGTATGTAGCCTCAGCCACCCTCCTCTTGAGAAATTCCTGGCCACTTTGGTGTCACCTTTTCCTTTCTTTTGAAAATGTTTTAAGCTGATTTCTTTTTATTTTCTCGAAAACATCCAGGCGCATGAATGTCCCTAGGGTGAAGTCAGATGTGAACGACCAATGTACTCACACCCTTCAGCTGTGCGCCCACCAGAGCGAAAAGGGCTGGTTACCAAAGGACAGCACAGCGACCGGCTCATAAGAGACCCTGCTTGGCCGCTGTAATGGACAAAGCCCCACAACGCACAGTGAAAACACAGCAAATAATCGTTGGATTCTCTTACCTCCCTCTCCCCCCCCCCCCCCCCCCGGAAAACCAATGGTCGGTGCAGTAGTTTCAAACTCTACGCTATTTGTTCTGGCTAAACAATACAGTTAAAAGGGGAGCCAGTCATCCCCAGCTGCGGTCACATCACACCTCGTAGCCGCGTAAGATTGTTTCAGCTGCCGCTTTCTTGGGATAAGCAATACACCCCTGCAGCAGCGATCCTGGAATAGTTTCTCTCCTGGCGGCAGCTAGCTCTCTTCCTGCCTGCTGGGTGTGTAGCACTCTCCTGCTGCGGACCCGTTACCATGTCCCTGGAAGTGCGTGGGATAAACTTCAGCGGAAAGTGGGGCTGTTCTCTTTTAATGCGAGAACTGTCACTTTCCCCGCGAAACTCGGATACCAGAGAAAATCAGAGCTCGGAGACCCAGGGGAAGGGGATTGGTCGCTATTTCCTTCTCTCTTTAATCACAATGAGGACAATAGCTAGACCACCAAGTTAAACCCGATAGGAATGACAGGTTTAAGATTAGCAGCCGTGCTATTCTGTATTTCCTAAAGAAAATGAGGAATACTTGTGGCACCTTAGAGCCTAATCAATTTATTTCAGAATAAGTTTTCTTGAGCTATAGCCCACTTCATCGGATGCATAGAATGGAACACACAGAAGTAAGATGCATTTATATACACAGAAAGCAGAAAAAGTTGTACATTACCATACCAATTCTAAGAGGCTGTTTAATTTGGATGAGCCATTATCAGCAGGAGGGAAAAAAAACTGTGCAGAAGGAAGAAGACCACGTGCTTCAGTCTGGGTTTGGGCATGAGAAGGGTCCCGAGGAGTACAGCGTGCACTGCTGTCTGCTGTACACGCGGAAAGGAACACGGCCAGACGGGTGTCAGGTACACAGGGGGGCTCGGAATTTCCTTGCTTAATTTAGCTTGTGTCCTCAGACTTCACTATCCTCCTAGTTTGCCTGCCTAAAATCAGATCCCAGCCGATTCTGAACTGCTCAAGGCAGAAACCATTTAAATTCGTGCCTTGACATTAAATACATACACTATTTCCTCTCCCTGTTTTAATCAGACCTGGAATTAGCACCACGAACCCTGCATGAAGTCTTGCTGTTTCAGTCTGCTTTAGCTCCTCCGTGTAGAAACGCGGCTGTTGTTGTTTCAGAGCTCATAGCCACGTGTGTTCGAACATTGCTAAAGTCTTGAAGGGAAGGACCAACTAGACAGCCAACACTGCTTGGAAGTATTCAAACAGCCCAATGACATAAAGCAGCGCCTGGGCTGCAGAAGCTATTCATCAGGAGCATTATGTCAAAGACTAGAGTTAACGTGTATTTATAAAAAAGTCAGTTGTATTTAGCTTTCCCACTAACCAGCTGAAAACACTTAAACTCACTTCTCCTTGCAGACTGCAGCTCCCTGGAGATACAACTTGCTGCAAGTCCCTTCCAGTGCTGACACTGGAGTTGCACGCGGGCACTTTACAAGTCGTGCAAAGCATTGCCTGAAATAAACTAACCCCCAGTGTCCTGGCAATAGCTCAGCTCTGCCCTGGGGCGTCTTTTTGGATGCATCGGGCACTTGATCTCCAATAACAACCTGACAGAGTTCACGCTGTTAAATGTGGGTGGAGACTTTGGCCACTCCCACCCGCGCAGAAAGCTCTCCGGATGACCAGGCAAAAGGAGAGGCCGGTGTGGGTGGAGTGAGGACATATCCCGCTACTCCCTATTCAGAACCATGACTAAAGAGCTGGTCTGGTCGCAACTCCAGCCTAACCCAACCCTGCCAATACCGCTCCTGCTGGCTCCCACCAGCGAGGAGGTGACAGTCCCAGGCACACTCCAATCCAGTGGTGTGCACAGGCTGCTGGTGGCAAATAGGCTACGCCAAGAAAGGTAGGGAGGTATGGTCCCTGCGCAGTATGGTGCTAGGGAAACAGAGGGCGGGCTGGCTATTCTCAGGGCCTCACTTCCTCCATTGCCTTCCTGCCCAGTGTTCAGTATGTTGATGGCAGAGGTTGTACCCTAATAGCCACTCATCCTGCTGGCATATCCAGGCTCTCTCAATGCCTGTGGGGACTGTCAGTGCAGGAGGCCAGCTTCTGGCAATGAGATACACAGCTGCAGGTTAACCAGTTCATTTTAGCATAAGCTTTCATGGGCTATAGCCCACTTCAGTGGATGCATAGAATGGAACCCAGGGAAGTAAGATGAATACATAAACACAAAAAAACACAACAACATAAAAAGGTGGAAATTACCATACCAATTCCAAGAGGCTATTTAATTTAGATGAGCTATTATCAGCAGGAGAAACAAAAACACCAACAAAAAAACCGTTGTAGTGATAAGCAGGATAGTTTATATCAGACAGCTAACAAGAAGGTGTGAAGGATACTTAACACCGGACATAGATTCAATTAGGGTAATGACCAAGCCATTCCCAGTCTGCTTAATGCTAGGTTGATGGTATCCAATTTGTAAATTAATTCCAGTTTGGTAGCTTCTCCTTGGAGTCTGTATTTGAAGTTTTTCTGTTTTAAAATTGACACCTTCAGATCTGTATAGAATGACCAGGGAGGTTGAACTGTTCTACTGGTTTTTGAATGTTAGGATTCTTTATGTCAGATTTGTGTCCATTTATTCTTTTGCGTAGAGACTGTCTGGTTTGACCAATGTACATGACAGAGGGGCATTGCTGGCACATGATGGCATATATCACATTGGTAGATGTGCAGGTGAATGTGTCCCTGATGGCATGGGTGGTGTGATTAGGCCCTGAATATGCTAATTGGACTGATGAGGTCAAGGTATATTGGTCCAAATTCAGCCATGCCATAAACAGGTCTAATTCCTCTGAGGCCAATTAAGTGGCTCCTGCTTACCTCCAGGCTGAATTCAGCCCATTACTTCCTAAATATATACATTACATTTAGGAGAGATATACCAGTGACAAGACAGTCTGGGATGAAGCATGGAGGGGAAATCACACCTCTGGACTGGAGTAGAAATGCTAGCTTAGAATGGACATCAGGACTGAATCACCATGTCAGAGCAGGTCCTGGTGATACGGTGGTAAAATGTCTGCACACATTGTACATTTGTGCTTCAGTCTTTCCTAGCACTGGGGGTACTGCACTGGTACTAGACCAAAGGAAGGGATATTGCTTCAAATTCTCTGTGTAGTGAAGGCCATTGCCTTCAGGGGTAGTTACTTTTTACTTTCAGGAAGGGAATAGGACCTTTGTGTGTGTGTGCATGTTCCCATGTTTAATCTTAAAAGAGGGAGAATTCTATTTTGTTCATATGGACGGTCTTGTTTTGTCCCTCGTCTTTGCATGTGCATCGAAGTGAGAGTTCCTATTTCCAGGGATGAATGGAACCGTGTGGGGAGTTTTTTAAGCCAGTGGAGATGTGCTTTTACAATCTTTAGCATTTTCCATATCATAAACTCTTAGCATTCCCCTGTGCAGCTTGCCAGGGATTACCATTTGCAGTGAAGTTAATTTTCAGGATAAAATCCTACTGGTCTTTTTCTTATGGGAATTTCCACTGAAGTTCATGGAATTGCTCCTGTGATTAAGGTCGGCAGCATTTGGCCCTTTTTGTCTTTACATGTCTAAATGAAGCTGTGATATTTCTAGGTGCCAACTTTATCATTAGTAGTAATCAATATGGCACACAAGCAGAGTTAGGGAAGAGACTGAGAGGCCAGTGTTACATTGTTGAGGCAATACAGTTTGTGAGGTAGCCACCTGGCTGGGCCCAGATTCCTAGGCCCACAATGTTATAAGAAATAAGGTCCCTCTACAAACCTTCTTCAAACCCTCAAGTTCCACTCCTCATGCTAAAATCTTCTCAACACATTAATATGTTAGGTTTAAGATTAGCAGCTGTGTTAGTCTGTATCCATAAATAAAACAAGGAAGACTTTGTAGGTGTTAAATCCTGCCTGATAGATATCCATTTCAAAAGGTATTTTTTTCTCCTACTGATAATGGCCCATCTAAATTTAACAGCCTCTGAGCATTGGTATGCTAATGTACAACCCTTTCTTTCTTTCTTTCTTTCTTTCTTTCTTTCTTTCTTTCTTTCTTTCTTGTGAGCTATAGCCCAAGAAAGCTCATGCTGAAATAAACTAGTTAGTCTCTAAGGTGCTACAAAGTCTTCCTCGTTTTATTTATTAATATGTTAGCTGCTGATCACTTCTGATACCCCTGGTCTTTTTGGATTTTATGTAATTTAAAATACCATCCAAACTGCTTATTTTTTCTGGTGCCTGAAGTATGTGTAACTAACATCGGATGTATCACTGCTTTTATTTCCAGGCTGAAAATAGAGTTTAATGAAAGTTTGCATTTGTGTAGAATCTGAGAATACCAAAGCACTTAATATTAATTAATTCAGCCTCCCAACAGTATTGCAAGGCAGGTAAGAATTAATGAAGCCTATCTTCAGCAGATGTAAAACACCAGAGCTCTACCAAGGGAACCAATGAAGCTGCATCAGTTTACACTCACTGAGGTGATGGTCCATTATCTTTATATGACAGATGGGGGAAACTGAAGGATAGAAAAGTTAACCCATCACTTGCTTAATTTCAGGTAGGAAGTCTACCACATAGCCAAGACTAGAATGCAGGTCCAATTCCCATTCCTGTGATTTAATGTTAGGCTCATCCTTTCCCTGTGTATTAATAAAGACATTTCTTATAGGAGAGATGAAATTTAAAGGGGATATAATGCGAAATTCTCCTTCAAATGGAGATTTACTACATAATAAAATGCATTAAAAAGGAATTTGCAACACTTATTTAAAATAATCTCTCTAACCAATTCAGTATAAATGCATTTTAGCTTTTCATTAGTAAGGCTTAAAGGAGGAAGGTTTTCTCAGGTGTTTGCTGTTTCCATACAATTTAAAATATACAGCTAGATCTATTACTATTATGCAAAATAACACAAAATGCAAAATGCTATGAAATACAATACTTATCACTAATTATAGTGCAGAACTTTTCTACCTTTATTTTGGAGGCTAAATTATTGCACAGAATAGAGATTAGCATTTCTGCTCTTTATTAGTCTAATTTCTGAAATTCGTAACAGGTTAATTCCATTAGTTCTATTGTTACCTGCCAGGCATTTCCGCCAACCATAGCCCTTTTTGCATGGGGTAAATTGCTCTAGCCAACCCACATCAGGCCTTCCATATTATTAACGCTCTCTCCTCCACTCAGTGTATTGTATTGCCATTTCTGTGTTTAAATGCAGACTGGGGCTCAAAACCAAAGCCTTTAAAATTGCATACCTGTGAAAAGGTCCTTTTCAGTGAATGACTAGAGACCATGGAGCAGGACTTGTAGGTGTTAGAGTGCTTGTATTATACATATGAAAGGACTATTCTAAAAAACATTATTTGAAAACATTTCATATCCTCTTACAGGTCATAGCACTGGCTGACTTGCCTCCCTCTGTGGTTGCCCCAGGATTGTCAGGCCCTTCAAAGGAGAGGACTTTTGTGTGTTATGTTCTCACAGGGTTTAGGTCTGTTGGCTGAACTCACAGTTAAGCTGATGTTTATTTTTTTTTAACTTGACAGGGCACCTAGCTGTGGCTAGAAGCCCTTTTTATAATTATAGAAATCCAAATAATAGGACTATTATTCAGCAACCAATGAGAATCAAGACAGTGGTTTTTCACTGAATCCAAACTTGGTCCAAACAGTGAGCCTCAGTGGAAGCCTGTTGCCATCAAAGTGTTTTGAATAGTGGGGTCCAGAAACTGCAGTGATAAACTATTGAGCAACCATCCTCACTCCATAACAAAGGCCTCATATGTCTACATTGCAATAAACACCTGAGGCTGGCCCCCGTCAGCTGACTTGAGCTCACAAGGCTTGGACTGCAGGGATATCACATTTCAGTGTAGCTATTTGGACTCATGCTGGAATCTTGACTCTCAGATCTTCCCTGTTGCAGGGTCCCAGAGCCCACGCTCTAGCCCAAGCCCAAACCTGGACATCTACATTGCAGCTTTATAGCCTTGCAACTGTGTAGACATACTCTTAATGGCTGAAGACCTGGCTTCCTCTCTCCCTGTGCCATGCTACTGTCGCTGAGGTCCCTGATGATTCCCCAGCTGGAGTGCTCCTAAATACAAATGAGAGGGAGCTACTGCTAGGGTGCTCTGTGTAATGGATCCCTGTTTTTAGAACTCACTTCCTTTTTCCTCCTCCTCTCCCCCAAATCACTGGGGTCCAGGTCTGTTAAACTTCTGGGTGTGGTACAGATTACTTCTACCCCCCTGGCTTTTGAAGGAATTGATTTTTCTCCTGTTAGCTGGTGATATTTGTGTGTTAAACTGCAATGATCCTCACAGAAGCTCATTGTACCTGGCAGAATTGTAATCCACACACTTTCTAGGTGTGGTGTTCTGTCCCATCTAGTGCACCAAGACCACTTAGAGAGAGAGAGAGATTAATGAGCTTGCTTTACAGCCTTAGGTACCAGTCACGTGGCTTTTAGCTCATGTGATAGAGGCTCATGCACTAAGCTCCAGAAATCCTCTCAGTGTATTGGGGACCCGTGGTTTAATGTGTATGGGCTGGTAATTAGAAGTGGCCTCAATGGGGCTCCTAAATTTGTTCCCAGAATTGAATGCCTGCCTTTTCATGTCTTTATATATGTGCAGTTTTGAATAACCAAGTTTTTTGTATTTCTAAAAGCTGGAGTTTATATGTTCAACCAAGATTTATGAATGAACCAACCTACACTCTCAGACATTGCTTGTGTCAAGAGATTTGAGGATTTTCAGTCTATATAACTCGGGAACGCAAATATAGACTCTGATCCTGCACACTGTGGCCCACCAGGATGGATCTTTACACCAGTGCCTGGTTCCATCAATGTCACTGGGATTCAGGCATATCCACATTGCAATAAAAGACCTACAGCACCACTGCAGCTGACCCAGGTCAGCAAACTCAGGTGTGCAGGCCTTGGGCTGCAGGGCTATAAAGTTGCGGTGTAGCTGTTTGGGCTCAGATTGGAGCTCGGGCTTTGAGACCCCAAGGATGGGGGTCTAATCCAGAATGTCTATACACTGCTATTTTTAGGCCTGCAAACTCAAGTCAGCTCTTCTGGGCTCTGTGACTCTGTGCTGGGTTTTTTTTTATTGCAGTGTAGACATGGGCACAGAAATCCACTCACATGGATTAGCTTGCACTATCAGGACATTAAATGTTCCTTTTGACAATTAAATTTTTAATATTTAATTGACAATTAATTTGTTGGCACGACATGCACATTTTCCCACACCCATATCTGAAGCAATGATAAAAAACTGTTTTGGCTTCAAATCTTGTACTATTTGTAATGAAAGTGAAAGGCAATTTTCACAGGAGGGAAAGATTGACAGAGGGATTTGTTTTTTGATTGGGGCTAATACATTTGAAAATGTCTGAAATATTCCAGTATGTTTGTAGACTATTTTCTGCAGCTGGCAAGATAATAATATTTCACTCTTGACTAACTTTGAGACATTTTGTAAAATGTTCTGCCTTTGCAGAAGAAGGATGATTAGGTTGATGGGACTATGAAAAATGAGGGCCTGAGATCTGGGTTCTATTACCAGTTTGCTATATTCTTCTTGTGTGATCACAGACAAGTCACTCAACTTCTCTGCACCTTATCAGGAAAATGGAAATAAAACTTCTCTGCCCCATAGGAGTGCTGAGAGGCTATGTTCATTCTTTTTATGAGGACCTCAGATACTATGGGGGTAAGTACCATAACTAAACCAATACGTAAAGGATCATTTTCTCACTCAGATTTGATGTGGTTTGCCCATAAATATGGGCAGTTACCATGTAATGTCAGCATTTTAGAGGGCAGTGCTTTCTCTCTCTCTCTCTCTTTCTCTCTCTCTCTCTCTCTTCATACTCAAAGAGTTGACAGTTGTACATTCCTATAAGGGATCCCTGATAGTCAATCTTGTTATTCATGCAGAGATGCACACAGTGATACCCCAAGAACCATGTTTAATAGGTAGTTCTTTTAAAAGCAAGTCTTGACAGCAGTAGGAAATGAGAAGGCCACGTGGAAGATATTAATGGAGATCTAAAGGACTCAAATTGCTTTCAATTAGCAATTGTGGAGTAATATCCTTTGCTTGTTCTTTTTTATGTTTGTAGTTGGATAGAAATGAATCAAACAGAACCCAGTCATTTTATTAATAATAGTTATTACTTCAGAATACCACCGGTAGCTTTGTGAAATTTTCACAGTATAATGGCAAATAATCTCCTTGATTAATTTGTTTAATACATTAACTTTTTAAAAAAATATTATTCTCAAAAGATACTGAGCTCTACTAAACCATGTCAGATCTTATGCACTAGGAAAATAAAATAACACGTTCCCCAAATGTTCAGGCCAACTCACAATGAGTAATTCTTAGAGGTTATTTCCACTTATCTGAATATACAATACTAATATGTCTCCTATGTAATATTAGTATATATTGCATAGAGAGGAGAGGGAACGAGAGGAGGGGGAGAAAGCCTGCAGAGAAAAATTGTTATATTCTATCAATTGTCAAATATATGGTTTCTAACTAGCACATTTTCCATGGTATTTTTCTCAATGAAAGACCGATAGATGGTGCTGTGGAGACAATTTGCAATCATTGTATATATGTGTAACAAGCCACATCATTCTATTACTACACATCTGAATAATGAAGGAAGGAGACTCATGAACAATTCACTGTTTCTTCTCTCTCTCTCTCTCTCTCTCTCTCTCTCTCTCTCTCTCACACACACACACACACACACACACACACACACACACACACACACACACACACACACACACACACACACACCCCATTAACCCCTATTTATCAAAACAAGACATGGAGTTTTAGATGTATGACTCTCAAGTCTGACAGTCATACAGCAAAACTCCCACACAACTCTTAGAAAGTATATACCAGAGAGATGCATTAATGTAACACAAGATATGTTTTATTGCTCAAGGGTGTCTTCTAAATATTTGTCATTATACAGTATTCCGTTTTTCATTATACTGAGCATAAAATGTTCATATAATTCATTCTTACTCTAATTCCCATCAGTTTCCAATATCTATCTAGGGGCTAAATTCTCTTCCATGTAAATAAATGAGACTTCTGGTAATAATTTCAGTGGAAACAGGATCAAGCCCCCAAGTTTGTCTCTTTCTAGAATCTAATCAGTCACCCCAAATATCCCATCAGTGTTTAGTACCATTTTCTCTTAAACAGCTCTTCTATTTCTAATACCAGTTTTCTGAGGATCTGATTCCACTAGATATTCATTTGTGGGTCCACACACTCATGCAGAACCCTACTGAAGTGAAACATAGAGTCTAATTGCATGGTCCTCCTTGCAGAATCCGGGCTTATGCTTCCCTATCATTTCATCAGTCCCCCCCTTGCCCAGATGTGCTTTATACAGTCCTCCAGGCTGTCATTTAACCATTCGCTGAAATAAAGACGCTGCTTGGTAAAGCTAATAGTGGAATTCAGTATCTCTCACAATTCCTCCTGCCTCATCATTCCTGTCATAACTGCTGCTCTGTTTGTTTTTCCAGCACTCGGTGCCTCTGGGTGTTGCTGATAAACCTGAAGCAAGTAATGGCAGGGAGAGGCGCATTTGTGTTTATATTGGATTGTAATGGTTTTCTCTCACTGTGATTTTATTTCAGTGTTTCTGTTTAATAACGTGTGTCAATACCAAGGCCTAGTCGTCTCATTTGTATGTAGGCAATTGTCTCAGGAAGTGGGGCCTGCAGCAAATCCAGTCTGGAGTGGGTTTTTGGGCAACCTAATGAGCACAGCTAGCCTACAGTAGGCTGCCTGATTGACTACATGGCCTGATTGGTTGGAAGATCCCACAGACCAGCTCTTAAGCCCAGCCGCAATAGCATGGAGGCTGCTCAAAGGCTTTTTCATGACTGAGAGAACCCCTGATTGCTCTGTTCCAAGTAACTGAGTCCTGACTGTTGGATTTGACCTTGACCTCTACCTGTAACCATTGGGTACAACTGGTTACTGGCAGATAGGCTCTATGGAGATGCACCAACCCCAGAGAAGCCAGGGGAGACACTGTGCCTCAGGAATACAAATAACTCACAGGTAGTGCTGAACAGGAGAGGAGAGATGTAATTTGTACAAATCCTGTATGGAGTGCAGCACACACTGTGCAGCCAGCCAGCTCCACCTGCTCCCTGCCTCTCTCAATGCAATTGTCCTGGGTACATCTGGTGTGCAGCCCTGTTCTTGGTGGAGCACTAAAACAACGATTAGGCAATGTAAGGCATCTGTGTGTTTGGGGTGGTGGTGGGGAGGATGATGGGAGGAAACGCCTGCTTCATTCTACTCCTCTGTGACTGCAGCATAACTAAGAACAATCTCCTCCTGACTGATGACGCTTCTTATGTTGTTCATCATCTCCCTGTTCCTTTAATGTAAAGAGTCTATCGATCTTGTGTTCCTTTTCTCCCTGATGACTGCCCATTCCTTCCTGTGAAATGAACCCCATGCTTGATTTTCTTGAGGATTAGGCACAGATTTCCTCCCCCCAAAAATTAATGCAGCTCCCATTCAGAATCTTAAACAAAAGGGCCAAATGTTCCAAAGTGCTCAGCCCTTAAGAGGTCCCATAGAGAGCCATAAGAGCTGGCGGGAGCTGAGCATTTGGTAATATCTGGCCCTAATTGTTTGTCTGATGTTTGATTTGTTCTTCAAATGGTGCTACATTTTGAAAACCACCCAAGATATAAGCAGGAAACCACAAAGCTGTCCTCTCTACTTGTGTGAGCTATGAAGACAGTAGTGAATAAGTAATTTCTTCTGGGCTGACAGCAAATATATTTCTGTAAATTTAAAGTGAGTGACAAATACAAATATTTTAGAAATAGAAAAGATCTTTACAGAGAGAAAATTAATCTACAAAGAGAGAAAATGCTGTATGACTCATGGGAGCTCAGTAATTAGAATAAGTGATTTTTCTATGTCTAAAGCAATTTCTAGGGTTTTGGCAAACTACTCATCATTCTTAATGCCAATAATAAAACCTGGAATTCTTGAAAGTCATAGTAATTATGGGTTATTTGCACAGATGAAATTACACAAGAGAAGAAATATTTTTCCCACCCACAAAGCTCCCTAAGCACAGAGAGGGAAACTTACAGTAAGTCATTAAGGGATGGATTATGCCTTTAAGTTTAATGAACAGCCCAGTGTTGGGGTGGTAGTAGGGAAGTGAGCTGTCCCAAAGGAAGCTCCCTGAGGCATTATATCTGAGGCAGAGATGGTATCACCCAGAGATCCAGTGGGCATTCATTGCTATGGTTTTTGGACATTCATGTTCTTGGCCAATTCTGTCCTTTTGCCTCGAGGAGACCCTGGTGTATGAATTCACAGTACAGGGAGTCTTGGTTCAGCTTACCTGTCTGGGCCTCCACCTTTCTCCATGCTGATCTGCAGTCTCCCTCTGGGAACAATTTTGATTCTGCCACTATTAATCAGATTGGAAGAGATCCCTACCTATTGCAAATGCTTGGTGGTGCTGTTATAATTTACACTGGGTGACGATCTAGCCCACTGAGTAGTACTTACTTTGACTAGTCCTATTGATTTATGGGGTTATTCATGGAATAGGATGCTAGTCAACTGGTGTAACTTTTGAAAATTTTGGCCTTAACCACTGCCTCATCTTACCTGAAAATTAGTTAAATACTTATTTTTTCAAGATGTGTGGTCAGTGAAGCTGGATGCATGCTTCATATACACAGCCAGGATTATTTATTCTCATATTTAAGCTTGTGCTCCTGAGTTCCTTGAATATTCTGGCAAACATGGATAGACCACAATTTCTGTGAAAATCCTGATCACAGAATATTTATGAAACAATATTCAAAACTAACTGCTCAGAAATGAGCTGGGAGCCTAGAGTTATTTTGGTATAGCATTCAGCAAATCATTTGGAATAGTGACTACATTTGAAAATATCAGTCTGTTTACAGACAGTTCCCAAAAACAAACATGCAGCCATTGGAAAATGTACTTCTCATAAGAGATTTGCCCATTTCTAGTTCTGAGGTCTAATTAATTGTGACCGCAGAGTTTTCAGAGCATTGGCTGAAAGGTACTACACACAGTCAGTGAAATAGCAGTGACAGACAAGACCTAGAAAGAGTTACCGTATTTTTCGCCCTATAAGACGCACTTTTTCTTCCCCAAAACGGGGGGGGGAAAGTTGGTGCGTCTTATAGGGCGAATGCAAAAAAAAAAAAAAAAAAAGCGCCTCGCTCTCCCGTCCCCGCCGCGCGGGCGGGCTGCCGAGGTTCCCCCCTCCCCGCCGCGGGCGGGCTGCCGAGGTTCCCCCCTCCCCGCCGGACAAAAAAAAAAAAAAAAAAAAAAAAGCGCCGACTCGCTCTCCCGTCCCCGCCGCGCGGGCGGGCTGCCGGGAGAGTCCCGGTTCCCCCCTCCCCGCCGCGGGCGCGCTCCCGGCAGCCCGCCTGCACGGCGGGGACGGGAGAGCGAGTCGGCGCTTTTTTTTTTTTTTTTTTTGGTCCGGCGGGGAGGGGGGAACCCCGGCAGCCCGCCCGCGGCGGGGAGGGGGGAACCTCGGCAGCCCGCCCGCGCGGCGGGGACGGGAGAGCGAGGCGCTTTTTTTTTTTTTTCCCCGGATTTTTTATTTAAAAATGAGGGGGCGTCTTATAGGACGGAGCGTCCTATAAGACGAAAAATACGGTAATACAGATGTGCACTATATTTATTCAGTTGGGGTTGGTCCATGGATACTGCCCTATTCTGTCCTGTACAAGGCCTTGAGACCCTTTCCCATCAATTCCTATTGAAGGATGTTGCTTACCTCCAGCATCTGCCTCTGTCAGCCCTTCAGCCAGGGGACAGTGGTCTGTCCTAACCCCAAGACTGCCCTGCTCTATTTCCCAGAGCTACTTTCACTAAAGTTGGTTTCCTCCAGTGCTTCTTCCACAGCACACCCCGCCAGGTTCATTCCCAGCTCCTTTTCCACAAGGAAGCACACTGGCCCAGAACTTGGCCCCTGCAGAGCTTCCCCAGCTAGCTAATCCTGTTTTCTATTCCTGTTTTAGCTTCCAGTTCTGAGGAGTTAAAGGGAAGTGCAAACATCACTTCATTTCTAATTAGCAGGATCAGCATATCATTTTCTTTATACTTAATCCTCAGACCACCTTCCCTTTTTGCAAACAGGAATCTGTTTATATGCTGCCGTCTGGCAGGCCTTGTTCTCTTTTAAGTGTGTTCTTTGAACAGTCTCGTCATCCTAGAAGGAAATCAGGACCAATGCTCACTTGGGCATAAACTCCACTTTAAGGGCCACCTCATTCTGACCCAGGCATCAGTGGGGGGTCTCACATAAGCAAAGAAGAGATTCTGTCACTCACAGAGACAACCCTCCCTACTTTCTAGGTCCCACCAGAACGGTCTATTCCACTGCAAGTGTAAGCACAGGGAATGATGCATGAGATGACATATGACATAATACATAATAAATGCAAGTACATTTTAACATTCAGCAATTTGCTTAATGATACTTTCTGACTCAGTGAACAGAGTTTAAAGGGGTTATTCAAACACATCTTTAATTTTACTTTATCTCTCTAAAATCCAAGAGTGCTCCTTCTTCCATAACACCACAGGTCTTGGCTTCAGAGCTGTGGTAAATCATTTGCCAGAGCTCTGAATTCTGCCAGCTAAGACCATGTCGGCATGCTTACCTGAATCCTGCTTCTATGCATTATTCACCACAAATTCCTTCCCAAGTCATTTAGTTCCAGATTCACAAAGGTATTTAGGCAGCTAAGTCCCATTTTTAGGTGCCACTGAGCCACAAAATACCCATTTGGGTTTGGCTGCTACCTAACCCTGTAGGCTGCTATACTCATTAGGCACCTACGTTTCTGCTGTAAATGTTCCCTGGGTGCCCATGTTTCTGCTTCTGAGCATGTGCACTGGTGCCTCTTTCTAGGCATCTAGACACCTCTCTCTCACCTAGAAAGAAAGGCAGAGGAGTGCCTATTTCATCCAAGTACCTGATCTGGTAGGTGTGCTCAGAAGCCACTTACCTCCACATAAAACCGTTGGGAAGTTGGAGGGGAAGGAAGGAAGAACACCACTTTTAGCCCAGTGGTTCGGATACTCAGCTGGGATGTCAGAGACCACCAACTGAAACCACCTTACTGCCAGTTGAAGAGAAGAGATGTGAACAAGGATCTTTCACATGTCAGGTGAGTGACTTAACCACTGGACTATAGAATAATTCTGTGTGCCAATTATTAATTATTCAATTGTTTAATAATAGATGAGAAGCACATATTGGAACATCACATAGCCTATGTGTACACTATGAACAATGGATGTGATTCCTCTGTTCATGTACACCGTCATAGTATCTTCATGAGAGAATGATTGTGTATAAATAGTATACCCATGGTATCAGGGAAAGCAGCAGTGAAGGCACAGCTGAGCCATGCCATCTACAACCCCACCTGAAAATGGTAGGTATGTATTCTGCATTGCTGAACTGCTGCTGCCGATGCTACTGTGGCTACACTGCTATTTATACACACTCACTCCCAGCAAGGTACCACCAGTATGTGTACATATGGAGGAGCCATAGTCCTAGTGCGTAGTGCACACTCTAGCCAGAGACATTGCAACTCCTGGCTTCATAAAAGCAATGTTATAGCAGAATATTGACGATTAATGTGTAATACATTTGATATTAAAAACACATAGGCTCCTTTGAAAACCATAGCCTAAGAATTAGGAAATCAACTCCTATTGATTTTTTTTCAGTGAGTTGGGCACCTAATTCCAATAGCCCCTCAACACAGGATCTCTCTTTAAATAGCTCAAACTGAAGTTATAGGCTTGATGCAAAAATTATCAGGTGACATTTGTTGGCCTGTGATATGCAGGAGTCAGATTAGATTATTAAAATAAACTCTTCTGGCATTAAAAACATGCCAGCAATAGTGAAAATCCCAGCAATAGTGTTTAAAAAAACGTCAAGAATGAACACATAGTTAATGACACATGGGCAAATAGCAGGATTTTGTGTATCATTTAAAAATATTTTTACAATGTTTTTAACCCTTAACTCAGTTGTTTAATTGTTTAGCCAATTACTTTGCTTTGCTATGAAATATGCCCAAGAGACCATATAACCACTATCACTCAGGTTTATTGCTAAAAGTCAGTAATAATACAGAGAGAGAAAAGGTTCAGTATGATACCAGTTTCTGGAAGGCAGACTCATACAGCATTGTTAAATTTATCTTACACAAAAGGTGTCTTTCCAAAGTTACATATTTCAGAATATTTATAGGGTGATTTTATAAATTGGAAAACTCTATGCATCACTAAAATCCAACCCATCAGTTTGTACCAGTTCCTTAACTTCTTGTTCTCTACCTTCCTTATTATTCTTTTAGATACTGGTGTTCCAGGTCTGGTCTATGAAGGTAATTCTGCAACTAGTAGGGGGCAGAACATTAATGTATTTTGCCTTTGACAATTTTTTCTATCTGCTAATGTTAAAGTTAACTTCAGCTTTCCAGAATGAGATACTTGGCATAAGTGAACAGGATTATAGAAATATATAAGCCAATACGTGGCATGTAACAGCTAGAAATATGAATGTATGTGTGTATGAAATAAGAATGTGTGTATGTAATGTTATGTTGATATTGTGAGCTTAACCCAAATTAATATATTAGGGATGCATACATATTGATGGTGTGATTGTATATTATAGATATGCCCAGCATATTAGTCAACAGAGTGAGATCAGAATTGATTTCCATAGAGCCACTAAAAGGTACATTTGTGAGTTAGGGACCACAACCCAGATTCAGGTTGAATTCATTGGGAGTTAAGCACCTTAATGTTTCTGAGGACCTGGCCAGACCACGCGAGGGTACCGAGATGGACCCTGCTGGTCTGGTTGCAGACTGAGCCTAGGGAGGGCTGCTGAAAAGGGCACTAGCTGAGGGTACCAAAATGGGCCCTGGCTGGCTGGTTGAAGAAGGCAGTGCCACAGGGAAAAGGCCTTAGAACTATGGCTCCAAACTAGGACCGAGAAAGAACTTGGTCTGGGTACCCCAGAAGGGGCACTGGCATGTGTGGCTCGGCCAGAGGGCTGAGGTGCCAAAGACCAGCCGGGAGAACCACCGTCCGAGGGGATGGAGGGTTGAAAGGCAGGTGCCACCCTGTTGAAAGAACAAAAACAAAAAAAAGAGAAGCAGGCTCACACCCAACCAACCAAAGGGAGCTGATCCACGAAAAGATTGTGACTGCAGGCACTATCAGCCAGAGAAAAGGGATGCCCATGAGAGGTGGGTGCTGATGCTGTTATATTATGGTACTAGATGTGGGATCTTCAGACCGACCATGTCTAAAGGAGGCCAGGTCAGAATTAACTGTTTTACTGAAAGCTTTTAACTGTTTTATTGTGAGAGGCCAGAGGCGGAGGTCGAAGAAGGGCCAGAGGCAGTGGCAGAGGCAGCAACAAAACAGCAAAGCCAGAGGCAGCGGCCAAAGGAGTGCCAGAGGCAGAAAGCAGCAAACCAGACCAGAGTCTGAAAGAGGTCAAGAGCCAGGGGCAGCCATGGAAACAGGAAATATTATAATTATTCATTGGGGGGAGCCAGAGGTAGCCTGAGTGAAGTACACCCTGACTAACAGGGGCATGAGAAAAGACTCGAGGGGGAAGAATCACCAACCCAAGCCTGTCTGAAGGGGAAGGTGCGTGGCAGGGTGGACTAGATCTGGAGGCCCCCTGCTGGAGGCCTCATCACCCTGCCTTTGAAAAGAGCAGTGAGAAGTCCTCCAGGAAGCCTAGAGTGGCTGCAGAGGAGTGCCCAATCAGAAGGGTTGATGGAGTAGGCAATCTGGGGCCAGAAGGGCTCTATATAAGACAAGCAGTAGAGCAGAGAAGTTCAGTTGCTGTGTGGAGCTTGATGAGGGAGGACTGGGTGTCTGGCTGGTGCTATGAGCAGGACGCCAAGGGCAGCTCACTGCAGAGAGGTCACCAAGCAGAACTGAGCCCAGGGAAGGCTGCCAATGGCCAAGTGCCTGGCTGGATGGCCAGAGTAGCAGCAGGACCATGTAAAGGTAAGTGTGGGCAGGCTGAGCCCAGGGGACTGAGTCCAGGATCTGGCCAAACCTGGCGAGGTGTCCTGCTGGTCTGGTAGCAGACTGAGCCCAGGGAGGGCTGCTGAAAAGGACACCAGCTGAGGGTACTGAGATGGGCCTTGGCTGGGTGGTTGAAGAAAGCAGTGCCTCTGGGAAGAAGGCTTAGAGCTACAGCCCCATATCAGGGCTGAAAAAGAACTTGGACTGTATGTCCCAGAAAGGGGAAGAGCATGTGTGGCTTTGCTGGAGGGCTGAGCTGCTGAAGACCAGCCGAGAGAACCACCGGCCAGGGCGTGGGGTGGGGCACTCGTGAGAGGCATTGAAAGAACAAAAAAAAGGGAAAACAGGTGCACAGCCAGCCAACTAAAGGGGGCTGCCCATGAGAGGCAGGTGCTACCCCATAAAAAGACTGATTGCAGGCACTATCAGACAGAAAAAAGGGGGCACCCATGTGAGGTGGGTGCTGAGGTTGTTACATGTTCATTATTAAATATTTGTTCCCTGTGTAAGTACTCACAGACTGTGATCAAGTCACTCCTTAACCTTCTTTTTAAACTAAATAGATTGAGTTGCTTGAGTCTGTCACTCTTCGGCATGTTATCTAATCCTTTCATAAGTCTCGGGGCTCTCCTCTGAACCCTCTCCTACTTGTCAATGTCCTTCTTGAATTCTGGGCACCAGAACTCGACACACCATCCAGCAGTAGCCACCCTAGTGCCAAATACAGTAGTTAAATAACCTCTACTTCTACTTGAGGTTCCCCTGCTTATGCATCCAAGGACTGCATTAAGCCCTTTTGGCCACAGCATCACACTGTTATGTTCAGCTGTTTATTCAACATGACCCCCAGATCTGTTCTGGAGTCTCATCTTCTCAAGAGAGTCATTCCCCCTGCCCCAACACACACATAAGTATGTCCTACGTCTTTTTTATTCAAAGATGTATAAGTTTACATTTAGCCTTATTAACATGTATATTGTTTCTTTGCACACATTTTGCCACGAGATTCAGATCCCCCTCAACTAGTGACTTGTCCTCTTCATTATTTACCATTACCCCAAATTTTGTGTCTTCTGCTAACTATATCAGTGATTTTGTTTTCTTCCAGGTCATTAACAAACATGTTAAATAGCACAGGGCCAAGAATCAGTCTCTGCATTGTCTCTGTTAACAATTACATTTTGAGGCCTATCAGTTAACCAGCTTTTAATCCATTTAGTGTGTGCACCAAGTTAATTTTATATCTTTTTAAAAAAAATAGTATAATGCAGTACCTAGTCAAATGCCCTACAGAAGTGTAACTCTATTATATCATAACCTTTACCACCCAAATTAGTAATCTCATCTAGTATTTATTTGTAGATTTATTCAGTAAACAGAATAATTTAAGTTTAATACATGAATAAAGGCTTAAGCTATAACCTATTTGTTTTACCTTTAATAGGAGATAAAATATAATAAAAATAGGAACTTGTATGCCTTTGAAGCATATTGGATCCTCATCTGGCATAGCTCAATTGAATCCGGTTTACACCAATTCAAGTTTACAGCAAGAACCCAATTTAGCAAAGCACTTAAACAGCTGCTTAAGTGCAATCACATGAATAGTTCTATTACAGAAATACTATTTGATTCACCTTTTTTAGTTGAAAATATAAATATTCCTTTAAAATAATTATTGTAAAAAAAGTTTTTCTTTTTAAGAGCTGTATTGTCCAATTTTTCCTTGTTGTCTATGGGTGGGCTTCCAGAATCCAGGCTCTTTCGTGCCAGATGTGAAGAAACATCTGGCACTATCCGTATAAGCATACTCCACATACAGGCTCTCAGATATAAGTTGTTGTGTGTAATGTAATGCAGGGGTGCAATACAAATCTCTGAGGCAGCCTGACAAAGTGAATTCAGGCTATTTGGATTCCCATTTCAGGAAAAAGTACAGATACTGAAACACACTTTTTCTTTTCTTTTGCAAATAATCATGAGCCCTAGATCAGATAGGTAACAAGAAATATAACTAACTGAACTCAGTGTGGCCATTTAGAAGTTTGCCCATTTGTAGATGTAATGCAACATCATTATATGTCATCACATGACACTGATCCCAAGAACATTTGGGACAAGTTTCAGTGAGTACTCTGGATCTGAATACCCCTGCCTGTAGGCAAAATTTGGATTTGGCTTTAGAACCAAACTTTGCAGCCAGTGAACTAAACCTAAAGGGGACTTGGCCCTGAACATGGCAGGAAGTTCAGAAACGTTGACCTGTAGGATCAGGATGTGAACTTTTCCTCTTTGGCCTTCCTCTACAAAACACACAATCAGACATTGTAATATTCTGTCATGATAGCTTGTAGAGCATCAGCTAGTTTTGATTGAGCTGCCCCGTGAGAGAAACAGGATGAGAGGCATACCCATTTATTGACCAAGCCAGATAATGGGATATTAATCGCACCACATGTTGTTGTTTCCACTGGATTATTTGCTCAAATACAATGCATGATATTTTTCTCTAAAACTCTAAATTCTAAACCCACGATTTAAAAAGCAGTAGCATAACCCCAAATATTAATAGCAAAAGCCATATTTAAATTACATTCATAGTCATTTCATTCAGGAATTTTGGAATTGCAAAATGTTTTGCAAAATACTAGGACAGTATTGTCTGCTGTTGCCAATGGCAAGTTATGTTCAATGAAAAACAGTAAACATCTCTACTGCAATTGCTTTCTGGTTCAGTTCTTCTTTGAAAGCAGGAAAATTAAATATCTTTTGCTTTATCTTCTCTTTTATGTTTATGTCCCATACGTTCACTGGATCCCTTATGGTCTCCTGCACCTTTATGCCTGATAGAAAAATCTGTATAAAAAGCTGAACAAAACACATTTTTGCAATTTCTTGATTATCTGTTTTATTTGGGTGAAGTTTTGTTATTTAGATCAATATAAGTGCCACCGTGGCTAAACAACAAAATAAAGGAAGCAGTGAGAGACAAAGAAGGCATCCTTTAAAAGCGGAAGTTAAATCCTAGTGAGGAAAATAGAAAGGAGAATATACTATGGCAAATGACCAGATGGTATTCACCTAAGAGTTCTGAAGGAACTCAAATGTAAAAGTGCAGAACTACTAATTGTGGTTTGTAACCTATCATTTAAATCCGCTTTTGTACAAAAAGACTGAAGGATAGGTAATGTGACACCAATTTTTAAAAAGGGCTCTAGAGGTGATCCTAGTAATTACTGGCCAGTAAGCCTGATTTCAGTATCAGGAAAACTGGTTGAAACATAGTAAAGAACAAAAATTGTCAGACAAATCTATTTTTTTAATCATTGATTTTTATCCACCCTAACAAAAGCCATGTTGAGCCTTCCCCAACAAATTATGATCATATTTTTATTTAAATCAGATTTTTTTTTTATAAAATTCCTTAATTAAGATACATTATAGCTCAAACACATCTCATCATGGAATAGGGGGTATAAATTCTAATTCTATAGTATGGGACAATGTATACATGTAATGTTTAAGAAAAGTTTTGTAAATGAATTCCAATAGTTCATGGATTAGGAACCTATTTTATGGGGTTCCACAGGCTTCTGTGTAGATTATTTAGGTTAATCTTTCAATCTATGCAATGGGACTCAGAGCTCAGTCTAGAAGATACCATCAGAGATGCTTTGTTTTGCAGTTCTCAGACTGCATTTCTCCAGAGGTAGCATGCTTGTTAACACCAAAAATGTTTTTTTTAATAAATAAATAATATATAGAGAGGTGAGAAATAACAGACCTCAACTCTCTTGTCTTTCTGCAAATTTGTGCACACACAGTCTATCCCTTACATCTCTCTAAAAGTGCAAAGTTTCAAAAAGGTAAATGAATAGAAGATTGTTTGGGGGGAGATTTGGACAAGGAGAAGAAGTCTGAAGATAAATGTGAGACGTGAGGGACATGTGCCTGTTTTGTTAAAATATTATATGTTTGCTGTTGAAAGAAAATCCAGAATACTTAACATTGTTTTAGTTAAAACAATTTAACTGTGTCTCTGGTGATGTTCTCCTTCTAATACAGCATGGCAAGAAAATCCTCCAAATATTAATGATAGTTCACCTCCAAATGACTTCATAAATATCTGCTTCAATTAACTTTGGTAAAATAAATAACCAAACAATCATTAATTTTCTGATATAGCTGTAAAACTAATCTGAAAAGCTTTCAAAATAATACTGTTTAAAAATGTATAGTGTGTACCTTCTAAAAATGAAACCTACATCTATCTCTGAGTTGTGAAGAATATGTTAAGGTTATAACAACCAATAAAAATACACTTTTATGTAGAAAACCTTGATTAAATTGGGTCTTCCTGACTAGCAATTGAAATCATGATTTAAATCAATTGGATTTAAAACAAATCCACCCTTGGTTTTTGTAAAGAGAAATCATGCCTCACCAAACTACCAGAATTCTTTGGTAGTGGATGTAATGTACTTAGATTTTCAGAAAGACTTTGACAAGGTCCCTCACCAAAGGCTTTTAAGCAAAGTAACCTGTCATGGGATAAGAGGGAAGGTCGTCTCATGGATTGGAAATTGGTTAAAAGATGGGAAACAGAGTAGGAATAAGTGGCCAGTTTTCAGGCTGAAGAGAGGTAAATAATGGGGTCACCTAGGGGCTTGTACTTGGACCAGTTCTATTCAACATAAATGATCTGGAAAAAGGGGTAAACAGTAAGGTGGCAAAATTTGAAGATGATACAAAATTGCTCAAGATAGTTAAGTCCTAGGCAGACTGCAAAGAGCTACAAAAGGATCTCTCAAAACTGGGTAACAAAATGGCAAATGAAATTCAAGGTTGAGAAATGCAAAGTAATACAGAAGAAGAGACAGGACTTCCTGAATTAATTAAATTGAGCCTATGGCCTGTGTTATACAGACACTCAGACTAGATGATCATAGTGGTCCCGCTTAACTTTTATCTATGGATTTGGAATTTCTTATCTCCCCTGTTATGCTGGTGTTCGTGTCACTGGACAGTATGTGCAGACTTGTGGGAACTGGCTGCTGATCTTTCCCCCCCATCAAGAGTTTTGCAGTGACTTTAGTAGTTAGCAATAGAGCTGTGTGATACTCAGCAAATGACTGGCTGAATCTCCTGTAAACACTTCTTCTTGTTCCTTTTCACATTCATCATTCACACTTTGAGTCCATAAAAATGCCTACATTCAAAGCAAAATTCAGGCAAACATGATGTGTTTCTATGCAAAACAGTTGAACGGGTTAGAAAGGAAATCACAAACACCTCCCCAGCACACCCACCCCTGGCATCAGCAGGTGTAATGTTTTGTACATTATTTAAATCACACTAGCAAGATACAGTTAGGAGTCAGCATGAACATGGTGGGATGGGGTGGGAGGAGGAATACTCTAGAAGAGTTCCAGCAACAAAGCAAGCTGGCATTCGCACTAACATACACAAAAACAAGTCTCTTTATAGCAGGAAGTGGTTCAAGAGGTATAATGCAAGCAAATCAAGAAGTTTAATACAGATCTCTGAAGCCCATTCTGTTACATTTCTTCACAATATCAGAGAATCCTTCCTATGCAAAATACAGCAATACTAATAATTAGCATGAATTCATCTTATTTACTGTAGTGGGCAACATAGGTAGACATAGGCATCTTTACAGTGAAAATGATGGCTGGGAATTGTGATTGGTTTATATTGGGTCATCTAGAATATTTTAGATTTCTAACCCCTTTCTAGGTGCCAATGGTTGATCAGAAGTTGTAGTGCCTCAATTCACTGGTATAACAGTTCTGATGTTGGAGGGGTCGTCAGTGTGTGTGGATGGAAGCATCTAGTGCAGGTCAGAGCACTCGGGGAGAGGGAGAATATTCAACAGGGGATATGCAAGTGACTCCAGCACACATTCTAGCATTTCTTCCTCTCACCCTTAATAGCATATCACTGTGCTATAAAAAAAGTTCACTGATATTATGCTAATGATAGCAGTAATGTGCAGGCATCACACGGAAAAGGACAGTTTCAGAGAAACATTGGTTACATCTAAGTGTGTAAACACATCAGCATGGCTGACATGTCATGTTTAGGAGATGCTGGATAGGAACCTGAGCATGGGGATAGGCCTGGACATAGCAGGACATAGGTTTGGCAGGGGACTGGAGAACCCCAAAAAGGAATAAAAGAAGAAGGGCAACCTCACTGTCTGTGACATTGATGTAGTCATAATGAATATTGGGCCAATTAAGGAAGCACTGTTTGAGGAGGGTTCTTCATGTTCCCATGCAAATACTGTGGTCTAGCATCCCAACCAAGGCCACTGCAGAAGAGGAATCTGTTCCATGTCTGGAGGACGTGAACCTCAGGGGATATCCTCTGTAAAAAAAGCTCTTAGCACAGCTTGGAGGAGACCTTCTCCACTGCTACCACCTGACTGACATTTTGTTTCTGTCTTCAGCCTGAGCTACCCAGAGTTCACAGTAACATGGACTATAAAAAGGTTGCACAGCATAACAAGCACATCCAAAAAAAGTGCATTTTAGCTTTGAGTTTTTTATTCAAAGAGAAAGGAGGATTAAACTCTTCACCACCACTCCTACCATCATCTTCTGCTATCTGCTTGGCAAATGGCTTCATAGTAAAGACTGCCCTTGCCATAGTCCCTATTATTCTGCAGAGGCACCAGAGAAGCTCTCCTGTGTCCTGCTATTTCTGACTGAGCACAACGTAGCCTGAGTGAGCCAGTTCTAAAAGAAGCCAGGTGGCAGATTACTGGCCTTTGCCCTCAGAAGTTGACAAAAGGTTAGGAGGAGTGTGAGGTTTTGGGGGGGAGGGATTCCATGTGGGCAAGGTGTCTTAGCTGCAATGAAGCCCCAAACCTGGTGAAGCTTAATGTTTCCTTTCATCAGTAACAGAGCAGCTTCAGCAGCCTAGTGTTTAATGAGACCATACCTTGTGTTACCTCAGAGATGATTCAGAGTGCAAGGTGCCGCCCACTAAACACCACCACCACCACTTCCTGCATCACCTATTCTTGGAGGTCTGCCCATTCCAAATGCAGACCAGGCCCAACAATTCTTCATCGATAAGCTCTGACATGATACAGCCCAAGTGAGAAGGTTGTAATATAGCATGTTTAAAGTGGCCCACTGATTGAATTTAAAAAGTTTGTTTATAGACTGTCACGGTTCAGGACAACTATACATGTATTTCCTCTTAATGGTTCAGCAAGCCACCCACTTGCCGGCTTCTGACTTCTTAGTCATTGCCTTTCTTGGGTGGAGAGCTGCATTTCTCTGGCTCCTGGCTGGGTAATTCCAGGCTTAACAGTTCCCTGCCTGCACTGTATTATTGCCAGCAAAAGAAAGTCTGCCTAAGCAAGCCTATTTGCTTTCTTTTCAGAGACTAGCAGTAACTACCGACAGTTTTTAGTTAACACACAATTCTTTCTAAAGTAAGCATATTTTATTCTTAAAATTACACACTACAGAAAAAACATTAAGAACAATAGAACCTAATAAAGAAGCTAATAAGCTTGACAGAGATCACCTCTTCCAACATGGGTTATTCTGGCAGGAGCAGTTCTTCAAAACCCCATTAAGGGGTTTCCCTGTGATTTCAAGTCCATCACACGTTTTGCTCAGAATGAGAACAGATGACAGAGTCATTCATTTATCTAGTTTGGTTCTTTGAAGAGACCGTGAATAGGTTATCACCCAGGCGATGCGTCTCTGCTCAAAGTGCAGCTTCAAAAGGATGGATTTATGGTGGGTCATTTGTGTTTCCCTCACCATCGCCGCTGCCACTGCCTCCTCCTCCTCAATGTCTAGCCTAGGAATCCACTTCACACACATGATCCTCCAAAAAGAAAATGAGGAATACTTGTGGCACCTTAGAGACTAACCAATTTATTTCAGCATAAGCTTTCATGAGCTATAGCCCACTCCATCGGCTGCATAGAATGGAACACACAGAAGTAAGATGCATTTATACACACAGAAAGCAGAAAAAGTTGGAAATTACTATGCCAATTCTAAGAGGCTGTTTAATTTGGATGAGCTATTATCAGCAGGAGAAAAAAACCTTTCATGGTGATAATCAAGTAGATCTATGTCAGATGGTTGACAAGAAGGTGTGAAAGAAACTTAACTTAGGGAAATAGATTCAATTATTGTAATGTATAAGCCATTCACAGTCCTCGTTTAACCCTTGGTTGATAGTGTCCAGTTTGTAAATGAATTCCAGTTCCTCAGTTTCTCCTTGGAGTCTGTTTTGGAAGTTTTTCTGTTTTAAAATTGACACTTTCAAGTCTGTAATAGAATGGCCAGGGAGATTGAAGTGTTCTCTTACTGGTTTTTGAATGTTATGATTCCTGATGTCAGATTTGTGTCCATTTATTCTTTTGCGTCGAGACCATCCAGTTTTGCCAATGTATATGGCAGAAGGGTATTGCTGGCACATGATGTCATATATTACATTGATAGATGTGCAGGTGAATGAGCCTCTGATGGTGTGGCTAATGTGATTAGGTCATAGGTAATGATGTCAGTTGAATGGATATGTGGACAGAGTTGGCGTCGGGCTTTGTTGCAAGGATAGGTTCCTGGGTTAGTGTTTTTGTTGTATGGTTGCCGGTGAGTATTTGTTTCAGGTTGGGGGGTTGTCTGTAAGTGAGGACTGGTCTGTCTCCCAAGATCTGTGAGAGTGAGGGATCATCTTTCAGGTTAGGTTGTAGATCTTTGACGATGCGTTGGAGAGGTTTAAGTTGGGGGCTGAAGATGACAGCTAATGGTTTTCTGTTATTTTCTTTGTTAAGCCTGTCCTGTAATAGGTGGCTTCTGGGTACTCTTGTGGCTCTGTTAATCTGATTTTTTTCAGTTCCCTAGGTGGGTATTGTAATTTTAAGCATGCTTAATATAGATCTTGTAGGTGTTTGTCTCTGTCTGAGGGATTGGAGCAAATGCGATTGTATCTTAGAGCTTAACGGTAGACAATGGATCGAGTGGTGTGTCCTGGATGGAAGCTGGAGGCATGTAGGTAAGTATAGCAGTCAGTTGGTTTCTGCTATAGGGTGGTGTGTATGTGACCATCATTTATTAGCACAGTTGTGTCTAGGAAATGGTCCGCTTGTGTGGATTGGTCCAGGCTGAGGTTGATGGTGGGATGGAAATTTTTGAAATCATGGTGGAATTCCTCAAGGGCTTCTTTTGAATGGGTCCAGATGATGAAGATGTCATCAGTATAGTGCAAGTAGAGTTGGGGCATTAGGAGACAAGAGATAAGGAAGCATTGTTCTAAATCTGCCATAAAAATGTTGGCATACTGTGGGGCCATGCGGGTACCTGTAGCAGTCCCGCTGACTTGAACGTATATATTGTCTCCAAATCTGAAATAGTCCTTTGGTCCTCCAAAGTTCTTCAAAATTCTATACATTTTCCAGAGATTGTATTAATCATGTCCTTCCTTCTAAAGATGTTCCATACAATCCTACAGTAGTATGTAAATGTTTGCATTTTCTATACAGTGGACTCCCAAAACACTTAAACTTAATTTCATAAGGTTTATCCAGGATATTGACATATCTGTCACAGTGACATATTTAGACATAAAAAGGCCAGAAAGACATTGCCTGTTACACTGAGATCTGAACTGAATCAAGAGTAATTGGATGGTGAAGCACTGGCTTTTATGGTGAACTACTGTTCATAAATATCCTTATTCATGAATTTAGACAGATAATTTGTACAAGCTGAAAACAAAGCTCTTGAATATATTACTGAAATAAGTAGTGCCCTAAACTATACAATAATTAAAGTGTATGTTTTTACATGAAAGAAGCACAAAATGAAATAGATTAATCTTCCTTCAGCCCCCATTGGACCGGGACAGTGAACTGGGGCCAGTGGGAGCCACGGTCGGCGAACTGGCAAGTAAACAAACCAATGGGGCCCGCTAAGGGTGCTTATGCTGTGGTGCCACATGCCAAGGTTGCCGATCTCTGTTTTATAAAATCCCTCAACATCCAAAACATTCTGTCTGAAAATCAAAAAATATTTCAATTTGAAAATGCTGCCATGATGGCCCAGAGAATTGTTGTGTGGTTGTCTCATGATCTGATTTTCTTTTATGAGCTGGGGTCCCCAGTTGGATTACATTTTCCATGATGCCTCATTGACAAAGAGTTCCATGATGTATCACCAAAAAAGTGCCTCAAGGGAGATGTATTCCAACCAGGAAGCCCAGCCTGTAATGGAGAATTGGAGTAAGTGGCACCTGAACTACATGAGGCACTACCCATGAGGCACTCTGGCAGAATTTCTATATCAGATGAAATATTTTGGTATTTGAATCAGTTTTCCATGGAAGCGGGGAGACACATTTTTGACCAGCTCTACTTAAAGATATAATCTTTATTATATTTTTTATATATTAAGGGATCCTTGACCTCTACTAAAATGGAGCCAAGGCCAGGGATTTGTGACATGTGGTAGCCATTTTATACTAACATTACAGAATACCTTTTAGAAACTATAACAAGGAAGTTATATAGAAGGATTATTATTATTCAAGTTGGAATCTATTACAGGAAGGTTAGTATTTTTACTCTTGATAAAAGTGTCATGGAGACTTCAAGACCAATTTTCAATGAGTATGAACAATACTTGGTTTTCTCATTATTATTTAGTTTTTCATTTTCTTAGGCCTCAGATGTACCTAAAGATTTTAGGGGGGAAGGGGCAGGCAGCTGAGGGTTTCATATACCATGCTAAAAATGCCTCCGTAATAGTTTGACATGCCAGTACCTTTCAAAGAGAAAACAAAGCTATATTTTGAAAGAGGGGATTTCTTTGAATGATCCTGTGAACTTTGGAAAGTGTTATCATATTCACAGTCACACTTACACAATATGGGCCTAATTCTGATCTCACATAAAATAGGGTAAATCAGAAACTCATTGAAGTCAATGGTGCTACTCTGATTTATACAAGTAGAGGATCTGGCCCTAAGTCTGTAATTAGGGTTCTGATTAAAATTATGGCACAATTACTGATACTTGGGTAAGGAGAGAACAGGTTTAGAACAATCTCTGATTCTGAAAATGAAACAAGATTTCAGTTCATTCGTATGATGCTGCAGCATTCTCAGCCATGAAGGCAAAGGCTTTATTAATTTTAATATCATTTAAATATTTGAACTATAAGCCTGTCACCTCTGCTGGGCTCCAAAGAAAGGGAACAAAGATGGTATGTGTCTAGTTTTTGAGGCTATAAATGTAAGTTTTTTCCTAATTTAAAAACAATGCAACACAGCCATTAGCTACACTTCTGTGATTGCAGTTTCACTAGCAAGCAGGCAAAAAAGGGCAGAAATGCCTGGATTTGCTTGATTTTTCGTGAGTCTAAATACTATGTGATTTGCATGTTATAAAGCTTATTAGCTAGCACATAATTAAAAGAAACAGCACATTTCTAGCATTGCTTAAACAGATGCCATCCTGCAGCATACACATCAGAGATATCCTTGGGCATCTCTGAAAGCAAGGAGACTACGACCCATCCAGTGAAATGAACAGCTGCACTGATGTTTTCCATCTGGACCGATAGTGTTGTCTGTGCTCACTGAATTGATCTGACCTATTTCTATTTCTGTTATTGTTTCCCTGTTAGACTGTTTTGCTGGGCTTAGAGACTTATTTTGTATTGGTAGCAGCACTAGTATCATCACCTAGAGCAGCGGTTGCCAACCAGTGGTCCGTGGACCACTGATGTCCGCGAGAAAATTTGGGTGGTCCGCGGGGAAATTTTGGGGTGGGGGGGTGAGCCGGGTGGGGGGGAGGCAAGTGGTGGGAGCCCCCCCCCCCCCGCCTGCCCTGTGTGGCGGGGGGAGGGGGGTGCTTGATTTACTGCTCCTTCCTGGGCGGCCGCAGCACCCTCCTGCCGGCAGGAGCCCACGGCACGCCCCACTGCCCCAGGCAGAGACTAGGCAGCCAGCTTTCTGCTGCCACACATGCTGCTGAACTGGGGGGGGGGGGGGGGAGAGGAGGGCTGCTTGCAGTCGGTGCCGGCAGAGAGGGGGGTAGGGGCAGAGAGCTCCTGGCTGCCCCCCCACCCCAGCTCCGCATCCGGCCCCTCATCAGCCCCATGCCCACTGCCCCCCACCCTTGGGCAGAGAGAGTCAGCTGCAGGACAGCTCTCTGCCTACCACTGGGTGGAGGGGGAGGGGAAGGGAGGGTGCTTACATGCAGGCAAGGGCCAGCAGAAGGGGACAGGGGCAGAGCTCCCTCCCCCTTCCCAGTCCACATCGGCCCCACGCCCCCAGCTGTTTACACTTGATAAAAATGTAAGTGTCCTCTTGAATTCAAATAGTGGTTTCTGTGCAGTCAATCCCGCAGCTATTTACAGCAGGCTCCTCACTTCAAAGACAGTCTGATCTGTCTGTGCCTCCCCTTCCAGGGATCAGGACAACTCCAATGCCTAGGCAGTGATCACTTAGGAGGAGCAGGGATTTGAATATTCCCAAGGAGGCGAGTGCTGTTCTTAGCTGGAGTCCACAAAAATGCCTCTGCCTTGGTACCTAACATGCAAAAGCATGAGACTCGTCTTCGCTCGCTCCAAACTAGGGTCTTTTCTATTCCTCAGACCCCTTCAGTGGGTAGGGGATGGGGAAAGTAGTGAGTGCATCACTCCCGGACAGGAAGGGACAGCTTCAGAACTGGATGGCCCAGTCCAGACAGGAGGTCGAGCTAGATTTGTGGGGCGGGAGGAGGAGAGAGAGAGAAACATATAGAAATGATATGGGATCCACCTGAAATCCAAACTCGGGTACCTACCAGAGCTTTGAATCAAAGGCACAAATGCAGACTGGACCATATGTTTCTCTTTAGCCCAGCATCCTAATTCTGTCTCTTAAAAACATTGACAAGCAATTTTTAAAAACCTTTTAACATATTATTGCCCTGCAACTGGGTCTGACTGCAACCAGGATCTTGCACCCCGTCCTGCGGCTTCGGACGGGGGCTAGAGCCGGAGCCCTCTGCCCCTGGCCCTGTGGTTTCTACAACCCCTTTCAGCTTCCTAGGGCTGTGTGCCCCCTCTCATGGATCCAGTCAGGGCTTTGCACCTGTGCCTGACCCTCCCCCTGCTCATGCCCCGCCCCCTGCTCATGTCAGCCCCCTCTTCCTACCCCCCTCTTGTCGCCCAATGTGTCCTGATATTTCACTCTTCCGATCTGGTCACCCTAAGTGTGCCCCTGTGGCCACGAGAGACCCCGCACGGCAGCCCCCGCAGGAAGGAGTAGGGTCCATGTTAGTGGTCCGCAGGATTCAAAATTGTGAGTTTAGTGGTCCCTGAGGTCCGAAAGGTTGGCGACCACTGACCTAGAGGGCAAGGTCCCATTGTGCACTGTATAAGCCTATTACAGAGAGACGGCCCTGAATGCTCACAATCTAAATCCAAGGGAGCGTCTATACTTCAATCACTGGGTGTGATTGCAGCTCAGGTAGTCATACTTGAGCTAGTTTTAATCATACTAGCTTGACCCTGCGACAGTGAGGCCATGCCAGCACCAGGTTCACTCTGCGTTTGCGCAGTACTTGTCCAGGTAGACTTGTGAAGCCTATATTGAAACGCACACAGCCTTTTTTTCCCTTCCATCATGTCTACAAACTTGAACTCTAGGCCCTTATCAATCCTGGGAAATACAAATCAATTTGTTTCTCATCAAACTACATATTAGAAACAAATGCCGCTCCAGCCATAGATTCTTTTCTTCTCCGCAATGTATTCTGTCTCTTCAACTGATTTATGCTGCTTGATTCTATCATGGCTCCTATATCCTGTCCTACATTTTAACTACCCTTGATGTAAAGAGATTCTGCCTCAAATTGCTTAAGGATTTAAACCGCCCCTCAACTTTAATCTATTGACAAAATTATTCAGCTCACATTGGTGGAACTTTCCTTTAGCTTCCTTTTTCCCTGAGAAAGTGTAGAATTTAGGAAGTGTAGCTTTAGCTCAGCCCCACACCTGCGTTGAAATACATATTTGGAGGAAAGGGTCGAAGGGGCTTTTGTTCCTAGGCAGGTTTTGGCTCCCAACATTTTCAAATGCAGTCACTCCCACCTGAGAACAAAGTGCGCCAAACCGGCATGGCTCTAATCTCTCATATCGAAGAACTATTTGCAGCTGATGTGGGAGACAGAGGCATTTTATGGCTTTAAAGGAAAGTTTCAGAAAGACAATTCTCTGAGACCATAGACATATGGTACCTAGATACCACAGTGATGGGCAAAGTACAGCCAAAGCAGTATGAACTTCCTCGCAGTGCTGCTATTGCTTTTGTGTGCTTTTTTGTACTACATTTTGAGGAACATTTGGCATTTACTGGTCCACTCAAACAACTTTTTTGTTTCCTTCCCTAGTATTGTTGATTGCCAGAGAGCCTGGGTGTACCTTCTCCACACATACTGGCAGTAAACAAAGAATTTAAGTATCAGGCTGACATTTATTAGTATCATATAGATAAAATAGTGCAGATGTAACCCAGATAAGATGCAGTGATTTCCCTTTACAATAAAAGGATCAGTACAAACTCTAGCACAGTATTATACAAAGATGACTTAGTATGGGATGAGGGGAAAGATGGAAAAGTAATGCAAGCCTCTGTGCCACCAGGTGAAATGGAGCTAGAGAGCACAGTCAAAAAAGTGGGTGGGGCCAGAGCACATGGGCGGTGCTATGTATGCTGATTCAGTGCATGTCCTAAATACCTTTTTCTGGCAGGGCTGATAGAGAAGCCCTTGATGGACTCCTAGGGTGGAGGAAGTGATACATCCACCTGCCTTCTTCTGGGATGAATCCCCCCAACCACATTGTCAGGACCAGACTATGGGCAGCCTGGCCTAGAGGTTAGTGTCAGGCACAGGCCATGGGGCCAAGAGCCAGTTACCAGGGATCAGAGCAGCTTGGAATGCTAGGAGGTCAGATTCAAGATACAAACTGGAGGGCAGGGATCAAGTGTAGGGTTGCCAGCCCTCCAGGATTGTCCTGGAGTCTCCAGGAATCAAAGATTAATCTTTAATTAAAGATTACATCATGTGATAAAACCTCTAGGAATGTGGCCAACCAAAACTGGCAACCCTAACAAGAGTCAGTTACCAAGAGTCAGCCCAAGTCAGGATACCAGGACATCAGGTCCAGGCAACAGAACCAGAGGGCAGGAATCAGGAGACAGTTACCAACTGTCAGGCTGAGTTATTATACCTCTATATACTGAGGCAGTGGATGGGCCTGGCACCAACTGGTTGTGTTCCTGTTACAGGAGAGTTATTTTTTTTATTTTCTGTGACAGAAAACAAATATCAATATTGCAGGTCTCTTTGACAAAAGGTGGACCTGATCCATCAGCAAATGACAGTCAAAAACCTTGTAAACTCCTCAACTTGCTTCTCTGAACCGTATCACCTCCAGTATTTTTAGACTCAGCCTCAGCCAGGTTCCTATCAGTTCCAGACAATAACATGGCACCATCCACCTCTGATTATTTTTTTTTAAATGCATCTGCTAATCACAAATTTAAATCCTTATTTAAGGCAAGTTCATGCTGTTTCATGTATTTTCATCAGTGTAAAATATAGTGTTCATTGTAGAACTAGGTTCAACAGCTGCTTTGAAACTTCACGGGGTCATTTGTCTCTGTAGATTTTTTTTTCATACTCTCTAAGGATATGTCTATACTAACCACCGGATTGGCGGGTATTGTTCGATGTATCGGGGATCAATTTATTGCATCTCATCTAGACAAGATAAATCGATCCCTGAACATGCTCCCCGTCGACTCTGGAACTCTAGCTCTGCAAGAGGAGTAAGCGGAGTCGACTGGGGAGCTGCTGCAGTCAACTTACCGCCATGAGGACCACCAGTTAAGTCAAACTAAGTGCTGGTCTTCACTACCCGCCAGATTGGTGGGTAGCAATCGGTCGCCCGCGGCGCCCCCGTCGACTCCGGAACTCCAGCTTGCCAGGAGGCGCAAGCTGGAGTCGACGGGGGAGCGCGCCGCCAACTGCCGCAGCCATGAGGACAGCGGGTAAGTCGGCTGCAGATACACAAACTTCAGTTACGTGATTCATGTAGCTGAAGTTGTGTATCTGCAGTCGATCTCCACCCGTAGTGAAGACCAACCCCAAGATACTTCGACTAAGATACTTTGAATAGCGTAGCTGAAGTTGTGTATCTTAGTTTGAAACCTCTCATCCCGCCCACAGTAGCCCAGGCTTAAATGTGAACTGATGTGATCTCTTACACATTGGCTTCCCGCTAAAAGCTGGCTGCATATTTGACTACATGGTTTTCCAAGATGAAGTAAAATAACTGCCAGTATTTCTAGAGAAACCAGTTTTCACACGTAGACTGTCTAATAGGATGCCTAAATTTGGCTTCTCATTGACACTGTCTAGACTTATCATTGTACTTAACTCGATGCTCAAATTGGCTACCCAAAGTGCTATTTTAAATATCCCAAATGCTGGACAGAACACTTTAGTGGGACTTCTAGGTTTGAAAATTGGGCCCATTACTCTTAGGCTCCTAAAGGCACTGCAAAACAAACAAATAAACAAACAAAAAAACCAACCCAAAAAATAACCTTCCCCACCTTTTAACTCCTAGGTATATCTCACTTAATCATTTCTCTGCCATTGTGGGGGTCTCAGTCACAGGTGCACCTCAGCCACTCCTCCTCTCTGCCTGTGACACCTAATAGTTTAGTCTCCTGTGGGCTGTAATACTTTAGTCTAATTCCGGTTTGGGGGCTCAGTGTGAGGATGCTGGGCGGTGTTAGTGGTCTGTAATATATAGGTCAGAGTATGGTCCCTTCTGGTCTTAAGCTCTATGAGTCTGTTGTAACAATAGCTCCAGGAATGTACATCATATATGGTTATGCACTACACAAGAGCTGATTCTGATGCCCTTACACATGTTAAGCCTGACCTTACTCATTGAGTAATCTCCTTATAATAGATGGAACTACTTGTGGAGTACGGTCCAGCACAGTATAAGTAAGGGAGTCAGAATCAAGCCCCCGATAAATAAAGAATACAATAGATTTTTAATTACATTTTAAAACCCTCTTGAAAACAAGTGCCCTTTCCTTTCTCATGAAGACTTGATGGAAGTCGGTATTTTAATACTGTAATTATAACATGTCACTATCCTGATTCAAATGGATTTTTATGCATCTGTAACTTCATATAATGTCACTGTAGAGCTTGGGATATTTTTGTACTATAGTTACATTTGCAGCAATCTAATTAAAATGTAATGACTTTCCTTCCTGAATATTTACCACTCTGTAGCTTCTGATACAGTAATTTTAGATATAGTCTTTGCTCTCAGAATTAGAGCTGGGTGGCAAATGGCCTTCCTGACATTTTAATTGTTGAGGTTTCAGAAAGTGTCCCCATTCTGCATCGGGACAAAACAGAGACCTTTCAAAAAAAATTCAGCAAGAAAACCACTCACTCTGGAATAGCCAATAACCTGGTGGTTAGGGGATTTGTGTGGGATGAGGGGGACTCTGGTCTCTTCATTTTGACCAGGAATTCGAAAATAGGATTTTCCAATGGAAAAATCATTTAAGTGAAAAATTCCTTTCCACCTTACTCAAAATTATTCTTGTTGCTAGGAAAATGTAGCTGCTTTTTATAGCAATAATGTGTGTAAAATGCTATGGGAAATCCAGCCTGCTTGAAGAGACATAAATTCAGTTTCCTTTGTAACTATGAAAATCAGTTTATCCAAATGTTAATAGCCTTTTCAAACACACAAGTAATTCGGATAAACTGCGTTAATCTAAAAGAAAAATCTACTCTACATTCTGAGAGAAGAAACAAAGTAGAAGAGTGATTAATTACATCAGATAAAATTAGTAACAAAAGATACTAGGTGGTTCAATGTTTCGTATAGATTGATTTGGAAACATAAAAGTTTTAAAATAAAGCAAACAGTATTTCAGAATCCAGTTTGCTCCAAATTAATTGTGTACAACTGAGGACAAATAACTATTCTTCAGGCCTGATGGAAGTGATCCTTAATCACTGTAAGGAGGAGTCGCATGTAACACAATCTTTGACACCAATGGTTTTTCTTCTAATAAATCCAGTTATTTCTAATAATTAAAACTCAGCAATGGCAACGTGTCGTGCGAGTCCTCAGCATCTGTGGAAGTGTGAGTGCAGGAGCAGAATTTGCCACATAACAGAGAATGGAATGGCAATGCAAATTACAACCAATTTTCCTTCACCTGGAGAAACTCAAAATATGGATGAAATCCGACTTCTATTAAAACAAAACTCAGTCTCTGTACTGGCCATCTCACTGCCAAATGAAACACACTTTACATCCAAAAGCACAGTGGCCTACTTCTTTTCATCTCTTTCAGAGTGTGCCTGACTGCTGACCTGAGACAGTGTTACAAATACAGTAGACCAAACTGGTCCTTTCCCTCTGTCATAGGAGACTTGCACATCCCTTACATCGGTGCCACTCGAAGTGGTGGTCCGCGTCCAGGAAAGAAAGAAGAGTATAATTTTAAAATCGCACTGGAATTCCACCAAGAATAATTATCAGTTGATAAAGTCGACAATATTAAATAATATTATGTTTTCAGAAGCACATATTATAATATTGCTAATTATGCCATAGCACTATATCCATGTTTTGTATGAGACGCACGAGCATGCGCTTACGCCACTCCTTCGCATATAAGACCCCACCCCACTGACAGTTACCATCGAGAAGTTGAATAAAGAGCGTCATATGGATCTCTGCGCATTTGTCATTTGGGACCCCATCCGAACCCACTGATCTGAGAATGTAATTACACTCCCATTCCAATTAATACAGTGAAAAATGTTAGTTTTTTCCGATCTGATGTGCTATGTACCTATGTGAATACAATAATAATATGGTACCAGTCCCTGGCACATTGGGAAAAAAATTGCCAGTCCACCACATCAGATAGTTTGAGAAGCACTGACTTACATCATTTGCTGCTGTTCTCTAGCTAATAGGCTGTCAAAGTGCACAAACACCCTCTTGGTTTATTTCAATGAGGAGGGCTACTTCAAAATTAATGGCTTCTAGTTTCCTTTACAGTTGAGTACTCAAGTCTTTAAGACTTACTGGGATCAAGGGCTAAAATCATAGCCCTTGACCCCTTATTTATGCTAAAGTTGGCATATTCTTGAAGTCTGTAGGATTTATTTTTTATTAGGTGGAAACAAAGCTAGAATTGTATCAAGTAACCTGCATAAGAGACAGCAGTTCAAGTCTTGTCTGCAACATGATTAATTAAGTGACTCTCAAAATGGGATCCGCCTTTGCAGATGACCAAGATCCTTAGAAAAGTAATGACAGTTGAGAAAACATAAATTGAACAGCGTTAACCACACATTGGTTCTGTACTTATTGTGATCTGACACTAACTTGTGCTGATCAATACAGTATTAAGAATACCAAGCTCTTATGTAGTGCTTTTCATTGGTAGATCTCAAAGCATTTCACAAAGGAGATCAGTATCATTATCTCAACTCTTTCGTGAGGCAGGAAAACCATTTAGTAAGTAAACCTCAATGACCACACATCTTCCATCTAAAACAAACAACCGAACATAAAAGACATTGAAATAATTGCACTTATTCAAGGATAAGGAGGTAAGGAAACTAAAATTCAAGAAATGATGCAATGGAGTACTCTGATCAAACCCATTTGAGACTCTTTTGTAGATCGAGGTGGGGAATTGTTTTTCTCTGTCCCAGGAAAATGTTGAGACTTCAAAATTTTTCCCATTCTTCTTCAAGACAAAACTGAGACCATTTGAATTTGTTCATGGAAAAACAGAACACACACACTCCAGAAAATCCATGTCGAACCTGAAAAACTTTCAATGAAACTGACCCTTTCCCGTTAGTGTCAATAAATCAGCTTTTTCCAATGAAAAATTGTTGTTAAATTCCTAGCCAGCTCTACTCCTTTGTGTCACATGTAAAAGGCCTGATTCTCCCCTTAACACCAGACTAACTCCACTGAAGTCACATGACCTATGCTGGAGTACAACTACCATAAGTGAGAGGGGGATTGTGTTCAAAGTGTAGATAATCGGTCCAATTCTCTGATGGCAGAAATGAACACTATTGAGATCAACTGAGGTTGTCCATTTACAACAGCAGAGAATTTGGCCCAATTTGTCTTTATAATTGGCCTGGATGATGTTCTTCATTGACAGTGACTTGTAGCTCCAAAATTTTGAGCGACCTAAGGTATCTACATTAATCAGACAATTCACTTTCAAGAGTATGCTGTATGTCTCAAAGTCTTCTATATTTACAGGCTTTCATTTTTTCCTCTGAGATCTTCATTAAAAAAGAAAGATAGCTTTGTTGGTTATTCTGTCAAAAGTATCACATTTAACTATTTTCTGTTGATTAGCTGGAGTAAGTCAGAGTGTTCATTGACTAGAGCTCCTGGTAGAATCTGTCTCAGCAGTACCTAAAACAGTTTTTTCCCCTCTGACATTAATAAATTGCCTCTGGATGTGATAGATGCTGACACTGAGAGCTAGTGGATTATAGCCTGTAAAGATGGTTTTCTTGATTTAGTCAGTCATTTCATTTTACTCCCTACAAACCTGAGAAAACCAAGCATTAAAAAATCATTGCTTCCAGCCTTAGTCCATGAGAAAATTGAAGCAGCACCCTCCTCCCCAAGGAATCTCATTAAAATAACACAAAACCTGAAGTATTTCAGGGGCCGGGACTCTGAGTGAACCAATTATGGTCTGGGAGGGAAGGGATTGTGCAACCCAGAGACACATGTTTTCCCCTGAAATACTGCAGAATCTTCCTACTCCCAGCCCAGGAGTCAGGCTCAAATTATATGGCCTCTTTAGTCTAAAGTAGACCAAAAGTAGATCCCTTCCCAGCTTATTGACAGGAGTTCTCCTCTATCCCCCTTCCCCATGGATACCAATGGTTATCTTGGGGCTTTTACTATCATCTCAAAGCCCCCATTCAGGACTTGACCCCACAGAGCCTACTGTGCATCTCTAGAGATCCTTTTCTCCCTGCCTTCTTTCTATCCTTCTCTCTCTAGCTCAGCTGCTCCATTACTAATTAGCTAAAAGCTGCCACCTGGAGCAGCTGATTGCTCCCACGAGTAGCCCACAGGCATTGGTAGTAATGGACCAATTAAGCCTGAATTCTCCTGAAGGGCCTTGGCACTGTGACAGCTCCCATATGTAGCACTAGAGTAAATGAGAAGTCTGTCAGTGACTAATTTAAATGTCTGAGTAGGACTACCTGGGGCTTAATGTCTACTGTACCTTCTCAGAGCAGGGATTTTGTACGGGAACAAGATGTGGGTCTAATGTCATCATGATTCCAGCAGGAACCAGGCAGACAACAGGACCTGGGTCATAGATTCTAAGGACAGACGGAACCATTCTGACCATCTAGTCTGACCTTCTGTATAACACAGGCCATAGGGCTTCCCAAAAAATAATTCCTAGAGTGTGTATTGTAGAAAAATATTCAATCTTGATTTTAAAATTGTCGGTGATGGGGAATTGTTCCAAAGGTTAATCACTCACTAGTAAAAACTTATTTCTTATTTCTAGTCTAAGTTTGTCTAGTTTCATCCTCCAGCTATTGGATTGTGTTATACCTATCTCTGTTAGACTGAAGAGCCCGGTCCAGGTTCCTACTGACCACAAGAATCTGGAATATCTCCAAACTGCTCGTAACCTTAACCAGTGACAGATCCTGCAGTCACGCTTCTTTGTCAGATTCACCTTTGTCATCACCTACTGCCTTGGATCATGGAAAAGGAAGGCATATGCCAAAGACACCAAGACAGACATGACTTGGCTACCTTTTTATGCCTCCTCACATTTTATTAGAGACAACACACAGGAACCATGATGTCCCTCATGTAGTCCCTCTTCTCCAAGACCTCAGGCTACTAATCAGATCCTGAATCTCCTAGCATTCTGCCTAGTATGGGGCTTCATTTGAAGGAAACTTCATCATGTCTACTTTATCATGGAAGGTGCCTTTATCCCAGAGGGCCAAATATTTAACGGTAAACCATTTTTGTTTTTTGTGAAAATGGAGTTCTCTTTTTCAATCAGCCCTAGCCCACAATGTTTCTTGTGATGGCATCAACATTAAGTTGTAAAGAATTGTATACAACACAGGTTGCAGAGTATATTTGCAATGCACATTTCATTGAATGTTGTTTGAAATTTACATTACACTAGTGCCATAGCATTAGCACTATAAGCAGAGAAATGTTTGACTTAAGGTGTTAAAGATGTTCTGTGATACCCTGGTTGCTGGTCACTTTGGCTGCTCCTAGACCTAGTGTTATGAAACGTCTGGTGGGCAACGCTGAGTGCCAACATTAAGAGGTCCAATAATTCATGTGATCCATGCTATCAGAGCAAGTGCCCATATGCCTAACCACTTGGTCTTCTCCAGCCTTTGCTCACCCTGTCTCAGCCCTGGTACATGGTATCCTTGGATTTCATCATCAAGTTACCTTGCTCTCAGGGCTGCACTGTCATCCTTGTCACTGGTGATCTCCTCACTAAGACCGTGCACTTTATTTGTGTTCATTCCTCCCAAGCGCCCAGGCAATAGCCTGACTATTTTCAGATAATATGTTTTGGCTCCATGGGCTGCCGACGGGAATGGTCTCAGATCAGCCTGCAGTTCATATCCTGGTTTTGATGCAAACTCTTAGGCCAAAGAGATAAGCAGCTCCCTTCCCATCACCCACAAACAAATGGGCAGATAGAAATGGTCCCCAAACAATACCTCTGTTGCATTCATCAAGCTGAATGGGTCACCCTCCAGCCATACACAGAGTTTGTGTACAACAACTCCACCTAGGGTGACCAGATGTCTCGATTGTATAGGGACAGTCCTGATTTTGGGGGATTTTTCTTATATAGGCGCCTATTACCCTCTACTTCCTGTCCTGTTTTTTTACACTTGCTGTCTGGTCATCCACCCATGCATCCACCCAACATGTCCATTCTATTTCAAACTAGGTTTTCACCCTCACTTCCATTTGGCTGCAGCAGGGACTGGGGAGTCTATAGATGCAAGCAAATCTAATTGCCTACCCTCACTGGTGCGTTAAGAGCTTACCGGACACTTGTAAGCTGCCAAGGAGACACAAACATCACAAAAAATGCCAAGTTCTCCTGTCTCTAGGAGATAAGGTCTGTCTATCCTTCAGAAACCTCAAATTCACCCATTCCTCAGCCAAATTAGACCACCAGTAGCTAGGCCCATTTAAGATCACAAACTAGTCCTGTAACATTTAGGCTTCAGTTGATAGAATCCTTGAAGGTCTACCCAGTTTTCCATGTGGCTCTTCTCAAACTCCATATGGAAAATCCCTTTCCTGGCTGCTCTTAACCACCCCTCCTGTAAATGTGTAGGGTAGAGTAAAATGAGGTCTAAGGAATCCTAAACTCCAAGTGAGTTTTTATCTGGCTATTATCTGATGGATTGGAAGGGTTATGGACTGGAAGAGTGATTATGGGAACAATTAGAAAATGTCTACACTCCAGAACTCGTACGTGCCTTCCACCAGAAATACCCCCAGAAATCAGGTCCCATAGCCCATAGGAGGAGCCATTGAAAGAGTATTGTCAGGGGCCACCATCAGAAGAGCCATTGTCTTGACTTACCCCAGTGTCTTCACTGCACGGTGTCAATGGGAGACCCTCTCCTGTCTATTTAATTTACTCTTCTTGAAGATCTGGAGTCGACCGTAGAGCACTCTTCCATCAATTTAATGGGCCTTCACTAAACGCCCTAAATCGGCACCCACTGCATCAATTGCATCAGCATTGATCTCCCTGGTAGTGAAGACAAGCCTTAGAGATAACCAGAAGTTGATTTCTGGCCACATTTTGCTTTCTGCAGGAGAGAGTTTTATTATCAATCCCTTTCCTAATAGTTCCTAATGCCGTTCACTTTTTTGACTGTGGCTACATCTTGAACAGATGTCATCAGAGAACTATTCACAAGGACTCCACAATCTTTCTTGAATAGTGACAGCTAATTTTGACCTCATCATATTGTACATATAGGTGGGATTATGTTTTTCAAAGTACATTACTTTGCATTCATCAACACTGAATGCCATCTGCCATTTTGTTGCCCAGTCACCCAGTTTAGTGAGATCCCTTTGTCACTCTTCAGTCAGTTTTAGGCTTAACTATCTTGACAAATTTTGTAATCTGCAAATTTTGTCACCTCTCTGTTTATTGCTTTTTCTATATAATTTATGAATATGTTGAACAGTCCCAGTACAGATCCTTGGGGGACCCAGCTATTTACCTCTCTCCACTGTGAAAAATGACCATTTATTCCTGTTCATATTTATATGTTATCTTTAAGAAATATGTTGCAATTAAAAAAACTCCTTTCCCTTTAGCTAATTACACCCTAGAGTACAAGAGAGGTTCAAAATTATTCCATTGAAAGTAGAGTGTTCAAGGGCTGTTGGTTAATACTTATTAATAGGCAAACCAGTAGGTTCATTGCACTGGTCTGATCAATTTAGTTAAGCAGCCAAAAGTAGGATGCTTATCCAAAGGCTGAACAAACTTTCCTCTCTGAAAGTTCAGAGACTCTTCGATAGGACTGTATTCCTCCTTCTCTTTTCATGGCCCATCTTCAAGCCCCAGGTCACTCGGACCTCGTCATGACCTTCTAATAAGTCCCTCTCCTCCACAGCATCATCACTTTAATTTTGGACAGACCAACAGCTCGGAAAATGTTTCTGGAGTACAAATTGTAATGGAATTCATATTCTGTTGTAGTCTTCTTTCTAGCCTCCCACATATGCAAATCCATTTAAATATTGGGTATGCACAATGAAAGTGAAACTATGATAGTGGAATGAATGAAAGTGTTCTGTGTGACAGCTTATGGACAATGGTAGCATTCTTTAGAGTGTTAATGTTCTACAGCAGCAGTGGGCAACCTTTCAGAAGTGGTGTGCCGAGTCTTCATTTATTCACTCTAATCTAATTTAAGTTTTTGCGTGCCAATAATACATTTTAGAAGGTCTCTTTCTATAAGTCTATAATATATAAGTAAACTATTGTTGTATGTAAAGTAAATAAGGTTTTTAAAATGTTTTTAAGAAGCTTCATTTAAAATTAAATTAAAATGCAGAGCCCCACCCCCCCGGACTGGTGTCCAGGACCCGGGCAGTGTTAGTGCCACTGACAATCAGCTTGCGTGCTGCCTTTGGCACATGTGCCATAGGTTGCCTACCTCTGTTATACAGGAATGCTGGCACTTCAGAGGACATATCTAGTATTTGAGACAAATCTGGACAAAATGTACTTATAGTGGACCACATTCTTTTCTCACCGGGAAAGTCATTCAAAACAGAGGTAGAGCGTCTTTGCTCACTCTTGCCTACACCACAGCTTTCTAACCTGGATTTAAGAACTCTAGTTCAGGGAAAGCAATGTAAACTACAAAAATCCAACTCCTCCAAATCCATTCCTGTGGCTAATGGAGTTGCATCAGGGATAAAGCTGATCATTGAGTTTTATTATTCATCACTTGTACATCATCCTGGGTGTACTTGCTGTTTTAGCAATAAATATAATTGGTAAATTTCTGTCCAGAGAAGTGTACAATTTTATTAAAGCATAACTCAGCAAGAGATCTGAGTAGCCCTTTGGATATGGAAGGATGGGGGTTAGAACATAAAGTTATTAGATATTCTTAGGAATAAACGTGATTAGTTTCTTTAAAAAAACATTAATTTTAGGGTCAAATTCTGATACCTCCTACT
Organism: Sternotherus odoratus; assembly: GCA_032164245.1. Taxonomy (NCBI): domain Eukaryota; kingdom Metazoa; phylum Chordata; order Testudines; family Kinosternidae; genus Sternotherus; species Sternotherus odoratus. Next base: position 257,419,421 of record JAVMKO010000001.1, on the reverse strand, counting down.
AACACTTTTTAGTACATCACTCCATGATGGGATAACTTTCAGTATTTCTGAAACTTTCTGAAACTTAAAGAGATCCAGGATATTTTGGTTTGGGTGACATTATGCCACAGTATTTCCCAAATTTCAGATGGGATAACTGGGGTATTACTCAACATGAGCCAGAGTATTGAAGTCTGGCCCTTAATAATTTATGGCTAGAGAGGTGCTGATTGCTTAAGGTCCTGATTCAAATTGGTTCTTATGCATGTGGTTAGTTGTAAGTATATGAGTAGTCCCACTGCAGTGACTTCATTGAAATCATGCACTTGCATAGTTAGGCATGAGTTAATGTATCTTGCTGAATCAGGGGCCAAGCAGACAATCTCTTTTTAAAAAATAAATAAAATAATGGCTATTTCTATAGACAGCATATAATAGGGCTGTCTTTTTTCTGATCTCTTAAATATGTGTGCAACATTATGGATCAGATACAATACACAACGCATATGAAAAATTATCCATTAAAAGGTTTGGCTTATAGAGGTTACGTCTGCATTGTTTATTTTTGTAACAAATCTCTCACTTCAAACACCACTGTCTAAAGTTTGTTCACTTATTAATTATCCTTTCTTCTAAATAGAGATACAGGATAATTTTGGTTTGGGTGACATGTCACGTGACCATGTTGGAACTAAGAATAATGCTGTCAGTTGCATGTTAGTGGATTTGCTGCTACAGTAGAAAAATACATGTGTTCTGGAGTCATAAAGAGAAATCAAGCAGAGTTGGAAAAATTAATGGGAAAAAAGTCCAGATAGATAAATTATTATTTCTAAATTATTGGAATAGCTGCTAGAATCTCCTCATGTTGCATCTTTTCACATGAGATACCTGCAATCCATATGAATAGACACTCATTACAAAAAACTCAGTGCTTTTAGTTGATAACATCATGGTGGTGAACTTACTTACATGCTGATGTGATACAAGATATGGCATAAGTAACCTTTAGTAACTAAAGCTCAGTGTTAGGACTGAAGGCAAACTCTAAATACAAATATTGTGGAGTTATCATGATCTGATTTTCTTCTGAACTGATGAATCTGGCCATCTTCTGTGATGACATTTTTGGACCCCTTTGTCAAGCGGTATTTTCTAGGATGATAGCTTCTGAAAAAGCACAGCATGGATATTTTGTTTGTTACTTATTTGACATTTGACTCAGTGCTTTTTAGGACATGAATGTAAGTCCCTACCCCAAGGAGAAAGTAACTGACAACAATTCTGGAATAACTGCTCATCAGAGGAAATGGTTTTGGTCATGAAATACTGTACCGAATGCATCTGTGGATGAACTGAATATTTTCTGGGGTATTTGCAAACATGACTGGTTAAGTACTAGAGCAGGAAAATTAATCATAGCAAACAATTTATTAGTTGACTTTAACTCTGCCCAAGAGAGTTCACAATCTAGTATTAAGAGTTTATGTAAAAAGTGAATAGATAGGTTCCCAGGCACTCCTATTTCTTCTAAAAATGTAGTGTGATGGTGCTGTTCCTGGTGGGATCCAACTGTGAGTGTCAGGACAGATTGCTTCCAAAGGGGCAACTACCGCCCAAAGCTGGGGTTTTTCCACACTAAGGCAAACCAAACCAGCCAAACAGAAAAGACTTTGGTTTCGCCCCACTGGCTAACCACAAGTCACACAAGCAATTCCCTTAGACACTCCAGCTTCCCAGTATCACCACCAGCAGCCACCTGTCCTGGGGATCAATGGTTATGAAAACCAATACCCCAAATAAAGAAAACGGTTCTCCCCAATTCCAAAGAATCAGGCCCCAGACCCAGGTCAATATACAAATCAGATCTTCCCACAAATCACGCTGTTGCCAATCCTTTAGAATCTAAAATCTAAAGGTTTATTATACAAGGAAAAAGGTATAGGTGAGGGTTAAGAATGGTTAAAAGAAATCAATTACATGCAGTAATGGCACATCTCTTGGTTCAGGCTTGCAGCAAAGGTAGAATAAACTGCAGGTTCAAATCAAAGTCTTTAGAAAGCATCCCATTTAAGGATGGGTCAGCACCTTAGTTCAGAGTTCACCAGTGTAGCAAAGTCCATTCAGAGCTGGAAGCAAGACAGGCTGCAGGCTGAAGGTAGAAGACGAAGGGGGGGGGGGCTATAGCAGCTTCATTTATAGTTTTTTTTTCCAGGTGCAAACACCTCTTTGTTCCTGCTGTGAAAAGTCCAGCCCCATGGAGTCCTGGAGTCACATGGGCAGACCACATGACCATGCATGACTCATTATTTGCAGGCAGAAGCCATTATGCACAGGCTGCCTTGCAGGTTCTCTGTAGACTTCTTGTCTGGACTGGGGCATTTCAAGCTCCCAGAGTCCATTGTGTCGCTGATTGCTCTTAACGGCCCATCAAGCCCCAAGCAGAGCTGACGCTCAGTATTCTGGAATGTCCCCCTGGCAGCACAATATTTGGAAAGACAGACAGTCCAGAGCCAATATTCATAACTTCAACTGCCAAATTGATACACACATACCAATGCCATATTTACAATGAGCAATTCATAACCTGGTCATAGACACCCATTATGACCCCCTGTACAAAAGATTCGGTGCCACTATAGGACTCTGGTTGCTCCAATGATCTATATGATTCCAAATAATTCCTGTAACGTGACATGTAGATTTACATTTTTTAGCGAAGTAGCTTTTATGTAGTTCCAACAGACTGAAATAAGAGAAGAATAAAATAAAGAGGGTAAGAATTAATTATTGCCAGATCAAATATGTCAGGCTGAAATATCAAATACTGAACCCTGATCTATAAAAATGGGTCACTAATAAAATTAAAAATATGATCAAAATTAAAACCTATTGAATATTTGACAAAGCAGACAGGGCTGGTTTACATTACAAAACCTCACCAGATGGATTTGGATTACAAAATCATGCTGATTTAGATCTGGGCTCAACTCTTGCATGGGAGGAGGTAGATAAATGATTCTGGTTTTGGTCCATCTTTTTTTTGGGGGGGGGGACACAGTCATGTTAGCAGATGTTGGTTGTGAATCAATGTTTAATTTTTGTGATTCAATTACTTGGGTGCCATATGAAGATAGAATTTCAGTGACCCTTTCTGTGTCAAACACTAAATTCAGAAAGACTTGATCATCTGGATTTTTACCAATGGAAATGGCACTGTGTTAGTATGCTGTAGTAGTGTGCATATAATTTATGCTGCCATTCCACTTATCTCTTGCTCAAGGGACATTTTATAATATGTATTTTTTTTTAAAAAAAAACTTAAACACAGTAGGTTACTGAAGTTATTTTTGTAACTTTAATATTTGGGTTCATTTAAATGAGGGGAAAATAACACCATCCTACAGAAATTCTATATTTAAGCAAGCTAACTGTGATACTAAAGAGCTAAAACCAGTGTGCTAGAAAAATTCTGTGTAATTCATGCTGCTCACTATATACATTTATAATTAAACTGCCGGTTTTTGCTTGTTCAAGATCTGAAATATGTCTGAAGTTGTAGAAATGAAAAAGCTTCAAAATTCAGTCTTACTAGTTCATTTCACTATTCTGGTTTCATGTATCACCAGTTATCAGTCCCACTTACAGGTGCTCTGCATGTAGTCCATTGACTTATGTTCCTCCTAATACTGCATAACTCACACCAGGCCTCAATTTGAAATCTGTAAAGTGTGTGGTGGGTCCTCCTATATGATTCATTTCAGCCATGAAGTTATGATTTTGTTACATGTAACCATTTGTTTCCAGTACTTCTACTTGCTGTCACTTGAATCTCTACGCTTTGTTTAATAAATGCATACTTGCTTTCTCTATAAACAAATCTAAGTGCTGTATATTAAGCAGAGCTGTGTTCTAAGTAACTAGTAAGCTGTGGTGTACTGTTCCTCTGGGACCAGGGGCTCTGGTAATTCTGGGAACATCCAGTGGATGAGGGGCTGGATACTGCAGGATGACGCTTGGACTCCTGGATTGGAGCATGGGGATTCAAGTGATAGCAAGCAGAAGTACTGGAAATAAATGGCTACATATAATATAAAATCATAAGATATATTTTAGAGCAGTGGCTCACAAACTTTTTTATGTGCAGACCACTTGAAAAATGCTGAGGGTCTCGGCGGACTACTTAATGATCTTTCCAAATGTTTGTATTGTTAGCTACCTATTGTAAAACACTTTGGATAAAAGTGCTATGTTAAAAATATATATATTAACATTTTTGTTCTTCAAATAAAGCACACAACTCATATTTTAATATGAGTAGTCTTAACATTATAATGCGATGGGTGTGTTTTCCCTCCTGCTCCCTCACGCCGCGGCAGCCCCCAAGCTGGGGCTGGGAAGGAGTGGGGATTTCTCCCCTGCTACAGGAGCCGCAGAGCTGAGGCTTGGGAAGGAGGGCGGTCTCTCCCTGGCAGCCGCAGTCCTGGAGTTTGGGAAAGTCACCTCTTTCTCTGGCTGCTGCAGCCCAGCATGTCCCAAATTCCCCCACTCCCTCTTCTCACCCCCCTACCCCTTACCACCTACCCACTATTCCCCCCCAAAGACCACCGTCTCACCTTACATGTGTGTCTTCTTCAGGGTCCAGGCACCAAATTGGCTCCACCAATTAGGTGAGTGGCCCTTCATTCTTTCATCTGCAGCTACCCAGGCACGAACCTTAGAGGGAACTATCCACAGACCATCTGAATGGAGCTCGCAGACTGCTGGTGGTCCTTGGACCACCATTTGAGAACCTCTGTTCTAGAGTTTAGGCTTATTTAACTAAGTATTTTTTTCTGTCTTTTAGAGTAACATTCACCTGAAGTCCTTCCAGTGTTTTGCAGTTAGGTTTGGCTGTGATCTTCCATTCATGAGAAAAGTCACACTGTCAGCTTTACTCCATGGTGAAAAGATGGAGGGGACCTGCAGGCACCTCCATACATACCAGAACAAAATTCATTGTCCTTAGTCATAAGCAGGAAGTGCTCCTCTCCCCTCCCACTGTTTGTCCTTATTCATAAGTAGGATGCCCCCCCCCCCCCCCCCGCGCCACACACACTCCTTTTTTGTACATTTTGCAATATCATAATCAGCATCAGGGTCAGTATGTGAAAAGCATACAGTGGGAGACACAACTATCAGACAGAGAGATGAGTGTCTGTTCACCCCCTGCCTGAAAGGAACCTGTCTGAAACATGTCACCTCCTACTAACCAGCTTTTCAGTCTAGACACCTAACTCCTTAAATATTATCCCTACATAAACTTTGCAGTGATTATGATGTCCAGTGTGCTACTGGCTCTTGGTAGAGAATTATTATGCATACATCCAACCCAGGGGATTCCTGTAAAACGCTATGTAACCCCTATGCCTCTGCCCTTGACACCAAGTGATCTCTGCGTAACACGGATATACCCAGATAATCCTGGAGGAAGGAAAAAAAATAGTGCACAAGGGAAAGACAAATCGCCCACTTTTCCACAAGACAGACAAATGCAAGCTTCTCACTCAAGGACCACCATGAGTTCATGAAACACTCACTCTGGTACTACTCTCCTAAGAGAGGACAGGAATGGAATCATGGAAATACTTTACACAGGCTGGCAGATTTGTCACTGTGTGGGTGTATAGGGAGCTGCGTGGGGGTGTACTCTGCTCCTTTCAAAGGGAGGTAAATTGGCTGGGCGCTCCTTAAATAGGCAAAGAAACTGTGTCTAGTTGAGGCATTTTACCACCAGGAACTCCTGATGGGTCAGTGCATGTGGTACTCTGATGATATGGTGATGAGCATACTTTAAATTCAGAGATAGATTAGGGGAATAGCCTAGCCCTTAAAAAGAGTTTCCATAATGACATGCAGCCACAACACAATTAAACTATAGGTATGTCTTCACTACAGCAGTAGTTTGATTTCCTTTATTTCAATGTTGTGAACGCGACTGGATACAGTCGATTTTGTGTGTCTTCACTAGGCACAGCTAAGCACAGCAAGTCGACAGTGTCTGTCCACACAACTTTTGCAAGCGTCGACATGACGAGCATTGCACTCTGGGTACCTATCCCACAGTTCCCTGATCCCCCAGCAGGCACCATTTCGAGTGCTGCACTATGGGTACGCATTTCCAAATTTCGCGCCCTTTTTCCGCGCCACCGACCCCAATTACAAGCGGTGCACTGTGGGTAGGCATCCCATAATGCGCGCCCTTTCTCCGCGCCGTGCTAACGCCATAGCATTGCAAGCATGGAGCCCGCTGACACCACGGCTGCAGTAATGGCCGTTGTGAGGACCTCGATCACAGTTGCGGAGTTCATGCTGCACCGTCTGCAGAGGAGGAATGCGATCCGGGGACAACTGCGCTTTCTGCAACCCGACAGTGAGGAGGAGATGGACAAGGACGTGCACAGCGGGGACGACAGGGACACTGCCGTTTTTGGAAGTAGGGCGACTGACAATCTGTCAAATTTGGTGGCAATGGGGCAGGCTCATGCCATCGAACGCCGATTCTGGGCCAGGGAAACAAGCACGGACTGGTGGGATCGCATAGTGCTGCGGGTCTGGGATGACTCCCAGTGGCTCAGAAACTTCCGCATGCGAAAGGGCACGTTCATGGAACTTTGTGACTTGCTGTCCCCGGCCCTCCGGCGCAGGAATACCAAAATGAGAGCGGCCCTTACAGTTGAGAAGCAAGTGGCGATAGCCCTCTGGAAGCTTGCAACGCCAGACAGCTACCGGTCAGTGGCGAATCAGTTTGGGGTGGGTAGGTCTACAGTGGGCTTTGCTGTGATGCAAGTAAGCAGGGCAATTGTCGAGCGGCTGCTACACCGGGTTATAAACCTCAGAAACCTGCAAGCCACAATAGATGGCTTTGCCGCCATGGGATTCCCTAACTGTGGTGGGGCTATAGATGGGACTCATATCCCTATCCTGGCACCGGACCACGAGGCCGCCGAGTACAGAAACCGGAAGGGATATTACTCAATGGTCATGCAAGCAGTGGTTGACCACAAGGGACGTTTCACCGACCTGTACGTGGGGTGGCTGGGAAAGCTTCATGACGCTCGAGTGTTCAGGAACTCTAGGGTTTTTAGACAGCTGCAGCAAGGCACTTTCTTCCCCGACCAGAAAATTTCCGTGGGGGGGGTCGAAATGCCGATCGTTATCATTGGGGACCCAGCCTACCCCCTAATGCCCTGGCTTATGAAGCCCTACACAGGAGCCCTGGACAGGGGTCAGGAGCTGTTCAACTACAGGCTGAGCAAGTGCAGAATGGCCGTAGAGTGTGCATTTGGACGTCTGAAGGGGAGATGGCGTTCCTTACTGATTTGCTCAGACATCAGCGAGAGAAATATCCCCATTGTTATTGTCTGTGCTCCACAATATCTGTGAGAGCAAGGGGGAAACGTTTATGGCGGGCTGGGAGGCAGAGGCAAATTTACTTTCTGCTACTTACGAGCAGCCAACCAGCAGGGAAAGTAGAAGAGCACACCGTGAGGCCCTGCGCCTCAGGGACGCCTTGAAAGACAGTTTTATGAGTGCCAGAGATGGCGTTTGAGAATCTGCTCCCTTGCTGTGCTCTAAGCCTGCTGCCCTTGAACCCTCTTTCCCTCCCCCCTCCCATGCTTTCCCTCCCCCCTTCCCATGCTTTCCCTCCCCCCTCCCCATGCTTGCAGAGGAAATAAAATCACTGTTTGAAAAATCATGGTTCCTTTATTGGTTCATCGGAAATACAAATACAGGGGATCACTGTCCTGGTATCCTGGAGGGAAACCGGCAGTCGCAGTGGGGGAGGAGCGGACAGTGGGGGGTGGGTGGGAAGGGGGGAGAGGAGGGGTGGGCAAGACACAGCAGCTTTTAAAAGTTTTCCGAGAACATCAGCCTGCTGCTGCTGCTGCTGCTTCTGCTGGCTTGTGGGGTCGAGTGGAGCGGCCCACGGAGCTTTCGCCCCCGTGTTCTCACCCCGCGTCTGGGTGGGGAAGCTATGGGAGTTGGGGAGGGGGGGAGGTGGTTACACAGGGGCTGCAGAGGTGGTCTTTGGGCATGCTGCAGCTCCACCAGAGATCGCAGCATGTCGCTCTGGTCCTCCATTATACGGAGCAAAGCATACATGCGTCTTTCTTCGCGCTCTTCCCTCTTTTCTGCAGCAGCTCTCGGTTCCTTGCCTGTATCTCTCGATCCCTTGCCTGTATCATTCTTTCCCTCCAATCCGTCTGGCGGGCTGCCTCAGCATGCGTGTTCTCCAGGAGTTCACTAAACATATTATCGCACGTTCGCGTTTTCTTTTTACGCTTTCTTATCTGCGATGCACGGCGGGAGGAGCAGGACGGGGGATTCTGAGATAATTGTTCATCTGTGGGCGAATGTGGGAAAAGAAAGTTTGAAAGTTATGAGACAGATACATTCAAGGTTAGGAGGCAGATGCAGTCTCGGACGGTACACAATGGGAGTAGTATGCCGTTTGCAACCTCAGTATTCAGAGGCCTGATATGATTTCTGTACAAGGTCATGTTTTACACCTATGTTTTACACCTAAAAGTGCAGCCGGCCATGGTAAGTTAAAAGTGGCACTTGCATATTGTAGAGTAGCCCCACCCCCTTCCCCCCACCGCGTGGCGCCCACTGACCCGCAAACTGCAAAGCAAAGGCCAAAAAATCTCTCGATAAGGGCTATGGTCTTTTTGGGGCTCTTCAGACCGCTTGCGGACTGTTCAGATCCCCTGCTAGCTACGGCTACGGGCTTGGGGGGGGGGAGGGGGGTTGGTTCGCGTTGGATCTGAAGCGGAAGCAACTGCTTGCAGACTGCTCTGGTTCCCTGCTAGCTACCGCTATGGGCTGGGGGGGGTGGTTGGTTCGCGTTGGATCTGAAACGGAAGCAACCGCTTGCAGACGGCTCTGGTTCCCTGCTAGCTACCGCTACGGGCTGGGGGGGGGGGGGGCGGTCAGCGTTCGTGGGGGGGGGGGGTGCGGTTGGTCGGTCCTCAGCAGAAAAGAGTACTTTGCAGCTGGGAATCTTTATCTCCCTACTAATTGCAGTCCGTATTTCAAACAGGCAACCATAAATGACATCACTTTGCTGAGAATTTCTCGGAGAGATAGAGATCGCATGCTCCTTGACTCCATGCAAAGTCCTGGTCCATACGCTGCAATGCTAGCCTGCTCAATGATACCAGACAACTTACTACTTTCGTGGCGTGGGATGGTCTCCTATCACGGGGGACCACATAAGGCGGCTCTCCCCAGAAATCTGCTGCGCTGGATTCATCGCTACCTCCTGGATAGCTTCCTTGAAATGTCCGCGGAGGACTTCTGGTCAATCCCGGAGTATATTGACAAACTCTTTGAGTAGAAATTGACCAGCAGTGAAAGCACGCTAAGTCCTCTAGGGCAAGTTACTTATTAATAAATGCTTCCTTTACAAAATCACGCGTCATGTAATCCCTTAAAAAAGAAACACTTACCCCCCTGGGAGGCTTGGGAGGGTGCTGGCTCCAGGGTGATAAACAGCTCCTGGCTCTCTGGGAACACGGGTTCTCCGCTGGCCTCCTGCTGCTCCGTGAGATTTTCCTCTACCTCATGGTCGTCCTCCTCGGAATCAGTCTCCTCCCTGACGATTATCCCATCTGTGGAGTCCACGCAGACCGGCGCGATGGTGGTGGGGGCGCCCCCCATTATCTGATTTAGTTCATTGTAGAACCTGCATGTCCGTGGCGCGCCCCCCGATCGTCCGTTTGCCTCTTTGGCTTTCTGGAACGATTGCCTCAGCTCCTTAATTTTCACGCGGCACTGTGTGGTGTCCCTGTTGTGGCCCCTTTCTAGCATGGCCTTGGAGACTCTTCCATAGGTGTTGGCATTTCATTTGTTGTTGCGTAGTTCCAACATCACGGATTCCTCTCCCCAGATAGCGATGAGATCCAGCACCTCACGAGTGGACCATGCTGGAGCTCTTCTCCTCTGGCTGGTCTCCAGGGTAGATGAGCTCTGCATGGAGTCTTGTGATGCTGAGCTCTGCATGGCGGCTAGTGCTGCTGATTGCTCTGAATGGCGACTGAGCTGTTCAGGTGAGCTGGCCACGCTGACCAAACAGGAAATGGTATTCAAATGTTCCCGGGTCTTGTCAACCTGGCCAGAGCAGCGAGTTCAGAGTGCAGTGCAGAGCAGTCACAGTGGAGCAGTGAGGCAGTCCAGAGCGGTCAGAATGGAGCATTGTGGGACAGCCTCTGGAGGCTATTAATGTCAGTTCCGTCTTCACTAGCCCACAGTCGAGCTTGGAATGTCTAAATTAGCCTTACTTCTCTCGTCAGGCAGGAGTTCCAAATTCGATCTTGAGGGCCCTTTACATCGACGTTAAGGGCATGTATGTGAAGACAGGTACACGTTTAATTCGACCTAATGTCGTTAAAATCGAATTAAAGTAGTGAAGACAGGGCCTATTTAACTTATCATTGTCTCATGTTCACCAACAGCTTTCAAGTTTGATTTTTTTTTCTTTTTAAAAATGTTGTTTTTAAGCAATGAGAAACTTTGTTTAAAAACTTAAGTAACATCTTCGGGGGGGATGAAACTTTTCATTTTGTCAACTTTTTTTACACCTTTTTTAAAAGACCTTTTAAATATTTTTTTCCCTGCAAAAAATATTAACCAACTCTAGTTAGGAGCGTCAACCAAATCTTCAGTGAATGGAGAAGAATGGTTGGCATCTTATGCTCCACCAGGAGCGAAGAGGATAAGAAGAAGAAGTTAGAAGGCATTAGAGGGCCTCTTACTGTCTTCAATAGACTTTGGATGCAATCCCAGAGGACCCCAATCTTAAATTTGAAACTAATCAAATAAAGAAACCAAATCCTCAATGTAGGGTATATAGAGCAATTTTCTTGCTCTGAGTCTGTATTTCCCTTGTAGACTCGGAGTGTATATTCAACAGCAGCTTCCATAACTGTCACTGGATGTTACTACATGACCCGTCATTTATCATAGTATTTGAATGCCTTGCCAATAATCTTTGTGAGCTGGGGAAGTACCTACTGCTATCCCCATTTCACAGAGGAGAAGCTCAGGCACAGTGAGACTATGGGTACGTGTACACTGCAAAAAAACAAAACAAACAAACAAAAAACAACAGTGAGTCTCAGAGCCTGGTTTTTAGTGCTCACTTTACAGCACTAAAAAATAGCAGCGTTGATGTTTCTGCTTGGGCTGGAGCTCAGGCTTTGGAACCTGACAAAGGGAACGGGTCTCCAAGCCGAAGCAGGAATGTCCACACTCTTATTTTTAGCATCATAACACAAGCCCTGCTAACCTGAGTCTGTAGACGTGGGCTCTCAGATGTCTGCGGGGTGACTGGGTTTTATTTGTTTGTTTTTCCGTGTAGACACACCCTTCATGACTTATCCAAGGGCTGTGGGGGGAAGCAAAGAATTGAAAACCGATCTCCCAAATTCCAGGCAAGCATCCTAACCTCTGGACCATTCTTCCTCAGTGAGGTTCTGACTTAGAATCAAAGCAGTGGCTTAAATGCAAAGCTGCACTTTAGGTTTATTGCTTTTAAATGTTTCCTAACAAAAAACAACCCTTAGAGAGATCTTGTTTGTTTGTGTATAATTTCCCCGTAATTGGAATAAATCACTTCTAAATAAAATATGAATGCCTTCATAAGTGTATGAATTTTTGATTGCATTTTGGTATATTTTATTAAGCGTAAAGTAGAATTTGACTGAAAATAAATGATTTTATTAGGCAGATAGCTTTATCTACAACATCAAATTTCTCTACTAACTTCAATAGGCTTTAGGTCAAGCTCCAACTCCCTATGGCTGTTTTGAAAAGTGCTGTTTCATGTGTGTGCAGCACTTTAAAATGTGCTTTCAACTAATGGTGTCAAGTCAGAAACCCAGAGATATTACAGTGCAGCTGCAAACTACACTGGAAGAATGCTGATCCCTTATAGTAGCTCAGCCACATAAAACATCTGAGTCTGCTACACCTCTAGGACTGCTGAAAATGGGAGTTGGTTCTTTAGCTCAAGAGCCCTCTGGTCTTGGTATAAGAGGTTGTAGGTTCAATCCTGCATCAGCCCCAGTAGAATCAGATGACACAATAATTCTTTGGGGTACTATTTTGAGGCTGCATTTCTGAAAGCCATGATTGTACATTGTCTTAAGTATTTGGAGGGAATGGAAATGGTTGAAGTCTAGTATTTAGATTCTGGCCTAGTTTTAAATTAAAATTTAACAATGGCTTTGACACTTTATTATCTAAACTTTTCTCATTTAATTATACTGCACTTAAGAAAGAAATAACTTACTTGAGCATATCTTCATAAATGAAGTCATTAAAGGCCTTGAGTCTTCCCTGCTGCTTTTGTGTCTCGGTTCTCTTCTCTCATAATTATTCTAGATTGGCTAAGTTTCCCATATTCAGTTATTAAAGTAGTGTGTATTCACTGAAGAACACTTGCTATTACATGTATTTCTGAGCTGCTTGATGAGGTTAGCATTGTTTTAAGCATGTGACACTTTTGCTAATAGATGCAGTCTCCCTTTAACTTTGTCCTTTCAAAGCAAACATCATTATTGTGTCAATAATGGCTGGATTGGCCCCTGGAATAAGGCATCCCTTATATTCCCGCTGTTCATTTGGTCCATAGGGGAAGTAATTGATGCCAGTCCTTTTCCTGATGCAGTTTGCTTACTTCTACTTCTTTTTCCTTAGTGGCTCAGCTGTGTGGGCTGGTGCATTGAGAGGTCCGCGGAAGATTCCACCCACCCATAAGGGAAAGGAAGTGAAGTCATGGCTAAGCATCCACGACTGTCTCCCTGCTATAGTAATTGTGCAACCTTATTCTGGTGCATGGGCATCTCTTACTCCTTTGTCCCATGCATAGGAGCATAGTCACAGTTCTCATCTGATTCTGAAAGAGCAGCCAAGAGGATGAGTTTCTCAGTTGCCCTGTCTTACTTGCTGACAGAACACGACTTTTGTTGCAATAAAATTGTGGAGCTCTTAAACAATTGTTAGGACCGGAAGACATTGTGACGGGCAATTACTAGGAAGCGCAGTTACGCTTCTAAGTCAACTCCAGGAGAGTGCATAATGGTGGTATTATCTGAGAATGACCTTGCTGTTATCTGTGTGTTTGGGAACCAGTTCCCAGTTGCATGAGTGTTTACCCCGTCTGTGTGAGAATGAATGTGTGGGAAACCAAATGGGGAAACTACGGCAGGACTGCGTAACCAACAAGTGTTAACCAATCAGTTTGTTGCTTGCTATTAATGAGATGAGTATGTATGAGATGCAAATGAGCATGGGTATATCTGTGCTGACACACCTCTTTGGGTTGGGCTTTCTCCTTGGGCTTCTACATCGTCTTGAGTATGTCAGTCATCTTGTATTGCGGCTGTGCTGGCAGATAAGCCCCCCCAGCACAAAACGCCGCTCCCTCCAATAAACTCACCACTTTCCAACTAGCCACCTGTGTGAGGTCTCGTTTCTCCCGGCAACGAGATAAGCCCCCTGCAACAACAACTCAATGTTATTAAATGAGGTAATAAGCTTCAATGATATTTTAGCAAATTGCTAAGAGTATTTTAGCAAAAAGTTAGAGACCCCATCATTTTATATGCATAGTTGGGATTATATTTGCCAATGTGCAATTTCGGACACAGTCTACCAGAATGGAGGGTGCTAGGCACTTCATAGGAGGCCCTTGGTCCCTTGGAAGATGAAGCCGTTTGAATTAGAGAACCATCCTCCCCCACTCCTATCCCCTTGACAACCCAAAATGGAGCACCTGGTGATTTTTTTCACCCTTTTCAAAGTAACTCGTAATAAATTACTCTACACGTTCTTACAACTATTACAAAATGGCCAGGGAAAGAAGGGGGTTCCAGTCAAAGCAGCTATGGAGATTTATTGTAGAACAGTGGTTCTCAAACTTTTTCTATTGGTGACCCCGTTTGGACACCAGGCCTCTAAGCGCGACCCCCCTTAGGGGTCAGGCTTGGAGGCGGGGAATGGGCCAGGCAGGGGGGGTGCCAACAGCCCCCCGGGGCAGAGGCTGGGCTCAAGGGGGGGTGGCAGCAGCCCCCCCGGGGCAGGGGCTGAGCTGGGGGTTAGGGTGTGTGGGTGTAGGGGTGCCAGTCCCCTAGGGCACTGGCCGGGCTCAGGGAAGGGTGCCAGCAACCCCCCGGGACAGGGAACAGGGCCAGGGGTGCCGCCAGCAGCCCGCCACAGCAGGGTCCGGGTCTGGAGTTCGGGACGCCGCTGGCAGCCCGCCGCGGCAGGGTCCGGTTCTGGGGTTCGGGGATCCGCCAGCAAGGGTCAGGGTCGGGGCCGGCTGCCGGCAGCAAGGGCTCGTGACCCCCACATAATCGGGTCGCGACCCCCACTTTGAGAACCAATGCTGTAGAGACTACCATGCCTGTCACAGTAACCACTGGCAAAGAGGAAGTAGATGGTATTGATGTGACATCCTGTGCTTGGGAAAGCATGGTGCCGGAGATTGACAGTCACATTCAGCAGCTTGCAGGACATGGGGAAGCTGGGTCTTTCAGTAAATCATGAATGTACATGCCAAAGGAGTAAAATTCTGCACACATTATTAAAAAGGATAAATATTGCATAAGAACGGCCATACTGGGTCAGACCAAAGGTCCATCTAGACCAGCATCCTGTCTACCGACAGTGGCCAATGCCAGGTACCCGAGAGGGAATGAACAGATCAGGTAATCACCAAGTGGTCCAACCCTTCTGGCCCATTCCCAGCTTTGTTCTCCCATTCCTGTAATACCATCTCAACAAGAGCTTTCACCCTCATGTGTGCAATATGTTTCCACATGTACTAGAATTATTACACCCCAGTGTCACTTACAGACTACATTTTTCTCTGGAATGTAAATACAGATGAGCTGGAAACAATTCAGTTCAATGTGCCATGTACTGCAGCACAATCTGTTCTCTGATAGGAAAAAAAAGAGTCATTTGCAAAATATAGAGCACAGCAACTGTTCTTTGAGTTCATTGTTATGGTGGCAAATTAGTAATTATAATTTATCATTCCAACAATCTCTTGAAATTTGACTTCTAGTTTCATGGGGATTATATGCTACTTTGAAATGTGATGATAAGAATACCAGGAGACGTCAAATACTTAAGAACCTATTATCCTCATGATGGCCATCTTAACCTTTATGGGAATGGGGAGCATATGTTGGTTGGGGAATATAGACTCTGTATTTTTAAGCATCCTGCAGGAATTAGAGTACTATGGAGCAGCTGAGTCGTAAGCTACTGAGAATCCTGCACAGAGATCATTGCCTGTCAAGAGTTCAAGTTGGCAAGTCAGAAAAACTAAAGCATGTGCAAACTGAACTGCTTTGCCCTTTTGCATTAGGGTGTGTTTTTCTGAAGAGTGAGGAGGTGGGAAGGTGGGGAATTAAAAAGAACTAGACTGACAACCTTGGAAACTAAACTCTTTATTCATCCCCAAAGTGCAGTAAGTACAGTACAGGCAATGAAAATGCCGGTTTCTTACATAGTTCAGCAAATAGGCTTAACCCTGCTTTGAGAAACAACCCCTGGGTTAGTTCAGTCTGTCTAAATACCCCCATGTGCCTCCCATCACCAAATGGTTTGTTTCCTTCTAAATTGCTTTCCAGCGGAAGGATACAAAAATGTTGCTAAACTGAAAGCCTTACTTTTCATTTTCTGTGCCTTTAATAAAAGGTTGTAAAGGATTTTTAATGGTGTGTTTGCCCTGGTGCTAAGCAGGTTGAGGTCTCTGTATATCAAACCCCAAACCTTGTTTCCAAGTATTTAATGTTTGTCAGTAAGTGAGTTATTTTAATACCTTTGGCCCATATAACCAGTCAAAATTACTACAACAGTAGCTAGTGATAACAGGACCATACCCCTCCCCACAATAACAAAGAAGCACTTGAATAAAAGTGACTAAAATATACTCAGCTAAAATTTCCAGACTGTGTGCAAGTAAAGATGGTCCTCCTTTACCCTCATGCATTCCCTTCACTCTGCTTCCACCTTTGCTCCTTTCTTTTGTCTCCCCTGTGTGATACGTTCTCCGCTTTCCTCTCTCTTTGGTAAACCCTCTCCACTCTTCTTGGTTTTTTTTCCAGACCGCCTTCATTTCAAAGTATCTTCATTCTAAACCACATGCATTCAGTGAACTACTCAAAAAGCACAAATTGATATCCCATGTGTAAAAGATCAAAGCTTTAATTATAAGGCTTCAAGTCAGCTTAAGTCAATTGCATGGAAAAAATGAATGATACAAGGTACAATACATTGTTTTGAGCACATATGCTGAACAGCTTTTCTTCTAGTCAATGGAACAACTGTGCTTAAATGCATCTACCGAAGTGGGTATTCACACACAAAAGCTTATGTTCTATATCTGTTAGTCTATAAGGTGCCACAGGACTCTTTGTCGCTTGTGCTTAAATCATCTTCTATGTTGTCATCAGCATAGTGGGTCAGATCTTCAGCTGTCTTCAGTGGAACTATGTTAAATTATACTAACTGATGATCTTGCCCTATGACTAACTCTGCAATTACCCAGTCTACAATCCTCCTTTAGAAATCATCCTACATACAATGTGGGACAGCAGGAAAGCAAGCAAGCACATTTAAAAAATATGTTCTAGTTCAGGTCAGTCACCTCTTACATTTTTAATACCAGTAGTTTAAGGGGTTGTGACTATTTCATACCAGGGTGCCTCAACATGAATTTGAGGTTCTTTGTCACTGGAAGTGCTATACTGAAAGAGGAAATCAACCCTTATTAAAAAAAAATTAAGGTGAGCATTAAGCAAAGCCGCAAGACTATTGTCAGATTCAGCTGCAAGCGATGAATTGTTTTTTAAGGTCTAGTACAGCAAAATCTCATCTTTCTAAAACACGCCACTATCCAGAATAAAGTCATGTTTTCTGGTGCTGATCTGGATCAAAGAGTGTTTCAGAAAAGTAAGTGAGTATTAAAGGTTGCTAGCCAGTTTCCCTGGGCAAGGAAAAATGTGGGGAGCGGAACATTCTACCTCACTTCCCTATTGGGTAAGGTTTTGCACATACATTTTCTTCACAGCAGAAAGAAAAATAAATGTTGTGTGCTGGGGAAAACTAGAGGAGATGCAGAGGGAGGCAGAATGAGATATGGGAGAGGGCTTCCAGGATTTGTAAAGCTGCTGCACACCTCGGGAGAGAAAATCTACTGCAGCCAGTCCTTTAGATCATAGAAGGCCTGCTGGAGCTTGAGAAATCACAGCAGTCCTCTTCTCCAGCTCATGCAGACTTTTAAGTTGTCCAACAGTCTTTGGGCTGAAGTCACCGGTGCCTACAGTTTTCTCTAAAGCAAATATTGAGTTTGGACCTGTGAGGCACTTAGTGTATCCCACGAAGTGTGGAGCATCAAATTCCCATGAGTGGGGGCTGAGGACTTGGTACTTCTCAAGAGAAGCATCTTGCAGGCCTCTTAAGTGCCAGCAGGCTTCAGCAATATGAATGTGAATATGAACTTCTGTGCATGGAAGTCTTCATACAAAAATGTGAAGGCTTCATTGCATGAGGACTGCTGGGTGACTTCAGAAGGAAGAACTGGAAGTGGGTAAGACAAGGATTCCTAACATTCCTTGACTCTAAGGTTCTTTTCACACTTTCTTCCTCTCAGAGCTCATTATTGCTTTGTCAGAAACCCATGAGTAAACTCGCTGGGTACCTAGATAACAGAGGTCATGGTCCTCAAGGATTTTGAAGTTTATAAAGCCAGCATCTCCATTTATTGTAAGTGTCTCCCAGAGACCTTTGGATTGAAGTTGCATACCCCATAGTCTGTAAAAGTCCTTCTGTTTTATATGATTGCTGAAAAATTTTCACTAAAGTGGGGATGAACTCCAATACTTAACTCAATATTTCTGGAAAGGTTAATAGAAGTTCCTGAAATGGATACTAAACTGCTAATACAAGAAAAAAAATTCACTGCCTGAGTTAAAATAACAAGTCTGCCTTTGAAAAACAGTTAGATTTCAGCAACAATGAAATAAACATTCTGTAAGTAAGATTTGTTTCTTATATATCTAAGCTCTGGAAGGTTGGCAAGAGTATTCCATATCAGAGAAACAATTTTTAAAAACACTTTAGGTTTTGAGGTCCTCTGTGATTAATACAATGACAAACTAATGAACTGGGAATTAACAATTCATTGGCACCTAAAATGGCTGATGAAATATTGTGTTTGCACCTCATTACTATCTATAAACATAAATATCAAAATCAGAGAGGTAGCCGTGTTAGTCTGGAATTGCAGAAGTGCCCACATATCTACACGAGCAACACCATCACAGGATCTAGCCAGATCAGCCACACCATCACTGGTTCATTCACCTGCACATCTACCAATGTAATATATGCCATTATGTGCCAGCAATGTCCCTCTATGTACATTGGCCAAACTGGACAGTCCCTATGAAAAAGGATAAATGGACACAAATCAGATATCAGGAATAGCAATATACAAAAACCTGTAGGAGAACACTTCAGTCTCCCTGCACACACAATTACAGATTTAAAGGTCACCATCTTGCAGCAAAAAACCTTCAAGACCAGACTGCAAAGAAACTGCAGAGCTGCACTTCATTTGCAAATTTGACACGATCAACTCAGGACTGAATAGGGACTATGAGTGGCTAGTTAACTACAAGAGCAGTTTCTCTTCTCTCTGTATTCACACCTCCAGTTCAGCTGCTAGAGGAATACCTCACCCTCCCTGATTAGAGATAACAAGCTGGTTCAGCCTGATTGGACTAACCTTGTTATCTCTAACCTGGTTCTTGCCTACTTATTTATACCTGCCCCTGGACACTTCCTCTGCATGCATCCGAGGAAGTGGGTATTAGCCCACGAAAGCTTATGCTTCAATACTTTAGTTAGTCTTTAAGGTACCACAGGACTCCTTGTCACTTTCATAACTATCAGAAGTTCCCTTTTCACCTCATCAAAAATTGGTTGATCTACAGCATGGTTTTCAGTAGCCAGATTAATTGGATGATGGATAGCAAACCTTTATGTTTTGTAGATGATCTTTCATAGAATATTATTTGGTAGCATTGAGAAAATACAGTTCAGGTATTTAATTAAAGTTCTTATTATTAAGATATAACTATAAAAATCTTGTCTCTCTTTGGTAGATATTTAGCTTATATCCAATGCTAATTATTTTCAACTTATGTGACAACTAAATCTTTCATATTTTCAAGGTTAAATCAAATAAGAATACAGTTCTTTCCTTTTTGTTTTCTTCTTAAAGAACATTGAGAATGCCTTTATCTCCTGTTTTTCATAAGGTGACGTCTATCAAGAAATATAAAAAGATAGTGCCTTAATAAGATGGCAGCATTTATGATTGTGCTATATCTGGAAATGGGATTTGCATATGCAGATTGTCTTCCTGTTATAAACAATACCTTGAAAATCACTGTCAGTTACAGATTCATGATTATATTTATATTTTCCTTTCATTAGATGAATGTTTTATAGCTAGAGCTGAGTCAAATGCCATAAATATATTTGTAAAGGTTTTGTAATTAAGCACCACCTTACTTAATTCCCCCTTTTCTTGATTCTCCTCAGGAGCAAATGAGAAGTGCATTAAAGTCAATGGAGTTACACAATATTAAATGCCTGATACTATTTAGAATTATCCAGTATTTCACCTGTGTAAGTGCTGCCATCTTGGTCAAGGAACTCCAGAGCTAAACAAGTGCTGGCAGTTTAAACTAAACTTGTAGCTGGGTGCTATAACAGTCTTGCATTCTCCATGTATCTGGCACCTGTAACATAATTATGAAAGATATTGCTTGGTGTATATTTTATTATGTGCTTTTCTACACTACAAGGTTACAGTGCACAGCTATGGTGCTATAGCTGTTTGGCTGTAGCACCCATCGTGTAGATATGATCTGAGCCATAGAGAATAAAACCGAGATCACTTGATTACTAGCCCTGTACATTAGCCACTATGAATAATGTACTAAGGCTATGATTTTGTCATGGATATTTTTAGTAAAAGTCACAGACAAATCATGGGCAATAAACAGAAATTCACAGAAGCTTGTGACCTGTCCCTGACTTTTACTAAAATCATCTTTGATTAAAAGCGTCGAAGGAGGGTCCATCATCCCCGCCCCCCGCAGCAGCAACAGGAACCCCATTGCCCAGTAGCTTTGAGCTGGGGGATCCCCCCCCACCCTGCGGGTCTGGGAGCTGGGAGGGCCCAGCCAGCAGTGGTGGTGAGCTGTGGGGGCTTGCCCCCCGCCTACAGCAGCTGGGGAGGCGTGAGGGGGCCCCTGCCAGCGGCAGTGGCTAGGGAGTTCCAGGGACCCTGCAGTGGCTGAGAGCTGCAGGGGTCTCCCCACTGCACGCAGCAGCTGAGCAGCTCTCTGGGGTACCACTGCTGGTGGGGAAAGCAGCTGGATTTGGGGGGGTGTGTCTCGGCTGCTCATGGTAGCTGATCAGCTGCGTGGAAGGGGCCCTGCCAGTGGCAGCAGCTGGGAAGCTGCAGGAGGGTCCCCTGCTGCCCACAGAGACTGGGCTGCTGCAGGCCCCCCAATGTCTGGAAGTCATGGGTTCTGTGACTTCTGCAACCTCCATGATGTAAACATAGCCTTATGTATGGCTAATTATAGGTGGAACAGGTAGTGCCGCCTAGAGTTAAGATTGTCTGACTTTTCCAGTTATAAGACCCTGTCTTCAGTTGCTGATAACTTAACCAAACATTAACCATTTCTGCTGACATTTTTCCATACCAGACATCTGCTTCAAGTAGGTTTGAAGTTTCAGCTAAAATGGTTCAGCCCTGTCTGGCAATGAGATTAAGGAACAGTAAGGTGTTTTCCTCATGTAAAAAAAAAAATTGTTTCATTGAGAATCAACAGCACCTCCATGCTTTGAAGCAGGGACTTGAAGCTGGAAAGAAAGAGGCTAGCCTAGGTGTCAGGGAAGTGGCTTTTGAGATCACTGTGAAAACTGCCCACATTTGACTAAATGATGAACCTCTGAAAAATTGCAGTTTGCACATAATCAGTATAGTCTTACTGGATTTCTGCACTCGCTTAGAGAAGACTGAGTATATCTTAAAATTGTCTCTTTTCTCCTTTCTTGCATGATTTGAGAAGTGAAATAGTTAATGCTGACATTTAAAATACTACCATTTACATCAAAGTTAACACACATTGAAATGAATAAGCTATATTTGTCATACTTCTGCAAATTCAGGCAGACACTGCTGTATCAGATACAAATGTGGCTGGAATGTAAGGTGCCTTCACAACCATAACAGCTAGAAACTTTTTTCAAATGCAAACAGAGATGCAACATAATTTTAAATCTTTCAAACTAATATGGTTTAACTACAATCTTCACTAATGAAAATGCTTATTAGTAAAACTATCCCAAATTCTTTGTCCTTACAGACTAAGGTGATCTCTCTAGTCCTATATATGGGTAGTATGATCATGAATCCATATATGTTATTGCTAATCTCTATATATAAAAATCAAATGGTGTATGCGTGTATGTATGTGCACTTACTCCTTCCACACCGTTTGACCTAGAGACTTGAAATTTGGTACAGTTAGAGGTCTTAGAGTCGAAAAATTTTCAAATCTCACCTCTGACGCCCCCCAGGGGTGAAATTCTTTAAAGCCCATTCACATCAGCTGGGCAGCTGCTGTTCTCTGTGACATAGTTATGATGTCATAATACCCCCTCACACGGACCCTGCATTTGCTCAGCTCTCTGCCCCCTCCCCACCTCCGACAGACCTGAGTTGGGTTTGGTCGGAGGGTAAGTGAGGTAGGGGTGTCGGGTTTGGTCGGAGGGTAAGTGAGGTAGGGGTGTCGGGTTTGGTCGTGAGTGAGGTGGGGGTGTCGGGTTTGGTTGGGGGGTAAGTGAGCCGGGGGTGTTGGGTTTGGTCTGGGGGGGTGGCAAGGTGTCGGGTTGGGTGAGGGGTGAGGTGTGGGTGTTGGGGTTGGTCAGGGGGTGTTGGGTTGGGTGGGGGGGGTAAGGTGGGGTGTTGGGTTTGTTTGGGGGGGCGAGGAGGTGGGTCGGCGTTGGTCGAGGGGTAAGTGAGGTGTGGGTGTCAGGTTTGTTTGTGGTGATAGGGGTGTCGGGTTTGGTTGGGGAGGAAGTGAGGTGGGTGTGTCAGGTTTGGTCTACGGGGGGTGAGGTGTGGGTGTTGGTAGGGGGTGACGTGGGGGTGTTGGGTTTGGGTGGGGGGGTGAAAATGTAAGTCGGGGTTGGTCGAGGGGGTAAGTGAGGTGGGGGTGTCGGGTTTGGTCGGGGGGGGTGAGGTGGGGGTGTCGGGTTTGCTCTCTGCCCCCTCCCCCCTCCAACGGACCCCGCACTCGCTCAGCTCTCTGCCCCCTCCCCAACTCCGATGGACCCGAGTAACGCCGGGTATTTTCGCTAGTTTATTATAAAATGTAGATTGACTGATGGCAGTTTAATGTAAAAATGTTACATGGAGAACTATAGTGTTTGAGATGAACATAAGGAGGGTGCTCCAGGATTCCAGATCTTGAAAGATTTCAGGGAGAAAAGAGAGCAATCGGTGTAATCAGCTAGGATTCCTCAATAAAGTAGACAAACAGCACACACACTATAGTCTGTTCAATCATCTGTGTGAATGATAGATGTGCTACTTTTGAAGATACCACATTATCCAGGACAAATTTTCCAGTATTCTAGAAGATATGCTTTATGCAAAAGTACGTAGACTCTTGATTATCCAGGATGATAGGGAAAAAAATAATCCTGCTTAATAAAATCCCGGATAATCACCATCCATAGGAAATATGGGGGGGGGGGTTGGTTCACCAGCCACCCTGTGCCGGAGGGGAGAGGGTGTTGGTTCACTGGCTTCCCTGTGCCCTGGTGGGGTTTGTTTGTTTTTTTGTGCTTGGGGCGGCAACAAAGCCAGAACCAGCCCTGCGAGTTATGCATATTTTTTTGTTGTTGTTTACATCCTGGTTAATCCACATCATGGTTAAACCAATCCTGGATAATCGAGAATCTACTGTATTATGCTTTCACGTTACTTAAATTACATATGTTTTAGGCCCCAGTAGTGCTTCAAAATCTATCAGCATGGATTCCTGTGCCTCTGTGGAGTCCCCATGACCTCAACAGAAGTCTGTGCAGGGGCATGTGCTAGCAGTTGCTTATGCAGAATCTTGGCCTTAGGAAGAAATCTATTCATAAAGCTGAAAAAGTGCTAAATTTAAAAAGCACTGCACAGGGGCAGTAAATGCATATAAAAGAAATAGTTACCCTAGAGGAATGGGGTTTGATCTGGAAAAGAGAAACAGCATCCTCAGGCTGTAGCACAGTAACAGAAAATTTATTTAAGATACTGTTTCAGTGGTACCTCGGACCAATCAGGTTAAAGGAAAAAATAGAGAGAGACTGGTGGGGATAAATGTTAGAGAGATTGCAGTGAAAGAGGATTTTAAGCATATATGAAGGACATGTCCAGTCATTAAAAAGCATTGGGATGCAATCTGTAACCAGATATCACAAATGTAGTACCAAATGATCTTTGGTAATCCTCCTGGGACTTCCTAGTGGAAATGGTCACACAAAAGTAAATGAAGAATTGCTAGAAAATGCTCAGCAATTAATTGGTAGCCTCTCACTGGAAAAAGAAAAATAGCCCAATTATTGAGGAATGGTTCAAAAATATGTGAAGTTGTGGTTATGGAAAAATTAACCCCACTTATGTACACCCCCCCCCCCAAAGAACAGATAAATACCAAGATATTTGGTTCTTTTATTGGGTACTCAAAGTACATTCACCTTCCAAAAAACAAACAAACAAACAAAAAAAAAACCATCACACGTCCAATTTTTTAAACATTTATATTTGATAGACGTTCCTGGTCTATTAAATATGTATACATAGAGATTTCACTCAATTTAATAAAATCACTAGAAACTACATAGGTGTCGTAATGTTGCTTACTCTGTAATATGGTACCATCCTGTTTAAATAGAAAGCTCTGATGAATATATAATGTCCCTTTAAACAAAAGTTATCCATTGTAGTAATTGTTTTATTTCTGATATTTACATGGCAAGGATTTTTAAACTCACTAAAACCTTGTAGATAAAAAGTTTTTTTAAAATCCTGCACCTGAATCTGTAACTTGAATCAAACCTAAACCTTCTTTGAGGTGTGAAAAATGTAAATATCTTCCTGTGCTTTGAAATATGTGTGTCTCTTTATCACTTAGCTATACCCAACTAGAGCTATACACAACTAGATCCTGATCCCTTTTACATCAAAGGCAAAACTCCAATTGAGTTGAATGATACAATATCAAGCCCTTAGGCCCTTCTTCAGCAAGGTCCAATTTCTTATGCAAGCACTTAATGTGGATTCAATGGGACTAGTTGCACACTCACACTTGGGCAGGAACTTAAGTAACATGTTAAACTGGGAGCCTAAGTTCTTTCAAACTTCAACTTTAAGTCCATTAATGGCTATTAGCCAGGATGGGTAAGAAATGGTGTCCCTAGCCTCTGTTTGTCAGAGGGTGGTGATGGATGGCAGTAGAGAGATCACTTGATCCTTACCTGTTAGGTTCACTCACTCCGGGGCACCTGGCATTGACTACTATTGGTAGACAGGATACTAGGCTGGATGGATCTTTGGTCTGACCCAGTACAGCCATTCTTATGTTCTTATGTTATTGTTCTTAATTGTGTCACATTTAAAATGAACCTTATTTATACCATACTAGCAAAAATACCCGGCGTTGCTCGGGTCCGTCGGAGGTGGGGAGGGGGCAGAGAGCTGAGCGAGTGCGGGTCCATTGGAGGGGGGAGGGGGCAGAGAGCTGAGCGAATGCAGGGTCCATTGGAGGGGGTATTATGACATCATAACTATGTCACAGAGAACAGCAGCTGCCCAGCTGATGTGAATGGGCTTTAAAGAATTTCACCCCTGGGGGGCGTCAGAGGTGAGATTTGAAAAATTTTCGACACTTACCCTGATTAGGACCCTAAAACCTCTAACTGTACCAAATTTCAAGTCTCTAGGTCAAACGGTGTGGAAGGAGTAAGCGCACATACATACATACATACATACACGCACGCATACATACACGCACGCATACATACACGCACGCATACATACACACACGCATAAACCATTTGACTTTTATATATATAGATGTAAGCTAAATATAAAATGTTAATAGAAGTAAAGATAAACAGGAATCTTAATTTGACAGTTGCTGTAATTATTTTCGCTGAACAGGTGTGGGAAAGCTTTCAGTGTGCAAACACTATCATGCTTTTATGAATGTTGCCAAGAAGTCATGGCCATTTATTCTCAGGTAACAGCTCTTCCTGTGCTCAAGCTGACTTGCAGCAACCTTTCCATAGCACCACGACGAGGGACAATTTACAACTCTGACAGAGCAGGGGAAAAAGCTGGTTACCATTCTTTTTTTTACATTTTGAAGTAAATGTTTTTCACTCATTTCCACCTTTTCTTTAATTTTAAAGCTGGTTTAAATGTTTCAAAATTCAAAATTTTGCACCAATCAAGACTGAGGAAACAGCGTAAAGTGTTGATATTTATCTCTGATATAGCAGTTCCAGTAGGTCTTATTATACTTTACAAAGACTGGGAAATGCTCATTTCCCATTTTAGAAATGGGGAAACAGAGGCATGGAAGTTTAATGACTGGCCCAGTGTTACACAGCAAATCAGTGATGTTCAGGAATCCAATCTAGGCGTCTCCTTTGTCTCTTGACTCCTGAAGTTATGCAGTGGTGCAGTTATGCAAACAATAGCTTTCCCAGGTTTTCGTGGATTTCCCCCCTGCCTTTTAGTTAGGTACATTGTACATACATTTGGTTCATTATGTGTATGCTATGCATCCTGATCCTTCATCACAGAACTGTTTAGAGCACAGTGGTCAGGCTTCATTTTCCCCCCTCCCTTTTGGAAGAGTAGAAGTTTGAGAGAGATTTCCTATTCTTACATTATGTGAAATATCACTGAAATCTGTCAAAAGGGAAGAAACTTTATTTAAGTGCAGTCATTTATTGTTCCAATGTGCCTTTCTTTATTCTTGTACCCAGTCTATGGCTACTCTAAATCTATATATATAAAAGTCAAATGGTATATGCGTGCGTGTATGTATGTGCACTTACTCCTTCCACACCGTTTGACCTAGAGACTTGAAATTTGGTACAGTTAGAGGTCTTAGGGTCCTAATCAGGGTAAGAGTCGAAAATTTTTCCAATCTCACCTCTGATGCCCCCCAGGGGTGAAATTATTTAAAGACCAATCACATCAGCTGGGCAGCTGCTGTTCTCTGTGACATAGTTATGATGTCATAATACCCCCTCCAATGGACCCTGCATTCGCTCAGCTCTCTGCCCCCTCCCTCCTCCAATGGACCCCGCACTCGCTCCGCTCTCTGCCCCCTCCCCACCTCTGACGGACCCGAGTTGGGTTTGGTCAGAGGGTAAGTGAGGTAGGGGTGTCAGGTTTGGTTCGGGGGGTGAGGTGGGGGTGTCGGGTTTGGTCGGGGGGTAAGTAAGCCGGGGGTGTTGGGTTTGGTCTGGGGGGGGGTGGGAAGGTGTTGGGTTGGGTGAGGGGTGAGGGGTGGGTGTTGGGGATGGTCAGGGGATGTTGGGTTTGGTGGGGGGTAAGGTGGAGGTGTTGGGTTTGTTTGGGAGTGTGTGGAGGGGGGTCGGGATTGGTCGAGGGGTAAGTGAGGTGTGGGTGTCGGGTTTGTTTGTGGTGTAGGTAGGGGTGTCGGGTTTGGTTGGGGGGGAAAGTGAGATGGGTGTGTCAGGTTTGGTCTACAGGGGTGAGGTGTGGGTGTTGGTCAGCGGGTGTTGGGGTTGGTAGGGGGGGTGATGTGGGGGTGTTGGGTTTCGGTGGGGGGGTGAAAATGTGAGTCGGGGTTGGTCGAGGGGTAAGTGAGGTGGGGGTGTCGGGTTTGGTCAGGGGGTGAGGTAGGGGTGTCGGGTTTGCTCTCTGCCCCCTCCCCCCTCCAACGGACCCCACACTCATTCAGCTGTCTGCCCCCTCTCCACCTCCGACGGACCCGAGCAACGCCGATTATTTTCGCTAGTACTATATATTTCCCTATACTTTATGCTGTGTGACAGGGTTAAGCCAGACTGCTACAAGAGAGTGGTGGATGATAGATTAATGAGTCCCAGATTAAGCAGGTCCCTTTTCCCTGGGTAAGATAACAGGGACTATTCCAGAATAATCAGGAACTTGCTAGAACCAATTAAGACAGGCAGGTAGGCTAATTAGGATACCTGGAGCCAATTGGGAAGCCGCTAGAATCAATTAAGGCTAATCAGGGCACCTGGTTTAAAAAGGATCTCACTTCAGTTTAGTGATGTGTGTGCAAGGAGTTGGCAGCAAGAGACACTAGGTGCTGAGAGCGGGAAGGTGTACTGCTGGAGGACTGAGGAGTACAAGCTTTATCAGAGACCAGAAGGAAGGTCCTGTGGTGAGGATAAAGAAGGTGTTGGGAGGTGGACGTGGGGAAGTAGCTGTCACGGGAGACATTCTAGACAGCTGTAATTCACAGGGCCCTCAGATGGAACCTGTAGTAGAGGGTGGGCCGGGGTTCCCCCCATTCCTCAAACTTCCTACTTGATACCAGAGGAGTTGACCTGAAATGTGTGTTCCACCAGAGGGGAAGGTCTCTGGCCTGTTCCCTGACCCACTAGATGGGTCAGCAGAGACTGGGGGGATTATTCTTCTCTTTTTCCCCATGCTGGCCAGTGATGAGGTTAGCTGAGTAAATGGCAGGTTTGAGCCACTGGCAAGAGTGGCCAAACTGAGGGCTGAATCTCTGAGGTGAGCAAATCCGTCTATAAGCGTAGGACTCACTAAGACAGAGGAGGAACTTTGTCACAAATGAAGACCAGTGTAGTGTAGTTGGTTCATTGGTCCTTAGTAGTCCCAGGAATAAGGAAATACAAAACCATATGTTGAGTTCTGTGATGCCTATGGTTATCCCTGAATTGAGGGAACTAGAAACGGAAAGAAGAATCTCAAATTTCATTTAAAAAAAATGTTTCTAGCTCTTTGCCTTGCAGAGATAACTTAAAAATGCAATTCAATTTGAATCAAGATCTGTTGATTGTAAGGGGCGAAAGGAATGAAGCAGCTGGACTCCACATCTGCAGCAGAAAGCTGTGATGAAGGATGCAGGGAGTCTGATGATCCCAGCACACAAAAACATATACTCTGCCTGTCTCTCACTTTCTTAATTTGAACTCAACCAGTTACACTTGGGCTGTACCTCAAAACATCATCTTCAAAGTTCTCAAACTTCCTTCTGCAAAATGATGTGCAGGAATTGGTTATGTTAGGATTGTTCATAGTGGGAAAGTAGCAAAATATCATTTCAAAAGGTCTGCCCACAAATGCTAGGGCTGACCCGTTGATATAATAGCTCCACTTAGAAGCCCATGAAGGTGAGCCAATCAGAGCTCAGGGAAGGGACACAAAGCAATGTTCCAAAAAGTACCAGAGCATTTGGGGTTAAAGAAATGTGAGCAAGAAACTGTTTGTTTGTTTTCTTTGATGAGCCCAAAGACAGCTGTGGATTTGTTGTGTAATACGAATGCATGTCTTTAAAAACAAAACACAAAAAAATGTTAAATCTTACTCTAAGTGTTATAGTAGCTACCCTTGAGAGCTTGTCTAATAAGTATTTTGATTATCCTTCTAGCATATGGTCTAGCAATACAACCCCTTCCACTATTATTAGAGTGGTTGCAACCAAATGAATGTCAGCTTTGAAAGACTGTAATTCTATTTGCTCCACAATTATATCCTTGCTGTAAGTGATTCTCAGTTCTCCAAGAGCACAACTCCTTATAAGAGAGCTGCATTGAAGATTTTCAGACTAAGGCAGTGGTTGCCTTAGCAACAGGAATCATGTGCAACCTCTCAGAACCCCTCCTCCTACACTCCTGTTTCCTTGACAGCAGGTTCCTGTCCAAGTGCATGAAGAGTGAAATTCGCATGTCCCCACAAAGAGGAGTGGAAAGATAGACTTTTCCCCCTATCTCAAAAAAGAATCTAGCAAGCTGCTGTTCCTCTGTTCCTTTTGCATTTGAGAGTGCCTGGCCACACGATCCTCACACCTACAGAATCAGTGGCCCTCCATCAGGCCATCTTAGACACTCCCCTCTGTACCAGCCCATTGAGAGCTGCACCCTACCTGCCCCAACAGCATGCAGATGATGTAAATATTCACTGACCTACCAATTCATGTGGGTCTCCTGGCTTCATTTCACTGTATATGAAAACAGGACAGAGCATCCCCCCAAACCAGACAATAATCTCCCCAGTCTACTTTCCTAGGAACAAAAAAAGAGGTAAATTGGATGTTCCCATAGGCTGACTGAGACTTTTCACGGCATGGTTCTGCCTCATTAGGCCTGCAATACAATTAAGAACTAAACATGGGCATATTACATTGCCTAGCTTGCACCAGGCTGAAGTGGAGGGGTTTACATTTTATTCCTTAAATAACTATAACACACATGAAAAATGTGCTCTTTGTGTTATGACATTAGGGCAACAATAGTATCTGCACATGCCAACTCATAAGGCTCTTTGGAAGGAAGCTTAAAGATTAAGACCCCAGATGAGATTTTTTTTTGTCAGCTGTTCCCTGCACCCGCATGGATTCTTAGACAATCTTTCTACAAGAAGAAACAATTTTAGGATTTTTGTAAAAACATCACGTGTTAAAACTTAAACCAGAATTGTAGGTTAAAACTGAAGCGAACTTACGAAAATGTGTAAACCAATAAATCTATTCCAACAACCAAGAAATCATGGGCTCACTTCAATGAGAACTTCTAGAAGTCTTAAAAGTTGGATAAGGTGACGTTCCTGGTTTAAGGGCTTATTCTGTTTCTGCTGAACCCAGTGGAGATTTTGCTGTTGACTTCAGTAGGAACAAGATCGGACATGCTCTCCTCCCACCCCCATCTTCAAACGGTGCTTCCCAACCCCTGGTATGCAAGCCAGTACGAGTACTGATGATTTTGTGACAGCTAACCAGACATCCCATTTCAACTTTAATAATGCATCTCTGTGCTGGACCACTGCTACCTGCCTCCCAATCATTTTTGTTCACTATAACCTACAGAAAAGCTTCAGATGTCTTGAAAAGAGCCTGGGGTTTTGAGCTCTACAAATGTCATTGCCAAGTAGAGGTGATGGGCACTAGCTAGTACAAGTGAGATCCTCATGGAATAACACAGTACGGTTGCCTGAAAAAAATTAGGAATCACACTCCAAAAACAGCCACTCTATTAAGCAGATACATTTATTAATTCCCTTTCAATACAATTTCTAGTAAGTGTATTTACCGCTTACTTAAAATTCTCCTTTTGGTTTTCAGTCGATATGGTCTTTTGCTGTTCCTGGTTTAAACTGTTGCATAATGCTATTAACAATTCTACTGGATGCTGTAGCAGAAGTGACTTCATTTCAGTGGCTGGTGAAGTGACTCTCAGCTCCATGATAGACGTAATGAAGTCTATAGACTGTGATTAAGGCTTGTAAAGTGCTTTGAGAGCTTCGTATGAAAAGGTACTATGGAAGAGAAAAGAATTGTATTGTTATTCAAAACTAGATTGTTCGTTGTGTAGTAAAATTGACATTATGGGTTTAACTGGTTTACTCAGAATATTATGGGATGGATGTTCTTCATCCCTTCCTTACTGTTTTGTATGTGAGGGTGGGGGAAATGTCTCCTACCCACTTTGTCTTGTTGTACAGTTGAATAAAGCAGCAAATTCCCAGCATGCAGTGCTGTGACCAGAGAGGGTCTATGGTTATACTACAAAATGTTGTCTCCAATATTACAGATTTGCTTTAGCGTTTTCTCCTTTTGAAAATTAAGAGGAGGGTGGTGCTGGCAGCATATATAAATATTTGCCAATGGTAGTCATATAATCACAGCTGCATAGTTTGTGCTCACATTAATGTGCAAGGATTTTTTGATGACTAGGAAATATTATGTGTGAGACAGAGTGAATGTGTTATTCTTCAGATTGAATTATAAACATGGAAATTAGAGCCAGGATTTCTGCAGTAACAAATGGCACTCACACAAACTGCTAAATATAATGTATTGGGGAAGATAGCATATATTTTATAGCAGAACTGTCAATCATTATCTGAAAATGTTGCTCCAGTCAATAACAGCCACATTTAGCCACAGAGTCAGCTATTTTTCTTCCAGTCTACTTCAGACTTCTGAACTACAGCACAGGAGTTTAGTTATTGTTGGATCAGAAGTGGACATCCAGAATGTGATGTGATATGATACAGCCTAGGCCAGTGCAATCCGTAACAGCTTTTACTATGCATATCCAATTATGGAAACTGTATTCTGAGGAGAAGTATAATGGAGGCATACAAGTTTTTGAGGTGTATTTGTAATGTAGATACTGAGATGTGTGTAGTCAACACTTCCCTCCCTACAGCCGGACAGAAATGTGGAATGTCAGCAGAGCTGTGGAAAGGCATGAGGGTGGTAGTGCGGGGAGTGCAGCGATTGTCTGAGCGTCGTAGCCAATGAGTGCAACAGGGTGCTTATGGCACTGTTGGTCAGTGATTCGTTTCCAGTCAAACAATAAGACACATGTGAACATGCCCCTCTGCTCATTTCTGGCAACCGTGTGTTGAATTCTCTTATTGTTTTGCAGTTGTCTAAGAGGCTGCTGACACCATTATTTTGGGCTCTTGCCTGGCCTTGCTCGGAAGCATTATGTTAAATTCAGCGCAGGTCAGGGAGCAGTATGCAGTGCACACCAGGACACATTCAGGGCCTGATTTTTTTACTTAGCTATTTATGCCACCTGCCTCTGGCATCATGAAGGGGCTCTAAAGTAGGTGGGAACAGTCCACAGAGACAGCCTGTTGGACAGAGCCTTCTTGGCTGGTCTAGAACCAGCATAAGGTCTTTAAACAAGCGATGCTTCCAGCTCTGGTGCAGGGGTGTATTGGGAATGGGCCACAGACAACAGGGTAGTGGGGCCAAAATACGGTCAACTACTGTTGTTCTCTGCTTCCAGTGGGCATAACCAGAGTGTACTGCACTGCTATTACCTGCTTGTCAGAGCTTATGGGGGCCATAGGGAATAAAGCATAAGTTCTACCAGCCTCTATCAGACTCTTCCCTACCCCAGGGGTCAGGGTCCCAGGATACCGGGACCAGCGAGGTGGCTTATAGTCACCATTTCCTCTCTTTCTGGTGCATGCCCCATGGGCCGAGATGAAGTTACAGAGAATTGGGCTTGGATATTTCTGAAAAATATGCTTGTGCAGTGAAGGAGAGTGCTGGAAGTAGGACAAGAACCCACAGCAAGGAGGGGAGAAGGAAAATATATTTGTATTTCAAATATTTGTACTAATTATAGCATGGAACAGGGAATGTGGGAGGCAATCAGCAGCTCCTGGTAGAAGAGGGTAGGCAGAGCGAGAGGATTTGCATTTTAAGTTTGTTCGTGAAATGATGGCTTAAAACGGGAATGGTGAAACACTGATGGGAAGGACAAAAGAGGAACAATCTACAGACTTGTTTCTTAAAGATATGCTCACTTCAGCTTTAATGCACCACTGGGAAAGGAGGGAGGAGTATCTATCTCCAAGTACAAGCAAATGACTTTAATGAATAGAACTTTAAATAAAAAATAGCAGGTCACTAAATGGAGCTTTCCAGACCCTCAGAGCTCTGCTTGTTTGCTGCACTATTTCACTAACATCACAATTGCTCAGTTATGAAACAAAAGTTACAGAGCTGTCTTTCTCAGTGATGCATCTGACGTAGCCAATCAGCTTAGAGAAGGGGGGTTCTGGGAGTGCTTCCCTCCCTCCTGACTGTAAGTCAAAGGACCACCAAGAAGCAAAGGAGATCTGCGAAGAAAAACAGAGTGTATCCCCCAAAAAAGAAGATGGAGCAGACTGAGAAGGAAGAATTTTTAGTCAGTATAGCAGATAGATATGGTAAACTACAGCTTAGTTCTGTAAAAAATTACAAGAGATCTGGGGACAAAGGTTCATATCTTGAGGTAAAGAAGAATCTGGTCTCTGCATTGTTAATAGAAAATGCTCATTTACTGCTGTTTTTGTTGCTAAATCTAACAAACTGCTTGCCACTTGCAGGAAGGAGTCCAAGTTGTAGGAGAAGAAACCAGGCAGTCAGTCTATGTGCACATAGCTAGAATGCTAGCTGCAGTTACAGTATCTCTGGAATTACTTCTCTTTATTAAGAGCCAGTTTAGTTTTACTATCTTGGAGTCCTTTCATGTGGCCATCCAGCACATCGTACATGAAACAGTTAGGCTAGGTGAATCAAGTGCTGTCTGGCTGTTTACATAGTGTAAATGGCGGCAATGGATGTGTATGTTGCTGATCAGAAGGTTCAATTGTCATCCAAAAAAAGGGTCTTCCTAATATATGTGTGCATATGGTTACATCTGATTCTAACAGGAGGGCAGAGGTGCATAAAATGGCACATACAAAAATTTGAGACCAGACTCAATAAGGCAGGGCTGACAAAGTGTAAAATTACCTCTCCCTTTCACCCAGGCAGGGACAGCAGATAGTGTTTCCACTGCCACTGCACGACAGTTTTTCTACTGGGGTTGGACAACGTAGCTGTGAACTCTGCCTCCCGGCAGGGGATGACTTAAGCCACTGTGCACACCTGCAAAGACAACTAGCTGATTCTGCCATGGAGGACCTCTGCTGAGTCGTATGGTGATGCCTGGCAAGCATAAACCCGAGCTGGAGGTGGCCTGCTGTGCTCTTTTATAGTTGCATTTGGAGTTCTAAGTGCTTTTCTGAAGGTAATTCTGTTGTGGATGATTTTGTCTCTGCCCTTGACTGCTCACTTAAAATGGACTCTCTTCATAAATCTAGCCCCTAGTCAGTCTGAGGATGGATTCTAGACTTCTCTGCATATTGATTGTAATAGCAACCCCTGTTCCATTTCCCTTCAAGTATTATCTCTCCTTCAACCACTTCTCAACACACTGTATAAAAGAGAAATATTCATACCAAGGCTTCACTACTGAACAAAAGAAGAAAATAAACTAGCAGCAATCTCCTAGTTGCTGCAGCCTCTTTATTTTAGCCAGGCAGGGTTGAGCTCTACATTATTTGTCAAGTATATCTGAAATACAATAAGAAGTACCCACGGAAGCTTATGCCCAAATAAATCTGTTATTCTTTGGGGTGTGTAGCGGGGTGCTCCCCGCTCCCTGCTGGCCAGGGCTGGGAAAGCCCCAGGAAGGGGTTTTTAGCAGACCAGGACAGGGGTTGTGGCTGAGAGCCTGCTTGCAGGTTTAAGTGGAAAGCAGGCTCAGCGTTGTGGCCACGCCCCAAACATTCCAGGCTGTATAAAAGCCTGGGAGGCAGGCGCCAGGAGGGAGTCTACTCTGTAGCCAGAGGGAGACAAGGCCTGGCTGCTGGGAGCCTTTATCAGAGCACCCAGACTGGGACAGGCTGAGGGCAAGGCAGCTGGGAGCCAGGGAGCCTAAACTCTAGTGAGAGGGCCCCAGCTTGCTGAGCCTAGGGAAGGCCCGACCCACGGGGTACTGGGGGTTGCAAGGGGGCAGCCCTGGGCTGGATAAGAGCAGCAGGCCAACCCCTTCTTGCCGGTGATGAGTAGCCATGAGACTGCAGTCAGCCTCAGAGGAACTGAGGCAGTGGTGACTGGTAGTGGCCGTATCTGAGGCAAGTTGGGGATAGTGGGTGGTGGTTTCCCCAGGGAGGGGAGACCCTAAGACCAGGGGGGGGTACTGCAGGGGTGCAGCACCCTCAGCAAGGGGCTCCGGGGTCCGGGAGGGGCACGGGGCCAGAGTGGAGAAGTGGATGTCGGCCGGCAGAGGGCGCTCCAGGGTCAAAAAGAGCTAATTCCCAGACGACCAGACGGGGGCGCCGCCAGGTGAGTGACCGACTCCCTTACAGGGTGCCACCGGACTCCTTGTCATTTTTGTGAATACAGAGTAATACGGCTACCCCCTGATGCTTGAAATACAATAGAATTCCTTTAATTGCATCCTAACAGAAAATTAGCACCATGATAAATGATTAATTATCATAAAAGCCAACTCAAAAACAAACTTCTTCAATGAAAGACTGGAAAAATGACTTACTGAGTCGCTTTAATTCTCATACTTGATCTGCTATGGTTTACAGGGGTAAGCTGGTTAACTAGCACACATTGACCACTGACTGTCCCTTTGTTCCATTTCCTCACTCTGCTTTGGGTAACAAAGTTAAATTAAACATACTTTAATATTGTGTATTATGCTTATTTTTTAAAACATAACAATGCTCAGACTCTTGCCACTAGGTTTCTCTAAATTTCCTGAATGGGGAACTTTCAATTGTGCTCAAAAGTCTCTGATCATCTTTACTGTGGCACTAGTTTCTAAACAGAAGAGAGAGTGTAACATTCCTGGAGAGTTGTTAACTGTGCCTGGAGTGCGAAGAGAAAAGTAACCCAGCAGGAGGTAGGATTTTACTTGAGGAAGGCTACCCTTATAAGTCTTCATGGATATTTAATATTTCTAGCTCTCTGTGTTTACATTTCACTACTTTTGCTGTTTTTTGCATCACAACATTATAAAAAGGCATAGGTGTATACACTGTGAGATTACAAACGTTTCTGTATTGGTTGCAATTTTGTTTTTGTACTGAGTTTGCTTGACTTATTATTTTCCTAGGTTTGTTAGGAATAAAGTCATATATTTGTGAAAAGAATATCTTCCCCTTCTTCAGCTGCTCATCCTCACTATGTCTCCCAGCAAAATTTATTCCTGCAAGTCTGAAACCTGGCATAATCACTTACTAGATATGTTTCTGTTTCTATCAGGGTGCTGACAAAGAGAAATCTGCTGCCCATCAAGTGTTGTGGTTTTTTTTGTTTGTTTTTTTTTTTTTTTTTGAAATATAGAACATGCACAGTACATAAGCTAAAGAACTGCTTCACACTTCAGTCAAACTACACTCATGGTGTGCTAATTATATTCAGAGTGCATTAAGGAATGACATTTGCAGTGCCAACACTGCAAAGTATCTCTGAAGAGGCTGGCCTACTCCACACTAGCCCTGGCAGTGTCAGGCCAGTAGCACTGACAGCGGAAGTCCTGCCCTGGCAGGACTGGGCATGCTCTAACTGCTCTGGGAGTATAAAAGGAAGGAACTCAGCTCATTCTGGACTGGCAGCTGTAGGGGAAGGATGTGCCTGGGAAGCTCTTGTGGAGGGCCAGCCGCACGCCCTGACTGCACTGGGAAACCGAGCCCTTCCAACCCCCTTGAGCCCCAACGACAGCAGGAGTTGGATGAGGCCCCCAGAGTCCACAGAGAATCTGAAGATGCCTAGGAGAACCCAACAGCAAGACTGGTAGGAAGTGACCCACACAGGGTGCTGGAGTAGTACCTCCCCACCAAGAAACCTCCGCGTGTTTTGGTAGGACCTCCTGCTGAGTCAGTGCCATGGTGCTACGTTAGAGCCCTGGGTCAGGGCCCGGTGGAGCCAGGCGGGCATGGACCCCCTTTGCCAGGGCTGACACACCCCTGGGTGGTGGTCGACTCTATGGATCTGGCCATTAGGCCGTGCTGCCCTGGGCCTCGGAACGTAGACCCAGTCACAGTATCATAATATTTTTTCTTGTTAGATATTTCATCTTGGTAAAAAACTTTCTCCTATTTCTCCTTCACTCTATAAAGTCACCATTCATTCCCCACATGCCTAGAATTCCCCTGCTAACCTGTTCCATCATGCTGCTACTTTCTCTCCCTTAAAGTCTCTTCTCAAAACATACTTCTCCTGTGAACTCTCTATATATAATTCTCTTCAATGCAGAAACAAATGGCAAGGGGGGGAAGTTCATATCTACCACCTATTTCTTCACCCACATTCTAATATATGCATATTGTTATTAGCACTAGTCAACAACGGGGTCTTTTCTGTGACAACTTTTAATTTTGTTGACATTTTTCATTTTGAGTGAAAGGGAATTAAAAAAACCAATTCTTGGGGGGTTTTCTACCTTTTCTGTCCCCTTTCCTATAAAA
The DNA here is from genome assembly GCA_032164245.1 of Sternotherus odoratus. Taxonomy (NCBI): domain Eukaryota; kingdom Metazoa; phylum Chordata; order Testudines; family Kinosternidae; genus Sternotherus; species Sternotherus odoratus. The sequence continues at coordinate 257,382,235 of JAVMKO010000001.1, read as the reverse complement.
AACAACAAACCAAAACAAAATGGGGAAAACCATTTTTATTCCTCTCAGTTAAAATAAAAATGAAAATATTACATTGTGAATCAACTCTAAAGTATTATTTTTGTCTGTTTTAAAGTTTATAAACAAAAAATGGGAACATGAAAAATTCTGTTTCTCTTGTCTGCTCAGAATGCAAGCTCTCTGGTGGTCTTTATCTTCATGTCACTCTGTAGGAGTCCAAACACACTACTGGTGCTCAGCATATATTAATCAAAATAATTTAATTGTAGTAAACTATATGTATTGGAACTGGCTGAAGTTTTCACAATTTTGAAAAATTTTTAAAAAAATCACAATATTTGCAATTTTTGTTTCCTAATTTTTTTGACTCCCTCTAGGGCTGGTTGAAATTAAATTATTTTTTAAAATAAAAAAAATTGATTTTTGTTTTTTTCATCTAGTACTATGAGCACTATTAAATTATTTGCTTAATCATTTGGATTCTCCAAATTAGATGACTTTTCTTTTGAAGATATAATATTGGAAATAAATGATAGGCACGTATTTTGCCTTTTGCTTATATGCTATATCATATCACACTGCACTGGATGCAATAAATAAAGCTACAGTTGTCAAACTTAGATTCCTAGACATCTATATCCATATTTTGGTATTTAAGTATGTAGCCTTATTTTAAGAACAGCCATACTGGGTCAGACCAAAGGTCCATCTAATCCAGCATCCTGTCTTCCAACATTGGCCAATGTCGGGTGCTTCAGAAGCAGGAGTGCTGGAACAATTTTTAAAATGCGGGTGCTGAGAGCTATTGAACCAAACTGTAAACTATGTAATTGAAATATATAATGAAAACTACATCAAGCAGCAGCACTATCTGCACACCTAGTTCCAACATTTATGTTCAGAAGGAATGAACAGAACAGGTAATCATCAAGTGATCCCCTTTTGTCCATTCCCAGCCTCTGGCAAGCACCATCCCTGCCCATCCTGGCTAATAGACATTGATGGACCTGTCCTCCATGAAGTGCTGAGTGACCACTACTGCCAATTAGGTCATTTTATCCAAACTTTGGTGCAGTGTATAGGGCCTAATGTTTTTCAGAGATGCTAAACACTCAGCGTTTCACAAGATCAAGCCCATACTGTCTTTTGGGGAATTTTCTACGTACATTGGAAGTTTTTGTATATTTGTGTAACCCCTTTAGATGGGTGCTCCTGGAATACCACACTGAGCCTCTAGGGAACTTGCCCTGGACTACAGCAGCTATGATGGCAGAAGTTCAGGACTACACTTCAGAGGTTGCCTAGGATACAGGGTGGAGATAGGATTGGCTAGCAATCCTATCAGTAACAATTCTAAGGAAAACAAGGATTTCTAGAACTCTTCCAGATGTTAAGACAACTTGAACAACTCTTTCTTGATCATTAACAAATGAGAATAATACACACTGCTTTAGTTCCCTCTCTTATCCCCAACCCTTAGTTGTTCCTAATATGGGACTCCTGCTGAAATCCCATATTAGAAACAATGGAGAGTTCAAGAGAGGGAGGATGATGTAGTCATTAGAGTGCTGGCGGAAGAACTAAGTTCAGGTCCCTGACGTGCCACAGATGTCTTGAGTGTCCTGTGCCTCACTTTCCAAGCAGTTTCATGGGTAAGATAGCACTGCCCTACCTCACAGGGGAGTTATGAAGCTACATACATTAAGGACTATGAGGTACTTAGATACTATGATAATGAGGTACTTTTTATATGGTCTTAAATTTATATTTAGATCAATAGGCATTTGTGGTGCATATTGCTGGCAGTATAAGTTAATATTTCTTAGAATGGGTTGTTTCTGAGACAGTCATTGTGTCAGACATATTAATTTTAGGGATTTTAATTAGTTCAGCTAAAGTGTTGCTTTCCTAGATTTATTTAACTTAATGCTTTTAACAGAAAATACAGGAAAAAAGCTACCAGGAAAAAACCCTGAGTCCTGTATGCCTTTACATGTCCATTTTAAAAGCAAAACAAAAAATCCCCCCCAAAATTAGAAGTAATATAAAGGCAAAGTCTGAGTTCCCTTATTGATAGTTTATTCCTTAATTGGGTTTATTGCTCCTTCCCCTGAAACAGATGATACTGACAACTGTCAGAGAAAAGATACTGGAACTAGATGGACCGCTGGTCTCGACCCACTATGGTAATTCCCATATTCTAAACTGTGGCCTCAGTCCTACTTATGTATTTGCGGGCACATGATCTCATGTCTTTATTCATAGACACAAATGGAACTACATACAAATGTTAATAAATAATCAAACTAGTTTATATTCAGACCTTAAGTAATGTAGGGCTTGGTATATTGTATATTAGCTACAGCTTAATAAAAGAAGAACTTTGTAAAAATGTGGGGAGGGTTTTTTTTGAAAGCCTCATTCTCTTTCCACTGAAGGCAATGAAAGTTTTATCATTATTACAATTGCAGCCGTGCTAGGTCATCACTGAGAATTTTTGAAAACCTGAGTGTTGGTGCACAACATCTTCTTTTCTCTTATGTGATTTCTGAGCAAGATTATCCAGGCTTTTCAGAGTGATGGTACCATAAAGCATATTGGTTTATGACTTCAAATCTATAGTCCTTTCATTCATTCCCTAAAGTCCTCTTTAGATCTACTCCCGGAGGAATTCAGGTGTAAAATACCTCCTGCATCTTTAAAAGGAAGAATGGTCTAGTGGCTCTCTGCCAGTTATATCTCTGAACGGTTGTTGGAGCAGCAGAAGGTTGCATATAAATATATGTACCCAGTACATTAAAAAGTTCAGTTCAAACTCCAACATTTATTCAAATGCGGCATGTGTGTATACTTTAACATTAAAACAAACACTCAGGAAGTGATTGAATAATGTCAGGTACCAGTAAATATTTTCTCTGAATCCAGAATGGTGTAGAAAAGATATAGCACGGTGTCGACTAAGGAGTTAAATGAAAAAGGCTCATGGCCAACAATAAATAATTTAAATGTCTATCAATGAGAGTGGCACAAAAGCAAAAACAGGTGAATTAGAATTGTCTGGCACTTGAAAATGATCCTGACAGTATAGGCATTAATGAATTATGTTTGTGGAACTTGGCGGGAATTGGTAAAGTTACTCCTGAGTGACTTCAGTCTTTTCGTTCTGAGAGGAATCATAGTGGTATTGTGTGACAGATAGTCTACCCTAAAGGCTTTCTGACTGAAAGTACTGCATGGTTCTGTCTTGCCATCTCTCATTGGAAGAGTGGGCTGCTGTGTCCCAGGGTATATCTATACTGCATACTCCTTATATAGAGTGCATACACTGCACGCCTCCATAGCATGGTTATAAATAGCAGTGTGGATGATGAGGCACTGCTTAGGTGAGTAGAGGAAAGACATGCCAGAACCTTAGGGTATGTACTCCACATGGCTCTCTATGTGCCCAAGCAGTGCCTCCCTCATCTACACTGTTAGCTTTAGCAGTGTAGTTTCTCACTGCCTCCCTGCTGCGGAAGCCTTTTCCTGCCCCAGGGAAAGACTCTGCCTCCAACCTGCCAGAGATTTTTTTCACACTACCAGTGAGGAAACACTCCAGCAGCAGGGAGCAGTAGCAGCAGGGAGTTGTTGGAGTTTTCCCCCACTGCCTCCACCCTGCCAGAGCTGTTCACTGCCACCGGTAGCTTCACACCACGGTGTGGACCCAGCCTGCTTTTCACTACTGTGAGTAGTTATATGTACCCTATGTGCGACTTCCATATATAGACAAGGCCCCAGTGTATGGATGAAGCCCAGTTTTACATCTGACTAATTGTTTTTGATAATGCAGTTGAGAGGCTCTCTGTGACAGTATTACTGTGATAAAATCTGTATAAAGTATGCCTTCTGAGGTATAATTTAAAAGCTCACAATCTGCTGAACATTATTGTCCCGGTAAAATGTGTATCAGCATTGTATACGAAGTTATGAAGTTCTACTGTATAATACTGCTGTATTATGTTCCAGAGTTAGAAATGCAGGCTCAAACCAGTCTTTCAGAGACAAAGACACACACGTCTTCTCCTCCCTTCTTAAATTAGGTATTTGCTTGATTATTACCTTTTATTTTCTTTTGGAACCAATCCTGACCTTTATGCATCAAAACTTGTAAAACTTAAAGCAGTGGCGCCCAAACTTTTCCAATCATGTCTCCCCCTTACCAGTAATGGAATCTGCCCATGCCCTCCTTCATTACTGCATAGTCAAGGGTTCCTCAGCAGAGGCGCTTGGGTCAGAACTGGATAGGGGGGAGGAGCTGGACTAGCAGTGGAGCTCACCGGGGGCAGAGGGGGAATGTGGGCAGGGTTGGGCTGGGGACTGAACAGTGGGTGGAGTGGACTTGCAGTCCAGAGTTGGGCTCAGGGGCAGAGCGGAGCTGCAGCTGGGACTGGAGATGGGCTGGGAGCAGAGCGGAGCTGCACCTGGGGTCAGAACAAAGGGTGGAGTGGAGTTGCGATTGGGTTCAGAGCTGGGTGGGGTCAGAGCAGGGGGCAGAGTGGAGCTTGGGCAGATGAGGGTGGGGCTTATTTGGGGTTTAGAATGGAGCTGTGATTGGAGGTGGAGCTGGGCTGGGGGCCGAAGGGGGTAGCACTCCCTCCCTGCCCTCCCATGGGAGCTGGCCTAGGCTCTGCCACGTGTCTCCCCAAATGTTCCTTCACACACCCCTAGGGGGGCAAGCCCCACAGTTTGGACTAGAGTGTGTGGGGAAACTCCATTTGGGATAAACAAGGCTGGTGCATATATCCTTTTCCTTTGATGAAAGGACAGGCATTCTATGAGCTTGCATTATTTAGTAGTGTGCTGGACCATACAAGACACACAATTTCTGTAGAGACAAGTCTGGGACTAAGAATTTGTAGGTGTCTCCCAGCATGTAATTCATGAGTGACTGGTCAGAATGCTCATGTATTCAGCTGGGAATTGATTTGCATCTTAACGGCTGTGTGAGCAGGCCACTGGTAGAGACCACAAAGTAATGTAAAAGGCTAGAGAATTAAGGGGACATAGCTATTCAATAGTCCACATTGTACCCTGGAGAATGTCACGCCCCCCCCCCCCCCCCCCCCCCCAGTCACAGATCACAGAGAGCTAGCGGGCTGAAACTCAACCCAGAGAAGGGTGAAGAACTGCTAGTCATCGAGGAGAAATGACTAGGAGAAACGGTGGAGGATAAAGTGTGCTCTCTTTATGGAGAAAGCTTGCCTCCCAGGGGCTGTCAGCTCCACATCCTGGGTTTCCCATTGGACCCTCGGCGGCAGCTGGAAAATGAGATAACAGCAGTGGCCCAAGAGTGCCTGTTGCATCTTCTCTTGATGAGGAATTTTCTGCTATTTTCCCTTGGATATGGCCCTTGCTACAGTTATCCAGGCTCTTACTGTAATTCAATCATAATGTGCTGTGATTGGGACTACATCTGAGGACCAAATGTGAACTTCAGCTTGCAGTAGCAGGCTGCCTACTCAGTCGTTAATGATTTTTCTTTCAAGGATCATGTTGCTTCTGTATGCTGCTATTTGCGCTGGCTTTTAACTTGTTTTAGAGTGTTCCCAGTTTCAGTTCCCAGTTACATTTTATCACAATGAAAATCAGAATCCTTGCATAATGCTTTCTCTATCCACATAGTTCAGTTTCTGACTGGCCTTGCATATGTCTTGTGTTTTGGGCTACCTCTTCTCATCTACCCCTCGCTCAGCCTCTCAAGTGGAATCAAAACCTAAAAACATTCCAGTCTGAGGTGAACTTTCAAGCCTATGATATTTAAACAGGTTCAAAATGGGTTGCATGAGTTTCTTCACCCATTCTGTTTCATAGCTCAGTCATATCCTAGGCAAAGATTTTCAAAAATGGTTGGCAATTTTGTTTATTTTACGGGGTGTTAAGTCTTTGGATCCTCATTTTAAGATGCTTTAAAAGAGTCTGGTTGTCAGAATAAGGGTATTCAGCACGTTCTGAAACTGAGTCTCATTAAAATGTCTCACATTGGGCACCCAACTAGTGATGCATCCAAAATCAGTAGACCCCTTTGAAGACTTTGGCCCTAGCTTCTTGTGACATGAGATCATTCCCCGCTTAAAACTTTTAAGCAGCTGTTCCTGTCATGAGAGAAGATGGGCATTTTACTGTGGTTTGCGATGGTCATTGCATTGATTCAGGTTGACAGCATTCTGAGATGCATATCTTGTCATATGTTAACTATTTTAGAAGTATTTTATATAGTGTATAGGTGAGGCATACAGTGTCCACACGTTCTGCCACTATTCAGAAAGGGCAAGATCTGGCTAACTTTAGGCCTGTTAGCCTGACATAATATTGGAAAAGCTGATATGGGATTCAATTAATGAAGAAAGACTGGGAATATAGTTAATGCAAGTCAAAATGATTTTTTGAAAAACAAACCTATCAAATAAACCTGACTCTTTTGGACAACTTTAGTTGACAAAGTTAACTAGGTAGGTATAATAGACTTTTGTAAGGCATTTGACTTAATATTGTGTGACATTCTGATTACAAATATTAGCACTCCGTAGTATCAATAAAGCCCACAGTAAATGGTTTAAGAACTAGATACTTGAGAGAGCTCACACTGTCAGAAATGGGTAATCCTCATCAAATAGATATGCCGCTGATGGGGCTCTTCGGGGATTGGTGCTAAGCCCAATGCTATTCAACATTTTAATCAACGAGCTGGAAATAAATATCAAATAACTGCTGATAATATTGGAGATTAAAACAAAGGTTGGTGGAATGGGAAATATGAGGATGTGGCAGTCCTACAGAGTGACCTGGATCACTTGGTAAGCTGAGTCCATTTCAATACAGGAGGTAACTGTCCTGTTCTACTCAACCCTGGTGAGGCCCAGCTAGAGTATTGCGTCCAATTGTGGGCACCACAATTTAGGAAAGTGGACAAATTAGAAAGAGTCCAGAGAAGAGCAACAAGACGATCAGGTTTAGGAAACCAGACCTATGAGGAGAAGTTAAAAAAACTGCCCACGCTTAATCTTGAGAACAGAAGACCGAGGGGGACCTGATAACAGTATTCAAATATGTTATGGGCTGTTAAAGTGGACAGTGATCAATTGTTCTCCATGTCCACTAAAGGTAGGACAAGAAGCTGCAGGTTAAATCCTTTGCAAGGGAGATTTAGGTTAATTAGGAAGAAAAGTTTTCCAACTATAAGGTTAGTTAAGCTCTGGAATAGACTTTCAAGGGAGGTCATGGAGTCCCCATCATTGTAAGGTTTTAAAAACAAGTTGGACAAACATCTGTCAGGGCTGGTTAAGGTTTACTTAATCTTGCCACAGCGTAGGGGGCTGGACTTGATGACTTCTTGTGGTCCCTTCTAGACCTACATTTCTGTGATTGTATGATAACCTCCCAGTATGACAAAAAGAGCTAATGTGCCAAACAGCTCATGTGCTCTTTGGATATATAAACAAGGGAGTAAGATTAGGGAGGTGATTACAGAGACTAATACCAAATGCAGGTTTGGTGTCACTTTTTTTTAAAATGTGTTGAAAAATTGGACAGGGTGCAGCAAAGAGCTACAAAAATAATTCAAGGGACGGAGAAAATGCCTTGATTACAGTGTATGAATACCTTCACAGGGAAAATATAGCAGGTACTAAAGGGCATTAATTTAGCAGAGAAGAGCATAACAAGAATCAGCGGTCGAAGCTGAAGCCAGACAAATTCAAATTAGAAGTAAGACATGCTTTTTTAACAGTGAGGGAGATTTAACCATTGGAACAAACTACCAAGGGAGTGGTGGATTCTCCAACTTGTGCTGTCTTCAAATCAAGACTGGATGCAGCTCTGAAAGATATATTTAGCCACACACAAGTTTCTGGACTCAATACAAAGGTAAGTGGGTGAAATATAATGGCCTGTATAATACAGGTGGTCAGACTAGATAATCTACTAGTCTTTTCTGGCCTCAAATTCTTTGAATTTATGATAATATCTATTATCCTCCACTCAGCAGTTCACTACTTTAAGCAAAACTGTTTTGCTTTCTAAAACTGCAGAAGATAAATCGCAGAAACATCAGTGTATTTAGCTTGGGTTATCTTCCCGCATACATATAGAACCTCGGTCATTAATGACAAATTAAATGGTGCGAGTGGGGGGATGGAACTGTGATGGACAGTGCTGGAAGGTTTTTTGGGGAAAATAATAGACTGAGCTGTCACTCAATAGAAGGAGAGCAATGAGACTGTATGAAGTGCTACTTAAAAGACTTAAAGCTATTGAAGTTCCTAAAGCATTCAGAACAATTGCTGTGAAAAATAAATAATGGGCCAGTGTGTACTCCTTTCTTCTCTTATTCATTTTAAGGAAAGGAATTTTTATACTCCAGTTTTGTTTTTGTTTTTTTTGTGTGGAACTTGAATAATATCTGGGATTATTTAACTTTGAATCTGTGTCTTTCATGCTTTCCCTAGCTGAGGAAAAAGTGAGAGGAAATATAAAAATATTTTAGGTCCTATGTTGTTATATACATGATGGAAGGCTGGGTGGCTGGGGGTGGGTAGGTAGGTGAACATAAATATTTCAATTAGAGTGTTTTAGTCTCTCCAGCAGATCAAATCTGGTTCTGTGCACTTGTATGTCTAGATGCTTCCCAGGCTAGCTAGGTTTGTAATGTAGGGTCCCTAGTGGATTTCTTGAGACTTCTGCTCGTCTCCCTTTTATAGGGGGAAGAAGGCCCTAGTTAGGATATGTATTCTATTAGCTTTCATCTTTAGCAATCTTTGCTAAATAGTAACCGAGGGCCTGGAGGAGGCCCATTACATCAATCTACAAATATTTATTAAAAGTGTAAACACCAGGAAAGGTGAGGAATTTTTTTGTTTTGGTATACAGACACGTAACTAGAAGCAATGAGCTGAAACGCAAAAAGAACATTTAGGCTGAGCATTAGTGATTTCAGTTATACTATAAATTGTTCACAAGTAAAGTGTTGGAAGCCCAGTCATTTGGGATTTTGGTACAAGTGGTACAAAATACAGGAAAATATACAGCAAGGAATAATTCTGCATGGTAAACTAGATATAGGTTATCTTCACTACCACGGGTAGCCATCGATCTTTTGGCGATCGATTTATCGTGTCTCATCAAGACGTGATAAATCGATCGCCAGCAGCACCCCCGTTGACTCCAGAACTCCAGCTCACCCAGAGGCGCAAGCTGGAGTCGATGGGGGATTGCACTGCCGCCTGCCGCCGCCGTGACGATAGCAGGTAAGTCAGCTGAAGATACGCCAACTTCAGCTACGTGATTCGTGTAGCTGAAGTTGCATATCTTCAGTTGATCCTCCCCCTCTAGTGAAGACCAGCCCACGAGTCTGGTTTCCTCTTTGTGATCCTTCACATTACAAAACATTTGTTTAGTTGCTGCACATCAGGAATCTGGGTGCACTGCATGAGTTTGAAATCAGGCTTAAAGATTTATTTTTCTGGAGTAGCATTTTATAAATAGTGTTATTTTGAACTTTATTCATTTGTGAGGTATTTGTAGCTGTCTTTCTTAATATAGGAAGAATTTGCCATCTTTTACTGTTGCCATCTTGCTTTTACTGTTGCTATTTGCCTATTTTTATCATGCTTAAAGAAAAGCTCATAAATAGTATTTGATTATTAAAAAGAATACTGAACTTTATTTCTGTATAAACCTCATATCGAACAGCTGCTGGTGCCACCTTCCTACTGTCACCATGTTCTTTGTGTTGGACTGAGAGAGAATTTGTGATCAACCTTTTCTGCTGTTAGCAAATATCAGCTTCTGCCAGGTAGTTTCTGAGCTTTTTCTTGCTCTGATGAGCTGTCAGATACATCAGGTCAGAGCTTCAGCTGGTGTAAATAAGTGCAGCATATTTAACCAACATGTCGTTCAAACCATGATATAGGGACGGATTCTGCAACCTGTCTGTTCAGTGTTAATTTCTCTATTTTTATTTGATATAGACATAGTCATGTGCCTCGTCCCAAACACTTTGGTGGGACTACTCACTTGAGTAATGGCTATACTGCATTTGGTTTGCAGAATTTGGATGAAAGTCAGTTTTCTTGAACACACGTTTTGCAGAATGTCAAAAGATTGGGAATATTTTGTATTCATCCTTTATTCTATATTTAATAGCTTCTATTCTAAAAGTTTGCATAATCTTCATCACTAGCAACTGTGTTCTGAGATCAGCAGGCTGCCTTTGTGAATCATGACCTAATTATATCCTCTTTTTCAAGTCTCTTGGGTCCTGATCACCTCAGTGGGATCTTCAATTACCTCAACTCCATTTGAAGTCATTTGGCAGTTCAGGCTGCACAGCACAGCTCAGGATAGAGCCCATAAATAACTCCAGGCTGTGCTTCCACTGCCTTGGTCCCTGACACCTTCTTCAACAGATTTTAAAAATAAGGTGATAAAAACAAAATCTGTTGCACACAAATTTAGGCTGCTTGGACTGTTCACAACCACTCAATCTTGTTCTAAATATTCTGACTTGTACCTCCTTTATTAACAACATAACCCTTATGAAACACTAACACCTGCTGTCAGTGTGGGACTGGAATCAAATTATCACCAGTTTTTGGCTGGGCAAACTCTTAATTCCATTGTAGATGACCCCATGAAGAATTCATTTCTCATTACATGTGTGTGAGGCATTATTTCTTTTTAGAACAAAGCTCTGGAGCCACAGGAGTCAGTGGGGGTACATGGCTCAGGGTATTGACACTGAGCTGTTGAAACCACTGGCTCAAACCTGGTAATGACCAGAAGTCATTCTTGTTTCCTGGTTGGTACAAAATGAGTTGGTGGCGTCCCAGGCTTCTCACCTCCCCATTCCCTGACAGGAGCAGGAGGGCAGCTGACCGGGTTTCTCAGCTCCCTGAGTTGGGAGCCAACCTGAGTTGGGAGCCAAGAGGGCACAGCCCAGCTAGGAGTGGGAAGCCAGGGACAGCCAGGCTTTAGTTGCCTGGCTTTGCAGGGAGCTGAAAACCCTGGTTCTCAGACCCCTACAGTGGCAGGCATATAGTATATAGGCAGGTATATACTATATATAGTATACTATATAATTATACTGGCACTGTATTATACCTGCACTACAGTATATAGGCAGTGGTCTATATACTATAGATATAGTATATCTATAGTATAGGGGTAGATATAATAGGCAGTGGTTATGAACTTTCTCCCCTGCCCTGCCTCTTCCCTCTCTAACCCCAGAAAAGCAGGCATGCCATTCCTCTGCTGTGCAGCTTCTTCCCTAGGCAGGTTGGTATTGCCAAGTGTGTGCTGCCTCTCCTCAGGGTACCTCCAAAACTTGACTTCCTTTGCCCCTACTTACTGAGGCAGTTTGCTGAGCTCTTCCCACTAAATGTTCCTCTTCTCCATTTAGGCTCACCTAGCTTTACCTAAAACTGTTCTGGCCGTGTATTTCAGGGAGAGTGGGGGTAACTGAAGCAGGGACTCAATGCTGGACAACTAATCTTTGATTACTAGGTCCCATTAAGTTGGGCACCCAAAAACCAAAACATTAATCACTTTTTAATAATTGTGGCCTTCAAAGTGGAAGCCCATGTGCAAGCTCTATGCTTCCTTATAAGGAAGGGGAATAGACAAAGAGGAAAAGCGATTTGCTCAAGGCTACAGTCAATGAAAGAGCTGGGTTTAAAACACAGTCCCATGCTTAACCTACTAGGCTTCATTGCCTCTCTAATGTTCCGCCAATGTACATCAACAGTTTGTTAGACTCTCAGTATTCAAGACTTCTCAGTATTCAATGGCCTGGAGCATGCCCCTCAGGAAATAAAGGCAGATTCCAAACTGGCATTTTAAAATCTAACATGTATCCTTCTCAAAATTATGATGTGACATACTTTTTGTATTACTCTACATGTCACAAGATGCTGTAGTACCATCTGTAGTGGATTTTTTTTTAAAGGAAATTTCCACAAATGAAAAAACTCAAAAGAATTAGTAACAGGCACTGAACTATTCTTGGAATACTGTTTAAATTATTAATAATTATAAGAATATAGGAAAAAGTGACATGGATGCATATAACCCATCTATACCATTTATATTTTGCATTGCTTTGTTACATTTTGTTTTTACATAGAAATGTAGCGTGTCCTTAAAATGAATGACAGTAATAGAAGAGCCAGGGCAAGAAAGAGAAGGTGCCATAACTGAAAAGGAAGGGCTAATAATGGTACAGTAAAACCTCGATTTAACGGACCTCGATTTAACGGACTTCGGATGCAACGGACAAAATTTCTGAGCAAGTCTGATGCATCCCAAATCCATTTCTCGTGGGCTGGCTGCCGGCTCCCGGCTGCCGCCCGGGTCACAGCAGCGGGCGGGCTGGCTGCCGGCTCCCAGCTGCCGCCCGGGTCATGGCAGCAGGCGGGCTGGCTGGCGGGTCCCGGGAGCCGGGACCCGTGCGGGCTGGCTGCCGGCTTCCTGCTGCCGCTGGGGTCCCAGCCGCGGGCGGGCTGGCTGCCTGCTCCCAGCTGCTGCCCGGGTCATGGCACCGGGAGGGTTGGCTGGCGGGTCCCGGGAGTTGGGACCCGTGCGGGCTGGCTGCCGGCTCCCTGCTGCCACCGGGGTCCCAGCCGTGGGCGGGCTGGCTGACGGCTCCCGGCTGCCGCCCGGGTCCCAGCAGCGGGCAGGCTGCGGAGCTGCCGCCCCGACCCTGTGGCGGTCGGGCTGCTGCTCCGACAGCTCGGGATTTTTTTTAATTATTAAATAACGGACTTTTTCATTTAACGGACACCCCCTCGCCCGAATTAGTCCGTTAAATGGAGGTTTCACTGTAGTTACTTTTCTATCTTTAAAAAGATCTGTGCCACACATCTACAAGACACTCATGCTGCCATTTACAGTCTGATCTCTGAGGTCTTGTCTACACTACAGTTAGATCTACTTAAGGCAGCTTACTTATGTCTGGGCATATCTACACTACAGACTTAAATCAACCTATGTCAGGCCTGTGTTAGGTCAGCTTACAGCCACCGCAGTAATTACTGCAGTGGCAGATGTCCACACTACCTTTCTTCTGTCAGTAGTGCGCATCACCAGGAGCACTTCTGCTCTGCTCAGCTGCCTGCTCCCAGCCGGGAGTGGGGGAGCATCCTCCCAGGCTTCTCGTTTCCTTGTTCCCCGCCAACAGCCAATGTAAGTAAAGACATAAGTGACGTCAGCAGGACAGGGCTGTCATGTGTACATTGACATAATTTAGGTGGATATATACTGCCTTACCTTGGCCTAACTGTGTAGTGTAGATAGACCAAGGCTCAGTGCACACACTACAGCCTTATCCACCTGTGACAGGGCTGGCCTACCCTGCACTAGCCTCGGTAGTGTTAGGCTAGTAGCACTGACACCACCAATGTAAGAGCATTGCAACACCAACATAACTCCACCTTCCTCGGGAGGTGTAGGGGCTTATGTCTGTGTAGCTGTGAAGAATTATTTCTTCACTTCATGAGCTCCTGTCAAAAACAAGTGCAAGACACTTCACATAAAAACAGCATCACACAGAAGCTGTCTTAGGTGCATAGGCTCTGAGGAGATTGTTGCTGCTGTGTAATTTCCGAGGTTTTTCAGGTAATTCGGAGCATGTATACACTGCAAACTTAAGTCAACCTATATTGGGTTCACTTACAGCCACCACAGTAATTACTGCAGCAGCTGATGTCTGAACTACCCTCCTTCTGTCAGTGGTGTGCGTCTTCACAGGGAGCACTTCCACTTACTGAAAAGAGGCAGTGTAGGGGTCTGAGAACCAGGGTCTTCAGCTCCCTGCAAAGCCAGGCAACTAAAGCCCGGCTGGCCCTGGCTTCCCACTCCTAGCTGGGCTGTGCCCTCTTGGCTCCCAACTCAGGGAGCTGAGAAATTCGGGCAGCTGCCCTCCTGCTCCTGTCAGGGAATGGGGAAGTGAGTTCATATATAGTATACTATATATAGTATATGCCTCCCTATATACTATATGCCTGCCACTGTTATAGGCAGGTATAATACAGTGGCAGTATAATAGTATACATACAGATATAGACCACTGCCTATTATATCTACCCCTATACTATACCTATATCTACCTAGTATCAACCTGCCTAGGGAAGAAGCTGTACAGCAGAGGAATGGCATGCCTGCTTTTCTGGGGTTAGAGAGGGAAGAGGTAGGGCGGGGGAGGAAGTTCATAACCACTTTTCAAATTCATTCCTTTATTACCAAACTTGGCCTGTAGTCTGCACACTCCCTCTCCTCTTTCATGTAGTCACAGTGTGTGGCTAAGTCACAGAATTAAAAGGTACATTTTATTTTTCACAACATGTAAAGCAACAGCTTAGCAAGAAAATAAAATCTATTCAAGGTCACAGATTGCAGTGAAAAACTGTATTTAATCTACCATCATGAAGGTCCTGGTTTGTTTGGCTTAATTTGAACTCCTAAGGTTCATGAGGGGAAGGCAGATTTTTTTTTTTAAAGAGCTGGTTCCCACAGGGTAATTTTGAACATTGTGGAGCTAAAAAGTCTATTTCAAAGATCCAATTTGTTCCATAATGAAATCACTTCAGCTTCCAAACTTCAAGTCTACTTTACATTTTAAAGACATTTTCTTAAGGGAATATTCACTAGAAATAAAGGGCCTTATTTTTTTTATCACTTACCCAAGTATGTTTCTATTGACTTCAGTGTACTTCTCATGTATACAGGGATAAGCAAGAAAAGAGTCTGGCTTCAGGTGATTAAACTTGGGTTATAAAAGGCTGTGAAGCACATGGAGTTAGAGCTCCCAATCACCGTTAAAGTCATTAGGAGGTGTAAGCACAGTGGTGAAATATGTTTGGAATGTATATTCCTTTGCTTTATATAATGTCTTACAAGATAGTGGGACATATTGCTTTGTAATCTTGTTGTGCTCTAGTCAGTATAAGAGACTCCTGTAAAGCTCTGTATTGAATAGCTGTATTATATTATTCATATGTTGTATTTCTACAGCATACTTGGCAGTGTACACAAAACAGAATAAGATGTGCTTCCTGCCTAGAGGCACAGTTTAAGGTCCTGGGATACTTGGAAGTATAGTACTATAAGTGCCTGTACTGTATTTTACCATATTAGTTTAGTTTTCTTAAATAGAGACAATTCATTTGTATACCAAAGAATACTTTAAGTAACCAGAATAGTCAGATCTCATACTAGGAAAGAACATTTTGTCATGCAGGTGTTCCACTTCACAGCAACTTGAGTGTAAGGAGCTACTCAGTGAGTGTCTTATTCCACATGTTCCCATTGAGCTCAATGGGACTATTTTCAAATTGAGGTTCCACTCAGTGTGACTAAGGGGCTCACAATCTGGCCTTTAATAAATGGCCTTTAATAGCCCGATTTTTAAAAGTGCTCAGGGCTAGATATTCAAGTGTTCGGCACCTCCTTTTGGGGTCAGTATTTCAAAACTGTTCCTCTCAATGAGGGTCCAATTTTTCAAAAGCTCTGTGTGAAAATCCATTTGGGAAGATGCCTGTTCATTTATTTATCTTCTTCCTTCAGTTTTAAAAGATAATTAGCCAGATCCTGTGCTGATGTAAACAAGCACTGAGCCACTGAAGCCAGCATGCCAACCTCAGGATCTGGCCCAATATTTCCAAGGGACCAACTATCATTGTGACCACAAACCCAGTCAAATTTTTATTGCACTGTCATTTTAAAAAAAGAAGACTGAAAAGACACTAATCAAGTCTGAAAGCCTCCTCTAGTTTTTGTCGTTCCCTTGTCATTGTTGAAAGGATGTTAAACCTGAAATATTTGTTTGCTACTAAACCTTGAAGTGAAATATTGCTTTATTCTACCTGCTCAAATCCCACAAGAGCCAGCAGATTCTTCTTCATTTTAGAACAAGAGAATATGAAAAGGGCTATATAAATGAGCTAGTTTTCATTACAGGAAAACACATACCAACATTCAGCAAGCAAAGGAGATTTATAATATATAAACACTTTAAACTACAGCACTCTCACAAGGTGCTGTGGAGGGAAAAAACAGCATGCCTAGACTAGTGGTTAAAAGATTAACCCTTTGACACTGATCATCGGCAAGATCATTACAGATATTAATTTTCCAATTAAAATTCTCTTTTGGGGAAAGAAAGGTCAGAACAACTTTATTTTTAATCCTAGACACATTTATTAACATTTGATTACTTTAAAGTAGTTCTCTTACTTTAAATCATGCAAATTTGTGAAATTTAATTATATGTTATGTGTAAAAGGAAAATAACAATCTGGATCAACTCCTTCAGATAGTTCACTGTAAAGGCATGATTATGCCTACTTAAAGTCAATAGTTAATGATAACAAAAATGTTGATTTCAAAGAGAACATAGATCAGAAGCTAGTGGAGCTGACAAAAATATTTTACTGAAAAGTCCTTTTTATTTACATTTTTGTATTAATTTTTCCAGATATAACAAATGTACCAAAATACGGGATTCATCAGAATACACCAGGTTGATGAGGGGAGGGGAAGTGACATATCTACCTCCAGGATCTACTTTAATTATAGGCTTCTAAAAAGTCAGCCCAAATTGCTTTGAATTTTCTGGGCATTTCCCTTCTGCAGAATGCCAGTTGTTCATTAACTGAGGTTAGTCATATCACTGACCCAAACATCAATATTTGGTGAGGACCAACGTTTCCATTTTTTTCAGGATTACTTCTGCAATGACCACAGATGCATGTTGTCTTTTCATCATTGCATCATCCCACTCTTACAGTATGTGAAAGTGACAGTGAAAGAGAAAATAAAAAATGGGGTGGTTTTATTGATGTGTGAATAGTAAGATCCTATTCACAAATTCACCTCTCAGAAAGAATATATTTCTACTGCAAAATGAAGGGGTGTGGCACTGCTCTAGTGATTGTCTTGAAAAAAATTAGAGTATTGGGGAGATATTAAATCTATTTTACCAATTTGAACATACTTTGTATAACTTGAATGCAACTCTTCATTTGTATATTTTTAAAAAATATGTTTGGGTAAGCAGCAGATTCATAAAGTAACAAAGTCTGTGACTTCTAGGATAGTCATTCAAGACCTGCTTGATAGTAGCCAAAAACTTACTTTGTGATGGTTATTCAATAGCAGTAATATTAGTTTGGTCTCATTCCAGTAACCCCTGGACTGGTGTCCACATCGGAACAATCACCACTCTAATTGGCACCTTGGCTTCCAGTCTTACTGGAGAGGTCAAGGACTGAGTGGGCATGGACAATATCTACCTTAAAGTCTTCAGGTGAAATCCTGACCCTTTTGAAGTCAAGGGAGTCAATCATCACTATCCAATCAGAACTGAGGTATATTAGCATAACCATACACCTAAGCTTGTTCAGTTGTTTCATGTGCTGTATCTACTCTATGGAGAAATACAGGCCTTTGTCTCCATGTCTGAAACCAGCACATTCCCAAACACTGTATTCACACTTCTTATAATCTATACTAAGGAACTTCAGCTCTAAATCAGAAAGGCATTTAAGCATCTAAACATGTGAGTAAGTCCCACTGACATTAATGGAATTTAAGCACTTGCTTAAAGATAAGTACCTGTTTATGTGTTTTTCTGAATAATAGACTTTTGTGTTCATTAGCGTATATCTGACCATGCTCAAACCTTTCCAAGTTCCCAGCAGAAAATATCTGAGCTCATAAGTGCACTGAAGTTTTGTCAGATGAGTTTTAAATGTAAGATTGGTAGATCGCTCTCCAATTCTGTTATCTTTCATGCCCCTCTCTGTGCATGATTAATAAAAAATTAAAATCTAAAATAACACGCATCACAGTTTAATAGCTATTAAAATGCACACCCATGCTATGAGGAGACATTCAGTACCTAGGGATGAGGAATTAAGAGCTACCAACCAGTTGGATTTTAAAAGCATCTAAAACTGAGACAAACAATGGTATTATCAGTGTTTCAGTAGTATAGTGCTCTTTCAAAAATATTTGAATTGGTATGGTAGGATATATAGTGTTTATCACATTGCTAAAGACACTTTTTAAGTATTAAAATATTACTTTGATGGATTTTTTAAATTAGGGAAATAACATTCTAGACTATGCAAAAGTGTTGACTAATATATTAATATCAACAAAAGTGACACTTATCAGATGTCCTAGAACCCACCAAAGCATGTATGATTTAGCAATGTAAGGGATAACTTCTTAAGAGTAAATGGATAACATAAGGCGGGTAGGTGCTATAGCCACCATTTTCAAAATTGAGCACCCACATAGCTAGGAATCTAGTTCCATGTTTTGGTACCCTAAATAAAAGCAGCCTGATTTTTCAGAGGTCATAACCAATCTGTCATTCTCAACTAAGTCAAGCATAGGCCACTTGGTTAAGTAACTTCATATGGATATTGAAGCTGAACCCTGGACAGATTTTATTTTCCCTTTGTAAAATTAAATATAAGAAGAGGTTGAGGCAAAACCAATGAGACAAAGATGAGCCATTTGTGCAGGAATGTTTTACTAATAAACATTTTTGTAATTTAGAGAGATCATGTAAGTTTCTAGATAAATTAATCTTGATGCATCCCATTTATAAAGAACTACCGAAAATACCCGGCGTTGCTCGGGTCAGTCGGAGGTGGGGAGGGGGCAGAGAGCTGAGCGAGTGCGGGGTCCGTTGGAGGGGGGAGGGGGCAGAGAGCAAACCCGACACCCCCACCGCACTTACCCCTCGACCAACCCTGACTCACATTCCCCCCCCAAACCCAATACCCCCATCTCTCCCCCCTACCAACCCCAACACCCCCTGACCAACACCCACACCTCACACCCCCTGAGGCACCCACCTCACTTCCCCCCCCCAGCCAAACCCGACACCCCTACCTACCACCACAAACAAACCCAACACCCACACCTCACCCCTCGACCAACCCAGACCCCCCTCTTCACCCTCCCAACCAAACCCAACACCCCCACCTTACCCCCCCCACCAAACCCAACACCCCCTGACCAACCCCAACACCCACACCTCACCCCTCACCAACCCCGACACCTTCCCACCCCCCCAGACCAAACCCAACACCCCCGGCTCACTTACCCCCCGACCAAACCCGACACCCCTACCTCACTTATCCTCTGACCAAACCCAACTCAGGTCCGTCGGAGGTGGGGAGGGGCAGAGAGCTGAGCGAGTGTGGGGTCCGTTGGAGGGGGGAGGGGGCAGAGAGCTGAGCGAGTGCGGGGTCCGTTGGAGGGGGTATTATGACATCATAACTATGTCACAGAGAACAGCAGCTGCCCAGCTGATGTGATTGGCCTTTAAATAAATTTCACCCCTGGGGGCGTCAGAGGTGAGATTTGAAAAATTTTCGACTCTTACCCTGATTAGGACCCTAAGACCTCTAACTGTACCAAATTTCAAGTCTCTAGCTCAAACGGTGTGGAAGGAGTAAGCACACGTACATACACGCATACACCATTTGTGTGTGTCTGTCTGTCTCTCTCTCTCTCTCTCTCTCTCTCTCTCTCTCTCTCACCATATATATATATATATATATATATATGTATATATATATATATATGGTAGCTGAGAGGAGGAGGAGACTTGATTGCCCTCCAAAGGAATCTTTCCATGGTAGGAAGAGGCCCTCTATAGCAAAAGGGTGGTTTCTTCCAAACAATCTAATACCCTTGCCTACAGTGGATGGGGATGAAAAGATCCAGAATTTTCTCTTAGCTGAACAATCTCCACTCTGTCATTGGAAAAATAATATTAATTCATTTCAATATTTTTAATTCCAGTTACTATAGCCCCAGCTTTCAATAACTGTAGGCAATTGGGTTAAGAATCCTGGATCTCTGTTTCCCTCCTCTCATCTGTGCACTGTCATGTCCACACATGCACGGAAATAGCCTGTCACATCATTGAAAGTCCTGAGATTTGGGCGACAGTCCTGAAAGTGTGAGAAATCCTCCTTCCCCCACATCCTGTGTCTCCAGTCAAATCCATGATGATAAAGAACTATGCACTCCCAGATGTTTTATTTTACAATTTTGCACAGTCAGAACAGACAATGTTCCCATTCATAATGAGGCAGGGAATTTACATCAGTCAGCTGTAAAGGTTACATTAACTCCCACAGTTTGCATGGCTGCAAGTACCAGCAGATGGATACTAGGTGTCCTAAAAATCCAGTCCAGCAGAGCACACAAGGTGAGAAGTTCATTTCCAAGAGCTCTTCTCTCCTCCACACAACTTGCCACTACAGAACTGAGAGTTAATTTTAATTGGTTTCTACAGCAGACCACCCACTCACTTGAATGCTTCAGCCTGCCATTTAGGCAGCTCTCAGGGTGTCCTACGCTGGGCTCTGAGTATGTTTTCAGTGGAGTCAAGCAATTAGATTACAGGCATTGAAAAATAAGAACAATTTTATTTTCTATAGTAGAGCTATACTGTTAAGAACCTGCTCTGTCATGTCTCTCTTTCTCTTTCAAGTCCATCCAAATAATACACCCCTTCAACTGGCATAGAAACCCTCACCCTCCCTTCTATATAGCGTTAACATAAAATGTGTGAGGTAATGTGAGAGACAGTAACAAAAGTAAATACTACATTAAAAATATTGTGGACCTAATTATTGTCATGGAGGCCACAGAAACAGTGACTTTGAATTAAGTCCATGACATGTCCCCAGATTGAGTGGCATTGTGACCTAGCACACATGATGGGTTTGGCATGCCCTCCCCTCTGCAGATGGAGATAGAAGAGTGGAGACTCCAAACCCAAATGATGATGTGGCCACATGGCCCAAGTTGCAACACCCAGCCTAGTCCTCTGGGACAGGAGCCACTACTGCAGGGTAGGGTTCACTCTTCAACCCTACCTCCCCATAGTCTCCCCACTTTTCCCCTTTCTATGACATACTGTTGTTTTCCCACACTTCTATCATGAAATGTATTCAAAATTGGCTTGACAAAATCGTAGTGCTAATTATGGTTGTTGATCACTTGAATTACTCTAATGCCCAGCTGAGAACAGGGCCTCATGGTGCTCACTCCTGTCCTACCCACCATGAGAGACATGAGAATCCTACCTGCCCTGAAGAACTTACAGTCTAAAAAGAGAAGACAAAGGACAGGAAGGCAAAAGGATGCAGAATAGGGAAGTAACTTGCCCAAAGTCCCACTCACAGTTGAAGTCAGTGGCAGAAGTGGGACTCTCAGTCCAGTGGCCTATCCATGATTAGACCACTGGTCTCCAGACTTTTTTGATTGCTCACCCCTATCTGTAAAACAGTTTTGAGCATGCACCCCAATATATATATATATATGTATAAATGATATCCGTGTACTAATATATTATGTACATTATAAAACATACACATCTCCCACTCTTCCCTCAGGATACCTTGCAGGGCCGGCTGCAAGCACCAGCGTAGGAAGAACATGCCAGGGGCAGCACTCTGCAGGGGGTATTGCCCTTTCCCCCCCCCCCTTCTGGCTGTGCTCTTCCTGCTGTGCCCCACAATGGATTGTCTTGGGCACCCCCTGGGGTGTGCGCATCCCACTTTGGAGACCACAGCATTAGACCAAGCTGTCTACCCAATGTAACTTTTGCCTAACTGCAGCAGCTTTTGTTACTCTCTTTTCCCATTCACCTATCTTTTTGTTTGTTTCAAATGCATATTCTTTGGTGCTGGGACCATGTTACTGTTTTTTTGGTCCCTGAAGCACCTGGCAGATAAAAACTCTATAGCAGTAATAAGAAGAAACACATTTTCAATAAACATTAAAACAAAATTCTGGCTTTTAGTTTACTCTTGATAGTTGGAAGTATTTCAAATTGCATAAATAAAAGAAAATAATCTCTCACCCGCTCAGATAACTATTTAGAAGTTGCTTAGATGGACTGATTTAAATAACAAAAGGTGCCACAGGTTTTTTAGCCTAATGTGGCAAAATAGGTATAAATCATTTACTATGAAATAGAGTGCAATGGAAAGTTGATAAAAGCTTGGCCACAGAATACTATTTTAAAATATATACTCTAGTTTTAGAACAGATTTCATTTTATTATTCATGCTTTTATGCTCTGGTACAAAGAATTATAACAGATCTTATTCTCAATTTTATATTTTGACACAATATATGCTTTCAGTAGTTTTATTCTTCACAGGTAGGTAGTCATTTTAGGGTTGTGATTTATTGTCAAATTCATTATTTAGTATTTTCTGCTTTGGAGTATAATTATATGGTTCTCACATTTAAACATTTATTAAGAGGATTGCAGTGAATTTTCCTCAGGACTATGTAATTTAACTATTTTAATGTATATACAGATCTCATACATAGAACATATTTTTAAAATCTTATTTGTGTACCCCACTATGTTATAGAAATATATAACTGGAGCCAGAGAGCAATTAGTGCACTCAGTTGTACCTTATGGAATGGGTCAGGCCCAATTAAAGATGGGTCCCAGCTGAGAGGGCCAGTGGTAACTAATACAGGCAGGAGTTCAGGGCAGTTGAAAGGAAGAAGGTCCTGATGGAGAGTAGGCCTTGGGACCCTCTCCCAGGCAGGGAACTCTGGAAAAGGCCAGAAGAGATACCAGGGAACAAGCTTTGCTGAACAAGCATCCGTGAAAGGGCAGGAACCTGACTTCCAGGGAGAAAATCCTAGGAGGTGTTGCCCATTACAAGCTGGAAAGAACTCTGCAGAACCTGTGGTGGGGAAAAGCCTAGAGACAGGTATGACATCCCACAGAGTACAACCTGAACCATTTTGCCCCTTTAACTCTCCAGCCAGGGTGCCTCTTACACTACTTTGGTAGTGAAAAGCAGCCCCTACAGGCTCTGCTCAAACAGCCTTGAGCATGTAAAAGCAAACCCAGCAGAGTTATAAGAATTCTCTCCCATGAATTCTCTCCACCCATGAACTATATACAGGATGACACCCAAAAATTCTTAGGACCAGCCTTGACCCTCAGAAATACACATCTTGCGCTGTCCAGCACACTATGGAACTAAGCAAGCTCATTAATAGTTTGTCATTTTATCAAAGAAAATAATTATGCCCTAGCCTCTGTTAACCTGAGTTGACATTCCCCAAACACTTCAACTGAAACACACTGGTTTTGATAAGACAGTAAAATAAATTTATTAACTATAGAAATATAGATTTTAAGTGATTACAAGTAAAGTGACCAGACAGCAAATATGAAAAATCGGGACGGAGGTGGCGGGTAATAGGAGCCTATATAAGAGAGAGACCCAAAAATCAGGACTGTCCCTATCAAATTGGTACATCTGGTCACCCTAATTATAAATGATAAATCCATAAAAGTCAGAACAGGTTACAAAAGAAATAAAAAGATAAAACCGCAAACTAATTCCTAAACTTTAGCAAGCTAAATAAGATTTGAAAACAAAAGGATTTGTCTCACCCTCTCTTTCAGCAGTCCATGCTAACTGGAAAGTCTTCTAGTTATTACTACTTCCCCCCCAGTTCAATGGTGGCTCCTTGTGTTTCAAATGATCTTGCTGCTGTGAGTGGAGATGGTGAAGGAGAGGTAATTTGTGTGTTCTCCTTTCTTATACTCCAACCCCTTGAGCTGGAAAGGTTCTTGCTGTGTCATGGGGTTGGGCAGTTCCATGGAATATGTGCTCTGCAATCAATCCTTCATATGAATTGTAAATTATTTTGTTTATACCTTCCCCCTCTTTTGCTGAATGTCCAGTTAAACAGGTAATTGCTCCAGCATTTCATTGGCAAGCCAGTGTGCCTTCACTTCTGAGAAATTGGCTTGTGAGTGTTCCCCAGAATTACAACACATTTCAGTAACAATCTCATAGTAAAATCTCATAGCTTTGCACACAGTATTGTTACACACATTTTAACAAGACAACGATGTTCAGCAGATCAAGTTTTCAAATGCTAGCTCATAAGGCATACGTTGTACAAAATATCCTATAGCTATATAAAAGTGGTGAATTTGGGGGTCTGAGTGTTACATAGGCTACATTGTGTCACAACAGGTCAAGATAGGAAATAGTCTAGGGAGACATCAAGGAGTCTGAAGTGGCACACCTGACTGATCTATACAGGTTCTGGATTAGAACCCAAAGTAAAGAAGAGTCTGTGTTGCCCAACCAGCCACTGAGGAAAGTGGCATGGATCTCCTCTCCCCTTCCCCCTTGATACAATAGGCATGGGGTATTAGAAGCTCTGAGGTAAGCTCAGTGTCTTTCCACATCCCTACAGGCTATGAGGCTGTCTTAAAATGGCAGGCAAAGCCATCCAAAGACTTAGACAGGGCCTTAGAGCTGAGAAATGCTAGTCATTGACACTCTAGACGTAGGCTAAGGCTTTCAGAAAATGACTTGGTTTATCTTATAAATGCAAGACCTTGTCTGCATCCAGAGTGGAGGGGCACACATGGGATGAAGGTGGCACCATCCCACAGCTGTCCTAAGCCAAGGCCAGAAAGACTCGCTTTTTCCCTCCCCTATCAGTGCTGATGCTTAAGCACATGTGCCATTTTAGCTCTTCCACCAGTGAGAGAGACTGCTGGGTTCAGCTCCAGTAGCCTAATGGACACATCACTGGTCTCCTAAAATAGGGATTGTGGGTTTAATCCCACCTGGGATGCTCTGCTCCGAGCCTCTTCCTTGTGCTCATGGCTCTTCCCTTGGGAAGACAAGGCATTTGGGAAGCTTCACCCTTTTTTTTGCTCTCCTGCCTCCACAGGCTGCAGACAAAGTGGGCTGTCTGGCTCTCTTGAGTCATCGGGGAAAGATGGCCCCAAGGAAAGCAGCCTTCTAATTCAGGAAACGCTTCTAACTCAGGAAGCGCTGCCTGGCAAGTGCCAGATGGGAAGCGGACAGCCCTCCAAGGTGTCACAAGGTCAGCAGAGGCCTGTCTGCTACTTTTGGAAAGCTCAAGGAAAGCATGCAAAGGGGAACATCTCATAGCAGGATTCAAGCATACACAGGCATTCCCCAGTGGAGTTCTACTCTATTGCCATAATTTCTCAGCCACAACTACGTTGCAGCCTATGCGAGAGGACCTACAAGACCTGACCCTTCCGACCACCCCTGCCCCGCCCCTGCTTGCAGCATCATGGTCTCAGTTCCTTTCCGAGTCCCTAGAGTGGATGAGGCTGCCATAAAATAGCAGGTGAAGCCACACCAAGACAAAGGCCAGAGCCTTAGATCCAAGAAAAGCTAGCAGTAGATATCCTAGAGGTATGCCCCATCTTATCTTGAAAATGAAAGATCTTGTCTGGGTTGAAAGTGGCAGCGTCCCGCAGTTGTCCTTGGCCAGGGCTAGAAAGGCTCTCTTCTGCACCCTCCAGCTGAACGATGACATCGGGGTGGTGCCATCTTAGCTCTTTCATGGGTGCGGCAGCATCCTGTGGTTCACCAACAGTAACCTAATGGGTAAGGCATAGGTGCCTTAAGACAGGAACTGTGGGTGCAAATCCCATCTAGGGTGTCCATTTTCAGCCTCTCCCCTATGCTTTCTGCCCTTCCCTGGGAGAAATAAGGCAGTTGGTAAGCTCCTGTTGCTTACATGGCTTGATAGCCTTAGTGGCTTCTATCCCCTAGAAAAGTAGATGTCTGACTTGGAGCCTCTTGCAAGTGGGGTTCTCCTCTTTTCTTGCTCTCCAACCTCCATGAGCTGCTGACAAGGGGGGCTGTCTGGCTCTCTTGAGTTATCAGGGAAAGACAGCCTCAAGGAAGGCAGGACCTCGAGGAACACCAGACAGTGACCACCAACCTCTTCTACTTCAGGAAGCCATTCCTGGCAAGTACCAAATTGGAAGCAAGCATCTCTAAAAAGCACCGCAGGAGCAACAAATGTCTGCTATTTTTGGAAAGCTCAAGGCCAGCAAAACTAGAACACACAAAGGGGAAAGCCCATAGTCAGCTGGATTCAAAGCTGTGTGGGTATTGCCCAATCGATTTATAGTCTATCACCATAACCTCTCAGCCATGACTACCTAAGCACAACTGAGCTGCAACCTACATGAGCGAACCTGCAAGACCTGACCCTCTTTCTCCAAGCAGCTCTCTCTCCCCATCTTGCAGTGTCTCACATCAGTGTCTTTCCATTTTCCCCAGAATAGATGGGGCTGCCTTAAGACAACAGGCAAAGTCATCCCAGGAGAAAGACGAGAGCCTTAGAGCTGAGAAAAGATAGTCATCAACACCCTTGAAGTAGGGCAAGGCTTCCAGAAAACAACCTGGTTTAGTTTGCAAATG
Source organism: Sternotherus odoratus (assembly GCA_032164245.1). Taxonomy (NCBI): domain Eukaryota; kingdom Metazoa; phylum Chordata; order Testudines; family Kinosternidae; genus Sternotherus; species Sternotherus odoratus. The sequence goes on along the minus strand of JAVMKO010000001.1, from coordinate 257,355,911 downwards.
AAAGAACTTGTCAGTATCTGAAGCAGAGGGGGGTGAGTGGACTGAAAGTGGCAGCATCCTGCAACTGTCCTTGGCCAAGGCTCATTTCTACTCTCCCTAACTGAACAAAACTATTAGGGGTGATACATCAGCCCACGTGCCTTCTTAGTCCTTCCATCAGTAAGCAAAGCTGTTTGGCTTTAGCCCCAGTAGCCTAATAGATAAAGCATTAGCCTTCTAAGCCAAGACTTGTGGGTTCGAGACCCATGTGGGGTACTTTTCTCTGAGCTTCTGTACTGGCCTTCCCTGGGGAAGTCAAGGCACTTCATCGCCACCCCCTGTTGTTGGCATAGATCAAGAGGTGCCTGCTCTCCCCTTAGAAAACAGAAACTGCCTCAGGCTCTTGCAAATGGGGCTAAGTATGCTCTCCAACCTCCATGAGCTACAGAGAAGATGAGCTGTCTGGCTGTCTTGGCTCGTCAAGGAAAGATGGCCCCAAGGATGTACAGACCACTGGGCTGGGGGTGAAGCCATGGGTGGGCCTGAGTGGATGCAGACCACCCACTTAGCATCCAGGTCCATCCAAATCTCAGCAGGGGTGTAGTGCTGATAAGCAGCCCGGAGCATCACGCAGGCACCTGAAATACAGGATGTAGCTATGTACCCACCCTTCAGAAAGCTACACTCCAACAGCTCCGCCTTGCTATTTTATGAGCTGGCCCACACGCTTGTCCAGCTTAGCAGGTGAAGCCCTGTGTCTGGGGGGCACCAGGTCTAGGAAGAAGAAGTGGCATGAGGGGAGAAGCTGAGCTCGTACCGTCTGTCATTGCCTGTTCAGCCGAAAGTCACGGCCCACCCAAATTTCCAATTCTAGCTACCTCACTGCACTGGGCCCAGAGTTGGAGGTCAAAGACCTGACTGAAGGCCATTGGACTATTTGTTGGTAGGGCCAGGACACAAGAAAAGTGGACCATTGCAAGGCTGGAGTGGCTGTCAGCACCAGAGGAAGAGAACCCACCTCTCCTGTCATGAGGGGGCATACCAGCCGGTGAATCATTCTCCTACACCATGCCGTGACATGTAGCTAGGCTGACAAATAGCACATGGAATTCCGCTCAGCAGAATGGAGAGCTGAGAGAAGACAGTTTGGGGCAAGGAGACTAAACTTGCCCAAAGTACCATTGGTTCTTTAAAGTGCATGCTATACAGTAAAGAGAGAACTTCAGCTTTAAGATACCCACAAAATAAAGTTTGGAGAATTTTAACTTGGAACTGTAAGAAATAAGGCTGACTTGATCCAGACAGGCTTGGAACAGCTGGCTCCAGGCAAACTAAGTATTTCAGACTAATGCTTAGATGCTTAATACAACACTGGAGAGGATTCCTTATCTAGAAATTACACTATGATGGCACCTATTCTGAATAGAAATTTAATGACTAATTTTGAGACTAACATTTTAAGTTAGTCCTCTATTTTAACATAATTGTGCAAACATTATATAAATAAATTAACATTGTTTAGCTATGCATATATAATTTATTATAATTCAGAGCTCTATTCATTAATGTAATCTGGTATACTGCTTACCCATGACAGCATGAGATAATCAGAAAGGAAACCTATCCTTGAAACATAATTACACTTTTAGAATTAAAATCATACTATTCATTTTGCTATAAATCACTGTCAGCTATATAGCGGTATCTCGTCAGGAAATGGCTCACGATTTTTATATGACTAGCTAAGCTGAATGTTTAAAAAAAAACTAAGCTAAGCTGAATGTTTAAAAAAAACTGAGAAATGTTTAAAAAAAAACTGAGAAAAACATTGCAAAGTTTGATTCATTGATTCAACTAAGTTTCAACTAAGTTTCAACCTTCAACTAAGTTTCAAAGTTCATTGAAAGTTTGATTCAATTGATTCAACTAAGCTAAGCTGAATGTTTAAAAAAAACTGAGAAATGTTTAAAAAAAACTGAGAAAAACATTGCAAAGTTTGATTCATTGTAGTTATTCCAAAAGACTGAGGGAAGAAAGTAATGGTTTTATATTCTTACAAGCAATATCTAGGTGAAAACTATATTTCATATCATAACTGCTGATTTCAAACCATTCTGAAAAAAGTGATGATTGTGTTATCCTTATTTAACTTACAAAAAAGAGATTAGTTTATAGCTAGATAGTAAAAAAGGCTTTTGATGTCTCAGATACAAGAAACTGGATGATTACTGAAAAGTGCAAGACTAAAATAAGATTAAAATTTTAGTCTAAGAAATAGGTTTAAAAGTGACTTGGGCATTTGAGACCTAAATCTCATTGAAGTCAATGGGACATCGGTGCTTAAGTCATTTTGGGTGTTTTTGAGAAGTGTACCCAGCTTATTAAAATCTGGCCTTTTCTTTTTCCATCCCCAAATTGTAGGCACAATATTGCATTCACAGTAATGGAAGCAACTAATTTTTAGAAAGTGCTGACGGCCCATCTTCTGGAAAAAGTGTTTCAAGATGTATTTCAAGTTGGCCATTGAAAAAAAATCCAGAGATCCAAAATTACTAGTCATTTTGAAAATCTTGACCATATTATCTAATTGTACATTTCTATGCATAGGTACATTATATATATTATATACACGTCCATTGTATATTGCATTTTCCATTTCAAACAGAAAATGGCTTTTGTCCAGTTTTCTCTAAATAAACAATATACTTTTAATTCAAATTGATTAGTGCCTGATTATTATTTATCACTATACAAGATGTGGTCTTGAGATCAACTTGCATGTATTCCAGCATACTGAATTGTACGTGGTAAAATTGAAAATGGTAGCATTGAAGCACAAAGATAATAAAAAGCCTAGTGTAGTGTAGTGAAGGCTCATCTTTACAGGTCTCTACATACATGTGTTCATGTTTTAAACAGTTCTCACATACCAGCATTTAATTTCATATTAATGCAGAACGGTGAGCATTCATTTTAAGACCATTCTTGCAGATCTGCTAGATGTCAGGGCAAGTGGGAAGCTGTTTCCCACAAGAAAAAGAATGAATGTCTACCTATTCCTTGCCTTTATATTATAAGTAAAAACCAATATAGAGAAATTGCTTTTTCTAAATGTCAGTAGGACAAGACTACAAAATGAAGTAAAATTTCTATAGTGAAGAATTTTGGAGGAAAGCGCACTCTACTTCTGCAAAGCTCAAAACATAGCAAGGAACAGTATTACATTTACATTTAGCAGTACAGAAATAGCCACATAAAATCTTATCTTATTACAGACTTTAAAAAGCTACCTATTATTTATAGCTGTCCATTAGGACTGAGGACATAGCTGATGTGCATATGTTATATATCTCCCAGTTTTGATTTATCTGGTTTAAATGGAAGTCTACAGTATATGTAGAAATGCTCTCTCTTTTTTTTTAAAAAAAGGATAATGTAGCCAGTCTTATGAAATGTGACCAGTTTCCCAAATGTTTAAGATGATTTTATGAAGCTGGTGAACTAAATCTGGGCATCCATTCTGTAACATGTCAGCAGAACTGCCCTCTGACCCTGTTAGGTCTAGGTCAGTGTTGGCCTAACTCAACATTAATTGAAGTAAGTGGTAAAACTCCCCTTTCAACATCCCATGGAAGCATAGTTAGGCCAATGAAGAGCACTTTTAAAATTCCTGACCTTATTTATTTCTCCACATTTTAATATGTATAAAATGTTTTTTTCTTCTACCTCCTGTCATCCTCATCCCCAAACCTCATGAAGTTGACCCACGCTGAGTGATTTGCAAATATAACTCCTTCTCTAGATGACCTCTTGAGGCCCCTTCTAGTCCTATATTTGTATTTTATGATTGGACTTACCCAGCAAGCCTGGCTGGACTAGAGAAGCACTTTTCATAGATTTACTTCCTTCCCCAATAATTAGCTCCAATGATTTTTTGGGGAGGCTTTCTTTTCTTTCCTTTTCCTTTTCTTTTGCCAAAGGCAATACTGCCCTAATCCTGAAGAATCCATAGTTCCCACAGTCCGAGACTGCAGGAGATGGAATGATTATTGCTATAGTGTCTGCACTTAAGTGTGGCTTGTTTTATCTCTGTGGTGATCTTTGGTAACAACTTAGAGCTAAGTACAAATGATAGTAAAGAACAGGATTATCAGACATATAGATGAACACGAGTTGTTGAGCAAGAGTCCCAATCTATTAGACTTCTTGGAGAGGGTCAACAAACATGTGGACAAGCATGATTCAATAGATATAGAGAATTTAGACATTCAGAAAGCCTTAGACAAGGTCCTCCACTAAAGGCTGTTAAGCAAAGCAATCATGGGATAAGAGGGAAGATCCTCTCATGGATGTTTACATCTGAAATTTCATAGAGTTGTAACCATGGGGGTCAAGACCCAAAACAGGGTAATGGGGAGTTGAAAGTCTGTTGTCAGGGGGTCATAGGATTGCCACTCTCACTTCTGTGCTATCTTCAGAGCTTCTGCAGCCGGAGGAGGTTCGCAGAGGTGGGGTGGGTCTGATCTCCCCAGCCAGGGGGTCCCAGCTGCTAATCCCAGCCAGGCTGGGGAGAGACACAACTTCCTCTTCCCTTCAATGGCTGCTCTCAGGGAGGAGATCAGACCCAATTCTGGGCAACTCCCATAGCTGCAGGAAGTTCCATGGCTGCTGCCTTCACTTCTGCTATGTATTTATGCTTCAAGCTTTGCTGAAAGGATGGTCATCTTTTTAAAATTCAAATTTGTTTGTTTTCAAAATTAGATGTTAATATAACATGTTCATCAAATTGCATTTGATGGGTGAGTATTTTTGTCCACCATTGACATACACCAAAACATAAGAGCTACACCTTGGAAAATAAGTTCAGCCTCATATTAGACCTGAACTTGATCTAATTTAAAGTAAAGGGGAATTTTGCCATTGACTTCAGTGAAAGCTTTATGTCCGTGATAAAGTTAGACTCTTTAGGTTAGACTGTAGCTACATTACATTACAATCCTAGCATCCATAAATACACTACTCCTTTCGACCAAATGATGGCTACCTAATTCAAAACAGATCTATAATTCATAAAGTAACTCAACTAATTACCCAGAGCATTCTCTGTTCCACATGGGGCTACATATCAGATACTTTATAATGTAATTTAGATGAAACTATCATAACCAGCCCCAGTAACTAAACAGAACAGGAATGGAATACCAACATTAATAATGTGTGCTTTTATTTCCAAAATCATTGAATTTCCACGATTTCCTGTCAGATCAGTAAACCCTGTGTCAGTGAAAAACTGGCTGATAAAATTAAGCATTTTCTGGAGATATTTGAGTCCAAATAATATACATATGTCAAAGACAGGGAATATGCTATCACTGGCACATCATTGGTAGTTTCAAAATATTTTGCTTTTATTATAAAACTAGCAAAAATACCCAGCGTTGCTCGGGGTATTTGTAATTGGAAACTGGGATGTAAAAAGACTACCATGTTTTTTATTAATACAAATTTTGTTCAGATGTCTCAGCGTTGCTCGGGTCCATTGGAGAGGGGAGGGGGGAGAGAGCTGAGCGACTGCGGGGTCCATTGGAGGGGGGTATTATGACATCATAACTATGTCATAGAGAACAGCAGGTGTTTAACCTGCTGCCCAGCTGATGTGAATGGGCTTTAAAGAATTTCATCCCTGGGGGGCGGCAGAGGTGAGATTTGAAATTTTTTTGACAGTTACCCTGATTAGGACCCTAAAGCCTATAACTGTACCAAATTTCAAGTTTCTAGCTCAAACGGTGTGGAAGGAGTAAGGCAGCATACATACACGCACGCACGCATACACACACGCATACACCATTTGACTTATATATATATAGAGATACTAGCGAAAATACCCGGCATTGCTCGGGTCCATCGGAGGTGGGGAGGGGGCAGAGAGCTGAGCAAGTGCGGGGTCCGTTGGAGGGGGGAGGGGGCAGAGAGCAAACCTGACACCCCCACCTCACCCCCCCGACCAAACCCGACACCCCCACCTCACTTACCCCTCGACCAACCCCGACTCACATTTTCACCCCCCCCCACCCAAACCAAACACCCCCACGTCACCCCCTTACCAACACCCCCTGATCAACACCCACACCTCACCCCCCATAGACCAAACCTGACACACCCACCTCACTTTCCCCCCCAACCAAACCCGACACCCCTACCTACCACCACAAACAAACCCGACACCCACACCTCACTTACCCCTCGACCAACCCCGACTCACATTTTCACCCCCCCACCCAAACCAAACACCCCCACGTCACCCCCTTACAAACCCCAACACCCCCTGATCAACACCCACACCTCACCCCCTGTAGACCAAATCTGACACACCCACCTCACTTCCCCCCCCAACCAAACCCGACACCCCTACCTACCACCACAAACAAACCTGACACCACACCTCACTTACCCCTCGACCAACCCCAACCCCCCTCCTCACCCCCTCAACCAACCCCAACCCCCCTCCTCACCCCCTCGACCAACCTCAACCCCCCCTCCTCACCCCCCCAACCAAACCCAACACCCCCACCTTACTCCCCCACCAAACCCAACACCCCCTGACCAACCCCAACACCCACACCTCACCCCTCACCCACCCTAACACCTTCGCACCCCCCCAGACCAAACCCAACACCCCCACCTCACTTACCCCCCGACCAAACCCGACACCCTCACCTCACCCCCTGACCAAACCCGACAGCCCTACCTACCACCACAAACCCGACAACCACACCTCACTTACCCCTCGACCAACCCCGACCCCCCCTCCTGACCCCCCCTCCACCAAACCCAACACCCCCACCTTACCCCCCCACCAAACCCAACACCTCCTGACCAACCCCAACACCCACACCTCATCCCTCACCCACCCCGACACCTTCCCACCCACCCCCAACCAAACCCAACACCCCTGACTCACTTACCCCCCGACCAAACCCGACACCCCCACCTCACCCCCCGACCAAACCCGACACCCCTACCTCACTTACCCTCTGACCAAACCCAACTTGGGTCCGTCGGAGGTGGGGAGGGGGCAGAGAGCTGAGCGAGTGCGGGGTCCGTTGGAGGGGGGAGGGGGCAGAGAGCTGAGCGAGTGTGGAGGGGTATTATGACATCATAACTATGTGACAGAGAACAGCAGCTGCCTAGCTGATGTGATTGGCCTTTAAAGAATTTCACCCCTGGGGGGGCGTCAGAGGTGAGATTTGAAAAATTTTCGACTCTTACCCTGATTAGGGCCCTAAGACCTCTAACTGTACCAAATTTCAAGTCTCTAGCTCAAACGGTGTGGAAGGAGTAATCGCACATACATAGATACATACACGCACGCATACATACACGCACGCATACACCATTTGACTTTTATATATATAGATTGTATGTTTCTTCTAATATAGGACTTGGGTAAATTTCAATTCAGTGTCCGGTGTTTTAAAAGGGCATTTCTGAAATTCTAGATTCACTACTATCCATAGATGCGATGGATAGCAAAGTATGTGTTCATATCTGCACAGGTTGGTGGTGGGGATAGGAAGAGTTTGATCAAAGAGAAATATGGCCATGGGTAGGCTGACCATATTTCCTTGAGACAAAAACGGGACATTGGGATGGCAAAAACGGGACGGGGTGGGGGGGGGGTGGGGGGCTCTCACCAGATGAAGTTAGTGCAGTGGCTGCAGAACCTGGGCTGAGGGGCACTGGGGGGTGGTTGGGGGCTCTGGGGAGGCTCTAGGGGGGATCTGGGCAGTCTGGGGGGGGCTCTAGGGCCCAGGGGGTCTCATCGGATGAGGTCAGTGCAGTGGCTGCAGAACGTGGGCTGAGGGGCGCTGAGGGGGCTCTAGGGGGGGTCTCACCGGATGAGGTCGGTGCAGTGGCTGCAGAACGTGGGCTGCTTGCACAAGCGTGCGGTGACTGTGTGGCTCTTGACCACGTGGGTCACCTTCTGGCGCAGCGCCCCCCTTGCGGCAGAACAGCGGCTTGGCCAGGCACTCCAGCTCGGTGTGCGAGGTGACCAGCGCCATGGCCCCACCTGGGCCCCCCACCGCCGGGTGGGGGGGGAGGCAGAGGGAGGTCGGGGGGGTGGATGGAGGAATAAGCAGAACAGAGATGGGGGGATGGGGGATGAAGAGGATGGAGGGAGAGAGAGAAGGGGGGATGCGGGATGAAGAGGACGGAGGGGACGGAGGGATAGAAGGCAGGAAGGTGAGAAGGGAGAGGATGGATGGATAAGAGAAGAGATGGGGTAGGGAGCAGGGGGGATGGAGGAGGCAAGGGACAGAGAGAAGGAGGGATGGAGAGAAGGGAGATGGAAGAGGAGGCAGTGGACGGAGGGAGAGAGAAGGGAGGAAGGGAGGGATGGAGGGATGGAGAAGGGGATAGAGAGAAGGGATGGAGGGAGCGAGAGGAGGCAGCGGACGGAGGAAGGGAGGGATGGAGAGAAGGGAGGGATGGAGAGAAGGGAGGGATGGAGAGAAGGGAGGGATGGAGAGAAGGAGGGAAGAAGGAGGAATAGTGAGAAGAGGAGGCAGCAGGCGGCGGGCTGAAGCCAACTGCGGAGCGGAGTTGTCCAGAGCCGCAGCCAGGGGCCAAGCGCGCCGGCGGGAGGGGCTGCCAGCCAGAAGTTTTATGAGACATAATCACATAATGTACCTTAGTACCTGGAAAAATCAATGTGTGATTATGTCTCATAAAACTTCCGGCCGGCAGCCTCCCCGCCGGCGCGCTGGTGCTGGGCTGGCGAGACTCAGTTTGCTCATCGGAGATTTTGACATCTTATACTTGTCCTTAGGTAGCAAGATTCTTCACCTGAGCTGACCTGCCCAAAAAACGGGACAAAATTGATATTTTTGTTAAAAAGACGGGACGGTCCAGAAATATGAAAAAAACGGGACTGTCCCGTTCAAAACGGGACGTATGGTCAGCCTAGCCATGGGCAGCATACTGCAGTGCTTATTTTCAGATAAGGGATTTTAGCATAATTCAGGCATGGTAAAAAGAAGATATGGCACAGGTCAGAGAACTTCCCCAAAATAATTGTCAGTAATGAAGAATTCACCACAACCCTTGGCAAATTGTTTCAATGGTTAAATATCCTTACCATTAAAAATTATCCCTTATTTCCTGATGCTACCCTGCCCTTTTGGTCAGCAAGGCTATTGGCAATGAGGTGGAGTAACATCTCTTTCAATGTTTGGCGTTCTCTGTTACCTTAGATCCATCAGTCTAATTGAAAGCCTTAATATGGTATTAAAGGCTTCACTAGTTTCATTAGCATTATGATCTCCTCTCAGTCTGAGGTGGCAGAGCTGCAGTCATTGGCTCACGTCATGGTCTAAGAGCTCCCAGGTGTTGAGGTCAACATTGCCAAATTGAAGGCTGACCTTGAGAGTGTCTTTGTAATGTTTCCTTAGTTTGCCCTTAAAATGAGTGCCAGACTGCAATTCTCCATAAAAGACTGCCTTTAGTATTCTACCAGCAGATATATGGACCACATCATTTCAGCAAAGAATAAGGACCATAGACCAGCACAAAGAGTTGTTTGAATTGGTACTAGATGGTGCCTAACTAGTTGGACTCTCTCGTCCTTGTTGTCCATTTCGTCCACTAGGGAAGAAGGTTGTACTGCACCGAGAACTGTACTGGGCACTAGTGATTCTGATACATTTGCTGCTTCTATCAGCCTTTCTTGCCCAGCTAAATAGAACACGTTTAGTGTGGTGAAGGTCAATAGCTTGTTGCTGCAGTGCATTCAAACAGAATTCCGTCCTATCTGTCTTAACCTGCAAACAACATATATTTCTGAGTTTCAGATATTGATTTCATTTGACGCATCTTATATGGACTCTGTCATTTTATCTTCAAAGTGTACCAACATTGATTTGCTGTGTTTAAGGAGCAGCTGTGGATCAAAACTACCGACTCTCTTCCCTTGAAGGAATGTGCATTTGAAGAGCTAGAGACTAGAAAGAGGTACATTATTGCAGATCTTTTGATGTTCTCATGTTTAAAACAGCAAACAACTTCACCTGTAATAATTAGGTATCTAGTGTATACCTACACAGTGTAAGAAGGTATACTCTCCAAAGTTATTTTGTGCCCAAGAACGAGTGTTCTTTTTTATTAATATGCATTAACCCAAACCATCAGACTCTATGGCATAGGTGCCTAGGAATCACTTTTATGCAGGCTCACTCAGGAATGCGATGCCATTCACATTCTGGTTCATTTAATTCCTAATCCACAGCAAATTGTTTCTTATGCAAAGAATCTTTTATTTTATTTTTTTACATACATCAGGTCCTGAAACTAATTCATATACATTTTACCTGAATCTCGTTTATTCACCCCTTTTAATATTCAATAAACCTAGATATTCTGCCGCCTAGATTCTTTTTCCTTTCAAGTTAAATTGTCTTATTTCCTGCAGCCTATTAATGATGCTCAGTCCAAGAGGGACAGAGATTGTATCTTCCTGGAAGCTCTGCTCTGCTCTGCATCATCTTCAGTTTCAGAATATTTCAGTTTCAGAATATTGCTACCATAAACAAAAACAGTCTGGTCTCTTTTTTATGAAGAGGTCAGTTGTCACCCACAACTTGTGACAAGTGGCTTATCCAAACTGATATCCATTTGTAGCAATTAGGGATGGAAAAGACTTCTTAAATCATCAATCCATCTCCTCTGGGAATAGTGCTTCATATACACGATGATCAAACATTAGATCTTTGGCCCAGCTTGTAAATAGCTCCTATGTTGCCTCTCAGACACAAACAATACTAAATATAAGATCTGTCTATCTGACAATATAAATTGAAAGGAGTTGCACGTTACACATTGCTGTTACCATAATTAGTTTTCAAGGTGCTACAGGACTCTTTGTAGTTTCTACAAATCCAGACTAACATGGCTACCTCACCGATTATTGCTGTTACCATAACTATGCTGCTCAAAGGAAGCTACACTCTGTCTAGCAGAAGTTGCCCATAAGGATACTTGTTTAAGGGTAAAATTATGCGATAAAGCAGGAATTCAGTTTTTTGCTACACTAAATTGAAATGATAGGCAATGGGCTACCAAAGAGTAGCTGGTTTAGAGGTGCAGAGCGTCATTCTGACAGTATGAAGTCCTAAAATCAATCAATTTTATGAGTTTCCTCAGCACTCTTAAAAGTATTGGCCTGACTGTGCTGAAGCAGAAATGGATCTAAACACAGTGTTCTTAATTCACCCATTCAAGCTATGAGGTGCTATGTGTTGCTTGCCTTCCAAAAATTCCCACCAACTTTAGAAGAAGTTAGTGCTGGGAGTCCTGCTGCCAAACAGTATTTTCAAATATAGTTACTCTGTTGCTAGCAATCAACAATCAGAGGTACAGTGGTGCTGAAGTGACCTATCTGAATAAGCTTAGCAGAATATCAGTGCTACTTGCAGGCCTCCAAATACCTTCATGTAGGAGGTTCCTTTACTACCACCAAGCTTTACTAGACTCTTATATTATCTGCCCTATAAATGGCACTAAGTCTTTCTATGGAAAATCATTCATTGTGTTAATTTCATTACAAGCAAAAGCATAAAACAATATGAAATAGTGATACCTGTTTTTTTTTCTTTTTTGCTCCATATACTGCTGCCTCTTAGATGCATTAACGTGTTCAGACTTTGAAGGATTTAGAACTTATAATGATCTATAGGACAGAGAAAATTAGATTTAGAAGCTACTAAAATCAATGCCCAGTATAATGTGTAAAACTTGAAACAAATCATAGGCTACATAACAGAGGAAAACTGGGAATATTGTCAGCAAGCACTTTCAAATCATCTGACTTAATTGGCTGCCTGCTGACCAAACTGCCAAAATTTTGTGAAGGTTGGTTCTTGGCAGCAAGATTTTGCTCAAATAAATAAGTAGTACTGTCCAGATTTCCTGTAGTAGATGCAGCAATGAGCAGCTAGCTAGCCTGAAATCACCACAGACACTAACATTCATCACGGTAACATCAGAGCTCATCTTTGATATCATCTTGCCAAATGGAATGTTACCTTTTACCAAGCCTAGTGTGTAGGGTCAGCTTAGTTTTCATGTTTATTTAATACAGGATCTCTGTGTGATCTCAAGGTAGTTAGAACAGCTTTTAATTTTCTTTTTACATGAAAGGCAAAGAAAAGTCCAACTTCTTTCTGACTTGAAAGCAAATTAAATGGTGTAGGTTGGGTTTTTCAAAAGAACCTTAGTAAGTTATATCCCCAAATCCCTCTGAAATCCACCGGGAGTTGGGCACCTAACTCCCTTTAGGCTGGGATTTTCAAAGGAGCCGAAGTCAGTACAGAATTAGAGACCAGGTGTGCTCCAAAGGCAGCTGTGCTCTATTCCAGGGCAATAACATTTTATCATCATTTTAGAAAGGGGCTCTCAGAAACATTCAACTCACACTGGGCCTGTTCAAAGCCCACTGAGCGAGTTTTCCCACTAAGTTCAGTGGACTTTGGATAAGGTCCCCACTCCATTTGCTTGCAAAGAAAGAGGGTGAAAGAGTGGAAATCTATTTGTTTGTTGTCCCATTTATAAAAACATTTAGTCTTCACTAAAGAAGAAGGCAAAGCAAACATATTAAGGGCATTGTGTAGGGCAAAGTTTGTAACATAAAATATACAGATAGTAGAGCACAGAATTCAACCTGTTCAATTTGAAAAGGAAGTTACACGCCTTTTCAAAGAAAAGGAGGGCAGGGGGAGACAGGGTCTTATTATTTTTATGCAATGGGTGCATTTCAAATGCAAAATGTTTAGTCTTCTAAAATGTCTTCCAAGCCTTAGGAAAGTTCTCCCTGGATTTAGCAGTGTACAGAGAAAGCTGAACTTAATCAGAAGCAGGAAATTATACAATTATGCTTTCATTTTGATGGAGAGAATTTCAACAGGGGGCACCCAAAAGCTGCTTCCAGCACACCATAGTTCCTGGGGGAGGAAGTGTTTCATGTTATGAAAATGATTGGGTGTATGGGCCACATGACTTATGAGGAGAGGCTGAGGGAACTAGGGTTATTTAGTCTGCAGAAGAGTGAGGGGGGAGTTGATAGAAGCCTTCAACTACCTGAAGGGGGGCTCCAAAGAGGATGGAACTAGGCTGTTCTCAGTGGTGGAAGATGACAAAGCAAGAAGCAATGGTCTCAGGTTGCAGTGGGGGAGGTCTAGGTTAGATATTAGGAAACACTATTTCACTAGGAGGGTGGTGAAGCACTGGAATGGGTTATCTAGGGAGGTGATGGAATCTCCATCCTTAGAGGTTTTTAAGTCCCAGCTTGACAAAGCCCTGGCTGGGATGATTTAGTTGGTGTTGGTCCTGCTTTGAGCAGGGGGCTGGACTAGATGACCGCCAGAGGTCTCTTCCAACCCTAATATTCTATGATTCTATGTTCCTTAATAATAATGGTGGGCAATTGGTTTTGTATTTGGACTTGGAATATACTCAGATTCAAATATCCCAATATTCAGGTACCCGCATCTAAGTATTATGGTATTGTTATGGGATGAATTAAACCTTACAGTTATGAGTCTGGCATAACTGCCACCTTTCATTCAGAATAAATGTAATGATGCCATTATAAGCAGGTGGAACAAACAATACAGGTAGCACATGGAAAAGCCCAAGTAGAAGCTGAATCATTTGTCCTCAGGAGTTTCCCAGGGTACTGATAGCTAATGCAGGGGCTAGGGCTTTGTTTGGTGGAAATGTTTCTGTCTCTGTGTAGGCGAGAGAAGGCACAAGAAGCAGAAGTGTCCAGGAAGCCAAGCAGACAGTAAAAGAAGTGCTGGTAACATGGCCCTAAGACAAAGCTAAGAGAGTTATTTAGAAAGAGTGTTGGCTGGAAAGCTGCCTTGGAGCAGTGTGGCAAGTACTGTCTCCTGCTGTTTGATTCTTACTATGTTCAGGGAAACAAGACTTTGTATGTAATCTTTGTAAACAAACAAGACTGCATCAAAGAAAATAGCTGGCTCTAGCCTCACTTTCGCCTCCTAGTGGAAACAACCCACAGGGCCCTGAACTTTGGATATCTGTTCAAGTGAAAAAGAGATAACAGTTATTTATCCAAAACTCACTCTTTCACACACACACCCACGCTGTGGCCCTGAGACAAAGCCTGCATTTTCCAGGCAATGTTGTGGGAAACAATTTTACATAAAAAAGAACATAGAGAAAGCAGGAATTTCTTGACATACAGATGGCTTATCAGAGATCACTGACACAATTTTTAAAGAATGCAGACCGAACGTGGGCTTTTTGGCTTTCCCTTATCTATATTAAGTTAGCAAAGTCACCACTTGAGATTTTTAATGAATCATTCTGCATCTAAATACTGCTCCTTGGTGTCAGACTGATTCATAAGCAGGACAATTCTTTGTCTTGTTAGACCTATAGTTTCATCAGAAGTTATTGCAGAAATCCCTTACTAACATATTGGATAACGTCAAGAATCAGAGAGGTAGCCATGTTAGTCTGGAATAGCAGAAGTGACAAAGAGTCCTGTGGCACCTTAAAGACTAACTAACTGCTTGCATCTGACGAAGTGGGTATTAGCCCACGAAAGCTTATGCTTCAATACTTTACTGAGTCTTTAAGGTGCCACAGGACTCTGTCACTTCTGATATTGGATAACATTTGCTCATAATTGCTACAGCTGACTGATATTACTTTAATATCATTTAAAGGAGTCATTCTCCATCTAAATACTGCTCCTTGATGTCAAACTAATTCATAAGCAGGAAAATTCTTTGTCTTGCATCATCTTTAGACCTACAGTTTCATGAGAAGTTACTGCATAAACCCCTTACTAACACATTGGATACTATTTTGCCTCATAATTACTACTGCTGACTGATCGTACTTCAATAGCAAATAGCTTTGAGCATGCAACTGACTAATTTGGCTTTATCTGATTTAAAAGTCACTTTTATAAGGAGTGATCAGTATTTATATCCATGGCTGCCAAAGACACCTCCGCTGCATGGAGTTAATACAGGAATTTTCCAGGTTTAATTTCAGTTATCGTTTGATAAAACTGAGCAGCACTTTTGACTAAAAGTCACATGCTTCTATTATGGTTAAATATAAAGCTATGATATCTTCAAATATTGCTTTCTCTGTTCCAGGAAAAATTTCACACAATGTATGGAGTCTTATACAACTGATTATTTTTAGCATTTTTATAAACTGTACAATTATACAAAACTCAATTAAATATCTCATCTAGCTAAACTGGTGGGCATGCATACTTACTGTATTTCTAATAAAAATGTGTATAAGGGCACTTTGCAATAATCTTTCTATTTATATGAGGCTTATTGCCATAGTATTTGAGCATCTCACAGCTTTTAGTAGATTTATCCCCACAACACCTGTTGTAGATAATTGGACCTACACGTGTTCACTTATTGTGGCTCACCTGGTGAAAAGTGGGCTACGGTCCATGAATTATCCCAATGAACTGTTATATAAAACAGTTTAAGAAAAGATGTGAGGAGGAGGCAGCCTGGATTAATTTAAACAACAAAAAAAGGTATATCTATAGCACTGGAGGACTGTGTTAAGATTATGGCTGGTAAACAAGAGGAACAGAAAATCGGAAATCAAGGAACCAAAAATGATGTGTTAGAAATAAGGCCTAACTGGTGGACAAAATAATGAAAGGATGGGTTATTTCACTCCATATCCCCTCTTGAAATCCTTAAAAAGAGACTATGGGGGGAAATAGGGAGAGCTCTTGTACCATTACTACCAGGGAAGGATTGTTGCTATGACACCAGACCTTGATACCCCAGTGGGGGTGCTTGACCATCATCACTGCACCAACAAGAATTCCAACCTGATACATGTGAGATCTTGCTCTGTCTTCCCCTACCTTGTGGGCTCCTTTCTTCTTCCAGTCCTGTCTCTCTTTCAACTTTTCACTGGGTTCTGAAATCTACTGTATGGTACTGCAAGGCGCCATCCGGTAAGAAGAGAGAGCCCATCCAGTGCTCCCTACCTAGGAAGGATCAGTGAAAGAGAGGAACCTGACCAGACCAACCAGATTATGTCCCCAACTGGGGAGGTGAGCTGGTGTCCTGAACAACAGATGTCATGACCAACCTGCCAGCCCAAAGCACCTGTCTGTGACTGACAGGCCACCCTGCATCCTGAGAAAAGATGTATTTTCCCCATTTTTAATTATCTTTCCTTTCTGTATCTGTATGTTTGCTCTAAGGTAGGAAAGTGACTACCATTCTCAGTTTAGAATTGAGCAAGAGAATTAACCCTTTCTCCATCACCAGGAAGGGTGGACTGAATGGATAAGAAACTTTAACCAATATTAACTGTCTCTAGAATGGACTTAGATAGGTTTTGATTAAGTTTGTTTCGCATAAACAATTTCAGTCCCGGGACTACCTCATCATCATCATCATCAATCCTCTTCACTCCCGCTGGAGTATAAGGCACCAACAAATCTCCTCCATGCCTCTCGATCTTGGGCAAGCCAGCTGATTTTGTTCCACGTTTTATTCATCATCTTCAGTTCCTCTTCCACAGTTCTTCTCCAGGTACCCATTGGTCTGCCTCGCTTACGCTTTCCAGGTGGAGTCCATCTTAGGGCTATCTTAGGGTGATGGTGTTTTTCATTCGAAGAACGTGACCCAGCCACCCCCATCGTCACCTTTTTAACTCATCCATAATGTTGATGATACCTGTGCGTCTGCTAATTTCCCTGTTGCTGATATGTTCTTCCCAGCACCCTCTAAGGATGCGTCGGAGGCATCTACCTTCAAATCCTCTCACTCTGCTCTCCACTTTCTTGTTGGTTCTCCATGTCTCTGCAGCATACAACAGGACAGAACACACATTTGATTTGTAAACCTTCAGCTTGGTCTTGATCTGAAGCATCGATGACTTCCAGATGTTAAGTCTGTTGAAGGCTTGCACTGCCAAAGCAATTCTAGTGGAGACCTCTTTCTCGATGTTACTATCAGCAGAGCTATAACTACCCAGATATTTAAAATCCTTTACTTCCTCCAGCTCCACTCCATTAGCTGTAATCTTCTGGCTACTCTTGGTTCTCACTTTCATCATTTTGGACTTCCCAGAGTTAATCACCAGCCCGATGCTTCTGGCAGCTTGGTTTACTCTGTCAGTTTTCTCCTGAATATCCTTCTGTGAATGTGATAGCAATGCCAAATCATCTGTGAAATCACAATCCTCCAAACGGTTGGTTAATCCACACACCAATCCTCTTGGCCTATCCTCTGTGGTTTTTCTCATCACCCAGCCGATGACCACAAGAAAGATTACAGGCGAAATGACACATTCTTGCCTGACTCCTGTCCTGACCTGAAACCATTCACTCTCCTGTCCTTCGTGACGTACACAACACTGGTTCTCGACATACAGATCTTTAAAGATGTTAATGGCCTTCTGAGGGAATCCATATGCTTTTAGGATCTTCCAAAGCGATGGGTGGTGAATACTGTCAAAAGCTTTCTCGAAATCAATGTAATTGATGTAAAGCGAGGAGTTCCATTCCAATGACTGTTCCACTATAGTGCGTAGGACAAAGATTTGATCCGTGCATGACCTTCCCCTTCTAAAGCCAGACTGTTCTTCGCGAAGGATTTCATCGATTCCCGTTCTCATTCTCTGCAGCAGGACTCTGCAGAAGATCTTTCCCAGCACAGATAGTAGGTTAACACCTCTCCAGTTTCCACATACGGTCAGATCTCCTTTCTTTGGAAGCTTTATGATGATTCCCCTTTTCCATGCATTTGGTACTGTCTCTTTTTCCCATACTTTGTTAAAAAGTCCTACAAGAGTTCTTGCACTTGTCACAGGATCAGCCTTAAGCATGTCAGCAGTGATCCTGTCCTCTCCTGGCGCTGTTATTTTTAGTTTGTCTGATAGCTCTTCTATTTCTTTCTTCATAATACACCCTCTATACATCTCAATCTGGAAGCCCATATCGGCGATGTCTGCCTCGTCCTCTGGATCTGGTCTGCTCAAGGTCTCTCTGAAGTGTTCTGCCCATCTGTTGAGTTGTTCTTCCTCTGTTGTTAACACCTTCCCGTTTTTATCCTTCACAACTGTGGACTTACTTGTGAAACTTCCTGTGAGAGTCTTAGTGATCTTATAAACTATTCTGTTATCACCCTTATCTGCTGCCAATTGTGTCTCTCTTGCCAAATCATCTATGTACACTCTCTTGTCTTTTCTCGCGCTTCTTTTCACCACAATATTAAGGTTTCTATATTCCTATCTAGCCATTGTCTTATCGTTCTCACTGCCAACAAGTGTGCGCTGCTTGACTGCCTTTCTTTTCTCTATGAGCTCCCATGTAGTGTCTGAGATCCACTCTCTCCTCTGTTTTCTTTTATATCCCAGTGTGTTCTTACTGGTTTCAAGATAGATTTTTTGGATGTTTACGTTCTCTTCTGATAAGCCTTCCAGTAAGCTAAATCTATTGTGTAATTCTACCACAAATTTGGTCTTCACTGCTGGGTCTTTCAGTCTGCTGGAGTCAAAGAGCTGATCACCCGTCTTTCTATTCATTCTTTTCAGCTTCAGCTGAAGCTTGCACAACACAAGGTTGTGATCATTTCCTGCGTCTGCTCCTCTCAGTACTCTAACATCTCTCATGGATCTTCTCCATTTTTGATTGATGGTAATGTGATCGATTTGGTTGTGGGTTCTGTCGTTTGGGGATGTCCAAGTATACTTGTGTATTGTCTTATGCTGAAAGATACTACCACCTATCACCAGACCATTTGCCAAACACATATCAACAAAGCGCTGCCCATTGTTATTCCTTTCTCCTATTCCTTCTCGACCCATGCAGGACTCATAGCCTTCGTTGTCTGATCCTATTTTAGCATTCAGGTCCCCCATTACAATTAGGACATTGTGCCGAGGTGTCTTATCTATCTGATTTTGCAAGCTGCTGTAGAATAGGTCCTTCTCTTTTTCTGTTGCTTGCTCGATGGGTGCATAACACTGTATGATGGTGGTCTTGGCATACTTGGAAAAGAATCTTGCTCTGATAATTCGGGAGCTGACTGGTTCCCATCCCACAAGACTCATTCTAGGCTGCTTATCCATCAGGATACCGACTCCTTCTCGGTGTTGACCATCTGACTGCCCAGAGTAAACAACAGTCTCCCTCGATCCAAGTATCATCAAACCAGAGTCTGTCCATCTCATCTCGCTGATGCCCAAAACATTGATCTTGTACTTAGATGTTTCTTTCACCACTTGTGCTGTTCTTCCAGTCTCATACATAGTTCTTACGTTCCACGCAGCTACTCTCACCTGTTGTTTAGGTTTCGTCAGGGACTGCATCGGAAGAGAAATTTCCTTTCGGCTTTCATTCCTCCTCGCCATATCAGGCATTACTGCCTTCGTCCTCAGCTGATCACCCATGATGAGAAGACATTTCGATAAATCTGTTGGTGTTTCTGTAGCAGGTGTTTTTGTATGTGGCGGGTTGCTAACCCAGCGCACAACCCTCCTCCTTTCGCATTCTGGACTTGGGACCAGACAACGGTGGAGTTCGGGACTACCTCACTTTGATTCTATTCCTTTTGTGTATTTAAATCAATGACTTTCTAGTCTGACTTTCATAGTGTGTTTGCCATGGTATTAAGCAGGCTTGGGTCTCTATATATCAAACCCCGGGCCTTACTTAATACTATTTAATGTCGGGTAGTGACTGAGTTAATACCTTTAGCCTATGTATTCCAAATAAATTAATGCAGCACACCCCTGTGCTGCTATTCCTATTTTACAGATAGCAAGTTGAGACACCGAAGGACTGTGACACCCAAGGTCGCACGGCAGAGCAGCACATTGGAACCCACCTCTCCCATGTGCCAAATTATTGTCATAACCATGGAGCAATACTTCCTCATTGATGAAATCCACTTTCTCCTTGCACTGCAATTTGGAAAGCTGTTCAGGGAAAACATTTCAGGTTTTATTTTCAACTGTTTCATCTCTCTGCTCTGCTCGCTTTAGAAAAAGAGCTTGTTCAACAGCAGTGAATAGCCTATAGATTTGTTGCATTATTATTTTTTAATATAAAAGATATTAGCATGAAAATAGGTTCCTTGTTTCATAGAAGTTCACTTCTGCTTAATGCCTCTTATGTGCACACGACCACATTTTGCTGTCTGTTAACGAGCCATCCCAGTTTGCTGTGTTAGCAATAACCAAATTGCCTGGAGATGGAGCAGTAGTGCCCAGAGACAGCAATCAGGATTAGGGTTGCTTTGCACAGCACATTGTAAGAAAACATATCTGCCACAAGGAACTAAGATGCTAAGTTCCCAGTCCTGCAATGAGCTCCCTGCAGGTAGATAGCTGTGCCAGTATGGAGCCCCTTTGGGGTTGGCCCTCATGGAGGTAATATAGGATCAGGGGACTAAAAATAGATTGAACAAATGCCTGTCAGGGATGGTCATGATACATCTCTCTCCCCCCCCCCCCCCCGCTTCAGTGCAGTGTGCTAAACTATATGACTTCTCATGATCCCCTCCTCCCCTATATTTCTATGATACCATATGACTAATGAAACAAATGACTCAGAAAGGGGTGGTGGGAAGAGAGAATCAAACATATTCCATTTTTATATTTATTTTATATACTTGCATTTTGTATATATATGAAAAAAATCCCAACTATCCATATCTGCCCCATAACCTGGTCATCATTAACTGGCTGTCTTCTTATTGACATTGTGGCAATGGTGTGTTATGCTCATTAGCATCTGTAAAAAAAAATCATTACCACTGTGATGTCAAACTCACAGGATTCCAGTTATCTCACACTGTTGCTTGTGTCCTTTCTATGGAAAATCATTCTATGATTACAGAAGCAAAATTCTTTCTGCATAGAATATTTTATAAAGTTCTCACGGAGGATCAGCAGCTCTTTATGCTAGGATTAAGAAGACAATACAAAGGAGATTCTATACATGAAAGATTTTCTGCTGCTATCCAGAAATAGTTTTTAAGAGGTCATTTTGACCTATTAATATTATTTTACAGGTCATTGCTGTCAAACCAAATGCATTTGAAAGACATTGGGTCACACCACCCAGGTGATTTGGAAATTCTATAAACTAAGGAAAAAACATAATATATCAGGGTTGGGCAAGTCTCATTGTGTCTGGGTTCTAATCCAACTAAAATTCAGCACATATGAATGTTCCCCTATGCTCTGGAGATGGGACCCTGAAGTGCCAACAGGATGAATTGGTATTGGTGTCATAAGGAAAATATCTTCCCAACAGAACACTGTCTACTGAATTCAGACTTATAAAGTTCACATTCATTCTTGACAAACTCCAGTGTGGCTAGTTTAAATTCCATTCACCCAGAGTTAAAAGAAAGGAGCATAATTTCTTTATGACTACACATTTTAGGGGGATTAGTTGGAGTGTGGATATGTAGGACAATTTGAATACTTCCAAATGTAGAGGTAGTCACATAAAGTAATAGGATAGCATGTTTATCCAATTGCTCAATCCTTGCAGCAGCAGCGTGACAGTGCCTTAAATAACACCATTACAGGAAGTCTTGTTTTGGGAGTTATCCTGGATCCACAGGGCCAGTCTTATGGTTCCAGCTTTGGAAAAGCCTCCGGGAGGAACCTCATCAGTGTGCCAGATCGGCTAGGGGTCTCACGCTTCCTCCAGTGTAGGTCATGCAGCTTTTTTCAACTCCGGAGGCTGGACCTCTGCTCCTTCAGCACCCCGGCTTCACACTGTGAGTTCCATTCGTCGAAGCCAACTGAGACAACCCCCTGAAGGAAACTTGTACAAGCTTAGGGGGCAATGCACAGAAGAATCTATTAGTCAATGGGGCACAACATAGGAATTCCTTGGTTAGCATAGAGAAAAGAAAGTTACAGCATAGTTCCTTCTAGTTAACCCAGAGCCCCAGCTAAGCTGTAGAGAACTCCTGGGCTCTCAATCTGACTCTGTCTGCTGTTTGTTCCAGGTCCTAGGTGAGCATCCCCGCAGCTGGTCTCTCCTCACTCCTTTTCTCTACAGCTGGTCAAATACTTTGGGCTTGTTTAGGAGGATGGACCATCCATGGCAGTTGGTTCAAATCTCTCAATGACTGGATTTGCCATGGTCTTCACAGACTCCATGTTGACCTGGGCCCCAAAACCAGATAGGTAGGCATCAGTCACATGTGCATCTCTGGGTTTTGTAGAAGGTAAACAGCCCTTTCTCATCACCTAGTTAACAATGCACCATATGAGGGAAACCGAGGCATGCATGGTATTCATACAAAATATTACAGAAAATTCCCACTCCCTCACAGAAGCAATAGTTATTTCATTGACATCAATATAGATTTCAGGGTGGGCTACGCTGAGATATGTCGGTATTTAAAGGATAGCTGTAAATAATCAAGTAGAATGGATATAACGCTAAGGGTATGTCTACATTGCTGTCACAGGGTCCCCTCCTGTACCTCGGGTCCTCCTGTGTCTCACGGCCTGGTGCCCCCAATAAAGTTGCTGTCCACACCTTTTCTGGTGGTTTTCAAGTGTCCTTTATTTGCAGTGCAGCTTTACTATGACCGGAAAGTGCTCCCCAAAACCCCCACCTTGGTTACCTTCACCCCCCTGGCTTGCAGCCTTTAGCCCTTGAGGCTTTCTGGCCCTCTGTTTGGAGACAGGGCACCTCCCTGCCTCCTTCCTAGCCTGCCTCCTCACTAACTGGAGCTTGAGGCTTTTCAAGCCCTCACAGCTCCCAGTCCCAGCTGTAGCCACTTGGTCCAGCTAGGTACTGCCCGGTAGCCCTCATTAGGGCTCCCAGCTGGGCTGTACTAGCCTCTCCTCTGCCCTTAGCCTTGCCTCTTACAAGCAGGCTTTAGCCTGCAGTGGCAGGGCAATCCTGGGGGTTTTACCCCAGCCCTGCCACAATTGCAAATAAAGCCCCATGGCAGCAAGTCTCAGTGACTGGGTCAACTGACTTGGGCTCACACTGTGGGGCTAACATTAGCAGTGTAGACGTTTCCTCCCCGACCTCACTGGATTTCAGAGTCCAGGCTCCAGCCCAAGTGGAAACCTCGACTCCACTGCTGTTAGTCTCATAACATAAGGCCAAGTCAGCTGACCTGGGCTCCGAGACGCTCAGCCACCAGGTTTGTGTGCCTGTGTTTTGCCGTGTAGACTCACTGACCACCTTTTAACGAGGATGTCCGCCTTCGTGGAAAGCTCTGTCATAGCTGACAAATCGATGTGAACATTTTAGTGTCTAACGACTGAAATCGGCGATTACAGGAACACACTTCCTTCCTGGAATAATTTTGGAGCAAGGTCAAAATCAATATTTTGTTTTTAAGCTTTAAAAAGATTTTTATCTCCAGCTGCACACCACATAATGTGCAACAGCACTCCTCGTGGGAGCCTGCAGTGCTCATCGCCTGCAACTGCATCCGTTCTGCTCTAAGTGAGCAATCAGTGACCATTTCGGAAAAGAGTATTTAGGTTGAGCTTTGTTTTAGTTGAGAAGCTTTTTCCTTGGGGACCACACTGATTGCAAATGTGGTAAAATCTAAAACTGAGACACAAAAAGACCTGGGCAAGTGCATGTCTGTGATGGAGAGAATACATGCTTGGTTCATCTTATTTAGCTGCTCTGTTTCTTTCTACCTGCTCCGCCAGCCAGCCATCCTTCTTAAAATCTGAAAGGGCTCATTTTCTTCTTTATCCTCTTCTGCACCTCTCTCTGCATCCTCTCTCTAGGAGCAGGGGTGGCTCTAGGATTTTTGCCAGGCGGCCTTCAGTGCCACCCTTGCAGGAGGTCCGCTGGCCCCCTCGATTCAACGGTATTTTGGTCGGAGGTCCATGGGTCCAGCGGCTTCGGTTTACCTGCCGTCAAAATGCTGCCAAATCCGTGGACCTCCTGCAGCCATGCCGCCGAAGCCCGCCTGATTGCCGCCCAAAGAGCGACCGTGAGGCTGCCCTCTGCGACTTGCCGTCCCAGGCACATGCTTGCTGCACTGGTCCCTGGAGCCGGCCCTGTCTAGGAGCCTGGACTGTCAGTCTTTTTGGTTGATTCTTTATTTTATTTCATTTCCCCTCCCTGTTTTTTGTTGTTGTTGTTTACCACAGGGCATAAATAAAAAGGGTTAAGAATACCGGATTCTTAGGGCATGTGGGGAGGAGGGCAGATCCTGCAAACCCTTTCTCACCTGAGCAATACCTTGACTCATGGGAGTTCTCCATTCACTTCAAGGCCTCTATTTGCATCAGTCAGGAGAACTCATATGAGAAAGTGTTTGCAGGAAAATGGCCAGTATTTTTAGCCTACATGCTAAGGCCCTGTCTTACTGTGAGGCTCCACCTAAACTAAAGCACTCAAAGTCGTGCAGTGTAGCTGCTGTTTGTCAGCTTGCCTGCCAACAAAAATCTTCTAGCCCCAGTGAGTGGGGTTGCATTGTCGGGAGGAAAGAGCTCCTGCCGACAACATGCTATTCACACCAGCACTTGTTGCGGCAAAACTTTTGTCTTTTGCAGGGTTGGGGGGGATATAACTCCTCTGAAAGACAGAAGTTTTGTTGTTCAATTGCCTAAGGCTTTGTCTTCACTTCACTTTTATCGGAAAAACGTTTGTCACTCAGGAGTGAGAAAAACACATCCATGACCGACAAAAGTTTTACCAATGGAAAGTGCCAATGTGGACAGTGCTTTGTTGGCAGGAGACAAACTCTCCTACTGAGAAAGTTACATCCCCTTATTGAGGGGGAACGGGACATTTCGTCAGCAGGAGAGCTCTCTCTTGCCGACAAAGAGAGGCCACACTGCCTGGCTTATGGTGGCTGCACTAGGAGCTCTTTAATGACCTGCAAATCAAAAAGGAATTCTACAAAAATTAGAAACCTGGACAAACTGCTAAGGATGAGTACAGAAGACTAGATCAAAGATATAGGGATGAAATCAGAAAGGTTATGGTACAAGGTGAGTTATACTTATTAGGAGATCAAATAAGGCAAGAGAAGGTCTTTACATGTATTAGGAGCAAAAGGAAGACAAAGGAAAGTGTAGATCCATTACATAGTGGAGATGGAGAGCTACTAATGGATAACACCAAGAAGGCTGAGATGTTTAATGCCTATTTTGCTTCAGGTTTCAGAGTGGTGGCTGTGTTAGTCAGTATCAGCAAAAACAATGAGAAGTCCTTGTGGCACCTTAGAGACTAACTGAATTTATTTGGGCATAATCTTTCGTGGACTAAAACCCACTTCTTCAGATGCATTGAGTGAAAAATACAGTAAGTAGTATATATATGAAAAGATGGGAGTTGCCTTACCAAGTGTTGGGAGGAGGGTCAGTGCTAATGAGGCCAATTGAATTAAGGTGGAAGTGGCCTATTCTCAAAAGTTGATTACTTTTGTAGAGCTAAGGAGTCCAATGCAATCAAGGTGGATGCTGCCCATTTTCAACAGTTGACAAGAAGGTGTGAGTATCAGCAGAGGGAAAATTACTTTTTTGTAGTGATCCAGCCACTCCCAGTCTTTATTCAGGCCTAATTTGATGGTGTCCAGTTTGCAAATTAACTCCAGTTCTGCAGTTTTACGCTGAAGTCTGTTTTTGAAGTTTTTGTTGTTGAAGAATTGCCACTTTAAAGTCTGTTATTGAGTGTCCATGGAGATTAAAGTGCTCTCCTACTGGTTTTTGAATACAGTGAAACCTCCATTTAATGGACTAATTCGGGCGGGGGGGTGTCCGTTAAATGAAAAAGTCCGTTATTTAATAATAAAAAAAACCCGAGCTGTCGGAGCAGCAGCCCCGCAGCCCACCCGCTGCCGGGACTCGGGTCTCGGCTGCCGGGAGCTGTCAGCCAGCCCGCCCGGGTCCCGGCTGCTGGGACCCGGGCGGCAGCTGGGAGCCGGCAACCAGCCCGCCCGCGGCCGCGACCCCGGCAGCAGCAGAGCCGGCAGCCAGCCCGCGAGAAATGGATTTGGGATGCATCAGACTTGCTCAGAAATTTTGTCCGTTGCATCCGAAGTCCGTTAAATCGAGGTCCGTTAAATCGAGGTTTTACTGTATTATGATTCTTGTTGTATGATTTGTGTCCATTTATTCTTTTGTGTACAGACTGTCCAGTTTGGCCAATGTACATGGCAGAAGGGCATTGCTGGCACATGATGGCATATATTACATGGGTAGATGTGAAAGTGAACAAGTCCCCGATGGTGTGGCTGATGTGGTTAGGTCCTATGATTGTGTCCTTTGAATAGATACACAGACAGAGTTGAAAACTTCTCTTGGTATTCTTCACAGATTCACAGAGTCAGAAGATACCCAGAAGTCACCTACTACAGGACAGGTCCAACAAGACCTTCGGAGACAGGACAGTCCTCACTTACAGACAGCCCTGCAATCTGAAACAAATACTCACCAGCAACCAAACACCACACAACAAAAACACTAATCCAGGAACCTATTCTTGTAACTAAGCCTGGTGCCAACGCTGTTCACATATCTATTCAAGTGACACCATCATAGGACCTAATCACTTCAGCCACACCATCGGGGGCTCATTCACCTGCACATCTACCAATATGATATATGCCATCATGTGCCAGCAATGCCCCTCTGCCATGTAAATTGGCCAAACCAGACAGTTTCTACACAAAAGAATAAATGGACACAAATAAGACATCAAGAATTGTAACTTTTAAAAACCAGTAGGTGACCATTTTTATCTCCATGGACAGTCAATAGCAGACTTCAAAGTGGCAATTTTTCTACAACAAAAAACTTCAAAAACAGACTTAGCCAGAAACTGCAGAACTGGAATTGGTATCCAGTTTGCAAATTATTAAATTAGGCTTGAATAAAGACTGGGAGTGGCTGGGTCATTACACAAACTGAAATCTATTTCCCTAAGCAAAGTTTTCCCCTACTGTTACTCACACCTTCTTGTCAACTGTTTGAAATGGGCCATCCTGATTATCACTACAAATGTTTTTTTTTCTCCTGCTGATAATAGCTCCCCTTAATTGATTTGTCTCCTTAGAGCTGGTATGGCAACACCCATCTTTTCATGTTCTCTATTTGTGTGTATATACAGTAGACTCTTGATTAACCAGGATTGGATTAACCAGGATGTCAAAAAAAATACATGCAACTCGCAGGGCCGGTTCTGGCTTTGCTGCCGCCCTAAGCACACACACACAAAAAACCCACCAGGCTGCAGGGCAGCCAGCGAACCAACACCCCCTCCCCCCAGCACAGGATGGCTGGTGAATCAACCCCCACTCCTCATATTTCCTATGGATGGTGATTATCCAGGATTTTATTAACCAGAATTATTTTTTCCCTATCATCCTGGATAATCGAGAGTCTACTGTATATGTATATCTAGATAGATAGATAGATAGATATCTTTCTACTTCCTACTCTGTGCATCATGTGAAGTGGGTTTTAGCCCATGAAAGCTTATGCACAAATAAATTTGTTAGTCTCTAAGGTGCCTCATTCTTTTCCCTGTATATTGTGTTCACTTTGAGAAAGGGAAGCACCCATCAAGAGTTACCTCTTTCTTAGGATCTGCCTGTTCAAAAGGACAGTGCTTATCTGAGTTTTTCCGCCAGATCCTCAGCTAGTGTAAATCCGTAAAGAAAGATTAACGTCAAGGGACCTACACTGATTTACACTGTCTGAAAATCTGGCACGTCTATATGAGAAAAAGGCTTCGCTGAATTTGCTAAAGGGCCAGATTTTCAGCTGGTGAAAATCAGTGTAGGCCCCATGACATTAATTGTTCTATGGTGATTTACACCAGCTGCAGATCTGTTCCTAAAATTTATAAACACTGTACAAAAGAGGTTCTGTTTAGTTTATCAGCTACTTCACCATGTGAGATGTCCCAAACATCAGACTTCATCTGCTCAGCTCAGATAAGCATCACACCAACCTCTAAACTTCTTGATCCTGCCTGTGCACACTGGATGCAAGCCTGATTTCACTCATCATAGCCTAATTTTCCCAATTCAATCCTAAATCCTCTGCTCCTTTGCTATTTCTGCTTCCTCTGCACCTACCTCTGATAATCTGGTTTAGCCTCACAGTTCTACTGGGTCCCAAACTGTGGTGAGCTTCTAATTTTCCTGTACTAACAAACTTAGAACCTTCTTATTACTTACTCCACAGAAAGCACTGACTCCACTGAAGTCAATGGAGTTACGCTGCTTTACAGCAGTAGAGAATTTCACCCTTGATGCTTTGTTTTCTACTGGTTTTTGTTTAAGTTATTAGTTTATCTAATTACTTACTCTATGCCGTGTGTGTTATTCCCAAAATTGGATTTCCCAATAAAGGAATAGTAACTTCCATGTTGATTATGATTCTTTGGAGCAAACAAGAAATTATTAATTCTGTGCCATAACAGAATAGCTATGCTGTTTGCTTTTTGGGCATATGGGGGGTCAGGGGAGATCAGTACTCACTTAAATACTGCTCATTTGGTGTCCTCTTAATCTCTTCCCCTAAGGAAAGATGCAAAGCCATAAAAGTAGCAATAGTTATTTGCACAGACTTGAACCAGAAAATGTTATAGGCAATCATTTCACAGTAACCTTCTCAAATGAGAACCGAAGACAAATCAAGAAGAGGCTCACAGCCTGCTGGTGAAATAAAATTGTCTCTTGTGAATGGAGAAGTTGCACAGTGTTGCCTGTACATGTAGGAGTCACTGCAAGGAAGAGACTGAAAACCTGTTGAAAAGAAGGCTACAGTAGAGGATTGTGCAATCCGTCCCAGAAAAGTCTGGCAACAACAGGGGCAGCAGAAAGTTTTCCCTGGGAACAGTCTACCATGGAAGCTGCTGCTGAAGCATGATAGACATAGGCAAGTGTGTCCAGAAGAAGGTGAACAGGGATATGTGGCATGCAGGGCCGGCGACAGGAATTTTGGGGCCCCGTACGGCAGACCGTACGGCCCCCCCCCCCCGGTCTCCCGCTACCCGTGGGCCCCCCCCTGCCAGTCTCCCGCCGCCCGCGGGGCCCCCCCCCGCCAGTCTCCCGCCGCCCGAGGGCCCCCCCCTGCCAGTCTCCCGCCGCCCGCGGCTCCCCCCCGCCGATCTCCCGCCGCCCATGCTCCCCCGCCCCCGGTCAGTCTCCCGCCGCCTGCGCTCCCCCCCCCTGTCTCCTGCCTCCCGCGGCCCCCCCCGGCCGATCTCCCGCCGCCCGAGGGCCCCCCTCCGCCGGTCTCCTACCTCCCGCAGCCAATCTCCCGCGGCCCCCCCCGCCGGTCTCCCACGGCCCCCCCGCCGGTCTCCTGCCTCCTGCGGCCCCCCCCCCGGCCGATCTCCCGCAGCCCGAGCCCCCCCCCCCCCGCTGGTCTCCTACCTCCCGCGGCCCCCCCCCAGCTGGTCTCCCGCGGCCCCCCCGGCCGATCTCCTGCCTCCCGCGGCCCCCCCCCCCCGCCGATCTCCCGCAGCCCCCCCTGGCCGGTCTCCTGGCTCCTGCGCCCCCCCCCGCCGATCTCCTGCCTCCCCCCCCCGGCGATCTCCCGCGGCCCCCCGGTGATCTCCCGCGGCCCTCCCCACCCCCCCCCGGCGATCTCCCGCGGCCCTCCCCCCCTCGGCGATCTCCCGCGGCCCTCCGGCGATCTCCCGCGGCCCTCCCCCCCTCCGGCGATCTCCCGCGGCCCTCCCCCCCTCCGGCAATCTCCCGCGGGCCTCCGGCGATCTCCCGCAGCCCTCCCCCCCCCCGCGATCTCCCGCAGCCCTCCCCCCCCCCCCGCGATCTCCCGCGGCCCTCCCCGCCGATCTCCAGTGCCCCCCCCCCGGCGATCTCCCGCGGCCCTCCGGCGATCTCCCGCGGCCCTCCCCCGGCGATCTCCCGCGGCCTGTCTCCTACCTCCAGCGGGCCCCAACCCCCGCATGTGCTGCGGCCGCGTGGCCGGCCGGGAGAAGCAAAGGAGGGCAGGGCTGGCTGCTGGGTGCCGGGGGAGGGGGCTGGTGAGCGCGGCAGCGGCTGCCCGAGCCGCGCCTTGCTCACAGCCCCAGTGACAACGGTTACAGCTGTACCGGCCCCGGACTTCAGGGCCCCCCCCTGAAGTCCGGGGCCCGGTACAGCTGTAACCGTTGTACCACCCTGTCGCCGGCCCTGGTGGCATGATCCTGGGGAGTCTGTCAGTAGGGCTGTCCAGAAAACAAGAATTCTGTTTCAGGAAAAAAGCCAAGCTTTTGTTCTGTGTTGGAAAGAAACTGGAACTGTCTGAAATTTGAGAGAAAGCAAGAGAAGTAGAGACCAACATTCAAGTCCCTTCTCTTCTTCATTCAAAGTAGGGACTTGGACTGGGTCTTCCACATCTGTGGTGAGAGGCCTAGCCTACTGGGAATTATGGGATGAGTCTCTTTCTGGTTTGGACCATAAATTCCATTCTGGAGCTGAGAAACCTACCCAGAAAAAATGTCAGTGAAACAAACACATGCATAGGTTTCCTCTGAAAGGGGTCCCAAGCTTCCTCCCCAGTGCTTGCTACTTAGAGTAGCTTCTCCCCTCTCCTTGCAGGGGATTGGTTCTGAGGGTTTTTTTTGTTTGTCTGTTTGTTTGTTTTGATCAGACCTGATGCCTCTACCTAAGGTGGCTCCTCGGTGTGTCCAAGACACAAGAGCTGGTGTCCCTTGGGGAAATGAATAAAGCTATCAGTTCCAGCAAGGAGTATAAAACCCGGTGCAAAAGAAAGAATAAAATACATCAACACAAACACCAGCAAAGAAATGACACACCCAAAGCCAGCAGTATAACAAAGGGGGACTTCGTTGGAACAGAAAAATCAGATCTGGGGATGGAGAGGGTTAAGGGCAATTAATAAGTACTAAACATCAGTAAATCTTCCATCTTCCCACACTCACAACTCTTCCCAAAAGTCCATCTCTGGTATGTTGGGGATAAGTCCAGAAATGAGTGCTTCAGCACTGTGAACACTGGCCAGATTTATTTTGTTTAAAGTGTCTTTTTACCGTGTCTTCACTCTGGGTGGGCCAGGGTCCTCTCCTGCATTCCTAGTCTGAAGTCTAGTGAAGGTCTTGACTGGCTCATGGTAGCAGACACCTGGTCAGATCTCTGCCATTCTGGACACTGGTCTCTGCCAGGCTGGAACTGGCAAGCCCATGGACTAGATTCCACAGCAGTTCCAAGACTCCCTCTGTGTGGAAGAAGGGGGAGTTAATCAGAGATTCCCTGAGCTATTCGGCTTCTTTCTCAGCTCCAACTTCAAAGCTCAAAACTTAGACTAAACCTAGTCTTTCTGTTTCTGAGTTGGGCTGTCCCTTCCCACTGAGGGGCTGGGCAGGCCTGGCTCATTACTGACCCAAACAAACAGCTTGTTCATATCACCCCATGCAAAAGCCTCCTTATTAGCCTCAGCAGGAGTTTCTACTTCATTCCGACCTCTACCCCTCACTTCACACATGCTGCAGTCCCACTGAGGACCATTAGTGTTGTGGTCCATAGAGGCTCAGTCCAGAGTTTCAGGAGCTGGAAAACTCCGTGAGTGTTATGTATGAACTCCTGGGAACACACCAGGTTTGGACATTCAGATCTTGTAGCTAACCCCACCCCCCCCCAAGCAGAAAGCTAGGGGAGCCGTGTGAGAAGATCTCAATGCAGTGTTCTTCCACCAGAGCTGTCTCCTACAATTTTACCCTCAAAAGAGAGGATCAGGCCTAAGAATTTGAAAATGTTTTTGATCATCATATAATGTACTTAATTTAGCACATCAAAAGTGCACACCATAAAACACGTATATAAATGCTCTTACATATTCTTTTAAGGGATGATAACAAAGGTGCAGTTATATCATATACTTTTCTAAATGTCACTGTAAGAAGCTACTAGACTAGACAGTACTAATCGCCATAGAAGTACACAGATCTTAGATTACTACTGGTACATAAAAGCCACCCAATAAATCATGCCATTGTGGGTGGAGAGCTTTTTATTTTAAACAATAATAATCGGTCATGAACTTCTCAGTCAGGATAGCTTGAAAAGGCAAAAAATATAGTTTACAGGCATGTCTTGTGTTAGGTGGATAAATTTCCTGACATCTCCTATTCCAAACAGGTGTCCGATGAAATCTCATGCTATTGTTTTTCAGAAGGAGTTGACAGCTTTTAATGTCAAACAGTTATAAACTTTTCTTTTATCATCCTAGTTTATTCCATTCATTGTTCACAACAGCAGGTTCAGGAACAAAGTTATGAAGTTTACTTTTTAAACAGGTTGTTTTTCCAGACACTAATATGCATTTTAGCAACAAGACATTTAAAAAGAAGGTGTGTTTTTTAAAGAAAAAAAGGCAGAAAACAGGAATAATGAATAGAAAATGGTTACTGGAAAAGAAAACAACATTTCCATTCTAGGGTAAGGTAACCAGCTTACAGATGAACAAACAGCATCAGTCTTTCCAGATTGTAGATTTCCCGCTTGCTCATGTGGTAGTGGCATGAAAAGTGCCAGTGACTTCCTGGTTATTTTGAAATAAAAACTGACATTTTTTTTGTGGATCTCACACACCTTTAGTAAAACTGATCTCAAACTCTGTTCCATATATTAACATATGTGACTGAACAGTGCCTGCTGTGAACAACAAGTCTCAGACAAGGCGAGTGCCTATTCCATTGGAGCCACTGATTGAGACCATGATGTAAAAAATAACAATACACTGATATTCTTTATAATCATGACCCAGAACTGCAATAGTTCTACTGTGATCTGTACTGTTTTGAACCTTTACTAGAGAAAGTGAGTATTTAAAACAAATAAATAAAGAGTAGCAGCATATTGAGTTGAACGAAAGATAACTATTTTCCCAGGTTTCTTGAAGCCAAAAGGTATGTCTGTTCTTGGTGTCCGTCTGTAATGCTCTGTTTTTTAAAGTCACCTCTACAAGCTGCTAATTTCCATTTTTTCCACCTTCTGATGCTGTGTAGCTGAGTGAGGCTCCATGAGCTGTAAGTGTCTAACTAATCTTGAGCTCACAAATATCACAAACTGGATGGGGTGGCGGGTGAGGAAACCATCGGAAAGAGAAGCATCCTGCCAACAATTCCTGCAAGTCTCTCTAATGCGGACTGTGCAAGTTCTTTCCCCTTGAAGTCCCTAAACCCACAGCTGTTAAACAATCAGCTACATAGGACCCTGCTAGGGCAGGTGCCATCTAATCTAATTTGCCATGTGCTGCTCAGTTTGCTGAGGATGCTTGTGGGAGTTGGATAATTATTTAGTGTTCAGAGGGCGTGGGAGTTGTGACTCTTCATTCAAGCACCGAGTGAGGTATGGAAAAGGATTCTTAATTATAATTATTATCTTGGTGCCAGTAGATGTAGGTAACTCTCTTTTTTGGTTCACTAACAAGTAAATACAAGATGAAACATCTGCCTGTCAGTCATTCAGAATGGCAGTGTGTCCATGCCGTCCTTTGGGAGGAGGCTCTGGGACTGTGGAAGGAGACTGATCACCACAACATGGTTCAAAATCCTTCCTTTCTTCCCACTCCTCTCATCTCATCCCTTTTCATAGTCCAAAGAAGTGTGTGGGGTGGGAAGCTCCCCCTTCTGATCTTCCTGTGCCAGCAGTAAGTAGAGTACAGCCAGCATTGGCCCTCATCCCTCTCCCATTGCAGTCAAAGCTAAACCATCCACTGGAAGCAGGATTCGGACCTTGTCTTAATAAATGCTAGAATTAAACACTTGGGGTGGAATCCTGGCTCCATTGAAACCAAGGGTGGTTTTGCCATTCACCTCACTAAAACCAGGATTTCACCATTGGGGCCTAACTGACACCATGCACATCAGGAATAACTCCACTGAGGTGAAAGCAGAATTGGGACCTTGACCTTTCTGTACCATAGTAACAGGCTGGTGTGATTGCCTGTGTTGGGATAACAACAGTAGCCTGATTCAGCGAGGCAGATCAGCGTCCGTCCATCCCTAGCTACCTCCCACAGGATCTGAGGGGACTTGTACGTGGTGCTTTACAAAAACACAGCTAGACAAAGTCCATTC
This sequence comes from Sternotherus odoratus, assembly GCA_032164245.1. NCBI lineage: Eukaryota > Metazoa > Chordata > Testudines > Kinosternidae > Sternotherus > Sternotherus odoratus. The sequence continues at coordinate 257,321,830 of JAVMKO010000001.1, read as the reverse complement.
CCCCAAACAGTTTTATAGACACATACATATAGCTGCAATCCATGCACTGAGAACTGTATGAGTCGGGGCCTTGCTCCTGCACTGAGCCCCATTACAGTCAATGGTGGGCTACCCAGATGGTTTTCGATGCAGGATCTGAGCTCAAATAATAAAAAATGAGCACCACTGGGCACAGGCAGCAAGTGAAGGCTAAGCTGAAAAGGACCAGAGTTTCAAACATATTTAGATGCCTAAAGAAGCATATGAGGCCCTAGTGGGGTTTTCAAATGTACCTAACTCCCATTGATCCCACTAGGCATTTAAATCCCATTCGGCGCCTATCTGCATCTTTTGTTGCCTAAATACCTTTGAAAATATGGCTCAAGATTCTAGAATGCTAAGAAAAAATTACAAACCAAAATGAAATTCAGTGTAAGTGCAATTAAAAATAAATAATCTACTCCCTCCCAGGCAGGGATATAATGGGAAATGTAAAGTAAACTTCCAGCTTTCCAAAACTTCCTATTTCTTTGAGTTGCTAAACAACAATTGATCAGGAAATTTGGAAAGTGGTACTAGCCATTCAGACTCCTCCTCCACCTGGCAGAAGAGAACCTCCAGCAAACTAGCAGCCACAACAGCTGCAGTGAAAATCAGACTGTAAGAGTAGCAGTGACAACAATGTGCCATCTTGAAATCATTGCCCATTAGTAGGATGAAGATGATTGATTAGTTGAAATAAGTGGGCCTCTCTGCTCAATCCTCCTTCCTTGAACAAGCAATGAGCAATAGGCATTGGGTGCTAAACAACAGTCATTGCTGCTGCAGTGATATCTTGGAGATGTACAACCTTTATCTAAGATCGATGATTGAAAAAACTTGATGAAAACTAAGGGCCAAGTCCCCAAATCATTGCACTGTCCAAATGATTGGGTTGTGCATGGAGAAACTCTGCGGTGGTACGCTAGGCTGTGAAACTGTTTGATTTCCATTGCACAGATGTTGTTCTTCCCCTTTGCAAGGAAGCCACTGGGAAATTTGCAGTCATGAAGTTGTCTGGCCCAAAAATATTTTTTGCACATTAGAGAACAAAGTCTTTATGCAACATGCTAAAATCATAGCCCACCCTTTCCAGAGAGGAACACGTGTACCAGTTTTGGCCTACAATGAAAAGCAAAATACAGGCAAGCAGCCTATAAGGAAGGGAAAGGTGGACTCTCACCTCACAGCTCCCAGAGGGCTGATATGTTAATCTGAAATGATTTCTTCATATTAAAATACAGTAGCTATTAATTAAATGTGTATGCTTTTGAGATCATCTACTTAGAGATGGAGAAGACATTTGCAGTGTCCTGTGCTGTAAATGGAACTTTTGGCAGGCAAGTTCAGAGAATTGCGTGAGAAGGAAAAAATGAGCACGGTTCAGTCTTTTGTGTAAATTGAAAGCAAGGATTTGCTAGCTTCTGTTCCCAGCTTTGACACTGGCTTCCTCTGAGACCCTGGACAAGTCACTTAACTTCCCTTGTGCCATCACTTTGCCAATTTGTAAAATGGACAGTGATAGCATCTTACAGGGATGATATTGTGGGAATTATTTTAATGATTGATTTTTGGCTTTAACAATGCAAACAGAAATATATGCACCAGCTCTTAGTACCCTGGCAGTAATTAGATTCCTATCCATATAAGAATGTCACCCTATATCAACCCTAATTATATGAACCCTCAGTTAGGGTTGCCAATCCTCCAGTGTTGCCCTGGAGTCTCCAGGGATTACAGATTAAACTTTAATTAGAGATTATGTCATGTGATGAAACCTCCAGGAATACCTCCAACCAAAATTGGCAACCCTATCCCCAATACAGATAACTATGCCAACAATGAATCCAACAGCAAAAAACATGAGCTGATTTCTCTCCCTCCAGCCCTGCTCCACCACCCTCCTCAAAAGCCCTACCAAAGAGATGTCCTGAAGATCCACATATTCAGGCGACTTCTGAGCAATTAGTGTTCATAAAGCACTGATATCAGGGTCTTTGTCTGATGAGATCTTCAGACCGGTGCAATAAAACATGATTTATTATTTTAAAATGCTACATATGTGAAATTACCCTACTACTATATTTAATTTCATATCTGCTGAAAGTGGCCTTACAACCTTTTACCCTGTTTAATATGAAATACATCTTTTCTTTCTTTCTTTCTCTTTCTTTCTCTCTTCCTTCCTTCTTGCTTAATGACAATCACATCAGCTTCTCTGTGCACCAGTGACTAGCCACTGGGAACTGCAGCAATAAAGATGATCGATCTAAATGCCTTAGTGTTGCACCATTATCTCCTGGCTTTTTTTTTTTTCCTGCTTAAATTTTATCTTTTGGGAATGTCTCTTGGTTTCAGCTTAGAATATGCATATAGATATAACCCCCCACTGCAGAATGACTGAGGAATAAACTATTTTATAGTCCTCTGCTGCTGTGTCTGTGTGTGGCCTGACAGCCAGCGTAGGGTGGCCTGCAAACTAAAGGGAATAATAATAACTCAGACTTCAAGATGGAATTACTGTCAGTGGAATATTTTGCCAAAGGCAACAACATAAAGACAACAAACCTGCCTGCATGCTAGGCCTGTTTCCTTAACTACAGACACAGTGATTCTGCACACCAAGAAAGCTAAATGTACAGTGTTTCTCCTTCTGGTTTATGAAGGCCTGAAAAAATTAAATTACAGAGGTCAGATAAATATATCCTTCCTCTGATGAAAACTGATACTGCAACGGAAGAGCTTCGAGTGGGCATGACAGATTGAGGGCCTTCTAACAGACCGGAGAGTGGTAGCAGAGCCCAGTTCACATCCATTCTTCCCACAGGCAGGGAAGACTTGAACTGGGGGGGGGTGTCTCCTCCAATTTGGGTGAGTACTCTAACCATTTGTGCACCATTATGAAGGAGCTGCACTTCCCCCTATGCACGCCCCTTCCAGCCTCTTGTTAATAGCATAGGTACTTAATTAATAGCTTAGGTATCTAACTGCAAGAGAGAATTTGCAGTGGGAATCCTAAACCAAGGGAGGTGCCTGTCTCCAAAATGGGGCAGGGCTTAGCACACACTCCTCGGCTTGGCCTCTTTCAGCTCTTTCGGCTTGGCTAGCCTAAGGAAGGAGCTGCCTAGCATGCTGGTTAACCCACACACCTCCAGGGTGTTCTGTCCCATCTCATGGCACCAAGACCACTTCTTAGAGCAGGGGTGGGCAAACATTTTGGCCCGAGGGCAACATCGGGCTTCAAAATGGCGCAGAGGGCCCCGTAGGAAAGGATGTGTCTCCCCAAACAGCCTGGCCCCGCCCCCTATCTGAACCCCACCCACTTCCCACCCCCTGACTGCCCCCCTCGGAACTTCCGACCCATCCATTGCCCCTGAGGACCCCCCCCACTCTAACTGCCCCCCCCCAGGACCCCAACCTCTATCTAAGGCCCCCCTGGTCCTTGTTCCTTGACTGCCCCCTCCCAAACCCCCCCACCCAAACCCCCCCACCCTAACCACTGCCACCAGTGACCCCCCCAACTAAGCCCCCTCCTTACCTGCTCAGCCGGCCCCAGCGGCTGAGCCGGGGTGGGGCCACACGGCGTGCTGCGCTCCCAGTCTGGCGCCTCCACTGGGGAGCGAGGGGCCCCCGCGGCTTTCCACGCTCCTGGCTCGGTGCCCTGGCTGGGGAGCACGTGGCACCCGTGGCTCCTCCCTGCCTGGCACCCCTGTGGCTCCCATGCTCCCGGCCTGGCGCCCCAGCCACAGAGCACGGGGCGCCTGCGGCTCCTCTCGGCCGGGCGCTGCCGCTAGAGAATGCGGGACCCCCCCGGCTCTTCCCGGCCCAGCGTTGCTGCTGGGGAACGCAGGGCTCCCATGGCTCTTGTGCTCCCAGCCCGCTCGGCGCACAGCCTGGGAGCGTTGGGACCGCAGGGTGCCCCCGACGGCGAGCGGTGGGACCCCATGGCTCCCCCTACTCCTGGCACAGCGCCCCTGTCGGGGTGTCCCCGTGCTTCTGGACCAGTCCCCAGCTCGCCTGGAGCCCCTGTCTGGGTGCGCGGGGCCACTGGCTCCAGGCCCCCATCTCACAGGCCACATATGGCCTGCGAGCCGTAGTTTGCCCACCCCTGTCTTAGAGAGAGAGAGAGGTAAAATGAGTTTGCTTTACAGCCTTTTAGCTCATGCGGTAGAGGGTCATGCACTAAGCTCTACAGCCCCATGTTTGATTCCGCCCACTGTGGACCAGGGTCCCTTGGCCTGACACTGGCTTTTGTGAATCCCATTCTGAGGTGCATATCTCACCCAAGTAATTGTAGAGCAAGTGTAGGCGCCTGACTCAGGCTTTGTGAATCCTGGTTACTTTATAAGTACCTAAAAGTGAGATGTGATGACGCTCCATGTCACAATGCCTATGTTTCTTTGAGACTCAAGCCCCAAATTGCTAAAAATATAGTCTAGAGAGAAACATGAATTTAAAACATGATTAAAAACAAGCAAAACCATTACATTTAATAACCATGGCTATTTTATTATTAAAGAAAGGAAAAGAAAATATTAAACAAAGCAGTATAAAATGGAAGGCATATCACAAACAAGGGTGGTTACTGTTACGATCTTTTTGTGTGCATCTCTTAGTGGTGAGCTTTTAACAGAGATTGTGCTTTTGAGGATGATCCTGCTTTTGGTGGGAACTCTTCTTTTGGTAAGTTAACATTAAAGCACATAATTTTCCAAACTTGCTTGTGTGTACAGTCTTGTGTATCATAGACACTAAAACAGTTTATAGATGGGGACAAGAGATTTGTTTAAGAGCAGGGGAGTCCTGTCAAGTTTATTAGAGATAGCCTAAATAGTTGATAAACGAACAAAGTAAGTAATCTTACCTAAATCCCAGTCAAATCAAAAAATTATTAAAAGCATTAACTTAGAAGAAGTCATTTACAGAGTTGTCTTAAGGCAGGGTAAATAACAAATATTAAGAATCTTAAATTCAAATCAAATCACACTGTGTCTCTGTTTACCAGTGTTGATCCCCTATCTCCTCACCAGGAACACATGGTCTAACAGATTTAATAGGGGAAACTGCTGAAATGTTTTAAGATACAATAAGATACATTTCCTTACCCCAATAAAATCAGTACAAGAATTTTTAAACCTAATTCCTTGCTAGTGCTTTAACTCACTTCATTTTACTCATTCATGCTGAAGTTTTGAAGATGTCATTTGGAAGTCTGCTTCTTTCGGAGGATTCTTTTGTTCTTCTCCTTTGACATTTTGTAGCTGCTGTCCTCTTCCTTGCAGAGATGAGCTGTGCTGATTGTTGTATAAGGTGTTAGCACAGAGAGAGTGCTGCTTAGTCGAGGCAGAGAGAGTTGACCCCTCTCTCTAATTTCATGAAAGGGGGAAACACACCTCTTTTAGGGCTTGTTTAGACTTAAAATTGGCTGCTGATATCCTTTCATTGACTCCATGCTTTGTTGTGGGTTGTTTTTGGTGACACTGTCAGCTCCTGCATATGCCCTCTGCCTGAGGAATGTACATCAGACTTGCAATTAGAATGGACCACCAGGTCTGCTTTAGCTAAGTTTTAAAGAAGCTTTCCATTTAAATCTCAACTCTTCTTGTGCTCTAAAATTCACTCGGTTACTCTGATTGCCTTGATGTTTTGTTTGTTTGTTTTTATCTTATGCTAGGAGATTTTCAGCACATCCCTTTTAAAGTTAGCATTTTAACTTTTTTTTATTCAGTAAATTTCCTAAAATATTTCTTCAGTTTCATTAGGGAGCAATAGGATTTGAAATTCTGTTTATAAAATGTCCAAACAATCCTGATTCTCACATAAAAGATTTTAGTTCTTAAAAGTAGCCCGTTGAAATTAAGTAATTCTCAGAGAGTTTTTAAACCCAAATGGCCATTCAAGAAGTCATTGTTGCTTTTTTTAAAACAATCCTTGCAGAGGTGATTTTTTTTATTTATTTTTCTCAAGTGGGTGAGAGAATTTCTTAAGTATTGTCAAACAATTATTTTCCATTAATATAAATATTCTGTAATTAAATGGATTTTTTATCAGTAATCAGTTTAATAATATTATTAGATTCCACATTGGTATGTAAAGCATTTTACCATCTATATAGCAATGACATTATGAAATTATATTACACGCCTTGCACTTAGCTAAAATATATGCATACATTCATTTCAAGAGGGCTTGCCATTTTAACATTTAAAAGCTAAACTGTGTTTTCTACAAAACATTTCCCAGCTGTACTTTTTTTTCTTACAGTTTTCAGGATATGGCATCTTAAAGTGCTAATAAAAGTACTAGTTTCCATAAGAATTTTGTAGAGTTTGAATTGTTTTTTGTTGTGGGTTTGTTGTTTGTTTTTCCCCACAAGGAGGGATACAAAGAAATCCACTTTCTGACCTTCTTTTATGGCCTTAGCAAGACATTGTTACATTCCTTTTTGAGGTATCACAGATAAGGAACAGTTTTACATTATTTTAGTCAATTAGTTCTGTTTACGTTTCCCTGAAATAAGGATTTCTGTATATCAAACTGATACCTCATGCAGGGAGAAGGGGGGGGGAGGTTTACATTACTTTTTTTCTGTTTCTTAACTTGCAACTAAAACTTCTTATTAAATATTTTACACAAAGCACAATTCATAATGATCATTGGTTATATTTTTTAACCATAGCATTAAAGCCAACAATATGGACTTAAAGTAAAACAGGAATTATAAAATATGCATTTTAGATTTTGTATAAATGCTTTTAGGGGTAGTAAAAACATGCTGTAAATTTCCTTACCACCTGGAGAGTCGGTAATATTGACAGACAATCGAATTCCTAGAGATCTTCTTAGCTTGGTTATTTCATCTAATTAAATAAGCAAAAATGTAAGCACGTGAACTACTTTTCTCCAAGCGTCATGTAAAAGTTAATTGCAGGTATCTTCTTACATTCAGTAAAGGCCCAGGAAAGTTTGTCATGACATAACATTATAAAAACACATTATTATTATGAATAACTATTTTTCTGTCAGTATTGAGATTTCTCTACTACACAGCCCAAAACGGCAAAATGCTTAAACTTGTGCCTACCATGTACTGCAATAGCACCATTTTTAATAGGACTTCAGCAGGTACTTAAAGTTCAGTACCTGTGAAATTTTTTGCTTCATAAGGATGGACTTAAGCATGTACTTAAGTGCTTTGCTGAACTGGGGACTGTGATGAAGCAGAAAAAAACTCATACCAGCAGAAAAGTGGTTAAAGAGAATTTATGGACCCAGATGGCCCCCCTCTGCTACACCTGCAGCCAATGCCAGACCAGGAGGGGGAAGAAAAGGAGAGAGCCCGATTCAGTGCAGGGCTGGCTGGTAAAGAGGCAGTAGGTAGCTCTGCCTCTCTATGTGAGGGGAGCATCACTACAAGCCAGATTGCTTCTTGGGGAGAAACACTGTGTCCCTAACTGAGGGAGACTGGGGAGCACCTAGTGGGGAGTGAACTTAACTCTTTTGACTTTAAGGACATTGTGGGTGGAGCCCCCTCCAACCTTACATCTGCCTCTGCCCACAGAGATGCTGCAAAAGGTCCACAAGGGGATGCTGCTTTAGGTGAGCCCCTACAGACTGTTTTGCTGATAGGGCTCATGCCCCACACTGAAGTGACATAGGTAAAAAATAGCCCAGGGCAGTGGATTTGGACTCGCAGCAAGGGGATCCTACTGTTATTGCTTCCCACAGGGCCCTGGGCTGGGACCTGGTGGAGAAGGAGGACCTAGTCCCCCACCACGCCCCCTTAAGTGCTGAGACCCAGATGTGGGTGGAGGCCTGAAGATTCCTGGTCTAAGTCAGGAACCAGGCACCTCTGCTGCCTGGTCAGACAAGTAAGGGTCTGGATATCAGATGTGCTCACAGCTAGGCCACCTGGCTGTCTGAGCACACTATCACAAGGACATAATAGCTCCCCATTTGCTTAAATGGTTATTATATCAGCATTTTGAGATGCATTGAATATGAAATGCTCTGTCTATATTTTTAAAAAAAACTAAATTATTCTCTATCACATAATAAAACTCATAATATATTTTATACTTTTTACAGCAATGTTAACTCACCAGTTCTACCTATCGTATATGAAGGTATATGTTTGACAGCATAATAAGTCATTCAAAGTACTCCATATGTGCAATGTGGGTGAGCAAAAAGTACTATGTAAACCTTAAACTATGCTTTTCCTGCATTCAGGAGACAGGTTTAAGTATGTGCTTAAAATTAATCACATGCTTTAGTCCCATTTACTTCAGTGAGATTTTAACATGTGCCTAAGCGCCCTTCTTGAACATTTAGTTAGTCTTTAAGGTGCCACAGGACTCTTTGTCACTTCTGCAATTCCAGACTAACACGGCTACCTCTCTGATTCTTCTTGAAATGGGTGTCTTCAAAAAATCATCACTTCAATATTATATTAAAAACTGTTTCCTATGTTACTTTCCTAGAACTTTTTTGAAGGAAATGATGACATTATTTTTTTCAATAGATATTATTATGTAATTCCACAGTTGAAACATTACATAACAGCAAGAGACCACCATGAAACAGCAGCAGAAAATTGCAAACTAGATAAATATCATTACAGTCAAATTATGACCCCAAATATGGAGGAACATACATGCTATCTGCTCATATATATGGGCAGGGGTACTTCTTAATGTATGCGAGTTAGCAGATTTTTCAAGATACCTGTGTATCTAAGATACTATGTGTCATCTACCTGTGAGATAGTCTGTCACCTATAGAAGTGTTAGTAAAATACAGTAATAAAAATAGAGAAAATACTTTTATCTTTCATTTGCCTAAAGATTTATAGGTTAGTTAAATCTCTTGTTTTCTTTCAGGTCAGTTGATGATTAATTCCACCTGCACAATTATTTGCCATCTTTATACATTAATGTGTAATGAAAAGCAGAAATGTCATAGACTGATGATAAAATTTGACCTAACTCTCCTGCATCATCTGTTTAAACTTCATTTCTTAAATTATTCTTATGACAGTAAAACCAAATAATACTCTTCTTTTGGTCAAGCAAAGAATGTCCAACACTCAACTTGGTAACATTTCTGTTTGGGCAGCTGATTAGTTCCAAAATGTTAACTCATTGTACATAGTGGAGCCATGAGAAACATTATTACTTAATGTTTATATGACAGCGCCTCATGGCCTGAGCTAGGTTAAGGTCCTGTTTGTGCAGTTGGCATAAATCCCGGGCTTTATGTATCCTAGCACAGAGGATACACTTGTAAAGAAAAACTTGGCTTACTACCACTCTGAAAGAACTGTTATACGTAAAAGATCTGCAGAGTAGCTGAGCAGGCTGCATTCTCCTTACTCCAGATTGTTGTATCAAGAGCAGGTAAGCACTATGCTTAATCTGAATACTTGACAGCCACTTACTCTGCATTACCATCAAGTGAATTCTGTACCTCTAGTATCATAGTCTATGGTCTTATCTATAACAGGGATTTCAGCCACTAGTGTAGCTGCAGGAGTGCAAACCTCCAGTATAGACACAGTTGTGGTGCTCACTCCAGTTTGAAATCTAGGTAAGCAGCGCCAGTTCAAACAGCATTTTACATGTTTGAATTGTGTTTATACTTATGGCTTGCACTGAGGCTTGAAATGCCAGTGTAGAGATAGCTTAGCTCAGGCCTTGTCTATATTACCACACAGTTTGAACTATAGGGAAGTGAATAGCAGTGCACAACTGCACACCAAAGTGCTGCACTATAACTCCTCTCCCCCCATAGACACTGCAAGCATAAACTAAAAGTTTCCTAGTTCATGTTAACATAGTCCTTTTCAAATAGTCCTACATTAATGCAACATAGGAACCTTTTAGTTCACATCTGCAGCGTCCATATGGGGGAGTTGCAGTGCAGCATGCTGGTGCACACTGCTGTTCACATCCCCATAGTCCAAACCTCAGGGCAGTGTAGACAAAGCCTTATTTGCTAACGGACAGATTCAATTCAGGATCAGATAAACTGTGCAGCTGCCAGATTCTGATACTTTGTACTTCCAGAGGCTACACAGTAGAGTAATGGAGGAAGGAACTACTAAACCCGAGTAAGGGTATCAGAACCTAGCCTTATTTAGAGACTGATTGCTGATTTCCAATGAGTTCCAAAAGTCTGATTACATTTGAATGACATGCCTGTTGATGGTTATCATCGCTAATATTCCACTCATGACATAGACTACTCATTCTGCTTAAACCATTGAATCCTACCAGGAGTCTTTTCTAGTTATGTTCTACAAGGAACATTTCATATTGTGTTTTTAACAGATACTCTGCTTTGTGTATAGCTGGCCACAAAACTATATACAGAATGGCTGCTTCAACTTTCTTCACCCTTCCTTTATTTAAACTGCTTATTATACATCTGTGGCTGATGTTTCTCTGTTTATAGATTCAGGAGAAAAATCTAAACTGTCTTTCCCTGTTATATAACTCAGCTGAGTAACATTAATAATTACTGCCTCAAATACAATTATTGGAACTTTAAAATTTAGCTTCCTTTGGCAGTTATGACCATTAATAACATGTAATAATGACGTATGTCATGCCAGACAAGAAGACTTGTGGTCTACATCTAGCTGCAATAAATCAATCCCCGAATCGACTCCTGTATTCCACCTCGGCAGGAGGAGTAAGCAGAGTCAGCGGGGGAGTGGCCGCGGTCGACTCGCCCCCATGGGGATGGCCAGATAAGTTGACCTAAGATACTGTGATTTCAGCTACGCCAAGTTGCATCTTAGGTCAACTCCCCAGCTCGTTAGTGTAGCCCAGCCTTAAGGTTCCTATAACTCAAAATCAGCAGTCATTTTCATACCTCACACTTTCTAAAAAATAATTCACCATTCATCTGAGATAATCAATGTGGAGCTTTAGCTACACTGGTATTTTTGACAATAATCTGAGCAAATGAAAATAAGATTCTAGAGTGAATGGCACTCAGCCAGAACTATGGCATGTGACCAGTAGGAGAGCTGGGCAAATGCATCAACAATTAACACCTGTCTATGCAGTAGGGTAATGTGCACTATAGGGGTGTGATTTCTAAAATTCACCAATATGTTGTGTAATAATTGGTGTGTGTGGATTCTGCTGGCGTGCACTAAACGTTTCCTAGTGTGTTTTAACATAGCACGGTCGGTGGCAATCAGCAGGCTCTACACAGACCACTTAATGCATAACATGTTAGTACAAGTTAGAAATGACAACACTGTAGAGCACATCTCTTCTTTGTGTAGACAAGCCCTTAGTTCTGTAGCTTTTTTATTAATAAAACCTGTACATCCATTTTGCTGTTATCCATTATCCTTTGATTTGCTTTATTTATGAACATTCAAGTGAGTGAGGTCTCATTCACAAGAATCATCTTAGGATATGAATATATTGTCCTCCTTTAACTATACTGGTATAGTTAAAGTGGTACAACACACCTAGTGTGGATGTTGTTTTATTGGTATAAAGCTATTGCTGTATGGGATGGAGAATGAGTGCTACTGCTAAACGGCAACCTTTATACTGGCATGACTTCCTACAGGATGGAGAGTGTACCACTTTAAACATATCAGTAATTCTAAATTAACCAAGTTATACAGTACAAAATCTTTCTAGAGCTAAAGTAGCATGAATACTAGACTAAGTAATTACTTGTGAGAGTTTATATATCGGAAAAGCTGTTGCAGCTGCTTTGGAAAGCTTTTTTTTTTATTTACACAAGATTTCTTAATTATCAACAGAGATAAATTTGTGTATAATAATAAAAAAGAAACACTTGTGATGTGATGATAATAAGGGACCACCAATGAACAAAAATAATATGTTATGATTTAGAGGGCCAGTTACATGACAGAAATAATCACAACCACCCAATTCATGGACAATCCACAGTAGTTGAATTTGTTCAAATATACATTGCAGACTTGTGAACTAAGAGATAGGAAACAAAGAGTAGTAGCCGGGATGGGTAATGAATGGTGTCCCTAGCCTCTGTCTGTCAGAGGGGGGTGATGGATGGCAGGAGAGAGATCGCTCGATCATACCTGTTAGGTTCACTCACTCCGGGGCACCTGGCATTGGCCACTGTTGGTAGACAGGATGCTGGGCTAGATGGACCTTTGGTCTGACCCAGTATGGCCGTTCTTATGTTCTTATGTAATAAATGGTCCATGTTCATAATGGGGAGAGGTAAGTGGTGAGGGGTGATGGTCCCCCAACCATCTGTACTGGGGCCAATGCCAGATCAAAAATGATCTGGAAAAAAGATTTTTATAAGGAATCCACAGTGGTGTGTGGCGTCATGGTGGGGTCTCCACCAAGTAGGGCATACAGCTCCTTATAAAAGCAGCAGATATGCAGGTCGGCATCTGATCAATCGTTGACCTCCCTTGCCTGCTGGTAGGCCTGCAGCAGTTCTTTGGCTTTCACATGGCACTGTTAGTGATCCCTGTCATTGCCCTCCTGCATCCCCCAAGCAATCTGCGCACAGATGTTGATGACTGGTCCATAGCTGTACTTGCCTCTTCTCCTCACAGGCCCAGAAGATCCAATATTTCATGTCTATTCCATTCCGGGCAGGAGCACGTAGCCAGCCTGGTCAGTGGGGCAGTTGCATGCAACAATGGAGATCTGCTAGGCATGCTTGCTCAACTGGACAATAAAGGGAGGGTATTAGGGGCTTCCTGATTACCTGATCTCTGGAAAGTGGATTTAACAATTGTTAACAATTGACCAGAGCAGCCAGTGTTGGGCATTGTGGGAGGGCAGCTGGAGAACTGTGAGGGTCAATGTAGGTAATGCAGTGATGTTTCTAAGTTGGCATAATGGGTTACTTACAACAGTGGGAGACAAATTTAAATCTAAACATGTGCACAACTAGATCAATGCAAGGTGGCTTACATAGACCTAACTCCATAGTGTAGACCAGGCCTTTGCTAGAAACACAAGGTACACGATTCACACACACATAAAGGTCACTTTACACAAACTTTTTCAGTACAAAAGCCAGGGGGTCAACCGATGAAATTAGTATTCTTGCCAGCAAGTTAAAAAAGTATGGATTGGATGAATATAAGGTTGACAGAAAGCTGCCGAGTTTATTGGGCTCAACTGGTAGTGATCAACGGCTCGATGTCTAGTTGGCAGCTTGTATCAAGCAGAGCACCCCAGCAGTTGCTCTCATGGCTGATTTTGTTCAACATCTTTATTAATGATCATCTTTATTAATAATTAAGGATTAGTTGATACTGACAGTTGGATCACCTCCAGAGCACATGTACATACATAACTGCCTTCTAAAGAGAGAGAAAAATGAAAAAGGTGCTAAATTCCCAGAAGGAGAAAGCACAACAGGGAAAACATTCTTGACTGAATCATCAAGAAGATATAAGTTTAGCCTTATCGTTAATATTAAGAGGTAAGCAGACAATTAGTGCATTCTTCTGGAGCTGACATATGGTTTACAAAAATGAACAGAACTTGACACTAAAGAAAAACAAAATCTGTGAATTTAATACCATTGGCAGAGAGCAGTAATAATTTCAGGATATAAAATCACTACTTGCCTGGTATTTGTTTAATCGTTGCCTTCAGGTGCAGCGGAAGGAGACACTGATGATATAATTTGATCATCTTCTCTACTTTTCTCTCTTTTCAGATAGTGATGATTTGCGGGAAACCTGATTGAAAGGCTTTAGGCCTGATTCTGATTTCAGTGACACCAGTTTCATACCTGTGTGACACCATTTACTTCAGTGCAATTGCTCCTGGGTTAGAAGACTGCATTTGATCTGTTAATGTCCAATTAAAGGTAGTCTCTTTTGGGGATTTTTTCCTCCCTAAAAAGGGTTGTTGGGAATCTGGATCCCTGCAACTAGAACAGCCTGAACACAATGGTAATCTCTCCTATCTCAGCTCCCAGCATCAGCCTTGGTTTCTGGTCCAAACTACAGCTCATTACCCACTTTTTCCTACCTATCAGAGTCCTATTAAATTATTCATCCAACAGTACTATGCCCTGGTGAGGTCACCCTAGCCCAGTATTGCTCTATTTCTTACCTGGTTCAGTGTGGGTTCTCTAGACCCCATCACAATTCAAAAAGACAAGGTCAAAGAAATGGTTGTTGAACTTCTAGCAGGAGGTGGTAACATTTGTAATGGTCCTTAATTCGTTTGAGAGTTGGTTCCACAGTCTTGGTGCAGCCCTTACCGTTGTTAAGAAAGGAGTGGAGTTGTTGACCAGTCTTCATCCCAGGTGGTCTTTTGGATAATCCTGGGCTCGGGCCATTGAGTGACTTCAAGTTAAGGACTCATATCTTGAACTTGATTCCATATCTCATGGAAAGCCTGTGTGAAGAGCAGAGGACAGATCTGATGCGTTTGTAATGGCCTATGCTGCTGAACAACACACTAGGGTATTCTATACCAGAGTCTGTCAAAGATTTTTCTCGCGGCCCGAGGGTTTGTCCGCCAAAATGCTGCCAACTGCAAAGCTTCTGTGGTCAGCGGCATTTATGCGGGACACAAAGGGCTTGTCTTCACTACGGCGGGGGGGATCGATGTTTTGGTGGTCAATTTATCGTGTCTCATCAAGACACGATAAATCGATTGCCAGCAGCATCCGTCGACTCCAGAACTCCAGCTCGTCAAGAGGCGCAAGCTGGAGTCGACGGTGGAGCGCGCCGCCGACCGCCACTGCCGTGAGGATGGAAGGTAACTTGGCTGTAGATACGTATTAATGTTATTAACACAGCTGAAATTGCGTATCTACAGTCGACCCCTCCCGCCCCCCCATAGTGAAGACCAGCCCATATAGAACTTCCTATTTCGGCAGCATTCGGCCCTGTCCCACGGCAGCCGGGGCATGTCCGCCGAAATTCCGCAGAAAGGTGCCGGGGTCTCACTTTGCACATACCCCACTTTGAAGACCACTGTTCTATACTAGGTAGAGTTTCTTAAGAGCTAAAGGCTTCATGCCAACCTATGCTAGATTTATGTGATCCAGGCAGAAAGTGATAAAGGCATGGCTAACTGAGTCTAGGTCATTTTCCACTAGGATGGGATGGAATCTTCTAGACATCAGGAGGTAGTAGAAGTCATTACTCACAGAGGCTGCTATATGAGCACTCCCTGTCAGCAAGGAACCCAAGAGCACTCATTAAGCTACAAATTGAATTGGCTGCTTATAAATGTAAGCCTTCAGCCAAATGATACTGCTCTTTGGCAACAAACTCTTCAAAGTGCTTTCCTTGTTCCAGAAGCTTAACCAGTCTTGCACAAGTTCAGCTTCATCTAGATGTTTTTAATGTATAAGCTGATCTTGTCCAAGCATTAGGCCTTCTTGATGGTACTGGTGTGGTTGTATGTGGTGAAGGATAGATAGAGGTGTGTGTCAGCTGCATATTGCTGGCACGTCGGTACATGTCATCTAACCAGTTCAATTAGTGACTGCATGTAGATGTTGAACATGACCAGAGAGAAAATGGATCCTTTTGGAAATAAGGGAAGAAGTAAGGAGAAGAGGTTTGGGGCTTTTATAACTGCAGCTTTGTTGATGTACATGCTGAAATCTTTCAGGACCAGTCTGGGCTAATATGGTGGCAAAAGAACAATGGAAAAGTGTCAGTGAGTCCTTTATGAATTCTTTAGGCTGTGGAGGTCCTCAAACGAGATGTATGTTACCTTTGGCTCAGGTTTCTATTGTTAGATTCACAAATTCAAATGAACTTATCTTACCTGAGGCATCTCCCTTGGGTCTGATATTTGCAGAGAAGATGAATGCAGCGCGCCTGCCTTCTTGTAGTGTCTGGATCTGTGATGTATCAAATATCCTGGGGAGAACATGGGCTAGCACAGATCTTACAGTGTTGTCTAATTGTGTATTGTTTATTGTTTGCAGGCAGGAGATCTTGAGTTGATCAGATCAGTTTCAGTTCATGTTGATTTGTGCTGACTGCTTTCAGCTTGTGACCAGGCAATTGTCTTGTTCCGTGTATAGGAGTTAGATGTGTGGAATATGTCTTCATGCTCTTTTGTTTCTTTAGATAGTTCATCCCAGTTTGGACTGTGATAAATGAAGGAGTGCAAGGGGATGATCTGAATGGAGAACAGTTGTCTAGGTCACTAAATGCCCTGGGAAAGGAAGGTGTGATGGATACCTTTTGGAACTGTAATCTGGTTGAGCTCCAGAAATAGAGATATATGGGCCGAGTTGTTCCTGGATTAGTGAAGGTATATTGGTGGCATAACAGCAATGGAAATAAATAAATAAATAAATAAATAAAAGGCAGCGATGAACTCAACAAAAAGGTGGTGTCATTAGCATCATGACTCCATTTCCTTGCAAGATAAGATATATTAGGATTTGTAGAAGGAATGCATGGAAAAACGACAAACAGGATAAAAGTCAATCTTCATAACTGTCAGATCAGTGACAGAAGATGTGAAAATAGGAGAAGTTAACCCCCTAAAAATGGTGGAATGGATAAAATGAGGTTTTGGTGAATGCTGAAAGCTAAAAGAATGCAGGGTGGAGGTCTAGTGTACATATAAGGAGCAAGCTGAAATACTTCTTAAAAGTGTAACATTAAGGAAAATGACTTGTGAACTGACTAAATTCCTGATGGAAGCAAGAAGGGTTATGTATGGAGTGCTGCTAGGATTGTCTGAGGATGACTTCAAAAAGAGTTTAGATCAAGATGAAGATTTGTTTGTTAAATGGCTATTTAGTAGGCGAGAAGGAGAAAACCAGCCATCTATGACTGTATGCATAACACTTAAAGGTAGTAGACTTTCACACAGGATCCACATGGGGCATCAGTCTTTCCAGGTTAAACCATACATTCCCCTCTCTCTTCCTTGGGTTAAGTGCTATAATTGTGAAAGATTTGGACATGCAAGTGCCATTTGTAAGGGACCAATGAGGTGGAGGAAATCACTTAAGAGAACTGTATAGAAAGAACAGAACCTAAATGCAGGAATAGCATGAGGAAAACACAGTGCAATACATGAAGGATGTGCTAAAGAAACAAGCTAAAGAAATACAAAAATAAAAATCATTCAAAAAGTATCATATGCAGAGGCTACCAAAAGGTACCCACTGCAGAAAAAAAAAAGAAAAAGAAAAAAGAGAAATACTCAAGAGAAAACGTATAGGGGAAGCAAAATACATGACTGGTCAGGAAGGAGAATATAAGAAGAATGGGAGATGATATATTGCATGTAAGTAAATAAAAACTGGTAGTGTTCATTATAGAAGTAATTAACTGCACCTTGCAGATGGGGAAAAAACTGAAAGGATTAAAATCACAGAAAAAGCAAAGAAAAATATCTAAAGACTTCATTCACATGATTTTAAAGTAAAGCAATAATACATCTTAAATATCATGGTTTTAATGACCCTTAGCTGGAATGCACATAGTCTAATAATGCAAAAACAGGCATTTAAGAAAGCCATCTCTGAAATGGAAAAAAAAGTCTGATGTAAAATGCGTGCACGAAACATGGCTAAGAAGTAAACTTGTGTTCAATCTACCAGAGGGATCAAGAGGTTCCAAAGGGATCGAGAGGTTATAATGGATGTGCAGAAACTAAGTTTTGAACATAATGTTACTGAGATTCCCATGCAAGAAAAAAAACACATATGGATTTATAATGTTTATAATTCATGTAAAAATAATTAGTTTAGAATTATAAAAACTGGTGAATGTCAAAAACCCATTAATAATTTGCAAAGACTTTAATAGTCATAATGAGCTATGGAGAAGTAAAAAATGACCTAAATAGTAAATGCTTAGATTAGAACAATTTATTGATATGCATAACCTTGTAATATTGAATATAGGAGTGCCTATTAGATTTACTTCAGTGGATGGATTCTTTTTCGTTTTTAATCTGTGGCAATTCCCAAATCCTATAGCTAGTAAATGCAGCTGGTAAAATTATAAAGAAGATGTAATGGAAAGTGATCACTTCCATATACTTATTGAGTACAAAAGCCAAGGAAATGTCAAAAACAAAAAAATGTTCCTAACTGGATTTTTTGGAAAGCTGACTGGGATCTTTTCAAGATTAAATGTGATGAATATTTATGTAGTAACTGTATAAGTGACAACCTGGGAGAATTCTATAACAACATAATAAAAGCTGATCTATCCATCTACAAAACATCAAATTCCTCCAACTTAGAAATCAGGTTCTCTGATGGAATGAGGATTGCAAATTAGCAATCAAGAAAAAAAAATGCCATGCAAGAAAGCAAAACACACAGTGAGTAGTAAAGACTTAATTATAAAAGATGTATAAGGCGGTGCACAAAGGATTATCAAAAAGACAAAAAAAGACAGCTGATAAATTAATCAAAGATTCAGAGCTTTTGGAAATAGATAAGCAAATTCAAAGGACTAATGGAATTCAAAGAGAATGTATACCTGGTCTTATTATAAACAATGAAATTGAGATCTCCATCTTAGGAAAGGCAGGCATTTTAGCAAAAGTATTCCAAAATGTTAGTATAAATCAAAACAATATGTTTCATGCGGGCAGGAAAGAGGGGAGAATGCTGAATTATTAAATGCTGGGAGAGAATATACCAATGATGTGTTAAGTTTTAGTAGCTTACTGCAGCCATTCGAAAAAGGAAAACTACAGCTCCAGCTAAAGATACTGTAAGTAATGAAATGTGTCAACAGTTGTCTGAGGGAATCTAAAGATTCTCTTGTGGTTATGTAATGATGTATGGGGGGAAAAGACAGCTGCCAATAGAATGGAAACAAGCATTGGTGATAGTAATTAGGAAACCAGGCAAAGTATATACAAAATCTGATGCTTATTGTCTATATCAAAGATAATATAAAGGGAAATTCATGGGACAAAAATGATAAATGTAAAACTAGCAGGGCCAGCTCCAGGCACCAGCAGAGGAAGGGCGGCATTCTGGCCAATCTTGGGGCACCACATTCTGGCTGCCCTTTTGGGGAGGGGCAATTGTGCTCTTCATGCTTGGGGCGGTAAAAAAGCTAGAGCCGGCCCTAAAGACTAGTGGAATACTTGGAGAAAAATGATATTATAACTGAGGTACCAAGTGGATTCAGAAGAGGATAATGCACAGTTGATCATATAATGGGACTAGAAGTGGAGGTACAAAACAAGCATAAGGACTAGGAACTTTATGGTAAGTCTTCATGGACATTGGAAAAGCATATGGCATGTTATGGAAGGAAGGCCTCAGATATAAAATAGCCAAAATTGGAATAAAGGGAGATTTTTTTGGTGGATAAGGGACTTTTTAAGTGACAGGCTTATACAAGACAAAGTGGGAACAGCTTTATCAAAAATCTACAGGCTTACAAATGGAATTCCAAAAATGGAATTCTATCATCAGCCCTACTTTCATTTCCATTATGATAAATGACCTGTCATAAAGCGTGCAGGCAGGAATAGGTATTTCCCTTTTAGCAGATGACAGTGCCATAGAAAAGACAAATGAGGCACTTGGGAGAATTTCCAAGAGGAGGAAATGATTTGGGATATAAATTCTCACTTGCAAACACTAAAGAAAGAAGATTAGGGAAGACTGAGACTCATTTCTTTATGGTGAAAAAATTCAGATAATTCAAAAGTTTATGTTCCTAGGAATAGTGTTTGATAATAAATTAACTTGAGAAGGTCACATAGATAATATCATATAAAAGTGTAAAAATAGGATGAACTAACCTAAAAGTGTAGCTGGAAACAAGTGGGGTGCAGATATGAAGGTATTGATGATGACATATAGAGCACAGATAAGACTAATTTTAAAGAACAGATGCCAAGCTTTTGGTTCAGCCTCAAAAACAACTGTTAGAAACTTGGAACTATGCCATGTCCAAGCTCTGTGACTGGCATGTGGTACAATGATAACAGCAGTGTGTGTGTGTGTGTGTGTGTGTGTGTTGTAAATAGCCTCTGGAGAAGCATCTGTAAATCTAAGGCTGAAACTATTAGATCTAACCTTTTGGGCAAAGGTAAAAGGGAATCATGAAAATAGAAGTACATAACAGATTTATGAGGATTGCTGGGACCTTAGTAGCCAAAATGCTATGGATTGCATCAGACTTCCTCATACTATCAGGGTCAAAAATGGGTAAAGGAGATATGTAAAAAATAAAAAGAGAGAGAAATAAAAAAGTTTAGTCATGGGAATCAAATTGCATCTGGACAATTATTCCCCCATTTGTGGATTTGGAATTATATGAAAAAAATCCAGGGAAGGAAAAACACATTATGACCATTGAAATTTCTGAATTTATTTATGAAAAATGGGGACAACTTTGTTCATATAGCTGGATCAAAAGATGAGGGCCTGTGCTGAGTGGGAACAGCTTTCTGTGTTCCTAGTCTTGGAACCCAGAAATCTAAAAGGCTATCAAATTATGTGACCATTCTGATGGCTGAATTAATGGGGGTGATGCTGGCAGTAACCGGGATTAGAGATGTGTGACTGGCTGCAGCTGTAACAGTACCTGATTCTTTGTCAGGCATTATGACAATAGAACAGGGACTTTGGAAAGCAAAGAAAGGCTGTAAGGAGGCTAGAAAGGCTGCAAGGAGGCTAGAAAGGCTGCAAGGAGGCTAGAAAGGCTGCAAGAAGGCAGCCAGAGTGCAGCAGGCTCAGTTAAAAGGATCTGTATGGACTGAGCAAGTCAGTTCCTGGCTGGGGCCAGAAAAGCGCTCCAGGCAAACGGGGAACAGAGAGAGATGCCAAGGACCGTAACCTTAATGTAACATGTAGCAGCAACAACTGTTAAAGGAATCAGCACATGGCTGCTATTTGTAAGGTCCCTGCGTTGGGACCTGGATTGGTGGGTGGGCGAGGATCCCTCCACTGGCCACTGGAGAAGTGGCCAGTTCCCCGAGAAGCACACAAGTTTTGTTTTTGAGCTCAAGCAAAGGGCTGGATCATCCACTCTCTGGTGTAGGAGAAAGGCTGGCGAGGGGAACCAACAAGGTGTGCCAAAACAGGCGGCATGGAGGAACTTGTGCATTGAGTAGTGGAACATCAAGAAGAATTGCAGAAATCCCTCCAAGTGTTTCAGCAGGTCCAAGTGACAGGAGAAATAGTCCCTGTTATCCTGGCAGGAGTCACCTACAGCAATTCAGTACAGGCCAGGTGCAAGTGCAATAACAGCTTGGAGAATATGGTGAGTCCCAGACAGGAAGTGATAATCTGGCAGTGGGCGTAAGGCTGTGGAAAATGGGGCTTATGGATGATCCAGACACCTTTTTGTTCACATTTGAGAGGATGTCAGAGTATGCTGGAAGAAGAGGGTAGAGGTCCTCCAGTTGGCTCTCTAACTCTTGGGAGAGGCACAAGGTACGTATATGGCACTGGGATTGGTTCCCAAGCTGCTGACTATGATATAGTAAAGCAGCCATTCTAGATAAAATGGGGCTACTTGCCAGATGGTACAGGCAGAAGTTTGGGTCAGTAAGATGTTCGGGGGGATATGAGCTAGGGTCTTTGCCCAAAAAGGAACACTGGGCCAGTAGGTGGCTAAGGCCAGATGACAGGAATTAGGGAGGTCATGGGTTCTCTTCTTTTGAAGCAACTATTACAGAGTCTCCCTGAGGTCACTAGAGTTTAGGTGTGACACCAACATGCTACATTGCCATAAAATTCACTGGGAAGTTTGTGGAGGTTGTGTGACGAACACAATGCAGGGAGGAAAGGCTGGGAGCCAATGATGATAAAGACACCAGAAAAGAAGAGGGAGGACAGGAAGGAGACTGCCCACACACCATCAAATTGTGTGTTAGGAGTGTGGGGATTCGGGGCATTTGAAAAGGGACTGCCCGCTATGAATTGTAATTTTTGCTGAGTTGTGTGGGTGGACAGAAACTCTTGGGAGGCAGTCACAATAGACACTCACTATCTCCACAAGACTGGGGTGCCAACAAGGGATGGCCCAATAGACTCTGCCGCATGGTGCTCATTGCCCAGGAGAGTGTGGGTGAAATTAAGAGTGATGCATATGCACAGCCTCACTTTCACATTTTAGAAAATCTCGCCTTTTCTCATTTCTGTTTTCAAGTGTTTTTAAAGCGAACAATGGTCACTTCTGGGATGCTTCCGGGGGTATGTGGAGTGGCTGGAGCTGGTTCCTGTTGCTGCTGTGTCCCTGTTGATGAGAGGGAGGATATTCAGGATTTGCCTTTTCCTGCATCTTTATTATCTTTATATATTAGACATAGGCCCACCCTGAGGGAGGAGAGGAGTAGCCAAAGGAATAGGAGCTGGCTCCCTTAAGGGTACTGAGGTTCACTTTCTCCTTCAGGTGACATTGGCAGTGGGCTGGTTGGAGCTGGCTTCCTCTGTTGCTGGGTCTTGTCGGTGAGAGGGGGATATTCAAGATTTGCCTCTTCCTGCATCTCTATTGTCTTTATATACTAGATGTAGGCCCACAATGAGAAGTTTGAATCTAAAATCAATCTAAATTGGAACTCTCTTGGAATGGATTCAGTGTTGAGGATCAGGCTATTACAGAGAAGAATTGAGTTGTAAACTCAGATTTGGATTAAGATATAAACTTCTGAAATTCAAGTGGTAACGATCCAGTGTTCTACTTTGAATCCACACATACTCTCTTCACTTTATTTCCCTTACAATTAGCTCATTAAGAAATCTACCTGGCCAAAATATAACTGTTCTCTGTTTGGGATTTGTATTTGATACTTCCTTTCTTTCTGTAATGTTGAACCATTGCAAGAAAAATCCAAGTGTTTTCAACTTTCAGTCAACATCAATAGATAATGTGGAAACAAAAGGATAAAATGGCACGAATATAAACAGTCTTTGAAGTAGAGAGCTTTTCATTTTAATAGCATTTTCTTTAGAGATGGGTAGATTTTGAAAACCCTTTCAGGAAGCCTTGAGTGAAAATAGAGAAACTAGGTGGGTGAGGTAATATTTTTTTATTGGACCAACTTTTCTGTTGGGGAAAGAGAGAAGCTTTTGAGCTACACAGAGCTCTTCAGGTCAAGCCCAGATCTAAAGGAGAGCTCTGTGTAGCTCAAAAGCTTGTTTCTTTCACCAACAGAAGATGGTCCAATAAAAGATATTACCTCACCCACCTTGTCTCTATAAATATCCTGGGACCAACACGGCAACAACAACATTGACTTAAAACTGGCATGCTGCTTAAGTAAATGGATACTAAAGCCTGCCTAGCATTTAGAAAAACATGAATTGAGAATTTAGGTCAAAATTTTCAAACTTGTTGCCTAAAGTTAAACATCTTACTACACGGGCTGCATGATTGTCAAAAGTGCTGAGCAGCTGGGGCTCCCATAGCCTTCAGGCAGTATTGTGAGCGCTCAGCACTTTTCTAGGGTATGTCTACACTAGAAATGTAAGTTGACCTATACTAAGTTGACTGACAGCCACCTGAGTAATTACTGCAGTGGTGCATGTCCACACGACCCCTCCTTGGGTTGGTGGTGAGTGTCCTCACCAAGAGCGCTTCCTCAGACCTAAGAAAGGGAGTGGGTGGAGTTGGGACCAGATATAGAACAGGAAGCTGTGTAGAACAGGAAGCTGTGCATCTTTAGAATCCACGGTCAGACGAGAATAAGAGATGGGCTTCTGCCCAGGCCAGGGGACAGCTAGGAGATAGAAACGCTTAAGAGCTTGCCCTTGAGGGATCACAGAGGGGGAAACACAGGTGCAGTTTGAAACTATGACAGAATATTCAAGGAACTGAATTGTTTCCTTACAGACTGTAAATGTTGTTGACAATTGATTTATTGCATTTTCCCCTTTATCATTTTCCCAGCACAAATATTCTGTGTATACTCTGCAACAAATTCTTCTCACAAGTGCTGTCAGGTTGATTTAAGGAAGGCTCTTTTGAACTCCTTTACATAGTCTAAGGGCTGGTCTCCACTACGGGGGGGATCGACTGCAGATATGCAACTTCAGCTACTTGAATCACGTAGCTGAAGTTTGCGTATCTGCAGCCGACTTACCGCTTGTCCTCATGGCGGTGGTGGTCGGCGGCGCGCTCCCCCGTCGACTCCAGCTTGTGCCTCCCGGCAAGCTGGAATTCCGGAGTCGACGGGGGCGCCGCGCGCGATCGATTTCTCGCGTCTTCATAAGATGCGAGAAATCGATCGCCAGAAGATCAATGGCTACCCGCCGATTCAGCGGGCAGTGAAGACGTACCCAAATATTGAGCTCTCAAGCGATGTTAAAAAAATATGCACTGCATGAGAATACAACTGTCTCACCCAGTAGCCCAGAGCAGGCATTTAGTTGCAAGTAACTATGTTAGGCCAGGGAACAAAATCTTGTGGCACCTTAAAGACTAACTATAAAGTTTTGAAGCATGAGCTTTCGTGGGCTAATACCCACTTCGTCGGATGTTAGGCCAGTATTGCTTTAATATAAGTGTCAAAGCTCAGTTTCCTTGCTGTTGAAGGTACAGCCACTTGCAACCTGACTTTAATATTTGCAGGTGCAGTCAAATAGTTCTTTCTTGCTGTTGAGTAAGAAATGATGTAATAAGCAAGCATGTATGAACTGCAAATTGGATCTAAAACTGGGCTGAGATTAGAATTTCTCTCTCCCACCTTTTGCACAATCTTTTTTTAATTGATAATTTTTTAAGCATTTCATAAATTCATAGAGTTTAAAGCCAGAGGGGGTCATTATACCATCTAGTCTAATCTGTATTGCACAGGCTATTAAATTTTACCCAATAGCTTGGGTTGGCTAAAACGTTTTGTGCTTGAGTGTACTACCTTTGAAAGACCAGCTAGAAGCCTCAGTCAGAACCACCTACATATAATTAAGGAGACCCCCTATCCCTGTTCCACCTGAGGACTGCTCTATTTCTATTTCTAATCTGAATTTCTCTGGCTTCCATTTCCAGCGACTTTTTCTTATTTTGCCTTTCTTTGCTAGATTAAAGAACCCTTTAGTTTCCCCCCGTTTTCTCCCCATTAAGGTACTTGTGTACCATAATCAAATAACTTCTATTCTTCTTTATTGATAAAATAATAGACTGACCCTTTTAAGTCTTTTAGTGTGTCTACACAGCTGCTGGGAGTGAATCTCATTGCCCAAGTCTATATATTAATGTTACCATGCTAAAAATAGCAGAGTGGACATTCTGGCTTTGATGGGAGCTGGGATGGTGAAGCTTAGGGAGTGGTGTGAGCTAGTTCAAGTCTTTTGACCTGGGCTGCAATACTCAATCCAGCAACTGTGTAGACATACCTTTGGTGTAAGGCATTTTCTCCAACCCTCATTATATTTTATGGCTTTTTTTCCCCTTCTCCTCTGGATTTAAAACTCCCAACCCCAACATCCTTTTAAAAATATGGACACAAGAACTGGATGCAACATTCCAGTCTTGGTCTCACCAATGCTGTCTTCAGAGGTAAAATCACCTCCCTGCTCACTATTCTTTGTTTATACATCCAAGGGTTGTATTAGCCCTTTTGGTCACAGCATTGCACAGGGAGCTCACGTTCAGTTGCTTGTCCACTATGATCCTTAAGGTGGGAGGGATAGCTCAGTGGTTTGAGCCTGCTAAACCCAGCATTATGAGTTTAATCATTGAGGGGGCCATTTAGGGATCTGGGGCAAAAAATCTGTTAGGGGTCAGTACTTAGTCCTACTAGTGTAGGCAGGGGACTGGATTCAATGACCTTTCAAGGTCCTTCCAGTTCTATGAGATAGAACTATCTCTATATATTTTTATTATATTATCCCTAAATCCCTTGCAAAGTCACTGCTTTGCAGAATACTGTCTCCCCTTCATCACTTTACTAGCCAGCTCAGCTGCTTGGTTTGTGTGACAATGAGAAAGGAAACTGAAAGGTCACCAAGGAAACAGTTCAAATTACGAAGTGGGGAATAGAAAGGAATGATTGAAGCCTACCACAACTCCTTTTTATATTTTAAATATAAAAATGGCAGAATTATATAAGTTATGTTACTATCATAAAATGCATCAAAGTATCATTGCTTTTTTATTTTTTAAAGAAAATGTTAAAATGCTTAAAATCTATGTTTTTTTGCTTGGGCAGGGAACATACATATATATTTTGGAGTTCCATTATAATAGAAATTTTAAATAAATCCACATCTGAATCTGATAAACTACTGGCTCCAGCAATATCTTCTTGATCTTGTCTACTACGATTGAGGACTACAAACTTAATCCAGATCTGAATGTTGAAAAAGTTTGACCTCCAAAGCAAATTTGCATCTTTTGCAGGAAATGGGACTAGCTATTGAGACAACATTGTTTAATTCTAATTAAAGAGCCATTAGTACTTTTCTTCTTCCCTCATTAACGTGCAATATCAGGAAAGACTGAACAAACTGTCCCAGGAATAATATACCACATTGTGTCCAAACAAAAGATGTAGCAGATCCATCTTTTTAAACAGAACCAGAAGTGGACTGTGGTCACAGTTACAATCAGTGACTTTAATGGTGGTGCTCCCAGTTGGTCCTTAACTCCAAATGCATGTGAATTAGTTTCTGATCACAATTTTTAATTTACACTTTGGGGATTGTAGCAGGGCGGCGACTCACCCCTGCGGCACCTCCTGCTGGTTCATCCAGGAATTAGCTCAGTCCAGCCTCCGAAGCACCCTCTGCAGGCCGATGTCCCGCTTGCTGCTGACCCAGAGTCCCTCCCTGGACCCCGGTGCCCTCTTCCCTTGGGCGCTGCCCCCTGCAGTACCCCCTCAGCTATTAGGGTCTCCCCTCCCTGGGGAACCCCCACCCTCTAGCCCCACCTTGCCTCAGTCTAGGCAACTTCCAGTCACCACTTGCCCCCATTCACTGGGGCAGATTGCAGTATAATTGCCACTGATCACCAGCAAGGAGGGTTTGGCCTGCTGCCTCTAAAGCCATGGGCTGCCCCCTGACACCCTAGTACCTCTTTGCTGGGCCTTTTCCTAGGCCCTACAGCCTGGGGGTTTCCAGACAGGAGCTCCCCCAGCTCCTCTTGTCTTGCCCCAGCCCTGCTTCACTGTGGGTACCCTGTCTAGCATCCCCAGCAGCCAGGCCAGGCTACCTCTGTGGACAGAGGCGACCATCTCTATAGCAAACTGAGCCCTTTTTATCAGGACCAGCTGGGCCCTAATTGACCCATCCACAGCTGTGCCTGCTCTGCCCCAGCTGCTTTCACTTGCAGCCCTCTGCTGGGCTGCCTTTTTCTAATACTACAGCCCCCATTCACTGGAGTGGGGCAGCCGCCCCACTACAGGGATGCATATTTTTCTCATCATTATCCAGTTCTAATGACATAATCCCAAATGTATGGGGGAAAGTTACTGTTAATCAGGCTCAGATGAGATTAAGGCAAGATATAAAATGCTGGCCCTGTTTTCACTTAGGGAGCAGTGCTTGAGAGCCTCTTCCTGGGGAAGACTGAAGAGCAGACTGGGCAGTTAGGTCCTCAATACCAGAGGTCAGGAAGAGTTTAAGGGGCTCAAGGGCTAAACCCATTGTGACCAAGGATCAAACAGGGTGAATGTGGGGTGAATGTGGGGAGAAGCCAATATTAAAACTGCTGACTGCAAGGGTGGAAGGGAAGAAGATGGTGAGTGAGGTGGGGACATCCCGGAGGTAGTATGAATCTGAGGGAACAGCTCGGAATTCCTGCACCAAGGGACAGCTCTGGAACGTCAGGGAAGGACTTGGGGAAACCTGGCTACAAGGGACAAAGATCTGTGGATGTTTTGGAACTGGTGTTTGAAGACTTAAGAGAGTCATAAGGAAAAAGGGAAAAAATTGCTAACACAATGGAGGTGGTGTATGGTGTAACACTGCCTACAACTAGAATAATACAGTAAACTCTCGATTATCCAGGATGATAGGGACAAAATTAATCCTGGTTAATAAAATCCCGGATAATCACCACCCATAGGAAATATGGGAAGAGGGGGTTGGTTCACCAGCCACCCTGCACTGGGGGGAGGGGGTGTTGGTTCACTGGCTGCCCTGTGCCCTGGTAGGTTTTTTTTTGATGTGTGCTGGGGGCGGCAGCAAAGCCAGAGTTGGCCCTACGAGTTGCGTGTATTTTTTTTTTTGACATCCTGGTTAATCCAATCCTGGATAATTGAGAGTCTACTGTATTGCCTACTCCAAGCTGTTGTGAAGATTAGTTACAGAGTGAATGTGCTTAAGTGGTAAACTTATTTTTATGATTATGATTAACTGTTAATGAGGATGTCGGATGTTAAAAAACTAATAATAATAATGCAAGTTATCCACAATGATTGACTTTCTATTCTGGAAAGGCAAAGACAAAAACCCCTCCCTCTGCAAGGACACCACATATTTGAGGGAACTGAGTATTCACCTTGACATAGGAGTTCCACTTGTATAAGAACTTGAACCACAAATAATTCAAGCTTATGCCAGGTGAATACCACTGTCTCAGAGTAATTAGAATTGGGAATACCTGCTTATAATGAATGATATAGTTTATTAATAAAAAAATGTACTATGCATCTCTGTTAAATATGAACCAAGGACAATGTAAAGTAAATGCATAAGAAAAATCACTAAATAGTTAGACAGCCTTCTTACTGGGTGCAAAATGGGAGAGAGAGGAGCTTCTTTAAAGCCCAAACACTAATGTGTAACTTTATGATCATGCCAAGCCTGAGAGGCAATGAAACCAATGCAGTTCACCTTGGCTTACACTGGCTCCCCTCTGTGGTGGGAGACAGGCAGTGAAGAGCCAATGCAAAGAAGGTCCCACCTCACTATATATGATGGAGCCATGTCTCAGTGAATTCCACAGTGAAAGCACCATCAGAGGTTAAGAGGTAAGAGGGTACAACTGGTGAACACACAACTCTACCATTGACAAGCCAAGCCCTCCCACATGGAGGGAGTATGACGGTTGTGGAGCAATTTTGTTGACATGCTGAACTTCAGCCCCAAGGGAAGATTCTGTTTCCTACATTCCACACCAGTGCACTCACATATGGAACCAGTTAACTGAGTACACGAAGGGTGGATTTGAGCCTAAATGATTGTCTGACATTTTCCCTAGAACATGAAGTAAAGTACAGGTTAGATTAGAGGAAAGGATACAATGTGAAATTACTACTAAATAAAGGCTACGTATAAACAGAAATAAGTATTAGCATGTCATCTTAATGTAGCGTTTGATCCAGTGTCCAGAAATCAATTTTCATTTACTTCAGTGGGTGCTAGATCAGGGACCACAAGCTTAAAGTTAAGAGAAGACCATTGTTTTCTTTTTCCTTTGTAGCATCACTCTGACAGACACTTCCATTGATAGTGCAGTTATTTAAAAGGAAGATACACCACTTTGTTATTTTCATACATATTGGAGCTTACAGAAAGCTTGATTAGGATACATAAAGTAATATAAATGCACCTCAACACATTCATGCAATATACATTAATTGGTAAAGTAGTGCAGGGGCTGCTCTAAAATGAATAATGGAGCCACCAAAAATCCCTGTGTGTCTTAAGAATAACTTTGGTTTTATCTGCTATCAGAATTCAGTGAGAGAGAACTATGCTGTTGTAAACAGATTTTGGGGTGTTAGAGGTCTTGATTAAATATCTCTGGTAAAGGTCATTTTAAAGGATTGATGTTAAGGAAGGCTTGAACTGATCAGAAGGAGGGTAGGAGGAAGACTTTTATCCAAGGGAAATATAATGCAAAAAGGCCAGATTTAAGATAAAGTTTTCTAAATCTGCAGCTACCGGTGCTAATTACCTACCAGTATAGATCAAAGCCTATCAGAAATATCTTCTCCGTCTTTAATGCTATCAAAAAAGGAGAGCGCTAAACACTGCTATCAAATCTCTAGACTTCTCCCATTATATAAATACCATAGTTTAAATGAGTGATTGCAAAAAATTTGCTTAGATTAGTCAATATAACCCAGTCAAAGGGCATAGGCCCAGATCCACACTGAAAATAGTGGAAGTTTAGCAGTCTTAGAATCTTCTGTAGACCGGGGCTGTAATGCTGTAAATTAAGATAATAAAAATGGCCATATTGGGTCATACCACTGGTCTGTCTAGCATAACAGCCTGTCTTCTGACAGTGATGAATACCAGGTGCTTCAGAGGGAAGGAATCATCAATTGATCCCTGTTGTATACTCCCAGGTTCTGGCACTCAGAGGCTAGGGACACCCAGAGCATGAAGTTGCATCCCTGACTATCTTGGCTAATAGTCATTGATGGACCCATCTTCCATGAACTTATCTAGTTCTTTTTTGGATCCCATTGTAGTTTTGGCCTGCACAACATCCCCTGCCAATGAGTTCCACAGGTTGACTGTGCTTTGTGTGAAGAAATACTGCCTTTTATTTGTTTTAAACCTGCTGCCTATTAGTTTCATTATGTAACTCTTGAGTCATATGTTATGTGAAGGAGTAAATAACATTTCCTTATTCACTTTCTCCACAAAAGTCATGATTTTATAGACCTCTATCATATTCCCCCACTTAGTAGTCTCTTTTCCAAGATGAGAAGTCCTAGTCCTTTTAATCTTGCCTCATATGGAAACTGCTCCATACCCCTAATCATTTTTGTTGTTATATGTACCCTTTCCAATTCTAATATATCTTTTTTGATATAGGGCAACCAGAACTGCATGCAGGGATCTGGGGGAAGTGGGGTGTTGGATAAGCTTAGAAGTCCCGGGGGGCCTGTCAGTGAGTGGGGACGTGGATAGGGGTTAGGGCAGACAGGGGACAGGGAGCAGGGGAGTTGGATAGGGGCTGGGGTTCTGGGAGGGGTGGTTATGTTTGGGGGGTCTTAGGAGGGGGCAGTCAGGGGACAAGGAGCAGGGGGTTTGGATTGGTGCGGGATTCTGAGGGGTAAAGCCAGGGGGCAGGAAGTGGGAGGGGCAGATATGGGGTGGAGGTGAGGCTATTTAGGATGGCACAGCCTTCCCTACCCATCCATACACTTTTGCAACTCTCGGGCCAAAACGTTTGCCCATCCCTGGTCTAATCCTTTCCTAATGGTTCCTAACATGCTATTAGCTTTTTTGACTGCTTCTGCACATTGAGTGGATGTTTTCAGAGAACTATCCAGGATGACTGCAAGATCTCTCTTTGAGTGGTAACAGCTAATTTAGACCTCATTATTTTAAAGATATAATTGGGATTATGTTTTCCAATATGCATTACTTTGCATTTATCAACATTGAATGTAATCTGCCATTTTATTGCCCAGTCACCCAGTTTTTTGAGATTCCTTTGTAGCTCTTCGCAGTCTGCCTTGAACTTAACTATCTTGAGTCATTTTATATTGTCTGCAGGCTTTGACACCTCATTGTTTACTCCTTTTTACAGATCATTTATGAATATGTTAGACATCGCTGGTCATGTTACAGATCCCCGGGGGACACCACAATTTACCTCTCTATATTCTGAAAACTATTTATTGCTACCCTTTGTTTTCTGTCTTTTAACCAGTTACTGATCCATTAGAGGTCTCTTACCCCATGACAACATACTTTGCTTAAGAGCCTTTGGTGAGGGACTTTGTCCAAGGCTTTCTGAAAGTCCAAGTACACTATACCCTCTGGAGTACCCTTACCCACATGTTTGTTGACCCCCATCAAAATTACTATACGGTTCCATAGTAGGGCTTTATTTGGTTAAAATAGCATAAGAGAGAAATGGAGCCAGTTTCCCCATGGACTTATATGAAAAAGATACCGCAAATTGGGTAATACAGCTGCATCACTAATCTACATGCATCCTGAAAAGTTAAGTCATATAAGAGAAGATACAAATGTATGAAATAACAAGAAAAATACCATCTATAATAGTCTAATTACCGTGACCTTTGAATAATGCTCCTTCAATTGGTTATTCATGAAAATATTAACTAAAGTGTAACAATCATCATCTGTGGTTTGAGGAGGTAGAGTTTATCTCACGCACTTCATCACAAAAGCATCCTGAGCATTGTCAAGGCAAACTAGACCTTTGTATTCAAATTACTGGATTTTTTTTTCACTATTCACTCAGCTCTAGTAACACCACCTGCCTTTGCTCTCTAAAGAAAATCCCATGAAACAAATCCCTTAGCTTAGTTACAGTGCATCTCTGCTGCTTATCACGGCTGCATTTATTTCCCCCTTTTTTTACAGTGAAAGAAAATGAAAGTCTTTCTGGACTAAAGGTATTAACTCAATAATGCGCTAGTCATTGTGCAGCACAAGCAGTGGAACTCAAGGACAGCAGAGAGTAATATCTGTAATAATTCTAGCTGCTGCACATTGTATGTATAGTAATAACCATAGGAGTGACTGTGACAGCTATACACAGATGCCAGCACACTCATTCCAACCCCAGTGCTTAACGAGTATGTCTACACTGCAGTTATAAATCTGTGGCTGACTGGTGCCAGCTGACTTGAGCTCATGGGGCTTGGGCTAAGGCTGGAGCCCCCCTTCAGGGAGGTCAGCCCCCAGTTCTGCCCCTTCTGCCCACACTCTCCCTTCCCCCTCACCCTCTCCCCCCCCCCCCCCCCCCGGTGGCTGGAGCCCCAAGATCCCCCGCCGTCTCCAACAGCCGGAGCCATGAGCTCCCCCTGCCTGAAGGCCCTCCCGCTCCCCCCTTGGCCAGAGGAGCCCTGGGACAGCTTGAGCTCTGAGCCCCCCTACCCTATAGCCAGAGGAGCCCCAGGCCAGCTGAAGCCCTGAGCCTCCTCCCAGCAGCCAAAGGAGCCTGGCCCAGCTGGAGCCTCCCCCACCTGCCAGCCACACCGTGTTTTCCCAGACCCCAAGCCACCCTATGGGAAAATCTCTTGTTTCTTCTCTTCCGGAAGAAGAACCTGAGCTTTTGCTATGCAACATGCAGGTTCTGGGGCAGCTGCGAGCAGTACATGTTTCCTGAGTTCATCAGTAATCTCCCTGCTACCTGAATAGCAAATACTGCCTCTTTGGCTGCCCCGAAACCTGCATGGGGCATAATAATAAGCAAAAGCTTCCCCTGCCAAACCCACAACCAACATCCAACAGCTGTAGCTGCTCCAGGGCAGACTTAGCTATTATACCCGCCGCCTGTGGGCTAGGGGGCTGTTTAACTGTGGTGTAGACATTCCGGCTCAGGCTGCAGCTCAAGTTCTGGACCTGCCTGGCCCCCAGCCTGAACCCAACATCTACACTGCAATTAAACAGCCCCTTAACCCAAGCCCCTGTGAATCTGTGTCAGCTGGCCTGAGCCGACCATGGGTTTCTTATCACAATGTAGACATAAAGAAAGCGAGGAATGCTTGTAGCACCTTAGAGACTAACCAGTTTATTTCAGCATAAACTTTCATGGATTATAGCCCACTTCATCGGATGCATAGAATGGAACAGAAGTAAGATGCATTTATACACACAGAAAGAAGGGGGGGAGGGAAAGTTGTACATTACCATGCCAAATCTAAGAGGCTGTTAAATCTGGATGGGCCATTATCAGCAGGGGAAAAAAATACCTTTTGAAATGGATTTCTGTGTCTGCACTAGATAGCAAGTGTTGAAAATAAATTAACTAGGGAAATGCAATCAATTAGTGTAATGATAGAACCATTCACAAGTCCTATTTAGCTCTTGGTTAATTGTATCCAATTTGAAATTAATTCCAATTCCTCAGTTTCTCGTTGGAGTCTGTTTTGGAAGTTATTCTGTTTCAAAATTGACACCATCAAATCTTTAATACCCTTAGGTACCTGTATATGGATTCAGGTGACAAAGTTTAAGCACTTCATTTTGAGCCCAGGTGACTTTTCCTTTGCCACTCAGTAAATAAGTATCAGAATTCTTGAGTTCTTTGCTCACAGCCCCATGTCTGGCTCAATCCTGCTAGACCATAAAGTATTACTCCCTGTCCCTCCCAAAAAATTGCATAATATTCTTGTTGCAAAATGACTGCTGTGTTCCAATCCCAGCTGAATTTAAGTTGCATTTGGAGCAGAATTAAAAGCATTCCCTGGTACAGTAGTGTCGCACTGCAAAACTGAATGGAAAGACAAATAACTTACTCAACACAATGCAAAGAAACAGGTAGAGAGCCAATCTCACAGCAAACCTCTATTTCCCTTGAGCTAGAAATAGAGAGGAAAATAATAGAAAATTGCACACCCAGTAAGTACCAGTTGAAGCTTTATTATACTCTGAACTCCACAGGTGATTCAGGAGAATGCTCAGTCAAAGATAATTCATGTGAATACATGTTCTTAAAGACTTTTAAAAGCTTTGGGATATATTTCTCTTTAAAAGGAAGAAAATAAATATGCAAAATTGCTTTCCTTTTAGAATTCACGAAATGTTCTATGCTCAGAGTAAACAAATGCCAGTTGCCCTCAGAACAAATGATAAACCTATTTCATTCTGAGAAAGTGCACTCCAGCCCTAACCTTTCTCAACCCATCATGGAAAATATTAGGATAGAAGATTCCAAATGCCAGAGAAAGCAAATTCCTACCTTCATTGTATGGGACAACCACTTACAAACAGACAAACCAACCAATCAACCCTATAGCTACACCTCTAGCTAAATATGTTATAACAACAATATTACTGAATACAACATATAAACTGGTAGAGAGTATGTAGGACAATTTTCTGACCAGATGCTCACTATTTGGCTCTTTGAACCCGCTTATCAGACATGACTTGCAATTTTGTACTTACATTTTTGTAAGTGCATTGAACAGCATGTAACTTGCAGGGTCAACTTGAATTTAGTCTTCCAAGTGTTATAAAATATGCTCTCGAAAATCAGGTGTAAATTGAGGACCTTGTGCAAATATCCTTAGCAAATATCTAATATGGAATATGGCCAGCAAATAAAAGCAGATGTTAACTCGAAAGAGAGAACATCCTAAACCTTTAATATCCGGAATGGTTACTGTTCTTTTGTACTGTATATTTTAAGTCACATTCCCCACCATAAAATCATGAAAAGATACAATTTCTCACGGGATACAATTAATTTCTGAATCAAGAAATTGAATGAAGAGATTACAGTAGACTCTCGATTATCCAGGATGATAGGGAAAAAATAATTCTGGTTAATAAAATCCTGGATAATCACTATCCATAGGAAATATGGGGAGTGGGGGTTGGTTCATTCAGCCATCCTGCTCCGGGGAGAGGGGGTGTTGGTTCACTGGCTGCCCTGCACTCTGGTGGGGTTTTTTTGTGTGTGTGCTTGGAGCGGCAGAAAAGCCAGAGCTGGCCCTGCGAATTGCGTGTATTTTTTTGACATCCTGGTTAATCCACATCCTGGTTAATCCAATCCTGGATAATCGAGAGTCTACTGTATTTGTTAAGATAAATAGAATTCAAATCCATTTTAAGGAAGGCCAACAGCTCTATCTTCAGATATTTTACTACTATCAGTAAATGTTGATTTTTTAAAAAGCATTTTACTCTAGAGAGCCATATGGGTCCATTGGCTGCAAGTAAATCAACAGCCCATATAAAAGGCAGCAGTCGGTGCCATCTGGGTAGAGGTTAACCAACTGCTTTCTTGAGTGCTAAATTTAAACATGGAATGGAGCATCCTTTTTAAAAAATATTTAGTAGGTTCTAAATCATCAGTAGATTATGCTTCACAGACTACAGGGTTGTGGCAACTATATTTAAACTTTAGGTAATATAACCACATTCCTAAACAAGCTAAATGCCAGTATAACTACATGATTTCTCTTTCTAAACAGCCAATATCTTCTCAATATAATTTACAGATTTCTTGGGTAATATTCAAAATGATGGGAAGTTAACAGTGTATATGACCAGCACTCTCCCTGCCTGATGTTCAGGAGAAGTAGAGCAGGAAGTGTGCATTTTACCAGCGACTTCCCACACCTTTCCTCTGTAAGGATCCTAAAGCACTTTACAACGATGGATCCAAGCCTGCACTGAATTCCTTATAGGTACAGAAGTCTGCCTGCTTGGAACTCAATGAAGAATCAGAGCGTATCTGCACCAAGGGGACAGAACTTAGATCCGGTCCTTTATCTCATCCACTGTGTTCTAAAGACTGAGGGCCATATTCTCTGCTGGTGTAATGCCATTGTCTCCAAGGGAGTTATGCCAGCAGAGAATTTGTACACTGGTATCCAAAATCTAATGAGACGATTAGCTGCATATATCTATACATCTAAATGCATTCCTCACATTTGAAGTCCATTAACTCTAAATTTTGTAGAGATATGAGGCCAGATTCTAGTCTGAGTTATACTTAAGGACATAAGAACGGCCGTACTAGGTCAGGCCAGGTCCATCCAGCCCAGTATCCTGTCTGCCGACAGTGGCCAATGCCCCAGAGTGAGTGAACCTACCAGGTAATGATCAAGTAATGTTGACCAGGTGTTGGTCACATGGCCATCCTTCTTCCTATCATTCTGTTATTGGTATGCAGCTCTGTAGTATCTGCACCTAACAATGGTTTCCATTTCATATGAAATTTGCATTCAAAAACAGAATTCTTTTAATTCTATGGCAAAGCTAATATGTTTTGGCTTATGCAGGAGTTGGAGAAGTTAACAGATGTGATAACAGGCAGCCATTGAATGTTGGGGTAGAACTAAGGTTATTTTTGAAATATGTAGTGTTCATTTAATGAAGAGTCACATTCACTGTGAGAGTATTTTGATATATATCCACCCCCTCCATAAGTATTAATTTCCATACTTTTAAAAGTTTGGGCTATTTTTTGGGGGGTAGGGACTTATGACTAATATGCTTTGGTATCCACACTGAATTTTAAACTTAGTTACCAAACTTTTTGGGGTTTTTTTTTTGTTCCTATGTCTACACTGGACCTGGGCATATGATTTCCAGTCCTATTTAGCCCCTGGTTAATTGTCAATTAATTTCAAATTGGATACAATTAACCAGGGGCTAAATAGGACTTGTGAATGGTTCTCTCATTACAGTAACTGATTGCATTTCCTGAGTTAATTTCCCTGACACAGAAATCCATTTCAAAAGGGATTTTTTTCTCCTACTGATAATGACCCATCTACATCTAACAGCCCTCTTAGAATTGGTATGCTAATGTACATTTTTTTTTCTTTTCTTTCTTTCTGTGTGTATAAATGCATCTTACTTCTGTTCCATTCTGTGCATCCGATGAAGTGAGCTATAGCTCAGGAAAGCTTATGCTGAAATAAACTAGTTAGTCTCTAAGGTGCTACAAGTATTCCTCGCTTTCATTATATTGTGAAGCTCAGCTTGATCCTGGGGACAACTGCAGCAAGGAGTCAGCTCTGGCATCAAGGCTCCAGTAGGTGAGGTGAAGTGAGGTGGGGTGGGATCTGGGCACGAGAGCACAGGACCTTCAAATGGATGGCCTTTATTTCCTGGGTTCCAGACAGGATAATGTGAAGGGATATCCTTAAAGGGATTCTTGTGGGGATTGCCTCCCACTAAATCTCTTTCCATGGATTTTTCCTTTAGAAGGACAGCTTGTGTCAAGTTACTCATGTTATTGAGTCCTCCCAGTCACAAATGAGTTCCCCCAAGGAGAAATGTCAAGATCAAACCGGTGACCTTGGGAGGTCTGGATCATCCACAGAGTTAACCAAATGAAATGTTCAGTGTGGTACAGAACATTGATTCACAGCTCTGCCTGAGCCTTCTTCATCTCTACTTAGGCTACAGTGATGATTTCTTTGCTTTTCGTGATATCACTAGCTTAATTTGACCTTGGTGTGTTTTTCTTTTCTTTCCCCTTTTTTTATTTTTTATTTGAGTGAGGATAGTTATGTTGCAAAGATAAACCTCAGGGTTAAAAAAAAGGTTCGTTCTTTTCTTTCTTGACCCCCTTATTGTCATTGGTACAAGCTGTTAGATGAAACCATTTAAACTAATGAACTGCTGAGTTAAAAATCAGCTCCATGTGGGAAGGGGCTGGAAAATGGCTTCCTGTCAACAAGTTCATATCAGTCATGAAAGGAACTATTGTGTTAGTATAATTGATATTGCAAGTGCATCGGCAAACCATCCATCAGGGATATCTCTCTGAAACATACATCTTCACTGAGGCCACCTCATGCTCAGGAAAATCACTGAGCCATAAATTTCAGTTGTTTGTAGCATGATCCGGATTGATCTTTGCACATATAATTACTCATTTGAGCATGCCTAGAATTATTTTGTGTTAGCATCCTTGCTGAAATGGTCTCTGTTCTTTCAGACAGTTGCACTATAAATACTTTGGCAATATGCTAAAGGATAAATATGCACTATGAAATTATTAATGTATACACATAAAATCATAGCAGCAGCAGCAGCAGCAGCATATTTTCCACATTAGTGGGTCACATTTTCTGTAGCATCACTTTTTAACAGCTGAATTGTTCAGAAAAGACAAAATAATAGTAATAAAATAAGCAATCATTTCAGTTAGCTATATAGATTTTCTGCTTGAAACTTTGACAACAATTTACTCTTAAATAATAAACAACTCTTAATAGAAATGGAGTACTTTAAAATAAAGACTCTTTGATCCACTCTTCCACCTTTAATATATTAAATATTCTTTATTCAGAGAAAACAAACATTCCTTAGGGAAGATAGCTCTCTCAGAAAATCTGCAGAAGTGTTTACCACATCCCAAACCAGCTGACAGTGTCTTTTGTTTCCCAAACAATTGGGAGTAGTATTGTAACTTGATTTAGGGCCTGTTCCTGCCCTCATCAAAGTTGATCGGGATCTCTCTATCTATGGGTTTTACACTTTTACCCATCACCAAAATATCTGAGCGTGTTTAAAATCAGTAGCACTAGTGAAGTCCATGTTGGACTTTATGGAATCCATGACATTTCTGACTTTTTGGTGTAAAAACTCTACTTGGGATTTATAGATTCACAGATTCCAAGGCCAAAAGGGACCATTGTGATCATCTCATGTGCCTTCCTGTATTACACAGGGCACAGAATGTTCCCAAAATAACCCTTAGAGTATATCCTTTTGAAAAACATCTAGGGTAAGGGTTTTGCTTTTGATATGTCTAGACTTTATTAATTTACTTTTGGGGTGGGGGGGGTGATTTGGGGTCGTCGTCTTCAATGAGAGCAGAAGCAGGCTTTTAATTTGTTTTTCATTTTTAAATTAAAAGTTTCTTCAATTCTTTCACAATCCTGATTCCCACAGGCCCTGCCTTTCTATTTATGGAGTATTGAGATGAATCACTCACTCATGCTGTGCAGTTTATAAGTGCCTCAAAAGCTTGGATATGAATTTAAAGAATAAATTATACAAAGCATATCCAACATTAGATTCTTTTTCTGACTCCAAGAACATTTTATTTCTTAGAGGAAAAAAATTACTATATATAACAATTACAGTACCAGACTAAGTCACTTCTGACCCCTCCTGGTTTCTTTGAGTCCACCCCATCTCAGGCCTCAAGCTGTCACATGTCTCAGGGTGGAATGACACAATTCTCCTACACTCAGATTGGGCCCTAAGATTCAGTCCCCTGTGATCAACTGTGAGTACCTCAGTAGGTGTGACTTATGCGCAGTACCTGTAATTTTCTTCCCTTTGGAACCAGTGACATTGGTATCCAGTAACAAAACAGCCTTCTGCAAGCAAAGTATTATTTATTTAGAACCAAAGCATTTAAGAGAAAAACATATTAGAAATAATAAATTAATCTATTTTTACACTTGTCTTCCCCTAAGGTTTATCACTCCCTAGATCTGGTGGAAGGCCCAACTTCTTTACACTCCCTGCACAGTCTCTCCCCATGTCCGCCTGTCTCCCTGGAGAGCTCCTGACTACATCATCTCTTTTGAGAAGACCTTTTTAACTGTTGAGTGTTCTTTTGACCTCTTCGTTCCTAGCATGAGCAGAGCAGGAGTGCTGCTTCAGCAAGGGGCTTGGAAATATGCTGGGGAGGTTGCTTATCTATAGTTATTTTGTTACTTTGTTACCTTGCTTATTTTTTCCCTCAGTCCCCTATTAAGCTAAAACTATACATTCATAGAGGAAAGTTTTATAACCCAATATTCAATAACTTTACCTTACTGACCAGGTCACATACAATATTTCTAAATTATTATGTCTCAGTATTCTTAGATTATTACATAGCATTACCACATCTGTCACACCAGAAACAATAAATAAATTACTCTACTGGGTTTGACTTTTTTTTAAAGAACTAGTATTTAGGAAGTTTCAACAGGTTTACAACTCAGCCCCCTATAAGCATCAGAAATAAAATATCAATCATTACAACACTGAGCCTATATTTTTGTTTAGAGAAACATTAGGCAGTAATATAATAATTAAATCTTTCTATTTGGCAATGTGGTGCCATCTTACAGAGTGAGCCCATTTTCACCATCAAAACATTTCAGCAGGGATACTGTGTCTTTGCCGATTAATGTATTTGGTCTGAGTATTGACCAAATAGTAACAAAAGTGATGTCTAGCTAGATTTATAATTAAATCTTTCTGTGGATAATGGTAAAATTTCACAATCACATCTCTAGATCTGTTATGAGACCACAGTGAAGGGAACAATGCCCCTTCTTCCAGACAGCTTGGATTTAACAACAATATATTTATCAAATGAGCTTTTCTCCTTCAATACTTTCAAGCAACCCCTTAATTTTATTACTCATCTCTCTATTTTCTACATCACCTGATTTGACATGCATCTCTCTCTCTCTTCTAGAAGTGTCATGTGGCCCTTTAACTTTGTTCCTCTCTTGTTTCTCCTAAGCCAGTTTCTAGCACAGCAATGTGATCTTCCAATAACTTCCTTTTTTACTGCTAGAACCTTGGATATGAGATTGTTTCTCAGGTCCTTAAACTCAGAGATCAGCACTCTGATGTATACTTTCATGGCTGGTTAATTTTTTTCAGTCATGTCATTCCTGCCTGTTTTGGTGGCTATGTCCTTCACTTGCACTCAGAGAGACTCTGTACACTGTGATCCTGAAACACTCTTCTTAGGGAAGTGCAGGGGAGTTTTTAATTTTGTTTTGTTTGTTGACGAGAGGGCAGGAGAGTCCATCCTTAGCAACGTTGTGCTCTGCTTTCTTGGACGAGGTGAGGGGTTAGGGTTTTGATGGAGGTATATTACTTTGTTGTTCCCTCAGAGCTCTGATTTCAGGTAGCCATCTTAGTTCTGCATCCCCTGGATTCCCCTTAATGACCCCTTAGTGATAATGGCCATTTGAATAACTTGGCACTTAGGATGGAAGAATCTCATGCATTGCTACAGGCTGGGGACCAAGTGGCTAAACAGCAGTTCTGCAGAAAAGGACCTGGGGATTACAGTGGATGAGGAGATGGATGAGTCAGCAGTGTGCCCTTGTTGCCAAGAAGGCCAATGGTACATTGGCTGCATTAGTAGGAGTATTTGCAGGGAGGGATAGCTCAGTGGTTTGAGCATTAGCCTGCTCAATTGTGAATTCAATCCTTGAGGGGACCATTTAGGGACATGGGGCAAAATGGGATTGGTCCTGCTTTGAGCAGGGGGTTACACTAGATGATCTCCTGAGGTCCCTTCCAACTCTGAGATTCTATGATTACCAGCAGAGCAAGGGAAGTGATTATTCCCATCTATTCAGCACGGTGAGGACATCTGAAGTATTCTGTCCAGTTTGGGGCACCCCACTACAGAAGGGATATGGACAAATTGGAGAGACTCCAGTGGAGGGCAACAAAAATGATTAGGGGGCTGGGGCACAAGACTTATGAGAAGAGTCTGAGGGAACTGGAGTTATTTAGTCTGCAGAAAAGACGAGTGAGGGGGATTTGATAGCAGCTTCAGCCATCTAAAGGGGGGTTTAAGAGAGGATGGAGCTAGCTTGTTTTCAGTGGTGGCAGGTGACAGGACAAGAAGCAATGGTTTCAAGTTGCTTTGGGGGAGGTCTAGGTTGGATATTAGGAAACACTATTTCACTAGTAGGATGGTGAAGCACTGGAATGGGTTACCTAGGGAGGTGGTGGAATCTCCTTCCCTAGAGGTTTTTACGGTCAGGCTTGACAAAGCTCTGGCTGAGGTGGTTAGTTGGTGTCGGTTCTGCTTTGAGCAGGGGATTGGACTAGATGACCTCCTGATGCCTCTTCCAACCCTAGTAGTCTATGATTCTATGATTCAGGTATCCCACAGCCCAGTTGTATAACCCTTACTCATACTAAGTAAAACTTACTTGTGATAATTCCATTGCAGGTACTAGGACTACTTGTGTGAGTGAGTACTATTCACAAGAATGAAAGGTGCAGAATTGGAGCCTAAATCTGAAAGCAGCAATGCATCCAAAGCATTACAGTGGAGGAGGTAAAGGCCTTCTCCATAATGTAAATTAAAGGAAACTTTAGTGATCATTTAGGGAAATAATTTAATTAAAACACTATACATTCTGATTAAAGTAATGTACTTAGTCTAAGAGTCTATGTTTTTGGCATACTCCAAGCAGAACAGATGCAAGGAAATTACATTTCCTAATTGTTATTTTATATCCTGTCATCAAGAAAGGGAGTCTGAATGCAGTTCTGAATTAAGACCACTAATGAATATTAGAGTGCCCTCATCATTCATAGATGATACATACCAATTTTCAGAAGCCACTTCCTGTAATATATTAGCTGTGCAGTGAAAACTGCCTTCCATACTTCCATGATGTCACACTTGCTTTGGGCTATTGCTCTGCTCTTGACCTTAGCTAACTTAAATTTCCCAAAACTTTTTCTAGAATTCTGGACACATGGTTAGGATCAAATCTTCCTTTTATAAATCACTTCATTATAAATATAATGTTCCATGTTTGTCAACATATATGATCACAGTGATCAGGAACTAAAGTACATGTGGCATAGGGAATAAAACTTGCAAATCTTCACTGCTAATCCAAATGAAATAAATGGAAAGACCAAGTCTAATCACTGTAAAAATTGACAGGTAAGGACAAGGACTCAAAATAATACATAAATTCTTCCATTATTTAGAAGAGCCCTTCAGGAGATTGATCCTTCTTTGACTAGCAGGCTGTATTTTATGTAAGGTAGTGCTAAAAATAAAAACAGTTCCAAACTATGAGATAAAAGTAAAAGTTACTATAAAGAGGAGCTGCAGTGAGCTTTGGGGGGGGGGGAGGGGTAAGGATAGCTCAGTGGTTTGGGCATTGACCTGCTAACCCTAGGATTGGGAGTTCAATCCTTGAGGGGGCTATTTAGGAATCTGGGGCAAAAGTCTGCTGGGTTATTTAGAAACTGTAGGTTGTACTGACATTTTCAAAGATGTCAGTGTGACTTTAATAGGGTTCCTTTCATAGTCCAATGCCTCTGCTTCTATAACATGTAGTTCATCTTTGGCACCAGCGCCCAAACACATTGTTCTCAGTGACAACTGGTGTTCATTTTCCTCATCATGCACCTTGAAGTGATACTCCTTATCTGCCTTTAGCTCACAACCGAAGAGGAAGGTCTGGGGGCGCAAAGGGCCCATGCTCTCCATGTCCATGCTTTCCTCCATGGTCTCGGGCCTGCTCCTCGGGGGGCCAGCAGCAACTGCACTCTCTGGACGGAATTGCACTGAGGGGATTGGTCCTACTTTGAGCAGGGGGTTAGACTACATGACCTTCTGTGAAGTCCCTTCCAACCCTGATATTCTGTGATAACAAAACTGATTAGCAAGATGGTAACATAACAGGATACAAGTTTGGGAACAAAAGAGAGAGTTAATTTAGTTGTCTGTCTTAAAGGTATATATTTCTGGAAGGCCTCAGATAAAAGAAAGATGCCCAAAAGAAATAAAAGTAAAATATACACATCTGTATAAATTACTGATGAAATAAAAAGACTAAAAGAATAATAATGTGAATAATCTCACTATGTAATAGTTTATGGGTAATAGAAAGTGACAACATATATGGAAGCATACACTGGAAAAAAGAAAAATATTATAGGACAACTATCCAGGACCTCAGAAAATCAACATGACTTAGTATATTTCATAGTAGTGGCCTTATTGTGCAGGGAATAAGGGAGGGGAATCGGGCGGGGGGGGGAGGAATCGGGGTGCCCAATACCCAATTTGAATATTTAATTTTGGATGCTTTGAAAAACAAAAGCAAAGACATGTGAGGGCTGTGCAGAAGTTTTGTAGATCCTGGCTTTGCTCTGGGTGAACAA
This sequence comes from Sternotherus odoratus, assembly GCA_032164245.1. NCBI lineage: Eukaryota > Metazoa > Chordata > Testudines > Kinosternidae > Sternotherus > Sternotherus odoratus. Next base: position 257,277,595 of record JAVMKO010000001.1, on the reverse strand, counting down.
GCTTCCTGTTTCCTCTGTACCTAACTATATACCCAATCACCAGGAACACAGAAAACATCTGACACACTAGACTATAGTGCCTAATTATTTGCTGTGTACATTTGTTGCTTCCCTCTCCGGCTCTGAGTCCCAAATATTCATTTGGGAGTCAGGCAGGGTATATGTTGTGACCATTGAGTAATAGGGAAAAACTCACACTGATCCAGGAAACATTTCAAGTTATCAGAAATGAAAACTGAGCTCAGATGGGTAGAGGTAATACTCACATCTCTCATATTATGGTAGCTCTGTCTAGATGACCAGCAGATTTTCAAGTACATCAGGTGCTCCTTCTCCTGCCCTTGCTGAAATGAACACTCTGCTTAAATACCTCCATGATGAGGGCTAGCACCATCCCTTTTGGACAGCGCTTAGGTGCAAAGGTGGTTAGTGACTGGTTTTCCATAGTATAAAATTGATAAGTTATGAGCAGGGGAAGTGTTGAGTAGAATTCTCTGTGGATAGAATCCCTAGTTACCGTGTGTCTGTGTGACTTCATTAGAACTAGATCACTTAAAGAAACTCACTTTCTAGTGATTTATACATTCTGAGTAAACTTGCTAAACCTTGTTAATGGGTATTTCACACAGTAAGATACATTTACATCAAAATGGTCACTCAAGTGAAAGCAAACAAGAACTAGAATTGATGTTACCATTTCTCCCATTTCCCCTCACTTCCAACTGAATATAGAACATAAAAAGGAAACATAGCCGTGTCAGTCTCCAACTCTGTCCCTTCATTAACCGATTAAATAAATTTGTTTATGCTCCTGAGCATCAATATTAAAACAGATATTTTAGGATCCTTGTAAAGAAAAACAGAATGACTTAACAAGGAATATTGAGCAGTATATATTTCCATAGCAGTGGGCACTTTAACAATTTAAACCAACATACCATAGAAGTCTTTCCCTGAGACAATAATTTTAAACTAATAAATTGTAAGCCTGCTGAGATAATTAATCCAAGGTCTGCATAAACAGATATATCTTGAGCTGTACCCCATTGGTTCATAGTTTACCAGAAAAATCAGGATATTATAGAAAACCCTAAAAATTATACTCTCGATAATATGATGGTGATATTAATCTTAATCTAGATAAATAGCTCATGAATATAATCCTGTCTCCCAAGGCATAGTCAAGGCATTGCTGTGGACATCAGTAAACAGTTTCATTCATTTTCCCTTAATTCCCTGTTAAGCATGAATCTCAAACCAAAAAGCTTGTTTGAGAAAAACCCTATAAAAATCTGTAGTGGAAGCTCCTTAGCATTAGAATTAAAACAGTTTGTTAAGGATCTTTGTAAAACCAATGTGGAACATTTAACAAAGCAAATAGATTTGACAAGAAACACAGAAAAGCATTCAATTATAGTTATTACCTATCTACTATTATTTAATCTTCATTATTTCCTTCATTATCAGCTATACATATCTGAAGTAAAACTATCAAAGTTGCAGGTGTATCATCTGAAAAGATCTCAGATGTCTAGGGACTTACAGGAACTACATACTTCCTTCACTAACTAAGATTATTCAGTTTGTTGCCAAGGCACAGATTTTCTAAGGTAGGTACCTACTTCATATTGAAAACAACCAGAGGTAGATGCCTTTGAGGATCTGGGCTCAAGCTCCTAACAGTACTATTTTGTACTTTGAGTAAAGAATGGATAGAGAACAATGCTATACAATGCTATACAAAATAGCATTCTTTACCAAAGCTGAACTTCTCTTGGGCATGTAGGACTTGATCGGCTCAAACATATGGGCACTCAGTGTTGCTGCTAATTTAGGCCCTGATTCCGTAAAGCACTTAAGCAAAGTGTTTGAATTTCAGGCATGTGGGGATTCATGTAAAATGGCAAACAGTGGTACAGCACGTGTCCTCATTGAAGGACAGGGGCAAGAGGCAGGTTTCAAACAGGGAGAAGGGGAATGAGCTCTGGGTGAGGATGCTCCCTTAGAGCTCTGCATTTTGTCTGACATGAAGAAAAAGGGTTTTTTCTTCAGCTCTTCTAATGGTGCCTCCAGAGGCATTAGAGTGTTTAAAAAGGTGCTAGGAGATGAGCATTTTGGCTTCCATGGGCTTTTTTGTCTCAAGAAAGCATCTCTTTATAAGCCCTGGAGAGAAAGGCATGTTCTGGATTTGATGAGGATTTTATTTCATCTGTTTCTTTTCTTTCTACTGACCAGTTACTGGAGGAACGAAACCCAGTGACTACTTTCCATAGAGACAGTACAAAGTTCCTTATGACTAAAAAGATGGGCAATTGGAAAAGGTGATATTTAAAGGAGATGTCTTGTAATAAAAGGGGATGTTTTTATGCAAGGATTCTGTTTACATAATGCTGAAGAGGATATTACCTCTCTCTCTGATCTTGTATGGAGGAGCTGGCATATTCAGTCTCCTTAAGCAGCAGATGCAATAGTATGAGCAATTTTGATGATGAGGCCACGGGTGCATACTGATGCACATGTCTTAGATGCAGCTGAGTGATGATTAGTCTGGAGGCTGGGTCTGTAAAAAGAACCCTTTGAAAGGGAGAATTTTTTTTTGGAGGGGGGACTGCTCTTAGTCTTCTGTCATTGGCCAGTGCCATGTGCTTCAGAGGGAAGGAACAGAAAAGACAATCACAGAGCGATCCATCGCCTGGCATCCACTTCCAGCTTCCAGCATTTGACAGGTAGGAACAAAAGGCTTTATCCTAAACCACTGATATCATTGGGATAACAATGGGAGATTGTCATGTGTGTGGAGGTCCTCTGCCTCTGAATCAGTTCCATGGTCTCCTAACACCCCCTTCCCTCCAGGTCCCTGGCTCTCAGGAGCCGTGCTTACATTGATTCCTTTTCCTGTAGGAACCTCCAGGCACCCCTGAAGCCTCACCACCCTTTTAAGGCGTTTCAGCTGCGTAGAAGAAGCTCAGCGGGAAATTTGTATAGCCCCTGAGCTATTGAAGCTTTCCAGACTGTTCCCTGGGGAACTGGTAGGATGTGTTCATATTGGTGCCTGTAGCGGGGTGACCACCCGCTCCCTGCCTCGGGCTGGAATAGCCCAGGGAAGGGGTTGTGGCTGGGAGCCAGCAAACTCCCAGGCTGATTGGGAAGCAGGCTCAGCTGGGTGGCCATGCCCCAAACACTCAGGCCTGTATAAAGGCTGAGAGGCAGGGGCCTGGAAAGACAGTCTCCTCTGTATTCAGAGGAAGGCAGGCCTAGCTGCGGGGAGCCTTAAGCAAGGTACCTGGACTGGGGCAGGGCTGGGGCAAGGCACTGGGAGCTCTAGCCTGAGAGCCCCAGGCTGCAAGGCCTGACAGAAGGCCTGACCCAGGGGTACTGGGGTTTCAGGGGGCAGACCAGGGCTAGCATTAGGAGCAGCAGGCCAGCCCCCCTTGCTGGCGATGAGAGGCCATGATACTGCAGTCTGCCTCAGTGAGCAGAGGCAAGTGGTGACTGGCAGTGGCCAAGTCTGAGGCAAGGTGGGGATAGTGGGTGGAGGGTTCCCCAGGGAGGGGAGACCCTAAGACCAGAGGGGTACTGCAGGGGTGCAGCACCCTCAGCTCGAGGGCGCCAGGGTCCAGGAGGGACACAGGGCCAGAGTAGAAGCGGGACATCGGCCGGCAGAGGGCGCTCTGGAGGCTGAAGAGCTGATTTCCCAGACAACCAGCAGGAGGCGCCGCCAAGGGGGAGTGTCAGCTCGCTTACAGTGCCTGCCATGTGTTCTCCATGGGAGTGAAGTAAAATATGTGGAAGTTGCTCCTCTATCTTCCCCCTTTCTAAGCAGAAATGGGTAGATTCACATATGGATTAGATGTATAATATTGATCTAATGAAATAATTGTTCTGCTGTGAGGCGAGAGAGATGCAAGGACACTGAAACTAAAGCAGATCATATGTGAAGAAGAAGGATGTAAGTACTGATTTTTAGGGGGAGGAGAAGTTAATGAGTTTCTCTTAAATCAAAGAATAACAAACAGTGAACTATCCAGACATCACAATAGGCACTTGCTTGTATGTTTACATCCCTTTCTCACACTCTTAATCTGTATGTTAGTCTTCTTATGCCCTGATCCTACAAAATGATCTGTGGGTCAGAGCTCTGCACCTGTTCAGTGCTTCACTGGTGTGACATACAAGCATGGGGATCTGCACATGCAAATCCAATTGCATATTTACGACTTTAGACAGTAGGTTCTTTGAGGCAGAAACTGTCTTCCTCTGTGTTTTTAAAGCATCTAGCACTTTGAACTTCACTATCTAAATAGTAAAATGTGGTAAATGACATGTCTGCTCATTATTAACAGTGAGAATAATTAACTGTTGAAACAACTTGCCTAGGTATTTGGTAGATTCTCCAACACTTGCAATGTTTAAGTTAGTGGTTCCCAAATGGCGGGTCACAACCCCAAATGGGGTCAAGACATCAGCAGATAGGGTCACAGGGATCTCTACTGTGTGGAGGATCCCATTTTACTCTGCATAGCATGACCTCACATGTGTGAAGGATGGGAGATCATGATGCATGAAGAATAACATTTTACTCTAGAAAATGGCATCAAAAATGCACAGCGTGACATCACACATACCATCTATATCAGGTCACAGTGTGTAGATAACACCAATTTGTAGAGCAAAATGGTTTCCTTCATGTGGGGTGCCTGTGAAGTTATGGTATGGAGGACGCCATTTTGCTCTTCAAAATGACATCTTCCATTCTTTCAGGGGTCCCAGCAGGAAAGACTTCATTAAAATGGGATCATGCCAGCAAAAAGTTGGGGCACCCCTGATTTAAGTTAGGACTGGATAGCTTTCTAAAAGATATGCTTTAGTGCAAACAAGTTTGATGCAGAAACTGAGTGACACCTTATGCCCTGTGTTATGCAGGAGTTCAGACTAGATGATCATAATGGTCCCATCTGATCTTAAAATCCATGAATTAATGTGGAATGAAAAAGTAGTATCTCTGTGTTAATGATTAGGTCTGTAAATAAGAGCAAGTATTTCATTATATTTCTAGCATGATTTCCTTGTGATGAAAATCCAACACCCAATGCAATTCACAAACCACAGTTTCAGAAGGTTTGGTTATTGCTGTTTGCTGCAAATTGAGTAAGGCTTTGTTAACTTCAAAACATTACTACATGAGTTATGAAAAGTGCTTTCTAAATAGAAAAGACATGGCTTGCTTCATTTAAAGTTAACAGTTTTAGAAGATTTCATCCTCTGCGACATCATTTTTGATTCAACAAGCTTTGATGCTGAGTTAGTCTCAAAACTATTTAAAAGCCATGATCTAGCACTTTAAGTGATCTAGCACAAATGTACCCAGCAGACCATTAGAGTATTTTTATATTTAAAATTGAATAATGACCACACAAATCTCTTTAGGCTGAGAGTTTCAAGAGTGACTAATGATTTTTGATGCCTCCATTTTGGTGTACCCAGTTTGAGAAAAATTAAAGGGGTTAGTTTCCCAAGGGTGGATGTTCAGCACTTTCTGAAACTCAATCTCCTTGAAGTTGTCTTAATTGGGGTACTCAGTAACTGATGATCAAAAATTACTAGTCACTCTTGAAAATCTTACCCTCAAGTCTTTACTTCAAGTGTATCTCCTGGGAAACTTTACAATCAAAATCACAAATAGCAAGCCTGCCTTTGAAGAAGTAGGAAATGTTTATGTTAACAATATCTCACATGTCAAATTATTGGTGGTCAATGAAACATTGACCTGGAACCTTGGCATATCTGTTACATGTCCAGCATTATATGTACCTAATACTGATAATCCCACACATCACCAAGTGTGTGGTGTTTGGGGTATTTACAATAGATGTCAAACAATATAAATCTGAATATACTTTGAAAAGTTTTGAGCTGAATTCATCCCTAGTGTAATTTCTCTGATTTTTGCCTTTAAAGAACTCAGTCCTGGAGTTGGTAGCATGTGCACAGATTCCTGAACTTATGTGGAGACCCATTGGCTCCAGATTGTAGAATCAGGATCATAGTTCACCATTTTGTTTCCAGTTCTATTTTATTTATCTTCTCCACGTCTTTCTTTCAAATCATCAGTAATTGCTTATACTGTGTTAGCACCCAAAATGTGTTAGCAGTCATACAAGCATACACTAAAACGAAAGCGATTAAAATCTGAAAAGGAAAAATAAAAAATCAGAAGGAAGGGAAAAGAGATACAGAGTATACTTAGTTGAGTGATAATTGTCAAGTATCTTACTATCTAGAATACATTTTCTATTTTTGTATTTTAATTTCTGTAACACAGATTGCCAAAAAGCAGGTCTACTCTGTGAAGCGTTGGGGGATGCATAGCAGTTATAGCATTGTCTAAGGCACCGTAAACATACAGGCCTTACAATAGTCCATAGATAGAAATGCCAATGTACCTTAGTTTTGGCCCGCATAGCCTGTTTTTCTCATTATGACAGCATTTTCCCTAAGCAGAGACAGAAAGGTAGTGTTGGTTAGCTACCATGAAACAGTATGCATTAACTTTAGCTTGAATTCCCATATGGTTAGACCATGTGCAAGTCCTTTAGCCTACTCTTCTGCGAACAGTCCCATGAACAGTTTTTGTTCACATAAATGCAATGTTGGCAAATGCAAAGAAATGCCCATAAGAAAGAAGAATCTGCACTGCTCAGTCATACTACTTGGGATCTAAATTAACTAATAATTCAGGAAAAATGCATGCCATTGTGGGCAGCTAAATGAAAAATGCGGTTCAATGGCAGCCAAAAGAGCAAACAATTCATTGGAATGCATAATAACTGGAGGAAGATAAGACTGGAAGTATGATAATATCATCCTATAAATCAGGGGTCTCCAAACTTTTCAGCCCGAGGGCCGCATTAACTATCAAATAGCAGTTCGGGGGCCGACAACACACTCGAGGTCCAAATAAAAAAGAATCAAAACATGGATGTTGTTTTTAATTATTTATTTAATATTATTTTATTCAGTTATTATTTAATAACACATTGATACACTACACATGAACACCTGTTCACTACACATGAACACTACACATGAACACATGAACACTACACATGAACACTACACATGAACACCTGTTCACTACACATGAACACTACACATGAACACCTGTTCACTACACATGAACACTACACATCAACCCCCCAACTGACCCACCCAGCCAGGACTCTCCCCCCAAAACCTCCTTTCCTCCAACCCCCAACTGACCCACCCAGACAGGTCTCTCCCCCCAAAACCTCCTTTCCTCCAACCCCCCCCCCAACTGACCCACCCAGCCAGGTCTCTCCCCCCAAAACCTCCTTTCCTCCAACCCCCCCCCCAACTGACCCACCCAGCCAGGTCTCTCCCCCCCAAACCTCCTTTCCTCCAACCCCCCCCCCAACTGACCCACCCAGCCAGGTCTCTCCCCCCCAAACCTCCTTTCCTCCAACCCCCCCCCCCCCAACTGACCCACCCAGCCAGGTCTCTCCCCCCCAAACCTCCTTTCCTCCAACCCCCCCCCCCCAACTGACCCACCCAGCCAGGTCTCTCCCCCCCAAACCTCCTTTCCTCCAACCCCCCCCCAACTGACCCACCCAGCCAGGTCTCTCCCCCCCAAACCTCCTTTCCTCCAACCCCCCCCAACTGACCCACCCAGTCAGGTCTCTCCCCCCCAAACCTCCTTTCCTCCAACCCCCCCCCAACTGACCCACCCAGCCAGGTCTCTCCCCCCCAAACCTCCTTTCCTCCAACCCCCCCCCCCAACTGACCCAGCCAGGTCTCTCCCCCCCAAACCTCCTTTCCTCCAACCCCCAACTGACCCACCCAGCCAGGTCTCTCCCCCCAAAACCTCCTTTCCTCCAACCCCCAACTGACCCGCTCAACCCGGTCTCTTACCCCCCCCCCCCAACTGACCCGCTCAACCCGGTCTCTTCCCCCCCCCCCCAACTGACCCGCTCAACCCGGTCTCTCCCCACAGACCGTTTCGCCACCTGGCAGTGGGTGGCTCCTTGTTTCTGGCGGTGCGGCGCGTCCCGGCCCCAGCTCTGAGCCGTCCCTGGCCGGTGGCGGCAGCAGACCACGCGGTGCGTCCCGGCCGGCGGCGGCAGCGGAGCACGCGGCGCGTCCCGGCCCCGTGGCTGGTTCCCGACCGATATCCACGGGCCGGATGAGAGGGCCTCGCGGGCCGCATCCGGCCCGCGGGCCGTAGTTTGGAGACCCCTGCTATAAATGGATAGAATAACCTCACTGGGAGTACTAGATTGAATTCTGCTTTTTCTATCTCAAAAAAGATAGAGAAGATGACCAGAAATGGGTAATAAAAATAATCAGAGTCATGGCAAAATTATGAAAAGGGGTGGAAAGCCTGCAAATATTTCATTTAGAGAGAAAACAAGGCTGATGGAACAGAAGTATACAAAAGGTGAATTATGCACTTTTATTTACTCTCTCAAAATACTGGAAAAAGGAGGCATTTAGTAAAAAAGGGGAAAGCAGCGCATTCAAAAGAGATAAAAGCCAAGGGACTCCATCCAGACACACAGCATTTTTGAAAACGAAGTCACTTGTTTCAATGGCTACATGTAGACTTGAGAATCAAGCTTTAGACACCTGTTTCTGAACATTTTGTTTTTCAACTTCATAAGTAAAGAGGAAATCCAGTTCAATTAGATAGGATTTTTTTAAAATGTGATCTGACCCTTTTGCTTCAGCCATAAAATCAACCACTAAGTGGCATGTTTCAGAAAATTGCCCTGTGTATTGATCATTCTATATCATCTATATAGGATTTATTGCATCTTTCTCTGATAACACCCACTATTGGAAATAAGATACCTGATTAGCTGGACCACTGGTCCAATATGAAATAGTAATTTCTTTGTTGCTGTGCTCCTTCCTGAATATTAGAGGAATGACTGGTCTTTGTGGGAGTACCCATGTTTAGCTGCAAAAAACAACTTTCTTTTCATGACAGAAGTGCTAAATTCTTCTTTATATATTTTCAGTCTTCCAGTCAGGGAACAGAGATAACGCCATATGATCTATGTGACCAGTCTCACAGCACAGATAACAATGACTAGTGAGTAGTCAAAGAAATAGTTAGAAGCAATAGTCTTCTAAATGAATACGATCAGCCCACAGTCTGAAATACACAGTCATTGAGTGTTTGAGGAACAATTAAAAGTCTCTTCCTATCTAATTTTTCAGATTACAGAGGACTGTATTTGTCAGATTGTTTGGTTTTAATAGTACATCAAGGTCAACGAACAATACTGTAGATGTACTGTAACTGGTGATAAGCAATTGATGTAGGATTCATTCCAATGAGACGTGCATATGGATGTCATATTTTTAATGTGTCTTTGGTTTAGGGAGGCGGGAATGCCGATTAGAGGCCAAACTATCCCCAGAATGCAAACCAGTATTCTGATTTTGCACATTTTCCATCTTATAGGAATTAAAAATCAGGACTTTATTGACCTGATCTAAAGCCCATTTAAGTCAATTGAAGGCAATGGAAAGACTTCAATAGGCTTTAGATTAGCCCCCTAGTTATATAACATGACTGGCAGTATAATCCTAATTCTGTACTCCACAACACATGATATGAAGCAATATAAGAACAAAATCAAATACTTAGAAGAAGAAGAATTGCTGGAGTATATATTCAAATAAATTATCACTAGAGATGTGCTGAACATTTTTGGATACTTCCACACATAGGTAGGTTGCTCCCCTAGCCATATATTGCTATCCATTTATACATACAGTTAATTAGACCTGCTTCTGAGATCATTTCCCTTCCCATGTGATACAGCAGAGATCCTCTAAGCTAATACCACCCATTGCTTTAATTAAGATGTGGCTGGACTCTGAAGGCAATGCATTCACAGTGGCATTTCCTCGACTGTGGGATTCACTGTCTACCTTAGTTCTCCTGATCTCAAAGCTCTTGACTTTCATGTCTTCCCTCAAGAACTATTTATTCTTTCTTTCTTTTCCCTCTGGCGAGGAAGTATAATTTGCTGGGTTAAAGTGGTAAGGGAGCCTTGAGTTAACTGGTGAGATTTGGAGAGTTTGTTATAATGTTTAGGACTGAGTGACTGGTTTGGTTTAAATCAAGTAGTATTTGTGCATGGCCCCAGGGTATGGGACTTTAGAAATCTAAATAAATATTTTCAAATTCCAAAATGGAAACCATTTGGAATATTTGTGAATAGTTCATATCATATCTTTATGCCTGTTATATCCCTGTTTCAACATGCCATTTTTAAAATTAAGTACTTGTAACGTGACTGTTGGAATGAGGCACCAAAATTTTACATTGATGTATAAGCCTGAATCTAGTGTCCAGAGTCTTATTCTATCTAGATTATAGGCTTCTTCCTCAGTGCTTCGGGACTGCTAAATTAAAAATGAAAATCATGAGCCTGGAACCCTGCGTGGTTAAGAAGATCACTTTCTATATAAGAAATATAGTGAGTGATGATGTACATTAACTAAATGTCCTTCATAAGATCTTAGGGCACATCTGCATGATCAGACTTGTGTCAACATTATGTTCTTCAATTATTTGCCAGTGGTGCCACATTATCAGATGATAATGGCAGTTTATGTTTGTCATCATTGCATGATTCTTTATCACAGTTGTCATGGCTTTCCTGGATACTCAAAGGACACTCTGTACCCAAACATAAATGACTGCAATAAATGAGAAGGATCAGGTCTTATGGTTTTTCTACTGTACATTTCCAATATGCCTTTCTCACATCAGACAACCAGTTTTGTTTAACAGGAGTAGCAGGATGATAGACGTATTAGCAGTAAGCATTGTGATACTTGTATATGATTAATACTGCTTATGCTGGGAAGATGTAAGGGTTTTTGATAAGGTAGAGTGGAGCAAGTTCTGTCCTTAGTTACAGCCATGGAACTGCAGCCAGGGCATGAATACTGTTTAAAACATTTAACATACAGTCCAAACACTTATCTGTGCCTTTAAATAAAATAAAATAAGATATTCCAATATTAAATAGAAATGGGGAAAATGTAACAGACTACAATAATTGTTACAAATCCCTCTGGGAAAGAAATGCCTCATTTAAAATTGTAATGGATTGACAGTGAAAGGGAAAAAAGTTCCACAGACAAAGGTCCACACAACAAAGAAATATTTACCTGCTGACCTAAGAAATGACAGTGAGATTCTGAATGCAAATGCACATTAGGGCAAGTCTCAATAAAATGGTTTCAACTATAGCCCAGACCTACATTATATAAAATGTGGGGAGAGTCAAAGGAACAAAGTGTCAAGCAATTTATCCTCATTACTTCAGTTCAGGAAAGGGCAGCACCTGGGAGTTAACTAAGAGCAGATGACAGATGGCCTTTCACAATTTGGGGTTTATAGAGCTCCTCTGAGGGTGAAACACACTGCTCCATTGCCATGGGGAGGTAGAACATACAGAAATGCATTAGTGGAATTAATGTTTACAAATGTACAGCATAGACTAAACTAGAATGGAATAAGACTAGAGAACATGAGATTATTTTTTAGTCCTACCATATGTGATACTAAGGCCTTTCCAAAGTCTAGCTCCACAGGCCAATCAGACATGAAAATGAAATAGCCCTGGTTCTCCCTTCAGTTACACTGGTGTAAATCAGGAATAACTCTATGTAAATCAATTCTAAAAGTAGTGTCAGTGAGAAGAGAATGTGGCCTCAGATTTATAGGCAGTTACTTGCCAATGTTTCCAAGTAGTCCTATTTTTCTGAACACCAAGGATGTGCAGGAAGATTCTATTTAGACCTCAGTGATTAATGATGAAGGAACACAAGTTGTTAGCATTATTAATAGCTCAAATAATTAATCTTCAAATTGTTGCAGACCTCACTGCACATATTAACATATAATAGCATGTACCTCGGCAGTCATGTGGCACTGTTGGACTTGAATGAGCCAGTCTTGACAGAATGCTGATTTTTTTCATTGGAAACAAAGTATCCCCACAAGTTAATTTAAATATTTCCTGGAAATAAAAACAGGCCATTTGGACTGTTATGCAAAGAGAGGGCCTTAAAAAGTAATGAGAATTTAAAGCAAGAATAGGAAAAAGGGTTCAGATAACCTAAGAATAGATCCTAACATTGACACAAACAGAACAACAACTTGGCATTTTGAAAAGTCTGGTATATATTTGCATGGCTCAGCACTTCTTGGTTGCTGAAGGAATAATCAGAGCTGAATGAATTCTGCAGAATGGTTCAAGTGAACTACATGAATTGAGACCAGCAGGGTCTGGTTGAAGTGTTTGGCAATGAATTATCTCTTATTGATTTGCCAAGGGGTCCTCCTTTTTAATTTTGGATACTCCTTCCATCTGCCTCCTTCTCAAGTCCTCGAACCCACCTTCTTACCATCAGTGTCTTCTGAAAGGCTGACGGCTCCTTTTCCCCCCTTGGATCTCCTCCAGGTCAATGTGGCTCCCTCCTCCCATTTTCAGAATTCTGGTAAGTGCTGCAATGATTCATAAGATTCCATTAAATTACCACTGCTTTACGTTAAAAAAAATTAGTTGTCTATTATTATGGACATGTAGGACATCTGATTGACATTACTAACATGTGCCTACCATACATCAGTAATGCCACCTGACAACTAGTCACTTACTCCAAGATACATGAAATTAATGTACATTTGAATAGTAAATCATGCTCAATTTATAGTATAGCACCAGATCCTAAGCTAATATAAATGAACATAGCTCCAGTCAGTTCAATGAAAATATTTTGATTTATACCAGCTGAGGGTCTGGCATTCATGTGCTTAATTTATGTTTCCTCATTTTCTCTCACTTGCCCTCTCCCATCCCTGGCTGAGCTATGGGTTTGCTCTCCATTCCCCTTCAGTTCGTATTCAGCACATGATCATGATAATGTAGAAGTTTTGTTCTGAATGGGATTGGGTTGGTCCGTAATTCTGTTGCCTACCCTGTGTAGCACTTTGAAGGATCTACTGCGTTTGGAGGATTGTTTACTTAGGTTCATTGGCAGAGTGAACATTTCATTGCAATTGTAATTATTAGCCTTTTCCTTAAGGAAATGTATTTTGCCTTTCAGAATAGAATTTCAATAGTGTACCTCAGCCATGCATGGAAATTAACATTACTATTAATGAAAAGAAATGACAAAAAGTTCCAACCTCAAAGAAATCCATTTAGTAACAAAAACAGTTTAGCCCTTTCAAAGTATTGCTTTTATTTAAGCTTTCTACGTGATGGCATCAAAGAGAATATGGAATAATTAATCTAGTCAGTGTCCCAGAACATTATCAAAAAATGGACCTAGGAGACAAACTAATGAATTGGTTTTAGAGAAACAGAATAATTAGAGCTATGCTCAGAAACATCAGATAGCCCAAGTAAGATCACAGCAACTTTTTCATACTCAGTCCATAATCCTGGTTCTTTGTGTGTTTTTCCTAGCGTTATTCCCGCACTATGGCAGGGTCCGCTTAGACTGGACACAACCAGTGATACGACTGGGGTATACTCCAACCGATGCACCGTTCCATCTGTCGTTGGAGGCATTTTATACCTACTGCCAGGTGTTAAGCCTACAGCACCTGGTATTACTGTGAATATATAAAACAGATATAAATGAGAAATCCTAGAAAAAACAAAATGGTCTATTATATTAGTGGATTTAGAGAACTGATTTTAAACCATATCCAATGGAAGGAATAATTTAATGAGAAAAATGTGAATGATAATTGGGAATCATTTAAGAAGACTTTACTAGAGCCCCAAAAAGCCACAATCCAGGAAAAAGGCCCACCTAGTTTAGAGGGGATGTGAAAGCAGCTATACAAATCTCTTAAAGAGCAAGTGGAAGTTGGCAGTAATGAATATAAAAGAAGTTAGGAATTGCAAAAAAACTGATAAAAGAAGAAAAGGAACACAAGCCAAAATCTCTGGCCAGCAGAGGTAAGGACAATAAGAAGTAGTTTTAAAAATATATTAAGAATAAAGAATAAAATCCTGACAGTGCTATTCATCCATTTTTAAATGAAAATGGTAAAATTATCAGTAATAATGCGGAAAAGGCAGAAGTGTTCAATAAATATTTCTATTCTGGATCTCGGGAAATGTATATGTGTGTGTGTGTTTATATATATATATATATATATGTGTGTGTGTGTGTGTATGTATAGTTCTTATCCCTAGATGATGTAACTATCTTTCCATTCCCCAAGTGTCTCTGCAGGACTTTAAACAGAAACTACTTACGTCAGACATTTTTTAAATCAGCAAATCCAGATAACTTGCCTCCAATAGGTTTAATGACATGACAAGCTCCTTGCTCAGATTTTTTAATGTTGATTTCTGATAGGTCTTGGAGCACTGGGGAAGTTCCAGAAGACTGGAAGAAAGCTAATGTGTCAGTTTTTTAAAAGGGCCACTGGGATGACTTGGTTAATTATAGCTCTGTTATCTTGACATTAATAGCAGGCAAGATAATAGAGCATTGGATACTGGACTTGATTAATAAATAATTAAAGAATGGTAATGTAAATAAGGCAAATCAATATGATCTTATAGAAAATAGAACCTGTCAAAAATGTTTTTTTTATAAGATTACAAGTTTGGTTGATAAAGGTAATAGTCTTGACATAATATACTTAGACTTCAATAAGGTATTTGACTGGGTACCACATGACATTTTGATTAAAAAGCTAGAACAATATAAAATTAACACACATTAAATGGATTAAAACAGGCTAATATGACAGATCTCAAAATGTAATTGTAAACAGGTAATTCTCATCAAGGGGCATAGAGAGTGGTTCCAGTGGGGTCCTGCAAGGACTGGTTCTTGGCCTTATGTTCTTTAACAATTTGATCAATAACGTGGAAGAAAACATAAAATCCTCATCGATAAATATTGCAGATGACATTAAAACAGGGGGAGTGGTAAATAATGAAGGTGGCAATATGCCTTTTAATATGGCTAAATATAAATGTAATTCTAGGAACAAACAAAATAGGCCGTACTTAGGGGATTAGGGACTCTATCCTGGGAAGCAATGATTCTGAAAATATTTGGGGGAGGGGAAGGTAGTGTATAATCAGCTGAACATGAGCTTCCAGTATGATGCTTTGGCCAAAGGAGCTAGTGTAATCCTGGAATGCAAAATCAGGAATATAGAGTCACAGAAGAGAGGTTATTTTACTTCTATGTTTGGCATTGGTGTGACCACAGCTGGAATACTGTGCTCATTTCTGGTACCCACAATTCAAAAAGGATGTTGATCAATTGAAGAGGATTCAGAGAAGAGCCACAAGAATGATCAAAGATTTAGAAAACATGCCTCATAATGACTCAAAGAGCTTAATCTATTTATTTTAACAGAGAGAAGGTAAAGGGGTAATTTGATTACAGTCTATAACTACCTGCAGTGGAAACAAACATTTAGGAGTAGGCTCTTCAGTCTAGCAGAGAAAGGTGTAACATGATCCAGTGGCCAGAGGTGAAAGGTGGACAAATTCAGTCTGGAAATAAGGTGTAAAACCATGAGAGTGATTAATCAATGGAACAATTTACCAAGCATTGTATTGGACTCTTCATCACTGACCATTTTAAAATCAAGATCAGATTTTTTTTCTAAAAGATGTGCTCTAGGAATTATTTTGGGGAAGTCCTATGACCTATGTAATGCAGGTCAGATTAAATGATCGCAGAAGTCCCTTCTGGCCTTAGAATCTATGAATCTATAATTACCTAGTGAAAAATTATTTCGTGAAAATACATAACATATTTTCTGTCTCCCTTCTCTTGGTGTTTTTATTCAAAATACATTTAAAGAGGATGTATGTTTGTGTGTCTGTTCCTGCTGCTTATTTCCTGATATAATCTTTAAAAGTGCAATTTTGTAGCCATTTGCACAGCTGCATAGTCATATTATACATGGTTCCCTGATTCTATCTAATCTATTAATCTGAAACAGAGACACTTGCTATGTTACTTACAGATTGATACTATGCTGAAGAGATATTCTCAGGAAAAAAAGGAGATCCTATGAAACATCAACCTGGGATGTTTCATTAAAATAAGTCCCTTTTGTTTCTCATGTCTCTTTTCTTCACAGTTTCTCTCATCTACTTCACTTCTTCAAAAAAACTGGCACTTTACAATTTTCACCCTATTGTGTTCCCATGCTTAATTGCTAATTGTCAGAGACTAAATGTAACCAAGTGGGCAATATTCTTGTAAAGGTTAACTGAAAGTAGTGTCCAGTATCGGAGGGGTAGCCATGTTAGTCTGGATCTGCAAAAGTGACAGTCTTGTAGTACCTTATAGACTAACAGAGGTTTTGGAGCATAAGCTTTCGTGGGCAAAGACCCACTTCGTCAGATGAATGTCGTGGAAAACTCCAGAGGCAGGTATAAATACACAGGCAAGAAGCAGGCTAGAGATAACAAGGTAAATTCGATCAGGGAGGATGAGGCCCACTATCAGCTCAGGATTAAACAAAGACTGTGACTGGCTCGCCAACTACAAAAGCAGTTTCTCCCCTCTTGGCGTTCACACCTCCAGATCAGCTGCTGGAAGTGGGCCTCACCCTCCCTGTTAGTCTATAAGGTGCTAGAAGACTCTTTGTTGCTCTTAAAGAGGTGGTTCTCTACTTTCCAGTGTGGTCTGCACTAACAAGAGGCATAAAGTGATGCAGAGCAGATGTGAGAGTGAAAGTTAAGGAAGTAAGATGAGCTGTTTTACAAAGTGTCCACAGAATGAAACAGTTGGAGAACCACTCCCCCAAAAAAGCATCATTGCTTCTCTAAGTTATTGCTACTGAAAATGTTAGTAAAAGTGTCTAATATTTTTTTCTACTGCTGGATCCATTTAAAATGGTCATTTAACACCCACAGTCATTAGGCACACTGAAAAAATGTCAGTATTGCCCATTCTAAGTAGAATGTAGTATTGCTCAAAATACTGAAGATTTGTGTCCAGTTTTTCATTAATACCCAGTATACTTTTGGCAGTTTGTTTGATGTTTTCTGACAGCTTGTCACTTGTGATGGCTGAATATCCTTCTCACCCAGACAGCTCTGTTGCAGAAGCTGTTTTCACCAATTGAATTTTTTTACAGAAAGTTCAGTTCCCTTCTTCCCTGCAGACTCAACCACTTGTGGGGTGGATGCACTCAGAGATTATGGAACTATGTTAATATTTATACCACTGATCTTGGAACTAATGCAAAGTGAATATACTAACCAACCTTACTAAGAAATTATTTATTACTGCTGCATAATGTTGTTTAGACTAGAGGCTATTGCTCTGAGATTATACATTTAACTGTGGGAACAAGTGACATTTGGAGACACCAAACCAGCTACAACTCGAGAAAAAAATATTCTTTTTTAACAGCTGGGTTTAATGAGTCTGAATAAAATATCCCTTTACATTACTGCATATTGCACATTTGAGACCAATAGGATTCAGTTGCATCACCTTCAGGCTTATGGCAGTGATATAGTTTCAACATTTGCTTTGTATTTTATAGTAGGGTACGTCTTCACTACCCGCCGAATCGGCGGGTAGCCATCGATCGCGCGCGGCGCCCCCGTCGACTGCGGAACTCCAGCTTGCCGGGAGGCGCAAGCTGGAGTCGACGGGGGAGCGCGCCGCCGACCGCCACCGCCATGAGGACGAGCGGTAAGTCGGCTGCAGATACGCAAACTTCAGCTACGTGATTCATGTAGCTGAAGTTGCGTATCTGCAGTCGATTTCCCTCCCCCCCCCCCATAGTGGAGACCAGCCCTTATAGTATAATAACCCACAGAACTAAAACTTGCTCAGATAATATTTCAGGGATCGACAACGCTGGCACGCGGGACCGCAGGGTAAGCCTCCATTGGACCAGGATGGCGAACTGCAGCCAGTGGGAGCCACGATCAGCAAAACTGCAGGTAAACAAAGCTGTGGGGCCTGCTAAGGGTGCTTACCCTGCGGTCCCACATGCCAACGTTGCCAATCCCTGATATAGACTGTTGTTTTTAAAAACCTTTTTCTGTAACACTTCTTTCCTTCTGTTAAAACAAATACTTTATTTAAGAAGGCTGTGAATGCTGTATGCCACAGGTCACTGATTCCCAAGAGGAAGAGCCCAGATGTCAAACTCAGTTGGATCTGCTGGGTTAATACATAGGGTATTGTAGTTCAGGGCCTGGTCTAGCAGTGGGGAAATCATGGGTTTCCACCCCAGCATAAGTATAGACATGAGGCCTAACACCTGAGTAGTGCACTGAGGGACCAGAGAGGGGACAGAGGTACAGTTAACCTTTTAATCAGGACACCCTTACACTGAATAGTACTTTAATCTACAGGAAGTCCCATTACATTTGTGGTGTAAAATACTATGCAACATGAATACCATACCTGACACGATGTAAATTAAAAATGGGTCTAAGCCAAATCCCCAGGTCCTAACCATCCCCAAATTCTGGAGAATTTTACCATCAGACCAAGTGGACACTTGATGTTGGGTCTCCTGTCCATCGTGAATGTCAGTGTAAAACACTGTTATTATTAACATATATTTGATCATTAATACTTATATGCATGATAACATGTCAAGTGAAAAAAGTGTAAGGAAGAAATACGCCCAAATAATAGGAGTTTTCAATGCAGTTAGACAAAGAAAAACATAATTAAGCTAAGATTACATTGAGTAAAGCCCCAGATCTATCACAATATTCTATGATGGCATATATCATGCACTAACATAAAAAGAATCAGCTCTTATTATTGTTGCTAAAATGCTTTTTTAGAATTTTGTCATTAATTCACTTTCAGGAACTACTTACAATTCCCTGGTAACCCATTCACTCAATTATTGATTTTTTCCCCATTTCAGTCTTTCTTTTTTTATAAACTAATAAAAACAATCTAGCATCATCCGCCATAGTCATAATATTCCCAATCACACACTATCAAAGCCAATAACAGTTATGCCACAGGCTTCAATAGAATCATGGTTGGGTCACAAATAAGCATTTGTTCCCAACCACTCCCAATGGTAATTTGACTGGAAATAATAATGAAGCCACTAAGAATGAACTCTGCTTTCAAAGTCATTAATTTTCTCATGTGGGCTTGAGTAGCCGTGGAGATATTAGGAGAAAGATGCATTTTTCTCCCTGGTGCATATTACTGTTTTGATGTTGTCATTTGTTTTTAACAATAAGGAAAGTAACAAGCAGCACCCACTAAACGGAATGAGATGGTATCAGATGGTAATGGATGGCACAGTTCTCCAAGGAATTGAAAGGTCTTTACTATTCAGAGTAATAGATTGAACCTCTCTTCTGTCATATCCTTCAAGAGCAATATGGATCCACTCTTTCCCATCAGGACACACCAAAACATTACCACTGCAGTTCTTGACGCTATGTTTTTTTCTGTCCCACTTTTAGGCGGAAATAAAACATGGGCCTCAATTTTCCAAAATGCCCCAGCAGCGCAAAGCAGCCCCAAAGCCAAGGACTGGGTCACTTTGGGATTACTCTTGCCTAGAGAAATCCTTCGGTGACAGATTGTCCCCATAGCAGCTTTTACGCTCAACTTCCTCCTAGTCAGACATAAGGAATATAGACAGGGCTCCTGTTTCCAACTGAGCTTCAGTGGCTATACCAGCCCTCGGGGCCACACAGAAAAGCCTTCACTAAAAGTGGTACTGCACTAGATTGTATCAATGACAGGGAACACACTAGATGGCCCTAGGATCGGTGCAGTGCAAATGTGACTTATGAGCTGGGAGCCTAGCTGCTCATCTAAATCTAAAACTGGTAGTAAGAAGGACTTCAGTTTTCCTTGAACTGGGATTTAAGCTCCTTTTTTACAACCAGAGGTAGTGGCTTCCTCTACCACTTTATATCAAAATTATCGGAAGGATTAGTTGAGAAAATAAGATTATCCCTGAGCAATAGATAAATCAAATCCATTGACTATATGGTGTGTGTGAATCATATTTAAGGAAAAATACTCCACTCCCTTCCCACACAGCTCAAGAAATCAGAAACAGTTCTAAGGGTATGTCTACACTACCCGCCAGATCGGCAGATAGCGATCAATCTACTGGGGGTTGATTTATCGCATCTAGTATAGGTGTGATGAATCAAGCCCCGAGCGCTCTCCCATTGACTCCTGTAGTCCACTGCCGCAACAGGTGCAGACGGAGTTGATGGGGGTGCGGGGTAGCAATCAACTCACCACTGTGAAGACGCCGCCGTAAGTCAATCTAAGTACATCGACTTCAGCTACGCTATTCTTGTAGCTGAAGTTGCGTATCTTAGATCAATCCCCCTCCCCCCCCCCGCATGTAGACCAGGGCTAAGAAATGCTCAGCTTTTGATCTTGCCAGAGTGTAATAACAATTAAATCTTAAGGGCTTTGTATTTGTGACTGACCAAAGGGAGGAATGTAGAAAAGTAGCACTAGGAATTGAACTAAAATTGTTTTACAGAACTAGGGATTGAAGCCCCTATGTAACTCTGCCCCCAAATATCAGTCTGAAGCAATGATGAATAGCTGAGATTTTATACCACAAAAGGCGGGAAGTGAGCATTATGGAAATTCAAATATGCAATATGCTTAAATACAGTGGTTTTATCTGCCCTTCTAGGAAAGTTTAATTATCTAATGTTGTGTTTCTGTTGTGCTGGTTTTTTGCAGTCCCCATTATAATGATGTTTAACATAACATGTGACTTTTCCCAGCCATTGACTGAACCAAGAAATATTATCACATGATGTATTTTAATATTTCTATCTAACTGAATTTTAATGGTAGAAAAGTGTGCCTTTTCCTTATTAAGAATGCAATTTCTGATCTTCAGCTCTACAGGTCAAAATGTAACTGACTTCAATGAAGTAGGACCCTGAATACATTTGGCTCTATAATCTTCGTTCTCTTTAGCTCATTTTAGAATATAATTGGGCTTTTTACCATGTATTTATTTAAATTATTGGAAGTGTTCATGACTTGGCCTGACAACCTTTTTTTGAAACATAGCTATAGAAGTTCATAGAGTCACAGGGGAGCCACACTAGCAATGTTATTCTATAATAGACAACGATGATTTATTTCCAAATACAAATTAAAGCTTCCTGAGTACTCATTAAGAAGTTCTCAGCCTTCTTCAGAATCTTCTTATTCAACACTGGGCCCTACCTTACACCCCTTTTCTCCTCTAGTCACCTCTCTGCGGCCTCACTTTTCTTATTTCCAGTGCTATTGCACTCTTGGCTGGTCTGATGTAGGTCCTGACCCCTATAACAGTATAACTGACTGACTGGCTGTGGATACCAGCCATATGGAGAAGAGTTAATCTGTCTGACTTCCTGATGAGTCTGGTAGCAAACCATATAGGGCTATGTTGTGAGCGGAAGATTATTGTGACGGCAATTGGTAGGGGGCGTAGTTACACTTCTGAATCGTCTCCAGGGGACGGCATAATAAGGTTATCACCTTGGGAATGGCCTTGTGTTTCTGTTATCTCGTGTGTATGTGTCTGAGAATAGTTTTTCAGCTGTGTAAGTTGTTTACCTACCCTGTGTGAATCTCGGCTTGTGTGAAACCAAATAGATAAACTGAGGCAGGATTGCAAAACATGTGATTAGCTATTCATGAGTTATGTATGAGATGCAAATGACCATCAGTATTTCCGTGCTGACACACCCTTGTGTGCCGGGCTTCGTCTCTGAGCATTGCTCCGATGTGCCGATCTCCTGTATCGTGGCGGCGCTGATTGGGGCCCCCAGCGCCAGATGGCCGCTACCTTCAATAAACTCACTACTTTCCATCTAGCCACTGTGTGTGAGCCTCGTCTCTACGGGACTCCCAAGAGTACCCTGCAACAGGCTAGAACCTTATTCCATATAAACCATTGATTTAAATGGAGCAATGCTGATCTTCACTAGATAAGAATTTGGCTCTTAGTTTTAAATTTAAATTAGGCATAAGACATAGCTTTGAACAGGCAGGGTAATTAATCATTGGTGCAGCTTTCCAAGGGCAATAATAACAATTACAAATGATGACTTGGAGTCATTAAATAGAGACTGGGTGTCTTCTAAAAAATATGCTGTGGCTCAGTCCCAGGTATTTGGGCTGGATATTATTATCTTAAGTATTAAGGAGAAATAACTCCCTCCACATCAAGAATTACTAGGTAATTCTAACTGTTAGAAAAGATGATCAGACTGGATGATCACAGTTGACGCTTCTTGACTTAATAGCTATTAATCTAGAGCATCAGTGCTGCTGAAAATGCAAAGGAGAGGCACATTCATGCAATGAGCGGGAGGGATCGCTCAGTGGCTTGAGCATTGGCCTGCTAAATCCAGGGTTGTGAATTCAATCGTTGAGGGGGCCATTGAGGGATATGGGGCAAAAATAGGGATTGGTCCTGCTTTGACCAGGGGGTTGGACTAGATGATCTCCTGAGGTCCCTGCCAACTCTGAGATTCTATGAATCTTTAAAAAAGAAGGATTCCATGCAGTAAGTACATTTCAATTCTATACAGAGAGAGTGAGTTTTGAAATTCACTTTAATGTGTTCTTCCTCACTAATTAAATCTTAAAAGATTTGGCTGCTTTCCCTCCAGCTTAGTTTTTGGCTATTGGTTCTAGCTTTAGGAAGTGATTTAATGTCACTTTCTGGTTATGCTGTAATACTAAAGTTACAATTTATAATATATTATTCTTTTATGTTACCCATTTGCTGGTTTGATTTAAATGAAGGCTGCTGCTTTTCCCTATAGGGGAGGGCTGCATGCTCAGCTGCATTTTGGCCCCTTTGTACTACCTAAGTGGTATAAATTGTCCAGAAAATCAGCTGTGTCTGGTCAGCTAAGGATACCCTTTGGGTTCAGACAGCCCTACCCCAACTCACCTGCCAGGCATGACCCATCCAAAGAAGAAGCCCCGCACAGAAGCTCCTAGCCCTGGGAGGTGGACAGACCTCTCCTCACTGTCTCCCCACTATCACTAAGGGGCCCCTTAGAGGTTAAAGCTGGCAAAAGGGTCTTACAAACCCTGCATGATATCCCCGAGGACACTGCGCCAGGCTATAGCTCATCAGGTACCTCCAGGCAGCAGCAAGGTCAGGGACACATTAGAACTTTTTTTAATATTCTACCTTTCCTTCCTGAAACCTGAGGAGGGCAGTGGAAGAGGCCCTGGAAGCAGGCCACAGTAGGAAGAAGTCTAAGGAAGAAGCAGGAGATCTGAAGAAGGAGAATTTAATTGCCTGTTTCAGGAGTTGTAACCCAGGGTAGAGGGATGAATGGGGAAAGGGAAGGTTAGGTAAAGGCCCTGGGCAAGAGTCATAAGGCGTGGTGGGCCTAGAATTAGGTTGGAGCCTTGGCACAAGGCTGCTGGACTGTTATTGGACTGGACTCTGACTTACCCCAAAAGGGATGAGACTAAAATGTGATCTGGCTGGAGGGCTGAAGTCACAGTTCAAAGGGGGCCACCATCAGACCTGAATGGCAGGACAGCAAAGCTTTGGAGGGGAAAAACCTGTCTAGTCCGACTCATAGACTCATAGACTTTAAGATCAGAAGGGACCATTGTGATCATCTAGTCTGACCTCCTGCACAACGCAGGTCACAGAATTTTACCCACCCATTCCTACAATATACAAAGCTTGAACTCTTCAAGCTGGGAGGGTGTGTGATTCTCATCTTGAGGACACATACTCATCCTAGCTCTGATCAAGCTGGTATGCTAAAATTTGAGTGTAGTGCAGCAGCACAAGGGGCTAGTCAGTCACCCCAACTAAAAGTATGTGTCAGAGATCATAGGTGTGTACTTGTGGCAGCTAGCTCCTCCTGCTGCTCATGCTTCCATGGCTATACTTTGTTCTTAGTGCACTAGTTCAATCAGAGCTAACTCCAGTGTGTCTTCTCCACTAATCACACCCACAATTCAAAGTGTAGACATCCCAACCCAAGTCACCAGGTGGCACGTGGCTGATGAGTCACTTTGTCACACTGAGCAAAGGTCCACCCATGGTACTGTTTCGGTTCCTCATTGGATGAGCTAATGATTAGAAACTACTTCCATCCAAAGCAAATTTTGAGAAGAAATATTTAATTTACATTATATGATTATATGAAGTTTGGTAGGGCCCAAAATTCATTTTCCATTGACAAGTATATGAAGAAAAATTTCACTCACACTAATGGAGCAACTGGGCTTTTGAAAAATCTAACATCAAAATCAAAACAAACCCAGCTTCTCTACTCCACATTCTCCCAGGATGTCTTAGGCTGAACGTGTGATTCATTTTCATCCTCAGCATGCTCGCATATTCCAGACTTTATATCTGCACTTTCCCCAAAGTTAAACTCTCTTACTGTGAAATGAGTGAAGTTAAGATTTATACACAGTTACGTTTTATAGGGCCATGCTTTTAGAAACTATCCAGTCACATCATCAAACTCAGATGATTAGATCACTGTCAAATCATGACTATGAACAGTTTGTTTGCTGACTTTTTTTATTCATTTGTTAATGGGCAAAACAATTGCTTTGTAGCATACATATTTTTAAATCTCCAGAGAGTTCTGTGAGTCAGACAAAGTAAAAAAAAATGATCTATGCAGCTGAATATAAAAATCTATGGAGAGGTGTGGTTGGAAATGCAGAATAATTATTTGGCCATCTAGTGTAGTTTATCTCATGCCAAAGCAGGATCATTCCCTATTACAGTACTGTGTATTTTCTGTGTCTTTGTTCATCTAGTTTTAAACTTCCCAAGTGACAGACCTTCCATCAATTATTCAGGGAAGCGGGACTATTCCACAACCCCATCAGATCTCACTGGTAGCAGGTTTTTCTTACTTTAATGCTGTTGCTCCCAGTTATTCTCCTTGTTTTGTTCAGATAATTCCTTCTCCTCTATAAAAGGCAGTATGGTCTGGTGAAAGAATTTGGAACCCCTTAAGATACAACCCATAGATGGGAGACAAAGAGCAACTCATTTTCTCCCTCTGCCTTTTTCTGCTGCTGCACCTCCTTCCCAGCCCCAGTGAAAGCATCTGCTCTTCCCCCTTCCCTGACATAGCTGACAATACCACCATTCTCCCTGGTACTCAGGCCCATAACTCAGGTTAAGTATCCCCTTCAACTCCTAGTCCCCTGATACCCAGGTCATGTCAAAATCTGAAAGATGAGTGCAGAGGAAGAAGAAATGGCTACTTTAGGGTTGCTTTGTTTTTTTGAGGGACTGTTCAAATATATGAGGTTAAAAATAGAATTGTTCTAGAACTGGAAAGGATGGGAGAAAGAAGACTATAGAGCAGGAATAGGCAACCTTTGGCATGCAAGCCATCAGGGAAATCCGCTGGTTTGTATATCTGCGGCATCTGCAGGTTCAGCCAATCGCAGCTCCCACTGGCTGTGTTTTACTGTTCCAGGCCCATGGGGGCTGTGGGAAGCAATGGCCAGCACATCCCTCAGACCGTGCCGCTTCCCACAGCTGCAGATACCTCCCCGCAGTTCCCCGTTCCTGGCCAATGGGAACTGTGTGGGGTGGTGCCTGCAGGCAAGGGCAGTGCACAAGCCCTCTGCCCCCCTTCTGCCCTTCCTCCGGGACTGCAGGGATGTGGTGCTGGCCGCTTCCAACAGCATTGCAGGGCCCATGGTACCATGGGGGTGGCAGTCCTGCAGGCTGGATCCAAAGCCCTGACGGGCTGGATCCAAAGCCCTGATGGGCCGGATCCAGCCCACGGGCTGTAGTTTGCCCACCCTGCTCTGAGAAGAAAGCAGGAAACGTTCCTTGGGAACTTGTTTGAAGCTGCTCAAAGGTTTGGAAAGTTAGCATGTCAGAAACAGTCTTATAGGGACTCTATTCAAAGGTAGCAGGCAGATGAGATTATCAGTGCTTTCCACAGGTATATCCTCACCTGAAAAATTGGTCAATGCCAGTGTTTTAATTGTTATTGTAATTGCCAGCTGTTGCCCAGATATAGCTCTGTTTACATATCTCCTAACTTGAGTTGTTTGACATTTTCCTCCATGCAAATCTGACCTTCACACCTCATTCTACTAATTGTTGCATTGCAAGCAATTCATTCACCCCGCCTTGCCAATTATTGTTGTAATGGAGAGAGAGATCATGATAGCAAAGCAAGAATCTGGATATATATTTCAGATCATCTCAATATTTTGAAGACTTTAAAACCACTTGCAATCCAAATTTATGCACATTTCCCCCTTTATGCCAATTTGCAGGTTTTGGGTGCCTCTGGTGTTTTTTCCTCATCCCCTGCTCTGTTATAGTGTCTGTGTTTGTGTGTCTGTGGGTTTTCCTATGCACTGTCTCACTTATTCATTACATCAGCTTTTCTAAAAACATATCTTTACAAAAATGTAGCCTAAACAATTGCCTTTGCAATGTATGTCTTAAACTAAAAGATCTTCTCTGACTGCTATGCTCCTGAAAGTTCTGAAATTCACTGTTTTATAGGTTCATAGATTTATGTGTTTTTAATGGGGAAAAGATCGTGCGCCATTCTTTTTATGTAACATAATGTGCTTCCACTTTTGACCTTTCAGATATATAAAATGTGAGGTATGCACAACAATATTTTGGTAGAGAAAATATATTAATAAAATATTATTTATTATTTCATTACCGTGCAGATGTGTCCAGAAACTCCAATCAGGATAAGGACTCTGATCATAGGCGTGCGCAGCACATTTCATTAGGGTGTGCAGCCAGAGAAGGCTGTGTGTTCCCAAACAGCCTGGCCCTGCCCCTATCCGACCCCCCATCCACTTCCCAACTCCTCCGAGCCCTCAACCCATCCAAACCCCACACCCCACCCCGACTTCCTAGGGTGGCACTGGTTTTTGAGGGCGGCGTTTTGGCGCTTATGGCAGCATTTCAGCAGCAGCTCTCACGGCAGTTGTGCACTTCCGTGTGGGTCTGCCGAAATGCGGTTGAAGCGGAAGGGGGCCGTTCGAGCTGCCGCCGAAATGCCACCGAAGCAGATGGGCCCTGAGAGCTGCCACTAAAATGCTGCTGCCGCCTAGGGTTACAAGAAAGCTTGAGCCAGCCCTGACCCTGATTGCCCACTCTGGATACCCCCCCACTCTGTCACCCCAGGACCCTACCCCCTATCTAAGCCCCCCTTTTCTTTGCCCCCTGACTGCCCCCTCCCAAGACCCCCAACCCTAACCAACCATCCACCAGGACCCCACCCCGTATCTAATCTCCCCCACTCCTTGTCCCCTGACTACCCCTTCCAGAAACCCTCGCCCCTAACTCTCCCCCCCCCCCCCCAAGATGGCTTAACATGTTTAGCTGTCAGGTATTTACTGTCAATTGCTGTAATTGGGGCTTGTAAGTATCTAAGACAGATACATAAGCAGGAACTGAAGAATTTAGAATCCTTTATAACTAGCTGGGTTCTAGAATGTAGAGTATTTTAGACAGCAGGGAACTGGGCTTTATATTCTTTGTAATTGTTTCTTAAACTCTGTAGATTAAATATTTGTTAGCTTTCTTCAAGTACTGTACTTGATCCTCTGATAGACTTTTTTACTGACGGTGCAAAAAAAAAATAGTAACAACTTTCTGTCTCTCGTCACTGGATTTCACAATTGTGACTTCAGATGCGTGGTCTGAACTATATATCTTAAAATGCATTGTATTACATTTCATTACCTGTAATGCTAGCATGAAGTATCAGAATGAAAGCTGTAATAAAATGAACGCCACACTTCAAAGTGAACAAATGATGGAAAAAAAGAAGCATCAACACGCTAAATCATGTCATGTTTTTCTGAATCAGCATAATGGCTATTAAGCCTAGATTTCAAAACAATTTACTGCAGCGTGTACATGGATTCTTGATTAATTAGTTTATTTCCTAATTACATCTGACACGATTTCTTTAATATCTTTACTTCAAAAATCAAGTTACTAATTAAGTTTTTTTCCAGTTTTGACAGATTAAACCCGTAACAGCATCAAAAAAAACCCTCTCATAACTTAAGTTCACTTCTGCATCCATATGGTTATCAGACATTCTCAACATGATCCACTTATTTTGATTCCAACACTTTTAGACAAGCAAATTAAAGCACAATTTTTATAGCCAGTGGGCCTCCCTATAGCTTCTTTAGATCAAATTCCTTTAGTTCCAGTACAGGCAATTTTTCTAATTTACCCTCTGGAATATCATGTACGGCCTCTGACAGAATCCTCTGTCAAGGAGGTTTCCAGAGCATGTAGGAACTAATTATAAGTTTTGATACCGCTACATTTTTTTTCATCATAAAACATATTCTTTTCCTAATAGAAATTTGACTTGTGGAGCCATAATTGAAAGTGCCTAGCTATTTCAGATAAGGTTTGTTATCTGATTTGCCTAATGAAGAAGTTAAACTGTACAGGAGTATGAATAATCAGCCAAGAGCAATTGTGTTACACTAAGCAAAGAAAAGTTGGTCCTGATGATCAACACACAGTAAACTGAGATCATAGAAAATGAGGTATATGTCAATTAGCTATGAGATGAGGCTTCTTCTGACAATTTGGCATCCATCAGGTAGTTACTAGAACTTATTCTTAAAACACATGCATGATGTAAAGAGTAAGTAACCGAGAAAAGACCTTGTTTTACATATTTTGAAACACATTTTTAAAAATAAAAAAGTCCACCTTCTTAAACATCTGCAAAGTATATGCCACAATAAATTAAAAGGGGACAAGTAAAGTCGGGGTGCCACTGGAGGAAGGGGCATTATGTCTACATTGCAGTTAAAAACTCCCAGTTGGCCTAAGCCAGCTGACTCAGGCTAAGGGGTTGTTTAATTGTGGTATAGATATATTTGGGCTTGGGCTGCAGTCCAAGCCCTGGCACCCTCCCATCTTGCAGGTTCCTAGAGCTCGTGCTCCAGCCAAAGCACCTGCACTACAGTTAAACAACCCCTTAGCCTGAGCCCTGTGAGCCCACATCAGCTGGTATGGGCCAGCTGTGGATTTTTACTTGCTGTGTAGACATACCCTTCTATTGATTTCTGTGCTTCAGTTCCTGATATGTAAAATGGGGAAAATAGTACTCCCCTACTTCTTAGAGGTATTGTGAGGATAAATATAGATTTTAAGGAACTCAGTATGGTAATTGGGGCTTATAAGTATCTAAGACAGATGCATAACTAGGAGCTGAAGAATTTAGAATCCTTTGTAACTAGCTGGGTTCTAGAGTGTAAAGTATTTTAGACAGCAGGGAACTGGGATTTATATTCTTTGTAATTGTTTCTTAAACTCTCTAGATTAAATCTTTGTTAGCTTTGAAGTGCTGCACTTTTTCATTATTTTATTCATGATCAGTTATTTGAGAAAATTAGAATGGTTATAGCATTCAAAGGTCAGAAACAAAATACAGCTATAATAGTGGAAGAAAAACCCTGGATGACACTGGCAAGTTAATTCAGAGCTAAACTTCTGTTCATTCTTACCAACACCTGCTGTTTAAAATCAGCATTCCAAGTCCAATATCCCCAATATATGTGTGGTATTTACTACAGTACTAATCTAAATATGATTTTTTTCCTGTTTTGTTTATTTCAAAAGGTAAAAACCTCAGCCAACCTACTACATGAATGCAAGGATCTAATACTAATAGCTTAGAATATGTAAACTGGTGAAAGTATTCCCAGACCCAAAAGAACTACCATTAATATAGCATTGCAAACCAGTGTGCAGCCATCCAGCAGCCCCATCCACTGTTCATTTGCTTTAATGGATTCAAATAATCAAAATCAAATCAGGAGGATAAGGGCTAATTGGTGGATACTCAATCCAGATAAGATTGAAATGTTGATTGGTTTACATATTCATTAGACTCATTGATTATTCATTGCATACCCTTACATGGTTAAAGCTATGTATAAACTGGATCTTTAACTGTTTTAAGATCCCCCCCCCCCCCGTCTTTATCTAGTTAGTAACAGTTTCAAGGCTTACCCCTGAAGGTCATTGTGTTCTGCACACATCAACAACAAATAACAAAACCAGGTGTCTTATCTTAGTTAGTATAGGAGACTATACTCCTCTTTTTCCCAGGGCTGTTTATCTATTACACTCAAGGTCTGCTAGCTTTTCTCAGTCAGCAGTTCAAGCTTACCCAGAGTGCTTTATGTCTTAACCACAGTCTAGCTAACTGAACAACTGAGTTTGTGTGTATGTTTTATATACTTTTGCTCATTACATCATAGGGTGAGGCTGTTTACAACAGATCAATGCAATGTGATCCACATAAATTAAAAATGTAATCCTAGTTGGAAAGTATACTTCCTCTTACTACCAGTTGAGTGCAGTTCCTGTATTGTTTTCCACTGTATTCTGAGGATACTTTATGCCATGGTTACACTTGATTATAGTGCTTTTGGTTATAGCTGTACCCATATACAGCAATAGGTATAGCGCTATAGCATGTCCTGGCATGGCCACATTTGCGGCACTTGCAGCGGCACAGGGAGTGGTGCATTATGGGCAGCTATCCCAGCATTCAGCTGGGTGCAACATGCTTTTCAAACGATGGGGTGAGGGGAAACATGTAGTGTGTATGCAGAGGGAGAGAGCGAGGGGATTTTCCACGGGTGAAAGTCTTGTCAGTGGTTTCCTTTGAAATTAGAGCCTGCTTTAATAGTTTCTCTGTCACACAGCTCCCTTTGTAAACATTTGCAGTGCTTATCTTGTGAGTTAAGAGAGAAACTCTGAAAAGGTACTTCCGCATTCCTCCAGCCGAGTTCAAAACAAAGCGAAGAGATGTCAATTGCCTTAAATGGCTCGGAGGCATGCCAGAGATCACTTATAGCATAATGACTGTTTACACTTGCCATAACATGCTACAGGGAATATGCAATAGCCGTTATTCCTCAAGGAAGGGAGGATTACCAGGAGCGGTATAACTGTGGGTTTATAGCGCAATAAATGCCTTGCCAGTGTGGATGGGTAGAGAGTTATAGCGCTCCTGGAGGCTTTATAGTGCTATCAAGTACCAGTGTAACCAAGACCTTAGTAAACTAAAATGTGTAGGAGGGCTCACAACTGGCTAGGGTGTTTGTCATGTGCTATCAGTGCAATTAAGTGAACTGTTTACAAGCTAAAAAGTATGTAGCACATAAACTGGGGAAATGAGATTACAAGGGAAGTAATCTTCCTAATTATCTATTCATTTATAATTCATGGATCACCCTTGTGCCTAAACACTATTTACGCTAATTAAGAATAGCATTAATTCCATATGAAAGGACTGTGTTCTCCATTACTTATGCCATTATCTTTAAATGGGTTTGTTCCTGATTGTCTCCAGGGAAGATGTTGCTTGCTGTTATTCTGCAGCTAGAAAACCCAGACTGAAACATCTTCTGCAAAGTTATGCAAACCCAATAGCTGGGAAGATTTGGGCTGACCCTCTAGTTTCCAGGGGGTAGGGAACCCTACAGTAGTTCACTTCCCATTGAGAACATTTAGCCCCACATTCCACTTTGGGCTCTGATGCAGCCATAGCACTGGGTTGCAGGTAGGGAGCTGGCCTTTGGGATCACTACCTATTTATACTGATGTGTGAACAAGTCCGCCGTCTAAGCTAGTGAGAGACAGTTATGGGCCATGTTTTAGACGTGGCCCCTTAAATTTAAACTTCTTTCGGGAAGCTTTGGCAATACATAATAGAACTGAAACAAGTTGTGCTGCGGTGCATGGGAGCATGGGATCAATGTCCCAGTTTGCAGCTGTCTCCATCTCATAATGTTCTCTCTAGCCCATCATTTTCACAACTCTTTTTCCAAAATCCCACAAGCCCGCACAGCCCTCCTGGCTGTCCACCATCTCTGACAGAAACCTAGAGCCTGCCCAGCTCAGCCCTGTCATGAGTGTTGCAAGCACAGGGCTCCCGATCCTGGAGTATTTGCAGAGCCGCAGGAAGAACCAAATGACTAGGAAACATCATGATTCTGGAGGAGAGACTGCTGTGGGACTTATCAAGAACCAATTCAAGATTGTTGGCGGCATTCACGGAGCAACTGCAGATGGTGGAGCACTGCTTCTGGGCCCAAGAAAGAAGCACTGAATGGCAGGATCGCCTCATAATGCAGGTTTGGCATGATGAGCAGTGGCTGCAGAACTTTCAGATGCACAAGGCCATATTCTTGCATCTGTGCATTGAGCTCCCTAGTCCTGCAGCACAGGGACAGCAAAAAGAGCCGCATTGACCGTGGAGAAGCAAATGGCGATTGTCCTGTGGAAACTCAGAATGCTACCGGTCAGTCGGGAATCAAGTTATAGTAGGGAAATCCACTGTGGGTGCCATTGTGATGCAAATGTGCAGGGCCACCAGCTATGCAGGGCTGTAACTCTCAGCAATGTGCAGGACATAGTGGAGGGATTTGCAGAAATGGACTTGTCGAACTGCAGTGGAGCAATAGACACTTTGGTACTATATCCCAAGTTTGGTAGCAGACCGCCCTGCCACAGAATACATCAACAGAAAGGGCTATTTTTCCATGCTTACGCAAGCATTGGTGGATCACCAGGGACACGTCACAGACATTAGTGTGGGCTGGTCAGGGAAGGTGCACGCCACTTGCATTTTTAAGGACTGTCCAGAAAGCTACAAGCCGGGATTTTCTTTCCTGATTGGTGGATTACCATGGACAATGCTGAAGCGCTAATATTATCCTAGGGGACCCACCTTACCCCTTGCTACCCTGTCTCATGAAGCTTTGCATTGGTCACCTCGACAGCACCAAAGAATGATTCAGCTACCAGCTTAGCAGGTGCAGAATAGCAGTTGAATGTGCTTTTGGTCATCTGAGTGGGCGTTGATTACTCACAAAATTGGACCTCAGTGAGAAAAACATGCCAATGATTATAGCTGCCTGCTGTGTCCTGCATAATATATGTGAAATAAAGTGGGGACAGTTTCCATCCGGGTGGAGGTGGAACATCTGTCTGCTGAATTTGAGCAGTCAGACAGAAGGGCTATTAGAAGAAATCAACTCAGAGCTGTACAGTTTAGGGAGGCTTTAAAAGACCGTTTTAACACTGAGCCAGAGCAATGTGGTGGTGTAGTGTGCTCTGCCTGGCCCTGCTCTTTTGTGACCGGATAGGAATCATGTGGTGATTGCTGTACATACTAGAACATAAAATTGTCAGTGCACTGATTCATTTTGTTTGAGAATGATCTTATGAGTTGTGTGACACTGTGCTGAGAACTGTCGAACAGTCAGCAGCATATGTTGTGAACTCATAAAGATGAATTATGTTCCAAATTACTGGATTTCTATTTGGTAACAAAATCAGTGCAAAAACCCCAGTGCAATTTTAGAACAAACACATTAAAAATTTAATAAATTAAGAAGAGAACAGAACTTATGAAGGGGAAAGGACATTCATGTCCATTTCAGGTACATACATACCAACCGTGGCTTTCACTGGTCAGTGTATGTGAAACTGTGATTGTCTTTTATGTCCCCAGGGGGTGGAGCGGTAGGGGTAGTGCAGCAACCCCTGATTCCATGTGCAATGTTGGTGGGGGCAGGGATGGCGACAGGGGGGTACTACAGGTACAGCTGTACCGGGCCCCCCGACTTTAGGGGGCCCCCGGTACACCGCTGTACCTGTTGTGTCCCCCCTTGTCACCGGACCTGGAGAGTGGGGAAGGGGCGGGGAGGTGGCGCGGCTCTCCCCCGGACACGCGAGCCTGGCTCCAGCAGGAGCTGTGAGCCCGTCCGGCAGCAGCAGCGCTGGGGGGGGGGGGGGGGCGGGGAGGGCGGCTCACGCAGCTCTCGCTGCCCGGGGGAGGGGGGGAGCGCCGGCTGGGCTGGGGGGGGACCGGCTGGGCTGGGGGGGCCCCCATCTGCTGTCGGCTGGGCTGGGGGGAGGGGAGCGCTGGCTGGGTTGGGCTGGGGGGGGCCCAGCCGCTGTCGGCTGGGCTGGGGGGGGCGGCTGGGCTGGGGGGCCCCCATCCGCTGTCGGCTGGGCTGGGCTGGGGGGGCCCCCAAACTATCAAAGTAGGGGGCCCCCAAATTTCTGTCGCCAGCCCTGGGTAGGGGGGTAGATGGAGGTCCTGGTATTGAGTTCTCAGTGGGCTGCAGAGGGAGGGCAGACTGGGATTATTGAACCTGCAGGTCGACCAGAGCCTGCAGCTTCGGTGTTTGCTGTCTGAAATGCCCCATTATGTTCTGGTGCATCTGCCTCTCCTTTTCCTGCTCTGGGTCTTTCTCCTGCCCATTCTTTTCTTCTCCAGGTTGGGCACAATGTTCATTCTCCAGGCCCTTATGATTTGATACAGCACTGGCTTGCAGGAGCTCACTGAACACAGCACCATGAGTGCTCTTCTTTCTCCTCTTATCTAGCTCAGACATTCCATAGGAGTGGAGAGGGAGCCACCAAAGGCCTCAGTGATAGTGACTACCAATAAAACACACAGAGGTGCCATTGAGAGTTTATTCACTACAAAAGGTGAAATTTAATGTGCTGACCTCACTCCCTTTGCTCCCCTAAAGGTTTAAGCACTGTATTCTCACTTCTCCTTAGGAGCACTTGTGCATGGCACTGGTCACAGCACCAGACATAATGAGTAGGGCGTGCTGGAGGATGGGGAAATGAGGAAGTGGTTGCTTGGGTGCATGATTCTAGTAGTGTAGGGCAATGGCACTGAATACTGGCACCATTTTCCATAGGTAGTGGTGATTTTAGCTGATATCTCGCTTCTGTCACAGAGGCACAGAGAACACAGCTGCTGCTGAAGTGATCAATGAGTGGCATGGGAAAGTGTCCTACTAAAGAGGAAGAAATAAGGCAGCCCTCTCTAGACACTTTCACAAGAGGACCACAGAGTACCTTCCTGAAAGTTTTATCAGGATCTCTCAGGAGAATTCAAGGGACATCCCTGTGTACATAACAAACGTCTCTGCATGCCATTCCTCCTCCCCCTCTCCCCGGCCTAACTTTGGAGGAGCCATCCCTGTAATTGAAAATCTATCTCCATACTTGCCCAAAGTTCCTTCCCCTGCATTGAGCTTGCCCGTGCTCAATGGCAGGACTGTCTGGATTGTGGTGGAGTCAAAAACCGGTCTTGGCTCACTACGCAGCCAGTTTTCCACAGTCAACAGTTCTTCATACTCCTCTTGTCCAACACATCCACCTCCTCATGTTCATGGCAGAGACCTGTGACTTGAGGTCCTTGGAGGTATCCAGAGTGCTATCATAGTGGTGGTGGTATCTCCACCAAGGACAGCATTCAGCGCTTTGTAAAAGCACAGATGTGTAGGTATGCATAACTGGATTAATGACTGGCTTCCTTTGCCTTCTGTTACGCCGGCCCACCTCCTTGGCTTTCACTCTGCACTGCTGCTGGTCCCTGTCATTGCCCTTTTTCTGCATCCCTTGAGCAATCTGCTTGTAGGTGTCGGGGCTGTGCTTGCACAGCTTCTTCTCCCCACAGGCCCAGGATCTTGACTACCTCCTGTCTACTCAAGGCAGGAGCAGATCTGGAGAATATAGCTGGCATGGTCAGCTGAGCAGTTACACTCAACAATGGAGAGTTGCTAGGTCTGCTCACCAAGCCAGGCAATCAGGAAAAGGTATTTTAAAAAGGTGTGGGACTTTAAATGGGAGGGGGCTTCCAGTCTCTGTGACCCCCAGCCAGTGGAGTTCACAATGATGACCAGACTGGCCAGTGTGGGGCATTATAAAACAGCTGCTGGAGGACAGCTAGGCTCAACATAAGTAGCAAAGTGCTTATACCCATTGTTGTGTATCATCTGTGGCTCTACACTGCTTAGGGAGGTCATGTTATTACTTTAGTGTAATGGGGCACTCACATTGGTGGGAAAGCAATTTAAGTGTGGACACATGCACACTAGGTTGACATAA
Source organism: Sternotherus odoratus (assembly GCA_032164245.1). Lineage (NCBI taxonomy): Eukaryota > Metazoa > Chordata > Testudines > Kinosternidae > Sternotherus > Sternotherus odoratus. Next base: position 257,241,591 of record JAVMKO010000001.1, on the reverse strand, counting down.
GCTGCCTCACATCAACCTAAGTTGGTAGTGTAGACCAGGCTTTGCTATCCCTCATCATAAACATAATTTCCCTGAGAGCTGGCTATTGATGTAGCTTCATAAATAAACAACAGAAAATGACAAAATTGTGCAAGAAATAGGACTACACTTTACATATGCTCTGGCACGAGACCAAAAGCACACTAAGCTATGTGACAGGGATGTTGTGAAATGATTTTTATAAAAATGGTTTCACTCATAAAATGAAATGTGTGACAAACTTGTTCTGACCCCTGCAACATTCTCCCGTCCTCACTTTTAAACCAGGTTTTTCCTTTTATCCAAACAATGTAGATCAGTAATCATTTTTTATCTGATGAAAGAAGAGGTTTTAAACAAAAACTGTGTGAACTGGACATAATGTATTCTCTATTAAGTCGGTTTTCAATTTATTCAGTCTGAATTAATCACAAGATTTAATCAGTCATTTTAGACGTTTTCCCTTCCAGAGTATCCACGGAATTAACTCAATAGCCACAAGCTAGTCTAGTAATTTTTGACACAGAAGATGCAAGGTGCACAGCAGGAGAGTTTCCCAGCAATAGTGTGGTTTTCAGTTTGAAGCCTCGGAGTTATCAGATTTATAAATATCTAAAAACAATACCCTTTTCTGTTAGGTCTTATTATTCCATGCAGCCTTCAAAACAGAACTCACGGTCACTCATCCAGCTCCTGTTATAAGACATCAAGGTTTGTTTCATATTGCATTCTCTGGAGCAGAAATTTTAATGAGACTGAATGAAATTGTATTAGAGAGATTACCTGTATTACTTTGTTAAAATACTATTGTAACATTGGCCACTCTACTCAGATTATCCTAGCTTTAACATGCAAGATACTCTGTCAAAACTTGCCCATTTAAACTAATGAGTGCAGTCATAATTCCCTTTCTGGGTCACAGCTAAATACAAGATATCATAGCTAAATACAAGGTGGAACAGATTGTTTAGTGTAAGGAGTTAACACATATTTCACTCAAGGTGAAGTGGCCCATTAAAACCCCTCCAGTCATCGGGGGAAAGGCAGGGAAAAATAGAAAAAAGTCATCTAGGTGAATGGGAATTCTTAGTGCGTTATAGATTGTCGTAATAAGCCATAATTCCAATATGTTTATTAAGACCATGATTTTTAGTAGGTAGCAAAGTTATAGATTTAAACTCCTGAGCTTGTTTTTTGTAGGTGTGTGCAGGTTTCCTTTTAGAATGAAGACTGAGAGCACAGGTGTAGAGTAATTGCTTTGTAGCAGCAGCACCAGACCCTGCCAGAGCAACAGATGCGAAACCTGTTGACATAGCTCCACCGCTGCGATGATCAACACTCTGTACAATGCACCTTTCAAAATCCATACAGGCCCAACAGAGTCCTATCACAACATAAAATGTCCCTCATCCGGTGCACAAAATGCCCAGATAGCATGTATGAGGGTGAAATCAGACAATCACTATTCTCAAATGAACTCACACAGGAAAATGTTAAGTCAAAAACACCACATCACCTGTGGGTGCACACTTTTCACAAAGCAATCACTCTACATCTGACCTCTCAGTCCTCATCCTCAAAGGAAACCTGCCCAACACTTTCAAAAGATGAACTTAAATTCATAACTTTGCTAGACACTAAAAATCATGGACTGAAAAGACACTGGATTTATGACTTATAAGAAACATTCTCTAACCCACTAACAACTCCCACTCCCCATACTGCCTTTTTTTCTCTTTCCCTTTCTTTCCCTCCATGACTGGAGGGGTTTTAATGGGTCACTCCACCTTGAACAGGCCCCTGAAAGGTGTTATTTCCTAACCTAACTCATTTGGAAAAGAACTCCCCACTGTAGTGCTTGTAGATCTTTTACATACTAGCCTTCTGCACCTAAGGAGTGTGGGATAATTCGCTTTCAGGCAAACACTTATTTTCATAAAACAAAATATCTGTTCCCTTAAGACATCCCAGGAACCTTCTAAATGCTCTCTCCCTTCCTCCTTTTAAATATTCATTTTAAACAGTGAGTTGCATTGATAGCCAAATGCTCGTGTTTGTGAGTTTACCGCTAATTTAAAAAGACCCATGCTGGTTTTCCTTTTTTAATAGCATAGCTCTGCTGGACCATCAGTGCAGGGTCTGTGAAGCGGAGCTCAATACAGCAACAAACGTGCCTTTCATCTGGTCTTTTCAAATGCTCTCAGGTGCTTGTAATTTAGACCTAGCTCAAGTAAGTACTACAGTGGCACAGCTGCAGCTATGCCGCTGTAGTGAAGATGCTTCAGACATCGACAAAAGGGGATTTTCCGTCACTATAGTTAACCCATCTCTCTGTTAGGTGGTACCTAGGTCGACTGAAGAATTCTTCCATTGACTTAGCTGTGTCTACACAGGGGTTAGGGCAACTTCACCATGGTGCTCATGGTGCAAACTTTTTAACAGCTTACTAGGTCAATCTAAGTGTAGAACAGGCCTAAGAGTCAATCTTTGCTTAGCAGAGTGTGATGTTTGGGGATTACTGAGACCCATAAGGGGTTCTGTCATTACCTGCTCTGTAACCTTGGATACCTTAATGCTATGTAGCAGACAGCACATCGCTTGGCCCGTGCCGCTTCCCGCAGCCCCCATTGGCCTGGAGCAGCAAACCGTGGCCAGTGGGAGCCGCGATTGGCCGAACCTGCAGAGGGGGCAGGGAAACAAACCGACCCAGCACGTCAGAGGCTTTCCCTGAACAAGCGGTGGACCAGAGTTGAGAACCACTGCTCTAAGTGCTACAAGAAGGATTTTAGCTAGTATCCAATCCTAGCTGTAATATGAAAACCTTTTTTTGTTTCGTCTCTCTGGATAGAAAATATCACAAGGGAGCCTTGCAATTCAGGTCATTCAAGAACACAGTAGCATTCATTTCATATGGAATCCTCCACTGAATCACCGGACTGATTCAGGAGCCGGATGTGTACGCAGTTCATCTACAGTGACCAGATGAACTGGTTTTATAGGGACCATCACGATTTTTGAGTCTTTTTCTTATATAGGCTCCTCTTACCCCACCCCCGTCCTGATTTTTCACAATTGCTGTCTGATCACCCTAAGTTCATCTGCCTCTTTCTAAGCTAGGAGGCAGGAAGGATTGATTCATGGCTGTGGTGCTGGCCTGGCACTTAAGAGACCTGGGTTCATTTTCCTGTTCTAATACAGACTTCATGGGTGACTTTGGGCAATTCCCTCAGGCTCTGTGAGCCTCAGAGCTTTAAAATGGGGACAATAGTCTCCACTCCAGCAGTGGTATGAAGATACATATAGTAAACATTGCAAATTGCTCATATATTATGATAATGGAGGGGGGAGGATCATATAAGTACCACAGATAATGTTAAAACCTACTCTGTAGATAGTGTTTTGGGGGGGAAAACTTGGGCTGCTGGTAACTATGAACACCTTTTTCCCATAGAAAGAAGCCTATGGACAACGCAATAAAAATACAAGTGCTTCCATCTCATTACATACCCCTGCAACAAGTGAAGATAGTACACGTAATAAAGCCCATTCAATAAAGAGATGGGGGAAAATTCTTAGAGTTCATAGAATTTAAGTCCAGAAAGGACCCATTAAATCACCTACTCTGTCCTCCTGTTCATCACAGGCCATTAAATTTCCCCAGGTTGCCTAGAGAGGGTTCCAGTCTTGATTTGAAGATGCCAAGAGTTAGAGAGAACATTGCATCCCTTGATAGTTTGTTTCAGTGGTTAATCACCCTGTCATGAGGTATTCACTGCAGGTGGCACCTCTTCCTACCTGCTCTGGGGAATACCTCTCTTCCTGGTCCAAAACTCCCCTGGCCATCTCAACCCCCTTAGTGAGGCCAATAACTTGTGTTTGACTGATGTATAATTTGTGTTTGATTAACGCATCTTCTAGAACAGCATCCAGACTTGATTGGAAGATTCCAACAGATGGGTAGTTTGTTCCAGTGGTCAATCACCCACGCTGCTTTTTAAAAAAATACAAATACAAAAGAATTGTGCCTTATTTCCAATTTGAATTTGTCTGGCTTCAGCTTCGAGTCAGTGGTTTTTGTTATGATTCCCCTCCCCCACCCCCCCAGATTGAAGAGCCCTTTAGGAGCCACGTATTCGCCCCCATAAAGGTACTTGTACACTACTCAAGTCACCTCTCAGTCTTTTTGATAAACTCAATCTGCTTTTTAAGTCTCACTATAAGGCATTATCCCCAGCCCTTGACTAATCTTTATGGCTCTTATACCTTCTATCTAAATTTTCAAAACTTTTGAAAAAGTGCACACCAGAACTGTACACAGTATTACAGCATCAGTCTCACCAATGCTGTATCCAAAGGTAAAAACACCTCCCTATTCCCACTTACTTCTCTCCTGTGCATACATCCAAGAACCAGAATAGCCTTTTTTTCAATAGCATCACACTGGGAGCTCAGGCTGAGTGCCTTGTACTCAATGTCCCTAAATCCATCTCAGAGTCATGCTAGTTATATAACTTTGCATGTGTCTGTTCTTAAAACACATATGAATGAACCCACTTTTCCAAGGGATCCAGACCCAATTTGCCAAGGGATCAATAACTTGTCATCATTATTTACCACTCTGCCAATCTTTGTGTCATTGGCAAATTTTTATCAGCGGTTATTTTATGCCGTCTTCCAGATCAGTGATGGAAATGTTGAATAGCATCAAGCCTATTACCAGTCCCTGCAAAACCCCACTAGAAACACCCCCATTTTGTGATGATTCCTCATTGATCACTACTTTTAGATCTTTGTTAGCCAGTTCTTAATCCATTTAATGTGAGATCTATTGATGTCCTATAATACTAAGTCCTTCCCTAAGTCCTCTCTGTATCGGGAAAGGGGCACTCAGATTTCATATGTACTATTAAGCTTCTGCACATAGATATTTTAATTGTGATGTTTTCCTGGGACAATAGTGAGCTGTATTCCTGCAGGGCATATTACTTCAAATGGCTTCACTTGCCCCAGCCATGTGAGTTCAATCTAGGGCAGCTTCTCTCAGGAGCTGGGCTTGACCCCTCAGGAGACTGCAGGAATACCCAGCTCAGTGACAGACCTTCACAATCCCGACTACACCACATAATTTAACTTTGGACACTGTGTCCTCCTTCTCACCTCTTTACACCATGCTTCACATCCAGAGTTTCTCTGTTCTTGTTATAACCAATAATCAAACTCTTGAGAAAGGCCTTCCTGTGGGCAATTTTTTCCTTCCTGATCAGTCATTCCACCAATTTATAAAATCCCAGAGTCAACCTTGCATCTGTATTTGGGACACAGGGTGCTGGATCTGATTATGTTCATGGTATATTGCCCAGAATCAGAGAGGTAGCCGTGTTAGTCTGGAATAGCAGAGGTAACAAAGTCCTGTGGCACCTTAAAGACTAACTATAAAGTTTTGAAGCATAAGCTTTCGTGGGCTAATACCCACTTCGTCGGATGCAAGCAGTGGAAGTGTCTTCTTCACACCATGGTTAATTTACATTTAACAAGCCATGCTGTTTCATAAAAGATTTTTGCCTCAATGGGTGTCTTTAGTGGGTCAGGTGGCCTAGCGGTTAGCATCCATAGCCCCACCCATCTATGGACAGGATTGCAGTCCAGTCCTTCTCTTAGTCAGAGATGCACTGAGGCAGGCAGGTGGTCTATGTTCCTCCTGTAATAGGGGCAGTTTGTAGGGGAGACCAGGCCTGCCCACCCACCCCACCAGGCTCTGACACATGGTCGGTCCTTGGAAGATCAACTGTGTCGAGTCCCTGAAGGTGCCTTCTGAGTGATTCTCCATGAGTAACTTCCTACTGTCTGCCTTTCTCCTCCAGCCTGATATAAGGCAAAAGGAAAAGGCAACCAAAACATTCAACACCAAGTGGGCTCAACATACAATCTCCTTCCCTCGGGAAGGCTTCTCTGGCACCCTTGTCAGGAGCCTGCAGGGAGGTCTGTGCTCCTTATCCCTTCTGAGCTGGGTTGTTCCCTTTTCAACTCTTTTTCCAGTTGGTGCATGCTCTGTGGGTCTGGAGAGGCAGGGCTACCTGGGCCCAGTACTGTCCTTTAACCCCTTCAGGCCCAATGTGGGGTCTGTACACCCCATATGTGTGTAATCTGCATGCTCACCAAAAGCACGTAGCATGTGGCTGCTATTATTTTTGAGGACGATTGACAGATTGACCATTTGATGCATATCCTTAACAACAAGGTGATGGCATTGCTGTATATCCCTTCACAGTCCATTGTAACACTGGTGGCAAAAAAAAATCAGTTTAAGATTTTTAATCAAACATCACAGCCAAGTTTAAGTCACTAGATAAAATAAAAAGTAAGTCACTGTTCTGTCACGAACAGCAGACAGATTGTCTGGAGAATGGCAGACCATCAGACCAGAACACCCAAGCTAACTTTGTATTTAATAAGAGGCAGCTAAAGGCTGGTTTTCTGTTTTGTTAACTCTTTGCAGCGTTGTGATATTCTGCACTCACCAAATGGAGCACTTAAATGTTGAAGCTATTAATATATGGAGATATACCTCTCTCATAGAACTGGAAGGACCTCGAGAGGTCATTGAGTCCAGTCCACTACCTACACTATCAGGACCAAGCACTGTCACCTGACAGATTCTTTGCCCCAGATCCCTAAATGGCCCTCTCAAGGACTGAACTTACAACCCTGGGTTTAGGGGGGCCAATTCACAAACCACTGAGCTATCCCTTCCCCCGTTGTATAGGCTGTAGTGGCAGACTTCTGATGTCTATTTCTTGACAGTTAGACTATGACTATGCTAGAGTTTGCCAAGGCAAAGCTGCACCGATGCAGCTGTGTCGCTGTAAGCTCTCTAGTGCAGCCACTCTAAGCTGGCTGGAGAGAGTTCTCCCATCAGTTTAATTATTCCAGCCCCACAAGCGGCGTTAACTGTGTCGGCAGCAGAAGCTCTTCTGCCAACATAGCGCTGTCCACACTGGCACTTATGTCACTGCAACTTATGTTTGGGGAGATTTAGTCACACACACCCTTACCAACATAAGTTGTGTCGACATAGCTGTAGTGCAGGCAAAGCCTCAACGTAGTGGTGGTTCACAAGTTTAATTTAGGAACATGACAATACTATGTCAATGCTTATGAGGAAATCATACTTGCAGCACAACCAACTGATAATCAGAATGGAACTGAGCTACGAAATGGCTGCGAGCTAAGTAATGAGACTGACTCTCTCATTGCCTTATCCCATTATAGTTTATGCAAAGCAGACCTGCTGCACACTGCTGTCTGCACCAAGATTAGCTGAGCAGAACACATTGCACTCCAATTTACAGGCCCTGGGAAACTATATCTGGGATGATTATAACTTTATATTTTACAGCAATAGTAACTGGAAAACCTAATGAAGATCCAAGATGCTTCATGGTAACACTGAACAAGTCCCTGCATCTGATTGCTTAGTTTAAGTAGACAAGCGACATTCAGGAAGTGGGGAGAGGGATACAAGCAAAAATATACACAGTCTCAATTCTTTTTATTCTCAATAGATTACACCAGCGCTATCTGTTGTCAGCTCCTGTATCTTGCCTCTGGTTGGCAGAGGTGTGTCTTGGGTAGAGAGTGTACAGTTATAAATCTGTTCAAGGAAGGTGAATCATGAATACGGGCAGCATTGGGAGAAGGCACAGAGATCTATGTGAGGTGGGTGAGGAATGGCCCTGTTGCACAACAGTGGGATCAGGGGCAACCAAAATGAGAGAGTTGTTGGTAACTATCTGCTTTAAATGGATAGTGGTTAAGCAGAACATACTTGATTTTCCATTATTAGTGGCTAATATAGCAGATAACTGACATACAGTAATTACTAGAATAACTAGATGATTCAACAGAACAGGTCATCTCCATTAGTAAATCATTTGCCATGCCGGATATATTGGAAGTCTGAATGTAAAGAAGATAAATAACTTCAGAGTTGCATATCAGACTGCATGAAAATAAGTTTTAGTGAGAAATTCAAATGCTTAAACATTAAGCTTTCTCATCTGTTTAATGTCTGTGAATGGATCAATGCAGAGAAAGTTTTGTGCATGGCAGGAGTGCTGAGCTCACTCTTGAACATGAGGTGCATAAAGCATATCTATCCCTGAGTCTCTGCAGCGATCAATCAGAATCAAGAAAAACAGTTTCAAGGGCAGCACTGTGCTGCTTTACATTATCTCTGACACTAACAGCCAAAGAAATAAATAGTGTATATAGACTATGAGTTACAACTTTGGAAGTTTCCCTTTTTGGTCTTGCATTGAGGAAAATTGAATGGCCCAGATCCTTGACACCATTAAGGCTCTTTCCATCTTGTGATCAGGAATGATCCTGGCTTTGTTACTTTTGTGGCACCCAGTCAGAGATTTCTAAAATATATAGTATACTAGCAGAAATACCCGGCTTTGCTCGGGTCCGTCGGAGGGGGGGAAGGGGACCCAGCGTTGCTCGAAGACAGCTGAGCGAGTGTGGGGTCTGTTGGAGGGGGGGAGGGGGGAGAGAGCTGAGTGAGTGCCGGGGTCGTTGGAGGGGGGAGAGCTGAGCGAGTGCGGGGTCCGTTGGAGGGTGGGAGGGGGGAGACAGCTGAGTGAGTGGGTGGGGGGTGTTGGAGTGGGGGGAGGAGGGGGAGATTTTAAAAATTTCCGATTCTTACCTGAGGGGCGAGAGAGCTGAGCGAGTGCAATGTCCGTTGGGGGGGGGGAGGGAGCTGAGCGAGTGGGGGGGGGGAGGTTGGAGGGAGGTAGGGGGGTGAGATTTTAAAAAAAATGTATTCTTTCCTGAGGGGGGGAGAGATCTCAGCGAGTGTGGGGGCCCCTGGATGGGGGGAAGAGAGCTGAGCGAGTGTGGGGTCCATTGGAGGGGGGAAGGGGGAGAGAGCTGAGCGAGTGCCGGGGCCGTTGGAGGGGGGGCGGGGGCAGAGAGCTGAGCGAGTGCCGGGGCCGTTGGAGGGGGGGGCGGGGGCAGAGAGCTGAGTGAGTGCGGGGTCCATTGGAGGGGGGTATTATTACATCATAACTATGTCACAGAGAACAGCAGGTGTTAACCTGCTGCCCAGCTGATGTGAATGGGCTTTAAAGAATTTCACCCCTGGGGGGCGTCAGAGGTGAGATTTGAAAAATTTTCGACTCTTACCCTGATTAGGACCCTAAGGCCTATAACTGTACCAAATTTCAAGTCTCTAGTTCAAACGGTGTGGAAGGAGTAAGTGCATGTACATACACGCACGCACGCATACACCATTTGACTTTTATATATATAGAGACTAGTGTAAAAGCCCGTGGACACAGGCCAACGGTAACGGCTTGCAGCCCCTCCACTCACTCAGCTCTCTCCCCCCTCCAAGGCCCCCCCCGCTCGTTCAGTCCCCCCTCCCCCCCACTCCAACCCCCCCCGCTCACTCAGCCCCCCTCCCCCCACTCCAAGGGCCCCCCGCTCAGCCCCCTCCCCCCCCACTCCAAGGGCTGCCCCTGCTTGCTCAGCCTCCCCTCCCCCCCACGGCCCCCCCACTCGCTCAGCCTCCCCTCCCCCCCACGCCCTCCCCCACTCGCTCAGCTTCCCCTCCCCCCCACGCCCCCTCCACTCGCTCAGCTTCCCCTCCCCCCCACGCCCCCCCACTCGCTCAGCTCTCTCCCCCTCCCACACTCCAATGGCCCCTGAACCCCTCATCATGCGCCCGACAGCCCAGCCCGCTCCCTCCCATCCCCCCAGCAGCATGGGGAAGGCGGCCCACTCCGGCTAGGCTGGGCGCAGCTGGCCATGCCGTGCCCAGGCGCCTCCGTGCCCCGCTCAGCCAGAGCCCCCTGCCTGCGCCTCCTGCGCCCAGCCACCCTCCTGCCCGCACTCCCCGAGCCCCCTGATCCAGACCCTGCTTCCCTCTCGGCGGCGTACGCGCAGCGGCCATGTTGTGCTGCAGAACTACACCTCCCAACGTGGCGTTCGTCCTGGCCCTGTCTACTGCGCATGATGGCTTCACACAAACTTCCTTAGCCTTTTATTATATAGGATAGAAGTAAGAGACACTACAAGAGTGGTGTAATTCATCTGTATGTGAAATGTAAGATGGCAGCACGCTTCAGCATAAAGTTTTATAGCTGAGAAAAGTGCTCTTCAGTACTAAATCAAGGTGTGGGTTTTAACTGCTGTGGCAGAGTGGCCTCTCGGACCCCCCTATTGGTCCTATTGGCTCTGGTGAGGCAAGAGCCATGCCAGCAATCCACCTAGAAAGCCCCAAAGGCAGGCTTTCCCTTCCTCTAAGCACTTCTTTCTGGCTAGGAAAACTATCCCCCTTCTGGGAGAGACTCCCTGTCCTGCTGCCCCTAGCCTACAGGCAGCCTCACTCCCTCTATCTCTCTCCCCCTTCCTAGCTGGGGAGGAGGGTTTAAAAAGGTCTCTGACAGCTTTTTAATTGGGTTCAGCTGCTCCTGCTTTGGCCAGAGGCAGCCTTACTCAGCTGAACCCAATTAACCTGCAGTTACCTTTCTCTCCACAAACCACTCTGGCTGTAGCCTGCCCTGGGTTTACCACACTGCCTATTTGGTTTTTTGCACCTTTTTCTGGAGTATCTGGTGCAGGTAGCTGTCAAAGACAGGCTAGATGGATTTCAAGGCTGGTGCTATAGGACAAGTCCTATATTTATATAATATTTTGAATGTATCTGAATTCAATTCACAATTCTTCAGTTGGACTTTTTTTAAAACTTACGAAGCTGAAAGAAGAAAGGCAAATTGGGTGGGCTGGGAATGTGGTATAAGAGTGGATTTTGTTCTGTAAGAAAGAGAAAAGCCACCAGTGGCCTCCTCCAGGATCCTGCTGAGGATCCTGGAGGAGGATTCCCTTGAGACTGCCACCTGATGTGCTGGGACTACCTCTGAGCCCATTTTAACCTGGCAGCTTGGGACTTCCATACCCTCTCTTGTTGAGCCAGACATGCTAACCAGCTAAAACAGACTCAGCTCTGAACCACATTTCCCCAAAGCTGCAGACTGAACTGAAAACAGCTTAAGAAGTCCTCCTGTCTCCAACACACAGATACCCCATTCACAATGGGATCCAAACCCCAAATAAATCTGTTTTACTCTGTATAAAGCCTATAGAGGGTAAACTCATAAATTGTTCGCCCTCTATAACACAGATTGAGAGATATGCACAGCTGTTTTCTCCCCTAGGAATTAATTACTTGCTCTAGGTTAATAAGTAAAAAGTGATTTTATTAAATATAAAAAGTAGGATTTAAGTGGTTCCAAGTAATAACAGACAGAACAAAGTGAATTATGAAGCAAAATAAAACAAAAGCATGCAAGTTTGGGCCCAATACAGTAGGAAACTAAATGCAGGTAAATCTCACCCTCGGAGATGTTCCAATAAGCTTCTTTCACAGACTAGACTCCTTCCTAATCTGGGTCTTGCAATCACTCACACCTCTGTAGTTACTGTCCTTTGTTCCAGTTTTTTCCCCCAGTCATCTCTTTGGGGTGAAGAGGCTAGCTTCTGAGCCAGCTGAAGACAAAATGGAGGGATTTCCAGGGCCTTTTATGTTCTCTCTCTTGTGGGTGGAAATCCCTTTGTTCTCCTGTGCAAAATCACAGCAACAAGATGGAGTCTCTAGCCACCTGGTCAAGTCACATGTGTATGGATGACTCAGCTTTTTGCAGGCAGATGCCATTGCTTACATGTTAGTATGAATGTTCCCAGGAAAGCTCAGATGTGGATTGGCATCTCCCAACGTCCATTATTAGTGAAGTGTTTCTTGATTGAGCACTTACTAAGAATAGTCCTTTCTCAAGAAGCTGACCAACTGCTTCACTGAGGCTACTTAGAACCAAACAAGTACATAGCCAATATTCATAACTTCAAATACAAAAATGATGCACACATACAGACAGCATAATCATAACCAGCAAACTACAACGTTTCCATAGACACCTCACTTGGCTTTCTCTGTACAAGACTTGGTGCAACCATAGGACCTTGGTTGCAACAATGATCTATACAGTCACAGTTCCTGTCAATAATATCACACCTGCTTGAGTTTAGTAGGAGGAGATCAGTCAAAAGACCACTAGGAATCTCCTTCCAGATACCTTTGTAGCACATTAGAGAGACAAGGTGGGTGAGCGAATATCTTTTATTAGATCAACTTCTGTTGGTGCGAGAGACAAGCTCTAGCACTTACTCAGAGCTCTTTTTGTAGCACATGTCACTTGGTGTGTAACTTCTTGGTTTGTTTTTCTCTGTTCAGGGTCTCAATAGTCCCATCTTTCTGCACTCATAAAAGGTTCTGTAATGCAAATTATCTCAAATTGCACATACTCTACATTTTACATATGAATTACTTGTCTACATTTTCTAAAGCTAGACATTTTTTCTTGACAAAAATAGCTCTTGAGCCTTTTAAATGTCACCTTCTTGAGATTTGTCAAATTCCACTGAACCAGTAAATGGGTATTTAAAATATTTTTCAAGCCATTTGTCACTGTCCTTCCTCTGTTAACACATTATAATACACACCTTGCAGGCTACAATGATGCATATATAGGAGTGAGAGAAATTTCCACTCTATCCACCGTGTTATGGAAAAATAATTAAAAGAAATCCCTTTTCCTTCTTACAATCAAAGAAAATGATAATCATACATATTTGTTATTCACCTGTAGGTGAATTGGTAACCAACACAGATTCTAGAGGACATTCTAAAAAAAAATCATGAATTTATTTCCTAAGGCTACTACAGAGAAAAAAAATGCATAAAGGAGTCAGAAGAATAAACCAAGAGTTAAAAAAGGGAAAAAAACCCTGAAGAATCATGGGATAATCTGGAAAATATTGTTAGTATAGTTAGTGAACAAGCAGCTTCTTTCCTTACCTTGTAATGCTGTGGACTGTGAGTCCTGACTTTTACATACACATGGAATTTCTCACTAACCGCCAAGTATTTCTTTTGTCACTAAACACAATGACTCATTCTACATGTTGATGACCTGTAGTCCCATTTCTGAAAGTGCAAGCGTACTTGATTCTATCAAACAAGTATCTTTAAACCATGGATAGCTTCACGAGCCTCTAGAAAAATGTCACGTTGCTACCAAAAGCATTTAGAACTGAATTCTCTCCTACAGTATTCATGCATAACTCCTGTTGACATCAGTGGGAAGTTAACATGGTTTTTTGTTTGTCTGTAGGGTTTTTTATCTGAAGAAATTCCAAGGGCTGAAAATTTCCCTCCAACACAATACCCGAGACTCTGATATTTGCAGATAAATAAGGCCCTTATTTATTTATGTATGTATTTATTTATTTAGCCTAAATTTTGGACTACTTAGATACATGAAAATATTGATTATGTTAAGAAAATCCAATACATTACAGTAGGTAGATGTGTTTATGTGAATAATAAACTGGTCTAAGTGCAAATGTGAGGTTGCTTTTTAAATAAGACAATATAGTGACCTGTGTCTGATGTACTATTAATGTACAGTTCATGAAACAAACCATAAAAATCAAACTGCTTTTACTTCCTATACTTTTTTCTCTATTTGTTGCTTTTTTTCTGTCCTCCTATCTCCTGATATTAATCCTGATATTAACCAAAGTTAATTATTTGCACCACTTTTCACACTTTTTAAAAAAAATGTTTGTAATAAACATTGATAAATTCCTGGGAATTTTAAACAAAATAAAAACTGAAAATAAAGGACCATGCAGGTAATGGAAGGTCAAACTGAATTCAAGATCACTTCAATGCTAATTTTGGTGAATCAGTGAATTCTATGCCACCATTTTTTTCTCAAGTAAAAGAAAGCTTAGTTGTACAGAGCGCCAAATTTGGTGCTTGCATCTTATTCGGAAGAACACTTATCAGCAGTTCTAAAACTTCTGAGAACCGCGACCCCTTTTTATTAGTCAGCTGCTGCGGCGGACCCTTGTATGTCCACCAAAAAGCCGCCAATTTAATTGCTTCTGCATTCGGCAGCTATTTTCGGCAGACATGCCGAGCGCTCCCGAAATAGCTCGGCATGTCCATTGAAAAACTGCCGAATGTGGAAGTAATTCATTCGGCGGCTTTTAAGCGGTGCTCGTGACCCCCCTGGGAGCTCTCGGTGACCCCTATGGGGGTCACGACCCCTGGTTTGAGAAACCCTGACTTATATGTTGACCTTAAGAACTATTAGGGGTTTTATGCAAGCTCACTTCATCATAAAATCATAGAATATCAGGGTTAGATACCTCAGGAGATCATTAAGTTCAACCCCCTGCTCAAAGCAGGTCCAATCCCCAGTTAAATCATCCAACAGATTTTTTTCCCCATATCCCTGAATGGCCCCCTCAAGGATTGAACTCACAACCCTGGGTTCATTGAATATCCTTTCATAAAAATGGTATAGGCAAGTGGTACTAGTTATGAATTCTCCTGGCAACTGCATGTATGGACTACAGTGGCTGAAATAATGCTTTTAAAATAACAGCTATTAGCGACAATCTTTTATCAGCGAATCACTGGCTTTTTTTCTTGTACAAGACACATTTTCTGGTCACTGCTGATTCCATAATAAAGTTTTCATGTAATGTTTGCTGTTTAAATTACCACTTTATCTGAACACAGAGGTTTCATGGGCGATTTATCATATAATTTTATATTTTTCATTTTCTTCCACATAGATCCCTTGTAAGACAAGCTAGGACACACAGCTACTAAGATACTGGCTAAGTCTTCCTGAGTTACAGTATGAGGGCTGTCATAACATTAGATTGTTCTTGACTGTGCCCTTCTGGTACAGCTTTAGCAGCAGTGGATATATGAATAGGCTCCATGAATCTTTGAAGATGTTGCATATTATCATTTAAGACTGCTATCTATCTCTCCCGCAGTTCGTTCTGTCACCTGGTAGCATTTCCAATAATAATTTTTTTTAAATCCTGGCTTTTTTGTTGGCTCATTAAATAACGAGGCACTATAAATTACATCCTATTTTAGTGGGGGTAGAGACAATTTCACAAGTCAAGTCCTTAGTGTCTCCTATATTACAGAAGTGAAAATTACAAGAGAATAACCCTGTTTACTCTTACTCATCTGGACCCCAGCAGGTGAAGGACTAGAGGACATTTCTTCACTCACTTGAGGAATTTAACTTGGATATTCTGGAATGCCCAAGGAAAAGGTTACAAAAACATAGCGCTTTTTTTAAAAGGAAGCAGACATGATGACCCAGGAGAGAGCTGAATTCTAGAGCATTTTATGGGTCTGCCTTATCCTGACCCTAGTTGTTAGTGTTCATACCCATTCCTCAGGCCCTGCTCATTCTTTCTTTGAGTTCTTGCAGAACCTTCACAATCCATGTCCTTCACAATATCTCTGGTAAACCTTGAAGGAGCAGGTGTCATGACTCCAAAGATGCATTGTGAGCGCAGGATAAATTCTATGAAGGCAATTCACTGTCAGATGCACTTTGAGAACTAGAGGAAATATTCTAAAACCTGCAAGCGGTTTCAGATTCTGTTGTAGGGCCCAGTTTCAGAACCAGTTCCAACCACTTCTCTCAAAGTAGTCTGATGGGTAAATCCCTCTTGTGAGTGTGATGCTATCTGATTAAAGATGACCATTTCTATCACTGTTGTTACCACTGTTGCACAGTTGCACTAAATTTGATACAAAGAATCATGTAAAATGTCAAAAGGAAAAATTTCAATCTGTCAAGTATGATTATCCTTGTTAAATCCATGTATCATTACTGCCTCTGAAGTTATGAATGTTAGCTATGTATCTGTATCTCAGCTGTTTGTTCTTGGGGTGACACTACAAGGTAGTTTACACCCAGTCTTGCCAGCCGATTGTGAATGGCCTATTCAAACTTTATAGGCCAGTAAGAAGAATCAGCTCTCCAGAAAGCTCTTCTTGAGGATGTCTCAAACAGCAAGAAGACAATGGCCACTCCTGTGATTCAGCAAAACATATAATATGGCCATGTGATATGGACATATGACCTCAGACTCCATCTTTTATCAGTAACTTTTTATACACAGGAGCTGTGGGCTTTTGTTTGGGACAGTACATTTCCATGCATAGGACAGAGGATATGAAGGACACCCGAGACTTCTCCATTTTACCTCGTTCCTGCTCCAATTCTCTGAACAGTGGATTTACACCTAAAAGGAGTACAGTAAACCCTCGATTTAACGGACCTCCATTTAACGGACTTCGGATGCAACGGACAAAATTTTTCAGAGTCTGATGCATCCGAAATCCGTTTGTGGAGGGCTGGCTGTGGGCTCCCTGCTGCCACCCTGAGGCTGAAGCTGCGTACTGCCGCCTGGCTCTCCATAGCAGCTAGGCTTGCTGCCCTCCGAGGCTGAAGCTGCGGGGGAGAGTGAGAGAGAGAGAGAGAGAGAGAGAGAGAGAGAGAGAGAGAGAGTGTGTGTGTGTGTGTGTGTGTGTGTGTGTGTGTGCGCGCGCTGCCCGCCTCTCCGCAGCAGCTGTGTTTGCTGCCGTCCGAGGCTGAAGCTGCGGGGGGGGTGGGGGGAGGGGTGGGCTGTGGCTCTCCGCAGCAGCTGGGAGCCAGGACCTGTGTCCGCTCTCCTGCCGCCCGAGGCTGAAGCTGCGGGATGGGGGGCTGCCGCCCGGCTCCCCGCAGCAGCTGGACTTGCTGGCGGGTCCCGGAAGCCGGGACCCGTGCGGACTGACTGTCCGCTCTCTGTGGCCGCCGGGGTTGCAGCCGCGGGCGGGCTGGTTGCCGGCTGCGGGTTGCGGCCCCCTCTCTGTGGTGGTGGTGGGGCTGCTGCTCCCACAGCTCGGTTTGGGGTTTTTTCCCTTTCTTTTTATAAAATTTAAATTTTGCTTCGTTTTTAAGAACATTGTTTATTTGTTTAGTTAAATATAAGTACAGTAAAGTGTGTTTTCAGAAAAATGTTTATTTTGATTTAGATCGCATACTTGTTTATTACAGTCTCAAAACTACGCTGAGTACATAAGCAATAATACATACAGAACACTTTTCTGTGAAATTAAACTTTTCATACATACAGTACTTAATTTTAATTACACAAAAGTCAATTTTTTAACATATGCATTCGGAAAACCTACTTTCTTAAATAATGGACTTTCTGATTTAACGGACACCCCTCGCCCCAATTAGTCCGTTAAATCGAGGTTTCACTGTATTTTGAACAATGGACTGAGGAACTTCCAATCTCCTGGAAGCAGGAGTGAAAGTAAAATGGGGCTCTTACCAATACGGGGCCCTATCAGTGACCCTGCCGGATTGTTGCTGCCCCTTTTGTGCCCCAGGATTGGTGGCCCTGCTGGGGGAAGCACATTAAAGTGCTGTCAAGGCAGCACTTAAAAGTCAGCAGTATGGGCCGGCACTGGCAGCAACCTTTTACCGGTATGCCTTACTTTCACCCCTGTCTGGACGGTAACAGAGACTTTTGCAAGCCAGCAGTTTATTCCATCACTGCCACAAATCTAATATAAGGACTTTGCAAACATTTGTACATATATGCACTTTTAACCATTTATAACTCTCTTCTTTTCTTACTTTTTGTTAGTTTACTAAGGATTGGCTGACAGTGTGATATTTGGGTAAGATCTGATATCATATTGACCTGGGGGACGTGTCTAATCCTTTTGGAGTGATAGAACCTCTGGCTTCAGGAATTGGGTTTTCAGTAACCTCTCACTGAACAAGACCAGTTTGTTTGGAGGGGACTCAAGGGCTGGAATGCCTAAATGAGACTGTGTTTGGATTCTTGTTAAGCAGTGTGGCACTTCAGAAGCTCTTCGGACACGAATTTGATGAATCTAATTGTAGTATAAACCACCAGGTTTGAGTGATTGTCCTCCCTGTATCTGGCAGTCCGCCCTGAGCGTGCCATTCTCAGTGTGGTCCATCCCAGGCACTCGATCAGAGTGAGAATCTTATTTTCTGATACCGGTTGGATGAAACAAAAGGCTCCTCTGCAGCCAGGACTGGCACCTATTTGGGCTATTTTCCAAAATGGAATAGAGGTAAGGCCACAAACTACATCAGAAATGGACCTATGATTTTAAACAATCCCCTCGGGCATCGAGAGAGTCCACTGAAACAGCAGCCTGCTGCCCTCTTTGCCTCTGTGACCTCCTCTCTGGATTGAACAAAGCTGCACTGGTGGTCTCCCTCGTGGGAATTCCCCCACTGGGTCAAACCATAACCCCCAAGGCCACCTCTGTGAACACTCAAAGGGTCTGTACTGCCCATCACAGTACTAGATACACTGCAGTGCTACAAACCAATTGTGTGACATTCAGTTTCATACAATGCACTTTTATTTATTTAAAAAGTTGTCAACAAGATACTGCACTACTGGAATATCTGCCTCCATTAGATGTCTTAGTGCAAATTGTGATGTGTTACAGCAGGAGTTCTCAAACTAAGGGTCGGGACCTCTCAAGGGGTCAGGAGGTCATTATATGGGGACTCATGAGCTGTTAACGTCCATCTCAAACCCTGCTTTGACTCCAGCATTTATAATGATCTTAAATGTATTAAAAAGTGTTTTCATTTGTAAGGGTGGTCGCACTCAGAAGCTTGCTGTGTGAAAGAGGTCACCAGGAAAAAAGTTTGAGAGCCACTGTGTTGCAAAAATATAGCAAAAATGCTTTCACGTATAGGCAATGCATGTGGGGGCGGACATGTGGAATCAAATGCCCACCGCCCAGATTTCTGCTTGGCCTGCTGGGGGGGGGGGGGGGCTGTGTCCTTCTCCTGCAGCGCCTGCCCCTGGAGCGCTTGGCTGCTGTACCTGGCAGTCAGGCCTCAGTGTGGTGTGGAAGGGACAGAACCAGTCGCTTCTCATGGTGCTGCTCCAGGTGCCTGCAAGAGGGTCTGGCTGGTGTGGCAGCCCACCCCACCCCTCTGCTAGCTAGGCCCGGGTGCCAGGGACAGGGACCAAGTGAGCCGAAATGTGGTAGATGGGAGGGGAGCTCCAACTCACTCAGCACCGATCCCCGCAGCCAGGCTCGGGTGGGGTGGGCCACCACCGTCACAGACAAGCTCTCTCTCAGGCAGCCACCATGCTGCACAGAATCAATAACCCGGAGCAGCCAGCAGCTCCATTCCGCTCCTTCTGCTCCCCACCCAGGTCTGGCTTCCAGGGAGCGCAGCCAAACGTGCTGGGGGGAGGCACAGCAGGACAAGGACAGAACACCCACACTTCACACACACCCTGCCCCTGTAGATACATCTGGTGGGGCAGAGAGCTCAGCAGCCCCAGGCTGAGCACAAAATGGGAGCGGGGAGGTCACTGGACAGAGGAGACAAGTGAGGAGGTCACACGTCCTTCCCTTTAGATTGTACCCTTTACCCCCTGTATCAGGAGGCATGAGTCATCCATGCTTTCAAGTGTGTTCTAAAGGATGCCACTGTGATAGTAACAGATCTGGATGTACCACTTGAATTCCCCAAATGAGTAATCAAAAATGGAAGAGGTTATGAAAGGCATGATGAGCAAAGATGTGATCCAAAGCTTAAATTCAACCTGGATTTTTGTCGATATTTTACTAAACGCAACATTATCCTCACTTCATGAGCATCTTGAGCAGCTCTCTGAGTTCCAATATACATTTGGATTGTCTAGCATCAATCGCAGCAACTTTTCTGTGGATAAACAGACAGGAAAGCATGTAGTTCTGAAAAACAGTAGTGGGCAAAAGCCCATTCTGACTCTCATTTGCAGCTAAAAAATTTGCTGAAATGACACTAACATTAGATTCTATTATGTAAAGTACAGCAATTTCCCCATATATTCCTAGGAAGTAATGTATATTTTCCTGATTGTCCATCACTAAGGCTTCTGCAGTGCAAAATGTAGCTTTCGGAAACATTAATCCGACCCATGTCTACTTGCGGTCTATAATGAGTCAGGAAAGATGACAAGTGGATTTACAGTGAAACATAGGGTGCCCTGGCATGTGGGGGCAGAAGCTTGGTCCTTCCGGCTCCCGGGGCTTCTGCTGCAGGCTCCGCCCCCACCAGCAGCCAAGTTTCCCCCTCCCCCATCTCTTTCCCACCCACGCAGCGCACTCTCCTCACCCCATGTTACCTGCAGGGGACAGGGCCACTTTCACTTTGTTCTCCCACTGTGCCTGCCCTCCTAACTCATTATGCTCCTCTTCCTGCTCCCCAGGAACCCAGGTGGGGAGCAGAAGGGAGCCGCTTTTAACACTGGCTCCTCCCGGTTGTTGCTCTGCAGCCCTGCCCAGCAGCTGCCTGAGAGAGCCTGGCTGGGGAGGAGGTGGCTTCCACTCCCCGCCAGGCTCAGCTGGAGTCACCTCCCCAGCCGTGTTCTCTCAGGCAACCTGAATCTGAAGACTTTCAGGGATCCACTAGCAGCTATTCCATTGGCTGCCGAACATGTCTCAACAGAGCAGGTTCCATAAGGGCTTGCAAACAAGAAGTAATACTGACTCAGGGTGAACTCTAATTCCTTCGGGTGCTGGGGGGAGAGAAGACACCAGGTGCTTGTGCCTCTGGATCCCAGTCCCTCACTGTGTGTGGATTCCCAATCCATTTGGTGTGAGAGAGTCCTTGAGGGGCTGATGCCACACAAGTTTTCATGCCCTCCACTAATGTATGTGGCTGGAACAGTTTGGACTCCAGTTAACAGTTCCATTAATTCACAAGTCATACTACAATCCATTCACTCTCTTAGAGTTATGTTATTAGATTGTAAGCGCTCTGAGGTAGGGGCTTTCTCTCTACCTGCTTGTATTGTGCCTGGCACAATAAGGCCCTGATCCCAATTGGGCCTCCTATTATAAAGGAGTAATAATAAAATGAACTCATTATCTGGAATAAACAGAGGGAATAGATGTACTGAGTAAGAAGATGCCATTTTATTGTTTCTCCTTAACCAATAGCCACGCTTTTTAATGTAGAAATCATTCCCGTTCCATAGGCAAACAGAACAAAATGTGTTAGAAAACAGTTATATGCACCAACACACCAGCAAAAACCCCTCATCCTACAAATTAAAATAAATTGAACATAAGAACATAAGAACGGCCATACTGGGTCAGACCAAAGGTCCATCTAGCCCAGCATCCTGTCTACCGACAGTGGCCAATGCCAGGTGCCCCGGAGTGAGTGAACCTAACAGGTATGATCGAGCGATCTCTCTCCTGCCATCCATCACCCCCCTCTGACAGACAGAGGCTAGGGACACCATTCATTACCCATCCCGGCTAATAGCCATTTATGGACTTAGCCTCCATGAATTTATCCAGCTCTCTTTTAACCCCTGTTATAGTCCTAGCCTTCACAGCCTCCTCAGGTAAGGAGTTCCACAGGTTGACTGTGCGCTGTGTGAAGAAGAACTTCCTTTTATTTGTTTTAAACCTGCTGCACGCCAATTTCATTGAGTGGCCCCTAGTTCTTCTATTTTGGGAACAAGTAAATAATTTTTCCTTATTTACTTCCTCCACACCACTCATAATTTTATATACCTCTATCATATCCCCCCTTAGTCTCCTCTTTTCCAAGCTAAAAAGTCCTAGCCTCTTTAATCTCTCTTCATATGGGACCCGTTCCAAACCCCTGATCATTTTAGTTGCCCTTCTCTGAACCTTTTCTAGTGCCAGTATATCCTTTTTGAGATGAGGAGACCACATTTGTACGCAGTATTCTACAGAACAAATCCTGTATTTTTTAAAATGATTAGTCTGGACATAAATTTCAGTTAATTTTTAAAACCCCATATTTCAGTTGGTTTTCCATTGATAAGTGACTTCCAGTCATTGTAGCTAAATGTGAATTATAATGAAAATATTAATATAAAGCAGTTTGTTAAAAGTCTTTCCCATAAAAAATCATAATTAATGATCTTAATGACATATTAGATGACAATATGAAAAATTCTGATAATTTTTCTTGGCAAGGTCATTTCATTACTTGTCAGAAGTGGTTTGTGTTTTTATAAATCAAGTTTATGTGGAGCAATTACTGGAGGGGAAATACTCAGTTGTCTTATTTAGAAAGAAAACAGGATCTGATTGCTTTTGTGTAGCAGCAAAGGACTACACAAGGGCTCCAATGTGCCTTACAACCACCACCCCAAGGAGCTCTCCAGAATTATTTCTGCCTCAGACAATTAGAATTGCCCTTGAAGAGTGGGGTATGTGCCTACTGTGACACTTCTTCAGGGGTTGTAACATACCCCCTGACTGCATGGTCGATCATCATGCAAGGAACAATGCCTAACGATTACTGATCTGTATCCCAAAATGTGCTTTATGTATTGATCTAAGATCAGGGGTCTCAAACATGCAGCCCTCCAAGCTCCCTGCGCCCTGCTCACCTCCCCCAGTGTTACTTCCTGTAACCGCCAAACTCCCCTCACCCCCACCCTCCCCCGAGTTATTTCCTGTGGCCACTAAGCTCCGTGCCTCCCCCTTTCTCATGCACTGCTCCCCGCTCCTCCACCTCCAGGCAGTTCCCACCACCAAACCTGAATGTATTTAAAATAAAAAAGGATAACATAAAAACCCCTAAAAAGGATAACAAACCCTTTCAAATCACTTATCAGTGGGTAGCAGTGTTAGTCTGTATCCACAAAAACAACAAGGGGTCTGGTGGCACCTTAAAGACTAGTAGACCCACTTCTTCAGATGCATGGGGTGAAAATTACAGTTGCATTTCTTTATGTGACCATCACGCATGATGACATTACAGTGCAAATAAGTGATGGTCACATAAACACCACCCTCTACTGGAAACCTACTGACCACTACACTTATATGCCTCCAGCTTCCATCCAGGACACATCACATGATCCATTGTCTACAGCCAAGCCCTAAGATACAACTGAATTTGCTCCAATCCCTCAGACAGAGAAAAACACCTACAAGATCTTTATCGAGCATTCTTAAAACTACAGTACCCACCTGGAGTAGTGATTGACAGAGTGAGATGGGTACCCAGACGTCACCTACTACAGGACAGGCCCAACAAGGAAAATAACTCCACCTTCTGTAATAAACTCACAACCTCTGACTGAGATACTGAAGTGCTCAGATCTTGATTTAAAAGTTTTCAAGTTTAATTTAATTTAAACCATTCCACAAAGAATCGTAGAATATCAGGGTTCAAAGGGACCTCAGGAGGGCATCTAGTTCAACCCCCTGCTCAAAACAGGACCAATCCACAACTAAATCATTCCAGTCAGGGTTTTGTCAAGCCTTATCATACAGTAGGATCTTATAACTTTGCATATAATATTGTCAGACATATTTTACCAAGATAATAAGGATCAGCAAATTTGAGTTTTTAAACGATACCTCACAGGGCATACCTTGTACAAGATTTATCATAGTTTTGTGAAAGTGCTGAACATGGGGGTACAGTTTGTCATGATAGGGTCCCCTTTTCCTTGAGTTTAGCTGCTTTCCCACTTTCAGTACTGTCCTATTTTTGGCACCATATTTTCATGTATTTATTTTCCTAAAAGAAAATAAATATTATCTGTATGCATTGCATTTCACTGTTCCTTTGTCATAGATTCACCTGCTTTCAGAGTAAAAGTTAGAGTGGCAATTTTTCCTTTATATTCCTTTCTGTAGTTAATTAATGGTGACCAGATCAAAAGCTCCCTCTGCCTTTTGATATAAATTGAAAAGTGCTGTTGAAAAGTCCATGAAATTACATATCGTTTCACAGTAGCACCAAAAGAGCTCATCATAATTAAATACTGCGAAGCCCAGATTTGTCGTTTGTGCTAAGGTGACCATATCCCAATTCTATTTTCAAAAGCTGCAAAATACAAAATCCTGAGTTTTAGATGTAACATTTTGATCAACAAAACCAGTTGCTGAAGGTCAGGGGATCCTCACCAAAACAATCCATCCTGAACAGATTCTAGTTCAGGAATTACTAAAATGCTGCACAACTTGACACACAAAAGAGCCGGCAAGCAAGCTCACTGTGTGTCTCTTTTTAACACCAGAGACTTTTTCTGTAGACTGCACATTAATTGGTATAAACACTTATTTCCCTGCAGCATATTTCATCTGAACTTGTCTTTGGTTTCAGACTTTGATGACTTAAGCTTTCAAACCGGTCAGATTATGCCAGCGAAGGTTAAAAGGTGGGTTGGTCGTAGTTTAGTCACAGAGGTCACGGATTCTATGACTTTAATGAACATCTGTGATTTCTTTGGCTTCAACCCCTGCAGCCCCCGAGATGGCAACAGGTGCTGGAACTGGCAGCTACTGTGGTGAAGGCTGTTGCCCCTACCTACCCCCATGTGGTGGTGCTTAAGCTGTCAGTCAGTCCCTTCTCCGCCCCACGCATGAGGCTCAGGCTTCAGTTCCCCCAGTTGTCAGCCTCCCCTCAATTCCTTTTGACAAAAGTCACGGACAGGCCGCGGGCCTCTGTGAATTTTTGTTTATTGCCTGTGACCTGTCGAGACTTTTTCTAAGAAATAACCATGACAAAGTTTTAACCTTAATCATAATCTAGAAGTACCTAAATGGGGAGAAGTTATCTGGTAGATAGAGGGCCCTTTAATGTAGCAAACAACGGCATAATGAGATCCAATGGCCATAAGATATACATTCATGCTGGAAATAAGGGCTTGTCTACATAGTGGGATAATGTGCACTACAGGAGATGTGATGTAAAGTGCACTAGTATTTTGCACATTCATTGGCCTGTGTAGACGTTGCTGGGGTGCACTATGGAACATTCAGTGCACACCAGTAGAGTCTACATCAGGCCAGCACAACATGTGGCCCGGGGGGGGGGGAGTAGGAATGGGGCAAGTCAAGTGGAGAGGTAAGGGGAAGCAGATGGGGGCGGGGCAAGGGCAGGGCTTTTTGGCCTGCAGCTGGTGTTTTTGCAGTAATATGGCCCTCACTGCTTTCGGAGTTGTGCAGGCCTGGTCTACACAGATCAATTAGTGCACTTAGACACATTAGAAATTACACCACCATCACCTGCAGTGCACATTACCCCGCTATGTTGAGAAGCCCTAAAGTGAAAAACATTTAATGGTGAGGGTAATTAATCAGTGGAACAATTTGTCAAGGGAGGTGGTGGTTTCTCTGTCATCTGAAGTCTTTAAACCAAGACTGGTTGACTTTCTAAAAAATATGCTCTAGCTCAACCAGAAGTTATCAGCTTGATGCAGGAAATATGGGGTGAAATTGTATGGCCTATGTTATACAGATGATTGGATTTGGTCTCTATAAATATATGAAACTGCTCGGGGAAACTCATCTGGGTGTCCCTGCTTCATGCAAGAATGGTTACGATCTCATAAAGGACATGATTCCTGGAATGGTTCAATGACTGGGTGCCCGACATGTTCTCCCATCTTCTGGTGGAGGCCCCAGGGCATAATGGAATGTTACTCTTGACCATGAATGATTTTCATGTAGCAGTATTCACCTGAATTGGCTTTCAATGTCTTTACCTTTGATTTCAAGGGCTGAGCTATTGCTGGCTGAATACAAAACCTGTTTGGGGATACCCACCTAACTGTCCCTGTCCTTCCTTTGTTTGGAATAATCTTTGTTGCCCTATGTCCTCCGTGTCTTAGTAGGCAAACCAACCTTGTGCCTCTCTCCAGGAATTCACTTGTTTACACTTCATTTCTTTATTGCATAGCAATATCTATAAGCTTACAGAAATTAAAATCAATACTCTATAGAAATGTAGTAGCATTTGAAATGTTTCCAAGCAAAATTCTGGCTTTGATTGTTTTGGATAGCAGTATCAGGAGTCCCTGCTTCTCTCTTGTTTGAAGTACACACTGCATCTCTTGAAGTTATAATTTCCTTCATGTTGAGAGAGTTGACTGGACAAAATAATTGCACAGTTAGACTTTCAGCACTCTCCTCCGTTCTGTGTTCAGATGTAAGTGGATTCATTATGAGATTTGATATTGCAAAGAGCTGGAACTGGAGAAAACTCCAAGAGATGCTTTCATGTTTCTGCTGGTTGATAATGAAGCCACGATGAGATTTGCATATCCAAGCCAAGATGAGATATTCACATATGCTTGCCTCCTATGTGCTGCTTCTAATGCAGCACATGCATGATTGCTCTATGTTCCTTGTACGGGGACTGCCACTGTTCTCTTGTCACATAAAGTGGTGAGGAGAAATGCACCCTCCTGCTGATGTTATTCACAGCTGAGTGTGCTTGGCTTCTGGGAACAGTTACCTCCTCTTAACTCTGTTTTTACTAAACAAGGAGCTTAGGGGATCCTTCCTCATGGGCTAGAGGTTGCTTTAGGCTACAGTACTACCTTCAGTAGGCCTAAAGGTCCACAGGACATGTGGGAAATACCTATCCATATATCTGCTAGCCTGCTCCATGAAGGAACTAACCAGTTTGCAAACCATTTTTTCCCTTTTTTGTGTGTGTGAAATAACTGGGTTTAGCAGATGCTCACCCAGTCCAATGTTGGGTCTTCCCACTTCCTCAGTTTTCCCTCCTAGTCTGGTGCTGACTCAATGAAGTCTCAACGTAGCTCTGAGGTTCAGTGCCATGTTTCCCTTACAAGGGTTCTGTTATTCAGCAGTTACAGACATTCAACCCTTGACCTTTCTGTCACAGTTTCAGGGTGAACTACATCTTTATCCCCACTTCAGATCTTCCTAGACTAGAGGGTGTACTCTTAAGGTTTCCAGTTCTCAGCTGTCAGGTATCTCAGGTAGAGACCCATGTCTTTTTTCCCTCCAGACTGATAATTTAGCCTTGCAGTCCCACCACACCTCACTGTAATTCCCCCAGAAGGTCTGACTGGGATCCAGCACTTGTGATCAACCTCTATATAAGTGTTATATCAACCAGACTTCACACAGCAAGTGGTATTTATTCCTAAAGCAAAAAGCATAATGGAGGAAACATATAAAAAACAAAAAATTCAACACGTATGCTATAAGTTTACCAGTGGTCACATCCCCCTCCAACACAGGACTCTGCTAGGAGTCAGTCTTTCAAACCCCACAATGGGATTAACTCCCCTGGTTTCAAGTCCATTTCAATTTTTGGATCAGGAACCAGAAACCCAACTGGACAGTTCAACTGTTTCTTCATACAGGTTGGGTCTTTGATCTCCAGCTTCCAAGCACAGGTAATCACCAGTGTATGGCCCTCTCCTAAGGGTGTAGCTTCCAAAGGCTTGGTTTTTGCATAACCAGAGTTGTGGAATTTGCATTAACCACTCTTGAGGGATTTGCCCACTTAACACTTTTTATCCCAAAAGTCCATGCCTATCTGGCACATCTCAATATAGTCTTACATGTCCCAGGACTCACATCTGCCATACCTTCTATCAGGGCTTCCCATATCCTGTTAGCTCACCAGGGCTTCCTAGTCACTCTTTTAACCTAGAATCAGAGAGGTAGCCATGTTAGTCTGGAATTGCAGAAGTGACAAAGAGTCCTGTGGCACTTGCCACAGGACTCTTTGTCACTTCTTTTAACCTACAGTCCTTTAATCTGTTTCTGGGCTCAAATACAAACTGATACATACACTGAAAACCAGAATAACTGGATGGTCTTCTCTTCTGGGCTTTCCAGAGCTCTGCAGCTTTTCCCACTTGTGGTTCCCCATCAGGAGACTCCTCCTCCACTTTGCCTGGGAGTTCTGAAGAGTCCTCCACCCAGCAATGAGCCAAGTTACAGGTTTGCCATATATCCTGTAGTCCTGTCATCTGACTGGCTAAATCAGGCAATGATGAGGCTAAGCCCAACTCTCTTAAAGGGCCAGCCTTAGGACAGATGCCTCCGTGTGTGTGTGTGCCCCAGGCCCAACATCTTGTTATGCTGGGAAAGTTCCAGATTGCTTCCAGGGGCTTTTCCCTTAATATGCTCTAAAGTTGTAAAAATTATCAGTGTGGCTTTCATAGACCTTGCACAGTGTAATCCTATCCCAGGCATGCTTACTCAGCGTGTGCTTCAGGAATCCTGCCTATTTATAAACTGTGTCAAGGATTCAGCTTCACTTACAATTTGCCTAGGACTGTGGACTTCCAAGAATTTTTTAATGGAGAAGGTCTGTATTTCTATGAATGGATGGATCTTAATCCGTTTTCCAAAGCTAGGCTATTGGCAAGACACTACCTTGGTGTTTTCAGGATAGTGGACGAACTGTTGGAGGAAAAGCCACCTCTTACTACTCATCACTGTGTGAAACAGTTGGCAAAGAGTTTTGGACTCAAGGACCAACAGTGAGAATTGCATGACTTGAGGATAGTTCTCATGACAAGCTGCGTACTCCAAAATCTCATTTCAATGTTTATGAATGAGCAAGGTGGGTGTAGGGATGGTCATTTAAGTAAAAGTCCGTGTAACAATGAGAGAGAATAAATTCTTATTTATAAAGAGCTGAAGATCATAGATAGTGTGAAAATCAGTGGTGTCCAGCCTGGAACCTAGAATACCGGTAAACGTGTTGGTGGAGTTTTGGAATTATTGGGTTCACTCCAATATGCATGGGCTGCTGGAGCAATTCCATCCCTAGGACAGTTTTCAGTTCTCTAAGGGAAGTTCCTTACAGCATCGTAAGTATAATGTTTTCCATGGAAAATTGTGACTTGCCAAAGGTTACACAGTGAGCTAGTAACAGAACCCAAGTCTCAGGAATTCTAGTGCTTAGCTTTATCCACTTGATGATATAGGCGCCTTAATCCAAAATGATTGTCTGAAGTTCTAAAAGTAAGTTCCACCTGACATTGTCATTCAGCTCATTGAATACTGTCCTTCTTGCTTACAACACTCCTGCTAATGCATCCTAGAATTATGTTTACGTTTTTTGCAACAGTATTAATTTGTTGATTCATTTTTAGTTTGTGAGCCACTATAACCTTCAGATCCTTTTCTGCAATACTCCTTCCTAGGCAGTCATTTCCCATTTTATATTTTTGCAGTGGATTATTACTTTCTAAGAATAGTAGTTTGCATTTCTCCTTATTGAATTTCATTCTGTTTATTTCAGACCACTTCTATAGTTTGTCTAGATCATTTTGGCTTTGAATCCTTTCCTCCAAAAGTGCTTGCAACCCCTCCCAACTTGGTATCATCAACAAACTTTACAAAGGTACTTTATATGCCATTATCCAAATCATTTATGAAAATTTTGAATTGAAAGGACTAAGGACAGAGCCTGGTGGGATCCCCACTTATATGCCCTTATGCTTGACTGCGAACTATTGATAAGTACTGTCTTAGTGTGGTTTTCCAACCAGCTGTGCACCCACTTTATAGAAGATTCATATAGGCTGTATTTCCCTAGTTTGCTTATGAGAAGCTCACGTGAGACAGTATTCAAAGCCTTAATAAAGATGAGCTATAGCACATCTACTGCTTCCTCCTATCCACAAGGCTTGTTACCCTGTCAAAGAAGGATAGTAGGTTGGTTTGCTATGATTTGTTTTTGATAAATCCATGTGATTACTTGACACTTTATTTTCTTCTAAAATTCATTGTTTGATTATTTGCTCCATTATCTTTCTGGACACTGAAGTTAATCTGACTTGTCTATAAATCCCTGTGTTGTCCTTATTCTGCTTTTTGTATATAGCTTATATATTTGCCCCTTTCCAGTCCTCTGTGATCTTTCCTGTCCTCCATGAGTTCTCAAAGATAATCACTAATGGCTCAGAGATCTCTTTAGCTGGTTCCTAAAATATACAAGGATGTGTTTTTTTCAGGCCCTACCGACATGAGGACATCTAACTTGTCTAAACAAATCTTAACTTGTTCTTTTCCTATTTTAGCCTCAGCTCCTGCCCAGTTTACACTGATGTTCTTTACCTTAGTCATCCAATCACTGCTAATCTTTTTGATGAAAACTAAAAAAAAAAAAAAAAAAAAAAGGCATTTCATACTTTGACCATTGTTGTGTTTTGTCACCTCTGGCTAAGGCCATAGGAATCCATAACAAACTTGCACTAGGCCAATTCACTTGTGTATTCGTATAGATCTCAGTGGTTGTAATATGCATTAGAAATTAGAATGTGTTTGGTGTTTAAATTTCATGAAAACTAATGGGATGTTGCCTGTATTGTTTTCACTTATCTGCATCCTGTTAAAATGTAGTAGCAAACTTTTACAATGTATGTTCCCATTAACTATGTGACTCAAGAAGTAAGCCTCATGAAAATGCAAATGAAGGGCTGTAACTGGAAGGTGCTAATTCCTGTGCATGTCAAAGCAAGTGGTTGTGTGTGATGATCCTAGATCAAAGACTCTAAATATGTTCCTTTCTCTCGGTCATCAAAGAAAGAGCCAACGTGGTAGTAGAACTGTCAACTTGCTTTTCTGTGAGAAGCTATTAATATGGATACATGGGAAAAAAATCTTCATCTCTGAACTGTTTAGATTCTAACTTGGTGGGACAACCAAACAAGAAGACAGAGATCCCCAGAGTTACTCTTGGAAGTCCTAAAAGATTTCTGGGAAATTAGTAGATTATAATTTTAAAAGGTAGCAGAAATGTAGTAGACTGTGACTCATCTGGACCTATATTTTTACCCATTTTAACCTCTCAATAACTCTTTTTCCTTTTTTCTTAGCTAATAAACCTTTGGTTAGTTTACTACAGAACTGGCTACCAGCATTGTTTTTGGTGTGAGATCTGGGAAGCAAATAGACCTAGGTGCGTGACTGATCTCTTGGGACTGGGTGTAATCTGAATATTTTGGGGGTTTTTTTCATCTAAGTGGCCATTTATCGTATAGTCCAGCTTGCCTAGATGGCAAGATAGACTGGAGTGCCACGGGGACTGTCTGTTACTCCATTATAAGATTATTGTGGTACTTTGGGAGTTCACATTTGGTACGGTGTTTGTGAAATCTAATTCTAGAATGTACCATCAGTTTGGGGGCTCTGCTCTGCTTTTGACAGCCTGCCCTGATGTAAACACTCACAATCATGAGCCATACCAGACAGCTTGATGCCCTGCTCATTGACTAATGGGCTTACCCCGTCCTTGGTCTTCCTCTTGCTTCTAATGTATTTGTAAAATATTTTCCTATTACCTTTTATGTCCCTAGCCTAGCGAGTTTAATCTTGTTTTGTTCCTTGGCCTTTTTAATTTTGTCGCTCCATACTTATATTTTTATTTTTAATTCCATCCCTTCATAATTTGACCCCAGTTTCCATATTTTAATGATTCTTCTTTTTTGAGTTTCAGGTCACTGATTAAGCCAGTGTGGTCTCTTACTATACTTCCTGTCTTTCCTATGCATTGGTATAGTTTCCTTTTGTGCTCTTAGTAATGTTTTTTTCAAAAACTGTCAAATATCCTGTGCTCCTTTTTCCCTTAGGGCTGGTCTACATTACAAAGTTAGGTCAATGTAAGTCACCTTGTATCGACCTAGTTGTTCATGTGTATATGGCCATGTCTACACTACAGACTTTGGTTGACACAAGTGATTTCAGCATAAACGCTGCTGCAGTTAGGATATCATTTGTGTGCATGCATACTTGGCTCCTTGCATCAGCACAGTGAGTACTCACCAGGAGTGCTTCCATGCACTGTGTGTTGCACAATGGGTAAGTATCCCAGTGGGCAACCTGCCACCATCCAGTGCACTGTCTTTTGTGAAGTTTTGGTCATACATAGTGGGGCAGAAATGAGTCACACAGGAGTGACTGGGAACAAGGGATTAGTTTCTCTGTGTGCAACTGTCTTCATCCCATAAGATCACCTATAACCCATAAATTTTGCACCTTTTAAAAAATCCCCTGAATCTGTCTGGCCCCCCTCACTGTCTGCCATAAGAACGGCCATACTGGGTCAGACTAAAGGTCCATGTAACCCAGTATCCTGTCTTCTGACAGTGACCAATGCCCAAGAGGGAATGAACAGAACAGGTAATCATCAGGTGATCCATCCCATCACCCATTCCTAGCTTCTGGCAAACAGAGGCTAAGGATACCATCCCTGCCCATCCGAGCTAATAGCAATGGATGGATCTATCCTCTATGAATTTTCTAATTCTTTTTTGACCTCATTATTGTCTTGGCCTTCTCAACTTCTCTGGCAAAGAGTTTCATAGGGTGACTGTCTGTTGTGTGAAGAAATACTTCCTTTTGTTTCTGTTAAATACTGTCATCTCAGACAGAAGCATGGAGCCTGTACAGCTCTGCACTATTGTCATGAATGTTGCAAACACAGTATGCACAATCTTCCACTATTTGCAGAGTCATAAGAAGAACCACATCAGTGGGGAACATGAAGATATTTGGAGAACAGATAACTGTGGGACATAGCAAGAACCAATTCAAGGTTGTTGGTGGCATTCACGGAGCAGCTGCAGATGGTGGAATGCCATTTCTGGGCCTGAGAAATGAGCACTGACTGGTCGGATTGTATTGTAATTCAGGCGTGAGATAATGAGAAGTGGCTGCAGAACTTTTGAATGTGCAAAGCCACATTCCTAGCTCTCTGTGCCAAGCTCACCCCAGCCCTCCAATGCAGGGACAACAGAATAAGATCTGCACTGACAGTGGAGAAGTGAGTGGTGATCAAACTAGAAATTTGCAACACTAGATTGCAACCAGCCAGTGGGAAATCCACTTTGAGTTTGGAAGATCCACTGTGGGGGACATTGGCATGCAGTGTGCAGGGCCACTAAGCATCTCCTGCTATGCAGGACTGTGACTCGTGGCAATATGCGGGACATAGTGGATGGATTTGCAATAATGGGGTTCCCATACTGTGATGGAGCAATAGAGAGCTCACATATCCCAATTTTGGCACCATACCACCTTGCCACAGAGCTCATCACCAGAAAGGGCTTCTTTTCCATGATTATACTAGCACTGGTGGACCATTGGGGATGCTTCACTGACATCATTGTTGGCTGGTTGGGGAAGGTGCACGAAGTTTGCCTCTTTAAGAACACAGGAATGTTCAGAAAGCTACAAGCAGGGAATTTGTTTCCTGTCTGGTGGATTACCATTGGCGATGTTGCAATGCCAATAGTGATCATAGGGGACCCGGCTGAGCCCTTTCTCTTCTGGCTCATGAAGCCGTACACTGGCCACTTCAACAAAACCTAGGAACGATTCAACTATCAGTTCAGCAGGTGCAGAAAGACAGTTAAATGTGGTTTTGGTAGCGTGGAGGGATGCTGTTTACTCAGAAGATTGGACCTCTGTAAGAAAATTGTCCAAATGGTATAGCTGCCTGCTGTGTCCTGCAAAAGATCTGTGTTTCAAAGGCGGAAAAGGAGATGGAGCAGGTGTTTGCTGAGTTTGAACAGCCCGGTGCAAGGGCTATTCAAAAAGCTCAACACAGATCTATGTGGCTCAGGGAGACTTTTAAAGATAACCTTAACAGTGAGCCACCTTAATGCATTATGGGGTACTATGCTCTCCCTGGCCCTGCTGTTTTTGGGCCTGTTGGGAATTGATGTACATCTATGAATATAACACTGACAATGTACCTATTCATTTTGTGATCCTTGCTGTACATTTATAATTATTATATCGTTTTTTATCACTGATACTATGTATTGTGTCACCCTGTAAGATATCAAGTAAATGGGTGCTGTCACTACTGCTAGGCCCTCTACAGAACATGCTGTGAACCAATAAAGATGAATTATTTTCCAAATAATATAATTTTATTCAGTAACAAAATCTGTGCAAATAAAAATGTGTGCAATTTAAAAGCAAATTCATTAAAAACTTAATACATTAATGGAATAGAATTTAACTTGAGGAAAGAACATTCATATCCATTTTACCTACACACACAGCAACCGTGGCTTTCACAGGTCAGTGTTGTCCTTAATGTCCCTTAATGTTGAGTGGTAGAGGTAAGGATGTGCCTCCTGATGCTACATGGAATATTGAGGTGGGGGGTGCAGGAGGTGCTATGTTGAAGTTCTCCATGGACTGCAAAAGGAGGGAAGCCTTCTGATTGTTGAAGCTGTAGAACCACAAGAAATCTGCAGTATCTGTATATACTGCCAGAGAAGCTCCATTATCATAGAATACCAGGGTTGGAAGGTCATCTAGTCCAACCCCCTGCCTAAAGCAGGGCCAACCCCGACTAAATCATCCAACGGACTTTTGCCCCAGATCCCTAAATGGCACCCTCAAGTACTGAGCTCACAACTCTGGGTTTAGCAGGCCAATCACTGAGCTATCCCTGGTGCATCTCCCTCTCCTTTTCCTTCCAGGATTCCTTTCTCCTGTCTGCTCTTTCCTACTCCAGCTGTCAGCAATGTTCATGCTCCAGGTCCTTTGCTCACAGACTGATGCAGCGCTGGCTTGCAGGATCTCACTGAACATGTCATCCTGAGTCTTCTTTCTCCTCCTTATCTGACTCAGGCATTCCACATATGTGGAGGATGAACTCCTCAAAGTCACAGAGGCAGCAGCTACAGATAAAACACACCAAGTGACCACTGTCAGTATAGTCCCCGTGGAAAATGAAAGTTAAGATTCAGAACGCCCTTCCCTTGCTCCCCTAAAGTTTTAAACCAGACATGCTCATTGACATTTCTGCTTTGGAATGCTTGTGCACGGCGTGACTCACAGCACCAACCATACGTGGGAATTCCTTGGTTGCATGGAACTATGAGTATAGGATGATGGCACTGAATACTGCCACCATTTTCCACTAGCGGTGGTAATTTTAGCTATCTCATTCCTAAGGGTGACAAAGGCACAGAGAGGACAGCTGCTGCTGGTGTCCTGAAGCCGAGCAGGCCTGTATGCTACCTATCCTGTTTACTGCCACGGTGCCTGTCAAAGTTATTGCTGGCTGGCATGGGAATGTGTCCTACTGCAGAGGAAGAAATAAGCTTGCTAGCCTTAGAAACTTTCAGGAGAGAATCACAGAGTACCTCCATGAAATTTTCATCGAGATCCCTCAGGAAGATTCGAGGGACATCCTGTGTACCTAAACAAACTGCTCCATGCGGTCCCCCTGCCTAACTCTACTGAGGAATGAAAAGCAGATAACAACACTACCTGTCTTTGTTGCACCACTATCTCTTCTTCTAGTATGAGTAAATTAATGGAAAGTCAATAGCTGTATTCTGTTACGTTGGGGCTGCTACCAGGACATCGATGTAAATTACACATTTATCTCAGGTTCCTTCCTTCGCATTGGTCTCACCTGTGCTCGCCTGCTGGAACTGACTGGCCTGCAGTGGAATCTCAAATAGGTCCTGGCACGGGGCATAGTCAGACCCCCACACACATCCCCCATCCTCTACCTCCTCCTCGTCCGTGCTGTTCACAGCAGAAGTCTGTAACTAGGGCACCATTGCAGTAAACAGGCTAGCACCATATGGGCCCAGATGGCTTTGGGACATTAGCAGCAGCTGTGCTCTCTGTGCCTTTGTTACCCTTAGGAATGAGATGTCAGCTGAAATTACCACTGCTAGTGGAAAATGGTGCCAGTATTAAGTGCCATTGCCCCATACTCATAGTTACGTTCAACCAAGGAACTCCCTGCTCATTTCCCTCTCCACTAGCCACCCATCCTCACCATTGCAGGCGGTGAGAGTGGTATCGTGCACAAGAAATATCTCTGCTTTTTCTGTAAATAAACTTCAAGTCTGCACGTCAAGGAAATTTAAACGTGCTTTGGGCTATACCAGGGATCGGCAACCTTGGAACGCAGCCCCGCAGGGTAGGCACCATTGGCTGGCACGACTGGTTTGTTTACCTGCCACGTCCGCGGGTTCGGCCGGTTGTGGGTCCACTGGCGACGGTTTGCCACTCCGGTCCAATGGGGGCTGCGGGAAGTGACGGCCAGCACTGCACCACTTCCTGCAGCCCCCATTGGACCGAAGCAGAGAACCTTGGACAGTGGGAGCTGCGATTGGCTGAACCTGGGTCGAGGCAGGTAAAGAAAGCGTCTGGGCTCGCCAAGGGTGCTTACCCTGGGGGGCTGCGTGCCAAAGTTGCCGATCCCTGGGCTATATTATTAGCAATATTGGTAAGGGAAATTGCCAACTTGTTTACAAATGTAAATCTGCCGACTTTCACCTAATTGTTATTAAGAATAAAGGTTTTAACTTTGTTATTTTCATGAAAATATGCAAAACTTTTCTTTATTTCATTTTAATATTATTTTCTTTCCCCCAAAATTGTACTTAGCACATAAGTGTACAATTCATTATAGAGGGCTAATTAAAACTGTAATACTGAATTTTATTTCACTTTAATATTCTTTCTTTTTCCCCCAATTTTTTTTATTCAGCACATAATGTATCCAATTAATTATAGAGGACTAATTAAACCTGTAATATTGAATTCTATTTTCATTAACATCCATATGTTATTATTTGAAGCACCTCCATGGGACATACAAATATTGCTCGGAGCATTTTGAAGGAATTATGCTAACTAAAAACCAAGCTACTACAATTTTCATATTTGGCAGCACAATTATAGCTGGGATAGATTTAGTATAGTCACCAAATGAGTGCTACTACTTAAAATAAGATTTAAGAATCATCTTGTTAAAATTATAAGGGATACAATTAATAATAAGTTATGTGGACTTGCAAATTCAGATGAATGATTTAATTACTGAAACGAGCTGATAATTAAAGCTTCATGGAAAGAGAATGAGTTGCCTTGTGTATTAGCCAGCTGTTTACCATAGTATTAGGTATGATAATGAGGGAATATTTAAAATACAGATGAAGATTCTGCTAGAGTTTTACCTAACTTGACACAGCTGTGGTGAGAGAACACAGTTGCTACACTGAGACCATCTTCTGAAGATGTTTTGTTTTTGCAGGGCAGAGGCAGGCAGGCAGAATGCCTCTGGGGTACTGAAGAGAATGCCTTTAGCAGTGGCTCATTTTTTGCACTGTAGCATCACTCCACCAGCTTCAGCCTGTCAGCCAGTAAGTGAAGGAGGTAAGACCATGGTCATGCTCTGTCATGCTACACCCTTTGGGATACTTTGCATTACTAGTGGGGCCATCACTACCAGGTTCTTGAACTCAGGGATCACTAAGACCTGGACTGTAGCTTCCCTTGTTCATAGGTGTGCAAGCTCAGGGGGAAGGCTCCTTCTGGCCACTTACCTTCTTACTTAGCTAGGGAGAGGCTAGACACAATCTGGCCCTTGGTTTCTTAAGAAGCTATAAGGTAGGAATTGGCTCGCCTTGGCTTAGAAGGTTTAGGTTCCAAGTATTTTCAGTTTTTAACCCCAAAGTTAGGCAAGATTGTGGTTTTGGACCAGGTGTTGAACTTTTCATGGTGAAGTTGACATCCTGGGCTAATGAAGCAGTGCGTATATGTGAGGAAAGGTGGAGCCCAACTTTAATTTCAAATCATAGGTTAATGGAGCAACGTTTTAGGAGGGGATGCAGCTCTCTCCGGCCAAAACCAGCTAACTAAACCAGCTATTTATACTGCAGCTGTGCATGCCACTAGCTTGGCTAAGGAGTCTGCTATAGATCACTACCCATGACATTAAAGATGTTCTTAATTGTGATTGCAGGTGCACACGAGGCTCTGTTGCTGCAGTCTGATTTCATTACATTTCTTGATTACTCATCCGTGCCATCATATTCCTTCTCCTTTTCTACATGTGCCGAAAGGTTTGTTTCCAAAAGATGACAGCATGTGGACATTTTAAGGGGTTACGGCAGGGATAGGCAACCTATGGTACGTGTGAGCTGATTTTCAGTGGCACTCACACTGCCCAGATACTGGCCACCGGTCTGGGGGGGCTCTGCATTTTAATTTAATTTTAAATGAAGCTTTTTAATCATTTAAAAAACCTTATTTACTTTACATACGACAATAGTTTAGTTCTATGTTATAGACTTACAGAAAGAGACCTTCTAAAAACGTTAAAATGTATGACTGGCACGCGAAACCTTAAATTCGAATGAATAAATGAAGACTCTGCACACCACGTCTGAAAGGTTGCTGACCCCTGAGTTATGGTATGTTTTGGTGAGATGGGAAAGTACCAGCAGCAGAGTTGAAAAATTTTCCTTTTGGAATTTGAATCCAGAGTGACCTCTCCAAAATGATCCTATTTTATAGTAATTTTTAAATCGATTAAAAACTGTAAATGCAAATGTTAGAGTTCTCTTAGGTCAAGAATGTCTTCAAAGTGATCCAGACTAAAGATGATTTTCTATGTCTCTGTTGCTTGTCTCACTGGCTCTGAATTTAGAATTGGGTAGTAAAAGGCATGCTGTCAATCATATTTCTTGACATTTATTTCACAGAGGGTGCTGACCCATGTTTGGCATAAGATGGACAGAGATGACTGTCATCTTTGTCATTACAGTTGTCTCATGCTCATTTAAAATAATTGTGCTCATTGCTCTTTCACTACCCTTATGATAGGAACCTGACAGTCTCAGAATAGTGTAGGAATGGCTAATAAGACCTTTAACAGAAAACATTTTCTAATAGACCGCAAGCCATCCTTTTCTGTCTGATTTGACATGGACTCTAGTATACTAATCATTCATTGTTGTCTCATGCATTCATACAGAAAGCTGGCATTCCAGTGCAAAGAGAATGCTTAATTAGATGTCTAGACAATATTTTGTGCTGCACTGTAGTTTGGTTAAGATACCATTTTCTTTGGAGTTGGCTGATCTGACCCTACAAAGTTTGTTTTCACAATAATGATGTACTGATTGTCTTGTTCCTCAAAAGAGGGAGAGAAATATCAACAAAAACTCTACAAAAGTACTACATATAAAAAAATGAATATTTCTATCTAGACTTACAGAACCCAAACCACCATTTTTTTTGAGGGGAGAGGGGAAGAAATTATCCCACATAAGTTGCATGTAAACCTTCCCCTCTACTATGCATGGGGCATTCTCTGCTGGTCAACCAAACTGGCTTTAAGACTGCTTTTGTGTTCCTAGTTGTGCAATGCAGCCTTACCAGGGCCAAGAGTCTGGTGCTTAGGTTCCAATCCTCTTTCAGGGCATTTTAGGGATAGGGCAGATCTCGGAGCCCATGAAGAATCCTTTTAAAGTTGTTGGGGAGGAGAGGTGTTGCTCAGTCCAGCTGAACACTCAAAAGTTTATATGCTACTTATCCAAATCACTCTGGACTACAAAATTGTGCTAGAAGTATGAGTACAGTTGATTTCTGGCACTTTTTACTTCCAGTTGAGAGAGGCTTAAATATAGCAGGAACAGCGTTGTTCCTATTAGTTTAGTAGCTTTTCATCCTGTTACTTGCTGCAGAACTAGAAAATTAAGAGGATGTTGAAGTATACAACACTGAAGAAAAAAAATAGCAGTACATCTTAGACCTGCAGAAATGAGGACTGGTTTGAATTTGGGACAGAGATTTGGGTCAGTTCTTAATTTCTGATTTTGCACAGGATATGTTTATGAATAAAAACTGTCATCGTTTTTGGCATGTAAAATAGTGAGATAAATAAACAAAGACCTTGTAACTTACAAATTTAAAAATCTATAGGATCTTTCAATACTGGGCTAGATGCCCACTGCAAAATAATTCAAATATTTGATTAGTCTATATTTCTAAATTAATCTGAAAACTCAACAAAGGTAATTTAGTCTAACTCCCAAGGTGCAAGGTGTTTGGTAGAATTAGTTTTGATTAATAATATGCTGGTCAAAAGAATCTTTTTTTTTCCTTTTTTTTTTTTTTGCAGCCAGCATTTCACTTTGAACATTATAGTTATAAGGTATCACTCTTATAAATATGCATACGCAGTTGACATATATATTAAATGGATTCTATTAATTAAAATGCAGTTACTGTGATTCTTACATTGTCATCTTGTGGAAATGCAATTTTAATCTCAGGGAACTGACACTGAAATTATCAATTTGAGAGGGATAGTTGCGTAGCCTGATCTGTAGATTGTGTATTGATTGCATATAAATTCCAATTTATCACTCTGAGGTTTGACAGGTTCTTGTCCCAAGATCAGGCCAATATTATTAAAATCAGTGTTCAGCTGGGAACCCTGATGCACACAGTTGCAACACTCACACTTTAGGAATACTGTATAAGAAGATTACAAAAAGGCACAAAAAAGAACTAGATAAATTCATGGAGGATAGGTCCGTCAATGGCTATTAGCCGGGATGGGCAGGGATGGTGTCCCTAGTCTCTATCTGCCAGAAGCTGGTAATGGGTGACGGGTGATGGATCACTTGATAAACTGCCTGTTCTGTTCATTCCACCTGAAGCACCTGCCATTGACCACTGTCAGAAGGCAGGATACTGGACTAGATGGACCTTTGGTCTGACCCAATATAGACATTCTTATGTATTTGTTATAGTTTATTAATGCATTTAGAAGAATCACAAACACTCAAACCCAGCAAGTTAGATAGAGATAATACAGAATGGACATCTGAACATCGATATACTCACACCATCCCTTGAGAACAACCTGACATGTTAGCCGTTATCTTCCTCACCACCATCATCTTCCTAATTGTCACCAATGGCCATCATCCTGGCACCTCTCAAGGGCTACATCTTTCTCCCCTGCACACAGGCTGGGCTAAAATATTTGTAATATGGTACACTGGCACCACTATGCCTAATGTATATTTAGTAGGGGTGTCTCCATTGTTCCTCACCCTACTAATGTTGGGGTGCCCTTCTTCTATAGGTTAGGATAGTAATTATCTCAATTTATTATCAGATACATCAGTTTATTGCCATGGCACTCTTGTGGTCAAACATTTGCAGATGTTTCTATCCTAAAATATGCAAAAGCTAGTGTTGGCTCATGTTCTTGTGGTTGGCTAGTGTCATTATGGATAAACTTCTCCCTTAAACACTCTATTCCCAGTTCTCCAAAATTTAGGGGTGACCGTTGGGCCATTAATCTGTGCCAAAGTTCATAGGCCTCAAGCCTTATGCTAACTGCTGAAGCCAAGGTCTTACAGGATAGCAGTCTGTAGGTTCCTTGCTTTAGTGCTGAAGTTTACAAATGCTAAAATTAGCTCTATATGTACAGTTTAAGGGGAGGAAGGATGACTCAGTAGTTGGGGGCACTGGCCTGAGACAGAGGAGACCTAGGTTCAATTTTCTGCTTGGCTATGAATGTCCTGGATGGCCTTGGGCAAAATACTTAGCTCCTCAGTTCCCCGTCTGTAAGGGGTTCCAGGGAAGAGATGGGCACTACCAGGTAAATAAAACCACCCATGTAAACATTATGAAAAATGACATCCCTGTGCTTATGAGATTTTCAGCCCTGTGCTCATGATTCACCACTGTGCTACTCCATTGTCTATAAAAGATGAAATATGGTGGCAACACCCTGATACCACCAGGCATCGGAACTATATTCTTTTTGCCTCTGTACAGTCATAACCATTCTAACATCACATTTAAAAAAAGATTCTTGTATGTGCCATATTCGCAGAGAAATAGGTAGTTAGATGATAGGAAAATTCTTGGTGTTACATTTCTACTGCTAAAAAGTAAACACACGTGAATTTGCAAAAGCGACAGAGCCTTGGGCACCTTATAGACTAACAGATGTATTAGAACATAAGCTTTCATGGGTATTCACTCACTTTTGCAGATCCAGACTAACACAGCTACCCCTCTGATATTGAACACATGAATTTAAATCTGGTTTGCATAAAATTTCATATGTTCAGTTCTTGGTACAATCAAGGAAAGAGATTTGGCTTGCACACTTTATCCCTCAGTTGTTTTATTAATTTTTACTTGTAATTTTCACTACAGTATGTTCCTATTGCAAAAAATAATCTCTCCCGTGGATTCTAATGAAACATTGTGTGCAGCCTAATGGTTTATATTGCAAATCCAGTGTGTTCAAATCTGATAGGAGGGGGTGTGATTTTCTTTCAATTGCTTTGTCTCTATTATTCTCTCGGAATCAAATGGCTTACTAATGCACTTCAAGCTCTAGCCTGTTGAAAATATCTGCGGCTCTAGCTGTGACACAAGCCAACCTATTCAGTAGTGAGGTTGTCCTGCTCCCACCTCTCACACAATGCAGCTAGTCTAGATCATTTTGCTGAGGATATACAGCAGTCACAAGGGGAAGAGCTCTGGGCTCTTTCTTGGCCCTTCCACATAGCAAGACAGATTAGTGTTCAGACAAAGGAACACCTAGAGAGGCAGAGGACTTTGTTCTTCTTTTCTGTAAACTGTCCTATAATGCAGAACCATCAAAGGGCCAAACTGTATGCCAAATCTGAGGAAGGCAAGGAGTGGCAAGGGCTCAGAAAGCCCTTATTCATCTCCTACCACCCCAGCCTCAATCAGGGGGAATGGATTGGTACTGGGTAAATAATCAGTGCTTGCCTAGGAACTGTCTGCATCTGCCAGCCGAATTAGCAGGAGCTAAAAGACTGGGAGGAAGTAGAAGAGGGGGACCAGGTGGCTCAGAGAGAGGTAGGAGCCTGCTACACTGTTCCTGACCAGGCCTGTGTTAGGCCTAGCCATTGTAAATCGCCTGTATATACTAGTAGGAAACTAGTGGTGGGAAATGGACA
The DNA here is from genome assembly GCA_032164245.1 of Sternotherus odoratus. Lineage (NCBI taxonomy): Eukaryota > Metazoa > Chordata > Testudines > Kinosternidae > Sternotherus > Sternotherus odoratus. Next base: position 257,199,054 of record JAVMKO010000001.1, on the reverse strand, counting down.
CAAATAAAGAACATGGGATTTTAATCTTTTCTTTATTAAATAGACTGAACATCTTGAATTTATCACTTGTGACAAGGTGGCTCCTCTGCTCCCCCTGGGTCAAGTCCTTTGAGGTGCTGGTGCGGCCCTGGCGCCCTGACCAGACTGCACCAGACCCGGTTTTTCCTGCTGCTCCTTAGCAGCTTGTTTGCTTTCTTTCTCTCTCAGGGTCAGGCTCCTGCAAGCTAGGAAAGGTAGCCCCCCCCTGGGAGGGACCCTTAGTTCTCTCCTCCTGCTTGCCAGCCACCTCTCTGCCCCTGCTTCTTCCAACTTGCCCCTCACACCCCTCTACTTTCGCCAAACTCACTCCTCTATCTCCTACTGCCTCCAAACTCACTCCTCAAACTCTCACTCCCTCCAAACTCACTCCTCAAACTCCCACAAGCCTCTCTGGGGAGGAGTCTCTTTTCAAGGGCTCTGACAGCCCCCTTAATTGGCCCCAGCTGGCCCTGCTTCTGGCTGTGGCAGCCCTGCTCAGCTGGACCCAGTTCCCTTGTGGTAAGCCTCCTAATTGCAGGCCTTACTGGCAGCTGTCTGCCCTGGGTCTGCCACATATCCCCCCCCCCCCCCCCCGCGCAACACCATGGGGTTGGGCTACTTGGGTCGCGGAGCAATGTATCCTTGATAGCCCGTCTGCATTCCCATGCAGGGGGCCGGACCGATGTTGCACGCGGAAGTGGAAGGGCTGCAGTGAGAGGAACCATCTTGTAACCCTTGCGTTGCTGTCCTTATTTTGGTGCATCCACTTCAGCGGGGCATGGTCCGTAACTAGGGTAAACCGTCGACCGAGTAGATAATAACGGAGGCTCTCTATGGCCCACTTCACCGCCAGGCACTCCTTTCCCACCACGGCATATTTCCGTTCTCTGGGCAGAAGCTTCCTGCTGAGAAATAGGACTGGGTGGTCTTCTCCATCCCTCATCTGGGAGAGCACCGCCCCCAGCCCTACCTCAGAGGCGTCTGTTTGTAAAATAAACTCTTCTTTCCAGTCTGGGGCTATCAACACCGGGTCGGTGCAGAGGGCGGTCCGCAGGTCCCCAAACGCTGTCTCGGCGGCGTCCGACCACTTTACGATGTCTGGGCCCCGGGCCCTCGTTAGATCAGTTAACAGGCAGGCCCGGGTGGCGAAATGGGGACTGAATCATCGGTAATACCCAACCAACCCTAGAAACGCTCGGACCTGTTTCTTTCGGATTGGTCGGGGCCACTTCTGGATCGCCTCCAGTTTGTTAAGTTGGGGCTTCACTACGCCTCTCCCTACTATATAGCCAAGGTACTTGGCCTCTGCCAGTCCGATCGAGCACTTGGGTGGATTTGCGGTCAGACCCGCCTTCCTCAGGGTGTCTAAGACGGCCTCTACCTTCCGCAAGTGAGTCCCCCAGTCTGGGCTATATATGATTACATCATCCAGATAGGCGGCCGCGTATTGCCTATGAGGCCGCAACAATTTGTCCATGAGCCTCTGGAAGGTGGCAAGGGCCCCATGCAACCCGAAGGGAAGGACCGTATACTGGTACAACCCCTCCGGGGTGGCAAAGGCCGTCATTTCCTTGTCTGCCTTGGCCAGGGGGATCTGCCAGTACCCCTTGGTCAGGTCTAGGGTGGACATGAACCGGGCTGCTCCTAACCGGTCAATCAGTTCGTCTATCCGGGGTAGCGGGTACGCGTCGAACCGAGAGACATCATTCAACCTCCGGAAGTCATTGCAGAACCTCACCGTGCCGTCTGGCTTAGGCACCAGGACCACGGGGCTGGACCACTGGCTATGGGATTCTTCAATGACTCCTAATTGTAACATCTTTTGGACCTCCGCTCTGATCTCCTTCCTCTTTGCTTCTGGGACCCGGTAGGGCTTGACGTGAACCTTTACCCCTGGCTCCGTGAGGATGTGGTGGTGCACCTCAGTAGTCCGGCCCGGTGTCTCTGAAAACACGTCCTGGTTACGCCGGATCATGCGGACCACCTCCGCTCGCTGGTTCGGGGTCAGGTCTGGGGATATCCCCACCCGGCCGGGTGGGTTGCCTTCCCGGGGCGGCGCCCCCAGCGCAACCACCAGAGCGTCTCTCTCCTGCCACGGTTTTAACAGGTTGACGTGGTAAATCTGCTCCTGCTTCCGGCGTCCCGGCTGTCGGACCTTATAGTCCACGTCCCCCACGGCTTCTACTACTTCGTATGGCCCTTGCCACTGGGCCAACAACTTGCTCTCCGCCGTGGGTACCAGCACCATCACCCGGTCTCCCACCTGGAACTTCCGGCTTCTCGCTTGGCGGTTGTAGTATGTCCGCTGGGCCTCTTGTGCCTTCTCGAGGTGTTCCCTCACTATTGGGGTGACCTGGGCTATCCTCTCTCTCATCCGAGCTACATGTTCAACGACATTCCTCCCCTGGTTTGGCTGTTCTTCCCAGTCCTCCTTGGCAATGTCAAGTATGCCCCGAAGGTGGCGTCCATACAACAGCTCGAACGGGGCAAATCCCGTGGAGGCCTGGGGCACCTCCCTTACAGCAAACAGGAGGTAGAGGAGCAGGGTATCCCAATCCTTCCCGTCCCGACTCACTACCTTCCGCAGCATACTCTTCAACGTCCGGTTGAAACGTTCAACCAGGCCGTCAGTCTGGGGATGGTACACCGACATCCTTATGGTCCGCACACGGAGTAGGCAACAAAGGTCCTTCATTAATTTGGACATAAAGGGGGTCCCTTGGTCGGTCAGGATCTCCTTTGGTATCCCTACTCGGGGCAAAGATCTGTAGCAGCTCCCGAGCTATGGTTTTGGACAGTGTGTTCCGTAAGGGCACAGCCTCGGGATACCGGGTGGCATAGTCCAGCACCACCAGTATATGCCAATGGCCTCGGGCCGATTTCTCCAGCGGGCCCACCAGGTCCATGGCGATCCTCTCGAATGGGACCTCAATGATGGGGAGGGGCACTAAAGGGGCCCGCAAGTGGGGCCGGGGGGCGTGCAATTGACACTCCGGGCAGGAGGCGCAGTATCGCCGGACCGCTGCATGGACCCCTGGCCAGAAGAACCTCTTCATGACCCGATCGAGGGTCTTCTCCACCCCCAGGTGGCCCCGGAAGAGGTGGCTGTGAGCCAGGTCCAATACGCCTCTCTGATGTCTCCGTGGCACCAAAAGTTGCTCCACCAACATATCGGACATCGGGACTACCCTATACAGCAGGTCCCCCTTGATTATATAGTACGGCCCTCGGCCCTTATTTTTCCCCTCTACCGGGACCCCATTTACCTCCACCACTTCGTTACGGATATTTTGGTAGAGTGGGTCGTTGGCCTGATCCTGCCCAAAATTCTCCGTAGCCGGGCCAATTGGCCCCAACTCCGGGGTCTCTACCTCTGCCTCTCCTTCGGGGACCGCCTGGGGGGCACTAGGCCCGGCGTCGGTCTCCCCCTCCTCTCGCCTGGTCCTCCTTCCTTGGGGGCTCCCTCGTTCTCCCACTAGAGCAGCCCTCCTATATTGGGTGAGGATTTTCGTCCCTAACGCCTTGGCTGCCCTCCTCTCCCTCCGAGACTTCCGGGACCCCCCGCCTACAGAGAATAATTCCGGGTCAAATTCCTGGAAAGCTGGTGCCCCGGGACCTCTCGGCGTCACCTCCGGGACCCCGGCACTAACTCCTTCTGTCCCCCGTCCAGGGAGCAGGCTGTCAAAATCAGGGAAGTCTCGTCCAATGAGGACCGGGTAGGGGAGCCTCAGGACTACGCCCACCACTACTTTCGTGGGGTGTCCCAGGACGTCTAGGCTTACAGAGACGGTGGGGTAGTAGTTAATATCCCCATGCACACAGGATACTGCCGAGCACTTGGCCCGGGACAGCTGGTCCTGGCTGATCAACATCCCGGAGACCAGCGTAACTGTGCTCCCTGAGTCTACTAGCACGGTGGTCTTAATACCATTCATTTTAACGGGTCGGGTATATCTATGGGGAGCCATCGCGACCCCCACTTGGTTCACCAGGTCACATGGATCCCCCATACACCCCAGGCCACATTCCATGGGTTCGGCCCGGTTTGGGAACTGGGCGGCTAGGTGTCCCATTTCCCCACAAGCGTAACAGCGCCTCCCGGTTCGGGACAGCCCCCCAGTTTTCGGGCTGTTCGGCCCTACCCCCCGAGTCCCGTTCCCCCGGTCCCCAAGTCTGTCCAAGCTCTCCGGCCATCCCCCAGCCTCCTCTTCTTCCTCCCTATAGCGGCTTGGGGTCTTGGCCATCCAGGGCTTTGGTCCGGAGGCTGGCCTTCTGGTTGCCCGCAGCCCCTCCGTGGTAGTCCGTGACAACTCCTGGGAGGCAAGGTGTCTCTCTACGAGGGTTACCAGCTCGTCGTAGGAGGGGGGATTATTCTTTCGGACCCACCCCCTTAGCTCGGATGGCAACCCCCGCATATACCTGTCCAGTACCAGGATCTCTATCATCTTTTCCGGGCTGTGGGTCTTGGGCTGTAACCACTTCCGGGCAAGGTGGATCAGGTCGAATAGCTGAGTCCTCGGGGTCTTGCCGACCTCGTACCTCCACTCGTGAAACTGCTGGGCCCGCAGGGCTGGCGTCACTCCCGCTCTGGCCAGGATCTCAGCCTTCAGCTGGGGGTAGTCCGCAGCGGCCTCGGGCGCCAGGTCGAAATAGGCCTTCTGGGCCTTCCCGCAGAGAAAAGGGGCCAGGATGCTTGCCCACTGTCCTCGGGGCCAAGCCTCACGCAGGGCCGTCCTCTCGAAGGCAAGCAGGTAGTCCTCAGTGTCGTCGCCTGCCGTCATCTTCTGCAGGAAATGGCTGGCCCGTAGTGGCCGGTCGTCAGGCCCCCCACGACCCATGGTGCTCAGGGCTTTCATCTGCCGCACCACCTCCTGCAAGGTGGCTTGGTCCTGGGTTATCAGCAACTGGTTGGTCTCTTGCTGTACTCGGACAGCTTCCTGCTGGGCCGCAGTGGCCTGGACCAGGGCCTTCACCACCTCTTCCATTTTCCCTCTGAGTATGGGGGGGGGGGAAGAAGGGCTGGCCACCAAGTCTATTTACTCGCTATCCCACCTCTGACACCACGTGTGACAAGGTGGCTCCTCTGCTCCCCCTGGGTCAAGTCCTTTGAGGTGCTGGTGCGGCCCTGGCGCCCTGACCAGACTGCACCAGACCCGGTTTTTCCTGCTGCTCCTTAGCAGCTCGTTTGCTTTCTTTCTATCTCAGGGTCAGGCTCCTGCAAGCTAGGAAAGCTAGGCCCCCCCTGGGAGGGACCTTTAGTTCTCTCCTCCTGCTTGCCAGCCACTTCTCTGCCCCTGCTTCTTCCAACTTGCCCCTCAAACCCCTCTACTTTAGCCAAACTCGCTCCTCTATCTCCTACTGCCTCCAAACTCACTCCTCAAACTCTCACTCCCTCCAAACTCACTTCTCAAACTCCCACAAGCCTCTCTTGGGAGGAGTCTCTTTTCAAGGGCTCTGACAGCCTCCTTAATTGGCCCCAGCTGGCCCTGCTTCTGGCTGTGGCAGCCCTGCTCAGCTGGACCCAGTTCCCTTGTGGTAAGCCTCCTAATTGCAGGCCTTACTGGCAGCTGTCTGCCCTGGGTCTGCCACACACTATAATGGAGATTTTTCTAATCTTTTAATCATTCTAGTGGCTCTTTTTTAACCCTCTCCAATCTATCAACATCCTTCTTGAATTGTGGACACCAGAACCAGACACAGTATTCCAGTACTAGTCACACCAGCGCCAAAAACAGAAGTTAAATAATCTCTCTACTCTTACTCCAGATTTCTCTGTTCATGCATCCAAAGATCACATTAGCCTTTTTTTACCACAATCTTGCATTGGGAGCTCATGTTCAGTTGCTTATCAGCCATAATTCCCATATCGCTTTCAGTCATTGCTTTGCAAGATAGAGTCCTCCATCCTGCACGTATGGCATACATTCTTGTTCCTAGATGTATAGATTTACTTTAGCCATATTAAAACAGTTTGTTTGCACAGTTTACCAAGTGATCCAGAACACTCTGTATCAGTGACCAGTCCTCATTAATTCTACTCCCCCAATTTTTGTGCTGTCTGAAAAAAGTATTAATGATGATTTTATGTTTCTTACAGGTCATCGATAAAAATAGCAAATAGGGTAGGGCCAAGGAATTTGTTCTATATGTGATCCCAATAGAAACACACCTCAAGAGAGTGACTTTGTAATGCTAAAATGTACCCATATTTAAGAAAATTTGCAGCCTCTTACATAGGAAGAGTTGCATTTTAAAGAAAAGTCTGTTGCACTATAAATAGCAATGTTATGACTATAACTGATGCTTTTCTTGTCCTTTATATTTCTTACCCCCAAAAACTAGGTAGTGCATAAAATCTAATTCTCATTCAGCTAGATGAGGGAGTTCATGTAATAAGTCTTACATCTGGGCTGTGGAAGCATTGTTTAACTTTCTCCTAAACCTAAATTATGGTGCACCTTCCGAACTCACCCAATTGACACATACATAACCGTATGAATCTAGGCTTAAATATATGGTCCTTGAGTTTGCAGAAGATGTAGGCAATGCCCCTGAGAGTAGTGTGTCACAAAACTGTGAGCCACAGTTTCTTGAACTCTTGTGATTGAATTCCATAAGGTTCATGACAGCCCTTTCTAAAGTTGTCCCTTAAGTTAGTTCTTCGCTGCACATCTCAACACATGCATTAAAGAGTAAATATAAAATAAGGGTGACAAAAAGAGTAATAATTCTGCAGATAAGTCTGACTGCATAGGAGGGAGAGAAAGCTTTTCCATCAGCCAGTAGAATTGCTGAAATTGAAGATAAGGTGAGTAGAGATGAGAGAACCAGTTCAGATAAAATAACTGATCAAAACAGATTTTCTGAAATTCAAAGAGGTCAGAAAGGAACTTATTTTAAATTGATTTCCTTTTTGCATGACTCAGCATTTCCTGGCTTCAGATGGAAATGAAAGTGTCAAAATTCCAACAACTAACTCTATTCTGGAGATATAGCCACCCTGTCTGAAAGCAAGAAATCTAATGATATAGCCAGTATTCATTAAATTTTCATCTCAATTTTGCATACCTAAAATGTTTATATAAGCATGTAGGCCTTAAGGTGCTTCAATAACCAAACCTCTTGTGATACATACACACAGGAGGGCAGAGGTACATTGGTACTCTTAATTGTCTTACTTTTGTGCACTAAATGCAACAAATAGGTGGTACTTTAACATAAATATGGCTGCTAACTTTGTTATCTAGGTCTTATTTAAGCTTTGCGTAAAAGGCATATGAAACTGTATGATGAATTCTAGAAAAGAGACTTATTATTATTAGACAGGAGTGACAGTAATATACAATATACAAAGAGGTGGAGCAAAAACACATGCAGCATAAAAACTTTTAATATCTTTGATTTAGTTGCCTGTTTGGGGATCTGATCTTTCAATCATTTTAAAATATAATATTTGTGACTTAGATTTTCAGTGCCCATACAAACCAGTGTCCGCACAAACCATCCCATATCTAAACATTCACCATTTGGAGTCATTCCATGTTGCTGTGGACTGGAGAAAAGCCAAACTCCTGTTTCCATTTTAGTAATTTGCACCTTTTAGATAAGGCCTCAACAAAATTGTCCCTTATGCTTTAGTTATTTGAATTTTTTTTTTAAATCTCTTAACCTAAACAAGTCTCTTAAATATCCAGAATCAATATTAACAATCCAAACTAATATCTCCTCCCTACTATCATGGACAATAAAAGATGTGTCTATACCACATACTTCCACATTGCATTTTTTTTGCTCCACGTATCTAAGTTAGTTTGCAGGCATGATCTGAATAAACTATTTTGCGGTACAGGCGATTTTTTTTAGTTTTCTATTTATTCTAATTCTAAGCATTTTATCCCTTCTGCATCCTAATCCCACTTTGCTGAAGGAGCCCTGTAATATCTTGTTAAATTCCCTAATAGTATCTTGATTTCTAGAAAGGCTTGTCTGTAATTAAGTGACAAATAATAAGGTATTATCTCCATGTAAAGATATTTAATATTCTTTATTCCCCATTATTATTTTCCAAATCGTTCCTAATATTGTTAACATTTATTCTCTAGTCAAATTAGATATTGTCAATGGCAAGGCCACACCCATGTCACTTTGTGGTTATATATTCAGCAAGCATTTCAGCAGCAGCATTCACAACTTAACACAACTATTTGACCCATGTTCAGAAGTTTTGCTATAACCAAACTTTTTTTAAAGGTACAAACGGCTCAATTCATTAGATGAATGGCTTTTGCCACATTAAGAGTACAACTTCCACCTGCTTTTGGCTGTTCTGAACAGATGCATTTAATGTTTTCACTTGCCAATCTATTTTGGACAAATCTAATGTGATGTGGGACACATTAATCCTTGTACAGCAAGAAACTAGGTCTAAGAACCTAGAGATCATTCTTTTCAAAGTCTTAAAAGTGACTCCCATAAGCTTGAATTTGAGGTTGGAAGGATGTCAGTGAAGTTATGTATGAGACAGTGTAAGAAAGGAAGAATATTTTGGGTGTGGTGTGATATTTTAAATAGACTGTAAAACTGAGAAATCACCATGGCACGGACCAGGATTGTAACAGATGAAACAAAGAGGAATGGGCTAGATTTTTATAACATAAAGGTGCATGATTTGGTGAGAGCTATCGGGGAGGAGTAGTGAATGACAGAGAACAGTCAGAGATGACCAGAGATGTGAATCTTCATGAGGGGCAAGATAGTTCAATATTTAATGGTGACTGAGAAGGTGTAGGAACTAAGGAAACTCAGATTTGTTTTATTTAATCTGAAATAGCACTGGGTTACCCAGGCTGAGATACCTGAGAGGTGGGCTGTGCTGTGATAATGGTCAGATACAGAACAATCCTGGGGAGAGAACTAGATCTGTAAATTGGCAGCAAGCTCGTGTAGTGGTAGAAGGGCTGAGACCATAGCAGTGGGTGAGATCACTCGAGGAACAGGTGTAAAGTGACAAGACAAGGATTGCCTCAACTTAAAGTACAGTTTTTTCTCCAAAGAACACCTAAAAATGTGGTGGTCCCTATCTGTTATCCTCAGTGATTTCCATATTGAAATTCTTCAGCTGACAAGTAGAGATATTTTTTTTAATGTTCAGCCCTTTGGTTAGCCTTATTTTGGTTGCATAAGTTTAACTGAGAGCATAACATGGTCTGCAGCAGCTTTATTACTGATGCTGATATGCAGGAATTAAAATAATGATAATCATAAAAAAATTGACTTGCAGAGCCCAAGACTAATTTGAAAGGCTGGCATTTAAAATTGTATTGTAAACTGAGGAAATTTGCTATGGAAATAATTGAAAGACAACAAACATAGTCTATTACAATACCATTTTTATACACACTTCTGAGAACCAGAATCTAAATTGTGTTACATTGTACACTGATGGTACACTACCCTTAAACTAGGTTTGATTCATTAATGTTGGTGAGCTCAGTGAAATAAAAGTTAACATGAAGTTGTAAGTCATTAGTCAGTGCAATGCCTAGCAGTAACAGATCTGCATCTCTGTAGTCATAAGTGTTCAGCACTAGACGGAATGTATGCCATCTAGCACAACTAGATTAAAAATGTAGAGTATTACATGTAATAAGCCTCCTGGGTAACTAATACATTTGCTAATATTTGAGTCCTATTCTTTTAAATGACAGAATTTCCCAAAAGGTCTAATCCCATGATGGATATTTAATGGGATGCCATTCATGGATTTTTCTCAAAATATGTGGACTATCATTTAATAACTGATTCTTGTGGGGCTTAGTCTGACTCACACAGAATACTAATTGTTATTTGCAGTGTAGCTGTAGCCATGTTAATCCCAGAATATTAGAGAGACAAGATGTGTGAGGGAATATCTTTCATTGGACCAACTTCTGTTGGTGAAAGAAACAAGGTTTTGAGCTTACACAAAGCTCTTCTTCTTGGGAATAAGCCCCAAAACATGTCTCTTTCACCAAACAGAAGTTTGTTTAGTAAAAGATATTACCTCACCCAACTTGTGTCTCAAATAGAATACTAAGTTTCTTGAAGATTTAGATGCTTTCTTTCAAGAAGATGTTTATCAAAGTGTCATCTTGGAGTAGACTAAATAGCCTACTAATAATTATTTTATTTTATCACATTCTACACAGTAGAACCTCAGAGTTATGAATATCTCAGGAATGGAGGTTGTCCATCACTCAGAAATGTTCCTAACTCTGAACAAAACATGATGAGGAAGACTTTGTAGCACCTTAGAGACTAACCAGTTTATTTTTGTCTTATTTACGGATATAGACTAACACGGCTGCTAATCTTAAAACATGATGGTTGTTCTTTCAAAAGTTAGCAACTGAACATTGACTTAATACAGCTTTGAAACTTTACTATGGAGAAGAAAAATGTGCCTTTACCTTTATATTTTTAATAGTCTCTGTTTAACACAGTACTGTGGTTTATTCACTTTTTCTTTTTTTGTCTCTGCTGCTGACTGATTGCATACTTCTGGTTCCAAATGAGGTGTGTGGATGACTGGTCAGTTCATAACTCTGTTGTTTGTAACTCCAAGGTTCTATTGTATTGAGTTTCCGATACACTGAACCAAATTAATAAAAGGTATTTGAGGCCAGATTCTCGGCCCATCTAATTCCTCTTTGCGCCACCTAGCAGTGCAAGGGAGACTTCAAGCTACCCTAAATGGACAGCTGCAGAGACCCTGGATTGGGAAAATCCCCCAGTTGGGATAAGGACAACATAGCTGGCTCTATGATATCCTATATTAGCCCAACTGGTGCAGGGATTATAGGTGGAGTACACTGCACTTCAGCAATTGTCACATGTGTCATGGCCCTTAAAGAGCCATTAAAAGCAAGCCCAACATAATGCTGCTCTATGTTGTAATGGGCCAAAAAGAAACCTTTGCCCCTAAACTCCCAGTTGTGCTGATTGCGACTCTGATACAACTGATGAGCTGACTTGTGGCATTTGCGTCATTAGGATCAATAAATGCCATTTCTACTTTGTTACTTTTGAATTTCCTTCTTTTATTTTACCAGCTATTGTAACAATAGGAATGCAAATCTGATGCTCAGTCCGTTATATCCACTAATACTCAGTCATGCCTACATATTTGCACAAATCAATATTTTGTTGTAGGTTTGACAGAACTCTTTTAACCTCTCATAGGACTGAAAAATAACATGGAAAAAATATAACCTATATCCCTCAACCAAAATAGAGTCGTCTCAGTAATATCCAACGTAATCAATATCACCAAGTAGGAAAGGGGAAATTTCGAAATATAAATATTTTGTTACAAGCTTAGGGAAGACTGATTCACTATTCATCCTGGAGTCTTAGAGAACTAATTTTATATAGTCTTTAGTTTAAAATAAAGCAATGGAGGAAAAAAGCCTGCAGTTCCTACCTTGATTTTTAATATATTGCAGTAAAGCCTAGAAGCTATAGCCAGGGTCTAGATCTCCATCATTCTAAGTGTCTAGAAACAGGTAGTGAAGTTAACAGTGCCTTCCCTAGAGCCTTCAATCTAGGTTATTGATAAGAAACATCAGGTGGATGAAACCAAGAGGTAGGGGTGGGAATACGGAGGGGATAAGCATGAGAAAGTAACAATCATATGACCACATTTTTAGGTAGACTAGCTATGCACACAAAATAGCGTATTAACTGACAGCGTTCTATAGGCATCAAAGCCAAGATGAGTTTAAAGAAGGGATCTGATGGAAGATAAGGGCATGGCTTTATGGGGGAGGCTGTGCCTCACATAAGGGGGTGGCATGGAAGAAAGCGCAGAGGTGTGTATAAGAGAAATGAGTCAATAGGCAATAAAGGCTGGCAACGTTGGCACATACTAACTCCATTAAAACAGTAAAATAAAGCAAATAATTTTAAAGGTATTTCCCCAACCACTTTACATAAGAATTAATAAACTGGACAACTCCCAAGTTTAAAAAGCTCTTAGGAACAATATTTACTATATGAAAGTAATCTGTATAGTCAGTAAACTTGTACCTTCAGACTCTAGAGTGACATTAAAAAAGCTAAAGTGACAGTAAAAGCCACAGCCACTGATTGTGATTCAGAAGATCACTGCAACCAGATTCAAGTTCTGCAGCCAGAATGGAAGACTGGAATTGGCTATATTGAGAGGATTGTTTGGCCTCAATTATTATTATTTTTTAAGGTCAGGGTTGACAAAGCCCTGACTGGGATGATTTAGTTGGGGATTGGTCCTGCTTTGATGACCTCCTGAGATCCCTTCCAACCCTGATATTCTATGATTCTATGATTTTACCTTTCAGGCACCTGATATATTCATTTGAAAATCTCCTGATGGTGTATATGAGCATTTTGACACAATTTAATATGAAAATGCATCATCTCCTCAGACAGTCAAACCTGAAGCAGTGCCAAAAAGCCCTTTTGGTGTGTTGTGGTGTGATGTGAAGACAGATGGAGAAAGCTGTGTGCAGTTTTCGCCGGTGATATGCTATGCCCTCCAAAGTTCAGTCAGTAGCTTAGAACCATCACAATAATAAATAAATATCCGCAAGACTAACGGCTTCCCCTCAGTCTTGTTATACCCCCTTCAACGTCTCAAATTTAAAATATGTGCCTTCCAACATTATTTGTCCCTCTCCCCCATCCCACAGCTCAGTAAAATAATCACAGAAAGGATTACTTGTTCCTCTTTACATTGAAATGCCATCAGTTGCTCTTTATTTTGACATTTGATTGAGCAACACAATGACATTGCCACAAGAAATGACTATCTTTAGGTTTATTTCAGATGCATAAAGGAGGACTCTAAAATGGCAGGCTGTCTCAGAAGCCGAGCAGTGGGACATAAAGGAAATGTGTCATAGGCTTGGTGAGAAGGTGGATCTAATAAGCTTAAGACTGGGTGCATCAAACTTCTACTAGGAATTTGCTGGACATGGGAGTACACATTTTTCTTCTCCCTCCCCCGCAGCACCTCAACAGTGCTTTCCAACAGAAAGGACATAAAAATATATAATTGAGAATTGGCACTGGCTGTGGTTTGACTGATCACTTATTCCAACAACACATTTGTGAATGTCTAAGGACCCAGAGGGTAGTGTTCGGAAAGTGCATGCCTGCCCTCAGGGGTCTCTCTTGGATAGCCCAAATGTTCTATTATCTCATTGCTGTGTAATGTATAATTCAGGCTTCATCAGTTGGCAAAAGCAAATGGGACATAGGCTCACTTTTGTCTAAAAAATGGGGTGTGGAGGAACATGTGTGTGTGGGCAAGCAGCAATGCCAGTCCCGCATGGTGGGGAGGGCTCAGGCAGGGGGCAGGCAGGGCTCAGGTGAACAGTGATGCTAGCCCTGTGCAGAAGGAGGGGGTGAGGGGCTCAGGAGAACGCTCAGGCCAGCCCCACCGGTCTCCCATTTTCCCTTTTGGACACATGGTCATCTTAGCTATGCCTTTCTCACCTCCAGCTTGGCTTAGCATGATGGGTTCTACTTTAGGCAACATCCAAGACCATTTTGAAGTTTTAGGCAGCACAGGATGTGGCTCCCCATTTTAAAAGAGGGAGCATATAACATTTGTGCTCCATAGTTTGCACTGACTTCCAATTTCTAGCTGTAAATTAAGAGGTTACTTTCAGTCTATAAAGCCTAAACTCTATAAACAGTCAGAGTCCAGGGTATGTTTAGATACCAATCTTCTCATTGTGAGAAATGCATGATGTTGAAGTAAACCACATGTGTGCCTAACCCACTGATGGTATTGTTCTCTAACAATTCAAAAATTGCTTCATGATCCTCCAAGGTCAGTGAGTCCTTAGGATAGCTGCCAGTGAAGCCAGCCTCTAGTTGAGGGGGGAGGATACAACTGGATGCCTGAGATGACAGAATGGAAATCTAGTTTCTCTTGTTAAATCTTTACCACTTAAGTCCTGTAAAAAAAAGCCAAATCACACCTCAAGGCATTCAGCTTTTTAAAATTTTGCACAATTGTGCTATATCCTTTTCCTCACCCTTGATCCATTGCCCTGCACTTTGTTTGGTTTATGTCTGTTCATAACAGATACATACAGCTATGCAAGACCCAAAGTTCAGGTTGCCACAGTCTCATTTTGTCAGACAAGATGTATGTACAGTAAAACCTCGATTTAACGGACTAATTCGGGCAACTGGGTGTCCGTTAAACCCAAAAGTCCGTTATTTAATAATTAGAAAAAAACCCAGCCTACCCAATTAGTCTTTAATTCGAGGTTTTAAATAAAACGGAAAAAAAAAAACCTGCCCTGGACCCCCAGGCGCCGCGGTCCCCGGGGCTCGGGGCTCACTCCCCGGGGCTCGGGGCTCCAAGCGCCGCGCTCCCCCGGGCTCGGGGCTCACTGGCGTGGGGCTCCAGGCGCCGCGCTCCCCGGGGCTCGCGGCTCCAGCCGCCGCCGGGGGAGCGCAGCTCCAGCTGCCGCCCAGGGAGCGCGGCTCCAGCTGCCGCCTGGGGCTAGGGGCTCGCTCCCCGGGGCTCGGGGCTCCAGGGGCTGCGCTCCCCGGGGCTCGCGGCTCCAGCCGCCACTGGGGGAGCGCGGCTCCAGCTGCCGCCCGGGGAGCGCGGCTTGATCCGCGCTCCCCGGGGCTAGGGGCTCCAGCTGACTGCCAGGACCCGGGCGGCAGGCGGGACCCGGGGGCGCCGGCAGGCAGCCCGCCCGCTGCCGGGACCCGGGCGGCAGCGGGGAGCCGGCAGCCGGACCTCGAGAAACGGATTTCGGATGCATCGGACTTTCTTTAAAATTTTGTCCGTTGCATCCGAAGTCCGTTAAATCGAGGTCCGTTAAATCGAGGTTTTACTGTAATCTACTGCTTTTCCAACTGAACTATCTGTAAACAGAATATAAAATTCTGTCAGAATAAAGCCACAAAATTGTTATGCAGATAGTTGATTTAACTAGTCTGTATATTTAAATGAATACTCACTACAGTCGACTGTGGACTGCACTGTTGATGAGGCTTGCTTTGGGAAATGAGTGGTCAGTTAGGTCCAGTTAGCACAAATCTGCTTCCCTCCCTCAGCCCCTTTGTTATGTGTAGTCTACACTTAATCCAGTAATTAAATAGTTCTTTGTTATATCCCCATGCCCAATATTTTCCTTTGCTAGTGGTATGGTTTATATAGCTGGTTAGCTCTTCCCACTGTCAAAAAAGTTACCATGCAGAAAACACAGTTTGTAGGAATGTGAGGAATCCATAATATAACACATTTCATTAAAATTCATATCAAAAGGGACATACTATGTTTGATTACCTTTCCTTGTGCTAAAAATATTCTCGGGGTGATTAAAATGTTTTGGTTTAATCCAAAAAGGTTAGAATTAAAATCATGTCCACATAAAATTAATCCCTTTCCCAACATTTCCAGCTACAGGTCTTACAAGAAGAAACACGTGTTTTTGCCCTGTAGTTGGAGTAATATAATTGGATAAATTTTATAGTAATTAAACATACACCACTGTCCACTTACATGTAGGCATGTTTGGGAATCCCCAAAACTGAGGAATTTCATTCTCTCCAGACATTTAATCTTGGCTCCTAATATGGAAGGAAAAGAAAGTTGGCAGGTAGGTTATGAATTGAATTACATTGAATGAGATATGAAAACTGGCCCAAGGATTTAGTGTCCATTCCTTGTACACCAGGGTGTTGTATCCAGGCGAAACTCACAATGAATGGAATAAGATCAGGCACAAACACAAGACGAAGTAATTTAAATACTAACAAATGTTTAACTAGGCTACATCCACTTTATCTACTCCTTTCCAATGTCAAAATGGCCAGGAACTTTCTGAGTAACAATACTATAAACTACCACTTAGTTTGGAGCTAGATTGTACAGCCCTTACTCTCCGCAATGAGCACTTAACTGATGTTCGAAACCCCACTGCCAGCTTAAGGAAGATATGCACACTCTACTCTTCAGTGAAGAGGAAATTAGCTATGCCATGTTTGGCTCTAGATTTGCTTCAGGTCATGATTATGACTACATTTACCAAATCTCTCTAGCTGTTTAATGATATTTCAACAGAAAATAGAAGGACTATGGAAGGAAATTTTTTTTTCTGATCATTCACCTAATCAGACACAGAAATGAAAGGGTGAATTCAAATTAGATACGGAGTTTGACCCTCTGTAGAGGAAATTAAATAATTTAGAGTAACATACAATAGTCTGAAGTTTTCCATCTAAATCATTTCTCCTTCTAAGAACATTAGCATTTACACAGTAATGTGTTTCATGAACAAGCTGTTATATTGGTAAGCAGAGGCATGTGGTGAGATCAAAACAGATTAACATAGTCCATATACACAGGAACATAATAAATTGTTGCACAGGATGTTCAATCTCACTTCCAAAATGTTGCACATTTTCCAAAATATATACAGTCCCTACCCTTTCATTTAAAATATATACTCAACATTAAATAATAAATGTTTTGAAGCAGGGACAAAGGATCAGATTTTTAAAGGTATTCAGGTGCTTAGTAGGATTTTCAAAAGTGCCTAGGCACCCATTCACATACTTAGGCACTGTGAGGGGGTGTGCACCCCACACTAGCCTGGCAAGAGCTGGGTGGGGCCAGATGGGCCGTAGCTACTAATTAGGCTGCAAGCTAGGAAGTTAACTGAGGAGGAGTGGACTCACCTAGGCCAGAACAGGTGTGGCCTGTAGAAAATCAGATATTTGACTACAGGGTAAGGGGTGGCTGCTAGGGAAGATCAGGTAATCCCGGGAAAGGAGGAAGAGAGTTTGAGGCCGCAGGAAGGCAGGTTCTGCAGATTCCCTGAA
This sequence comes from Sternotherus odoratus, assembly GCA_032164245.1. Lineage (NCBI taxonomy): Eukaryota > Metazoa > Chordata > Testudines > Kinosternidae > Sternotherus > Sternotherus odoratus. The sequence continues at coordinate 257,182,161 of JAVMKO010000001.1, read as the reverse complement.
AGGAGGGAGTGGAAAAGCTGGTGAACTGGGGGTGGAGGGTCAGTTAGGTAGGAAAAGCTTTCTGTGGGGAAGCAAAGAAATCTGCAGAGAAAATGAATTCTGGGCACATATAGTGGCACAGAATTCCCACAGGAGTAAACATTATGTCTACTACAATACACAGAACATCATTTTGACTGTAAATGACATGACTATTATATTCCCTAATTTATTCAGGATGAGAATGTTCCTTAAATGCACTACTATAACTCAACTTTCTATTTCATGGCAAAGAATGTTTAAGCTAATTTACTATGAAATCAAGAATTTTCATTGACACTTAAGGTTTTGGCTATAAAATTTAACAAAACAAATTTTTATATATAGCTACTTAGCATTGTTCCCGCAAACTACACAGTGTGGGTAATCTTCTAATCTATAGCTCTCATGCCTTGGATCATGTTCAAATTAAGAGACAATAGGGACACAAACAACAAAAGGAGAGGTGATCCCGTGAAAATGAAGATACATTACCCAAAAGAGAAAATTGTACACATTCTCATGGCAAGAAGATTTACATTTTTAAATTTGATGCCCAGAAGCCACCACCAAGACCAGGACCTCATTGTACTCGGCCCTGTACTGATACGTGGTCCAAAGAATTTACCAGCCTACCTAGACAGGAGTGGGAGAAAGAAAGTGTCATTCCCACTATGCCAATGGGAAACAGAAGTACAGTGAGATTACACGACTTGCCCAGGATCATATGGAAAGCCTGTGGCAGAGGCAGGAATTTAATCCACAACACCAGAATCCCAGACCAGGGCCTAACCCCAAGACTGTCCTTCTTTTCCAACTTTTTGGAAATTGATTAGCCTAATTATTGTTTTCTGTCTGCTGCCACGCGAGCCTTTCTTGTAAAAGCCGTTGCCACTAGTGCAGCAAGCAGGGCCATACTCCAGCAACATGGACCTGAACAAATACTATACTCATGTGCCTATTATTTGCAGACATTAAACCAAAGGCAGCTCTGGTGGGCGCTATTCTTTTCGTAGTTCAGTTTCACTATCACATGTTGCCCCAGAAACAGCAAGGTCGACGCCTTGTCTAAGAGCTTTGATAGTGAACCACATGGATCTAGCTGGGAATCGGCTCACATCCTCAAGCCCCACAATTTCCTGAATGCTGCTCCTTGCTAGGACCTAGTTGCACTGATTTGTTCTGACTCTGACTGGGAAATTCTGCCCAGCGAACTAGCTGTCATCAACAGGGAACCATATAACAATCAGGAGGGGATCAAGTCTGTGAATAATGGCATTTATGATCCTTCAGGTCAGGCTAGTATGGCAGCCTTTCAGCAATAACATAACTCCAACTGGCAGGATACGTGGGTCACTTTGAAACTCAGCAATTGATACCTTGTCTTTTTTTCTGGTGGCCCCGAATAGGCCCCCAAATATGGGCTGTCATACCATTCTGTGATGTGGCTTGAGCCATGACACCATGCCACAAACCCTGCAGTATACTCCAACCTCTAGATACTCCATCCCGACCCAGGGCCACTATTGCATTGAAAGGTAAGAAAGTCCTGTGGCACCTTAAAGACTAACTATAAAATTTTGAAGCTTCAAAACTTTATAGTTAGTCTTTAAGGTGCCACAGGACTTTGTTACCTCTGCTATTCCAGACTAACACGGCTACCTCTCTGATTATTGCATTGAAGTTTATCGTGGGGCGCCCTGAGTCCAACAGTTTCATGATGATCTTGACAATGGAAGACTACTTTACCACAATGGACTATTTTGTGCCTTGTATTGGGTTACCTTCTATCAAATAGACACCCACAATTTGTCACAATTTAGAGCTCAAGTTTGGCGTGAGGCTCTACATTTTCTGAGGGTCCAGCCTCACTATTTCTCCACCTGCCATCCTCAGTCCAATTGCCAGATGGAAAGGGTCAGTCAGATGTTATATTAACCACCATCAAGATGATTGCTCTGCACTACCACCGTACATGGAATTTGTGTACAATAATGCAGATCATGCATCCACAGGAAATAAACAAACCCTTCTCTGCCAATTGATATCACCCCGATTCTGCCCACAACTACCTATGACCCCTCCTACCTCCATCACTTCAGACTCAGTGCACAGGATTCATCAAAGCTAACTACAAGTGACATGCAGACTCATCATCATCAACCGGGCCCCACCTATTCAGTGGTACAAAAAGTTTGGCTCTCAAAAGAGCACCTTTGCATGAACAGATCCCTCGCGTAAGTTGCACTTCCAGTCCATTGGCCCTTATTGAATCCATCACCAAGTTAATCAGGTCACTATTGAACGACACCTGATCCAATCTCTCAAGATTCAGCTGGTATTCCATTTTTCCCTCCTGAAACCCTATACCAAGAACTCATTTCCACACAGGACCCAACCACCTCCCCTGACAGCATGTGTATAAGGCCACAAGGACTATGTCATGCATGAGATCTTGGATTCTAAATGCCAGCAGGGTAAACTTTTACACCTTATTGACTGGGAAGGCTGTGGTCCTGAGGAGCATATGTGGGAGCCAGAGAAATTACATTCATACACCTGCTCTAACACAATAAGCCTTCCAGAAGAACCCAGTCCCACAGCACCCAGAGGGCACTCCTTGGAGAGGGAGGTTGATGTCAGGCCCTGTGGGTCTCAAACCTGGATGCATAGGTGTCCTGAGAGTCATCACATTCCAATTCTCCACCCAGCAATTCACAGACAGCACCTGGGAGTGAGGTCCATGAAGCCCAGCTGGCCACAAGACTTCCCCTACACTCTGATTGGGGGAGATCTAAAACTCCTGAGTGGGTCGCAGCCCCAATTTAAGCCAGAGGAAGAAACAGGACATTTTCTGTACAATTGGGTCTCACCCTGCCATGGACTGCTAGTCTGGTGTTTACCTTTTCCTGCCTTCTGATCCTGATCTCCTGGTATCCTGACTCCCAATTCTGATCTCCTGGCCTTCCAACCCAGACTCATTCCTGGTAACTGGCCTCTGAGCCCATGTCTGACACTAAGTCCTACACCCAGGTCCCAGCCCTGACCACTAGATTAATAGATTATAAAGCCAGAAGTGACCAAGGTGACCATCCAGTCTGACCGAATGCAGAGAAAGTCTCTTTCTTCCCAGCTGTAGCGGGGTGTAACCCACTCCCCCCTAAAGAGGGGCTGGGGTAGCCCGGGTAGGGGCTTGTAACAAAGGTTACAAAGACCTGCCCTGGATGAAGAAAATAAAAGGTCATGTTTATTTCGGTGCCAAACAAGGGCTTCAGCAATTGGAAGACCTCAGATTTCACAAACACAAGGCAGAGTTTTCTCTGTAAATTGCAGACACATGCACTGTCCTATGCTGTCTCAGTAAATCTCTCTTTTACACTCTTCAGAAACACTAGATTACTGATCTGCATAACTTCACTGCCCTGTCAGTGAAAATAGTCCCCCTGCAGCACCACTTGCAGACTTTACAAAGCCTTTTCTGGGCTTGCCATCAAAGAACATAAAGAGGGGAATAGGAGAGTAATGAATGACAGAAAAAAGGAAATGTACACCCACTGACATTTTTTAAGAGTACTGTGATGGTTATTTTAACTGACATCTTGTATTCAGTCTGTCCTAATCTACCTTCCAGAAGTTGACATTAAATTCTTATTATATAGTCCAATTCCCACTATTTCTTGAAGTAAGAAAATAAAAATAAATCAATATATAACTATGAAGTCATTACAATAAACTAAATTAACTGCAGTAGAAATGTAGTCCTAATGGAAAAGTCCTAACAGCATAAGCACTTCATGAATAACTAAATTACAGGAATAGTAGAAATAGGGCCCAAACAAGTTTCTCTATCATTGCCCTAGATTGAGTGTGAAATCTTGGTGCCACTGAAGTCAATGGCAAAATTTTCATGGACTGTGGTAGGACCAGGATTTTACCCTGAATATACAGTAATGCTCTACTGAGAATCTGAAGTGGAAAAACTATGAGAGGGTCCCATTAGTTATTATTAGAAATCAGGAAGCAACTTGGTCTGGAATAATGCTAATGTTTTCCAAAAAAAAAGAAAGATACTCAGACTGCAATAAAAACGTACTCAGACTGAATTTAAATCTTTCTACCCTGTTTTGTTTTACTGTATGATCCTATAATGTCTGTGCACATTGCCTGATTCTCTGAGTCATCTTGTAAACAAGGTCATTTCATCTCCATTAACAAGCCAATCTACAGTATTACAGTGTATGAATAAGTCAATTATACCATTACATGACCTGATTATTGAAGTAGGAGAATCAACCCAGAGGCAAGCTTAATGGCTAAGGCATTCTGTATAATTGGGTGACTCTACTTTCTTGAACTATGGAGTGTGATCATACATGGATGATCTTTTGCATTTGCTGGTAACAGTAAATGACCCAGCAGTAGAGAAATAAGCACCCCTGAGATTAAATTGTACCAGCACAGCTGCAATCTTATCACAATTCAACAAAGCATGGGCACAAAGGGTAGGATTCATGAAAGGACTAAGGGGTTGCAACGCAGTGTTATGGCCCCTAGAAAATTACAAGAACAGCACTGTGTTGTGTGTATGTGAGGGAAAGAGTGTGTTTTGGGGGGCAGAGTGTGTCAGCGCGCTGTCTTGTAAGTTCAGACAGCAGCAGATCTCTTTCCCCCTCCTCTTTCTCTCACACACACTCACAGCAACAACATTCCACAGTAATGGCTTGCTTTGTCCCAGAGCAGATAAGCAGCTGGCTGTCAGAAACAGACTTTTGAAAGGGGAGGCACCCACATTCCTACAGCCAATTCCAAAACAATGAGACGAGTAGCCACTGGACTTCAGGGGATTATGGGACGTTTCCAGAGGCCAATCACAGTGCAGTAACACAACACATCATCTACACTGACGCCTGGGTGTTTCAGCCAGGATACAGCAAGCATTATGCTTCTTGTGGAGGTGGATTACCAGGAGCAGCTCCAGCTGCAGAGTCCATGCACTCTACATGTCTTGCCAGTGTGGAGACGCGTCGGGAGTTGGGGCACCCAGGGCTGCTAGTGGGCTGTAGCCCATGAAAGCTTAAGCCCAAATAAATGTGTTAGTCTCTAAGGTGCCACAAGTACTCCCCGTTCTTCTAACTTGCAAGTGTAGCCAAGCCCTAAGTAAGGAGGTGGCAGCCAGTGGTTAACACATTCACCTGGAATATGAGAGACTTGGTTCAATTTCCCTCTCTCTGTCAGAGGAAAAAGGATTTGAACAGAGGTCTCCCACCTGTCAGCTGGGTACACAATCAGAATGAGGGGGTTAGTTAAACGGAAATTAAAAGGTAAAGTGACTAAAGTGAAATCCCTGCAAGCTGCATGGACTCTCTTCAAAGATACCATAATAAAGGCCCAACTCAAATGTATACCCCAAATTAAAAAACAACACCAGAAAACTAAAAAAGAGCCACCGTGGCTTAACAGCCAAGTAAAAGAAGCAGTGAGAGAGAAAAAGGCATCTTTTAAAAAGTGGAAGTCTAATCCTAGTGAGGTAAATAGAAAGGAGTATAAGCACTGCCAAATAAAGTGTAAGAATGTAATAAGAAAAGCTAAAATGGAGTTTGAAGAACAGCTAGCCAAAAACTCAAAAGGTAATAACAAAATGTTTTTTAAATATGTCAGAAGCAGGAAGCCTGCTAAACAACCAGTGGGGCCCCTGGATTACAGAGATACAAAAGGAGCACTTAAAGATGACAGAGTCATTGCAGAGAAACTAAATGAATTCTTTGCTTCAGTCTTCACGGCTGAGGACGTTAGGGAGATTCCTAAACCTGAGCTGTCTTTTGTAGGTGACAAATCTGAGGTATTGTCACAAATTGAAGTATCAGTAGAGGAGGTTCTGGAACTCATTGATAAACTTAACTGTAACAAGTCACCGGGACCAGATGGCATTCACCCAAGAGTTCTGAAAGAACTCAAATGTGAAATTGCGGCACTATTAACGAGGGTTTGTAACCTATCCTTTAAATCGGCTACTGTGCCCAGTGACTGGAAGATAGCTAATGTAACGCCAATATTTAAAAAGGGCTCTAGAGGTGATCCTGGCAATTACAGACCAGTCAGTCTAACGTCCGTACCGGGAAAATTAGTTGAAACAATAGTAAAGAATAAAATTGTCAGACACATAGAAGAGCATAAATTGTTGGGCAAAAGTCAACATGGTTTCTGCAAAGGGAAATCGTGTCTTACTAATCTATTACAGTTCTTCAGCAAACATGTGGACAAGGGGGATCCGGTGGACATAGTGTACTTAGATTTCCAGAAAGCCTTTGACAAGGTCCCTCACCAAAGGCTCTTACGTAAATTAAGCTGCCATGGGATAAGAGGGAAGATCTTATCATGGATTGAAAACTGGTTAAAAGACAGGGAACAAAGGGTAGGAATAAATGGAACTTTTTCAGAATGGAGAGGGGTAACTAGTGGTGTTCCCCAAGGGTCAGTCCTGGGACCGATCCTATTCAACTTATTTATAAATGATTTGGAGGAAGGGGTAAACAGTGATGTGGCAAAGTTTGCAGATGATACTAAACTGCTCAAAGTAGTAAGGACCAAAGCAGACCGTGAAGAACTTCAAAAAGATCTCACTAAACTAAGTGATTGGGCAACAAAATGGCAAATGAAATGTAATGTGGATAAATGTAAAGTAATGCACATTGGAAAAAATAACCCCAACTATACATACAATATGATGGGGGCTAATTTAGCTACAACCAATCAGGAAAAAGACCTGGGAGTCATTGTGGATAATTCTCTGAAGGCATCCACGCAGTGTGCAGCGGCAGTCAAAAAAGCAAACAGGATGTTAGGAATCATTAAAAAAGGGATAGAGAATAAGTCGGAGAATATCTTATTGCCCTTATACAAATCCATGGTGCGCCCACATCTTGAATACTGCGTACAAATGTGGTCCCCTCATCTCAAAAAGGATATACTGGCACTAGAAAAGGTTCAGAGAAGGGCAACTAAAATGATTAGGGGTTTGGAACGGGTCCCATATGAAGAGAGATTAAAGAGGCTAGGACTTTTTAGCTTGGAAAAGAGGAGACTAAGGGGGGATATGATAGAGGTATATAAAATTATGAGTGGTGTGGAGGAAGTAAATAAGGAAAAGTTATTTACTTGTTCCCAAAATAGAAGAACTAGGGGCCACTCAATGAAATTGGCGTGCAGCAGGTTTAAAACAAATAAAAGGAAGTTCTTCTTCACACAGCACACAGTCAACCTGTGGAACTCCTTACCTGAGGAGGCTGTGAAGGCTAGGACTATAACAGGGTTTAAAAGAGAGCTGGATAAATTCATGGAGGCTAAGTCCATAAATGGCTATTAGCCGGGATGGGTAATGAATGGTGTCCCTAGCCTCTGTCTGTCAGAGGGGGGTGATGGATGGCAGGAGAGAGATCGCTCGATCATACCTGTTAGGTTCACTCACTCCGGGGCACCTGGCATTGGCCACTGTCGGTAGACAGGATGCTGGGCTAGATGGACCTTTGGTCTGACCCAGTATGGCCATTCTTATGTTCTTATGTTCTTATTCATTCATATTCTCCCTTCCCCCATTCTTGACTACTTAAGTATTTACCCACTGTGAAAAAAACAAATATTGAGGCCAGAGAGAAAATGACTGAGAGGTGGAAGATCCAGGATGCAGTCCCCATCTTCCAATCATTCTTTCAATGTGCTGTGAAATTTTAAATTAGGTATGCAATTCTACACTTGCATACAAAATGGCATCCTCCATGTACATTTGGGAGCTGCACAGAATCACCCTAAGGGCATAGCTGGGCCTGGGACATGCAAGGCATGCATTGTTTACATGGATGGCACACCACTGCTCTTTCATTATGTATACACAGTGGAACAGTTTCAATAGGGTTGAGGGAGCCCTCATATCAGAATATGCCATAGCTCAGTGATTAGAGCTCTCCTGAGAAGTGAGAGATCCCCCTTTCTCTACCTTAGGTAGAAGCAAAAATTGAACCCGTGTCTTCCACGTCCCAGGGAAGTGCTCTAACCATAGGGCTAAAAGTTATACGGTGGGCAGCAGTACCACCACCTCCTGCTCTGGCCTAATTTTCAATGGCATCCGATCTGGTTGGCATGCCAGAGGTTACCTACCAGTTTGGGCCCTGCATGTGACTTAGGTGGCCATAATCATAATCATTGGGAGATGGAAGTATGGGCAATATTTAAGGAATTATGTATTTATATTGAAGGTGTGCTTTATGGACTTAAGAGTGAAAGGATAACGTGTCTCACTGATGCTCATGTGGGCACAGGAGAGTTGTCCCCGCACCCTGGTTAGCCAGTGAAATGTCTAGCCTTCCTCGCTCCCAAGATTATCAATTGAAAACGATCAGAAACAACTATAAATGATCAAACCCCTAGGAGGTGAAAGAGGAACATTACAAGAAGACAGGAGTTTGTCCTATCTGTGAATGGAAACAAAAGACAGTTTTCAGTATAACACAGAGTAGGGAGAAGCACTATGTGTTCATTTACTCAGGAAAACCCCTGGTGGAGGGGGAATGCTTTCATAAATGTTTAGAACCTGGTTTTAGGGAAACCAGCCACATCTGCAATAGCCTGAACTTTGAGGGGGAAAATACCTACTTTATTATATAGGAAAGGTAGGTATTGATAAATGTAGAGCCAGATTCGCATTTTATGATTTTGTTTTGTCATCAGCTGTTCCCATCACTTTCTCTTGCTTCTAGGTAACTATTCTACAAAAAAACCCTACGCTTGGTTTATTATAAGTAAAGCTATGATTTAGTCATGGATATTTTAAATAAAAGTCATGGAGAGATCATGGGCAATAAACAAAAATTCACAGCCTGTGACCGGTCCAAGACGTGTAATATAAATACACCTGACTAAATCTTAGCGGGGGGGGGGGGGAGGAGAGGGCACTGCCTGGGGAGTGCTCAGGGGGGGCACTGCTGGGACAGGCTTCTGGAGGGAGCCCGCTGCTCTGAGGGGGCCTCAGAGAGCCGCTGCTTCGGGGGGCAGGAGCTGATGCTCTGGACAGTCCTTGGGAGCCACTGCTCAGGGGTAGGGGAGGCGCATGGTCAGAAGCACCAGCTGTCAGGAGCAGCTGAGGCATGACTGCTCCAACTGTCCCTGGGGCCACCCCCGCCGTCGCTGGTCCGGCTGCCCCGGGGACTGCTGCTGGGGGCCGTCGAGCTGTGACTGCTCCTGCCGCCCCCGGGATTGCTGCTTAGGTGGTCTCCAGGGCCAGCCGCACGAGCTGCTGCTCAGGTGGTCCCCACGGCCAGTTGTCTGGGGCCACAAGAGCAGCGGCCGATCCATCTGGCCCTGGGGCAGCTCCAGCAGTAGCCAATGTGTAGCTGACCCTGGGACTTGCTGCTTGGGCGGCCCTGGGGTCAGTCACACTGACCACTGCAGAAGTCACAGTTTGCGAAAAGCCATGGAATCCGTGACTTCCGCATCCTCCATGACAGACATGAAGCCCTAATTATAAGTACTCACAAGTGCTTTGTAGTTTACAGGAGCCATGGCTTAAAAATAAACTAGTAAGCAGGTGTACAGTGCAAGGGATCTGGAATCTCGGTGAGTCGCCAGTGTCAAGAGCTTGATATCATAGGGGAAAGATTCAAAGGGACTTGAGCATACCTACTGTTAACATGCCTGCCAGAGGAGAGTGCTTTAGCAGCTGAAGAGCTGGCAATGCCAGGGAACCGACACACAGATGTCACAAGAAAGGCTCCTCTTCCCTGGAGGGAGTAACAAGGTCACTGACAGTTCTGGGCATCCTGAGAATTGTCTCAGAAACTTAGGCACCAGGTGACTTTAGGTGCCAACCCAGTTTAGGAAGAGTTTTGTCTACCATTCATATGTGCATCTGTTTTAAAAACTAGTATCCATCCCTATATGGGGGGAAGGAATAACTCTGGTTTGAGCATTGGCTTGCTAAGCCCAGCATTGTGAGTTCAATCCCTGCAGGGGCCATTTAGGAATCTAGGGCAAATAAATCTGTCAGGGGACAGTACTTGGTCCTGCTAGTGAAGGCACGGGACTAGACACAATGACCTTTCAAGGTGCTTCCAGCTCTATGAGGTAAGGCATATCTCCATATTACATAGCAAAAGAAAACAGTATGTATACTCAGTATCACTATCAAAAATGTCATAGCATTTATTATCATACATGACAAAAGAAACATGAATCAATCCGGGACACTTGGAAATTTACACAAAATCAGTGACATTTCATAAAAATGCAGGAAAAAATGTCCTGGTCCCTTTATACACATATGGTGGCTTTGTCCATTCATTATAGTTAAATTTCTGGTCAAAGGTCAAAGACCTCACAAATGAGATCACTGGACTGTAAGTTCCATTTGGTCCAGCCATTTTTTTCTGTAGAATGCTAAATATCCTTCTGATTCATTTTTTAAAATCTCAGTCATCAATGTCCCTTAGCTAAAAAATGTTACTAGGCACATGTGGAAAAAAGGACCATCATCTGCAACTGATGAATGCATTCAGTACTAGCAAAAATACCCGGCATTGCTCGGGGTATTTGTAATTGGAAACTGGGATGTAAAAAGACTACCATGTTTTTTATTAATACAAATTTTGTTCAGATGTCTCAGCATTGCTCGGATCCATTGGAGGGGGGAGAGAGCTGAGCGAGTGCGGGGTCCGTTGGAGGGGAGTATTATGATATCATAACTATGTCACAGAGAACAGCAGGTGTTAACCTGCTGCCCAGCTGATGTGAATGGGCTTCAAAGAATTTCACCCCTGGGGGGCAGCAGAGGTGATATTTGAAAAATTTTCGACTCTTACCCTGATTAGGACCCTAAAGCCTATAACTGTACCAAATTTCAAGTCTCTAGCTCAAACAATGTGGAAGGAGTAAGGCAGCATACATACACACACACACGCATACACCATTTGACTTTGAAGAATGTAATGGCTTGCTTGGCACCCAGGTATCAGAACTATATATGTATGTGGACCACCCTTATATCAATATGTAAAAATTTTGCAGTATACGAGACCTGTCTAACTCACAGCTGGCCTGTGGCAACTGACTTGGGGACTGTTTAACTGCAAAGACGACATTCCAGCTTGGGCTGCAGACTCAAGTCTAGGGCATGCAAGAGTCCCAGAGCTCAGGCTGCATCCTGAGCCTGAATGTTTACACCACAACTGAACAGCCCCTTGGCCTGAATCCTGTGAGTCTAAGTCAGCTGGCATGAGCAACGGTGGCTATCTAATTGCAGTGTAGACACACCCTAAGATTCCCCATTATATGTGATCTTGGAAGGATTAGATTTTTAAAGGTAAATGTCGGTAAACCTCAAGTCACTGTACACACAACAAACCAATGAAAAAACATTATCATCAATAATTTAAATTTACAAATAGGCAAAGTAAGAAAAATGCCACTTGATAACTTGTTAAAGTTTGATTTAAGGATCATATATAAAGCTTTAATTTTTGAATCTCAATGTCTACTTTCGTTAAATTATCTGGCCCCTCTTACCGTCTGCCCCCACCATAATTTCCCACACCTGTGAAAATGTAACTCAAATTACAATGAAAAATTCTTATACCTAGATTTTGTACAATTCTGTATATTTAAATTGATAAAAATGAAAATAAATGTTCAAAAATAAACATTATTCATCAAAATAATTTAAAACAATGATTTCTACCAACCCTAATTATGACTGATATGATTAATCATGACTGTTTGATTTGACAAACTATTTTTGTACATTATTTCTGACAGATAAATGAGAGAAATGTAAAGATAATTTTAATCATGTTTTGCTAAATAAAGATAATTGAGATTTATTCATTCATATAATTTTCCAAAATATGCAAATGGAACATTGTGTGCTTCATGTTTGATCTTTTTAATTCCATCTTATTATGAAGAGACACAAACACTTAGTGCATGGCAGTTTTTTTAATGTTTAGATTTAAACATATACACACACACTGTTATATTGTATTTGCGTTGATCTTTCTCTGGAAGATGAGGGTAACTTTTTGTCAATTGTCTCGTGTTCTAATACAGCAGAATGCCTTGTTTTATAAAATAACTGGGGAATAAGTTCATAAAAATTAAATGGTTAATTGAACATCTGGAAATTACAGTAAATGTGGTGCATCACTTTCGAGTTGTTCTTTAATCAACATCACTTTCATTATGTGATGTATTTAGGCAAGAAAATACAAAGTTTCTAGGCCAATAAATTTTAGATATATCATGAGTTAAAAAACTGTTAGAAAACTTTTCTAAAAGAAATCTACAGTTGCATTTTCAAAACTCCACACCATGGGCTGGATCCTTTCCTGTGGCCAAGCTCTGGTTGTTGGCGTCTGTTAGTCTCGGGAGACAATGGATATGTGCCCATGGAGAATGTTCAGTTGTTGATTGTGCGGCGTCTGTTGTGGCTGTAGAGCCGCACACAGGAGTGGCAGTCTCTGTTGCATTTGCAGGCAGTGTCAGCTGTGGGTTGGAGACGCTGCTTCCTTTTTCTTTGAGCTCGCTTTTCATCAGCAAGCTGTCCAGTCCAGTGGTCAGAGCATGTCTCCATCTGGATCTGTCCTAAGCGAGCTCTTCCCGCTGTTGACGTCAATTTGAAGAGCTTTCAGGTCCCTCTTACAGACATCTTTGAAGTGAAGGTGGGGGCGTCCTATAGCTCTGTTTCTAAAGGCAAGCTCGGTGTACAACAGGTCTTTGGGGATCCGCCCATCGTCCATTCGACTTACATGGCCTAACCTTCTGAGGCGGCGCTGAGGAGAGTGACCATGCTGGAGATCTTGGCATGTTCCAGCACCTCGTTGTTTGTCACTCGATCACTCCATGTGATCTCAAGTATACGACGGAGGCAGCGCATGTAGAAGGCGTTCAGTCTCTTTTCTTGCGAGGCCTACAGGGTCCAAGTTTTGCTGGCGTAGAGGAGAGTGCTCAGCACACAGGCGCAATACACAGCTCTGGTTAGTGCTGGAGGAATTAGGGAGCTGATTATGACTTCCTGGTTCTGAAGATTGGTCTGCCCCAGTCCTGACCTGAATTAGATCTTCTCTAACTTATGCCACTTGTGTAGTATTTTAAATGGACACTACAGCACTGGATGATAGGTGTTGCAAAACTCTGTTACTCAATGTGTGATATGATTAATACACCCAGGTTATGAAGGGAGGGAGAGTGGCTGGTGCAGGAACAGCCCCAGTCAGTTTTGTGGGAGCATGGAGTTCTACACCAAGGCTGGCCACTTACAGATCAAACTAGATCCGTGATTTAAAAAACCCTTGGGGTGCAATTCTCCACTTCTTTGTACCTTGTGTAGTCTTATTTCTGGGCAGCAGGCATAAAATGTTACCAGATCAGAATAGTAGCCTCTTACACCCACCTGCCACATGGATAAATAATTAGTGAAGGATTGTAACCAAAGGATGGTTATAAATTATGGGATTGGCTTTTGGCTTAAGTGACCAGCATGGAACTACATTACTGTAAGAGAACTCCCTGGGGTCTGATTTTATTTATTTATTTAAACAAACTTTAAAGAAAAAAAAATCATCCTGGGATGAGATGCATGTAAAATTTCAGGAAGAAGTTTCTTTTTGAGGAAAGGAAGGGTGAGGCTGAAAATAATACAGCTCAGATTTCAATAAGGTAAACACTTTGTACTTATCCTATTTTTATTCTACCTCCTTATTGTCCAGTTTAACTTCCTTTTCAGCATAGTTAAAACAGGTCTATTTGGCTGATATCTTTATATTACAGGCAAATTAGAAGAAAAGTGCCTTTGTTTTGCAATCTTTAGGAATAGCTTCCCTCTTCTTGCTTTTTTTCCCCTCCACATTAATTACAACTCCAATTATTAAAGTACCGCACTGGTTTTATTTCTTTAATTCAAATCATACCCCATTCACAGGGATATTTCTGTTGTTTTGTGGCAGAGTTTTTAATCTCTTCTAACACTTTCAAGTTTGCTGGTTTATTTCTATTTATTTGTTTGAATCTCTAATATTGCCTTCCAGTTGGTGTTTTATAATTACACACTGCTAGAAAAGCCAGCTAACTATCTGTGCCTCATTTCTATCACTCAACAAAATCAATACCTCAAGGGTGTGTAAATAAGAAATGCACGTAACATAAATAGAATAATGAACCTCCAACTCTAGAATCGCTGCCCAAAGTCTCACTCATTTGGGGAAGGAGAAGAGACTTTAGATGGGGCTAGATTTTAAGGGGGGTTGTTTACCTCATCTCTGAAAAGGAGAAGGTATTTGCTGTGCATAATTAAATTAGACATGTAGCATTCAGCTACAGTCCATCCCTGGCTGGATCTGTATATGGAATAACTCAATACTCCCTGGTTGGCAAATTCAGATCATAATTACTCTCCTGCTATTCAGTATTTAAAAAACCCTCGCTGGGCCATTCAAAGTAAGCAGTAGCAGTATAAATGAATTTAAACAAGTGTACAAGACCTAGAATGCAATGAACTAATAAAATTCCAGTGTCTGGCAACAACAGAGCAAGCACTTCTCTGAGAACACTTTAGGTCCTGAATCTAATTTTAAATATCCCAACTCTGGGGCCTGCAATGAGAAGACTATGCCACAATGGAATAGATTTCACTGTGAAGTTATTTTCACATTATCTCAATTTGTTCCCTTTCTCAGGTTCACTCCACGAGCCCTAGTTCTTATACCTTTGTGTACCATAGGAAATTAATTTCTCCTTGGTGTTTACATCTTTGTCATCTGTTATCATGTCCATCTGTTCAGTTACTGCTTAGACAATTTGTACATATTTAACTCTTTTAATCTTTCCTCATACATTTCAGACATGGTTAACCACCTGTCAAACAATTCATCCCAGTTTGTGCCACAGCTGCTGATATACCCTCTCTGTAGTGGGATGTTTTGTGAAAACCATCTAACTTAAAACTGTATTACTGCCTATAACCATACCCAGTTGCCTTCTGAGCAAAATTTATTGGCAATAGCAAAGTTCATGGAATCTCTGGTTCTTAATTTCCAGATTATAGGAACTCTACTTAAGATAGGGGTTTTTTTTGCTGACGCCAAGGGCGCAGAATGGGACCAATTGATGTGATGGTCTGGTTACGGTAGAAAAGATTTATAAACCAGAAAGTTTGCACAGTGTTTCCTAAAGGTGTCAGATTATAGAACAGGGATGGGAAAACGTTTTGGCCCAAGGGCCACATCTGGGTATGGAAATTGTATGGCAGGCCATGAATGCTCACAAAATTGGGGTTGGGGTGCAGAAAGGGGTGAGGGCTCTGTCTGTGGGTGTGGGTACTGGGGTGTGGCCAGAAATAAGGAGTTAAGGATGCGGGAGGGGGCTCCGGGCTGGTGCAAGGATTGGGTGGAGGGGGGGTGAGGGCTCCGGCTGGAGGTGTAGGATCTGGGGTGGGGATGAGGGATTTGGGCTGTAGGAGGGTGCGCTAGGCTCAGATTGAGAGGTTCGGGGATGAGAGGGGGCTCCATGCTGGGAATTGAGGCAGCGGGAGGGAATCTGGGGTGCAGACTCTAGGTGGTGCTTTACCTCAAGCAGCTCCCAGAAGTAGCGAAACCCAAATTTTTGATGAAGTTTGCAAATGGCACAAAAAATGGGATAATAGTAAATAAAGAAGAGTAAAGGTTACTGATTCAGAGTGATCTAGATCGCTTGGTAAACTGGGCACAAGCAAACAATATATATTTTAATACAGCTACATGTAAATGTATATATCTGGGAACAAAAAATGGAGGCCATACATACAGGATGGGGGAACTCTATGTTGAGAAGCATAAGAACAAAAGAACGGCCATACTGGGTCAGACCAAAGGTCCATCTAGCCCAGTATCCTGTTTTCCGACAGTAGCCAATGCCTGGCGCCACAGAGGGAATGAACAGAATAGGGAATCATCAAGTGATCTATCCCGTATTGCCCATTCTTAGCTTCTGTCAAAGGCTAAGGACACCATCACTGTTCATCCTGGCTAATAGCCATTGATGGACCTATCCTCCATGTGTAGTGACTCTGAAAAAGATGTAAGGGTCATGATGAATAATCAGCTGAACATCAGCTTCCAGTGTGACAATGTGGCTAAGAGCTAATATGATCCTGGGATGAAGAAACAAGGGCATCTCAAGTAGAGGTAGGGAAGGAGGGAATCTCCATCATTGAGGATTTTTAAGAGCAGGTAGGACAAACACCTGTCAGGGATGGTCTACAACATAATACTTAGTCCTGCCTTAAGTACAGGGGACTGGACTAGATGTCCACTTGAGGTCCTTTCCAGTTCTATGATTCTAAGGGCTGGTCTACACTAGGGGGAGGGGTTGACTGAAGATACGCAACTTCAGCTACATGAATAATGTAGCTGAAGTCGGCATATCTTCAGTCGACTTACCTGCCGTCCTCATGGCGGCAGCAGTTGGCGGCGCGCTCTCCCGTCGACTCCAGCTTGTGTCTTGCAGCAAGCTGGAGTTCCAGAGTTGACGGGGGTGCTCCTAGCAATTGATTTCTTGCGTCTTAATGAGATGCCATAAATTGATCGCCAAAAGATCAATTGCTACCCGCCGATCTGGCGGGTAGTGAAGACATACCCTTAGTTGTTTTACAGCTCTAATTGGTACTGGTGCAACCGCTGCTGGAATACAGTGTCCAGTTCTGATGTCCACAATTCAAGAAGGATGTTCATAAACTTCAACGGGCTCAAAGAGCTATGAGAATGATTAATGGAATAGAAGACATGCCACAGAGTGAGAGATTGAGCTTCTTGAATCTATTTAACTTAACAGAGAGAAGGTTAAGGGGTGACTTGATTTCATTCTAAAACTACCTACATAGGGAACAAATATTTAATTATGGCCTTGTTGAAGTTATAACATTCTTAAATTTAAAAAAAAACAACAAAAAGCTGTCTCCAATCTTGCAACGTTCCCCGCTATCCCTTCTTTCTGGAAATTAGCCTCTTGTGTGTGCAAACGCTGACTGGGCCCACCTCTCTCTGGGTTGGGTCCTTCCTTCCCGACTCCTCTATTCCTTTGCCAGGCTGCTAGATGAGCTATTGGGCTTCAGTCATCCTCTGATCCACCTCCCAACTCCACCCTGCTTGGCCCATGGGTGGCTCCGGCTCCCACCTGCTTCTCTGCTCCACCATGATTCCCACCCTGGGTCCTCACAGACCGTCATAATCATCCTGTTAAAGAGCAGAAGGAACCACCAGAACAGCGGCCCTTCGTCCAGTTATAACCCAGACCCTCCAGTCCCCTTTGGGGGTGGTTTGTCCCCCCTCCATAGGGAGGAATGCGCCACCCCCACGACCTCTCAAGACACCCTGGTAGCGCTCTGGCCTGGGGTGCCCGACGGCGGCTCGCGGGGAACCGGGACCGACCTCCCGCCCTGAACCCCACCCCCACCGAAATGACACCCGGGCGTGACAGACCCCGGTGCGCCACAGGCCGAGCCCGGGCCCCGGCATGGCGGGAAAAGACTGAAACACCAACACCCCTCCCCCCCCCGGCCCCGGCCCCGGCCCCGGCCCCGCCTGGCAAGGGGCTCCCAGGCGCGGGGGGGGGGGAGGGGGTGACCCCCCCACCCCAAGGTTCCCGCCAGCCTGGGAAAGTCCCTCCCGGTCCCTGCGGGCTGCTCCTGCCGGCTCCTCGCCTCGCCCCCCGTCTCTGCATTCGACCCGGCTCAGCCGCGCCGGGCTCCTGGCCCACGCTGGGAGCCGGGGAGGGGGGTTGGGCTCGGGGGGGCGGAGCCAGGCCCCGCCCCGCCTCAGAGCGGCAGGACCCAGGGTTAGCTGCCCAGCCGCTGCCTGACGAGGACCCGCTCCCGCTGGCCCAGGGTCTCGCTTGCTCCGCGGCGGTTTTGTTCAGGCGGCGGGAGGGGCAGCTCGGGCGGAAGCGGGGGCGAAGGACCCCTCGGCCGGCCGGCGGCTGACGTGTGCCTGGGGGTGGTGGCGGCGGTTCCTGGGCCCTGAGCGGATCATGTGAGTGACCCGGACCCCCCCCCCCCATCTCCCCCCAGCCTCCCCCTGCCCCGCCGGCTCTAACGCTCTGTCCTCTGCCTCCCAGGTCGAAAGTCACCTTTAAAATCACGCTGACCTCGGACCCGCGGCTGCCCTACAAAGTGTGAGTGACCCCCCCGCCGCCTCGTGCGCATGCGCTGCCCGCCCGCGCCCACTGCCCGCCCCTCCCCCCGGGCACCACTGCACGAGCTCTGCCCCCCGCGGGCACTGCCCTCTGCACCAGCCCCCCCGGCCTACCCATGGGCAACATCCCCCCATTAATCCCCCAACTACCCCACCCGCTGCGTGCCAGCCCCCCGCCCTGCCCATGGGCCCTGCCCCCCATTGCCAGCCCCTTTGCACCGACCTCCCTGATACCAACCCCTGTGCCATGGGCACCGCCCCCGCCCACACCAGTCCCACAGTCACCCTGAACACAGGTACTGCCTCTCTCCACACCAGCCCCTCCCATGCTAACAGCCACTGCTCCTTCACTCCAGCCACTCACCCCCCAAACTCCTGCTGCCCTGTCCATGGGTGCTATGCCCCGTTTCACAGCCCTGCCCACAGACACTGATCCACCTCTGCCCACTGATACTGTCTGTAACCCTCCCTGAGCTGTGCCCCCAACCCACCCATCTTGCCTACAGGCACTGCCCCTGAACCCACAAGCGCGGCTCCCTTCCACAGACTTCTCTGTCCACATAGGGAATTACATAGACAATGCCTCATGCCCATAGTCACAAAGTTTAGGCATAGAACATGATAGAGTTTGATCTCCTGTCACCAACCCCATACTCTAAACCCAACAACTGAAATTACATTAAAGTATTGCAGCCCACAGGAGACTAGACAATTACATGCCACAGGCAGAGAACAGGAGGGACTGAAGTGCACTGATGCTAAAAGGCCTTGCAATGACAGAAAATTGATTGAGATATACCAAGGTAATCTCAGTGAGTGACCTGTACCCCATGCTGCACAGGAATGTGAAAACCCCCTAAATTCACTGATCTGGGGAGAAGTGGGGGGATTCTTTCCATATATCATATATTGTCATCAGTTCCACCCTGAGCATGTGAACAAGAACCAGTCAGTAAAGCATATAGAAGTGAGTGCTTGTGCCACTTCAGCTTCCTTCTTTTTCCATGTGGGTATTGCCCCATGCCTATAGCTTCATTTTCATTCCACGTGGGCACTGCTCCATATCTGCTGCTTCGTCTGTGGTTACTGCCCCACATTGACTCTTCTTCTTGTGAACACTACTCACCTAGCATGGCAGGATGAGATTAAGATTAGTTAATGTATTGCTCTATAGAAAAGTCTAAAATAAATAATGCAGTCTATTACTCCTAGTCCACTGCTCTATACTAAAGATAGGGGCGAGTGCAGTGATTTACAGCAATTTATAGGAAGTCAGATCTAATCTGGAAATTTGCAGCTCATATTTGGGCAAAATGTGTTTACATAGGTTGGAGATTAAGCCTCTTCCACATAAACTATTCCCAAAGAGCCTCTTGGCATTGTGTGGAATTCATTTTTTTAAAGTGCATTTTTCTGTAACTTTGGTTTCAAGAACATTAGTTTCAAGTGTAGCACAGATAGAAATGGTATTCTTATGGGGCTTGTTTGTTACATAGTAAACTACACAAAAACATCAATTATAAATAACTAAGGCCATGTTTACACTACACAGTTTTATCCACATAAGGCAGTTTATGCCAAGCTAACTATGGAGGTATGCACACTTCTGCACTTTCACTTGGCTGCTACGCCTACGTAATAAAACCGCCTTGACATAAAACTTAGAGCAACACAGTGTCCTTGTAAACACGATGTTGCTTACATCACCACTAGTGGCCTCTGGGAGTCATCCCGTTGTGCCCACCATGACTGCTCTGATCATCCTTTTGAACTTCCCTGCAGCCAGATACACAGGTGAACAATCCTCCCTTGTTAAAGCCCTGGGAAGCTTTGAACTTGCTCTTCCTGTTTGCTTGGTATGGAGAGCTCTGCTAGCAACTGCCCCGCTGAGCATGCCAGCTCTATGCAGCAAACATGCTCCTGCCTGGAGGTGGTGGATCTCCTGGGTCTGTGGGAAGAGGAGACTGTGCAGGCACAGCTCCAATCCAGCTGCAGGAACTTGATTGGGTCATGGAAGGAAATGGGGGGAGACACAGCAGTGCTGTGTAAAACTCAAAAAGAGCTGAGGAAGGCATAGCAGAAGACATGGGAGGCAAATAGTTGCCTCTGGTGCAGAGCCACAGACAGCTTGCTTCTGTAAGTGGGTGGCTGGAGTCAGGGTGGTGATGAATAGTGTCTCTCCTCCCCCATTGACCTCCTCTTAGAGAGCCTTGTGTTCATAACGCACAGCACAATACTGAAGAGCAGTGCAGGTTCCATGCTTTCTGACACACGTGGCCGCCTGATTTGTCCATGGGCAGCAGTCCCCATCAGTTCCCCTCTGCCCCTTCGCCTCCCGCCCGCCGGCAGAACCCATGGGTCCGCGCCTCCCCCCAGCTCCTCTCACCTTCTGCCCATGGCACTCAGTTGGTTTTCAGCATTCAGAAGGCAATTGATTTAAGTGAAATTAGAAGTGAGCTATAGCCCACGAAAGCTTATGCTTAAATAAACTAGTTAGTCTCTAAGGTGCTATAAGTATTCCTCGCTTTCTTTACGGATACAGACTAACACGGCTGCTATTCTTGAACCTGTTTAGGACCATTGGAATTAGTCTATAATTTGGTCCAGAAATCATATTTTCTATTAACTCTTCTTTGTTTCAGGTTAAGTGTGCCTGAAAATACACCTTTCACAGCTGTCTTGAAGTTTGCTGCAGAAGAAGTAAGTTTTAAATTGTGACAATGACGATCAATAACCAAAGAGTTAAATGACAAGACTCGTAAATTTTTGTGTGAAATTATAGATAGCTGGGGCTAGAATGATTCATGTTTGAAGTTTTCTTTTATTGAAAAAGCTAACTGGAATTTCATCAAGGCAGTTAAGTAATAAAAAGTGATATCTGATCTATAATTTACTACATGGGTGTAAAATGTGTGTGTATGATTTAAAAATATATAGAGATAGAGAATAGGAAGTAAACATTAAGTTAATGAAAGAGAGAAACCAAGAAATCAGTAATGCTGAAATTCTAGTAGTGACTGTGGACAACTAAATGTTGTTGGCTTTTTTGATATAACACTTTAAACTTGTTTTGGGCCGTGTATGAGGAAGTGACACATCACAGTTCAGTGGGGAAATGGTGTGTTTCTACTTAGATTTGGCGAATCTACACCTGGAATAATATTATATTTGAGCATTTTCTTACTCAAGAGAAAGTTATAGTTTGGAGGGATTTCAGAGAAAGTAAAAATGATGAAGGGGCTCCAGGGATAAATGTGAACAAAGAGGAAGAGAAAAATGTGTATAAATTGCTAAGTGATGATTAATGTGGAGGCATAGCTTATAAATATTTGAAGGGTAAAAATTACAAGGAGGAGTGGTCCAGAGGTTAGGGTGCCAGGTTAGGTTTTGGGAGACCCAGGTTTAGTTCTTTGCTTTGCCACTGATGGCTCTCCATTATAAGAAAGTTTGTACAGTAACTCCTCACTTAAAGTCGCCCCAGTTATTGTTAATAGAATCGTAGAATATCAGGATTGGAAGGGACCTCAGGAGGTCATCTAGTCCAACCCCCTGCTCAAACAGGACCAACCCCAAATAAATCATCGCAGCCAGGGCTTTGTCAAGCCTGACCTTAAAAACCTCTAAAGAAGGAGATTCCACCACCTCTCTAGGTAATCCATTCTACTTCTTCACTACCCTCCTAGTGAAAAAGTTTTTCTTAATATCCAACCTAAACCTCCCCTACTGCAACTTAAGACCATTACTCCTTATTCGGTCATGTGCTACCACTGAGAACAGTTTAGATCCACCCTCTTTGGAACCCCCTTTCAGATAGTTGAAAGCAGCTATCAAATCCCTCCTCATTCTTCTCTTCTGCAGACTAAACAATCCCAGTTCCCTCAGCCTCTCCTCATAAGTCATGTGGTCCAGCCCCCTAATCATTTTTGTTGCCCTCCGCTGGACTTTTTCCAATTTTTCCACATGTTTCTTGTAGTGTGGACCCCAAAACTGGACATCTTACTTCAGATGAGGCCTCACCAATTTTGAATAGAGGGGAACGATCCCATACCTCGATCTGGTGGCAAAGCCCCTACTTATACAGCCCCAAATGCCATTAGCCTTCTTGGCAACAATGGCACACTGTTGACTCATGTCCAGCTTCTCGTCCACTGTAACCCCTACGTCCTTTTCTGCAGAACTGCTGCCTAGCCATTCAGTCCCTAGTCTGTAGCAGTGCATGGGATTCTTCCATCCTAAGTCCAGGACTGTGCACTTGTCCTTGTTGAACCTCATCAAATTTCTTTTGACCAATCCTCTAATTTGTCTAGGTCCCTCTGTATCCTATCCCTATCCTCCAGCATATCTACCACTCCTCCCAGTTTAGTGTCATCTGCAACCTTGCTGAGGGTGCAGTCCACGACATCCTCCAAATCATTGATAAAGATATTGAACAAAACCGGCCCCAGGACCAACCCTTGGGGCACTCCGCTTGATACCAGCTGCCAACTAGACATGGAGCCATTGATCACTACCTGATGATCCAGAGCCCAACAAAATGTTTTCGTTGCTGATCAGTTAGGGAACGTGCTCGTTTAAAGTTGTGTAATGCTCCCTTATAACGTCATTTGGCAGCCGCCTGCTTTGTCCACTGCTTGCAGGAAGAGCAGCCCATTGCAGCTAGTTGGTTGAGGCTTGGAACCAGGGTGGACCGGCAGCCCCCCTATCAGCTCCCCGCTCCCCTACGTTCCCTTGTGGCAGCCCCTGTATTTCAGCTGTCCCTCCTTCTCACTGCCATTTGCTGCTCCGGGCCTCTGCCTTGTAGCCTCTCCTGTGAGCTTCCTGCCTGCTGTATGGGGTGGGGGGAGGAGAAGAGAGGGGCTAATGTCAGGGTGTCCCCCTCCCTTCTGCTCCCCGCTTACCCCCCATCTTCCATAGAGCAGGCGGGACACAAAGGACTCAGGACGGAGGTAGCTTCCAGGCAGCAACTGCAGGTCAGTCTCAGCTTGCTAATCTAATTAACAAGGCAGTGTACTTAAGAGTAGGGTCAGTGTACTTAAAGGGGAAATGGCAGACCACTGTGGCAGAGAATGCTCATCTCTCTCTCACACACGTGTGTCTCTCTGTCTCCCCTCCCTCCATTCCTGCTACCTTGTAGAGTGTGAGGCTGTATTAACAACGAGTTACCTCTTGAGGGCTCAGACAGTTACTAGTTCATCATTTAGCAGTAAGGCATTCCCTGGGAAATAGCCCACCCTCAGACTTCACCATCTCAACCAAGCTTCCCAATTATCATTGCTGTGTACCAGAATTAAATTGTTTGTTTAAAAATTATACTGTGTATAAACTCCCCCCCCCCCCCCCCAAATATAGTTTTTTGTCTGGTGAAAAAAAATTCCCTGTAACCTAACCCCCCATTTATATTAATTCTTATGGGAAAATTGGATTCACTTAACATTGTTTCGCTTAAAGTCTCATTTTTCAGAAACATAACTACAACATTAAGTGAGGAGTTAGTGTACCAGTATAAAGTAAGATGTGAATTTAGGCTGTGTCTACACTGCCCTTTTCAGTGCTAAAACTTTAGTCGCTCAGGGGTATGAAAAACCACTCTCCTGAGAGACAAAAGTTTTAGGGCTGAAAAGCACCATTCGGGGTTGTTTTTTATTGCCAGGAGAGCTCTCCCCAGCGATAAAGCATAACTACTGCTGCAGCCATGCTGTAACGTGGACAGTGTAGACATACCCTTAAACTAATGTAATTATACCAGTATAATTCCCTGTGTGGACACTCTTATTCCTGAATAAGAGCATCCACACAAGAAGGTATACCGGTGTAATTGTATCAGTATAGCTGGTAAAACTTTCCTGTGTAGTCAAACCCTTATTCTCTCTCTGCCTCAGTTAAATGGCTAAAAATAACAGTATGGCTGCTGTGGCTCAGGTTGCTGCTCAGGTACAGTCCCACTTTACTCCTTGGAAAACGTATTGGAAGAAATAATAGTGTATTAGCAGAGGGAAATGGCAGGGGGCATGGACTTGATGACATAGGACGTTCCGTATTAGAAAGGGTTTGCCAGTATAGCTGTTCAGGCAGATCCTCTTACTGGAGAGGCAGTTTGCACAGCAAAGAGTGCTTTTGACAGTATAGCTTATACCAGTTCCCCAAACAAAATAAGCTATACTGGCAAAATGACTTTTTTGATGGTATAACTGCATCCAAACTAGGGCTTTTGTCAGCTTAGCTATGTTTTTAATTTCACACTCCTAACCAAAATAGCAATGGCAATAAAACTTTTAAGTGTAGACCAGACTTTCATAGGTCTTTTCCATTTTGAAGGCTTTCGTGTAGACTAGCAGCCCATGCTTTAAAATCAGCCATGTTAGAAAAGGATTAGTTATTAAAATGGTCCCATTAAACAAGATACAGTTGCAACTAGCGTGTATTTATGTCCTTTGGCTCATGCCTTTTGAAATCAATGGGAGTCTTTCTGTTGACATCAGTGGGCTTTGAATCATCCCCTTTGTGTAGCTTTACAACCTAGAGGGATAATTACAACCGTTTTCAGGAGGCTGAGAGGGAAAATGAAGAACAATTGTTGTAGTGGGCTCTTATACCCCACATATCATTAGAGTTCAGTTATATAAATCCACTTAGCGCACACAGAAGAAAACATTTTCTTTTTATAAGATAGGATTTGATATTTTTATAGTTTTTTGGGGGAAGCTATCTATAATACAGTATGACGATATTTAGCTCTTTCACACGCTGGTACAAGGATCTATTGAGGAGAGGAGGAAATAGTGAAATCACTTTTCAAATACTGTATTGTCTTTGGTGGTTGTTATTATTTATAATATTGATTTGTACGACAGTAGAGCCAACGAGCTCTAGTCATGGACCTAAGACTCCAGTGAGCTATGTGCTATACAACATAGAATAAAAAGACTCTGCTTCCTTGCGTATTAGCTACGTTCTTTGGGGAAGGGGAGAGGTGTAATTTAATTTTTAATTCAGACCACAGGTACTGTTTGGCATTGAAAAGAACAAGATCTGGTTTCTGGCTTTATAAATGGACCACTTAGTTTAATGTTAACTCGTCATTTGAATAGATGAATCATTCATTTACTATGGAGGGAATTTTTTAAAAACATACAGAATATCTTGTAGCCCCTCAGAAAAAAACACACTAGTGCTGTTTTAGAATTTAAAACACTTTTACAACATGTTTCTAGAGGTAGAGAAGTAAATGATTTCTAAATTATGTTTTTACTTGGGCATGCCATCTAAAATCTATAGATATTTTGTTCAGTTTCTTAAGGTGTTATCAGTTCTTAAATATAGTATATTTAGAATAGAATAGGTTTCATATGAGTCCTGTTTTTAATACCATACCTTTTAATATTGCTACCCCTTTTGACTGAACTGTTAGCTGAATTTGAGGCATTGTAGGTAGGAGGAGAAACTGATGACAGACAGGTATTTTCTTTGATGCAGTCTTGTTTGTTGACAAAAATTATACATAAAGTCCTGTCTTCCTGAGTGCAGGAGGAATCAAACAGCAGGAGACAGTTTCTTTACTTGCACATCCATACCTGCCTTGCCACTAGCACCGTGTACCCAGATAGTTTTCTTTTTTAGCTTTCTATCAGGGCCACATTACCAGCACTTTGTTACTTTTGGCTTTCTTGCTCCCTCCGTCTCTCTGTCCTGCTTCTCAGTCTTGCATGTGCACATAGAACTCCCCCTTTAACAATGCCCAGCTGAACCCCTGTCCACATAGTTCATATTTCTGAGTGGCTTGGATGTGCCTTTGTTTTGGCTGGAGACATGGGCCTGTGTTTAGGGTGGAGTCAGCTTTATTGTTTCAGCCACATGATTACAATGTCTTCTTTGTATTTATCCTGAATATGCAGCAAATGGTTATGCCCGACGCATAACTACTACATTTAACTCAGCCCATGACAATATGAATTTTTTGTGCATGACCCTGTGAAGCAAGCATTTAAACCGTGACTTAACCATTCTTTTTATACCTACGCATTATTTTGCCACAAATATTGCAAAGAATACAAATTTGGACATTTCTACAATAAACATGGTATTTTTGCTTGCAAAGAGCATAAGTCCAGCAAAACTGGATGGCTTTTTCTGTAATATCAGATATGATCTTCACATTATTTACACACAACAGTTTGAAATACAGGCATTCCCGCAAAAAGGTCTTGATCTGGCTCCCGCTGCTTTTAACGGAGCAGGATCAATCTCCAAATCCATATTACAGACACACAAACTGTTAAAAACAAGTTACAAAGTCAAGCAACCTTAATTTATTCCCCCTGTGCATTAAGATTAAGTTTTTCATTATATGATCACATACAATTTTTTTCCAATGGCCCCTCCCTTATTCAATGGACATCTCCTGTTCTGGAGATGAATCAGGGCATTGTAGTAAAGGAGGCTGCTGTCTGTCGGATCCCTGTCTCATTTGTTGCAGAGGTTGAAAAGTAATGAATAACACAGGGAACTGTAAGAAGAGAAGGGATGGTTTCATGATTAAGGCATCTGGATTCTATCCCTGCTTCTGTTCCTGTGTGATGCTACTATGTAAATCATTGAAACCAAAGAGATGGTCACTAATTATATGTTCCTCATTTTCTGCATGCCCAACTTGAGATCTTGGGCCAGTTTTACAAAAATGCTGATTGCTCACAACTGCAGTTGAAGTCCGGTGGAGCTGTGCTTGAATCTATAAAGTGGTATAAAAAGTTAAGTACTTTCAAAAATCAAGTCCCTGTCTCTGTGCCTCAGCTCCCCATCTGTAAAATGGAGATAATTCCACTTGGTCACCTCACAGGAGTGTTTTGAAAATAAATGAATTTTATGAAGCTCTCATATATGAGAGTGATGAGGGCCATAGAAAAAATCATGCAGCTGTCTTCACAGCAGGGTTTGAATAATGTGTGTTTAATGAGGTCTATGGCCACACATTACATAAAAATGATTAATACAGCGTATTGTATAGCTATTCATTAATTTGAGCACTGTCCATTCAGTGCATTGAATGAAACAGGGATCCAATGGTAATAAGAGTATGTGATCATGTAATTAAAGGCTGTATAGTAATGCATATGCACAAGGGATCTCAATTAAGGTTGCACTGGAAACTTTAATTGAGGCATTTCCTAACTGCTGAGTTGACTCTGCAATCTGAATAATGTTTTTTAATATAGTTTTTGTGGGGGTGTGTAATTTTCCTAGCTTTTTAAACAAGCAAACTGAACAAATATAAATTCCATCATGTGACATCATATTGACACTCAATGATTCATCAACAGGATCGAACCCTATAGATCCACCGTGCAAATCTCTATGACCTGAGCTAACAAAGTAACTGATAGTAGTAGTAAGTTGTCATCCTCTGTATGGGCCAGCAGTAAATGGAGATGAGACATTACATTTGTCTTTGTTGAATTTCATTTTGTTGTCTGTAGCCCATTTTCCCATTTATCAAAATCCCATTGAATTTTAGTTCTATTCTCCAAAGTGTTCGCAGCCCTTCCCACCCAACCCCCCCTTTGTGTCATCTTGCAAGTTTGATCAGTATGCTCTCTATTCCTATATCTAGGTCATTAATGAAAATGTTAAATAACTCTGGACCCAGAACAGATCCCTGTGAAATCCCTCATGAGACCACCTTCCAATCTGACATCATTCCATTCAAAGCTACTCTTTGTGGGTATTTAACCAGTTATTTATCCACTTAATGCCAGTTCCTCTGAGCCCACATTTCTCCAGCTTACTTATTAGACAGTCATGTGGAATTGTGTCAAAAGCCTTTCTAAAGTCCGGGTATATTAATGTCCACCACTTTCCCTCTATCCACCAAACCAGTTACCCTGTAAAAGATGGAAATCAAGCTGATTTGGCATGATTTGTTCTTAATGTATCCATGCTTGCTGCTAGTGATTACCCCTTCAACCTCCTGGTATTCACAAATTGAATGTTTTATACATTGATCTAGTACAGCGATCGGCAACCTTTGGCACACAGCACCAGGGTAAGCCCCCTCGTGGGCCAGGCCAGTTTGTTTACCTACCACATCCGCAGCTCCCATTGGCCGCGGTTTGCCATTCCAGGCCAATGAGGGCTGCGGAAAGCAGCAGCCAGCACACGTTGGCCCGTGCCACTTCCCGCAGACCCGTTTGGCCTGGAGCAGCAAACCGCCGCCAATGGGAGTTGCGATTGGCTGAACCTGTGGACACGGCAGGTAAACAAACCAGCCCGGCCTGCCTTTGGCTTACCCTGATGGGCCACGGGCCAAAGGTTGCCGATCTCTGCTCTAGTAGCTTCCCAGGTATTGAGGTCAGGCTGATTGGTCTAGAGATCCCTGGCTCCTTCTTTTCCCCCGTTTTAAAGATGGGCACTACGTTAGCCCTCCTCCAGTCTTCCAGGACCTCTCCTGTCATTGATGCATTTGCAAATATTATTGTCTATGTTTACCTAAATTTTAAATGTAGATTGGGACTCGGATTTTTTAAAAAAAGGGGGGGGGGAGAGGGCTTGAATCAATTTGACTTTCTCTGGTAACAGTAACCCTTTGTCCACACCTACTCTATTCTCCTGTACCTGATGTTAAGCATGCTATGTGGAAGACCATTTGAGTCCAGAAACAGAGCATACTGTGAGTACCTTTATGGACCCATGTGTTTACAGAATCGGGATGTTAGATTGGAAGCTCTTTGAGGCAAGGACTGTATTTTACTATATCTTCGGATAGCACCTAACACAATGGGGTCCAGTTCTGCCTGGGACCTATGGACGGACAGTACTGTCACATAAAAATAATACCGTAATCCATCAAAATTCCTAACTATTTTCACCTTAATGTAGCAAAATCAAGTAGCCTGACGTATTTCAATCCAAGAGACTTACTGAAAATATGGTCAGAAGTGCAGAGTAGAGAATATTTTCTCTCTGGCCAGTGTGACTGGTGTTTTGTTTTGTTTTTTAAAGAAGTTAGCAGTTTAGGAAATAGTTATAAATTCCACACATAAATTGTCACAGTAGCAGAGCATCCCTGCCCAGCCTCAAGTCAAGTCAAGCAGGAACTCTGCATTGTGATTCCGCTCATTGTGATCTTAATAAATGTTACTAAATAATGAATGTACACAAGTGATTTTACAGTTGCTTATGCACTGAAAAACATCATAGCTCTCAATACCAGGACACTGTATGTGTCAGATTTCAGACTTCAGCCATTTTTGCTATACTCATGTCTTTACGTAAAGGTGATTTTATTTTATTTTATTTTAAAGATCATGTCTCCAGTCCTGCAAATGCTTATGCACACACTTAACTTTGTGCCAATGAATGATACTTGAGCGAATTCCATGGGATTGTTTATGTACATAAGTGTTTGAAGTCTTTGGCCATTTTTATTCCAGAAGTTCTGGCATCTATATTTGGTCAATTTAAGTTAAAGCAAAATATAAAACAAAATTGCGTATTTGTTCCAAAAATGTATGCAATTTAGTAGTTACTCATTTTCATCCACATTTTTAGTGCTGCCCTTTCCAGTAATATCAGAATTATTTTTTTACCTCTTCAATTAGCATAATTTTGACATTATTTCCAGAAGACTTTTCCCAGATTATTAGATCTAATCAACCGTTTTAACACTGTGTACTTTATGTTCCATATAACCTTTTAGTGCATAATAACCGTTGATTATAAAAAAATATTTTGATAGTCCTATAAAATCTGAAGAGAATTTTTTTCCATAATTATTCTTCATACAGGCCTGAGCATCTAAAATTGCAACAGAGTTCAAATGTTCACAGTAGTATTTTCCACTTTATCTGTCTTTAAAATTAATTTGTCATGCTTTTGTTTCCTTTAGTTCAAAGTTCCTGCAGCAACAAGTGCTATTATAACAAATGGTAAGAATATGGTTTTTATATTATTGATTCAGTTAGGCTGTATTCCAGAAAAGTATATGCAGGTTTTCTCTATAACCTAACCAGCATACAAACTGCTGAGCTTCAAAAGTAATACTTCACTGTTATATGTAGTGCTGGTGCATGGGTTTTGCCATTAATATTTTACTGCTATTTGAGAGGTTTTATTCTATAGCATATCTTGTGGTTCACTATGCTGACATTTTTATCATTAGCTGTAAGTAATAAAGCTGACTATCGAGACTTTTTGGCAATAGGAAATTAATAAAGACTGATATTTAATAATTATTATAGTATATTGTTTAGAACCTCGACTATTTTGCATTCCTTTTAATGTTGTACGTTTACACAGCTAGATACTTGGATCTGTTTTTGTTTTAGCCTCCACAATTACATTTTTTTAATTTTTTTTTTAACTTAGATGGAATAGGAATAAACCCTGCACAGACCGCGGGTAAGTAATTATTTGTGAAGTCTAATTAAAAAAACTGAATTATTTTAAATTCAGTTATGATACTTATGTTCTCATCTAGTTTATCCAGGTTTTAACAGATTTTCAAATAGGGATCCACAAGTACTAAACGATGGCTGAAAACTGCATCCAAAGCCTCATGTCAGACATTATGAAGATCATATAATTATTGCTCAATATTTTGTTTATTTTTGTTTGTTTACTGTGAAACAACAGTAGGCGCCTAACTAATATTCCAGAGCCCTCTCATAAATACTTAATTTGATAATGAAAAAGAAATAGCAACCCCGTAATATAATACTAAATAACCATGTAGGGGAAAAACAAAAACAAAACCCTTAACTTCCCCTGTACATCACCCAGCAATATTTACTACTTCTGCAGCCTTTCTAAAAAGATTTAGCAGTGTGCCCAGAAGGTCAACTAATTAAAGCTACTTTGGAGTGGGTGAGAGAAACATTCCAAAGGAAAGAGAAACATTCCTGCAAGCAGTCTTCTCGCGGTCATATCAAGGGGGGATCCAGTTCAAGGATCTCTTCTGATTTCAACTCTGGCAATGTGCCACAGAGAGAGAGAGAAAGGTGGTCTCTTAAATAGGAAGTTTTGAAGTCATTTTTAAAATCAACATATTAAACTGCAGCCACTGCAGATTTTGGAGCCTTGATTAAGTATGCTCATGGAAAGACACTCCATTTACAAAGCAGCCTGCTGCATTCTGCCCTAGCTTACCGTCCAAATAAATTTAAGGTGTAATGTTAAGAGAACATTGCAGTAGTCTAGTCTCCAAGTGAGAAAAGCGTGAATTATGTTGGCATCGTCCACTTTGGAAAGAAATGGTCATAACCTTCTAGCCAGACACAACTGACAAAAGTGGTCTTAGCTACTGTTGAACAGTGATCATCCAATGTTAATTAGACTCTAACAAGATTCCCATGTTGCAAACATGAGCAACAATTCGTGGATACACACCTTCAGTAGATGGAATGTATGTGACTTTTGTCATATCTTCCAATTGCTTTCCCCAGCCTACCAATATCATCTTTCTTATCTGGATTGATCCTCAGCCAGATCTAAGACCTGGGCTACACTAGGGGGTGCTTTGAACTAAGATATGCAACTTCAGAATTTATTTCCCATGCAGATTTCTTTGCTTCCACACAGAAAAATGACTTTGTGATGGGGAAGCAAAGGGAAGCCACAAGAGTGGTCATGCGACCCTCCCCAGCAGTATGTTTTGGGTGCCCTGGGCAGCTGATAGAGAGGTAAATCACTGTAGTGCAGGAGGTGGGCCTTTGAAGACCCTGCTCCTTACCCTGTGCCGGGCTCAGCTGCTAATCCTGGTTGGGCTGGGGAGAACAGGACTTCCTCTTGCCTTGCATGGCATCTGGGGCTGGGTCAGACCCACCCCTGGATTTCTCCCCCAGCCGCAGGAAGTGTAAAAGGTAAAAGATGCAGAGCAGGAGTGAAAGCGATCCAACGAGCATTAACTCCCATGCAGATTGCCATTTGGAAGACTTTCTGGTTTGGGGGCAAGCATGCCGTATTTTATAAAGAAAACACTGTTGCATTAATGGTGGAGGCAGAGAGGGAAGGGCAGGAGTGAGTGATGTGTGAATGGGGGTAAATGTGGGCCTGTTTAAATAACATCTGTGCAGCTTTTGTGGGGTGCAAAGTGACACAAGTACATTTCATCCAGATTAGCAGGTTTAGTCCTCAGGGTATCAGATTCATTGTTCAAGGCCTGATGTGCTTTGTATATAATCTGCTTTATTTTCATAAAGTATTGAAGCATAAGCTTTCGTGGGCTAATACCCACTTCGTCGGATGCTTGCATCCGACGAAGTGGGTATTAGCCCACGAAAGCTTATGCTTCAATACTTTATAGTTAGTCTTTAAGGTGCCACAGGACTCTTTGTTACCTCTGCTATTCCAGACTAACACGGCTACCTCTCTGATTCTTTATTTTCATGTTTCCTTTGTTGTGCTTTGGCTTTGTGCGTAGCATAACATAATACAATAGCCATATAAAATCGTTTGGGTTTTTTGTGCTTCAGCAGTGTATGCTCCTGGTAAACCTCTTCGAAGTATATGCCTGCGGCAGGGCGCTCCAAGTGTGTGGATCTGCTAGCCCTTATTAGGCTATATTCATTTGCGGCTATATTCATTTGAGGCTATATTCCCTGATATGCAAATACCTGTGAACAGGTAGTAACATATAGCATATGTTGACAACAGGGTAGCAAATTTTGAAGGAAATCTGAGTTTAATGATGTTTGACTGAGATTTGTAGAACACAAAATGGGTAACATTTAAGTTAATTTAGGACTATGTTTTGACATTACAAACAGCCCAGTGTAAGAAACAGTAGTCTGGAGGAGTTGAAAATCTACTTTCCAGCCTCCAGGCTGCACCATGTTGACCTAAACCATATCAAATCTATAACCAGTGCTGTGGAATCTCCCTGATGTACAGCACAGCACCACCAATGTTCATTTGGATGTATGGGAAAGAGAAGAGCCAAGATTCCACTGACTTCTCCCCCTCCCCTTCAGTGTACCCCCAGAAAAGGGTAGAAGTAGCAACTTTGCTGAACCTGCTTCTCCCTCTGTATTGCTTCCCATGATGTGGGTAGCTGGTACAGAGTTTAAGGGCACCTTGAGCCCCTGTACCTCCTCCAAGAGATGTGTGTCTGTATATAAATTCATAGTAAGCTCACCTTAGGCTTGGAGAACTTTAAAAACCTGTAAGAAGACTCAGTGCATTAGACACCTGAGAAAAAAGTTCTCGACAGCACAAGCTAATGAGTGAGGAGCTGACTTTTCCTGCTTCATTGTTATTCAAACAAGATCGTACATTTATAGTCAAAGACAAAAAATTACATTCAGATAGTTAAAGTTGGGAGTATGTATCAGTGATATTAGGGTTGCCAGGTGTCCGGTTTTTACTGGAACACCCAGTCGAAAAGGCACTCTGGTGGTTCAGATCTGCACCGCTGACCAGGCCATTAAAAATTGGTACGGGGCTGGCAGGCTCCCTTCCCGGCTTCCAAGGAAGCAATTGGTATGTCTCTCCAGCTCCTAGGCAGAGGGGTGGCCATGGGGGTCCATGTGCTGCCCCCACCCTGAGCACCGGCTCTGCAGTTCCAGTTGCCCAGGAATCTGCCCCAGCTCTGAGCCGCCTCCTACACTCGAACTCCCTCCTGGAGCTTGGACCCTCAACCCCCCTCCTGCATCTCTGCCCCAGCTCTGAGCCCCCTCCCACACCCAAACTCCTTCCCAGAGCCTGCACCCACTCCCACGCCCCATCTCCCTGCCCCACTCAGAACTCCTTCCTGTGCCCAAATTCTCTCCCAGAGCCCATACCCCTCCTGCACTCCAACCCCCAGCCCTGAGACCCCTTCCACACTCTGAGCCCCCAGCCCCCCCCCCAGAGCACACACCCCCCCCAGTTGGAGCCTTCACCTGTCCCTCCCATATTCCAACTCCCTTCCCCAACCAAGTGCCCCCTCCCACACCCTGAGCCCTTCATTTCTGCCCCTACCTCAAAGTCCGCACCCCTAGCCAGCTCCCCCCTCCATTTCTGTACCTAACCCTCTGCCCCAGCCCGGTGAAAATGAGGGTGGGGGAGGGAGTGGGGAATGGAGTGAGCTGAGGGAGGGTCTCTGGGGTGGGGCAGGGCAAGGGTGTTCGGTTTTGAGCATTTTGTTTAATTTTTGTGACAGCCAGCTAGACTATGCAACTGGATCCAGACAGTTAAAAAATCACTACCGTGCACAATACATGGCATGAATAAAACAAACACAGCAGGCTGTACATAATGCTGGGAGGCCTTGAAAGCATATTGTATTTACAATATCTTTGATTTATGTTCTTTGAATTTTTGTTGTTGTCATGTTTAAAATCATGGTGAAACTGTTAATTTATATTGTTAGCTAATGAGCTTAATATGTAACCTTGTGCCTGGCTTTTTTGTTTTAAATTGCAAAGTGTTCATTAGACTGTGCATATGTGAGAGGAACTGGAAATATGTTATAAAGCACAAAGTCAGTTTCTTATGCTTAAGAGAAATTTCGACCATGTAATTGAAAACTGAAACATGATGATATTGTTCCTAAGATCATACTTACACTTTTTGGTAACTGTTTTCCTTGAAGAGCTCTTATTGATAACACATACATGTATGTTAACCTATAGGTGACCAACTCTTTCTTTTTTGTTTAGGAAATGTTTTCCTAAAACATGGTTCAGAACTACGGATTATTCCCAGAGATCGTGTTGGGGGCTGTTAATATCAACTGGTTTTTGAATATCTGGTTTTGGAATAAGTGAAATCACCATGCTAAAGAATAAATGGTCATATTTATTTTTGAATTCGACAGTACAACAAATGAATCATCCTGTTTTAAAATTACTTACAATGACTTCCTGGGATTTAAAAATTAATTAAAAACAGAGTTTTCATTTTTCTTTCCCTGTTAGCATTTAACAAATCATATGGTGGCCTGGCCCTTCATCTACTAACAGAAGAATGGTCTGATGTAATGCTCTATTCTTGAAAGCAGGATGGATCTCTTTCTTTTTAGTAACAGAACCTCTTAGGAAATGTTGTTGAAAACAAAAGGGCAAACCTTGTCAGTAGAAACATACAGCTGTGATAGATTAATAACAGAATCCTGTATTTAGAAGTTCATTTCGTGGAAGGAGAAGTTGTATTTGATTTTTAGAAAAGAAAACCAGTAGGAGAAAATTCTTTCATACTGAAAGCTAAAAATCATTAGATTAAACCCTGAATTATGTATAATGTACATTGTCAAAATCAAAGAAACAATTTTCCTCACAGTTAAAATTTTCAGTCCAAATAGAAGAGGTACCTTGAAAACGTCAGACTCTTGTTTCTGAAATATGCAGAGAACTTTTAAGAAATGTAAATACTTGGCTATAATGATAAGATACTGGAGGGTAAATTAAAGAAAAGTAAATGTACTTTTGTTAAATCTTCATTTGAGCTTCATTGGTCAAACTAGCTTTTACAAATTTTCACTGATACTGGATTTAACATTTTAAATAAAGTGCCCTCAATTGAAAGATGGTGTAAAATTACAAATCATGAGAATCCCATGCTCTGTCTGATAGGGATTTATCAGTTGACATTCCTTTATCGGCAAACATATTTATTTGAAGAATATATCTTTGTTGCTACTATATGTTACTTAGGAAACAGTGTTGGAATCAGTTGCCTGTTTGTATGTTCAGAAATTAAGCATTTTGTTTATAAATTGTCTGAAGTTAAATTGTTACATCAACTATTGACCTACATTGGCGAAACCAGTATGTCTTGTTTTGTCACACAACGATATACTGTAGTTTCAAGATAGTATGCATTTTGCCAAACAAATCATTATTGAATTTATCTGTCCTCAATACATTTAATTTATTGAGGTTACAAAAAATTGAACAATAAACGATAATTTGTAAAAACAAGCATTTGTCATGTATGTCTTTATCTCATTCAGAAAACAGACTCAGACGGGATTCAGAAGCATGTGATGGTGGCTAATACTATGCACTGGCGCCCGAGTCCCCTTCTTAGTGGAGATGAAGAATTGTGCATTTGGAAGCTCCCTACCATGTTCACATGTGAAGGAGGCATTAGGGGCTCCTGCATTTTTCAGCTTTGTCTGAACTGCTTGTCTTTTGGTTTCCCTTTAGCAGAGTAAACAGTGTCCTGGGAGGAGGGGTGGGAGAAAAGAAAGCAACTTGTGTTCATTTATCATTTTCCTAATTAGATTGTGGTAATAAATTAGAAATTGTGCACTTAAACCTTGTAATCAATATACTCTGAAATTCATTATACACAGGGAGATCGCTATTACAGTAATTTTTATGGTAGGCTAATTTAAAGGGCAAAGTGCACAATTTCTATTAATCTGTTGCCACGATAAAATTAAAATGAACACAATTAATTGCTTCTAATTTTTGTCCTCAAGACTGTTTGGCTGGAGAGCTGAAAGCCACTTGCCATCAGAGCATAAAAAACAAACATACGGGGTTTCTCTAATCAAGAACTTTTCTTGTCTCTACAAAGTGCAATACATCTTAAAGCCTATCAAATTCTAAGGTCACTTGAAAATCCTATGTATAATATAAAGGGAACTAGGTTAAAAAATAATTTCAAATGATAGATACCATATATTTTATTATAAATACAGTCAAGTAATACCTTGACTATTTTAATAAACAGATTTGATATATTTCAAATTGTAAGTAAGGAAATTGAGTAAATATTGTGAAAAGGATCTCAGCAACTTGAAACAATGAATGATCACTTAGAATTGCATGTGTGTATTCGTGGAGTACGTTCTTTTAAACATGGCCATAACTCTCCTTACCATTAAAGCAAATGATGTGTTTGCATCAGTAAAACTCTGTGGGTATGTTATCTGATTTAATGTGCTTTTCCATTTTGTTATAATCAAATTATGTTTGACACTGGTTGATGCTGGGGGAGATAAACGGGGACTGATTTTCAAGGGCTCAGTTGAGATGAGATTTTCAAAGGAGCTCAGTATAGAGCTCAGCATCCCAAGTGGTGTGTACTTTTGGAATCTGGCTACATATGGGAGTTGCACTTTTCATAAAATCTGGCTCTGATTGTGAGTGTTGAGCTCTTTTTGAAAATCTGCCCCTTGGGGACTAATCCAAAGTTTACTGAAGTATTTTCCTTGACTTGAGTATGTGTTAGATCACTCCTTCGGTGAACAGACACATGAAGCCAGTTCTTGGGCTGGTTTGTGAGTAGGTCTCAAATACTCGAGCAACTATAATTTTTCCATGTAGAGAGAGAGAGAGAGAGAGTGTGTGTGTGTGTGTGTGTGTGAAAAGTCAGTATTTGCATATAAGAGCCAATGTTATAATCCATGAAAACCTGTCCACCAAAGATGTCTGAGCACTTTGGTCAGTCCTTAGATTTATAAATTGACTAGCGAAAATACCCGGCGTTGCTCGGGTCAGTCGGAGGTGGGGAGGGGGCAGACAGCTGAGCGAGTGTGGGGTCTGTTGGAGGGGGCAGAGAGCAAACCTGACACCCCCACCTCACCCCCCCCCGACCAAACCCGACACCCCCACCGCACTTACCCCTCGACCAACCCCGACTCACATTTTCACCCCCCCACCCAAACCCAACACCCCCACGTCTCCCCCCTAACAACCCCAACACCCCCTGACCAACACCCACACCTCACCCCCCCGTAGACCAAACCTGACACACCCACCTCACTTTCCCCCCCAACCAAACCTGACACCCCTACCTACCACCACAAACAAACCCGACACCCACACCTCACTTACCCCTCGACCAACCCCAACCCCCCTCCTCACCCCCCCAACCAAACCCAACACCCCCACCTTACCCCCCCCACACCAAACGCAGCACCCCCTGACCAGCCCCCACACCTCACCCCTCACCCACCCTGACACCTTCACACACCCCCAGACCAAACCCAACACCCCCGGCTCACTTACCCCCCGACCAAACCCGACACCCCTACCTCACTTACCCTCCG
Organism: Sternotherus odoratus; assembly: GCA_032164245.1. NCBI lineage: Eukaryota > Metazoa > Chordata > Testudines > Kinosternidae > Sternotherus > Sternotherus odoratus. The sequence continues at coordinate 257,143,971 of JAVMKO010000001.1, read as the reverse complement.
ACCAAACCCAACTCGGGTCCGTCGGAGGTGGGCAGGGGGCACAGAGCTGAGGGATTCTGGGGTTCCGTTGGAGGGGGGAGGGGGCACAGAGCTGAGGGATTCCGGGGTTCCTTGGAGGGGGGAGGGGGCACAGAGCTGAGGGATTCCGGGGTTCCTTGGAGGGGGGAGGGGGCACAGAGCTGAGGGATTCCGGGGTTCCGTTGGAGGGGGGAGGGGCAGAGAGCTGAGCGAGTGCGGTGTCTGTTGGAGGGGGTATTATGACATAACTATGTCACAGAGAACAGCAGCTGCCCACCTGATGTGATTGGCCTTTAAAGAATTTCACCCCTGGGGGGCGTCAGAGGTGAGATTTGAAAAATTTTCGACTCTTACAGTCATTAGGACCCCAAGACCTCGAATTGTACCAAATTTCAAGTCTCTAGCTCAAACGGTGTGGAAGGAGTAAGCATACATACATACATACATACATACACCATTTGACTTTTATATATATAGATAGATGTAGAAAATATATTCCTAAGGCATATTCATTAATAAAACTCTTATTAAAGTTTAGTTGAGAGTGAACTGCACAGAGACTGGTAGATTATGGAAGAATTGAGCAATTCTAATCTGCTGTTAAAATTGCTGCTATCAGTAGTAGCTCACTTGCTATTGGCAGTGGTGCTGTCCTCACTGTTTCTATCTCTGTTACTGGTATTCCAAAGCCACAGAGTTGAACCATAGCACAGTCTTACTCGGGTTTTGGAGAGCAAAAGACTTTGTTGGGTGTGGGGAGTTAGCCTCTTGTGGCTGAAAAATCACTGTAAACATTGGTGATGACAGCTCCCAGTGCTGGATGTTTTCTCAGAAGGAAAAGACAGATTTTTAACACCTGCTTCAATGTTTAGCCGCTGCCAGTACAAAGGATACAAGATGCAGTCAGGGTGAAAGGAGGAACGCTGTTGGTGTGACTAAAGACTGACAGTGGCCATCGAAGATTATGGATGCAACAGCCCTTCATATGGCAGCTTGTAGGTGATGGGGGAACTGAACAGCTTAATGGGCAAGATGAAACTAAATCTTTGAATCACCCTAATGTTACTGTTGAGATCACATTTCAGCAATCTTGTCATTAGTTACATGCTCCGTCTGGGTGAAATTCACCCATAAGAACAGCCAGACTGGGTCAGACCATATGTCCTTCTAGCCCAGTATCCTGTCTTCTGACATTGGCCAATGCCAGGTGCTTCAGAGGGAATGAACAGAACAGGCAGTCATCAAGTAATTCATTCTCTGTCTCCAGTCTCAGATTCTGGCAAGCAGAGGCTTGGAGTTCCATCCTGGCTAATAGCCATCGATGGACCTATCCTCCATGAACTTAACTAGTTCTTTTTTGTACCCTGTTTCTTCACAGCATCCTCCTGGCAAAGAGTTCCCCCTGTGTTTGTGTATTGGGGGGGGGGGGTGCATCACAAGCCCTATGCCCTATATTTGATGGGTTTAAGTAGGATTTAAGTAACGCATCGTCTTTATGCTAGTGCTCTGCACAACAATACATTCTATTCACTGCTTCTACCAACTCACAGGAGGCTGGAATGGCAAGAAGGCAGATATGGTCATTTTGTTTGCCAGAAGCTGGGAATGGGCAATGGGGATGGATCACATGATGGTTACCTGTTCTGTTCATTCCCTCTTAAGCACCTGGCATTGGTCACAGTCATAAGACAGGATACTGGACTAAGTGGACCTTTGGTCTGACCCACTAGGGCCATTCTTATGTCCATGGTATTCAAGTACTGTCCTGCCTACCCACCTAATGTTGGATCTGAATGTATGTTTAGTGTAGCAGGGCATACAAAGCTTCCATGGTCCAGTTTGAAGCCAAAAGAATAAGAGAATCTTATTTTGTATGCCATTTCTTCATTATATAGCTGTATTTAAGCTCACTTCTTTCAATTTGTTTGCTGTAGTTTTAGCAATAGCAATTGTCAAATTTTGCCATTGGATTTGTAATTTAAAATTATTTCTAATTTATTTCCATCTGCAAGCAAGCAATAATACACTCAGATATCAGAAAGAGGAACTACATTCCTTTTACTGCATTTCTTCTCTGTACATTATTTACCTGCTTTTTCTGCCTTCAGTGACTAAAAGGTCCCAATATAAAAAGACCCAAATAGACATAAATATTCAAGATACTAGTACAAATAGTAGACCTCATGCATAATGCTGTTCATTACTAGAGAGCAAATTATGTTCCCAATGCCAAGTGTGACTAACTGGTCTGGGTGTGGCAGATCTCCCGGCAGGACGAAGGGAGGAATCCTCTTGTTCAGGGTGTGGAAAGACAACAGAATTGCTCTGTAACCACTGCTCCAGCCTTAGAGCAGGACTGTAGTGATCCATTTCATGTGGATAAGTAACTTACAGATTCACACAATGGCAGATTCACTGACTTTGCTCCAAAATAAACTTTTATGGACAAACAGGGAGACTGTAGAGATAAGCTTGGTGGCATGGAGGAAGTACAGACCCTGAAATCTACCAAATCTAGACAACTGACCTGCCGTGTCGACTGCACACACAGAGAAAAGGGCAGGATTTATCCCAATGGGATTTTGCTTCAAAGGCTGAATACTAACTGAAGGATACAGTGCATGTATTTTCTAAAAAAGACTCAGACAGGCATGGAGGCTGTCAGAACTAAAGAAAAATAATGGTGAAGAACGTTCTTCATCTTATACCTCGGTGCATCTCATTCATTTTACAATGCTAGGTTTTTCTACATCAGTCTTTACTAGATATATGCTACCCAGACCTTTATGACTCACCTGATTTATAAATTATAACATTGCTGGTGAGACAGTGTATATGAGAGAGAGGAGTACCTCAGGTGGCCTATCACTTATTACTGTACATTGAATTATTTATTGTGATGGCTGATCTGTAGCACCCTTGTACTATGTTGCTTTACTCTCATTATGATTTAAGGTCAGGACACATTACTAGATTTTTTTTATTTTTATTTTTTGGCAAGGATCAGGCATTTTGAGGCAATCAGTTAAAGTTCATGAGCGATAATTACCTTAAGTTGTTTTTTATAACTTTGCTAGGATTTTTGTAGCCACTCAGAATAACTCAAATGATAAGCTAATGTGTATGTTAAAAAACATTTGATTTTTTTATACTATAATTCCTTTTGGATGCTCAGTGATCCAGGGTTTGAGTTATCCAATGCTGTTGCTTTGTAGCACTTGTCAAACAACATCTTTGAAAACAGTCTAGTACAAATAAAGCGTTAGAAGATGTGACTTAGGGGCTGGTCTTCACTGGAGGGGGGATCAATTGAAGATACGCAACTTCAGCTACGTTAATAATGTAGCTGAAGTCGGTGTATCTTCGGCTGACTTACCTGCCGTCTTCATGGCGGCAGCAGTCGGTGGCGCGCTCCCCCGTCGACTCCAGCTTGCGCCTTGCGACAAGCTGGAGTTACAGGAGTCGATGGGCGCCGCGGGCGATCAATTTCTCATGTCTTAACGAGATGCGAGAAATAGATCGCTAAAAGACCGATCACTACCCGCCGATCCGGTGCGTAGTGAAGACCTACCCTTAGACTATCGTTGTGCAAGGGAATAAAAAAGGGTAAGAACACTCCCAACAGACCTACTTGGGCATACCTGGACCTTAAGTACGTGTGTATGTGAGTAAATGGGGCCATGCACTTTTTTATTTCCCCCCTGAAGAAGGGGGCTGGGGAATGAAGGGAGCCTACTTTTGCCTCCACTCACCAGCCAGAGAATGAGCCAGTGCAGTGAGTAGGTAGTGATTTGTTGGTGCTAACGGCCAGCAGAAAATGACTGCCTCCTTAGAGCTAGGAGGAAGCAGATGCAAAATTGTGAGTCGGAGATGTGTATCTGTAGTCCTAGGGCTTCTCTTGGGGCAGTGCAGCTTGTGCTGCACCTCTTGCTCAGGGCTGGGCCCAAATAAAAAATCTAGCACAAAATCATGCAACGCTTCCTCATATGAGGTGCCTCATTGGAGTCAAACAGATTACTTCCGAGTGTTGGGCTTCTCACATGAGCAAGGGGGGCACAGTCTGGCTTGACTGGAACAACTGACCCACACTTTGTTCTGAAAGTTGGAGCAGGTTTATAGATATCAACCAATATATCAGTTTCTCAATGAATGTGGTTCTAAAAAAAGAAAGAAAAAGAAACAAAGAAAGCAATTGTTTCCCCTGAACAGTTAGCTGGGACTCCAAGTCTAATTACAATTGACAGCGGTTTCTTTACTTAAAAAATTTACATTTTCAAGAAAAATACCCCAACAACTTTTTGTTCTGATAATTTGTTGCTATGTGTCTGTACACCTCATACCTGCAATGCAATAAATAGGCTATATTGCTGATCACATAATTACTGTATTGAAAGGAGACCAGAGTTGAACTAATGTATTCCACAGGTGGGTTTTTTTATGCTCTAGAGCCATCAAGACAATGACACATCATCTGAATCTTTTGATATTGCAGATTTAATTTTATCTCATCATACAAAGTAACATTTCAAAGGCTATTACAAGACATAATGCTTGTTAGCTGGTTATTAGGGGTCAAATGGAAGATGCAGCCGTGTTGTGTGTCTCTTTGCCCATCTCACAAAATTGATGGCGAGAGCTCTGTGCAACCTACAAATGCCTACTGTATTGCATCACTACTGTATTCTAAATGAATAATTCTGGGAGAGCAGAATTTGAGCCTGGGTTAAACTAACAGCTTTAATAACCAGTTAGAAAATTGAATTGGCAAAGTTGATGACTAGTAAATCTCTTTTGCTTGAAAGAAAGTCTGTGCTTTATTGGTGAGTGAAGCTAGGTGAGACAACGTATGAGCCAAAAGCTTTATTATAAAATTTGTGCACTCACCTGAATTTTCTGTTTTATCAGATACAAGTCCCAGATGAATTGCCTGTTCTGTGTCATAAATAAATATACAATCTGAGTGGCACTTAAGTGGAGCCCAGTAATAAATGAGTGACTCTTCAAACTATAATTTCTTCGAGAGTTCCAAAACTAAACTGTCAAGAAACCAAATTCTGTCACCGTTGCTCACGTTGAGTAAAAGTATGAATAACCAATCCCATTGGAATGAAGGCAGCTACTTATGGAACATGTTACTTACTCAACATAACTAAGGATACCAGACTATGGTCCTAAATAATGAGACACTTAAAAATAATTGTTTAGTTGTGCATTTTAAATTTAATCTTTATTATTTACTAAGATTGGTACAGGATAATTTTGTTATGTATTTATACAGGGCCTAGCACAATGGGGCACCAATCCATGACTGGAGCGTCTAGGTCAGGGGTGTCCAAACTTTTTGGGAAGAGGGCCAGATTTGGTAAGGTGAAGATGTGTGAGGGCCAACCCCCTCCTCCCCCCCCCCCGCTCTCCTCCCGCCGCTCCGGCGTGCTCTCGCTCCAAGCCCCCCCCCCCCGACTTTATAATCAAGTGCCCTGTTGAATGAATGAGGTGTGAATGAGGAAGGAGAGACAGATCAAGGACAATCAAACTTGTCAAGTGGGCTGACTAAGAGCAGACATAACCCTCAGGGGTTAGCACCAGACCAGAGAGAAGCAGCAAAAAGGAGCAATGGACACAGACCCAGATTTGCAGGAGAGGGAAGCTGCTATAAAATAGCGAACTTGGCAAAAATTTTATCTTGCGCCTCTGCCCTCCCCCCCCCCCATTCCCTTTTCCTGGAGCACTGCTTATTTTAAACTTTTTAAATGAATATTGCATAAGGTAGCATTGCATATTAGAATATATGTTTGGTTTGTAATTTCATTATTTACCTTATATATTTAATGAAAATAAATGAATAATTTGATAGTCTTGATATTGTTGTTCTTTTTATTTTGCACCCTCCACCAGACATCCTCCACAGTCCACACCAATCCTCACAGCCCTGTTCCCCGGCAGACATGCGGGGCTCCTGCCACTTGCCTCCCCCCGGCACCGGCTCTTCTCCCCCCCCCCCCTCCGGCCGCGCTCTCGCTCTTCTTTCCTCCTCCCCTCCAGCCGTGCTCTCGCTCTTCTTCCCCCCCTCCCCTCCAGCCGCGCTCTCGCTCTTCTTCCCCCCCCTCCCCTCCAGCCGCGCTCTCGCTCTTCTTCCCTCCCCCCTCCAGCCGCGCTCTCGCTCTTCTTCCCTCCCCCCCTCCAGCCGCGCTCTCACTCTTCTTCCCTCCCCCCCCTCCAGCCGTGCTCTCGCTCTTCTTCCCTCCCCCCCTCCAGCCGTGCTCTCGCTCTTCTTCCCTCCCCCCCTTTCTCCCTCCCTCCCTCCCCCCCCCTTCCTCCCTCCCTCCCTCCCCCCCCGCTCCGGCTGTGCTCTCACTCCCCCCCTCCCCCGGCTTGCCTTGCCTTGCCTCGCCTCGTGCCCCGGCCCCGGCTCTGACTCCGCTCTTCTCCGCCGGCTCTGCCTCGCTTCGCCTCGTGCCCCGGCCCTGACTCCGCCTCCGCTCTTCTCCGCCTCACCTCGTGCCCCGGCCCCGGCTCCGCCTCCGCTCTTCTCCCCCGGCTCCGCCTCTGCTCTTCTCCCCCCCCCCCGCTCGCCTCTTACTGACCCCGCCCCTCTCCTTCGGCTGCGGCTCCGCGCACTGGTTGGCGACAGTGCTGGCGGGCCGCATAGTATTGATTTTAGAAAAGCGTCTGCGGGCCTGGTAAAATTAGAACACGGGCCTCAATTGGCCCCCGGGCCGGACTTTGGACATGCCTGGTCTAGGTGCTACTTCAATACAAATAATAAATCATCATTATTATATTGTCGATTAATTATCAGTGATTAATTTTGGAAATTCCTAGAAGTGGAAAATCATGCAAAGGCCTGTAAGTTGCAGACCAAGATAAAGATTTGTCATAGCATGCATATATATATTGTGGCAAATTACTCCCACGATATTGATGGGTCCTGCGTTTTCTCTTCTTGTGTGGGAATTCAGGGAGCCTTTTTCTTGCCTTTGAACAGGGTATTAACTGTCCCACTAGTATCCTAGAGGGGAGAAGGGGAGAGGGAGGGACCCGGGTCCGCCCTCTACTCCGGGTCCCAGCCCAGGGGCCCTGAGGATAGCGGTAAACCACTGGGATTAGCTACTCCTTCCCCTGGACTACTTCCCTCTCCTACTCTTCAGCTTGTGGGGGGGCTTCCTGCCCTCTCTCTACACAATCCAGGTGTTCCTTTACTTAGGGTCTGGGTCTGTCTTAGCTCACCATAGCACTTCTCCAAACTCTCTCTGCTCCAACTCCTCTAAACTCTCTCTGCTCCAACTTCTCCAAACTGCTCTCTGCTCCAACATCTCCAAACTCCTTCCAAACACCCACACCTGTCTGCCTGAGGAAGGGGTTTTTATTAAGGCCTTAATTGGCAGCAGGTGCTCCTAATTAACCTGCTGCCTGCTTCCCTACCGTGTTTCCCCGAAAATAAGACAGTGTCTTATATTAATTTTTGCTCCCAAAATTACATTACATTATATTACAGCGAGAGGCAAAACTGGAAGTACGTCTTATTTTCGGGGGATGTCTTACTTTCGGGGAAACAGGGTAGTCTACAGGGAGCCACGCCCTAATGAACCTGGAGCTGATATATCTCCCCTCAAACACTCTGCCACAGCTCCCTGACCTTCCTCTATCACAATATGTATAAATATCCTTGTGGAACTGATCACGTAAAGAATGATATTTAGTAGAACTTTGATGTTACTAACATAGGCCATAATCCTGCCTGCAAATCCACACAGGTGCAGGGATCTTCACTGACCTAGTGAGTAGGGTTTTAAACTAGGTTCACCAGGAGATGGAGATCTAAGCCCTGAGGTAAGTAGGGAAGTGGGATACCAGGAAGAAACACAAGGAGGAGGGTGCCATAGGAGAGATCTCCTGATGCATGCTGAAAACATAGGGCCATAGCTTGTTGTCTTAGGTGTCTGTAGACGAATGCAAGAAACCTGGAAAACAAGCAGGAAGAATTGGAAGCCCTGGCACTGTTAAGGAACTAATATAGGTACAGTCCTGATTTTTGGATCTTTTCTTCTATAGGCTCCTATTACCCCTACCCCTGTCCCGAATTTTCACACTTGCTGTCTGGTCATCCTACTGTCCACCCTCTCCCCCACTCAATCTGGGTGGAGTATCAGCTCCTATTCTCCCTCTGCTGGCGTTGCAGTCTGAACAAGGCTGAGGAGAGAGTTACTCCTCTCTGCAGCTGAGGAAGGGCTGTGACAGTTCATTCCATGGAGATTATAAAGTATTTGGCGCCTGGCGGATGAAAGGAGACCTGCGTGTACAATTATTATTTATCATTAGATGAATAATAGTCAAATATTTTTTTAAATTAACCACTTTTTATTTTAAAAAATGTTAAAACAGACAAAATCCACTTAGGGTGTCACTAATCAATAGTGGTTCAGGGAGCAAGTGTTCACCGCAATAAATTTTCCAGCTGATACATCTCTCAGTTGGGAAAATGTAAATGAAGTCATTGTAATAGAATGCTGTCACAACATCCAGGTTTCTTGAAAATTAAGATCTTCAGTTCAGTTTCACTTTGACATTTCCCATTAACAGTGGTGATTTAGCAGCAGAATCCAAATTAATTTGTCACAGTGTTCTATTTCATTCCTATTAGAATCTGAATCAGGAAAATGTAGGGCTAGAAACGACCTCAGGAGGTCATCTAGTTCAGTCGCGCTGTGCTGAGGCAGGACCAAATATGCCAAGAGTTTGTCTAACCTGTTCTTAAACACCTCCCAAAGCCTACACCCTTCATCCCCTCCTGCACCCAAACTCCCTTCCAGAGCCCACACCCCTCACCTCCTCCCACACCCAAACTCCCTCCCAGAGTCCTCCCTACCACCTGCCTTGGTAACCTGTCTCAGTGCTTTACTATCCTTGTACTTTTGAAAATATCCAAATAATATTTGAAATATTTGTTAACAATGGCAACTAATAGGCAGCCTCCGTACCATTGTGTCTAACTCCAAGTAGTATATGTGTTCACCAGCACTAAACATTACACCTATGTGGATGAGAAGAATGGGCAAGAGTATAGTACATCCTGCCAAGTGCAAGATAGTTAATGCCACAGCATGAAACTTCAATCTACTCTGGCTGACAATTAAGACAAAAACACCTTCTAATGATGATATCTATTTTAGGTTTGATTTATTTAATTCAGATTAAGAAGATTCACGTAGTCCTGCCACTTGAACCAATTCCACTCACACTGACCCTGCACAATTAAAGTCACTGAGCACTTTAGTGGACACAGGATCAAGTTCATTGAAAGCAATGGGATTTATGCCATTGACTTCAATGGGAGTGAGACTGGGTTCTTTTAATTACTTGTTTGTAGTCTTTACAATTCATTTTTGATTTTGGACCATATGGGCTGAGATCTTATGATAGACATCATATAAGAATGCAGATAAGGCATTAAGTAATTCCCTTTACTGGGTTATCCTTTCTCTGTCTGTATTTAATCAACCCATAACGCTTGAGGAGGAAAGTAAAAATCTCCCATAATGCACCTTGTTAATTCAGTTATGCATATTTGGGAGAGATTACTTCCTGTTCTCTCTAGGTTTTCATACGCTTAGCTTGCAGAACTACAAACATTAATATGGGTCATAAATTTATTCATCTCTTTAAAAAACTGATTATAAGCTAGGCAGGAAAAAAGCTCCCTGTCTAAACTGCTTTAATTAAACTTGTCTCCTAAGTACTCAAGCAGTAAATTAATTTAAAAATCTTATGAACATATCTGTCCGTTCAATTAATTTCTTGCAGAGTACATTTAAAGATTTCAATCTTTATTTGTTATGGGGCTTTCTTTTACTTCATTTAATGCTGCATTATTCACTATCAGCTCCTTTTTATGTAATTGTCTGTACATCTACCTTTCTAGCCACATCCTTTTGGCTTTATATTTTCATTGGACTTCCTCTTTTTATTTAATCCCTTTCAGACTCTCAATCATCAGCACAGGTTTTACTTCATTCCAATTTTTTATTGCTATTGTGCCCCCTTTACTGTCACCCGCCTGCACCCTTCTTCCACGGCCTTCCTCTCTCTTATTTTAGGCAGCGCAATACAAGTGCCAAATTCTGCGAGGCCCTCCGGATCAGTGTCTTTCTTCTTGTCTGTTTTGCTTTCATTTTTGTCTTAATCCCAAATCTACTGCAAGCAGCATTTGTCATTGTTGCTTTGTAACTTCTTTCTCCTTTGAATCTATGTCTTCTCTCACACTCTCCTTGTTGTTTCAAGACAGCTATGCTTGTGTTAGTGGAAAGGCTCAGGGTTAAATGGTACTTGTGTGTATGTGCTGGTCGATGACGGGGAAAGAGTCTGAGAGACATTAGTTTCATCTTGAGCTTTTAAAACCCATTGCTTGCTCCCAAAATGTGAGGTCAGAAAAGTTTTCCATTAAAACGTTACCATTCAGGGGTGATTTGCTGTTTGTTTTCTTGACAGTCTCCTTGTTTCAGGTCATTGATCATTCAACAGTCATTTCAGTTCATAGATTTTTATTTTAAATGGTGGTTCTTCTCACATCTGTGATGGAGCTTAATATATTTTTCACACCAGCTGTCAAATGGGCGTAGGATGTTTTCAGTTGGTAAGGTTTGTTTTAGATAAGAATCAACTAAGGGTCATCCAAGGCCCACTGGAGTCAAACCACTGATTTCACTGAGCTTTAGCTCAGGATCTAATATGACAAAGTGCTAATGCACTACTGTATATACCTTCATTTACATGGCAGATAGTAACTGCTAACATTTAAGTCCCAATCTATCCCAGCACTTAAGCATGTGCTTAATTATAGGTGTGTGTGTATAGGTTATAAAATTTTTATGTGCTTAAGTTCTTTGCTAGGTCTGGGCCTTGCTAGTCACAGATTTACCTTATTTTACAAAAATATTTAGTTAATTTATATTTATTTCAGTTTAATTTAATAGCCACTTTGGTGAGGAGCCAAGCCCTATATTCACATGGAGGATTTAAGTGCCTAGATGTCCTTTTAAGCAACCAAGTCCAATATTTAGGGCACTGCTGGCAGTTCCAAATGCCCTGCTCAGCTGCCACTCAACCCTGTCAGTGCCTAAATTCCATTGGAAAAGTCCCCCAGATGCCTACATTTCTGCCAGTGAGTAAATGCACAGACACCTAAGTCCTAACACCACTGGGTTGCTCAGTGCCTAATGCACACCTCAACCCTAGCAGGATTCACACAAACAAGGCATTTCCCCACCTATCTCACCTGCTGGGCACAAGCCACTTGGTGTGCTTGGAGCACACTTAACCTGTGCAAAATTTGGGGACAGTACTATCTCCCCCTCAAAAGCCCAGTGGTTAAAGCACTTACACATGCTGTGGGAGATGCAGGTTCAAATCCCCACTCTGCCAGAACCCAGCTTCTTCCCTACTACAATGAGCACCTCAAGCTGTCGATAGTTTGAGGTGGGCCCCTCTCCCTGTTGAAGCAGTTCCATTTTATAAGAAGAAGAGTGGCACCCTGCTTAGTACTCTGGCTTCTGTGAATCCCTAACTTTCCCCATGCAGTGCGTGGGAAGCCTGGGCACCCAACTCAGGGTTGGGAGTTCCACAAAGCAACTAAAAGTTAGATGTGGTAATAATCTCCCTTGTAAAACTAGCCCCACCTTTTCCTGTGTGTACAATACCTAGCACAATGGGGCCCTAGCCCTTACTTGCATCATTGGATACTACTGCTGCTGTTTAAGTCTCTGATCCTTCAGCTGTTAGCAAGCAGGTGGCCTGTTTCACCCCATGGAACCACAGTAAAGCCAATGGATAAAATCACGGAAGGACTGGTGTGCTGTCAGTTGCAGGACTGGGGCCTGTTTGTCATTATTCATGTGTGAGATAGCTCCTTTCATCTTCTTTTTACTATAGTTTCAGCTCCTAACTAGGTGCTATGCTCTGCATTTATAGTAAGAGAATTCTGGAGCTGTAGCTAAGGATTGCTTTAGACAACTGACCTAGAAAAATACAGATCCAGATACTCCAGGTCCAATGTGATGGTGAGTTTCAAGTGTTGAAAGCAGGTGGTTTGGTTTTGGAGTTTTAAAACAGATTTTTATGTTATAATCAAATACAATAAACCCCAAAATAAAGAACACAGGTACTCTCAGAAGCACCCAGATCACTCTTTTTCTAGTAATAATACCAGAATAACTTATACCAAGATCCCTCATCCTATGGTGTTGGTATCTTTAGTCCTTAGACAGTAATATTCCCCCCCCCCCTCTCTAATTGCTCAGTCACAAGTACCATTTAAGGCTTAAATTCCTCTCTTTTTACAGAGGTATATTTCCCAGCATGCTCTGCTGTGGTAGCTGGCCCTTTACATCCAGAAGAAAGGCTAAAATAGTAATTTTTGTATTCTTGTAGCTGACTATTATAGGTTCTAACTTCTTCCTCTCCAGCTGTAGACATAATGCCTCATTTTTGTTTTTTCTGGTTTCTTGCTATCTTTTCAGCTACGGCCATTCCTTTCAGAGTGCCTTTTAAGCCACTTTTTAACTGTATTACGCCATAAATTCACCGTATACTATAATCCCCTCACTAACTCCGATTTGTTCATGACTGGTAAAACAACACTCAATGAAAGTGAGGGGGAAAGATAATAGAAAAGGTTTTGTCTATCAAGCAGAGAATAAAGGAGAGTATCCAGCATTTCAAAAATCACACTTGACATAAAGGGAATCTACAAGAGCATTTTGGGTGAGTATTTACTTTAGCTAAATGGCACATGCTTAGAGTCAGGGACCTGGGCTAGTTTCAGCTGGTAAACGCTCCATAGGAAGAAGAGAGTGCAGATGTAGAGAGTTCAGCATTCTAAATCTAGACATGGATCCACCGTGAAAGCCTAGCATTAACTGATATAATATATTATCTGTGGATTGATTTGAGTTGATGCCAGAGGACTAGACTCTGCCATTCATACATTTATTGCCTGTTTCAGTGGGACTATTAGCAGAGTAGAATACTGCTTATCCTAAGCGAGAGGGGCAGAATCTAGCCCTCTGACATACTGCACCTCAACCCACCCATTTAACCCTGCTAGTCCTCAAACCTTCAAAGCCCAGGAAGCTCATACCTGCAAGAGACCTGCTGAGAGGTTTTTCATGGGAAAAGGAAAAGGGAAGCAGGTCAGAAAGTCATTCCTCTCCCACTTCTGTGCCTCTCAATCCAGATGCTCTTGAAATGAGTCCCTTTGGTGCACAGTGGAAGTTGTTCCGGCATATCTTTGAGTCTATTTTGTATCAACTTTATAAATGTTATCTGCATGCTTGTAAGCCAGACCTTGGACGCATGTAAATTCCAAGGACTATTCTACTGAGATGGTCCAGACAATATCAATTTGTAGAATATTCATAGACCTTTGCATCAGTCCATGTTGTATTTGTACATTCTGGGCTCTCTGAGTGAGTTCCCTGTGGAATATGGAATCAGGAGGGGGTGAGTGATGCAGCATCCCAACGCTGGTTATGCAGAGACCCAGCCTTTGAAGCTGTACCTCTTGGGGAATGGGGCCGTGACAGGTTTTATCTCTTCTAGGAGGCCTGAGACCAAAAGCCCTGAGGAATATAGACGTGTTAGCCTGAGCTGACAGCAGGGCCGGCGACAGGGGGGGACAAGGGGAACAACTGTACCGGGCCCCGGACTTAAGGGGGGCCCCCTTAAGTCCGGGGCCCGGTACAACCTGTAGTCGTCCCCCCTTGTCGCGGGGCCTGAATGATGCCTAGGCGGCAACTTCCCCACGCTGTCCCGAGCTGCACCCTACCCCGGCGGCTAAGGGAAAAGGGGGCCACGGGACGTTACTTAGCAGTGAAGTGCCAGGGCGGTGCGAGCCAAGCCCACGGAGGAAATGCGATTTATAATGTGAAAGGCGGCAGCGGCTGCTCCCCTTTCCCACCCCTGCCACGCCAGGCCTTTGCGGAGGGAAGAAACGCGCCCTGCCTGCCACCACCTCCTCCCCGTGGAGTGCTCCGGGCTGGAACAGCCATGAGGACCCCGCTGGCAGAGCTCGCCCGCCCCTCGGGGCTCGCTGCGGCGCAGCGCCAAACAATAGGCACCTCAAGGGGGGGAAAGGCGAGGCCGGGCGTAGGACACGCTCCCCGCCGGGGAGTTGTGTGGGGTTGAGGTGGAAGGGCCTGGCGTGGCGGGGGTGGGAATGGGGAGCAGCCGCTGCCGCCTCTCGCATTGGAAATCACATTTCCTCCATGGGCTTGGCTCGCACCGCCCTGGCACTTCGCTGCTAAGTAACGTCCCGCGGGCCCCTTTTCCCTTAGCTGCCGGGGTAGGGTGCAGCTCGGGACAGCACGGGGAGAGCGATCGGAGAGCACTCTGCGGGGGCGGGGGGCCAGCGAGCGGGCTGGGGAGACCCGGGGCCGGAAGCCAATGGCAGCCCAGCAGGGGGAGGCGGGGCAGCCACGGAGCGCCGAGCCCACCGGAGCCGGCAGCTGGGAGTGACGCTGCGGCTGCCGCTGGGTCGCACCCCCACCCCAGGTATGTCTGGTAGCTGGCGGGGAGGCCAGGCTGGGTGGGCGGGGAGGGGAGGAGGTTAGGCTGGGGGAGGAGATTTGGTTGGGTGGCCCGGGTCAGGCAGGGTGGGAAGGAGAATGGGCTGGGGAGGGGGCCCAAACGATCAGAGTAGGGCCCCCCCCAATGATCACAGTAGGGGGCCCCAAAATTTCTGCAGCCGGCCCTGGCTGACAGAGGGGTATCTTTCTTAATCTGCAAAGTGACATGAACCCTTAACCAAAGGGGCTAAGCCAGCTCAAAAGGTATATAAGGGCTGGATCTCCATGTGGGAGATGGTTGACACTAGGTAAGCCTAACTTGTTTGCACCTTTTTATTGGTTTTGATATATTTTCTCTATAAGGCTTTTGTCCTCAGACAAAGGTACTTTGCTTTGTGAAAGCTGGTTGGTTGCTGAGATTCAGTGTCAGAGCTGCTGAGAGAGCAAACTGCAGGTGCAGTTCAAATCTGCTGGGATAAATCACAGTAAATTGCAGGGGAACTGCAGCCTAAATCTCTGGTCAGGAGGTAGTTCCCTGCCTACAGCGTGCTGCCAGCTGGAGGCCTGAGATCGAAGTGGGGCATCCCTTGAGCAGACCACGGAGGGGGTTAGAGATGCAGTTACCCTGAAATCATGGCTGTGTACTTCACTAAAAATAAATACATGGAGTGCTGTATAAAACTGTGACTGCAAGGAGATCACAATGCCAGAAGATTTCCTCAGGCCTTCCTTGGAACATTTGCCTTCCCGGACAGACTTCAGCTACAGCCAGTCTTTAGGAATGGAACGTAGATTATTCTGGCACAATATCCATTGCCTCTAATGGAAACACTAAGGAGTTCATTATTTAAAGACATGACTGCTGAATTATATAAAGCATCTAATATGAAGTACTAGGGCCTGGGATAATTCAAGCATAGATAAGATTACACTAAGTACAGAAACTAAAAGGAACAGTGTATTCATGGAGACATTATAAATCGGTTTTCTCATGTGATACAGGCATCAGTCATCAAGGGTACGGCCCTATTAAACTTGAAATTATTTAGTGAGCTCTGCCTTAGCCATTGTACATTTTCTCATATCATATTTTGAGGGTGGGGTTGGTCTTTTTCCTGTTTTTTAATTGAAAAGCAAAATTGAGGAAAAAATCCTTTCTAAAACTTAAGATTTTAAAAGAAGACCTTGCTGGGTAAGTATTCCAAATGTCAACTACTTTTTTACTTTATAAAGGCAGATAAATGCACTGTTTGTTATTGCAAAATGCAGCTGGAAAGAGTTAAGAACTTACATGATTCCCTCGGAAATATTAGGCTTTACTTAAACGACACTGTGTCTCACTATAAGATAAAAGAACATTCACTGCGTTCCTCATAAAAAGCAAGGCGAAATAATAACATAAATCAAGCCTTATTGATTTATTAAGTCTGTTTTCCCATGTATGGCTCTGCACATAGCAAAGGGCAGGTGAGAGCTTAAATGAAAACTTTGTGCTGGAGCTTACTGAGAAGGCAAATGCCTTAAATGGATGCAAAAGCAGTACACCTCTGTTCCTTCATTTGTCTCTTAAAAGCATAAATTTTACAGTTTGGCACTACAGAATAACAGTTCTAAGCAAGACAGACATAGCAAGAATTAGTAAAGCTGTATTACAAAAGAGCATATACACAAATATCAGGAAAAACCTACTGGTTCAGTATATTCTTGCTGTGACTGGCTGGGAAGGTAGCATCATATCAACAAAACCAGAATAAATGACAGTTTGCAAATGTTAAGATTTATTGAAGAAATGCTTTTAACATTTAATAATCTGTAACAGACAGATTCAGAAAGACTCCAGTGGGTATACTTCATAGCATATTTGAAGCAATACTCATGGAGCTTCATGCTTCCAATAAAATATTTGTATTTACAAGGCATCTTCAACCATATCAGGAATACAATCTTGATTCATTCCCAGAGCAGGTCCATCTTGTGCACTGAATGAGGCAGGAGGCCTCGGGGAAAAGATCCCATGTAATCATGTAACTAAAGACTATCATAATGCATACACCCAAGGGCCCAAGATGGCATAGAACAGGCAGTCTTAATTCTGATATTTCTGAATTTTTGAGTGCTTGGCTTTGCAATCTTAATGTATCACCATTGCTAAACATATACATACATAACTGAAGATAAAATACATCAAAGCCCAGATTCTTTTGACACTTGAAAGATTTGATAAATATTTTAGACCAGGCTGGGCAAACTACGGCCCGCGGGCCACATGTGGCCTGCCAGCTGTTTTCATCAGACCCACAAGCTCGGGCGGGGCCGGCATGCTGCGGTTCCCCACGCTCCCGGCCAGGCCCGCCCCGTGCTCCCAGGCTGGAGCTGGGCTGAGCACGGGGAGCCGCAGGGCCCCGCCCTCCCTTGCCAGGCCCAGCAGCACATGCCCCTCGGCCCTGCGCTCCCTGGTGGGGGGTGGGCTGAGCAGGGGAGCCACAGGGCCCCACACTCCCTGGCCGGCCGGTGGCCGGGCATAGGGCAGGGAGCCGCGTGGTCCTGCCCTCTCTGGCCAGGGAGAGCCGCGGGGCCCAGACAGGCTGCCCCGTGCTCCTGGACTGGGGGCCGGGCCCAGCGCGGGGAGACACAAGGCCCCTACCTCAATGTGCACTACCTGGCTGGGGGCCAGGTCGAGGAGCACCTGGATGATTAAGGTAAGGGGGGGTTAGGTGGTGGGGTCATGGGGGTGGTGGTTAGGGTGGGGGGATCTCGGGAGGGGCAGTCAGGGAACAAAGAACAGGGGGGTTTAGGAGGTGGGGTTCTGGGGTGGCAGTTAGAGTGGGGGGGGTCTCCAGAGGGGGCAATCAGGGGACAAGGAGTGGGGGGGATGGATGGGTCAGGGGTCCTGAGGGGGGCGGGAAGTGGGTGGTGGTTGGATAAGGGGTGGGGTCAGGCTTCCCTACCCAGCCCTCCACACAATTTTTAACCCCAATGTAGCCCTCGGGCCAAAAAGTTTGCCCACCCCTGTTTTAGGCAGCTATTTAGTAATCTGACCAGCATATTAAAACCAGTAGGTCATGGATTAATAATGAAATGATGGACTTTATCTGAGCTTGTGGAGTCCAGGTGAGTGCTGGGCAGTACAAGTCAGAAATTTCTGAGAGAAAGTCCGGGACTGGGAGTTTGCTGCTGCAGTGTACTTCATGAGTGACTGGTTATAGCACTCATACAATATAGCTGGGAGTGATTTACATGTGTGTGAGCAGGCCAGGAGTGGTTGTTCTCACAATGAAGCAAGGTAATAGGGACCCCAGCTTGGTAAATTAAAGGAACACAGCTGTGCAGATTGCATCCTGGGTAATGCCACAATAGGTTAATAGCACTTAGCTCTTGGAGGTTGACCCTAGGTGTCAGATACCTGCTAAGAAGCGCTATTCATTTTGAGCACTCAGGCTGTATTTCAGGCTTGCTTTCTGTTCAGTGGGTCTAATTCTGCCAACTTCTAGTCCCAATAAGTTTCCTAAGGCCTTTGAAATGTTTGGATAGCTTAATGAGATTTTCGTTCAGAAGTTCACATTGTCATCTTTATTTTCAGCCACAGTATTCTACATGGGCTTAAGGCCGTTCCTCTCCTTCAGTCTGCCTTATGATTCTTCTAACAAGCACTGCTCCTTTCCCTTCCATCTGTGTTATCTTCAGAGAGATTTGTGTATTCTTTCCCTTTATTTACTCTAGTGCACTTCTCAGTTGAGAAAGTTTGAATTTAGATATCCAAGTGTTCCTGGAGTACTACTTTTCACAGAATCTCCTCTTCTTCATCACATACTCATTCCATACACTATTGGCACCTTTCATTAAATTGATGTGTATATTTATATTATAGGCGGGTCTGGTAGCACCATCTGTTATTTAGGTTTACTGACACTTCCCATAGTAATTGTTTATAACTTTGCCAGACTTTAACTGATTGAGCTAAAATATTCTATACCAGGTGGCTGCCTCAAACTGTTTTTATAAAGTTTCAGCTAAAAAGGTTCCACTGTTTCTGATGTAGGAAATCCATCCGTTGCCCACTCCACAAATAGGCAGGAGACTTCTCTGTGGCTTCACCAGTGTCCTTTATTTATAGTGCAAACCCCATCCCTTTGTACAGCTTTATACAGTGCTGGCTTAATACCTGCACAAGGGAGACAGACCATAGCTCAGGAATCAACCCCCTTCCTGGCTCACAGGGATCCAGAGTCTAAGTACTCCTCCCTATCCTGACTCCCTAACTTCCTCTACTTCCTCTTCCTCTCCACACTCCACCTCACCACACCCACCCTGGGCTTCCTTCCTGCCGGACCTTATATCCCCCAGGGAGGCTGCCAGGTGCAACAAGTTGAGCTTGAGCCCTCTGCAGCCCAGGTGGCTGATTAGCCTTCCCCTTCAGGCAAAGCTTGCAGAGGCTTCTGTGCTCTTAAAGGGGCGGCAGGGCTGGCTCAGCCACTCCTGGCCAGCACCCTGCCACACTGAGTAAAGGGGAAATACCTCATATTGAAAATTATGTAAAGGAAAAAGCTGTATTTTGTTTTCTTAAAAAGGGGGCCAATCTTAAAAAAGAAAGATGTAGTTCCCCCCATGCTTTGGAGAAAGGATTTGAAATGTGTCAGAAAGATGGTTTTTGTGTTAGGGATACGGCATTTGCTGTTCTTGTGAAAAGCCACATAAATTTGGTCAAATTATAAGATTTGGAAAATATCTCAATGTGCACATGTTCAATAGATACTTCTTACAGTTTAGCAGTTAAAAATCTCCAAATCTCCAGCCTTACTGGGCATGCTTCATCTTCTTGCAGATATCTATATGCAAATGTGCAGTCTGTTCAGCAATCATCAGAGAGTGACAGAGCATGCTCCATCCTCACATCTCCTGTGTGTAACCGGATGGGTGCCTGTGTCATCCCCACTGAGCAACAGAGGATGCTTATGTCTCTGGGGTGAGAGTTGTCACTAGTCCTGAGAGCAGGGAACCTCTCTCTGTGCTCTCAACAACCACCTCCACCCTTATTAACTCTCAGGAAGCCTGAAGCAGAAAGCTGCCAAACTTAAATGCAGTTGGGACAACAGCTGGACTGGGAAGAGAGTACAGCAGATTGAGACAAGGAGTGTGGTGAAAATGGAACTTGAAAATTGAGGGGAGAAAAAAACTGATGGATCTGAGGGAGTAGGGCTGGGAGCAGACTTATTTACACAAATACTTGCTTATATAAGTGTATAAAATGATTATACTGGGCCATATACTCAAATTTCTCAGCACCTAGTAGCTGCCATAGTTCTCATATGAGCTGCTAGGAGCTGAACACTTTCTAAAAAATCTGGCTCTAATATTGCATTTCCCTATCTTCAAACATAACAGTCATGGGGTGGTGTCCACAGATTGCAAAACAAATGGAAAACACTAAATACATGTGCAGTCTATAAATAGACTTACTGGTAAATATTTTGAGTTTCTAATCATTTTTACTCAGTTTCCAGTGTCTTGCACAAACTGGACGGAACAATCACATGGCTGGAGTAACATTTCAGCTTTAAAATAACACTTACAAATGTATTAATCATTATATACACATAGAAATTACTTTACTCCAAATGATTGAACAGTTATACAGTTGTCATCTTTGAGCTTTCTTCCCCATCACCTTTTTTATTTAGAACCGCCTCCCTGTCCTGGTGCCTCAAGCACCCTCACCACTAATACCCTTTCTTAAAAGACACATTTTCTGCCAAGCTCCTTAAGCAATAATCCACTAAAGTGTTGTGTTCAAAACAAATCTGGAAAAATGTTTTTAAAATAGCTCTGTAAAATCCTCTCATTCCTTCCCTTTAAATTGTAATATTAGTTTAGGCTGAAGTTACCCAGTGCAGGCTCAAATCCTATAACTTGGATAAACCAGATAATGACTGTGAAGGACCCGACTTGGTTTATGTAACACTACTGGAAAAGTCTCAATAATCCAATTATTATATTTTATTTTGCAGAGGAGATTGTGTGCCCTTGTTATTTTGTGTAAAACCAGCCCCATTTCATCTAATTTGTGCAGGAATTGTCAGTCTGCTCCTGAAATGCTAGATTAGCTCTTATTTCATTGTCTCTTTACCTGACACTTTCAGTCTCTAATGATCTCTTCAATACAGAGAATTGCCTGAATAGCTCCCTGACTCAAATCAGTGACTGTATGTAGAATACTGTGTCAAATTAGTAGCTGACATCAATTCCCTGTCACTTTCCCTATATGGCAGTTTGCAATAGTCTAATCATAGCATTAAATAGTAATGCTAGCTGCATTCAGTAGCACTGAGGGTTTTTTTCCCATGGGCGGTGGGAATCGAAGGCCGGGGAAGACTGAGCCTCACCAAACAGTTTTGCATGACCCCACCATACTCTGCCCCTATGGCCCTTCCTACTTCTTGGTACTGTGCTGTGTGGGGCTCTTCCCCTATGGCCAAGGGCTCAGACTGGGGCTAATACAGTGGTGCAAGTGGAATCCATTTCTTACCGGTGTAGTGGGAGAACGGGGGGCACATGACCTCCTCCCATGACTCCTCCTCGCCTTGCCCCGGCCTCAGGCTCCCACCCTCTCCCCTTCCCCTTCCCGTGGCCCACCCATATTACCTGTGAAGGCGGGGAGGGCTCTGTCCTCCTCCCACTGTGCTGTGCTGGAGACTTTGGAACCACAAAGATGAAAGGAGCAGAACATGGGGCCAGTGGGAAGCCCCATGCCCACAGCTCCTCCGTTCAGCTTCTTTTCCCACTGTGGTTCCCGGGAGAGCCCTGCAGTTCAGGGAGGCAGCAGGGGCAGCAGCTGCAGAGCTGCTTGGCCGCCTCCGCACCTAGGAGTCAAAGGGACATGCCAGTCGCTTCCAGGAACCACCTGAGGTAAGCACCACCCAGCCGAAACCTGCCCCCTGCCCCGGTCCCACAGCCCAACCCTCTTCCCCAGCCCTGAGTCCCCTCCTGCACCCAAACTCCCTCCCAGACCCTACCCCTTTCCTGCACCCCAACCCTCTACTGCAGGCTCAGCCCAGAGACCTTGCCACCCTCCAAGTCTATGCCCAGATCCTGTGGCTGTTACCATGATACTTCTATTTGCCTTCTCCTGGGTCTTCTTCCCCAACCTCTCCAAACTATTGGTCCCCCTGATTCCCAATATCCTCCCTGTCTTCTAATCCATTTACAGCTCCCAGAAGTCTTCTGGTTTACTAGTTGCAAGTGTAAGCAGTGTCAGGGTGAGCTCCACCCTGACATCTGGTTGCAAAGTGCAGGAATTGCAGTGAGTTTTGGAAAATAACTGACTTTATTTGCATAGACACACCCACCACACCTAGCCTGCACTTTAACAGCCCAAAGGGTCACTTTGGCTACTGTGGGACCCCCAGTTTCTCTGTTATTGGGGCAAGAATGATAAAGTGTTGATTAACCTGTTTATGTGAATGAGGGACTGGGACATGTATTTGGCCTTTGTCATGCTGGAGGGACTCGCCATCAGCTGGGTAGCGCTCACTAGCCAAGGGACAGAGGTTCCAAAACCCACTGACTTGAGAGAGGCTGTGGACAGTCTTCTATGGTTTGTGGTGAGGGCCTTGTCTGAGGGCCCCACAGGCCTATTGTACCTGGACTCTCTCCCCTGTAGAATGTTAGAGCTGACTTTTGCTTCCATTAGGAGTCTAACTTCAGCCTGTTAAGCTGAAGTCACTTTGGGCCCTGTGGTGCATCTGCATTAAGGCCCCCCTACTATGAGCTGAAATCACTTAAGAGCTGAGATCACCTAAGAGCTGAAAAATCACTGAGCATTCTCTTAAGTGGGGGGCCCTAAGCAGAGCAGTTCCCGTGTTGGCTAGCAGAGTGGCTAGCGGAGCAACCACCAGAGCTGTTCGTGAGATAGCTTGCAGAGAAGCACAGAGCTGTGCAGCTGGCAGAGCAGTTTGTGTGTCGGCTAGCGGAGCAACCACCAGAGCTGTTTGTGAGACAGCTTGCAGAGCAGTGTCGAGCTGCTGGCAGAGGCAGCAGCTGGCGAAGCAGAGCAGTTCGTGTGTCGGCTAGCAGGGTGGCTAGCGGAGCAACCAGCAGAGCAGTTTGTGTGTCGGCTAGCAGAGCGGCTAGCGGAGCAACCAGAAGAGCAGCAGCAGAGCAGTTCGTGGGACAGCTGGTGGAGCAGCGCAGCATGCAGAGCAGCAGCACCCCACAGAGAGGTGGGGCAGTCAGCCTCGGACCACGTAAGGTACGCCTCAACCTGCCCTCCATTTCCACCCAGCCTGGGAGGTAAGACTCTTCAGATTAACTTTCGACCAGGGACAGAGACTTTGGGCGGTGGGACTTTTGGGACTTTGCGTGATTTCTGGGTTGCTGGACTCCTGAACCTACAGGAGAGGACTCAGCCCAATTTGCTGGGGTGGGGCAATTTGTTCGTGGGTTGGTGTATGAACCTAATGTGGTGTTTTTCCCAGTATAATGATATCATTTACCTCCTGTTATTAAAGATCTTCTGATCACTGATCTGTGCTTGCAAGAGGGGAAGTATTGCCTCTTTGAGGTGCTCAGGGGTGTGTGTAGGATTTTCCCAGGTCACTGGGTGGGGGCTCGAGCCAGTTTGCATTGTATTGTTGAGAGGGAACCCCTATGTACTGAACCCGGCCCTTGTTGCTGTCAATTCTGAAGGGCAGAAGGGTTACACAAGAATTCCCTTCAGTGGGGCAGGCTCCCCAGAGAACTCTTCACCCTGCTACTAGGCTTAGGAGACAGTCCCCTTCTCTCCTCCCCAGCCCTTTTAGACTATCCTAGGCTGCTATCCATAACCACCCCTTGATGGCTATGCACTACTGAAACCCAACCCAATGCTTCTTTCTGCCCTACCCCTTTAATGAGAGCCCTGCAGGAGGGAATCAGACCTTTCCCACAAATCCCCTGGGTCTCTGTGTTGGAGCTGCAGAGTAGTCACAGAACATCTTGATTCAGAAGCCATCTTTCTCCTCTCAGCCAAGTCCATAGCGGTCACTCTGAAGGAGTCAAAGGCCTAGCCTACCTGTCAGAGACTCTACAAGGGTGAACAAGGGAGTTCAGGTTCACCAGGGAGTAGTTCAATCTCTATTATGCCAAGGTGCATCCCTGCCTAATTAGCTGCCTCCCAGTTATTCAGTGAGTTAAGGACCTCCGTTAGAGAGGGATTGTAGAGAAAGGATCCTGTCAGCAGACTGGTGAAAAACTGTCAGATGAACCAGTTCTCCAAAGGAGGGATTATAGTTGGTGGCAGCTACAGACTTTTCAGTCAAATTTGCTTTGCCATAAAAAAAAAAATAGAAAAGAAAGAGGGAGAAGTAGAGCAAGAGACTGAGGAAGCCTATGGAGGTAAGAAATATCTGAGAGAGCAGCAAGGAGCGGAGACGAGCTGGCTCTGACTGTTCCAAACAAGGGCTCTGAACTGGATCCAGTGGAAAGGGTGGTTCTGGGTTTCTCTACTGCTCCCCACCTTCCCAGACCAAGAAGGGAAGCCTAGGTGTCAAAAATAAAGGAAGCCAAAAATGGCAAATGGCTCTTTAACTGCGTGCTGTTCCTCGTACAGTACATTGTTGAATGTCTTGCTTGCATCCATATAATTTAACACAAAATAGCACAGAATGTTGACTCTTAGGCTCAATGACCACCCAGAGGGGTAAAAGCTCCCTTACTCCAACAGATTACCTATATTGTCAGAGACTGGGAGGAGGACAGGTGGAAAGAGCAGCTATTACTGGGCTGCTACGTCTCCTTCCTGTACCAGTGAGAAGCAAGTGGGTGGTGTGATGGTTCTTGGGGTACCCAGAATGGGTGTCACCTTGTAATTCCCTGCCTCCAGCATGAGGGAATCTTGCCCAGGGTGTCTGGGTGTCAGCTTCCTACCACCACCAGCCTTTCAGCCACTCAAGCACTCTCCTTGGCTATGCCTTACTTTGCCTTGCTGGTTAACAAGAGGGGCACTCCAAATTCCTTTGAATTTTTTCCCCGGATCTATTCAAACCCTAATGCTGGCTATGCAAGGAAATCCCGGCTCCTCTGCCCCCGTAGGAGCACTGTAGGTTTGCCTTAAATCACCATGTCTGTAAAGGTTCAAGAATAGCAGCCTTGTTAGTCTGTATCCGTAAAGTGAGAAATTCTTGTAGCACCTTACAGACTAACTAGTTTACTTCAGCATAAGCTTTCGTGGGCTATAGCTCACTTCTTTCTTTCTGTGTGTATAAATTCATCTTACTTCTGTTCCATTCTATGCATCCGATGAAGTGAGCTATAGCCCACGAAAGCTTATGCTGAAATAAACTAGTTAGTCTCTAAGGTGCTACAAGTATTCCTCGCATGACTTTAAAATCACACATCACTTGTGATGAAATAAAAGCCTTTTTTTAAGGAAGTCCAGAGATTCTACTCAAGACACGTTACAATTCAAAACAAAATAAAATGTGAACCTGAGTCTACACATATTACCGTATGTAACTTTCCTATCTAATAAAATCACTTTCCCTTCCGAAGCTCAGGCTGCTGCAGAGCGGGCTGGCTGGCTTCTCAGAAACCAGGGATCAATTTTTCAATATCTCCACTCCCAAAGCATCTCTTCAGTGAAAAATTGAAAACCGTTTCCTCCCCTGGGTTATACTGAAACAGATTTTTGTTTCTATTCATAGGCACTGTGAAGCCTGGTCTTGTTATCCTTTATTTACCTGCAGAGGGTTTTGATTGTTTTCAGTTGTTTCTGCTGTTTTTCCATTGATAATTGTTCAACTTTGCTCAGTAAAGACTAAGCCTTGATTTGCATCACCAGCTACACTGGGTACAGTGACAAATCCCTCCTACTTGAATGGGCCATCATTGAAACATCATATCCCCAGGTGGCTAATTTTTACTCCAAAGCCATAAATCATACTTTCAATATAATTACGTTATTCCTTGAATATTACCCATACACATCTTGCCATGATTATGAATCTTGACAAGTTAAAAGCTTTCTGTAGACACCTCACATGTTACTCTCTATGCATAAAATATCCTGTAAGACGTTTGGTGTTGTGACTTCATCAGGTTTGCAGTCAGAGTTGTTTGCCAACGGGTCTCAGTAACACAGGGGGACAGAGGTGTGGAGCTTGTTCCACTCTACCAACATGCCACCCAAAGCAGCTGAGCTAAGGTGGTGCAGAGGGGAAGGTAAACAGGGCCAGGAAGAGTGGTGATGCAGCTCCCCGTAGATCAAGGGCAGTCCATGCTCAGCTCCTGGGGCAATGAAGCTAAGTGCTGTCACATAATAGCAAGCCCGGTCCTTTGTCATTACCACACTGGCACACATTTTTCTCCTTCAGGATTTTCCCCTTTCAATAATCTCTCATCTCCAAGATACTGAACCACTTTATCCCGGATCCTACATTCTTAACTCATGTAAAACTCTCACTGGAGACTCTGTGCTTTGATGTTTCAAGACTCTTTATTTAATCAAGCGTGCAGGATCAGTCCATTTCTCATTGCAGCATAGTTTTCTTCAGAGTGAGCTTCTCTGAAGGAAGTACTGTAATCACCTGGAAAAAAGAAAATTATTGCAAATATGGGGGGGGTGGGGAGGAGGAAGCTGTGATGCAACTGGAACTTTTGTCATCTCTACAGTGTGGTTCTGTAAGGCAGGCCTGCACAACATGTGGCCCGGGGGCCACATGCGGCCCACATGGGCTCACTGTGTAGCCTGCGGGGAGTAAATAGGGGTGGGGCAAGCCAAGAGGTGGGGTGGGAGGGAAGCGGATGGGGGCGGGGCGAGGGCGAGGCTTTTCAGCTCGCAGCTGGGTTTTTTCCAGTAACATGGCCCTCGTTGCTTTCCGAGTTGTGCAGGTCTGCTGTAAGGCATGTACTTTAGCTTCTATTGTCTTGGGGCCTGAGATGGTAAATCAATGTTAGATTTTATATGTATTTATAAAGCCTTCACTTTCTGGCTATGATTGTCTAGTGCATATGTTTGTAATGCTTTGTTCCTTGGTTCAAATATTTTAGCAAACAAGACAGGCTGGAGGAGCTCAGGATATTGTATAGATGATAGTAAGCATCAGACATTGTTAGAACCTTTCCTCTGGTCAGTTCATGTTCAGAATAAGCACCTGAAAACCATAGAACCATCTTTCTGGGTTAGGCCACCACTGGGAAACATTGTGTCTCTACCTTTAAAAGACACATGAAATATTCATCACTTCATACAATCGGCTTTGCCAACAAATTTGCATTTTCTGGAGTAGGTTTATTTTCTGCAGGGGAGGGGAGAGAATGAGAGAGAACATATTTCAATGTAATCGAAAGCAGCTGGTGAAAGGAAGAGTGAATCTGATTCAGTGAAATATCCCTTAGGGAGAAAAGGTGCAAAGACCATTTATTTTCACATCCTCCTTTGCTAAATGACCAACATAATAGAAGTGTCACGGCCATGCTGTGCGACAGAAATTAAAACTAAGGCAGCTCAATTAAGACTCCTGTCAGGAGGTCCAGAGAAATAGAAGAGAAAGCTCCCTTGAAGAGAACAGTTAATATGTTGATTGTACTTGGAAAAACCAGTCATGATAAAGGCAGACAGTACTGGCTGCCAGAACAGTGATTGGCTTTGAGGGCCTGGAGGTCAGGGCAGCACAATTTTTTGCCCAAGGCAGCAAAATTAGGGCTTGGAGCAGGATAAAAATAACTACTACTTTTTTGTTTTTAAAAAAATCATATGGGAACAATACATCCTTTACAAATAGCTCTGAGATCTATAGATGAAAAATGCTGTTTAAGAGCCGTCTTAATACTTAATAGTACTTTCAAACATAAAAACACACCTTTAGGATCAGGCTGTCAGTGGACCTGTCATCTTACGAATAAGTGTGCCTGAAATTTTTGTGTGTGTGTGTGTGTGTGTGTGTGTGTGTGTGTGTGTGTGTGTGTGTGTGTGTGTGTGTGTGTGTGTGTGTGTGTGTGTGTGTGTGTGCATACACACGTGCATATGCTGGAAAAAAGGAGGCTGAGACAAGATCTCCTTGAAGTTAAATAGCTTCGCATTTTAAAAGCAAATGCCGAGTCCGATTGAAAGCACTGAAAGTTCAGAATGAAGGTGAAGCTCAGTCCATTGTGGGCTAGGATTACAAAGATCTGAGGGATGGGAGAAAGATGGTGATCAATATAGTCCTATATGTTAAAAACAATCTTTATGCATTTAGACAAAAGTAAACTATTGTTAAATAGGAGTATAAGGAATAGGCATATATATAGACTGTGTAAAGTTCAAGAAAAAAGAAAAGGAATAAAAGAAGTCCGACATGAAAGGGCCATACACAGGAGTAAATCAAGGGTATGACAGAATTTAGCGATAAAGGAAGACCTATTAGATCATCAAGTTCATCTTCTGCAAATGTTGGATCCGTCTTTGCAGCATATTTATTAGTTCTGTGCAGAATGGTGTTAGATGTTCTCTGTGGAGGGACTTCCATCACTTCTCTTGGGAGGCGGGCCTGCAGACTAATTGATCTCCTACAAATGCAGCCACCCAGCCCACTCATTCAAAAACATGTGACTGTTGCATTTGCTGATATATTTATGGATTTGCTGTTACTCTGATTTGATATTAAAGACAGTGGTTCTTTTTACATACGGAGGGAGGCAGTATCACAGACAGGATGAACCCACCAAGATACCAATTCTAGCTGGATATCCAGCAACTTGGCTGCAGGGTGATGCCTAAGGAACAGCACCAACACAAACGTATGTAGTGATTCTTTTAGACAAGGTTAATATACCCAGGCACACTAGAATTCATGTCAGCATGCACTTGGGAAAGTAAATAGTGAAGCAGTTTCTGAAACACGAGAGAGAGAGAGAGAGAGAGAGAGAGAGAGAGAAAGAAAGAAAGAAAGAAAGAAAGAAAGAAAGAAAGAAAGAAAGAAAGAAAGAAAGAAAGAAAGAAAGAAAGAAAGAAAGAAAAGTCCATGTGGAACTCTGAACTTGGAATCATTGCTGCAAAGATTTGCTATTACTTAAGGTGACCAGGGATTGTTTTCATATAGTGGGACTAAAATAGGACTCAGGAAGAATATCCTCCTGAATCTGGCCAGTGATTTCTCACCCAGTGAAGAATTAACTCACACTAGAAGTCTGTTTTCCCTGAGCACTCTGAAGCTGTGAAATGCTAATTTAAGTGCCCAGGATTTCAGTCCCGAGAGTTACATAATTATTACCTTGAAAAGTCAGTAAGGAGAAGGCACCAACATCTGCTAAGGTGAGTCTGGCTAAAACCCATAGTGCTGTGGTGTCCACCCCTCTGCCCCACAGGACCTGACAGTTAACTGCCCAGGCTGCACCTGAAGCAGGAGGAGTCAGGGAGCAGGGATCAATTTGATGAGGTTCAGTTGGAAAGGAACAGACAGCACCTGTTTAAAGCTCCAGAGCTGGGGACTGCATGGAAGTAATCCACAGAGCATTTGGGCTGGCTAAACCCAGAGAGCTAGAAAGGCTCAGGGAAGGAACAGCAAGGTATAGGATAGTGCACACAAATCAGAGGGTCCCTGAGCTGAAACCCAGAGGAGAGGAGAAGTCCGGTTTCTCCTGCCAGCGATAGGGTTACCAGGTGTCCAGTTTTTGACCGGAGTGTCTGGTCAAAAAGGGACTCTGGTGGCACCGCAGATCAGGCCGTTAAAAGTCCGGTCGGTGGCACAGCGGAGACCCTGGGCTATGGCAGGCTCCCCACTTGCCCTAGCTTCACGTGGGTCCCGGAAGTGACTGCCAGGTCCCTGCAGTCCCTACACACGTGTGGCTAGGGAGGCTCCGCTCGCTGCCCCTGCCCCAAGGGCTGGGTCAGTAGCTCCTATTGGCCAAGAACTATGACCAATGGGAGCAGCGCGGGCAGTTCCTGCAGGTGTGAGAGCAGAGAGTGCGAGCACAGCTGGGGCCACGCCCCAATCAGCCACAGCTGGCCCTATAAAAGGGCTGTGAGCCAGGAGCCGAAGGAGCTTTACTTTAGCCCTGGAGTGGGAAGGGCTAGCTGCCTGCGAGAAAGGTACCTGAAGTAGAGCAGGGCTGGGGGAAGGCAAGAGGGGCTAGGGAACTCCAGCCTGGTAAACCCCCAGGTTGCAGGGGTTGAAGGCCTACAAAGGGCTACAGAGGTAAAGCCTTGGAATAGGCAGAGGCAGCTGATCCTAACCCCTTGCCAAGGATGACTGACCCCTACAGACTGCAGTCTGCCCCAGTGAAAGGGGCGTGAATGATGACTGGCAGTAGCCACTGAAGCAACGTGGGTATAGGGGATTGGGGGTTCCCCTGGGAGGGGACACCCAGAGCGTGGAGGTACTGTTGGGGCAGAATCATGAGATAAAGGGCCCTGGGGTCCAGGAGGGACACAGGGGCTGAGGCAGGCAAGACATCTGCCAGCAGAGGATGCGCCAAAGGTTGGAAAAAGCTAATTGTCCAAGACGACGGGGAGGCGCCACGACAGTGAGTCTCACTTCCCTACACCCACCTATACTAACATTTCCCTACCTTCCACAAGCATTGTGGTGTTTCATTAATGTTTGTAAAGTGCTTTGAAATTTCAGTCAGAAGTACAAAGTGTTACTGTAACCGCTTGATCTCCTCCACCCCTTTTGAGCATTTGATCTTTATTTTTGTAGCACTAGTACAGAGTGTCCCTTAACCAGAAAATGAGAGTGCACTATATCCAATAATTCAGACACTGCTACCAAATCGATATAATTTTCTGTATACTTCCATGCCCACATGCTACCATTCACCTTTTGTTCTCTGCCATCCCAAAGAGGAACAGAAAGAAGGAACTTAAAAGCTACTTTTGCTATATTAAAGTTACGTAACTTAAGAATATCTAGTAGAAAATAGAATCAGAGAGGTAGCCGTGTTAGTCTGGAATAGCAGAGGTAACAAAGTCCTGTGGCACCTTAAAGACTAACTATCTCACTGTCGTCGGGTTCCAGAAAGCGCAGTTGACCCCGGATCGCATTCCTCTGCAGACGGTGCAGCATGAACTCCGCAACCATGATCGAGGTCCTCACAACGGCCATTACTGTTTCCGTGGTGTCAGCGGGCTCCATGCTTGCAGTGCTATGGCGTTAGCACGGCGCGGAGAAAGGGCGCGAATTATGGGATGCCTACCCACAGTGCACCGCTCGTAATGGGGGTCGGCGGTGTGGAAAAAGGGCGCGAAATTTGGAAATGCCTACCCATAGTGCAGCACTCGAAATGGTGCCTGCTGGGGGATCAGGGAACTGTGGGATAGGTACCCACAGTGCAACGCTCGTTATGTCAACGCTTGCAAAAGTTGTGCGGACAGACACTGTCGACTTGCTGTGCTTTGCTGTGCCTACTGAAGACACACAAAATCGACTGCATACAGTCTGCTTTACAAAATCGAAATAAAGGAAATCGAACTACTGCTGTAGTGAAGACATACCCTATAAAGTTTTGAAGCATAAGCTTTCGTGGGCTAATACCCACTTCGTCGGATTCTTGCATCTGACGAAGTGGATATTAGCCCACGAAAGCTTATGCTTCAAAACTTTATAGTTAGTCTTTAAGGTGCCACAGGATTTTTTTACCTCTAGTAGAAAATAGAAGACTTTACAGATCTCTATAGCAATTATTCTATAAATGCTACTGAGTTTAGAAAGAGTGATCCCTTTTTCATAGATCTATTTTTTAACCATCGGGTATCATTCCATAACAGAGATACCATTTTCTATTAATTTAGATAGGATTTTTCCATAAGGACCATGATGTCTCCTATTTTAGCTGATGTTGTATTGACACTCTGGAGATAGGGGCGAGGCAGTTCAAAAGGATCTAAGTGTCTTTGACTTCCAATGAGTATTGGGTTCCTAACTCTCTTAGGCCACTTGATCCCAGCCTATCATTTTACATGTTGCAATGGCTCCTCAAACCGTCTCTCACAATTGCTGAGGAAACCCTCTCTCACCTGGCTAGGTTGCTAAGGAAAAATCTACTTGGCGTTCTTGACTTCTTGGTTCAGAGGGCTAAATGAAGATTTTAATGCATGTATGTTTGGCATAAAATGTGCACTGGAAGCTAAGTATGTACACACAGTACTTAAGAAAAGATAGGAGAAATAGCAAAATAACATGCCAAAACTTAAATACAGTAAAACCTCCATTTAATGGACTAATTCGGGCGAGGGGGTGTCCGTTAAATCAAAAAGTCCATTATTTAATAATAATTTAAAAAATGAGCTGTCGGACCAGCAGCCCGCCCGCCACAGGGTCGGGGCGACAGCTCCGCAGCCCGCCCGCTGCTGGGACCTGGGCGGGAGCCGGCAGCCAGCCCACCCGCTGCCTGGACCCGGGCGGGAGCCGGCAGCCGGCAGCCAGCCCGCCAGAAATGGATCAGGAATGCATCAGACTTGCTCAGAAATTTTGTCCGTTGCATCCAAAGTCCGTTAAATCGAGGTCCGTTAAATCGAGGGTTTACTGTACCCAACATGTACAGTAGAACTTCAGAGTTACAAACATCAGAGTTACGAACTGACTGGTCAATCACACATTTCATTTGGAACCAGAACTATGCAATCAGGCAGCAGCAGAGACCAAAAAAAAAATGTAATTAGAGTACAGTACTCTGTTAAATGTAAAGTATTAGAAATAAAGGGAAAGTTTAAAAAGAGATTTGACAAGGAAAGGAAACTGTTTCTGTGCTTGTTTCATTTAAACTAAGATGGTTAAAAGCAGCATTTTTCTCCTGCATAGTAAAGTTTCTAAGCTGTATTAAGTTGTAAACTTCTGAAAGAAAAAACATAATGTTTTGTTCAGAGTTACAAACATTTCAGAGTTGTGAACAGCCTCCAATTCTGAGGTGTTCATAACTCTGTGGTTCCACTGTAGTTTCTTTGTGATCTGAGGAGAAAAACTGTTATTAATGCAGGTAGCTTTTACGTACTGGAAATATTTTTACTACTAGCAGATAGCACTGAGCTTCTTCCATGCCTTCAGAAGTGATCTGATGAAAGTAATCTTGTTTTGTTGTGATAAATTAGTCTTAATCTCTACCTTATGTAGCATGCAATTATTTTACAATAAGATGAAGCTAGAGGAGCTGAGAGCAGGGAACTGAGATTGGCTAAGCAAGGGAAGAAGGGCTGGGACTTGGACAGTGAGCCTGGTGGTTGAGACAAGGACCGGCTGGGCAAAGAAGGTGGGACTGGGGAAAGAAGTCTGGATAGTGGAGACTGGGACTATGGAGGCAAAGAGACTAGGATTGAGATAAAGAACCAGGTGTAGGCAAGAGACAGGACTGGGATAGGGAAAGTTGGAGGGGATAGGACAGAAGTGATTAAGCTTAGAGGAAATGGGCAAAAGAGTTTATACCCGCTGGGGCACACTCCCCTCCAAAGCCTAAAATGGAACCCAAAATTCCTGAGTCTCACCATTCCTCTGCTGTCAACAAACATCTGAGACACCCACTGACAAAGCTGGTGTCTCATCCCCCTTTAGTACTGGTCTACATAAAGGATGACAACCTACTACTGGTATCAGCTGTTTTTGTAACATATAAGGTACTATATAAGCATATGTGTTCTGAAAAATCATATCTTGTCATTTCAAACTGGGCACCCAAAATGACTGGATAGTTTGACCTTAATCTCTTAGTGCCACAGTACCGCAGCCATTAAATGGATATAACATCCCCTCACCTCACTGGGGCTCCTGTTTGTGAAGCACTCTGATATTATAGCACCTTAGAGATTAACTAGTTTATTTCAGCATAAGCTTTCGTGAGCTATAGCTCACTTCATCGGATGCATAGAAGTGAGCTATAGCTCACGAAAGCTTATGCTGAAATAAACTAATTAGTCTCTAAGGTGCTACAAGTATTCCTGGCTTTTTTTACGGATACAGACTAACACGGCTGCTATTCTTGAATCTGATATTCAAGTGATAAGTACCATAGAAAAGCCCATGAACCTATCTACTCCTCTGCTGTCAGACTGAGTTGCGTGTTCTGTCTGGGGAAAATAGTTTTACCACACAAACCAAATTTGTGTTCTCCAGGTGTTTAAACTCCTGGAAAACAGAACTTGGAATATACTGTTATTTTCTTTGCCCCTCGGTTCAAGCACTGTTAAACCTGAAGGCAATGTACCATCAGCTCCCTCTTTCTTAATGATCTGATTATGCTATTAGCTAGTTGGTATATGGATTTTATAGGCTTAGGAATTTGTTTGGTGTCTGGTGATATAAGAACTGTGGTGATTTCACCTTTAAAGCCTGGAACATTTTGGACGGGAAGAGCTCAAGACCTGTAAATTGCAGCTAGAGTTGATTGGAAGCAAAAGATCCGATCTTTAGCTGATGTTGATCAGCGAATTCTGTTGATTTCAGTAGCTATACTGATTTATGCTATCTGAGGAGCTAGTTATGAACCTAAAAGGAACCATAGCTTTCAAACAAGAGATGCTATCGCTGTAGTAATACAGGCCATTTTTGGTTGTTCTCATTGCCTCATCTTGAAGTCATTTCAGCCAGGAGATATAACAGTTTAGGCTGTCTGCCTAGTACGATGTGACAAAGAGTCCTGTGGCACCTTAAAGACTAACTAAAGTATTGAAGCATAAGCTTTCATGGGCTAATACCCACTTCGTCAGATGCATGCCTAGTAAGAAGTAGATCTAATTGCTTTACTACCTCACAGTGGCCTTTAGCAAGCAGCAGATAGGGCAACCTCACTGAGGTACATCTATTTCAAAACTTCTGAACTCAGATTATAGTTCTTTCTTTTGCAGCTAGCAATAATGCTTCTGCCCCATCCTTCAGCCTCAGTTATATAGCTCTCTCATTACTCAAACATCACGAACTCAGTCTGTCAGTGCATTGCACCTGGGCAGACCAGACAGCAAATGTGAAAAATCGGGACAGAGAATGGGGAGTAATAGGAGCCTATACAGGAACTCCTCATTTAAGATTGTAGTTATGTTCCTGAAAAATGAGACTTTAAGCGAAACGATGTTACACTAATCCAATTTCCCCATAAGAATTAATGTAAATAGCGGGGTTTGGTTCCAGTGAAATTTTTTTCACCAGACAAAATATAAGTTTTAAACAAACAATTTAATACTGGTACACAGTGATGATTGGGAAGCTTGGTTGAGGTGGAGGAGTCAGAGGGTGGGATATTTCCGAGGGAATGCCTTACTGCTAAAATGAACTAGCAATTTGCTGAGCCTTCAAGAGTTAACTCTCACACTCTAGACTGCAACAGGAAAGGAGGGAGGGCAGAGACATACACCCTGAGAGACACAGAGATAGAGATAGAGGTGCGCATTTCCCTTTAAGTATCAAGAGTGGGGTCAGAAGTACACTGCCTTGTTAATTAGATCAGCAAGCCAGCAGCTCCCTTGGTCGTGTGTCCCTCTGCTCTATGGAAGAAAGATGGGGTAAGCAGGGGGGAGGGAGACACCCTGACATTATCCCTCCTCTTCTTCTCCTCCTTCCCCACCCCGACAAGCAGGAGTCTCAGGGAGCAGCTCCAAGGCAGAGGGCAGGAGCAGCACATTGCAGTGGGGGAAGGGACAGCTAAACTGCCGGCAATTGATAGCCTGCTGGGCAACTGAACTGACGGCAATTGATATTGAATTGGGCAGCTGACAAGGGTAGAAGGGAGCATTGCACAACTTTTAACAAGCATGTTCTCTAATTGATTAGCAATGTAACAACGAAACAATGTTAACTGGGACGACTTTAAATAAGGAGTTACTGTATAAGAAAAAGACCCAAAATCAGAACTGTCCCTGTACAATCGGGACATCTAATCACCATAATTGCACCTGCCCAGGAAACAGTGGATTGGAATAGCTTCAGGTTTCACGGGGTGTAAAATGAAGACTTTAGGAGTAGGCCAAACCTACAACAGTTCAATTCAGGTTTGTCTCTGCACTACGAAGTTTGGCAAACCTGAATTTGATCTCTGTTCAGGGGCAGATGTTTTTGGCCAGCTGCATTGAGTAACTGCTGTTACCTCCAGCAGCCTTTTTCTCCAAGATAAGTGATGGCATTCTCTGCAGTGCAGGCTAGAGACATGGAGTCCTAAAACATGGGGTCCTCGGAGCCAGGCCTTTCCATGGACCCAGCCTTGGCATGTGGAGCATCTTGATGCTTACCATTCGGCATGTGGAGCATCTTGATGCTTTTGTGGCAGAGTTGTAACCAGAATGGTACAAATAACTATTTCTTTTCTAGTTTGGTGGATGTTCCAAGCAAATCAGAAAAAATCATTTGGGGTCAAACGAAACATCTTTTTTTCACCCAAAACAAAACCTTTCATTTTTGAGTTGTTTTAAACATTTTTTACTCTGAAATAAAACAGAAATAGATTTTGAAATGAAATGATTTTAAAATGTCAGGATGAAACATTTTGATTGGGGGGGACTTTTTAAAAGGCTTTTTTCCGACTGAAACAATTTGGTGCAATCAACACTTATTCACAAGGTTTCAGTCAACCTAAATCTGCATTTTTCGGTGAAAACTTTTCCGGATGAATTTTTTTCCCCAGCACTAATTGTACCACAACACCATCACATTGTGATGCAGGCTTTTGCCAAACATCCGAGCTGGTTCAGCACATGCAAATGTAGCTAAATGGGAGCAAGTACAGATTGCTGCCTAAATCATTTACCTAGCTCTATTCAGGATAGTAGGCATTGAAATCACAAATAACTCGATGTACTGGTATCCTAGAAACATAAGTGGTGTAATGATGTTAATCGTAGTTCATGTGGGATCTTTCCATATAAAAACTACACAAATCATTTTTTATTTGCTATGCTCCCAAGCCCCATATTACAAAGAAACTAGCAGTCTAGTGGCAATCTGGTAAAGAGGGGCTTGAGACTGATGCCAAGGACATAATTTCTTAAAATTAACCCAGCTTTGTACTGGGGGGGGAGGGGTATGGGGTTACATTTCACTCTCAAACTAACCACTCTTTAAAATTTCAGGCCATTGAGAAAGCATTGCGTTTAAATCCTTTAGCTTCAGTCTCACACATGAGTCCCACTAGGCTCAGTTGCTTATCTGTTTTCAAAGTGCACTGTGCTGATTAAATCATATGAAACATCACACACTTGAGAGTTACTCTTTGTATCCAAGTTTCTCTTTCTTTTTATCTCTCTTCTATTTAACAGCAATGTAATCCAGCCTAAGGAAAGAGGGAAAGGTCAACAGAAACATCCGCTATGGCAAAATAAAATCAGTTCATTGAAATAAAGAGCGTGTAGCCACAGAAGCCTCATTACAATCAAAGGCTATGTCTATGCTGACATGTAAACCCAGGGTTAGTGGGACTTGCAGCTGAGGACCCTGGGTTAGGCAATCTAGGGCTTGAACAACCCACAGTCCTTGGTGACCCTATTTCTGGACCTGGGATCTGGCATACACACTGCAGTGCACAGACCTGAGTCAAACTACCAGATCCCAGGCTTCCTAGCGCCCTTCAAAGCTCTGGCTACTCTAGTCATTGACTTATGTGTGGGAAAACTTGATTGTCCATCCAGCACATTACAGGAAATTGTGGCAGCCGCAACACACCCTCTTCGGTGTCAAGTTGTGGTTGGCATGCTCCTGGCAACCAGAGCTAGCAACAAGGACGAGGCACCATTTGAGGAGCTTGGGCTTTTACTCATGTTTCAGGAAACAGGCAGAGTATCCATGAGATGTTAGTGGACATTTTGTCAGCATTTTCTAACCTCCTGAGGATGCCTGATGGAGGAGGAGTGTGATGAGAAGGATGATGATACAGACATGGCAGACTCAAACTGGCTGATGCTGTTCTCCACTCTCAGTAAAGCTGCTCATGCTC
Organism: Sternotherus odoratus; assembly: GCA_032164245.1. Lineage (NCBI taxonomy): Eukaryota > Metazoa > Chordata > Testudines > Kinosternidae > Sternotherus > Sternotherus odoratus. The sequence goes on along the minus strand of JAVMKO010000001.1, from coordinate 257,106,538 downwards.
TTGCTGAATTCAAATGTTTTGCTCACCCCACATCAGAAATAAACCAAAATCTAACTGTGCTCCCATAGCCAGATACCAGTATGCTTGGCAAACATAAGAACATAAGAAAGGCTGTACTGGATCAGACCAAAGGTCCATCCAGCCAAGTATCCTGTGTACTGACCGTGGCCAATGCCAGGTGTCCCAGAGAGAGTGAACTTAACAGGTAATGATCAAGTGATCTCTCTCCTGCCATTCTTCACCCCACCTCTGACAAACAGAGGCTAGGGACACCATTCCTTACCCATCCTGGCTAATAGTCATTAATGGATTTAATCTCCATGAATTTATCCAGTTCTCTTTTAAACCCTGTTATATTCCTAGTCTTCACAACCGCCTCAGGCAAGGAGTTCCACAGGTTGTCTGTGCACTGTGTGAAGAAGAACTTCCTTTTATTCATTTTAAACCTCCTGCCCATTAATTTCATTTGGTGGCCCCTAGTTCTTATATTATGGGAACAAGTAAATAACTTGGAAGGATGACTTCTCATCAGTGGTCAGGAGAAGATTCACTCTACTTGCAGCGCAATACTCTGAATAAAATGGAAGGATTAAATGCTGAGCAGCTGTACTTGAACCGGGGGGGGGGGGGGATGCTGCTTCCATTTCCTGGGAACTGATTGGCTAGTCTTGCAACAGGGAACACTGACCCATAGGATTGTGGGATAGCATTGGAGGACTCTTGGGACTGAATCTGGGGAACTCAAGCCTGATCTGTGTCTCTTTTTGCAGTATAGACATACCCTGATGATATTTCTACACTTCACCTTAATCCCAGGCTCTGACTCAGGTTTGAGCCCAAGCACCCCCCCCCCCACACACACACACACTTCCATCCACACACAAATCAGTCTATAGGGGGTTCTGGTCAGAGCCTACTATGTCCTGTTGCGACTCAGGTTCAAGCCCTGCCATTTTTCAGTGTGGATGCATAGCAAGATGCAGACCCAAGGCAGTGTGTCTGCATAATGCAATATGGACTCAGTAGCCTGACTGTGAAACCTGAGTCCAGCAATTGTAAACTCTCATTTACAATGCAGTGTGGATGCTCAGGCATGGTCTTGGGAATACCGAGTGCAGTGTAGACATGCTGTGCAAGGGAGAGATTCAGGCAGTTTGGAAATAGGCTAAGAGGGAGAGAGAGGAACTGGAGAAAGAGGAGAAAACAGGGGACCTAAAAGTTAATATTTCTAGAGGTAGAGGAGTTGTCAACTGCTGCCCCACTGCCACCCCAATGCTGTGGAGCCAGAGCGGAAAAGGGGAGGCCAGGTTACACCACAGTACCATCCTGCTGAGGAACGGATTTGATCATGAGGTAGAAGATTACATTAAAAAATAATAATAGAACTTGCTAAGGAGTAGAACTGAGCAGATTGTTAATAGCTGAGTCTGAAAACAGGCACATTTCACTTACTTTTAGGTTTCCTTAAAAATTTGAAACTTAGGCCAGGTTTACAAACACTTTACACTCATCACAGCTGTGCCCCAGATGATTTGAATCCAAATCCAAACCATCCCAGAAGTTCATAAGTACTTGGAGTGTTCCAGTTCAAGGTCAAACCCAATTGGAAGTAAGTCTAAAACTGAAATAGTGAGAGCTTGTGCAAGCCTGTGAATTTCTGTCGAATGAAGGCTATAAGACAAGCGGTGATTCCCAGTCATGGTACAAACTATGAGCGATTACCCAGTGCATTATAATATGGATTGTGGTGTTAAACTTCTTTCTGTTGTTTTCAGTTACACTTCTAAGTGGCGCTGTTCATACGTTTGCAAAATACAAAAACTACTTTGCTTCAGATCTCATTACACACCTGAAATTCAGACTAAATCCACAGTCCTTCAAATTTATGTATGCGTTGAACTTCTGTGGGGAGTCTCACTGAAGTTAATGACATTGCACGCGGTTTGTAAAATTAAAAGTGGTCATAAATCTTCGCTGAATTGGGGCCCAGCTTTGTCAAAATGTTAACTTTTTTTCAAAGGGGAAAATTGTATGGGCTTCACAGGGTGTTAATACAGAGATATGTGTGATTGAGGCTTGCAGTGAGTTTTGTTTCGAGATTTGGGGATATAAACCCATATGGATTGACAAAAAAGGAAAACATTCCCAGAGACCACTGGGAAGATAAACCGCTCAGTTTTGCCGATCTCAGATGAGATCCTCACCCCTGCGTTGGCCCATTTATATTGGGTTAAAGAGCTGGATCAACATAAATGGACCCTAAAAAGCCCCATGTTTGGATTGGGGCAAGGATTTCCCTGGTGCAAGCACAACAGAAGTCAGCTGTACAGCTGTCTGAGAACCACTTGCAAGCCCTCCTCTATGATGTTTCTTGACTTCTGCTATTTTTCAGTTGCCCACATCTTCCAGGTTTCAGAACAACTTGACTTCCCAGGGAAAGAAAGATATGATTACAATAGAACATGTGAGGTAATCACATCTTGTTGTCTAATAATATTATAAGCTGAGCATTAAAGAGTTTATTGCAAAAAGTCACGATTTCTCTTGCATAAATGTTTAAATCCTTTTGAAACTGACATGTTTTCAATACAGTGCTATTATGTATTTACTGTCACTATTGTTGGGAAATTCTGAAAAGCAAGATATCAACAAGAACTGACAATATGTTTACAGTCTACCAGAAATAATCAAAAGCTGCAAGACTGAAGCATCAGAATTGCAAATGTCTGAAGCAGAGTTAGACATTTGGGGCTGTGTGATTGCAAGCATATATTCCAAGGTGATTCCATTTTCAGCACATGCAATTTTTAATCCTCTGTGGAAAGGTCAATGCTGTGTGATGAGAATGCAGTGTTAAAGGCAGAGAAGGGAGAATGGGCAATACATTCAGAAAATGTTCTGTAGCAAGTAGGAATAAGAATCCGACAAAGTGGGTATTAGCCCATGAAAGCTTATGCTTCAATACTTTAGTTAGTCTTTAAGGTGCCACAGGACTCTTTGTTACCTCTGCTATTCCAGACTAACACGGCCACCTCTCTGATTACTGAAAGAGTGACTCAAATCAGCTTTTTTTCCTGCAAATAAAACACTATTTTACAAAATATAGAAAATGTGTCAAAATATATTGGGACTATGAAAGATTTCCTTCCAAAACAGCATTGTATATAATTTTCTTATAAACTGAATTATGATTATTGGATTTTGAAGGAAAGTTGCATTCCTTCTGGGCAGTCCAATGAGTCCACCAGAATGCTTCTAAGACAGAGATGGGCAAACTACAATCGGCAGGTGACGTCCAGCCCGTGGAACCATCCTGCCCAGTCCCAGAGCTCTTGGACCGGAAGGCTAGCCCACGGCCCCTCCCAAACTGTCGCCCTTCCCCCACAGCCACAGCGCGCAGCACACCGCCAGTGCTCTGGCCCGCTGCTCCTGCTGCTCAGGGCAACATGGTAAGGGGTCAGGCCCGGGTTAGATAAGGGGGAGGGGATCCTGGGGAGCAGTCAGGGAACAGGAGAGTTGGATAGGAGTGGGAATCCTGGTGGGGCTGTCTGGGGGAGGGAGTGTGGATAGGGGTCAGGGCAGTCAGAGGACAGGGAGAAGGGGGAGGTTGTATAGGGGGTTAGGTTCCAGGGGGGCGGTTAGGGGCAAATATGCTAGGAGGGGCAGTCAGAGGACAAGGAGCAGGCGGTGTTGTATGGGTCAAGGGTTCTGAGTTGGGCAGTCAGGGGGCAGAAACTCCATACAGTTTTGCAATGCCGATGTGGCCCTCAGCCCAGAAAGTTTGCCCACTCCTGCTCTAGGAGCTTACTTTGCTGAATAGTTCTTTTGTGGCTCTCGTCTTTAATGTGGGCTCTGTCTTAAAAGTTTTAGTATAATCATTCGTTTCCCTATGGAAAAGCCTGTTAACACACATATTGGCAAACAGCATCTTCTCTTCAAGATCTTAGTCATCTGCATCAAGTGATCAATAAGCCAATAGCCACTACCAGATGCCCATACCACTGATTAGCACACAGTGATAGTTCAATCATGTCATAGATCTTCAGTGTTAAGTCGCTTGGATTGTATTTATCTACTAAAGACATAAAAGATGCTCTCAAATATTGATGTGAATCCATTTTATTAACCGTGTGAAAACCAACTTTCATTATTTAGATATTCAGATAATAGTTACACAGGTAAAGGTTTCTAAATTATTTAAGAATGTAAATGCAACACATCTGAGGTTAGTAGGAATCACAGATCACTGATCTTCAATGAGGGGAATGTTTTAAAAGATACCATACAAATAGAATAGTCGTAGGTTGTCACTGCCGTGAAAAAAGTATAGGTTGGACATCATAGTTCCTGGTTGGATTTATCCTTTTTCAAGAAGTGATCCCCTCTCCAGCCCAATGGATACTGTCACATAATTGGCTTAGGAGCATTTGTGGGGCTTTCCCCTGTCTTGGAAGCCAGTGTTGGTTCTGACAGAAGTAGAATACTAGACTGGATGTGGACAGATCTGGTATGGCACATTTCATATTCCTAATAGCAACTTAAATTTGTAGATATAAAAATAAGTATATCTTAATAGGAAAAAAGTACAAAATAGCTTTCCAAAAGCAAGTAGTTTCCCATCATCTGACAGGCAGAAATAGAAAACAAAAAAGTTCTCTCCTGACATAAATTCATTGTGAAGTTGCCACAAAACTTGGGCCTTGCTTAATTTATTTTTGTGCTTTATAAAGAAGTCTGCTCCAACAAACACATTGCTGAAAGGCTTGTGCTATCTCAAACGACCATAAAGATTGGCTGATGCTTCACCAAGGACTCACTGAATGTTAAATTATTCGTGTTTAACCAGTCTTACCAAACGAGGTCTAACATGCTGCTTTAACAGTTTAGATGTACCTTTAAATATCCACATTAAAATGTGTTCAGCAAATGTCCCCATCTCTCCCCCCCCGCGGACTCCTTTTCCCTCTTTAGGTACTTATATTATACTACTATCATTTATACTAGTGTAACATCACCGAATTCTGTCACTGAATGCTGAGATAGAATTTGGCTCATATGTCCAGAAGTAGAGATTTCCCTGAGTGGGTCTTGATGCAGCAACATACTTACTCATGTGCCCTACTTTAAGCATGAGATTAATCTCACATGCTTATAGTTGGGCACAAGCTTAATCAGGGCTATAGCTTACATATTAATTAAATGTTAAAAACTTCCTGATAGAGCAGTGTGTCTTGGTCTGTCTTATTCCCATTGTGATGATTCTTGGGGTACCCAGGACTGTGAGGCATATTATTACCCTGCTGACTCCAGTGAGAGGGAGACTTTCTTGTGCTGAACCGGGTGTCAGCTTCTTGACTCCACACAAGCACTCTCCTCTGGGCTAAGAAAGCCCTTACTTTGTCCTCCAGGTTAACCACGGGTGTCCCCCGTTCCAAAGTCCCTTTGAAGCTTCCTCCTGAAGTGTTCCAGCCCTTTTCCATGGAACACTCATAGAATACCAGGCCTGCTATCCCAGAGACAGCTGTGTACATACAAGCTTGAATGATTCAACTTAGGATCAGTTCTTTGTATCACACCACAACACTGAGATAGATTTATAGTGAAAACAACAATACGTTTATTATCAAAGGTCTGAGATTCAAGAGATAGTGATTAAAGATAATGGAAATAAAAGGGATATAAATAAAATCATAATACCATTTCTAGAGACTAGACTTAACAGGATACCCTCTGTCTAAAGAAGGTTAGCTCTCCCTAAATGTCCTTTTCAGCATTTAAGCCATGCCTGGTTGAGATCCCATTTTCAGGAATGTAAATGTCCCGTCCATTCACTTCCTAGATGGAGGATAAAGGGATGTCTAATTGCCTGCCGCTTATGTCCCCAAAGTTCATTGTCTATCCTCAGGGGACAGTAAAAATTCTTGTTTCTACTGAGTGTGGCTTTCCCCCTGTTGATTTCACATCTCCCTCTTGACTTCATATGTAAATGGAGCTTCCATTGTGTTGACTTACAATGCTTAACTTGCATGCCAATGGGGAGAGAAGTGAATAAATATCTTTTGTCTGGCACAAAACCTGTCTGTCAACTGTGCCTTGATACAGACTTTAGGAACATATTTTTGGCATACATTCATAACTCCTCACATATTTTCTGTATGTACATTTTGCAATGCTATTTATGACCAGTGTCACCCTGGCTTCCACTTAAGACCTCACATGACTTTCTTTGAACCTGAAAGTACATACCAGGATCAGGATCTGCTTGTAACCCCCTTGACAGCTGACACCGAGGGATTCCTGGGTCACACCCATGACCCATCCTCCTCTCTGCTGTCCTGGAACATGCAGATCTATCACTACAATTCTTTCTCCTCTCTATGTGCCTGCCTTTCTGTTAATAAAAAGCACTCATCATCAGGTCATCGGGATGCTGGAATTATTATCCCTATTTTACAGATTGGGATGTGGAGGCACAGAGGAGTTGAACAAAAGCCAGATCTTTTTTTCTTTTTCTATTTGGGTACCTCTACCTGAAAAAGGTAGAGAAGATTAATGGTCTCTGAATCCTTAGTTGCTCCTGTTATAACAATGAATGAAGATGTGTGCTAAAACAAAGTAGCTTAGTTAAGGCAGTTTTCCATCAAAACTTTCTTTTAACACCTCAAACAATCCACATCCAGTTGTGATCACTACCATGGTGTTCTGCATACAGCTCCTATGACAGCTTTGTGATGATTTTGTCATTTCTTCTTTAGGTCTCACACAGTCGTTTTTGTTTAGTTTTTTTTACTGAGGGCTGGGTCTTTGGTTCTATGTGGAGTGCTGGGGTAGGTCAGAGCTGCAACTGTGGTGGGAAGCCGATGTAGGTTTTTATAATGGTGCCCAGGACCTTACGATCTGAGCACTTCCTAAGAAAAAGCACAGAGCTGAAACTGGAGTGAACTGAGAGTTGTGGGGGCGGGGGAAAGAAATATGCTGAGCTGCTAAGAATAAACAGTGGAAGGGAGTAGGGAGGAATTGACATGGAAGGGAGTGGTGAGAACTGAAGGTGGAGAAGAGAGATGTCGTATGAGTGAGTTCTGGTAACAGAGAGGGATGTGAACCAACAAGGATAACCTAGCAATGAGGAGGAAAGGGTCAGAAGTGGCCGAGTTGGCCATGTCACTGGTATTTTGAAAAGGGAGAAGTGTTTCCCTGTATTCAGATTTGAAAAAATATTCGATCAAAGCCTAATACCTATTCAAAACCTAATATCCGTGCCCTTTGTACCAGTCCATTCGTGTAGGCCTTAGATACCAGAGTGACAAGTGCCTTAGAAATACCCACGAGAGAATGACAGGGAGGGAGGCTAACTTCTACCATCAGTTTAACAAGCAGAAACGTTCAGGGTAACCCACACAAACATTCGAGGGCAGAATTTAGTCCTGTGAGCTTGGCATTATCTCTGCTTCTCTCACTTATTGCCAGGTGCATAAAATTGACACTGAAACCTTGGAAGAAGTTATTCTTAAATACAAAGCATGAAGCCAAAAAAGAAGACTGATTTTTAGATTCCATTAAAATAATCACAAACTCATTAGACATAGTTTGAGTAATATAAATATTTAAACAGAATCCCAAATCAATATAATATTACTTATGTTTTTCACACTCAAATTTATAATCTTCCCCTCCCTAGCCTCCTCTCCCCCCTCTCAAAAATCAACTGTTAAAGAAAAAAAAAGTATCTCAGAGAAATGTAATGCACGTTCTACAATCTTAACTACAGCGCCATCTGCTGAAAGGCAGCAGAATCTTGAGGGCTACAAAGTCACAGTCACAATTCACTTTCAAAGGGAAACTTGTAAATTTGTGCTCCAACTTGGCTACTTTTCAGTTCCTGATGCTCTAGTCTAAGCATCACAACTAACAAGTGTATGCTCTGCCCCCATTTCAGGAAAGCACTTGGAACACATGTTTAAGTTCATCCTGCACTTAAGGGCATGCTTACCTTTAAGTCCCAATAACTTCAATGGGACTTCAGCATATACCCAGGTGTTCTCCTGAACAGGGATGCTTTCCAGAATCAGAGTCTAGCAAAAGTGCATGCACAATCGCCAAATGAGTGTGCAAGACTCAGCGCTTACCCATGAACATAGAATTCCTACCCCACAAGGATTCACCATCCTATCTACATTTGTGTTCAAATACGCATTAGTTAAAATGTGTTAGCCAACGTCTGTTCAAATGCAACCCAACTTCCATGGGATGAAGCCTGGGCTTTAAGTTAAGCACATGTGTCAATGTCTGCAGGATTGGAGCCTTAGGCAACCCTGGTATGGGGCAACTGAGGCACACACTTACTTGTCTGAACTTTAAACAGGCTTTGTCATATTAGTGCTTGGACTGAATTTAAGATGGGTCCTTTATACATCTGAACACTTATGTACTGCCTGCCAGTACTAATCAGCCAAGCAATTGAGCTTTTCATATTTAATATATATGTATATATTAAAATCACACTGTTATGTGATAAAAATAGATTTCTGGTCACAGTCCATTGTGGGCTAAATTTTCAAAGAAACCTCAATCAGGCTTTTTTGCACACTGATGCCAGGGAGAACAATGTTACTGGTCATTAGTCAGAGAGGAGAAATAATAATAACTAGCATAAGTGCCCGGCGCTGCTCGGGTCAGTCGGAGGTGGGGAGGTGGCAGACAGCTGACACCCCCTGACCAACCCCAACACCCACCCCTCACCCCTCACCCACCCCAACACCTTCCCACCCCCCCAAGCAAACCGGACACCCCCACCTCACCCCCCGACCGAATCCGACACCCCCACCTCACTTACCGTCCCACCAAACCCAACTCAGATCCGTCGCAGGGGGGGAGGGGGCCCAGAGCCGAGGGATTCCGGGGACCTTCGCAGGTGGGGGGGGGGCAGTGAGCTGATGTAGTCCGGGGTTCCGTTGGGAGGGGGGAGGGGCAGAGAACTGAGGGATCTCTGGGGTTCCGTTGGGAGGGGGGAGGGGCAGTGAGCTGAGTGATCTCCGGGGTTCCGTTGGAGGAGGGAGGGGCAGTGAGCTGAGTGATCTCCGGGGTTCCGTTGGGAGGGGGGAGGGGCAGTGAGCTGAGTGATCTCCGGGGTTCCGTTTGGAGGGGGGAGGGGCAGTGAGCTGAGTGATCTCCAGGGTTCCGTTGGAGGAGGGAGGGGCAGTGAGCTGAGTGATCTCCGGGGTTCCGTTGGGAGGGGGGAGGGGCAGTGAGCTGAGTGATCTCCGGGGTTCCGTTGGGAGGGGGGAGGGGCAGTGAGCTGAGTGATCTCTGGGGTTCCGTTGGGAGGGGGGAGGGGCAGTGAGCTGAGTGATCTCCGGGGTTCCGTTGGAGGAGGGAGGGGCAGTGAGCTGAGTGATCTCCGGGGTTCCGTTGGGAGGGGGGAGGGGCTGTGAGCTGAGTGATCTCCGGGGTTCCATTGGGAGGGGGGAGGGGCAGAGAACTGAGGGATCTCCGGGGTTCCGTTGGAGGAGGGAGGGGCAGTGAGCTGAGTGATCTCCGGGGTTCTGTTGGAGGGGGGAGGGGCAGTGAGCTGAGTGATCTCTGGGGTTCCGTTGGAGGAGGGAGGGGCAGTGAGCTGAGGGATCTCCGGGGTTCCGTTGGGAGGAGGGAGGGGCAGTGAGCTGAGTGATCTCCGGGGTTCCATTGGGAGGGGGGAGGGGCAGTGAGCTGAGTGATTTCCGGGGTTCCATTGGGAGGGGGGAGGGGCAGAGAACTGAGGGATCTCCGGGGTTCCGTTGGAGGAGGGAGGGGCAGTGAGCTGAGTGATCTCCGGGGTTCCGTTGGAGGGGGGAGGGGCAGTGAGCTGAGTGATCTCCGGGGTTCCGTTGGAGGAGGGAGGGGCAGTGAGCTGAGGGATCTCCGGGGTTCCGTTGGGAGGGGGGAGGGGCAGTGAGCTGAGTGATCTCCGGGGTTCCATTGGGAGGGGGGAGGAGCAGTGAGCTGAGTGATCTCCGGCGTTCCGTTGGAGGAGGGAGGGGCAGTGAGCTGAGGGATCTCCGTGGTTCCGTTGGGAGGGGGGAGGGGCAGTGAGCTGAGGGATCTCCGGGGTTCCGTTGGAGGAGGGAGGGGCGAGCTGAGCGAGTGCGGTGTCTGTTGGAGGGGGTATTATGACATCATCAGCACCTAACTGCCCAGCTGATGTGATTGGCCCTGAAAGACTTTCACCCCTGGGGGGCGTCAGAGGTGAGATCCGAAAATTTTTCGACCCTTACCAAGATCTAGACCCCAAGATCCCTCACTGTACCAAATTTCAAGTCTCTGGCTCAAACGGTGCGGGAGGAGTTCGCTGTCATACGTACATACATACATACATACATACATACACTCATACATACACCACTTGACTTTTATATATATAGATAATAGATAATAATAGGCGACACCAATCACACACCACAGATAGTCAGTGAATAATGCAGAGTGAAAATACTTTGCACAAATCAAGGTCTAGTAAATGTCTCACCGAAAGGAAAAAAGGTTGGATTTCAAGGAATATTGTCCACAAAAAAAGTGTGATAGTTCTCACCTCAGCTCAGCCTAAATTTGTGTTTGCACTTGTCTTGCACACAAAATATTGAGGACTAATGTAGGTTTTGGCAGGTGATGTTGTAGAGATATGCTTGCACCTTAAAAATGTGTGATGTGTGTCTGAATTTTACTGTCTTGTCTTGTCAGCAAACCACATAAACACACGCCTTAGTTCTTAAGCAGTTTGTTGCATTGACCATGTCTTCCCCTGTGTTTAGCACTGTGTACAAATGATAATGTAAAAATAGTGCTCGGTAACATTAACTGGTCATTAGACATCCCTAATTTAAAGCATTCCAACTTTTTTTTAATAGCTACTGATCACTTTCATACTAAAAAATCAGATTTTCAAAGGTAGTTAGACACCTAATGATGCAGATTAGTGGGATTTATCTGCCTCTTTGAAAATCCCACTACCAACCTATACTTTAGGTGCCTAAGTACCTTTTCAAATCAAGTCCACAGAGCTCATATAAGTCACATCTTGAGTTAAGAAAAGAGGCTGTGTATTTTGCCAGATTCTGCAGTATTTTCAATATATAGAAGGATGTTCAGCAAAGGAAACTTGTCACATTCATCTATTTACTGTGCATGATGGGTAGCAGGAATGTTACTTTAGGGATTATCAATCAACTGAATATATATTGATCATTAAAACACAGCAATTTGCCTGCAAAACAGGAGCTTGTTAGAACTGCTGCATGTTCATGCTTTTTCAGCCAACATGGTGCGGCTGCCTTCTCCCCCTCCTAGCAAAAAGGAATTACATCCACTGACTTCATTCTGAAACATGTCCTAACAACTGTTGTTATTACAGAAATACCAACACGAAAAGCCAATCTGCCTGTTTTGGCTCAGAGAATCCATGCAACAAAATTGTGAATGCAGCTGGTGGAGATAATGGAAACATTAGGCCAGCAAACATAATCATGTATCTCTGGAATCTCACAGTACCTAATTCTATTTTAAAATCATTGCATTTTGAGAAAATAGGAGAAATGAGTGATTGAATTTTCTATGAACTATCTTAAAATATAACCTATTTATATATCGCAAAACAATTCAGCCCAGTTTTTCTAATGGAAAGTAGAGAAATGTTTGCTATTTTTATTCCTGGACTGTAGGGGAAGAGTAGTCAACATGACATATCTTGCGGAATGAATAACAATACATTTCAGATTTATTTTTTACTGACTGAACAAACTGGTGCTTTAGCAGCATCAGCACTCATGCTAACAGTATAGCTAAAGAGCTGTGAACCTTCTATATACCCTGTTTGAAGTATTTTGAGCTAAATATTTTGCAATAAAACTATTTTATGTTGTTTAATAATTAGTAGTGCAAACTCACGTTACACTAACATACTGCACTACATTGAACATATAACGAGCCAAACATTCATAAAGGAGTCTGGTTCAGTAGGTTGCAAAGACAATGGACCTGATTTTCCCTTGCAAAGGTTTAACTCTGGAGTAACTCCACTGAAATTGGCACAAAGCAAACAAACCCTATTAATGCTACATTATGAGTTACGCAGGTGAAATATTTGAAAAGTCAGGAAATGGAAAATTAAAAGTTCTAACAGCAACATCAAATCACTGTACACCCTTTGCTTCATGGTATATATTTACAATCATGAATCTTAATAATCTATGGGAAACATTTCACCAGAACAAAGCAAGAATAGAAAGTCATAAATACCATACCACTCTGAACATGACATTGGTGCTGGAACCTTATATTTTTATTTGAACTTTATACTTCATTTTCCCCATTTTTACTGACAACAAACTGGTGTTTTAGCATCTGCATTAGTGCTAAACATATAGCTAAAGAGCTGTCAAGTATTTTGAGCTAAATATTTTAGCTCAGTCAGGAGTTAAGGGCCGATCAATGGAAAGATTTTCATCAGACCAGCCCACAATTACAATGATGTAAAATTCACATGAGAACAGCATCTGGACTGAAATTTTCAGCAGCAAAATTCAGTCTCAATTTTGGGGTGCTCAACTTGAGATACCTTAAAGGGACCTGATTTCAGTAGTTCTATGTATCTACTTTGGAGGAAAGATGGTCCAGTAGTTAGGGGAATGGCCTCAGGGTCGGCGACAGGGGGGTACAACGGGTAGAGCTGTACCGGGCCCCGGACTTCAGGGGGCCCCCTGAAGTCCGGGGACCGGTACACAGCTCTACTCATAGTCGTCTCCCCTGGGCACCGCACCGCATTTCCCCGGCTGTGTCCAGCGCCGCGGCCGGCTGCCTCCCGAGCCCTTCAGCCGCTGCTTGTCCCGCACCCCAGGAGCCTCCCCGAGGCACCCCCGGCTGCAGTGCTTCCCCCGCCCACCCGCATCAAGAGCCGGGCCAGCCCTTGGCGTGGGGGGAGGCCCCCCGGCACCACAGGATGCCTGCAAGAGCCGGGCCAGCCCTTGGCGGGGGGGGGGGCCCAAACGCTCAGAGTAGGGGGCCCCCAAACGCTCAGACTAGCTGAGCGTTTGGGGGCCCCAAAATTTCTGTCACCAGCCCTGAATGCCCTGGACTTGGAAAATCCATGTTCAACTCCCTCTTCTACCTCAGACTTCCTGTGTGATCTGTCCAACTCAATTAGTCTCGCTGAGCCTCTGTTCTCAGCCTGTAAAATGGGGATAATAGTACTTGCCCTCCCTCGCAGGGGTGCTGTGAGGATAAAGATTGTGAGGTGTGTTGGTATTATGGTGACGGAGGCCATGTAAACATCTAGGTGAAGAGAAGTTGTCTCAGGCAGGTCACCTAAAAACTGAGGCTATGCAATGGTTATTATTGAAAATTAGGCCTTTGGTTTTAAATGTACAACCTTTTTGTGCAGTCATGTTGGTATTTAATATCCTGGTTTGAGCTATAAAGAAAAGGTCTGGCGGTGTCCAGTTTATTGCGCTTGCAGGATCTGTCCGCTTTGCTTGTGCAGCCTGTAGGTTCTGTGGAGCCACAAGTGAGCACTTCACTAGTGGTGCAGGCATATGCATGTTTCTGCGTGCTGCTCTAGGCCCTGCTTGCTTTTATAGTTCTGGCCTTTGTGGTCTGTATCAGCTCCCTTTAATAGTTTCCACATTTCTTAAACTCTGGGCCAAGTTGTGCCCTGAGTTACATTTCTGCAACTCCATCAACTCCACTGTCCAGTGCAGTTGGACAAGTGTAACACGGAGCAGAATTGGACCCAATCTCTTTCCCAAGAAGACTATTTTTCCCCAATCCTAGACATAGGGAACTTGCATTCCATCTAATTATTCTATTTTAGAATAATTAGCCAGGAAACAATTCAGCAAAACATCCTTCTTGCCTCTCACTGTGTTGGCTATGGGTTACTAGAGGACAGAAAAACAGAGCGCTTAAAAATATAACTGACTCGCTAGTTCCCAAAATCACAGTCCAGGTTGTAGTAAAGAAATGAAAGCTGAATTACTGTTCTTACCATTTCAGCTAGGTGAATCCCCAGGATTTCACAAGGACCTAGGCAGAATGAAACGTGCAATATTCTCACGTTTGGGACTACTCAGAGAGATTGTTGTACATTGCAGACAGTGTAGTACATGCTATCCTCCTGTGGACAGACCCATCTAAAGATAATATGTCCACTGAAAAAATCTGAGTTTAGTCTTGCAGAGTTTGTGGCTCCTCTCTTCAAGAAGGAGGAGTCTGTAATGTGGGAAGAGGGACAAGAGAGGAGCAAGGGCATTAGTTGTAGATGCAAAAGTTATGAAGTGTAGCAAATTGTATAGCCATCCCTGTGAAGCATTCCCTCCTCTACTCTGCTGTCTTATCAGTGCAGCTCTACTAACATTGGGCTAATGTTCCTACATTTTAAACCAGAGCCACCACGGATGGTAGAAGCTACAATAGGGAAGTTCTTCTAGAAGGAACGTCTGGGCTTACCTCCACCTCGTGCCAATGTAAGCATCTCACAAACCATGCCGCCGTACGCCAAAGCCAAGGAGTCCCACCCCGTACGTATAGAGGCAGCCATGTTGTAAGGGGACAACATGCATCAGATGGGCTGTTTCTTTTATTGTGTCTCTGGAAATTCTTTTGCTATATTTTACTCCCTCTTGAAGAGGGGAGAAGGTCATTCATTATCAGAAGTCGATGGAGTGGACTGGCTTGGGACTCCTTATAAAGATTTTGTTCTTTTCTGTTCAAGCATATAAAAACTCCCAAGCGCTTGCTTATTTATTAGATGGGAGGGATTATACCACACTACTGGGTACAGTATAAGTAGCTAGATTGGATATGTCTGAGAACCCTGGGTCCCCACTTGCTCAAAGCAATATGGGAGGGGTTTTATTACTAGGAAATGCCAACAGAGCTTTGGACAGTAGTTTACATGGCTCATTTGTCACAGAGTGCAAGCATGAATGTGCATTGCTGCAGGGCCAAAGTTCAGAAATTCTAAGGAGAATTTTAAGTCTAGGGAGAGGTCCTTCCCACAAAAGCCTTTCCATTTTTGATAAAAGCACTTTAAAAACTCCTATTTTTAGTCCTTGCAGTGAAGAGTATTTATGTTGCATTTAATACTCTAGCTATATATAACCAAATATGAAATTTTTTAGAGAAAACATTCTGAAATTATAAAGTGAGGCCTATTAAGGAATATTGATAATCTTTGTCAAGATACTCATCAATGTGTTACATTTGCCTGTGACAGATCCCTCCCACCCCGGTGCAAATTTTCAGAGGATATGAGGCTGTTACTGACCATCTCCTCATGCATATTCATAATATTCATACTTAACTAGGGTAACCAGATGTCCCGATGTTATAGGGATGGTCTTGATTTTGGGGTCTTTTTCTTATATAGGCTCCTATTCCTTTTTCTTATATAGGCCCCCCAACCCCCATCCCGATTTTTCACATTTGTTGTCTGATCACCGTATACTTAACATTTACATAATGTTTATATTTTCATAGCTGCACACTGTCAATTATCCATCTGTATCCATCCTGTGATAAATGAGACCCACACATAACTTTATCAGATGCCTAAAAGTTCTCTGTAGTCTAATTTGTCCTAGATGACAACTTTGGGTTTCTCTGCTTTCCTACATCTTCATTTCTCATTGAATTTAAATGGATTTGGAATCTATAAATAACTACGTCAAGCCTGAATATTGCATTCAATTACTGGGAGTTTGCTGCTGTTCACATGGCAAGCATGCTGTGCTTTCATGCTGTTTGTCTCAGCAAATCTCTCCTTTCTAAAGCAGCACCATGTACTCACCCTTAACTACTGAATTTGAGATATATCATTTTTTAAATTCCTGTCAGTTCTCTGACACACCTCTACTAGGGTAATTTTTTAATAGGTAGCACTGATGATCTGTAGCTATAATTCTTTTAAACAAGACTCCATTCCACTAATTCTATTTTAGAAGGAAGGGTCTTCTTTAAAAGAATGATCGATCATTTGGATGTAACTATTAGAAATGGTGTGAAAGCAAACTATAGTAAAAAAGGAGCTTAAATGTAGCTGTGAAATCATGACAGTAAGATCGTGGGGTTACATAGGCACAAGCTAATGGCTCTCAATGAAATAGGGCCAGATGGTGAACCCCATACCCCTGGGAATTGTTGTTCGCCATTGAAGATGACATTAGACTCAATGGGAATACTCTTGGGAGTAACTGCCCACCAATGTGCCTAATAGGTTCTCAGCCTAGCCCTTAGGTCACAGGTCAGGAAGGCCAAGAAGCCTTTCTTGTTGGAGACTCATATTGAACACAGACCAGTCTTCTCCAAGACCATAGACAGTCAGAGAAAGACATTGGCATATGCAAATTAAGCCCAAGGAGTAAAATTTAAAGGCAATTCCTGTTAGAAAAAGTGACACACTTTAAGGGATTCTGTATGTAACAAGAAGCACAATAAAAGGCAAAGATTCGGCTATGCTGAGAGATGTTGCTTTTAGGGATGCAAATAGGATCTTTCATTTTCTCCTTTATCCTCATCAATGGCCCCACTTTTTACCCAGATCCCTCCACAGCCAGATGTATGTATTTAATGTGGACATGTGCACCAGGACATAGGCCATAGCTAGGCTGACCATATTTCCTTGAGACAAAAACGGAACATTGGGATGGCAAAAACGGGATGGGTTGGGGGGGGTCTCACCAGATGAAATCGGTGCAGTGGCTACAGAACCTGGGCTGAGGGGCACTGGGGGGTGGTTGGGGGCTCTGGGGGGCTCTAGGGGGGCTCTGGGCAGCCTGGGGGGGCTCTAGGTCCCAGGGGGTCTCACCAGATGAAGTCGGTGCAGTGGCTGCAGAACGTGGGCTGCTTGCACAAGCGTGCCATGACTTTGTGGCTCTTGACCATGTGGATCACCTGGCGCAGCGCCCCCTTGCAGCAGAACAGCGGCTTGGCCAGGCACTCCAGCTCGGTGGGCGAGGTGACCAGCGCCATGGCCCCACCTGGGCCCCCCAGCGCCGGGCGGGGGGAAGGCAGAGGGGGGACTGGGGGCGGATGGATGGAGGAATAAGCAGAACAGGGATGGGGGATGAAGAGGATGGAGGGAGAGAGAGAAGGGGGGATGAGGGATGAAGAGGATGGAGGGGACGGAGGGAGAGAAGGCAGGAAGGTGAGAAGGGAGAGGATGGATGAGAGAAGAGATGGGGGTAGGGAGCAGGGGGGATGGAGGAGGCAAGGGACAGCGAGAAGGAGGAATGGAGAGAAGGGAGATGGAAGAGGAGGCAGTGGACGGAGGGAGAGAGAGAAGGGAGGAAGGGAGGGATGGAGAAGGGAGATAGAAGGAAGAGAGGGATGGAGAAGGGGATAGAGAGAAGGGATGGAGGGAGCGAGAGGAGTCAGCAGACCGAGGGAGAGAGCAGGGAGGAAGGGAGGGATGGAGAAGGGGGATGGAGAGAAGGGAGGGATGGAGAGAAGGAGGGAAGAAGGAGGAATAGTGAGAAGAGGAGGCAGTGGGCAGCGGGCTGAAGCCGACGGCGGAGCGGAGCTGTCCGGAGCCGCAGCCGGGGGCCGAGCACGCTGGTGGGGGGGCTGCCGGCCGGGTTTTATGAGACATAATCACATAACTGAATTTATGTGATTATGTCTCATAAAACCCGGCCGGCAGCCCCCACCGCCGGCGCGCTCGGCCCCCGGCTGCGGCTCCGGACAGCTCTGCTCCGCCGTCGGCTTCAGCCCGCCGCCCGCTGCCTCCTCTTCTCACTATTCCTCCTTCTTCCCTCCTTCTCTCCATCCCTCCCTTCTCTCCATCCCCCTTCTCCATCCCTCCCTTCCTCCCTGCTCTCTCCCTCCGTCCGCTGCCTCCTCTCCCTACCTAAGGACTAGTATCAGATGTCAAAATCTCCGATGAGTGCAGTTTGCTCATCGGAGATTTTGACATCTGATACTTGTCCTTAGGTAGCAAGATTCTTCACCTGAGCTCTTGCGAGTCCTGCAAAGAAAGAACCTCCCCCTAGAAAGCAGCTTGGGACCTGCCCCAAAAATGGGACAAAATTGATATTTTTGTCAAAAAGACGGGACGGTCCAGAAATATGAAAAAAACGGGACTGTCCCGTTCAAAACGGTACGTATGGTCAGCCTAGCCATAGCTACACTTTAAGACTTACAAATTTGCCTCTTTTCAAGGGCAAATAGGAATATACAAGCATAGTCACTGGGTGGGGACAGAGTAAGAGTAATCTGAGCTGCATTGATTTCAATGAACATTTTGCCTGAACAAGGACTTCATAACCAAGCCTGAAGGGCATATTTCAGCTGTTGACACTACCCCATGGGACTGATGCTCTCCAAGGATGAAGCCCTGTTTTTGAGGTCTTAAGTGGTGCATCGACTTTGTACCAGTCTTCTCTCAGTTTGAATGAAGTTCACTTCTGTGCAAAGAGGTGTGGGAATGAGCTAAATCAAAAAGCTTCATTTACATAACCCCCCTCCCCAAATAAAAATGAGAACAAGCAAATGTGCTATGTAGGGAATGCTTCTTGAGGGCGCCTTTGCCATAATGGTTTATAAATAATTGATTAATTTAAGCCAAGAGTACAAGATGCCTACCAACAATATAAAAGATATGCTTTGTTGTCATAATCATACATACAGAAGAATGAAAATAGTAAACAAAACAAGGAGGGGGAAGGGAGTCAAATTCCAGACAAATTAAAGTACCTTCATGTAAAGAGTGGCAGGTACTTTAAGTCTAAAACACATACTAATATATTGATGAATAATATGTGCTTAAAGCAGGAGTGGACAAACTTTTTGGCCTGAGGGCCACATCGGGTTTGCAAAATTCTATCAAGGGCCGGGTAGGGAAAGCCCCACCCCCAATCCACCCCCCTCCCACTTCCCGCCCCCTGACTGTCCCCTCAGAATCCCCAACCCATCCAATCCCCTCCAACCTTGTCCCCTGACTGCCCCTTCTACAGACCCCTAAACGCCCCCCAGAACCCTACCCCTATCCAATTCCCTGCTCCCTGTCCCCTGACTGCCCCAATCCCTATCCACCCTCTCAGCCCCTAAACACCACCCCAGAACCCCACCCCCATCCAACCCACCCCACTACCTAATTGCCCCTCCAAATCCCCCACCAACCACCCCCCCAGAATCCCACCTATGCCCCCCCCTTACCATAGCTGCTCAGCGGGGTTCTGGGGGAGGGGGAGAAGCATGCTGCCCAGGAACCCAGAGTGCTCCCTTCCTGGCATGGCTCTGGGGGAGCAGGGAGCATGCAGTGCTGTTCCCCCCCCCCCGTGCTCCCCATGCAGCTCCGGGGGAGGCGTGAGCACTGCCCTGGCCCCCAGAGTGCTCCCCACGCAGCGCGGCTCCGGGAGAGGGCGGGAGCGCAGCTGCTTCTGTCCCCCCAGCGCTAGCCACGCGGCACAGCTCAGGGGGAGTGGGAAGCCACAGCTCCGGCCCCCAGAGCACTGCCCACAGTGGCACAGCTCTGGGGGAGGGGATAGCGCACAGCCCCGGCCCCCAGAGTGCTGTCTGCGGCAGATTCTGGGGGAGGAGCTTGGGGCAGCCTCTGCAGCCAGGGGGGCCAGATGCAACGGCTCCGCGGGCCGGATGTGGCCCGCGGGCCGTACTTTGCCCACCCCTGGCTTAAAGACTTCAAGGATGTGTACGCGGTGTCTAAGCTCATCGAGTGGGATGTTTGAAAAGCTCAGTTAGGTGCCTAACTCCAGCTGACTTTCAGTGGGAGTGAGGTGCCTAACTCACTTAGACCTCGTCTACATTTGCGGCAGTGTCTGGGGAATATGTGGCTACGTGCTTCAGTACAAGGAAGGCTGCACCACACACTGTAGCTACGCATGGCAGAGAAGGGCTCTGGCAAGGGAGAGGCAGCAGGGAGCTACTGAAGCCTTTCCCAACTATCTCTGCTCTGCCAGAGACTTTTCTTCCTGCCAATCTCTTTCTGCAGCAGGGAAAGGCTCTGGCCATGGGGTGGCAGAGGAACACTACACTGCTATTTTTACCAGTGTAGACAGGGGGCACTGCTTGGGCCTGGAGAGAGAGACCCTTGGGTTCAGGCTTGTAGGACACTCTACCCCACTCACTAGGCAGTGCCTCACCATCTGCTTTTTATACCTGTGTTAGTTAGGCATGCACTATATGTATTCTACCTACTGCTGTCAGGATAGACCTACCCTTAGGCTTTCTTGCAAATCCTACCAATAGCAATTATTGCATTCTCTTATACAGTCCCAGCACCTCCTGTAACTAACTCACTCTTTCCTGGTAGAAACATAGCAATGCATGAGAAGAGTGATCTGCTTCTTGGGTAGGGGAGAAGGTTGTGTTTTACATCTGTTTGAAATGTTCCTCTTCAGGAAGCACGCTGATTTCAGTAGAGTTACATCAAAATAAATTTGCTGTGACTAAGAAAGAAAAAGTTGTTTCTGACTAGATAATGTATCTTTAATGCAACTATCCACAAATTGCAAGTTTGGAACTTTTCTAAATGAGGGGCATTTATTTGTGGACTGCACAAGGAGCCAAAGAACAACTTGCTATCTGAACGAGACAGAGCTTTATAGGCTGCCTGCTAAAATGCAAGTGCAATGGAAATAGCTCAGCAAAAGATCCTAGAACTGGAAAATGCCATGTAATAAAGTGGCTTACGTAAAATGTTTAGCAGCCCAGTAATGATGATTTTTCAAGACTCTAAATAACCCTATATGACAAACTTCAAAATAGATCCCATTGAAAATTACCCAGCACACTCCTTGCACACAGCATGCCCCACACCACCGTTATTGATGTACTACATTTCTCCTCTCAACCAGTGCATCAGGAAGTTGCAAGCTGGCTAGAAAAGTCCTACTATAAAACTCTCTGCAAAATGTTTCCTCCAATTGAAAAAATAAACCACAACTTGACATGTATAATCCCCCGATAAAACTATTGCTAAAATGATTCACTCTAATTCAACCCATTTTGCTATGTGGCAGTAAAATCTGGGGTACAAATACAATTGCAGATGATATTGAATGGGGGGGGGGGGAGGGGGGAAGACTAGAAAACCTGCACCTGTAGATAAGTTCTAGATTCACAAACAAATGTTTTCAGCAGCAGCTGAGGAACAGAACTAGGACAACTCATTCTTAATTAAAAAACCCAAAACCTCAGCTTCCAGGACTTTGAAATCAAAACAATATATACTCTCTCTGTCACAAATGACTACGCTGAGAGACTAGGCAAAAAGGAGAAATGGGACACAAATCCTACACTCTTAAACTACATTATACCGAAGTCAAAACAAAACCAGCATCTATATTCCTAATTCAAGAAACCCTATAGTGCTTCTGACACTAGACTAAACAATCAAAACCATCATACAGTCTAGTGGGAGAAAACAGCAAAACCATTAAGCTATAGATCATGGCACAGAAGTTGGATTCTATTAGACATCAACATATGAAAACAGCAGGTGGACTTTTAACAAGTATATCAAAGAATCAGGGATCACAGTGGAAACAGAAACTGGGAGAGAGGGTACAATGAAAATCCCTTAAGGTCTCGCTTTGTAACCAGTGTTTCGAGCGGGGAGTTGAATCTGAGGGACATTTCCCATTTTGTTTTTCAAAATATGAAGAGTGAGAAAGTTAAAAAAAAAAAGTGAAAAATAAAAATGTACACAACCTTGATACAGCGAAAGAGACCGCAGCAACTGCCTCCTAATTTGTGGCAGCCTGACATTGAATCAGAAATGGCCAGTAATATGGAAAGATACACTGTAAACCCCATTGCCAGTGTGAAAAGGGTAACAGACACAGACACTTGCTGTATTAACTTTGGAAACTTGTAATGTCAATAAAACTATTGACAATGATACATTAATTCAGTAGCTTATTCTTTTAACATGCAAGGAGTTATATTCCGTTTGAGATGCTTCACTGTATGTGATCATGTTTTCCAAATACGCTACAGCAGGGGTCTCAAACTCAAATGACCACGAGGGCCACATGAGGACTAGTGCACTGGCTCGAGGGCCGCACCACTGACACACACACACACCCTCGCTGCCCCGGCTGTGCCCACACTCCACCCCTTCCATGAGGACTAGTGCACTGGCCCGAGGGCCGCACCACTGACACACACCCTGCCCTCGCTGCCCCCACTCCACCCCTTCCAAGAGGTCCCACCCCTGCCCCACCTCCTCCTCTGAGCACGCAGCTCCCCATTCCCTCCTGGAAAGCGCTAGGCACCACCAACAGCTGTTTGGCAAACAAAGCAAGAGCAATATAGGAAGTCCAGAGCTAGAAACACACGCGGCCCAGCCAGGCAGCAGAGAAGCCTCCACTTCTGGCCCCTCCATCCTGCAAACTGCTATGGAGGGACCGGGGGGGGGGGGCGCCAGGAAGCTTGGCGGGCCGCAGGGAAGGGCTTTGCGGGCCGCATGTGGCCCCCGGGCCGCATGTTTGAGACCCCTGCGCTACAGCATTCCCTTTTCCTGATTGTTAGCATTTGCTGGTTTTGCAAGGTCTCTGTTATTTCCCTGTAACAGACTCTAAATTCCTGACACTTGTGAGCATCTTCAAAAAATTGTGACATTTTTTTCTCAGGCTTACAACCAGCTCGGCCTCATACTGAACATCAAGAAACAAACGTACTCCACCAACAGGCTCCTGCTCCCATCATTCAGGTCAATAAAGACACCCTGGAGGACGTTGACCACTTCCTTCACCTCGGCAAGCATCCGACATTGACAAGGAAATCCAACACTGCCTCCAATGCGTCCGTGCAGTTTTTGGATGCTTCAGAAAATGTGTCTTTGAAGATTGTGACATCAAGAATCAAATCAGGCTTCTTGTGTAGAAGGCCATTGTTATCCACGCTGTCCTGTATGGTGCCGAAACCTGGGTCATGTGCAGTAGACAGTTCAAGGTTCTTGAAAAGTACCATCCATGGTGCCTGCACAAGATCTTCTGAATCAAGTGGGAAGACCTACACACCAACATCAGTATTCTGTCCCAAGCCAAAACCTCTAGCATTGAAGCTATGATCATCTGCCACAAATTCTGCTGGGCTGGTCGTGTTCTTTGAACGTCAGACAATTGACTCCTGAAGTTTATGGAAGGAATGTTATGATTGGACTACCTACAATGGCAGGTGGCCCACTGGCCACTGCCAGTAGCAAAAATCTGCAATGATTGGAGACAGGACACTAGATGGGGAGGCTCTGAGTTACTACAGAGAATTGTTTCTCAGGCATCTGCCTGATGGGTCTAGCCCACATGCTCAGGGTCTAACTAATTGCCATATTTGGGGTTGAGGAGGAATTTCCTCATCAGTTTAAATTGACGGAGGCTCAGGCACATGACTTACGAGCAGAGGCTGAGGGAACTGGGCTTGTTTAGTCTGCAGAAGAGAAGAGTAAGGGGGGATTCGATAGCAGCCTTCAACTACCTGAGGGTAATTCCAAAGGGGTGGAGCTCAGCTGATCTCAGTGGCGGCAGATGACAGAACAAAGAGCAATAGTCTCAAGTTGCAGTGCGGGAGGTCTAGGTTGGATATTAGGAAACCCTATTTCACTAGGAGGGTGGTGAAGCACTGGAATGGGTTACCTACGGAGGTGGTGGAATCTCCATCCTTAGAGGTTTCTAAGGTCTGTCTTTACAAAGCCCTGGCTGGGATGATTTAGTTGGTCCTGCTTTAAGCAGGGGGCTGGACTAGATGACCTCTTGAGGTCTCTGTCAACCCTAATATTCTGTGATTCTATGATTCTATGTTTTCAAGCTCCAGCAAAGATAACAGGAAACAGAAATGGGAAAGGAAGAAAGAATGAGCCACAGCCTGACTCAACAATCCAGATGCACACTTTCCACCAGGAAATGTTTACCTCCTGGATCCTGGATCAGTCTCATTAGCCACCTATGGATCCACTGTGATAACTAGCTATCATTTTATGGGAGACAATCAGATTTTCTAAAGAAATTTACTATCTCAGCCATTTAAAATCATTAATGTCTTCTCTTTCATGGACTTCAGTGGCACTACCTGGAGCGGGGAGTTACAATCAATGTAAAGGGTAACAGACTTAGTCAAAAACAATATTCACCAAGAAAACCTTTGAATTGTTCTTGATATTTCTCTTAGCACTTTGTGTTTTTGTCAAAATGCTGAAACATCAAGGAAAATGGACACTTACTGCAAAAAAACCCAAAAAAACCTTTCTATGAAAAGCTATTTTTCATCAAGGACCTTTTTGAACCAAAAATGTTGACTAACGCTAATAAAAATCCAGCACATAGGGCACAGTCCTCAGCACCCTCGACCTCTATTGAACTGCAGGGAAGCCAGTGGAAGTTGAAGGCTCTCACTGATGTGTCTGAGGGGCTCAGAACATCACACAATGGGGCCTTTATTAATGAATTTACTCTCACTGCAGTATTGTCCCCTTGCTTTACCTGAGAATTACATTCTTATTCGCCATATGCCCTTTAGCTGGCTTCGACTCAACTTGACATTTGCTGCCCTAATCATCCTCTCTCTTGATTGACTGTAATCTTTTCCTGTTTGTTTCTTGCCTTGCCTCCTGCTTTCACAGTTTCAGTCTGTAGAACTTAATTTAACCCTCTGACCTCTGAGCAGTCATTCATGAATCCACATTCGCGGCTTTTTGTTCCTTGCATCATCGGTTTTCAGAGAAGCTGTCATCTCATCAGTCATTTATCACTGCGAGCCAGATCCTCAGTTGCTCTAATTCTGTATAGCTCCATTGACTTCAGTGAAGCTGCCCTTATTTACTCTAGAAGAGGATCTGGCCCACAATCTGTAGAGGCTTCTGTGTAATCCTTCAGGAGTGGGACTGTTATCTGCTCTCTTCCTGTTTCCTACCAATACTTTGCTTACTCACAGGTCTTCGTATGTGACTCAACTCCATACTCTTCTATAAACAATGAGTCACGTCTCCCTATTGTAATAGTAAAATACCTATTTTTACAGAGTGGCAAGTCATTTTGTATAAGGAAAAAGGGCCTTCTGTTTTTATAAGAGGTGAGCAAATATTTGGATCTTGTGGACCCCAATCACTTAGGATCTTGCCTTTGTATTAGGGGCAGCCCTATACAAGCTTTAGACAAGAGATAAAATCTAATTCTTTATAGCTATTCTAATCTAACTCAAACACTCCTTGCAGTTTGGGAAATCAATAGATTGAACAGATTTGTCAGCTCACTGGAGCCTGTTCTGCAAACAGCAGAATCTCTGCTGCTTGGTACATTTTTGCTGCAAAAATTACAGTGGGAATATTAAAACCACTAAGAAGGAGCAATAAGGGCTTTTCACAAATGAGCTGAGAAGCACTTTTGAGCCCTGATGGTTTTATAGTAAGCACAGGGGGTTCATTGACTGCACTATCACTTCCTCGCTTCTCTTCAGGCACGAAGAGACAATTTTGTTCAACAGTGGTTCAAAAGCAAAAAGCCTTTTGAGTCAAGATTGTAGCCAACACCACTGTATGTTTTAAAAAAAGGCAGTACTATAGCTTTGACTGAAAGACTGCACAGGACTGTAAGAGGACTAAGATTTCCCCTTCCCCTTATGCTGGGGCCACACAGGCCACTGTACACTGGGTTACAGGGCACTGTACACCTGCATAACTTCCCCCATTGTGAGCAGCTGGAGAGGGAATGGCTGGTGACTTGACTTTGCCCCTTCAGTACTGGGCAGCCAATGGAATAAGCTGGAACATGGTGGAGAGAGGTTGCAATTAGCTACTGGTATAGGACAACATAAATTAGGGAGAAAGGGTATAGCAGAGAAATGTGGCTTCCTGAGTGGTGCAGTGTTTACTATGAGTTCTGTCCTTGGCACACAATCTCGCCCTAAATGATGGTGAGACATTGTTGTCTAATGCTTAGAATAGGCACTCTAATAATTAGAAATTTAGGGTTGCAATCTAGACCAGGCCTGCTCCAAAGCCAACTGAAGTAAAAGGAAAGATTCCCTTTAACTCAATAAACTTTAGATAAGGCCCCAAGTCACTTACTCAAGGTGACATTAGATGAGCAACTTTCCATCTTGATTTACCCGTCTATGGGCTTCTCTACACTGGAAACACTACAGTGGCACAGCTGCACTGCTGTAGCGCTTCAGTGAGGCCGCTACCTACGCTCATGGGAGTAGTTCTCCTAACAGTGTATGTACTTCACCTCACCAAGAGGCAGTAGCTAGGGCAATGGAAGAATTCTTCCCTCAACCTAGCACTGTCTACACCGGTGGTTAGGTTGGATTTTTCACACCCCTGAGTGACATAGGTGGGTTGACCTACCTTTTTAGGCCTGTAAAATGATAAAGAGATGCGGTGTTCACCCCACACTTGCCCTGGAATGGTTAATGTAGGCCAAGAAGAGAGCCAGTTAACCAGACAGGATGCAGCAGAAGGGAATCAGGTGGCCTAAGTAATCCCCTGACTGAATAAGGGAGCCCAGCTGCGGAGGAACAAGCTAGGCTGGGTTTATAAAGACAGGAAGCTGGTAGGATAGGGAACTGCAGGGAAATAGTCTGCAGTCACTCCCTGGCAGAAGGGAGGTATGTTTGGGCCGATAGAATTTAGTCTATAGTTATTCCCTGGGAGGCGGAAGTTTGGGGGTGGGAGAACGAGAAAGGTAGGAAAGGCTCAGGGGTAGAACAATAAGGTATAGGGTAGTGTAGACCTTGGCCACTGTTCAGAGGGTCCCTGAGCTGGAACCTGAAGTAGAGGGCAGCCCAGGTTCCCTGCCAGCCACTGGGGAAGTGGCACTTACTGGACAGTGAATGGGAAGAGTGCCCGACCCCATTTGTGAGGGAAGACTCTGATAACCCGGAAGGGGGAAACACGAACAGTAATCTGGCAGGAGGGCCAAGTCATGAAGAGGAAGATGCAGCTCCTGGAGCAAGAGGGACTGCAGGGCGACAGCGAATGCTGGGTGGAGAGACTGTGCAGTACCTGGAAGGAGCTAATCTCCACAGCACAGAGAAGGAGACGCCTAGCAGTGAATGGACCTTGCGACATTCTGATTCACAGGTAGGTCCATGGATCCTGGACAAGGGAGTCTTTCGTTTCTCTTGGGTCTCTGGAGGCAGTCCAGTCCGGTGAGTCCTACATAAAACTCATTGTCTGTTATGCAGGAGTGGGAATTCGTGAGTAGTTATTTATGGCTTTGAATTGATCGTAGCAAAGCCACCACATCCCAAATTTTTAACATTTGTATCTTCATTATTTTCAGTGATAATATTGTATAGCTAGATTAATACAATAGCACAGTGCACTTATATTATACTTTTTATCCAAGGATCTAAAAGCACTTTTTCCAAATATTCATTATGGCTCACCATACTCTTTTCTGGTCTTCATAAGACTGCCTGTCCCTGTGGCTCCATACCATGAGATTAACAGTGCAAAACTTCATTCTATTAATACGTGTGTGTGGATGACATGAATAGCAGTTCTCAACAGGAGTATATATTTTCCAGCAGTTTTGTGATTCAACTGCAACCAGGTTAATGACTGTGGTTTCCCTGCCATTTTTCATGGCATGATTTAAAACTTTTAAGATACTATTACTAGTTTGTTTCTGCCATGTTGTCTATTGTTTGGGTTGACAGTGTGTTGTTTTCTGTGCAGAATGGGAATTGTTTCTGCAGGAGACAGCAGTTTGATGAATCGCCGAAAAGAACAATTCTCATACACATTTTTCCCCCTTACTGATCTTCACAACATTTTTAAAGTGCTTTAGGTCCTGATCCTTCAAGATTTAGTCATATACTTATCTTTGTGCAAGCTGAGTTATCTTATTTACTTCAATGGGACTACTTACATACAGTGTGTAAAGTTAAACATATGTGAAAGTCTTTGCTGATTCAGGGCCTATGTTTAAAAACTCAGGGTCACTCTTGAAAAGTTAATTCATCTTATCTTAATTAAGAAAACTGGAAAATACCAATTCCTTGTGTCAAAGGACATTTGTGACCAATCTCTTTTTTGAATAGAGAAAATATATTATATATATAATTTGTTTAGACTGAAATAATGTGGTGTACTTTAGAGATGCTAGTTAATGTGTGGGCTAATTAACTAGTCATGGGTTCGTTTCACATCATTGAAAATAAGTCAAACACTGTACAAAATGCCAGTGCATCTTTAAAACTACATAAGAAGTAACTTTGGTTGAGGTGGTTTTTTTGTTTGTTTTTTTGGTTTTTGCTAAAAGAAAGGGAACTGAAAATGGTACGGGAATATACTGGGATATTAATTCTTTCTCTAATCATTGGTTTGCTTTTTGGGAACTGCCTCACTGAGAATAATGAAATTTGAATGATACATTTTCTCATGTGCTTTTCACAGCTGTGGATTTAACAGCACAGCACTTCATTGAGCTCAGAGAAGGATCTTTGTGCTACCTAAGAGTTTGTGTGTACTCCTCTGGGGTTACACAAACAAACAGTAATGAAATAAGAACATTCAAAAACACCTTTAACTGATAAGTACATGTGCAGCTGTAGGTGCTTTCTAGTGAAAGAATTCAGCACCTTTACATTGTCAGAATAATTCCTAGCATGACACCAAGTAAATGAATTGCAGAAATCAAGGAGACAAAATATTTACTCTGTCACTATTTTTTTCCCTACCTGTGCAAGATTGTCTCCTATCATATATTGGCTAGTGCTTTGTTCATGTTTGGTAAATATTCTATTGGATATGTTTGCACAAATGTCTCATGTAGACTAGCTTTCAGTGTATTTGAATGAAACAATTAAACTACCGTTCTTCTCAATACCCCACAATGGCAATTATCCTGTTTTAACACTTTCCTAAGAAACTTCAAGCAACATCTTTAAAACTAATAACAGGAAAGAGTTTTCTTACAGAATTAGCCTATGATCTTAAGAGGATTTTGTTGTTTATATGGATATAATTAGTGATAATTGTTTGTTTGTTTCTGGTTGAACCCAAATGGCATTTTTCAGTCATAACGGGCATATTCCTTGCTTGAGGCATTTAGAATCTAAAAGACAAAATAAACATACAGATAGTCATAGGATAAAGGAAAGTGGTGTAAAAGTGATCATAGTGATAGCTGTCCATATTAGGTAATATAATTTATAAACACAATGAATCATTTTGTCAGATTATCCCCAAATACCCGTAGCCTAGACTTAATCCACCGGCTAGTGCTGCATGGGTCTTATGCTAGAAATAGATCTTCAAGAGAATAAAAACAAGTGGGGTAGTTTTATAAACCAGTTCAGAAAAGGCATGGGACAGTGGAGTTGAAAAATACATGGAAACGTTTGTGGAAGCACCTAGCATTATTAGTAGAGTGAAGATGTTGGGGTTGATATAAAAAATCACAAGAGTGGATAGGCAGGGATGAATTACGCAGGACCTTAGAGAAAAATAATTTAATGCTGTGGAAGACAGAACCAGAGGAGGGATTGAAAGAAGATGAAGATGTTGTCAAACTAGGAATATGAACTTGGTGGCAGCATTCTGTAAGGACTAGAGGCGGTAGCATGGATGTCAGGGAGGCAAGATAAGAGGAAGTTACGGAAGATGGCACATTTTGGCAGTATGGATAGAGAGAACCTGACAGATCTTGTAAATGTTAGGCCTTAGCTGGAGTATTGTGTTCAGTTTTGATCACCAATGTATAGAAAGGATGTAGAGAAACTGGAAAGGATCTAGAGGAAAGCAACAAAGATGATCAAAGGGATGGAATGCACGTCATGTGAGCAAAAGCTAAACTAAACCTTTATTTTAGCAAATTAAGCTAAAGGTTTAGTTTGGAAAAGAATAGGTAAAGGGGAACCACAGCATAGCAGATTTAGGTTAAATCTCAGGGGAAACTTCCTGTTTGTGAGAGCAGTGGGACATTGCAACTGACTGCCTAGGGAAGTTGTAGAGGCTCTTTCACTGGAGGTTTCAAAAGGAGGCTAAATAGCCACCTGTCCTGGATGGTTTAAACGCTACAAATCCTGCATTTTGGCAAGGGATTAGACTAGATGACCTTTGTAGTCCCTTCTAACCCTATGGTTCTATGATTCTGTACTTTGGAGGAAGCTGTGGCAGAGTGCAGATATGGCTTGGATTTGTGGAGCAAGAGAGGAGGTAGAGTTAAAGGAGATTCCCATTTTATGGGGATGGGTGACGGGAAGGTTGATGGTATTGTCCCCATTGACAGAGAATTGGAGAAGAAAAGGAATGTAGTTGGGCCATATTAAGCTTGGGTTGATGGCAAGATATCCAGGAGATGAGCAACCACATCTTGATGCCATAAATACCATTCTCAAAACAGCAAATCAGCATTGTTTGGATTGAAATAGCATGCTACACTGGCACTGTTTGGTACTACCCAAGGGCAGAACTGTGCTTATCGGGCACAAGCTAGTCTTTAGATTGTAATGTAACCACACACACACACACATTGGGGTTGGTCAGCTCCTGGGCCAACTTTCTAATCAATGTTTCAAAGGGGGAAATGTAAATTGAGGAACATTTCCCACCCTCATTTTTCACTCGCATACAGTGCACTTTAAAAAAAGAAATGGCTTTCCTGCTAATGTACCTATTTATGTGGAAAGTTGTAGGGATCCTGTAGCTGGCCTGTTTTGAGAATACAACTATTGTATTTTAAGTGTAAAAATGTCATTCCTATTACTCCTATCCATAATGAGACTTTGCATTCCACTTGCATTGTCATTGTCAAGCCAGTTACATTTTGCCACAGGCCATCGTTATGTTGCTAAGAAACTCAGCTTACTGCAGTGCTCAGGATTTAGCACGCTTCACGGGTTTGTTTGGAATAAATCTTTTGCAGGGGTTATCTGCTTGAAATCAGTGACGCCATATGTTTACCCAGCATTTGGGACATGACAGGAACTGTGCTATCACTACTGTCCTACAGGGGTTTGAGGTATAAATTCACCAGAATATTACCTTTGGTGAAAGGAACAGGAGATTTCCCTGCTCTGTCAATAGTGGAATCACCTGTAGAGAAATTTGTTACGTTTTCTTAAGTTAGTAAGAATAAGACTAATCATAATGATAATGACAATAATGGCTCTGCTTTTACAGGTTGTGTCACTGGAGAGCCTAAATTTATTTAACCTTTGAATTCATTCCAGAGGTTGGTGAATTCCTAATATTCAGTACTTTCCATGTGTGGTTTTACAAAATGGATTGGAGTTTGGGTGTGGGTGCAGGGTTGTTTTTTCTCTTTTTTTGGGGGGGGGGTGTTAGTATTTAGGTAGGGAATCAAGTTTGTCTTAACATAAAAAGTTTGACTCATGGTACATGATTGCTGCTATAATTATTATAATAATTATTATAATGTATAACAGCAAAATTATGTATATTGACATGCACCTTGTGTCCCGAAGCATTTTACTGACTCTTGTCTAGATTCTGGGTGGCCTATTCAGGTGGTGTATGCGGGAAAGAGCTCTTCGTTACAGCCTTTGCAGAATCTAGTCTGAATGCTGACAGTAGCATGGTATTGTCCACATTGGGTGCCACAAAGACTGCCTAGCAGATTTATCGGTGCTTCGCTGTCCAAAAGATGGCCCAATGTGTTGGAGTGGCCAGGTCCTAGCCCAATGTGCTAGCATGTGGAAGTATTAACTGAGGGTCAGATATGCACCACAGTGCTCTTTTCAGAAGTAGGTATCAGGAGTGTTATACTGCCTGTTTCTGTCTTGTAGCAGCAGAAAGCCTCAGCACCTCAGTGAAAACATCTTGCCACTTCCCTCCCACAGACTGTCACCACCAGGACAAATCAAACAAGACAATCTTTGTGTAGCTCCTGGCAGAACAGGGTTCACCAGAAACGACATACATTTGCAGTATGTGTTCTGCTGTACTATTTTTATGCATGTTCTATTCTCTCTGGGTAGGTGAAGTAGGTTCAAATTCTTGTTCAGGTTAACACAAAATTCACCAAACCTGAACTGTTTTGTGATATAGTGCAATCTTCTTCACAACGTCTGTCATATAGCAGTGCCAGCTAAGAAGAATCCGTCATTTGGGAGCTTATCCCGAGGGGCAGATGTCAGGAAGAGGATGACAGAATTGGGAAGAGCCCTGTCCTGTGAGACAAGGTGCCACAGGACCCTTTGTCACTTCTGTCCTGTGAGAGTCTATCTCCAGCGTGCAGAAAGAAGGGCTGTGTGGTGGGGCTTGTACCTCGATGGCCCCTTAGGTGAAGGGGCAGGAGGTAACACCCAAGTCCATGTTCTAAACCCCTCTGTGGTTAGCATAGTGTAGCCCAAGAGTCCATCTCCTTCCCCTTCCCTAATGGAATAATGCAGCGTAGTGGCCAAAGTCCATAAAATACACCCCTAGGGCAGGGCAGCCCAATGGCCAGAGTCCATCCAATTCCCCTCTGGTTGGGTAATGCGGCCTATGGGCTGAAGTCTAACCAACTTACTGTGTGGGCCATGGGATTTCACTTGGTGCTGTGGAAGTGGAGCCATAGAAAGAAAGAGCAGAGTCTAGTCCAGGGTTGGGCAAACTACTGCCTGCAGACCTCATCTGGTTCATGGGCCTGTCCTGCCCAGCCCCTGAGCTCACCAGTGAGGCTCCCCCCAGCCCCTCTTCCTCTGTAGCCACTCTGCCTCATGAGCAGCACTCTGGGGGGGCGGGGTTGCACAGCAGTGTGTCTGACTCCAGCCACTGCTCTGATTGGCATGATAAGGGGGACAGAGCCGGGGGGTTGGATAAGGGGGCAGGGAGTTCTTGGGGGGCAGTCAAGGGACAGGGATCAGGGGGCAGTTGGATGGGGGGTGGGGTCCCAGAGGGATGATTAGGGGTGGGAGGGGTCTCTGGAGTGGCAGTCAGGGGAAAAGGAGCAGGGGAGCTTAGATGGGGATGGGGGTCTTGGAGGGGTGGTTAGGGGCAGGGAGTCTCTGGAGAGGGTAGTCAGGGGACAAGGAGTGGGGGGAGGTGTATGTGTTGGAGGTCCTGAGGGGGGCAAGAAGTGGGAGGGCGTCAGATAGGAAGCGGGCCCAGGCTGTTTGGGGAGGCACAGCCTTCCCTACCCAGAGCTCCATACAATTTTGAACGCTGGCCCAAAACATTTGCCCACCCCTGGTCTAGTTTCTCTCACACATGATCCTTGTGCAATATGTAGCCCATTGCAGACATACCATGTTCTAAACTCATATCTAATTTGCTGTCCACAATCACTACTAGGTCTTTTTCAACAGTACTACTTCACAAGCTTTTTTATCCTCCTGAATATATGGGTTATAGCTTATTAGTGTTGAATTCAAAACAGTAAAATTACACTCTTGCATGTTCTTTTCTTTAAAAAATCTGTTTCATTGGAAAAAATAGTTTATTGGATCTGCTTTGGCAAATGTCTAATATCTTCTATTTGAGACTAAGAATGACGTGATTCCACTGAAAATCACCATGGGAACCTTTTATCTTCAAATCTCCTGTGACAGAATCATTTACTATTAGCCACCATGATATAACAAAATATTGCTAAAGCCTAAGCAACAGAGAATTTCCTTCCATTACATTACAATACAAAATTCAGTTGTGATTTTTTAAAAAATAATAAATCACGGTAAGTCTATGGGATTGCATAAGGAGAAGATAGAAGTGCAATATTGAAAAAGTCACTTAAATAACAGAAAAAAGAAGAAATCTGAGAAAATATAAATTAATTTATAAATACAGCTTGGAGTATACCATACACAGCTGCCACCCAAAGAGTGAGTAATCAACTAATATTTCCTAAATTATTTTTAAAATAGATAAAATATTTGAAATATATACAAGCAAATGAATCTTCAAAAGAAAATTATTTGTAGAAATCTCTGGCATTTATGCATTCAGCATAATCTCTATTTAATGAATAGATATGATAAATGATGCCAAATTATTAAGATTACAATTTATACTATGCTTGAAATGTGTTTAGCTGCACATGTTCTCATCCCCTTTTTTGTGCCTGCATGTCTATGCACATCACATCTATTAAGCCAAATCCCTTTCACTTGCTACTGATAACTTCACTACAGTCAATGGGCTTTGTGAGTTTAAATGTAAATTTGACCCATTAGATTTTACTACTCATTCTGAGCCTGATTCTCAATTGCCTTGCACCTTGTACGGTATAGGGCCCTACCAAATTCACAGCCATGAAAAACGCGTCACGGACAGTGAAATCTGGGTGTCTCCATCCCCGTGCCCCCAAGAAATCTGGTGTCTTGTGTGCTGTGTTGAGAGAGACCCTCCTCTCACTCTAAACACTGGGGTTCAAGTGAGGGGTCTCTTCTATGACCCCTTAACTATAAACTGCTTCCCAGCCTAAGTTAAAGCTTTTCCCCCCAAAACCCCACACTCTACCAGTTGGGAAATTGGGGTACCGCTGCCACCATTCATGTAAATCTCCAAGACCCTGGAGGGGGTACATGAACACCCCAAACTTCCCCTCTCTGTCCCTGAGAGATCGGGACACTCACAGACTGCTCCCCCTCCCTTTCTAGCCTGAAGGGAGAGAGAGACGCAGCACTCCGGCTCACAAGCTGTGCCTGCCAAATTTAAAGCTAGGACTACTTTAAGGGAATAACCAAACACTTTTTATAACAAAGGTTTAACAAAGAAAAGAGAACAAAGCATACACTTACAATACAACTTCACAGATATAGAGCTTCCTAATCCCTCTGGAAGGTTAGTGACACTCTAATCAGGTACAAACTTATGAGATCAATATGCTACTCATAGTTAATCTAATTTTAAAGATAGAAGGGTGATCCATCTCTCCCAAAGCTAGGGAGGGGAGAAGAGCTTCCATAGCTGGAAAAAAAGGTTGAGCTCGCCCAAAGCTCCGGGGGAACTGAACCTGACTTCCTGGTTCTTCCTCCAGGTGGGTTGCTCTGACATCAGCCCCCCCTCAGTTAACCCCTAACAGGTAAAACAGCACTCTAAGGCACTTCACACTTATGACATGTGCTTTTACCCTATATTTTACAGATTTCATGGGGAGACCAGTGTTTCTTAAACTGGGGGTCCTGACCCAAAATGGAGTTGTGGGGGGGGGGTCACAAGATTATTGTAGGAGGGTTGCAGTATTGCCACCCTTACTTCTGAGCTGTCGCTAGCGGCGGCTCTGCCTTCAGAGCTGGGCTCCCAGCCAGCAGTTGCTGCTCTCCAGCTGCCCAGCTCTGAAGGCAGCGCCACTGCCAGCAGTGGCACAGAAGTATAGGTAGCAGTACTGCAACCCACCCTACAATAAACTTGCAATTCTCCCCTCCCCCCCCCCCCAACTCCTTTTTGGGTCAGGACCCCTACAATTACAAGACTGACATTTCAGATTTAAATCACTGAAATCATGAAATTTACAATTTTTAAAGTCCTATGATCATGAAATTGACCAAAATGGACTGTGAATTTGGTAGGGCCCTACATACGTACAAGGCGAGTGCAAGGACTTAACAAGTTAGAATCATGGCTACCAAAAAAAAGGCTTGGTCCAGGTAGTGGCCCATTCCACGCAACTCTGGAGGGTAGCACGTGGGTTCCTTTTCTTTCAGTCTCTTGCTTACTTCAGACCAGATTGCCATTCATGCTGTTGAGCTGCCCACCTTGGCACTAACAATCACATAGATGTTCAGCAGAGGCACTGACTCAGGTAGCTCTAGCAACATCAGCAGTAGCCTGAGCAGCACTGCCTCTAAAGATCATTAAAGCTGTGAACTCTGGGTCTTCCCCAGTGTCAAGGAACTTAAAGCCATGGTTCTTCTGGATCCAAAGGCCAGCCCTGGGTAGCTGGGATGTGACGGCTGTATGTATAACTTGTCATCTTTAGGAAGAGTAAAAGAGGAATCCCCAGCCCTGCAGATTGGTTTTCCCTAGTTTGCATTTTCAGGGCTATCTTCTCAGGAAAAGGGCTAGGGATTATTTTTATTAATGAACTCAAAGCAAAATCTCAGCTTTTGGGGGCTTCCAAATTAGAGGGTGCTCGTGGCTGAAGGCTTTGCTAGTCTGCAAATACTTTCTAGGTCCACGCGGGTGTCTCCATACACCTGACCTACACCATAAGGCAGTAGTGGACAGCCTGTGGCCCATGGGTAATCCGCTGGTCAGGAATGGTGAACCGCAGCCATTGGGACCTGTGGGTGGCCATTCCTGCAGATGGTCAATGTAAACAAACTGTCCCACAGCCCACCAGTGCATTATCCTGATGGGCCATGTCCACAGGTTGCCCACCACTGCCATAAGGTCACTATCTTTTCTTCCTTCACATCCTTTCTCGGGACTCACTCCTTGTATAATGCCTACAAGTTGTTCAGTTTGAAGGGCAGTCAGTGTCAGTTGATATGTTATTTAGTCTTCATTTCTTTCAAATGCTTCAGAATGATCAAGTTGTGCACAAAGAAATGTAGGGGAATTAGACACTTTTTTGTGAACTTTAATGGAAGGTGTGCCCTGCTTTAAAATCTGTCATTGTTAGCCTCTCTATCTGTTCTTATTACTGCTACCTTGTATTCCCTGCCCCCTTCCACTTGTTGTTTGTCACAACCACTTGTTGCATCTTGTCATAGACCGCCCCCCCGCCCCCCCCAAAAAACTGCAGTGTGTTGTTCAGGGGTAGACTGCTGTCTAAGCACAGAATGTCTTTGACTTCCATAGCACTACACAGGGGCTCAGTCGTCTTCTCATGCAATATATGTTGCTGTGTTGGGGGGGATTATTGCAGCCATTTTGAGCCATAAACTGTCCCTTTCTGTACATTTGTATAGCATCTCCCAAAATGGGACTCAGAGTCTGACTGGGGCTTTTTGGCACCATAATAATAATTCTGAAATGGAAAAAAAAATTCACAGAATTTAACATAAACTTGTTGTAGTTTTGTTTGGCATGACTGAATAATACATCTCTAACTTTTCCTTTTGGTGACCTTTCTGTAAAATGGCTTTTTTTCTTTACTTTAGAGGTAATGCCATTTTATGGCTTCTGTTTCTCATCATCAAAATATGTTCTGATCACATTTTACTAGAGAAACTCAGGGAGGCATTTTTTTTCAAAATGTTATTCCTGTAATTCATCTATAAGTTAATGGTTTTTGCCAGACTAGTTTCATGACTAGTACCCCTAGGCGCTTTATAACCTAAAACAACATTGACCTTGTCCATACACCTAGCTGATCAATTTTTCTGTCACCTGAAGTAATGATTCGCCATTTTGAAAGTGCAGTTGGAAAATTACAGCATAACATTTGAAACAATGGGGTTTTGGCTATAGAAAAAAGCTCTTTTTTTTTCTTTCCTCTTGAAGCATGCCACTGAAATGCAAGGCAAATCCTGACATCTATAGTTATGTGGCACAAAAAAAAAAAAAAAAAAAAAAGATATCTCTAGAGCAGTATTAGTGACCCTCAGGATCTGGATTCTTTTAGAGGATGAGGTCTGAACCAGAGACTATTCCTACATGATTTTAAAATAATCAATTTGTTCCAATATCTAATAGTGTTAATGGGATGGAACTGAAAATATCCAGCTGGGCATATAAATAGGCTTTAATATCACAGATAAGACCCTGAGCAGGGAACACTGCTAAACAAAAGTGGAGTTTACAAAGACTTCCCTCCTCTGAGTTTCTTTAGAGATAGAGAAGCAGGATTCAAGCTGATTGGAGGTTTGTCCCCAGCATCCAGCATGAACTCCAAACCACAGGTGTTCTCTCAGTCGCAGCAAATACAGCTTCAGAGTTCTAAGACTTAGGATATTGCAGAAAGGGAGAAAATAGATGTCAGTCACAGAATTGCATGATGCCAGCTAATCTTACTCCATATTTTGGGCCCTGTGCCTCTGAATGGAGAGGGGTAACTAGTGGTGCTCCCCAAGGGTCAGTCCTAGGACCAATCCTATTCAACTTATTCATAATTGATTTGGAGGAAGGGGTAAACAGTGAGGTGTCAAAGTTTGCAGATAATACTAAACTGCTCAAAATAGTTAAGACCCAAGCAGTCTGTGAAGAACTTCAAAAGTTCTCACAAAACTAAATGATTGGGCAACAAAATGGCAAATGAAATTGAATGTGGATAAATGTAAAGTAGTGCACATTGGAAAAAATAACCCCAACTATATATACAATATGATGAGGGCTAATTTAGCTACAACTAATCAGGAAAAAGATCTTGGAGTCATCGTGGATAGTTCTCTAAAAACATCCATGCAGAGTGCAGCGGCAGTCAAAAAAGCAAACAGGATGTTAGGAATCATTTAAAAAGGGATAGAGAATAAGACGGAGAATATCTTATTGCCCTTATACAAATCCATGGTGCGCCCACATCTTGAATACTGTGTACAAATGTGGTCTCCTCATCTCAAAAAGGATATATTGGCCTTAGAAAAGGTTCAGAGAAGGGCAACTAAAATGATTAGGGGTTTGGAACGGGTCCCATATGAGGAGAGATAAAAGAGGCTACGACTTTTTAGCTTGGAAAAGAGGAGACTAAGCAGCTAGAGGTATATAAAATTATGAGTGGTAAGGAGAAAGTGAATAAGAAAGTTATTTACTTGTTCCCATAATATAAGAACTAGGGGTCACCCAATGAAATTAGTGGGCAGCAAGTTTAAAACAAATAAAAGGAAGTTCTTCTTCACACAGTGCACAGTCAACCTGTGGAACTCCTTGCCTGAGGAGGCTGTGAAGACTAGGACTATAACAGGGTTTAAAAGAGAACTAGATAAATTCATGGAGGTTAAGTCCATTAATGGCTAATTAAGAAATGGTGTCCCTAGCCTCTGTTTGTCACAGGGGGGTGATGGATGGCAGGAGAGAGATCACTTGATCATTACCTGTTAGGTTCACTCACTCCGGGGCACCTGGCATTGGCCACTGTCGGTAGACAGGATACTGGGCTAGATGGACCGTTGGTCTGACCCAGTACAGCCTTTCTTATGTTCTTATGCATTACTCAGAGAGAGACCCTATTTGCAGGCTGAAGCACATGGCTAGAAAGGGTTAAACATCCTGCAAAATAAACACTCAAATTCAACCCTTAAAGACATGTTGGGGAGGTAATGTTTGTGTTTTTGTGTATTTACATATGAGTAGGGTCAACAATATAATCAACAATC
Source organism: Sternotherus odoratus (assembly GCA_032164245.1). NCBI lineage: Eukaryota > Metazoa > Chordata > Testudines > Kinosternidae > Sternotherus > Sternotherus odoratus. The sequence goes on along the minus strand of JAVMKO010000001.1, from coordinate 257,067,406 downwards.
TCCGTCTATGCTGTATTCTGATCATTCAGAGATCAAAAGAATATCCTAGCATTTAAATGAATTTTAAACATCGGATATCTCTGTATTCATCTCTCTATGAAATGCATAGTGAATGGTGGAGGAAGAGGCAGTTTATCCCATCACTGCTATAAGCCTGAACCAAGAACTTTGCCATTACTGTATGTAATTGATTCTGTCAACCAATTTTAGCTCTCAGATTTCTTTTTTTCTATAAATAAACCTTTAGATTTTAGATTCTAAAGGATTGGCAACAGCATGATTTGTGGGTAAGATCTGACTTGTATATTGACCTGGGTCTGGGGCTTGGTTCTTTGGGATTGGGAAAACCTTTTTTCTTTTACTGGAGTATTGGTTTTCATAACCATTCATCCCCATAACGAGCGGCACTGGTGGTAATACTGGGAAACCAGAGTGTCTAAGAGAATTGCTTGTCTGACATATGATTAGCCAGTGAGGTAAAACCAAAGTCCTCTCTGTTTGGCTCATTTGGTGTGTCTTAATAGTAAAGGAAACCCAGCCTTGGGCTGTAACTGCCCTGCTCTAAGCAATTTGTCCTAAATTGATACTCTCAGTTGTCCTGCCACAGGCAGCATCGTTACATGGAGTCTGAAACTTTACTCATCCAGAACTTTCCCAGATAGAAATACTCTGTGTGGTTTTTTTCTACAGCATTCTCCGCCAAAAGATTTTGATGCAGTTAATAAACGCTCCATACTAATTGCTAACTACATGTTGCAAATCATGATATCTTTGTCATCAGCATCAAAATTGCCATCAAAACTGTCAGTCAAGGAGCAATCAGGAGCCTGTTAATATGGCTTTCAGAAATCTGAATAGTCCCTAATGTTAGGGTGTTAGAAAATGAAAAGAGTTTATTGGTAATCTCGAAGAGAGATTCAAAAGCATCTGATTGGTTCGATATATTTATTATGTTGTATCTTGCACTAAGGTCCATAAAACTTTGTTATGATGAAAACAAGGACCATAGTTTATTTTGTTATGTTTATTAGAATGTAATAAAATGAAAGGAGCTGAATCCAGGGTCTAATAAGGCATGCTGCAATGCAGAGATGTACAAAGAGATTATTTTTTCAAGCACCCACTGAGCTTTTAACAATGTTCACATCAAATGCTAAAGGAAAACATGATCTCCTCACTTCCTGGAAACGGTTACTTGCCAAACTCAGACAACAAATCTTGCAATAAATCCTACTTTCCTATAGTGTGTCATCCCACACTTTTGCCATAGAACAGTCAATTTCCTACCAGTTATTATCAAGCCATTATTTCTGGAGGAAATGCTTCATGGTGCCAGTGACAGATTGAGTTGTGGGAAGGGTAAGGAGTTCAAAATATTATATTGAGTTGTGCCTGACAGACATGAACTCTTGGGGAATCCCTGGGAGTGGTTCATGCAGATTCCACTACTCTGGTTATGCAGCCCAAGCCCAAACATCTACACCGCAATTTTATAAGCCCACAGCCCCAGCCTGAGTTGGATGAGACAGGTCAGCCGCAGGTGTTTAATTGCTGTGTAGTCGTACCCAGTCTGGTGTAGAGGCACTACCAGCTTAAAACCGCACTCTGGGGGAAGACAGACACTGGCCTCTGCCTGAGAGAAGTAATGCTGGAAATCTTAAGAGGATCCCCTGGAGGAAGATCCGGGGAGGGGGGGCGATCAGAGTTTCAGTTAACCCTGAAACTGTGACAGTTTCATAACCTGTTGAGACCTTGCAGGCAGGTATGAAATTAGTCAGTGCATTGGCTGTAATTTTAATTCGTACTTTAGAAAGCCCAACACAGTAATTTTGTATCTAATTTAATGTGACTATTACGTCTCACAGTGCTTCAGGCTGACTCATGAAGCTAACTTCATCAGCCTTGTTACTTTTGTATAAGATCTTGCCTCAAAGCCTGGGAGATAGTTAAAAGAAAGATTTTCACATTGAAAACTAAGTTTCCCAGTTGCAAGGTGTTTCCTCCCCTTTTCACTCCAAAAGTCCTCTTCCCTGACTAAGAAGATGCACATCTCTTAAGTAACGTGCATCTGCTCTATCATTAGCCTGCTGGTCCATGTAGCTAGTGTCAGTGGTGTGCAGCCTGAGACAAGAACAAAGGCCAAGAATCTTTAAACAAGGAAAATAACATTCCCTTACCTATCGGCATTCCAAAAGCTCTATTGCATCTCTCCAACACTAACAGCATGACTAGCACCAATAGTGTGTTGCCATTGACTGATCTACACTGATGATTTGGGGAATCTGTACAACTTCTGGACTCTGGTTGATCCTATGAAGTCATCATAAATCATAAAACTGCTGTACTTTTGTGGATTCCATCCTTGCAGACAAGGGCTGAGTCCTGTCCTTCCTATTCCAGGTACAATGGTGGGGGAGGAGGACATTAGAATTCAATGGATACCTATGAAGATAGAAACAAATGAAATTACAAGGACTTGGCTGAGGTTCTTCAAAGCTTTCTCCACCTTTATTCAAAGGAGCATCTCCAGAAGGAGATGCTAGGAGGGGAATGGAGAGAAAGTGGAAAACACACAGGACAAAGATACCAGGTGTTGATACTAGCCTTTAAAAAACACAAAGTAAATGGAAGGCTTACAGAGCAACACAGGAAGTTTAGCGCCAAAGAAAGGAAGAGATGACCAAACATAGCAGACTGGTTAGCTGCGAGACCAACCAACATCAAAGTAGGCTGACCTGGGGAGAGACATTGAGAAGACAATCCATGTGCTGCAGGAGAAGGGCTCTGAATGATTCAGAGGACTCTGCTCCCAACCCAAAGAATGCTTGAGCATAGTGAGTAAATTGAGATTGGGATGATTGTTTTTGTCTAGATCTGTGTGTTCTCATGTGATTAATCCAAAGGTGGTTTAGAATCCTGCACAGTCTGTGGGTATGTGTGTTGTGTTACAATCAGATGTCCTTGAAGAGTTAACCTGTGACCCCAGAGCACTCACATGGCTGGAGTTCTACGAGAGGCTGTGTTTAAGCTATCACTAGCGGGGACGGGGTCAGCACTGGTCTGGGGGTAGGCAGTTAAACTGGGAGGGCTCAGAAGAGGATGTTTGATAGAGGTGTTGCAACCCAAGAGTGTGCCTGGACTCTATTCAGACTGCGGAGGCTTAAAGAACACAGGGATTCAGTGTTTCCCATCCCTTCACAGCAGTTTGGTGAGTGCCTGAGAGCAGGTGTTTGACTAGACTCTGTCTCAGCGCCCCTTCAGGATCCACAACACTGACAACATGACTAGCACCAGCCTACTACATGAGCCACCTCCACATACCTCCTCAGCTGTGTGTAGAAGCCACAAAGGTGGAGATACTGGCGATGACAACAGCAGTAATTTATGCTGCCTAATGCATCCTAAGTCCCATCATGGTGAATGGATAACACATAGCACTGAAGGGCAGTTCCTCAATTCTTCCTCTCTTCCCACTTCCCCCTCTCTTCTCACTGAGCTACATTTGGGCAATTAAATCATAAAGAACAATGAAGTGGTGTGGCTACACAGTGTGGGGATATATTACCGCAATTCTATCGGAATGACTTTGATCCCTCCTGCATCACAAAAGGAGGTATATAGACCCTTGAATAAAACTGAGTACCAGGAGACATTTTAATTTATCACTTCTTTGTGTTTCATAGAAAAGGTGAACAATTAAAACTAGCTAGAGCAAGGGCTGGGAATGAAGGCCCTTGGATATATACCTTTTATGGAGTGTAAATGAGTTTGAAATAAATTATCCACTGACTGAGCAAGATTTGGCAAGAAGCCTTCTACACAAGGAAATTCAAATTAAAAAGCTTTTCAATCTCACGCTCCACTTTAAAATGTTTTAAGGTAGAGGTTCCCTTCACAATTGCTCCGGATGTGAACTTTAGCAGTGTTCAGTGAGCTGAGTCTAATCAAATTTAGTCCAATTTAACCAAAGGAAAATACAGTACATTTTATGTCTCCCAGAATAATCAGGGAAGACTTGGGGATTCTTATCCAGTAATTATTACAAATTTTGTCTGTCTCTTAGGAAATAAAAGTTGCTCTTTGATACATTTTGTATGATGTTGGAGGCATATAGAGATTTCCTGGGTGTTTGCTAAACTCTTACATAGTTCTCATCAGACATTCATTTCCCTTATTCCAAGTCAGTTTTACTTGAGTGTTCAAAGAAGACTTCACCTGCATTTTGGTGCATTCTGTGTCATTGAAGAATTCCACGTGTCTCCACATATCTTGTTTACATTATTTAGAAACAAATAGACATTCCACTGCGCTTCTTGATGGGTCTGCTTGAAACTAGGCAGAAAATAAATTCTAAGTACTCAATTTCTAGTAATCATTTTGGAAAATATTAGTGAGAGCCAAGTCTTCTCAGCACTTGAACTAACAATATCAGAAATACTGCGGACATTGACATACTAAAAATAGAATTATTCTTAGACAAACAAGTACTACTTTGATCTTCCTTGTTTTAGCAGTAGATGTCCCAAATATCTACATTTAATCTCTCTCGCTCTTACTTTACCCATGCAACATAAGATAAAAGTAAAAGGACCCTTTATCTCCTAAGGATGGTTGCAAATATGCAGCCCACAATGTGTTACCTGGGCTGCAGGGGCCGGGTGTCAGGGCCGCGGCAGCCTAGACCCCGACCCTGGACCCGCTGGCTGTCCACCCTGGACCTCCATTGTGTGACTGCCTGGACTCTGCGGGTCCAGCCATCAGCCCCAACCCCGTATTCCCACCATGTGGGGTGGGCTGGCAGACCTTAATCCTGATCCCATCATGCTCAGCGGTGGGGCAGCCAAGACCCCTTCATGCCTGGTAGCTGGGAACCTGGTAGACCCTGACACGGTGCCCAGTCTTTAGCACAGAGCTGAGCTGGGTGCTAATTGGGCCGTATGCGGGCTGTAGGTTGAGAACCGCTGCTTTCATCCATCATGAAACATCCCCATATCCTGACAAAGCCAACAGCTGCTTCTGAAGTGAGACAGGTTGATTCAGTCAAGAAAGAGCACTACAAACTGAGCCTTAGCATGTCTCCTCAAAAACGGTTCCAGCATTTGTTTGTCATAAGTGACTTTGCGTAGACAACTGATTCAACAAGCCAAGCAGGGCTATGTTTGACTATTCTCATTGAAAATTATTTCAATTTGTACAAATCACATTTAGGTTTACCATTTTACAAAAGGCTTTTCTCTGACTGCACAAGATTCTCTGCATACTTTTCAAAGAAAAACAAACCAGTAAATAATGCATGAATGTAACATAAGGGTCCATGAGCAAAATCTTGAGACCATTGAAACCCACGTTAAAAATAAATAAAAGTAACATTAGGAGTGGTATCATGTTAGTCTTAATAAAAGAGAGTCCCATAAAAGGACACTATGCATTAAATTATAAACTTATTTGAAACCTTGTGTAAGCGAGCGGCACTCACCCCGGCGGCGCCTCCTGCTGGTCATCTGGGGAATCAGCTCTTCAGCCTCCGGAGCGCCCTCTGCCGGCCAATGTCCCGCTCCTACTCCGGCCCCGTGTCCCTCCCGGACTATGGTGCCCTCTAGCTTAGGGTGCTGCACCCCAGCAGAATCCCCTCAAGTCTTAGGGTCCCCCCTCCCCAGGGAACCCTCCACCCACTATTCCCACCTTGCCTCAGACTTGGCCACTGCCAGTCACCACTTGCCTCCGCTCACTGAGGCAGACTGCAGTATCATGGCCTCTCATCACCAGCAAGGGAGGTTGGCCTGCTGCTCCTAATGCTAGCCCTGGGCTGTCCCCTGCAATCCCAGTACCCCTGGGTCAGGCCTTCTGTCAGGCCTTGCAGCCTGGGGCTCTCAGTCTAGAGCTCCCTAGCTCCCAGTGCCTAGCCCCAACCCTGCCCCAGTCCAGGTACCTTGTTTAAGGCCTCCCCGCAGCTAGGCCTGTCTTCCTCTGCTTACAGAGGAGACTGAGTTCCCTAGGCCCCTGCCTCTCAGCCTTTATACAGGCCTGAGAGTTTGGGGCGTGGCCACCCAGATGAGCCTGCTTCCCAATCAGCCTGGGAGTTTGCTGGCTCCCAGCCACAACCCCTTCCCTGGGCTATCCCAGCCCTTTCAGGCAGGGAGCGGGTGGTCACCCCGCTACACCTTGGCACAACCCAAAGTTTTGCTACCACAGATCTCAAATATGGGTGGAAATATAATGCAGGAAGTCAAGCAATCAGTCAAATATGCTGAATCAAACCATGAGACACTTTATGACACAGCATTTTTTTACCTTGTGCTCTTTAAATAGCCACTACTGCATCAATTGTTGAACAAGGTGAATTATGTTCAGATCATCATTTTTCCATTATGTACCTGCAGCCCCATTGTGAATCAACTGGAGTTCAAACAAAGTTTGATCAAGGTGGATGAGGTCATATTTTTGTATTGGATCAACTTCTGTTGGGGAGAGAGAAAAGCTTTTGAGCGCACACATTGCTCTGAGTTTTGGTTAAGCTCAAAGACTTGTCTCTCTCACAAACAGAAGCTGATCCAGTAAAGGATTTTACCTTATCCGCACTTGTCTCTCTACTATCCTGGGACTGACATGGCTACAATACTGCATACAACAAAAGTTTGATCAAAACAGTTACCGCTTATAGAAAATCTGCAAATGTTCCTCATATTCCTTGAAGCCACTTTTTTTTTGGCACTGAATGCAACTAGAGATACGGGAACTGTTCATTCCACTTGCAAAGTCTGGGAAACCAGCTCCTTTATGGTTTGCAATTTTTATCTCAACAGATTGAATGGTTCACCAGTAGGCTCAATCATCATGGGAAGTCAGAATGTACACTGTCAGAAGTGGAGTGATTTGGGGTGTCTCACTTTTGTGACCCCAGCTTAACCTGATTTTCAGAAGGGAAGTGCTCAGCACTTTGTGAAAATCAGGTCCCTTAAAGATGTCTCACTTTTGGGATCCAAAACCAAGCCATCCAAAAATCACTGGACATGTTGAAAATTTAAGCTGAGATTAAGAGAGAAAACCTGAAAGACTGCTGTAGTATTTTATAGCTACTTTGCTGACCAGAAATGTAAACTTTTAAAAATCCAAGAGTTTTCATAGTTGCTGCTATGTATGGTCTGCTTCAGGCTCTGAGATACCCTGGTGTCCATTTTCCACTATACTAATGCAAGTAGGCAGGATTAGCTCTTTCCAAATGAGGTACAGTATGATTTGCTTTTAGCTGTTTGTGTGCACAAGATTTAAATGTCCTCAAAATTGTTTACAACATTACCATGTCAGACAGGGGTGCTCTTCTTTACAGCAAGATATAGCGAAAGATTTCTGATGGAAAGTGATGCAGAGTAGTGAATATTAATAGAGCAAAATTTTAGTAAAAAATTCCTGTAGAGTCTGAAGCTAAGTACAAGAGGTAGGGTGATCTGGCATAGATTTCAAGAGAGATTTTATACAGCTGGTCTAAATCATATTTTATACAGAAGGTTTAAGTCATCCTCAGCTGTGTAGCTCTTCCCAAGTGAAACGTGGTAAGCTGAACTGAAGTCTACGTCAGAGAGGAGAGAGAACTAAAGTGGAAGAGGAGAAAAGAGACCAGCAGAATAAACCTGTGAGCACCTCGTCACCCTCTGTATAGGGGTTTGTGAGAGAGAGGGGGTAGATTGGTGGGAGGTGGATTCCAGAGGGGGTTGGGACAGTATTGAACTAAAAAGCATCTGGGAGATAGGAAAACATAATGACAGAAAAAACGCCACAACAGAATTCTACAAAATATGACCAGCAAGAGAGAGACTGAGATTGAATGTGAAAGAGGATGAGAGAAGGAGCTGAGAAATGAAAAACTTCTGAAAACAAAACCCACCCTGCCCAAATCTACCTCATAATTAAACTTATTCTGGTTTTCTCAGACCTCTCAATAGCATATTTAATGGCGTAACAATCCTTTTCCATTATTTTTTAGCGCATCCTTGGCTGCTAAACCTGGTGGTCATTTTGAAAAACAAAGCATATGGTATTTGCCCGCAGGTTTCCCCGAATCTGAATTTGCAAGAGAAATATACTGGTGTGGGGTTATGCCTCTGTGCCATATTGACTCGAAAAATCCAAGTCAGCATTTACATTATCCAAACTGCTCCCTTTATAATACGGACAGACACTACATGGGGATCTAGCAGCACCTGCTGGCTTTCTTCTCTGTGAAACTACAACTAGAAGTCTTGGGCACAGTTTTGGATGTTACAGTTCAAGAAGCATAAGGAAGAACTGGAAGAGAGGTGTGTACAAAATTCTTCAGGCTAAAGAGGAAGTAAACTTGAGGTGAGAATAAGATCTAAAATAAGCTTGCAAGAACTGACACTAGGGAGCATAAACATTTAGAGAAAATGTTTGTATGTTCGGTGACTGCTGTGAGAAACTGACTATCAAAAGCAGCACCAGTGTTTGTAGCTATGAATGTATTTATAGGAAAAGAATTAGTGAATCTAAAGAATAAAAATACATTACTGCATACAAACACTAAATATGCCCCATAGGGCATACTGCTCAGAGGCATGAATTCAATGGGATTTATAGATGCTCAGCACTGCTCTGCTTCTGGCCTTAAAAAAAGCTGCTTTAGTGAAATCAGAAGAGGTTTTAGTAGCATATTATTCATATACTTCTCCAGTTCAGAAGCTCATTGGTGGGCTCTGTTGTATCCTAGCTTAAAGATTTACCCCATATTGTTACTTTCTCACTTTAAAAAAAGGGGGGGGGGCTATCCAAATCTCAATATCTTTCACTGAAAACAAAATTGGGTGTTTATAATAATGGAAACACTACAAAAGCCTTAAATTTGCACCATCCAGGTTAATAGAGCCAAACATTGACTTTCCTTTTCCTCCTCATATTATTTGCAAAGTCTGTTCCAAAACAATTTCATGCCCACATGAACTAAGGTCATCAACAGGGATAGAATTCATGACCTTCTGCAGCCATCACTTGAGGAGAATTTCTACTAGCTACACCACTATTAGGAGTTATATCAGGTGGTGGCTAGCTATACCTAGATGACCTGATATGGAGCATGTCTGACATTATATCCCTTAGCCCTGGGGAACCCCTCTTCCCCAGTGAAAGGACCAGCCCTACCCTTCATCTGTCAGAGCTCAGAGATGTCTGCATCATTTTAATCAAATACTCAGTGTTAGCGGCCTAATACTTATGAAGCACATTGTAATAACAAAGCACTGTATTGTATGTGATGGCAGTAAAGATTTTTTAACAATTTAGAGAACACATTTCAGTTTCAGGCTTTCAAAGAGGTATTATGAACAGAGTAGGATTTTTAAAGATGTAAAACACTTCAAAACTGTATCACCACCTTTACTATGGGTCTTGAACTCCGATTAGCACCAATCAGAGTTACTCTGGTGCAACAAAGAAAGAATAGACCCTATTTGAAATTCTAATTTTCACACTAGTTGCACTGCAAGGTGCATTGAGAAAAAGCAGGAAGTGTAATCATAGGCTTGAACATGTGATGATTCCTTAAATAATAACTAGCTCTTTTGTATGCCTACTACCTTTTATTTCTTGTAAGGTTTTTGATTAAAGATTTACATTAGCTGATCTTTGCCAAATAGACATTATGTTGATCATTTTTATTCTGCACTCAATATTGGAAATGACCATTATTATGCAGGAAACATTATGTTTCTCTTTCTCATTTTGTTTGTACTAGATGAGTCATGAAGGGTATAAGGAAATCAAACTCTTTCTTTGGAGCTCATAACTTGCCCCGCTGTTACCCACAATGCTGTAATTGCAAATGCTGCAGCACTGGGCATAGAACAAGACTTACTTTGTGCTTTGGTTCAGTTTGGAGTCCAAGGAAAATTATCTATAGAAATAAAGTATTATTATTTCCAAACTTAGAGTGAAATAAAAACTCTGTTGCTGAGGAAGAAATGAGTTTGGGGAGTTTTTTAAACTGAATTTCAAATGCAAATGTATTTCCTTCCTTTTGTACACATTATTCTAAACACCAGGTAGTAGGTGGCAAGGGTTGTGCATTGAAAGTTTGAAGACTTTTCTGTTGAAACTTCTCCTAAGACTTATCAGCTCCATTGACTAGGTACATGTGTTTAACAAAAGACACTAAGAATTGGGTGGTCGGCTTTTTTCAGCCAGAATGTGACAGAAGGTGGTGGGTGTTGAAACAACAGTTTGGTGAGATGCACAGAATGAGCAGGGGGTTATGAATCCTGCCCCACAGATTGCAGAATGGCTGAAGCCTAAGACGCCTCATGTCTGAAGTAGCACCCATGAGGCTCTTACACAGCTTCCATGCCTTCCAGTGGCTGGGGGACAGAAGGGTCTAGGGAGTAGTTGGTTCCCTGGCCCTATCTCTGCCCAGACCCCACCCTCAGACCTGCCATTCACAGGGAAATATTCAGACTAGACACCAGAACATTTCCCTACCAACACCCTGGAATTAGGCTATTAAAAACGTGCACCTCTTTGTTTAGCCATCTGTTATTCAGACAAGTAGCTAGGACATTATGGGCTTTAAAAATCAATCCTACATGCGGCACCCTGCACAGTCACTGAATACAACTTCTAGCTGCAATTTTTTCAAGACCATGACAACCTGCACAAAGCCACCCACTACGATATTCATCCCAAGGGGACTAGTGCTAAGGAGACCAATGTCCATTATCATTCCACTTTCCTCAGATGACATTGCAACAGATGGTGGACCAGGCATGACCCACACCCAGAACCTCTGCCAGCTTGTACAAATGAATGCAACATCAGCTGTTAATAAATCAGTACCATTCACAACCTGATTGGTGGATGAGAGTCCTGGCTTTTAATGCATTGGCAAGATGTGGCTGACTAAAATCACCAACAAAGTAATAACTCAGCTAATCCCTACATTATATCTACTGAATCCTGATTTTGGAGTGTTTCCTCCCCCAATCTTCATCTAGGATTTTTTCCCCATTTAATTAAGTAGAAAGCACCTCTTTCTTTTAGAGATGTTATAAATCATTAAAAAACAGACAGACGACTTTCTGCTGATCATTGTTTAATGAGAAAGGACAAATGTGGTTAAAAATAAAAGATATTCAATTCTATGCATCTTCAGCTTTTACAGTACATTAGCACACTCTGTTGGATTGTTCTGATAACGATCGTGCACTGGAAAGGATCACATCATTCACAATATTTGAAATCTTTATTCATGACAAGAATCAAGCAGCCTGGTTCAGGGTAGATTAGGATTAGTCAATTAAATAAATATATCCCTAAGTATTCGATTCTGATACTTAACTCTGAAAATATTGAATGGAAAGGAGAAACCTGGGTTGTGATTAGCAGTCCAAGGCCGTACATTGTTAGCATTTGCCAAAAGTCATGCTTGTGTGGTTTTGTGAAAACCTGGAAAAAAATTATAGGTTTGCCTCAAAGTCTTTGTTGCCAACTATAGAATAAAGGGCAGTTTTCACAAATGAATCCTTTTTGTGCAATAAACAGCTGTTTGGATTTATTTTTTAAAGCATTTTTCCTTCTGAAAAAAAAAAACCCCGAGGAGCTGAGCATGGCATAGAATCAGGCCAATTATCTAATTAATCCTAATACCCTCATTATTGAACAGCTGGGGAAACAAGAGCAGAAAGGTTAACATATGGCTTGGTCATGGAAGGCCAGTTTGTGAACCTCTTTCTTGTATTTGTGAGGAGTTATTCACTTGACTAGTCTCAGTGAGGTCCAGTTTCAGATGCTGTTATGTTTGAATAAGGACTGCAGGATTTGGCCCATAATAAATAAAAGTATTAAGCATGGACAGGGCCGGTGACAGGGGGGTACTACGGGTAGAGCTGTACCAGGCCCCGGACTTGAGGGGGGCCCCCTTAAGTCCGGGGCCTGGTACACAGCTGTACCAGTAGTTGTCTCACCTGGGCACCGCATCTCCCTGGCCGCTCTTTCCCGGGCTGTCAGTGGCCGGCTGCCTCCCGAGCCCTTCAGCTGGCAGCTCGTCCCGCGCCCCAGGAGCCTCCCTGAGGCACCCACGGCTGCAGCGCTTCCCCCGCCCACCTGCAGCAAGATCCGGGCCAGCCCTTGGGGGGGGGAGCCCCCCAGCACCACAGGATGCCGGCTCCATTGCCTCCCCCGCCCCGGCGGCTGCAGAGGACTCGCCGGGCGCGTCGCTCCGCGGGAGCGGAGGCCAGCGAGCGGGGCTGGGGAGACCCGGGTGCGCGCAGCCCGGCCGGCGCCGGCCGAGGGGCCGGCGGGGAACCAGTGGGGGTGGGGAGGGGAGGAGGTTAGGCTGGGGGAGGAGATTAGGTTGGGTGGGCTGGGTCAGGCAGGGAGGGGGAAGGAGAATAGGCTGGGGGGGCCCCAATGATCAGAGTAGGGGGCCCCAAAATTTCTGTCGCCAGCCCTGAGCATGGAAGTGCTTTTTTGAATCAGGGCCATGGTCATTAGTGGGAGCTGTAGGTGCACAGTAGTACTAAGAATTAGGCCACTTAATTAGCCTTTGATAGTGCAATCCATATATGAAATCACATATGCATTACAAGAATAATGACAGCATTTACTTGGATCTGCAGGGGTCTAGTTTGGAGAATGTTTAAGGTTACTGTAGCAAAGCAAGAGTCACTGGCACAGCCCCTCCTGCTGGTCATCCTGGGAATTAGCACAATTCCAGCCCAGAGCGCCCTCTGCAGGCCGGTTTCCTACCTGCCTTAGGCCCCCATGTCCCTCCTGGACCTCTTTACCTAGGGGTGCTGCCCCCTGACTGTGCCCCTTTATCACTGAGCAGTAACCCACAGTCTGCGTCTCCCCTCCCAGGGGAACCCCCAACCCTCTATCCCCACTTTGCCTCAGTGGCTACTACCAGTCATCATGTAGCCCCCACTCATTGGGGCAAACAGCAGTCTGTAAAGGCCACCCATCATTGGCAGGGGGGTCGGACCAGCTGCCTCTGCCTAACCCTGGGATCACAGCCCTTTATCAGGACCCGCTGTGGCCTGATTGGGGCATAGCCCAGCTATAGCTGCTTCCCCAATCAGCTTACCCTATTGGCTCCCCAGCGCAGCCCTGTCACAGGGCTGTTTTAACCCCTTTGGGGCCGGAGCGGGGTGATGACCTCGCTACAGTTTCCAAAACCAGTTTTTGCAAACACATTAGCTTCCACACTTAATGAAATTATAAACCTGCTCTTTTTAAAAATATATAGTTAGCCAAATTTTCAAAGCAGGGTTAATTCAATTGATTCAGGGATAAAGTCCCTTCACTCACATAAAGACTGAGTACTATATATATATATATATATACACACACACACTATATATATATAAACACAGAAACGGGACAGAATGTTAGCTGGTATCGCTTCAATGAAGCTATGTTTTACACCTATGCTAGAAAAATCAGCACAGCATTTAACATATTTCATGATACAGTGATATCACAATATCTATTATTGATATTGTACATTAAGTAAAACTCATACCACTGAGGCAGATTCTCAGTATGACCTGGAAGACAGGGCTCTAAACTGTGAGTTAGAAGGCCTGAGTTCAGTGGCCTGATGTGTGACATAGGACAAGTCACTTCACCTCTCTGTGCCTCTGTTTCCCCTCCTCCTGTCTGTCTGTCTCAGAAACTTGATTATATACTCTTTGGGGAAGGCACTATTTCTCATTATTGTATATGGTACTAGCACAATAGGGTTTGATCTTGGTTAGTGCCTCCAGATGCTACTCTAACATACATAATTATAATAGCACTCCACTGCAACTTTATGCTTGAAGATATTGTGTTATAAAGAGTCCAGTTTAATTTTAAATTATTCATCTGTTTATACTCTCTCTCTAATTCTGCAGAGTATACAGATGTTCTGCCACATTAACTATCAAAGGAGCCAACACAACGTTAAAGTTATTCTGGTGGCTTTAAAATATTGAATTTCTTATATTACTTCCTTCCTGTAAACCTTCATGGCTGCAGGTCCAGAACTGTTTCATTTATATATTTAAACTTGCTTTTTCCCTATGCTACTTTTTCAAGATTTTGTCATGTTTTAAATTCTGTAAGAAGACTCATGAAGATCTGTAAAAGCTGAAGATGAGCTCTGTGGAGCTTGTCTTTTTCGCCAACAGGAGTTGATCCAATACTTCACCCACCTTGTCTCTCTAATAGCCTGGGACCAACACAACTTCAACATCAACATTGCAAATAGTAAAAGTTGTAGCAGACAACTGAGGAGTGTTGATGGATTTTAGTCAATGAATTATAGCTTGAGCTGAATTCTCTAATTTGACTATCTTATATATGCAGAGAAGAACTCAATTCATGTCAAGGCATGTCAAGACAGGTTGCAAGACCTCTCTGGAAAATTGGTTTACATCAGTGTTTCTGGTAGGTAAGGCTGCAGTATCTAGCACGTGTATTTTTCCACTATTGATAATTATGGGCGAACACCAATCCACACATTAAATGAAGGGCTGTTTAATAGTAGATAGCACATATAAATCCATAGGGCGCCCACATTTGGAACACTGTGTACAGATGTGGTCTCAGCTCAAAAAAGATATACTGGCATTAGAAAAGGTTCAGAGAATGGCAACTAAAATGATTAGGGGTTTGGAACAGGTCCCATATGAGGAGAGATTAAAGAGATATAAGAACTAGGGGTAACAAAATTAAATTAATGGGCAGCAGGTTTAAAACAAATAAAAGGAAGTTCTTCTTCACACAGCACACAGTCAACCTGTGGAACTCCTTGCCAGAGGAGGTTGTGAAGGCTAGCACTATAACAGGGTTTAAGAGAGAACTGAATAAATTCATGGAGGTTAAGTCCATTAATGGCTATTAGCCAGGATGGGTAAGAAATAGTGTCCTTAGCCTCTGTTTGTCAGAGGGTGGAGATGGATGGCAAGAGAGAAATCACTTGATCATTACCTGTTAGTTTCACTCCCTCTGGGGCACCTGGCATTTGCCACCATCGGTAGACAGGATACTGGGATGGATGGACCTTTGTCCATGCCCATTCCTATGTTCTTAAACTGATGCAGCAGTGTTCTGTGAGAATTTTCTGTACCACGTCTGCTCACAAAGTCTGAGTTATTGCTAGCTGTTGCTGGATTTTGAGAGGTCAAAATGTATATGGGCTCTGTTGCAGGGGGCTTATCTCGTTGCCGGGAGAAACGAGGCCTCACACAGGTGGCTAGTTGGAAAGTGGTGAGTTTATTGGAGGGAGCGGCATTTCATGCTGGGGGGCTTATCTGCCACCACGGCCGCAATACAAGATGACTGACACACCCAGGCGATGTCCAGAAAGCCCAAAGAGGAAGCCCAACCCAAAGAGGTGTGTCAGCACAGATATACCCATACTCATTTGCATCTCATACATACTCATCTCATTAATAGCAAGCAACAAACTGATTGGTCAGCACTTGTTGGTTACGCAGTCCTGCCTTAGTTTCCCCATTTAGTTTCCCACGCATTCATTCTCACACAGATGGGGTAAACACTCACGCAGCTGGGAACTGGTTCCCAAACACACAGATAACAGCAAGGTCATGGCTATTCTCACATCTGATGATACCATTATGCACTCTCCTGGAGTTGACTTAGAAGCGTAACTACACTCCTAGTGGTTGC
This sequence comes from Sternotherus odoratus, assembly GCA_032164245.1. Taxonomy (NCBI): domain Eukaryota; kingdom Metazoa; phylum Chordata; order Testudines; family Kinosternidae; genus Sternotherus; species Sternotherus odoratus. The sequence continues at coordinate 257,051,731 of JAVMKO010000001.1, read as the reverse complement.
CCGTCACAATGTCTTCCGGTCCTAACATCCCTCCCCACGCTTCTGACGAGACTCCAGGGAACAAGAGGGCAACACAAGCAATGGGGGCACTGAGTACCAAGGTGCCCCCTCCCTCCTCTGCACACACACAAGGAAAGGGAGGGTGAAGGAGACAAGCATCAGAGGCACCTGAGGCCTCCCCTGACCCCTGGCCCCCTACCCAGACACACACAAAACCAACCACAAAACAACACAAATAGTCAAAGCTAACACTAGCTCCTCCCTCCCCCCATCGCTTCTTAGATGACTACAGCTCCTGCTTCCGTCTTGGAGCAGCCCATCAGACACTGGTCAGACACGGGGGGGAGAGCGGCCTCCGCGATCGCTGTTGCCTCACTTTGCACCTATGAAAGGAGGTGAACAAGCACAGATTACAAAGCGGTCTCTGCCTCCCAGTGGGGGAAGGCAGCCGTCTGGTTCCCATAGGCCACAGCATCTCATCTCTGCTGTACCCGTCCAGGGAGTCAAGGGTTAACTCTGCAAACAAGAAGACAAACACAAAACAACATTGGCCAGCCAGAGGTGTGCGGTCGTGCCCACATCCAGAGAGCCTGGCCCGGACACAACAATTGGACCAGGCCCTCCTGCACGGTGTCCATCTCGTCAGGCAGCTGATGTACTTGCATTCACACGCCGTTCGGCTCCGGGCCCTGCCGCGCTGACTCTTGGCAAGGACCATGCAGGCCAGGGCGAGACTCCGGCCCTGTGCCTCCTTGGGGCGCCCCTCTGTCTGCATCTTGGCGCTTGCCCACGTGGATTCCAACTGCTGGGGGGTGGAAGCCAGTTCACCCACACACCTGTCTGCTGCCAGGTCTTGCCTGCAACCAGGTGGCTTCACAAACTCAGAGACAAAGATATTATTAGACTCATTCACACCCCCTCCCCATTCCAGCTTTTTTCCTTTAGCTCCGTCCTTAAAATCAGACTGCTTTCCACTTTTTTTCTCTTCCTCCTCCCCCCACTTAGGAGAGAGGGGGGCTGCTGGGTGGAACACAGCTGGACTTACTGGGCAGCCGGCCAGCTCCTGGGCCAACTGCCAACTGATAGTTTATTGGCCGTTGGCCCAAACCCTTAAAGGTATAACACATTTTTAAAACACAATATGATTCTCTCAAACCCTCGCCCCCATGCCCGCAGGTTGATACTGAGCACGGGGTCGGGGTAAACCTTCCCGCTCCCCGAGGCTGGGGAGAAACTTCAGATGTTGCTAATCTCAGGTCCCAGGGTCCCTTAATGGGCAGCTGTAATCACTCTGACCTGGGCAACGGAACGGGCTTTTGCTCCTACCTAATTAAAACGGGCTTCGCACCTGCCTCCGGGCGTCTGTTGACAACACACTCTACCGCACTTCACCACGGTCTCCCATGTCGCTGTGGCCTCCCGCACCTCTGCGGTCCCTCCACACCTGCATGGCCCCCCGCCTCTCTAGACGGTCCTCCCATGTCCCTGTGGCCTCCCGCACCACTGCGGTCCCTCCACACCTGCATGGCCCCCCGTGTCTCGAGCGGCTGACGTGCTGTTTCTCTCAAGGTTACTCTCAGTCCAAGAAGCTTTCTGCTGCCAATTTTCACTTAATCACTGCTTCCAGAGATTCCATCCGGTTTTATCTCTTTCTCTGTAGGCAGCCCCCACAGCCTGGGCCCGATCCTGCCCATTTTTACCTTCTGCCCTTGCAGAAGGCTCCGCTCGCCTGGGACCGATCCTGCTTTCTACTTTCTAGAGCCTCTGCCGCCGCAGAGACTCCCTTCCTGGGCTCGGAGCCAGGTAGACACAGCCACGCCATTCACCCATAGCGCGCCGCTCCGTCCCAGACCACCAGCTGGCTCACGACCGGCACTCACATGCACAGCTGGCCCCCCCATCGCTCCACCGGGGGCCATCCTGGTCTGCGCTGCCGAGCCGGCAGCCACTGCCTTACTTCCCCTGCCTTCGGTCACCTGTGGGGGTCGTCTCCCCCACCCTGATCTGCTGCGCCATTTGTTGCAGGGGGCTTATCTCGTTGCCGGGAGAAACGAGGCCTCACACAGGTGGCTAGTTGGAAAGTGGTGAGTTTATTGGAGGGAGCGGCATTTCATGCTGGGGGGCTTATCTGCCACCACGGCCGCAATACAAGATGACTGACACACCCAGGTGATGTCCAGAAAGCCCAAAGAGGAAGCCCAACCCAAAGAGGTGTGTCAGCACAGATATACCCATACTCATTTGCATCTCATACATACTCATCTCATTAATAGCAAGCAACAAACTGATTGGTCAGCACTTGTTGGTTACGCAGTCCTGCCTTAGTTTCCCCATTTAGTTTCCCACGCATTCATTCTCACACAGATGGGGTAAACACTCACGCAGCTGGGAACTGGTTCCCAAACACACAGATAACAGCAAGGTCATGGCTATTCTCACATCTGATGATACCATTATGCACTCTCCTGGAGTTGACTTAGAAGTGTAACTGCGCCTTCTAGTGGTTGCCCGTCACAACGTCTTCCGGTCCTATCAGGCTCATTTCCCAACCTCCTGTTCTGCCTTTTGGAAGAATGTTCATTAAGCAGAGCGCTAGAAGGAGAAATTGTTTTTTTGCCAGCATCATTTTTGCCATGTCATATTTTGTATGTAAATTGAAGGTGGCTAATGAGATTTTTTTTTTTTAAATGTAGGTTGGAAATTCATTCAAGAGGTTTGTTGTCAGAAGGGCCCAGCATGGCTCCTGCTGTGATGAGATTGAGTGTGAAATTCACAGTCAGAAACGTAAACATATTGACATGCATGTGGGTGCTTCCCCTCCCCCCCCCCCCAATACTGCTGCTCTTCTTCTGTTCCGCTTCAGGAAATAAAGGCAGTTGGATGCCACATGGTTGTGTTGAAATGGAATAAAAGCTGTTCCAAGTAACATGACAAGGCATCTGCTATTACCCTCTCTTGTGCCTTGGCACCTGTCATTCCAGAACAGGTGGAATCATTAACTTTCTGAGCAGCTGTGTAATATGTACAATGTTCAGTATGAATGTTCAGATATATGTTCCTGCCTTAGAGCATTGTCCTAAAGTATCTTTGCTTGAAAGTCTGTGACCAATTTTTTGTTGTTGTTGATCAGATTCAAGCCCATTACTCATATTCTGTGGAAGTAGAGCCAGTCAAGGATCGTGATGGTTTATGATAGTACACTCTATTCTATGCCCATGCAATAAAACTGAATGTTTTAAATATAGAAAATTAATTAATATATATTTTGAATATGTTCACAGTGCCTCCCACCCCCCACCCCCCCATTCTGCTCGACCTTGGAAAGTGAAGGCAGCTACTTTATTCTCTCTTATTCTGAAGTTGCAACTCACAGCAGAGGCCATACAATTAAGTCTGCACTGCTATCAGCGTCAGCATCTTATTCTCCTTCATTCCACAATGGATGAAGGCATTAGCTTTCTGAGTGATTCCATAGTTTGTGGAAGGTTGGATATAAATTTTTCAGATATACGACCATCTTCTGCAATCTTCTTATTACCCCTGAACTATTTTGGTTGTCCTGCTGCAGAAAGGGTAATTGGACTTCTGCAGAAAGGGTAATTGCTGTTGTCAAAATGATGAGTGATTTTGTTTTTCAATACATTTATAAAGCTCCTCTTCTGTTAGACCTGAAGAACTGAAGGCAGCAGCTCTCCTCTCTTTTATTTTGAGAACTCTCTCTAGGCCACACAAATAGGCCAGCATTGCAACCGTCTTTAGCACCTTGGTCTCCTTCAGGCCACAAAAGGTGAAGTCCTTATCTTTCTGCATAGTTACTTTGTTTGTAAAGGTTGGACGTACTTTTTCAGCAGTGTGCTCATCTGCCATCTCTTTTTTCCTGAGGTATTCTTAATGTCTGGAAAGTCTGCCACCAGATATTTTTTTGGTTCTTTTTGTTTTAAATATATATCAAAGTAATCCAGTTCTAGAACTGAGCATGTGTTCTTTATACTTGAGGTCTCTTTGATTAGTTTGTTTTTTCCATAATGAGACAAAGAGGTCACATGCCACACTTCTCTCTGCACTGTAGTATCTCAATTTTCAAATGCAGTTGTATTAGGAAACACTTTCAGTTTTCTGCCTTGTGATATTAGAAGCAGATCTTCTAATGAGTTCCAGTCCCTCCTTCTTTCTCTCGCTCTCCCTCCCACATTTGCTCTGGGTTCCCTCGGGCAGGTACTGGGGGAACACCAAGCAAGCACTGTTCTCTTGTTCTGTAAGTTAGGAAATTGCTGAGCACAGATCTCTACCACTCTCCCATACACACTTGACAGAGATGCAAATGAAGTGTCCCTGGCGCTCAGTTCTCTGTGTTTGGGAAGAGGGAGTAGCTGCACTGCCTGGGCCATTAGCATTATGAGCCTTTCTCTGAATCCCCACAGCCCCCCTGCCATAGACAATTGGTGCTGCCCATACTGGGGGTGGGGGGCACAATCTACAGGGTAGGACACATGATTGTCCCACCTGTTTCCCCTGCCTAGTGACACACAACGCCTGCTCCTTGCCCAGACTCAGTGGACACACACACACACACACACATACACACACACACACAAACACACACACTCTGCTTTGGGCTCTCTTAGGTGGGAACCCAGTGACGATGCCCTTTCTGGCTGGCCCCATCCAACAACTTTAGAGATCAGGGGGTGAGTTCTTTCTCTACCCCAGTGTGTCTCAGGGGCAGGCAGCAGGCCAGCTCCCCATCTTCAGGGCACAATTCTTTCTCTCACTCATTCCTTCCCAAAGCAGAGGTGAAGAGAGCCCTGTTCTTTCTATCTCTTCCACCAAGGAGATCATGGACGTCACCCCCACATTCTGTCCTGGGTGGCAGTGAGTTTGGGGTGGCTCCCATCCTCTGCCATTTGTCATCCTCCCACCACATGAGGTGCTTCTCACCCTTTCCCTAAGAAGGGTGATGGGCCCTTTATTTCTTGAAGGGGAGAAGGTACCTCTTTCTGCCCTTCACTTCCCTGTCCCATAAGAGGAGTGAGGTATAGTGGCTTCTGCAAAGAGGCTATGGCTTTCCGCTCCCCGTGCCTGCCTTCTGGGAGGAAGATAAAGAAGATAGCACTTTGGAGGACTTGGCCCCAAAATGATTCCTCAGACTTAGGTCCCTTGCTCACTTTCTCTGCTTTGCTGTGAGAAAGGGATGGTGATCAGCTCTGCTAGCTGGGTGTGACTTGAGCATTTGCACAGATACTTTGAGGGGCGGGACGGGCTAAGGATGAAGGGTTACCACACAGATCAGTCCAATATTATTTACCCGATAACTCAAGGAAAAGGATGTGTCACTCACCATGGGCAGGAGTCTCTTTTCTTCTCGGTGATGCTCCCACCAAGCCTCTATCAGGAACCTGTTGCCTCAGGTGCTGAGAGAGCACGTGACAGGGAAGTTAGTTGACAAACATGGTTGGCACTGCACAGCCTGAGCCCATCCCTCCCCATCTTAGCACTGTTCTGCTGGGAAAGGGAAGAGGCAATGAGGACAGGAGTAGGAATAAACAAACCTGCTGGGGACCCAGCAGCTCACATGTGTCTCTTCACAGGATGAGGTGCCAACTCTGCCTGCCCCAGCACCCTCATGCTGAGCAGACATCCACAGAAGTAAATGACATGCACATACCCACACCTTCCCTGCCACATGACCAGGCGCTGTAGACAATGAGGATGAGAAATTTCAGCCCCGTGGGAGTCAAATCATCTGACCAGGGTTGGAAGTTCTGCTGGTATCTATGAGAAATCATATTAGGAACTGGATTGTGACAATCCTCCTTCCTTTTTTAACCTGGATTTCTCCCTTGCTCAGTACCATAACCAGGATGCTGAGATATTAAAGGAACTTTCACCCCTTTGATCTAACCCCCACTTTTCCCTTTCCTAACTTCCTCACCCTTTCCTTATAGCAACAGACAGATCACACCACACCACACCACACCACACCACTGATTCTCCACAATCACCTCCTCTGAAATGTACAACACTTCCTACTTGGCAGTCTGGCCTTTTAGGAGCACCTGAGTAATCAACTCTATCTGTTTCTCTCCCCACAAACTGCTACCATCAACCATCCCCTCTCAGTACAGGTAAGCACTTGCATCATCGAAGAACACACGGTATCATTAACTCTAAGGGTATGTCTACACTACCCGCCGGATTGGTGGGTAGCAATCGATCTATTGTAGACGTGATAAATCGATTCCCGAGTGCTCTCCCATCAACTCCGGTATTCCACCACTGCAAGAGGCTCAGGCGGACTTGATGGGGAAGTGGCAACAGTCAATTCAGAGCCGTGAAGACGCCCTGGTAAGTCAATCTAAATACATCAACTTCAGCTACGCTTTTCTCATAGCTGAAGTTGCTTATCTTAGGTCGATCTCCCCCACACCCCAGGGTAGACCAGGGCTAAGTGTTATTTGACCCATGTCAGGCCTGCCTTTTCAGTAACACTAAGGGGTTGCTAGATAATTGCCTGATTCACAAGTCAAGTAATAAATAAAATCTCTCTCACCTCAGCTTGAGTGACATTTGCTGCTTCTGGGATAACAGCCTTCTCTGACAAACAAAAGTTCTGGAAGAAGGACAGAAAATAAAGAGACATAAGGGAAAACTCTCTTGCAGTACTGTTACCTGAAATTGGACCAGTTAGTAAGCTTAGGGAGGACTAATGACCCACCAGAGTTTGGCAGAAAGCAGCACGTTTATTACACCGATAGCTAAGCTCAAAAGAAGGATGGGGGTCCACACTCACATACTTATGCTCCCAGGATGGGTACAGCACTGGGGATGTCAGGATCTTCAAGATAAGTGTCCTACAGTGCAGCGATGAAGGTGTGATGAAGGTGAGTCTTCCTGAGACATGATGGAATGCAACGCAGCGAATCACTGGTCAAGTGGTCTGGGCGAAGGGCCTTCACGGGAGGTACAAGCTTGTGAGTGCACTCCTGAGCACATGGCCCCTTCCGGTTTAAAGGACCTGCTCCTCATGGCCTGCAACTAGAGATAACTTGGCTCCATCTCAGGCAGTGTCCATGCAGTATCCATGCATTGGGTGTGTGAGCGCTGCCTAATTAGAGTCCCTTGTCTACCTTGGAGTTCTTCTGATCTTTCAGCTACTTAAGCTGCCCAGTAACCCCACAAGCATTCCGGGAGGGAGGGGGAGAGGAAAAGCCACTTCACAGGTATTTAAAGAGAGAGAGGAGACAAAGGGGAGGGGGAGTGTGACAAACCTTTTGAACATACAGGTTATACATAGCATACAGATCACAGCTGCTCCTACCACAAGTATAATTACTAATTTGCACCTGAGAGAGGTTTGGCTGTAAGCCACCTCATTCAACTCCTGTAGTCACAGTGGTGCTCTGCATTGTAATATGAGACTCAGGTTCAAGGTTTCTCTGTAGTTCTCTGAAGCAGCACAATCAAATGAAATAAGTAGCATTTACCCCCATTTTTTGGTTATGTGTACGTGAAATGAATACATCCTACTGCCCCTGTGGGATTTATCTTCTCACACAATTCTCTCTGATTACAAAACTGAAGTGCAGTGGTGATTCTAACCTTTTGCTAATGGGTACTATAGAGTACAAAATAACAGGGATTAAACAGTTCTAACAAGCACAGCATTCTTACCTCAGCCATATTTAATCAGAGACCAGGAAATATTAGGATTTTCAGCACAGCATACACATTTGGTTGCAGTTTAGACTCTCAAATCCTCATCTGCCCTCATTTCAGCAAAGCCTCTTCCAGCTCCTTCAAAACTGAACTCCGAACAGAAGCAGTTATTTTCAAGCTGCTATTCTCATGTCACTCAGTTCTGCTTCTGAAGTCCTCACATGAGGTCTGCTGCCACAACACTTTCTGTTGCTAATGTCTATGTCAAATAAATGTTTACTGGAGGACCTCTGTATTGAAATTAACTATAAAACTGATTATGCTAAAAATGTCTCATGCAGCACATTTTTACTGGGCGGGAGGAGTTCTGTGTATATATGAAAAAGTGGGAAAGATGCTTTTAACAGGGAGAAATGTTCGTTCATTTTAAAACTTCTTTCTTGGCAATGATTCATAGTTAAAGTCAGCTTTTCATTTTAAAGCCTTTTTCACGTATGATTTTTAAATTTACCATGATTAGTTTGTAAACTCTTTAGGGCTTGTGGCTGTCTGTCTATCACACATGTACCATGCTGTCTAAATCATATTAAAATAGGTCTGGAAGGGAACTTGAGAAGCCATGTAGCCCAGCCCCCTATACAGGCAGGACCAATTACACCTAGACCATCCCTGGCAGGAGTTTGTCCAGTCTGTTCTTAAAAACCACCAGTGATGGGATTTCACAATCCCCCTCGGAAGCTTATTCCAGTCCTTAAACATCTTTATAGATAAAAAAGATTTTCCTAATATCTAACCTAAATATCCCTTGTTTCATATTAAGCCCATTTCTTATGTCTTCCTTCAGTAGACATGAAGAACAAAATTATCTTTAAAATAGCCTTTCACAAATTTGAAGATTATCAGGTCCTCCTCTGTCTTTTTTTGAAGTCTAAATATGCCCAGATTTTAATCTTTACTCAGAGGTCACATTTTCTAAACCTCTTATTTTTTTTGCTCTCCTCTGGACTCTTTCAAATTTGTCCACACCCTTAATGTGTGGCACCCAGAACTGGACACAGTACTCTAACTGAGGCCTCAATGGTGCCATGTACAGATGAATAGTTACCTCCTGTCTTATATGCAACAATCCTGTTCATACACACCAGAATGATACTGGCCTTTTTTGCAACTGCCTCACATTATTAACTTATTCACTCTGTGATCCACTATAACCCCCCAGATTCTTTTCAGCAGTACTCAGGGCCGGCGACAGAAATTTGGGGGCCCCCTACTCTGATAGTTTGGGGGGCCCCCCAGCCCAGCCGCCCCCCCCCCAGCCCAGCCGACAGCGGCTGGGGCCCCCCCCAGCCCAGCCTGCCCCCCCCAGCCCAGCCGGCACTCCCCCCCCCCCCCCCCCCAGCTGACAGCGGCTGAGGGAGGAAGCCCAGCCGGCACTCCCCCCCCCCCCCCAGCTGACAGCGGCTGAGGGAGGAAGCCCAGCTGGCCTCCCCCCCCCCCCAGCCCAGCCGGCACTTCCCCCCCCAGCCAGCCGGCGCTCCCCCCCAGCTGACAGCTGGGGGCAGCAGGAGCGAGAGCCCGGGAGCGGCGTGAGCCGCCCTTGCTGTTGCTCCCCCCCCCCCCGCCCTTTCTCCCCCGGGCCACCGGCCGGGCTCACTGCTCCTGCCGGGGACAGGCGTGCTCGTCCGGAGGAGAGCCGCGCTGCCTCCCCGCCCCTTCCCCGCTCTCCAGGTCCGGTGACAAGGGGGGACGACAACGGGTACAGCTGTGTACCGGGGCCCCCCTAAAGTCGGGCGGCCCGGTACAGCTGTACCCGTAGTACCCCCCTGTCGCCAGCCCTGGCAGTACTACCCCCTAGCCAGTTATTCCTCACTTTGTAGTTGTGCATTTGATTTCTCCTTCATACATGAAGTACTTTGTCCTTGTTTGTATTGAATTTCATCTTTTTGCTTTCAGACCAATTCTCCAGTTTATCAAGGTTGTTTTGAATTACAATCCTGTCCTCCAAAGTGCTAGAATCCCCTACCAATTTGATGTCATCTGCAAATTTTATAAGCATACTCTGCACTACATAATCCAAGCCATTAATGAAAATACTGGAAGTATTGGACCCAGGCCAGTTCCTTGTGGGACCCCACTTGATATTTCCCTCCCCATACACACACACACACACACTTACTTGACAGCATACAATTTGCTTACTCTTCGAGTAAGGTCTTTCAACCTTTTTGCACCCATTAATCTTCTAAAATTTCCCTAGTTTCCTTATGAAAATGTCATGTGAGACAGTGTCAAATACCTCACCAAAATCAAGATTAATCACATCTACAGCTTCCTCCTATCCACTACATTAGTAACACTGTCAGAGAGGGAAATCACGTTGGTTTGGCATGGTTTGTTCGTGACAGATTCATGTTGGCTATTCCTTACAGCCCTATTATCCTAGGTGCTTACAAATTGATTAATTTGTCCCAGTATCTTTCCAGGTTTCAGTTATGCTGACTGGTATGTAACTTCCCTGGATCCTCTTTGTTCTCCTTTTTAAAGATAGGTTCAATGTTTGCCCTTCTCCAGTCCTCTGGGACCTTCTCCATCCGTTTTCAAAGAAAATCACTAATGGTTTTGAAATTGTTTCAGCTAGTTCCTGAAATACCACCAGCCTTCAACCACTAGAGAACACAAGCACAACTGCTGGGATACAAGCATGATGTGCAGTTTGTACCTTTGACCATTAGATAAAACCTTCCCGCATCAGCCAGGGCCCAGGAGCAGACAAGATGCTGTAGGATTAATTGATTAATCCTGTCCTCAGAGTCTTGGGAGAGACACATAAGGTGATCTCAGAGTTACCATCACTCATGCCTGTACACAATTACTGCAGCTGGTGGAGAGGCAGTTCTTACTACAAATGGCTGCCACCTCTCCTTATTGTCCTTAAGACTGAAGTTAAAGCTGGCCCTCTGGCCGTCCCCTGAGCTCTAAGATTAAGAGACTGAAAACAGTGAGGCGAGAGTGGCGTGCAGAAATCAGGAGAATATTCCAGTGTGAGAGAAATAACACTAACAGTACTCCTCAGACACTTGCTAATTCTTTATTCTTTTAAAAACACTGAGTTAACAGTAGTCCAGTTTTAGCTTCAATTCTGTCTGTCCATTCTTCTGCAGCATGTGGCGATGTTCTACTGTATGTTTTGAAAAAGGGAGGCAACATAGCATTCCTCTGCGCTGAATGTGTTCCTTGGATCACAACAAAGCAAACAGATGGAACTTTATATCTAGTCCAGGTGAGACCCAATCGCTCTGAGGAGGCTCAGACACCTGGTAGGCTCCTTGCCATGTCACTAGAAGAGCTTCCTTATAATGCAGCACATTAGCCCATTAACACGATGTGACAGGATCCTTTGCAGTTCGCCTATTCTGTGTGACAGCTTGCTCTGGTACTGGTGAAATGCTGTAAGGAATGCAGAAGAACACTGACTCACAAAGCAAATAATGGAATTTGTTATAAATGTCCATTTTTGACCAACAGGATTGTCCAAAGGCTTATTCAGTAATCTTAAAAGGAGCCCTAGGTACTTAGCTTTGGAATCGGATCCCTTGTTTAATCAGCTGAGGAACCTAGCAACAGAGTGAGCAGGAAGGTGACCCCCTGAGGGGTGGAATCTATCAGGCAGGATGAGACAGGAGGCGGTGTTGGCTGCATGCCGCTTGTATACCTCCAAATCTGCACCCCACCAGGGGTTTTCACCACGACATTATGGGACTAATGAAGTAATTAACCATGTTTTAAAAGTGGGATCCAATGTTCTGCTGTATATGAGCCTTATAAAGCTGAGCTGACTAGTGCTGCGAGCATCTTGTCTCTTGGTTAATTACCCCAGTATTTATGCAGTAACTTTGAAGGAAACCCAGTTCCTGAAACTTGGATCTCTGCAGCAGGCTTAGCATGGAGGTGACTCTCAAAGGTGGACTGTAATGGGTGGGACAAAAAGTGATACTGGCTTCCCATTTACCTAAATTCTTCACCAGGCTCTGACCAGACTATGCAGTACTTTGGGATTGGGTCAGGAGGAAGTGAAGACAGAGCCTGATTACCCTCTGTGGTATTATCTGGAGCAGATCCATTCACATTTTAGCAGATAATGGTGTGAGTAAGTTAGTAATTGCTGGATTTTGTTATGGTTTATTAATCTGCTCTATGTTCTGCAAGTGGCTTATAGTCTGTCACCTAAAATCTCCCATATTGCCAGTGTCACACAAAATGGCCACCTCCAAGTGCATGTGCAGAGATAGCAGTTAGACCTTTTATTTTCTAAAACACTTCTGATGTAATTTCTTGTGTTTATTTGCTGTGACATTAAGGCTGCTTTGTGTCTTTGGAGGATTCCCCCTGTATTAAAGCTACCTTTACAACCCACCTCCTCCGCTCCACTGACCACTCCCCACCAACTGCTGATGATATGGGCCACCAACTAGCTGGCTGAGCTGAGTGAAAGGTGATTTCTTTTAAAGAGGACAGTGTTTCTCACATACTAATTGTGCCAATGATCATCTTTCTACATCTCATGTACATTGTCTTCTAATCACTTAAATATTACTAGCACAGTGTAGGCAATGAGCCAACAAGATTGTATGCATTTTAAAACTGTTTACAATAAACAAACACAGCATGATGGGAATGTTCCTTGGAGCTAGCTTTTTCATTAAGATGTATAAGCTAAAATATCTATTTCAAAGCCTGATTACTAAAAGCAATGTTGGAGGATATATCAGCATGATTTTTTTTTAATTACAGTGTCGTATACACTGAACTGTAAAAGAACTTGGGGATCTTTGCCCCTCTTTCACCTCCAAAGACAAAGGACTTTGTGGGAGATCCTAACTGAGTGGGTGGTCAGCCATCGTGTTGGAATGTAGTGTTGTAAGACTTTTACTTTGGACCAGGGCTGTAGGGTTGTTAAGTTTCATTCTATAGAAAGATTCTTCCACTTTTGTTTGCTTATAACCATTTCTAACTCTATCCTTCATACCTGAACTCACTTTAAATCATATCTACTGGTGTTAATAAATTTGTTTTACTTTTAATCTATACCAACACAGGCCTGTGCTTGAATTAAATTGATTGTTTACACCAGTTAGAGTGATAAGCTGTGATGTTTGTCCCTTTAGAGGAGCAAACCTTATTATTCCTCTGAATGGTCAGCAAAGGGCAGGACATTGCAAAGCAGATGGTTTGGAGAAAACTTGGGGCTGGAAGGTGTAAGGGTCATCTTGCCAGGTATATCTATGGCTGGTGGAGGCCAGAGTATGGCTGTAATGTAACATGCAGGCACCTGGACTCAGAGCTGCTGGTTTAGGGCTGCTTATCACACAGCCACTAAGGGCATGCTTGTCTGCTGACTAGGACCATCCAGGCAAATAGCAGCAAAGCACTTTAAAGCATCGAAGTTTACAGGGCAGGTTATGATACATGTCACTAGTCTGAATTGCACCCCAGAACATGACGTTTCTTGGGTATGTCTCCTTGGGCTGGGAGACACCACCAGTTCATAGTATAGACACACCCTCAACAATCCTGCTGAAGCTGTTCCACTTTGACCCAATGAATATTTAACTTATACAGAGAGTGAAAGTGACTCAATAGCCCAGTGGTTAGAGCACTCATCTGTAAGGGAGAACATGCTGATTACAGTTCCTGCTCCAATTAGTATTTATTATAACCCACCTGCAAGGTGAGTGCTCTATCCCCTGGCTTATTGGTTAAACGAGGACATGGGCACCATCATCTCCTCCTCCATTTTGTCTATGGCACCTGCAGTAGGAAAATGCCCTGAAACATAAGGCCTTATATTGGAGACCCGGTATGAGGCCTGGGCTAACGTAATGGTCAGAACTTGCTAATATAAAGCAAAATTAAGTTGTGAGCAAGAGGCAGGCCCTGTTCACAGAACCTGGCAGGAACAGGGCTAATATTGCAGAAACACACATTCCTAAGTACTTCTAGGCATAAGAATATATATACAATCACATTCCAGGAGGGTGGTACCAGAACACCTCAATACCAGCACATTCCCCAAACATAACGGGAACACACTGACCCATCCTACAGATAAGATCAGGATGACAGCATGATGGATAGAGATGTTTTGATCAAACCAACATGTACAAAGCAATGGGTGGCATCCTAATAGTCAGAGGGTGGCACCCTGATATGTCAGGAGTAATACGTTATTTGTATCTGTGTATAAAGATGTATCTTAGTGGGAGTGGCTTTGTCCAGCAGAGGGGACAGTGGAAAGTCCTGCCACTGAGCTGCGTCCATTGTCACAGGAATACATGTGCTAGTGTAATTGCTGACAATAAACTTGACCAAGTGCCTTCACACTTGAACGGATTTTGTGGTCATTGGGCAGTTTGCTCGCAATCTGCTGTGCCAGCTATCTGCCCAGAGCTGGGACAGCATAGAGGGAGAACACACATGCCGCCGAACATCTGACAACAGCATCTACATCCCCTTGCAAATCTATCCCCCCGCCCCCACACACACACACAAAATGTCAAAACAGTTCGCTTAGACATTTCTGAATTTCCCTCCCTACTCCCCCAACCCCAACACCACCCCCTTATTTTGCTGCCCAAAACAGAAAGAACATGTGAAATGTTTTGGTCAGCCTGCATCTGAATCATTTTGTTTGTTTGGTGAAAAAAAAAATTCAGGCAAAGAACTTCACCCAGCTCTTCACTCAACTTCACCCAACTATTAATGCTTCTGTGCTTGTCTAAAATTTAAATAACATAACATCAGCCATTTTTAAAAAATGCATTCATCTTTTTAGACACAAAACCATAAGAATAATAAACAGAGCCTGATCCACATTTATCTTTAATCAGATGGTTATCTGCTACATCCTCACTATACAAAGAATTTGATTTCATTGCTATGATTCTTATGAATATATCAGCTGCTGTAGAAAGCAATCAGTCATTTCTATTGACAGCAGCGCAATTCAAGATGTTAAATTGTTACTTGTAACGATCATAAAGTAGTTATCTTACTTGATTTTCTTCCCTAAACAGCACAAATTAGTTGCTATCACATATATTGTTTAATTGTGATTCACTTCCTTAATACATCATGTAGCTATATTTAAAGCAATCTCAGGAAGAAGGAAAACTAATCTGTTTTCCTCAAGGATTTAACTCCTCTGACTTTCTGAAACAAAGACCTCACTACTGACAAGAATAGTAAAAAAATCTGATCACCATGGGAGTACAAAATTTCTCACATTCACCTGAATGGATGGATCAAGGCTAAATACTGCCTGTGTCAGTCAGAAATGCAGTGAAGTTAAATCACTTTCCAAAGAAGGGGGTATATGATATTGCTGGAAAAATGTTTTCACTACTCCCACCCCTCATCACGATGAATTATGAGCAGGAGTGGGGGATTTTCAAAACAAAGCATTGGCCTCACTTTGTTTCCATTGAAGTCAATCAGGGTTTACCCACTGATTTCAGTAGGAGCAAAGTTAGGCCAAAACTCAATGCTTTTAAATCTCACAGGGGTAGTTAAAAAAAAAAATTACATGAGGACATAACTCAAATAATCACAACCCAAATCCCTGCCTGTAAAATATCTAAATTAAACATTAAATGCTGCCTTAGTGGCTTTCCCTTGTTTTCTCAACTCTCTAACTCCACTCATGTTGATATTATGCTTGTCTGTATATAAGAAGTGGTAAGTGTCTTGGTTCATTTTTATTTACTTGTAAAGTATCTCAAATGCCTGTGATGCTTTGTAAGTTACACAGGCAGGGCCCAGTTCAGTAGGGAATTTCAGCACAAACATAACTTCAAGTATGAGTATTCCCATTGACTTCAGTGGTTAAAGTTAGATTGCTCGTATGAGCTCTGCTGAACTGGAACCTTGGGATCTGTCATTGGTGAAGTGAGTGAACGTTTTGCCATCAACTTCCATAACACAATCAAGCCTCTAAGGACCTCAGGCAGAGCCTGATTGTGATCACTTTCCTCACCGTTAGTGAGTGGGGTCTCCTTGGTTTCAGTGGGATTACTCATCGCAGTAATCACTTAATGTGAGTAAGGGGTTCACAGTCTGCTCTATAACTATTAGCATTTTGGAGATGGAGTAAACTTTTGTCAATATGATTTCATCTTCACCATTAGCAGGGCTTCTTGAAGTCCCCTTGTCAGCCCTCTTTGACCTTTAACAGCAGGGTCCAATATCTTAGACTTTCCATTATCCACCAGTCAGGGCGTTCTGAACTTTGATTTTTAGTTCAAATGAAAATACTTCCCATGATTTATATAAATTAACAGTGCTATATTTTCTGTTAGACTGTCTCCGAATAATATTAATAAAATTAACTTATTTTGGCCAGATTCCTTTCCTGAGACTGAGGAAACATAGTAACAGAGGAGGCAACAATCAGGTGATCAAGACTGCACACTTCGGTCTGCTAAGAGCCAAACTCTCTGTCCTGCTATTACACAGAAGAGCTAAGGCACTAGGTAGCTATAAAGTATAGATCTCTCTGAATCCAACCTAGGAAAGCATACAAGTCCGACTACTCACATGCTTAAAGCTAAGTACGTGATCAACTGATTTGCTAGCTCTATAAGAAGTGACAAACTTCATGCCCCACTTTGTCTTTGATCAGACTGACAGTCACAGATGTAGCTGTTGCTCATGTGTGTAGTTGGTAAAGTCAAGGAGACTACTCAAATGAGTGCAGACTATTCCTGTGAAGAGAATTTCTAGGATTAGGCCTTTTATTGTAGAATATATAATTCTACAATTATCCTCCCAATTTCAAACACAATTTATGATCCAAACTAACATCACATATCTGAACAGCTCTGAACCTTGGAAATGTTAAGATCAGAATCTGAACTTTGCAACAAGGGTTTATTTCTTCTGGTTAGAGCCTTTTATAATCTGCCATATTTCAGGAGAGGACATTCAAACTGAACATTTATCAAGACATTTTGAATGGAATACAGTCGGAAAGGCCCATGAAAGTGACTTGTATTTTGCTGTGCATATGATTTTGCATATTCTTAAAAAAAAGTTAGTAAAACAAATACCAGGACAAGCTGTTTTTAAAAGATAGATAGGGACACTAAACTATAGTCAGTGGCAAGTCCCTTGTAAAATATGAGACCTTACTTGGAGTTTCATAAAACATATTGGACCTCCTTAGGCTAAATCAAAATACATTTCCAATTTTATTGTGATTGGCACACGTAAGTCATTTAAATTCATTTTCCCTCCCTTTCTATTTCTAGGGAAGACATTACTCATGAGATAGAGAAAATTTACTGGAGATGTTTCAGAAATGCTTAGAATATTTCCCAGAGGAAAGTGGACTAGTTGACTAGCAGGAAATGAGGAGAAATAATTCTCTCACTCAATGAAAACTTCTTACAAGTGGTCCTCATGCAAAAATATCCTGAGGCCTAAACCTTGCCTCATATCTCGCCCTGGAAACACTCATTTGCCTTTAAGAATAAAGAGCTCATTGGAAGAGCACTCTGCACGGACAACAATGATTTTGTCAGCAGCTCAATTTACATGTGTTCAATGCAGCAAATATGAATATCGTACTCAGTCATTTTAATAGCGGAGATGAACTATAGCAATAGCTAATTACAGATGCTGTAATAAATCCTGTTCACTAAAGAAGTCAACTTGTTGAGAGGCACAGCAAGGAAATAAAACAGGTGAGTAAATGGGGTAAACATTTGAGATATAAAACTGGAAAGGGTGTTGTGAATACTGGGGTTTTGTGACTAAATTACATTGTGTCCAGAAAACTTCTAATGTTCAACAGTAGGATAATCCTGAAATCCAGGCCACAGCAGGAAAAAAAAAGTAATTTGAGGAGAAAACATCATCAAGTGACTCCAAAGAGAAGGTCAAACAGCAGCATAAAGCTCAAGCAACATAACAAATAAGAAGGAACAAATCTGGGAACCATATTTTAAGTCAGAATCAGACTTTCTCAAAACCTGCAAAGTAGCACAGGAAGTCAATAATGTCTTTCTGCAAACCGCAGCGGGAAAAAGGAGCAGAACCCCCAGTCCTCCCCCCTGCCCTTCTACATAGCTGCATCTCCATCCTCCATCCGTGTACTACAGCAGCGTCCCCACTGGAGGAAAGGGCTGGGTTGAGACTGGGGACACAACAACCACAAGAAGTGGAGCGGGCCATGAGACTGGTGATGATAAAGCTGCTGGAGGATCTGAGAGGGGTGGGGCGAGACTGGGAAAGATACAACCAGGGCCAGCTCCAGGCACCAGCAAATAAAGCAGGTGCTTGGGGCGGCACATCTCCAGGGGCAGCATTCTGGCCATGCCTTTTTTTAATCCAGCCATATAACAGTCACAAACAAAACAAAAAACATTGCAAAGTGCAAACATGTGTAAAGGCCAAAAAAGGTGCTGGGGGTTGGGTGGCCAAAATTTGTTTTGCTTGGGGCAGCAAAAAACCTAGAGCTGGCTCTGGGTACAGCTGCTGGAGGAGCCGGCGGGAGGCAAGACTGGGGACAGTACAGCCGCGGGGGGAGCTGCCAGTGTGGTGCTCCTTTCCCCACTGGGAATCACAGCAGGGAAAGGAGCAGAATGTCGGCAGCTCTTCTGGTGGCTGTTCCACCCCTCTCCCCACCCGCCCCTGCTTTGTCCTCCAGTGGGACTGCTGCTGTACAGACCAAGGAGATGAAGCTCTGTGGAAGGGCAGGGGGCAGGGCCGGGGTTGGTACAGCCAGGCCAGAGGAGCTGCGGTGTGGGGCCATTGGCACCTCCAGTGTCTTTCTGGTTCACCGTGCTGGCTATAAATATCTTGCAAGTACGGCATACCGGGCCATGCTGCTGTACTTGCACTGCTGCAGAGTAATTAGTCAGAGGTACACCATTTGTCACAACTTAATGTAAATCCATCATTAAAGTAGGAGTCTAAATGACACCTCCTTCCATGGGCTTGAGTCACCACACTGGCTTTAATGGGATCAGAATTAGATCAACACCGGGTCTTTGAAAATTCCACTCAGTTTTTATTGATAGCCATAAGTTTTTCCCTTTGGAGGGGAAAATGCTTCCAACTGGTAAGACTCTAGTATGAAGTCTCTCTCTTTCCCTAGCAATAAGTTCAAGTTCACAGTGGCATTCCAAATGCTTCCTCACAGAAGGCCCTATGCACAAAGCTCACATTGACATCGGTGCGACTTCCGGGTGCCGTCCAGCCAAGGCTAATCTATCAGCCACAGGCAGCCTTCATGAAGAATACACTTCTCTATGGGACATGCCTGTATCAGACATTTAACCTTCAGGTCACTATTTTCTGTGTGCAGTGTCTCAGTGCAATGAATGTGAACTGTTTGATAAATTCTGTATATAATAATACTATGCCAATACCTTGCTCTGTGTATATTTAGCATAGAAAAATAATGCATCCTTGTTTTTACCTGTTCACCAACAGAGAGCACACTGGTAGCAAGCACTTGCAAACCTTATTGACTGACAGCTTTAGTTAGTATAGGGTTGTTTCTCCATAAACCCCAGACAATTTTGAATAAATGATGCCAGACTATTAATAACATGGAGCTTTAGTTCTATGGTTGAATGGACTGAACATGGCACTGGGATCCAGGAACATCTGACGTCTAGTATTGGCTCCATATACTGACTTGCTGTTTGACTTTGGCAGTTCACTTACGGTCTCTGCCTGCTTACCCATCTGTAAAATGGAAATAATACTTCCATACAAAAGTTGTTCAGTGGTTCAGAGACATAGAGCACAATGCAAAAAAACCCTCCGTTTACCCTACTATACAGTAGGATTTTAAAAAGGTTATGTTTGTTATGAATTCTGCTATAGAAAGGCTACCTCAAGGTTAATATGTAAAGTTATTTTATTTGTTATGCAGCCTCAATATTATTTTTTTCAGAATATTCCCATCAGTGTATTAAATCAAAAGAAAACTTTTCCTCTGGAAAGTAAATACAGTTTACTCTTTATGCAGACTTAGTCTTGAGCCTGTTCCATCCCCCAAAATACATTATCTCTCTTAAGTGTTTCAGTTACAGAATAGTATACATGTGGGAATGTGCAAATGATTATTGTATTTAACACAAGATTGTGATAATTAAATCTGATCTCCACTTTCTTTTTATACTCTTCCAAAGACAGAAAAAGAACAAAGGTGCAGAATAGCACTTAAGTGCTTTTACCAAGTGTGATAACATGTTCTATCCAATTCATAAATATAGATTGTCAGATACCAGCATTATTCTAGTCATGCCAGCATTTGTTTTGATTTTGAACCCTGGCTCATCGTGTTCTGTGACACTTTTTAGATTTCATTAACTAGCAAAGAAAAGATCTGTTGTGTGAATTCTTTAAATTAAACTTTCAGTACCTGGTTAGAATCATAGAAATGTAGGGTTAGACGGGACCACGAGAAGTCATCAAGTCCAGCATCTAGTACAGAAGTAGGACCAACTAAACCTAGACCATCCCAGAGAGGTGTTTGTCTAAACTGTACTTAAAAAACTCCAATGATAGGGATTCCACAACCTCCTTTGGAAGCCTATCCAGAGCTTAACTTCCCTTATTGTTAGATATTAGGAATACATTTCTAGCCTAAATCTCCCTTGCTGCAAATCAAGGGCATTACTTCTTGTCCTACCTTCATCCTTACTGATTTTCATATTTTTGATTTTCAGACCAATTCTCCAATATGTAAAGGTTGTTTTGAATTCTAATCCTGTTCTCCAAAGTACTAACAATCCCTCCCATCTTGGTGTCATCTGAAAATTTTATAAGCATACTGTCCACTGTTATCCAAGTAATTAATGAAAATACAGTAACTCCTCACTTAACATTGTAGTTGTGCTCCTGACAAATGCTACTTTAAGCGAAACGATGTTAAGCAAATCCAATTTCCTCATAAGAATTAATGTAAATAGGGGGCATAAGGTTCCAGGGATTTATTTATTTTTCATGACAAAAGGCATTATGTACATTTAAACAATTTAAACGAGTAATTTAATACAGGCATAGGTTTTAAACAATTTTAAGCAAGTAATTTAATACTAGAATCATCATTGCTGAGTATGAAGCTTAGTTGAGGTGGTGGAGTCAGAGAGTGGAAGGGGGTGGATTGTCCAGCTGCTCCTCTTGCTGTTCTTCTGAACTTTCTGAACTCGAAAAAAATCTAGAAATTGTTGTTTTGCTTTCCTTTTTATTTCTTGATAAAAAAATGTATAGCAAGCTGACCAGCCCATGTGGAGAGAAAACCTCCCCCCTCTTTAAACACTGGGGTAACAGAGGGGAGTCTCTCCTATGGCCCCTTAACTATAAGCTGCTTCCCCAGCCTAAGTCTTTTCCACCCCCAAAACCCACACTCTACCAGTTGAGAATTGGGGTTCCGTTGCCACCACTCAGTGATTACCCCAAGACCATGGGGTAGGGGCACCTTGACTCCCCGCCCCCGAGGGTAACCCTCCCGACCCCTCCCTTTCTGTCTGGGAGATAAAAAAAACACAGAGACTTAACTCCAGCTTCCCCTTTCAACCTAGGAGACACTGATCCACTCCCCCCTCCCTCTCTGGTTACCAAGGGAAGAGAGATTCCGACACCCAGACCCCCCCTTACCTGGGAACTGGGTCAAATCCAAAGCTAGGACAACTTTAAGGGAATAACCAAACACTTCTTATAACAAAAAAGGTTTAATAAAGAAAAGAGAACAACTTACAGCTAATACAACTTCACAGATATAAAGCTTTCTAATCCCTCCCTCAAGATTTTACCCCCTGGAAGGTTAGTGGCACTCTAAATCAGGTACAAAACTTATGAGATCAAAATGCTACTTACAGTTAGTCTAATCTTAGAAATAGAAGGGTGCTCCATCTCTCCCAAAGCTGGGAGAGGGGAGAAGAGCTTCCATAGTTGGAAAAGAGGTCGAGCTAGCCCAAAAGCTCCGGGACGAACTGAACTGACTTCCTGGTTCTTTCTCCAGGTGGGCTACTCTGACATCACCTCCACCCTCAGTTAACCCCCAACTGGTAAAACAGCACTCCAAAGCACTTCACACTCATGACAGCCCCCCTAATCACTTCGGAGCTGAGCTTCCTGTCAGGATCGT
Organism: Sternotherus odoratus; assembly: GCA_032164245.1. Lineage (NCBI taxonomy): Eukaryota > Metazoa > Chordata > Testudines > Kinosternidae > Sternotherus > Sternotherus odoratus. The sequence continues at coordinate 257,029,914 of JAVMKO010000001.1, read as the reverse complement.
CATCACTCAGGATTTGCAAGCCAGCCTTAGCCTGTCTCTTGTCTCCCGACTCACCACCTCCCCCTTCACATCACATGTCGTGTCCTCGCTCCTCCCCTCCCTCCCCTGCCTCCTACCTGCAGCAATCAGCTGATTTGCAGCATCAGGAGGCAGGGGAGGAAGAGGGGAGGCTGTGCACTGAGTCCTCACTCCTCCCCCCTCCCTCCTGAATGCCGCAAACCAGCTGATTGCTGCAGGCAGGAGGCAGGGGGAGCAGAGAGAAGGAGCTGATCCTCTGGGTCTGCCGACGGGTGGAAGGCAATGGGGGGGGGGGGGGGAGGGCAAGGAGAGCTGATGGGGGTCTGCCAGCTGTGGACAAAGCACACAGCCAAATTACATTATAGCAGAGCATTGCACAACTTTAAAAGGAGCACATTCTGTAATGGAGTAGAGATGTAAGATCGAAACAACATTAAGTGGGAGGAGGTTAAGTGGGGAGTTACTGTATTGACTAATACTAAACCTAAGACTGACCCTTGTGGGGCCACACTAGAAACATACTCCTCTCCCCCCAGTTTGACAGCAAACCACTGATAACTACTCTTTGACAGGGCCGGTGCAACCACTAGGTGAACTAGGCAGCCACCTAGGGTGCCAAGTGGTTGGGGGCACCAAAAAGCGTGTTCAGGGGAGGCGGTGGAGCGGAGGTGAGCTTGGGCAGGGGGCGCGGGGAGGGCTACCCGCAGCAAGTAACAGGTGGGGGGCATGCAGGGCAACTGCTTCCCGTTCCAGCTCCCCTCCGCTCCCCTTCCTTCCCTGAGCACACTGCCCCCTCTTGCTTCTCCTCCCCTCGCAGGCTTGCCAAGCCAAACAGCTGATTGGTGATGCAAGCCTGGGAGGCGGGAAAAGTGGAGCGGAGGTAGCATGCTCAGGGGAGGAGGCGGAGGGGAGATGACCTGGGGTGGGGAGCTGCTGCAGGGCTCCTAAAGTGGGGTGCAAGGTGGAAGTTTTACCTAGGGCATGAAATATCCTTGCACTGGCACTGCTCTTTGAGTATGGTCTTTCAGACAGTCATGCACCAACCTTATAGTAACTTCACCTAGACTAATTTTCCCTAGTTATGAAAATGTCCTGCGGGACTGTGCCAAAAGCATTACTAAAAATCAAGATATCATGTGTACAGCTTCCCCCACATCCACCAGATCAGTAACCCTGTCAGCGAAGGAAATGAGGTTGGTTTGGCCTCTTTTGTTCTTGACAAATCGATGTTGGTTATTCTTTTAGCCCTATTGTCCTCTAGATGCTTACAAATGGGTTGTTTAATAATTGTTGTAAGCATATCAACAAAGGTTCTTGATATGGTTTGGGGTTTTAAAATTATATTGAACCCACATTCCATCAAAATCCATGCTTAGGCTCCAATCCTGAATATGAATTCAATGGCGTAACACTCAATTTGTAAACTGAAGCATGTGCATATGTCTTTGCTGTAATGAAGACCTGCTCTATATTCTAGACTTGCTATCATCCTTAATAAGAAAAAGCAATTCATTCATCTTCCGAAAGCAAATGCTTCTATTGAGAACATATCAATCGATGCTCAGTTGGATCACTTATCAGTTCCATAAATGAAACATTACTATTTCCCATTTAAAACCAATCCAGTGGATACATTGGCCCGCTGCATTGTTATATTTCTTATAACTCTTGATACTGCAGTTATTATCTTTTCAATTGCACAAAGAGATATTCTTCTTTTTCTGTACCAGAGGTTGGGTTTTTCCAGGAACAAAATCCTACCTCTTCATGACTGAATATTTGGTAACGGGAATGAATTTAGATTAGTTGGCAACAAGGGTGATGATTCAAGTAGCAGAAAGTACAGATATTGTCCTTAGTGATCTACAGAGTATTCGGACTGTAAAGGAGTCAGTATTTATTTCAGTTGTGACAAATACTGTTCTTTTACTTTCTTCTTCATTTTTGAAACAGTAACTTGCTAACTAAAGATAAGTTTAGAATCTCTTGAGGAATTAGATCACACAGCCTGATGCTTTAAAAGCATATTTCAAAGCAGTCAGCTGCATGTCACATGCAACTGAGTCCTTATTTATTTGGCAATATCCCATGTACATTAAGTCTTTGTTCTCCCCCATGTAATAGATAAGTTTTTTCTCTCACTGTCCCAGATCTGAGCCCAGTTCCTAGAACTCGTATTGTACAGAATATAACCTATTGCAGTATTTGGCAAGCACTGTTACTGATACCAGCACATGTACTTGAAGTTTGAAGAAGCTGATAAATGAGTGCCCCTCTTCCTAACATAATCAGTCCTTTTACTCAGCCTTATTTGGCCACTGCTGCATGTAAGAAGATCTCAGAAGTCCTGATATTTGGTCTTTGTTTTACATAGGTGCCTATTACCCCTCACCCACTGTCCCGATTTCTCACACTTGCTATCTGATCACCCTTGCTGCATGCCTCCTGTTCTCTAAATTTCAGGCTGGTTTACAGAGTGATCTGGAACTGATATCACAATTGCAAGCACATACAGTGAATGAGAGACAGTACACATTAGTTGATTGAGCCCAGTCAGTTCTTAGTCAGGGAAGCTTGTACTTTTGCCCCGGAAGTTTGGAGTAATGGGATTATGAATTCTAGATCTTACTGTCCCCCTTGATAAATGTCACTATTTCAAACTGAAGTGAAGTATATTATTGTATGCAGTCAGGGTGGCAGGGTCAGCCAGTGGAGGTGGCACTGGCCAGGGGCCTGGCTCCACAAAGGGACTTAGGCATTGCAACATTCAGCACTACAGTACCTAACTTTTAGGCACCTAGACAAACACTGGAACAACAATGGGATCCATAAAGCCTGAGTTAGGCACCTAGACTTCCTATACAATGAAGGGGGAGAGAGAGGGTTCATGGGAGCTGCCAAAGCTCACAACTTTTGAGAAGTGGGCACCCGGCTTACTTGGCTGCCTTAGTCTAGATTTAGGTGGCTAATGTTAGATACCCACGTTTCAAAATATCGACCTCTTTGCCTGAGTTTCCTCATCTGTGCAATGAGGATAATAATGCTTAATGATAAATGCTACATCTACACTGCAAAACTAAAACATGGCAGCAAGTCTCAAAGCCTGGGTAAACTGATTGGGCCTTGTAGGGCTTGCACTGTGAGGCTAAAAATAGCAGCATAAACATTTCTACTCAGGGTGGAGTCTCTGAAACCCTCCCCTGCCTCCTCTCACTGGGTTTCAGAGCCTGACCTCCAGCCCCAGCAGGAATGTCTACACTGCTATTTTTAGCCTCATAAAATGAGCCCTTTGAGCCCAAATCACTTGACTGGGGCTTTAAGACTCACTCATGGATCTTTTTTTTGCAATGTAGACATACCCAGAGTATACTACCCATCTGGAGCCCTGCCTAGGGAGCCCCATATACAGGGATGGGGAGTTCTGTATTGGCAAGCAAGAGTTAATGATCAAGAACTAGAAACAGCTGGACTTAGTTAGCTTCCCCAGAAACTAGCTGAGAGCATATAAAAGGAGGAGAAAGGGGGCTAAGGTTGGTTAGTTGAAGAGGTAATCAGCCACCCTGAGGGATATTGGCTGCCTGTACCTGGGGTTTGGCTGAAATGGTGTGTGCTTAACTTGCAAAACTTTGTTTATCTTAAACCAAAGGTAAGGTGGTGTGGGGCTTCTTGTTTGTCTTGACCCTGAAGAGTGGAATCTCTGGCAGTGGATTAGGTTAAGACAGGGGTAGGCAACCTATGGCACAGGTGCTGAATGTGGCACACAAGCTGATTATCAGTTCTATATTAAAGACTTATAGAAAGAGACCTTCTAAAAATGTTAAAATGTATTACTGACATGTGAAATCTTAAATTTGAGTGAATAAATAAAGACTTGGCACACCACTTCTGAAAGGTTGCCAACCCCTGGGTTAAGCCTTAAAAAAGAGCTTATTTTTGGTTTGTCTTGTCTGGGCCTGCCTTGAGCTCCTTTTGACTGAAGAACCATGTGTTTCCTTGTCTCTGTGAGATGCTTACAGATCTGTAGCTAAAGTATGCTATGTAGGTGCTAAATATTGCAGTCTTCTATACCAAGCAAATTGAATCTAGGAGGAAAAACTGACATGGTTACTATATAAGTTTATAAAAAAAAAATTAAACCGTTGAGGACTTGGATGAAAATTACTTAAAACAACTTAGACTTCTGCAGTCTACTGACTGACATTTATTGCTTATTCCATAAAGCTCTAATCTTAATCAATATCCTGTTGTCTCCTTTAAAAACAATTATTTCCAGATAATCCCATCGACACCCTCCTATGTATCCTATTCAACTGTGAAATGCTCACAGTGCTATTTCTTCAAAATCCATTACGCTGTGTAATACAAATACAAGATACAGCTTGTCTATATCCATAGGGAAGACCACAGTACATTTGTCTATTGTATGCTAAAGTGTGAAAGGAACATGTGCTAATCCATCATATTAAGGAACTATGGGGATGGAACTAAAACTCCCAAATTTGGCAGTTAGGAGTTGGACTCTCCACAGAAGTCAGATCAAGGTTTAGACTTTTAGCTCTGCTCTGTAATAATGATTGCAACCAAACCCTTGCCTTTCTGTGAAACTCCTCTAGAGCCTAATAAGGATGGAACTAGTAGACTTCTATAGGGCTCTCAAGAAATTAAATTTTAAAACTTTAAAAAGATTAAAAGAAAATGATAAAGTATATTCAGCAGTAATGGGAGGAATCTACAGGCTTGTATCCTGTAAGACGTCTGCTTCAGCAGTTCACATGAGCCTGGAGGCCTATGAACTTTGGCATACATAAATTTAGATAATTCATAAATTTTGGGGAACCAGAAATAGAGTGGAGGCAGGGGGGAATTTTGTCCCTAATGACATCCACCAACCACAGAACATGAATTGACACCAGCTTCTGGAAGGTTTTGGACAGAACATCTGGTGGCAAGAGTGCCATGGCAACAAATTGACATATATGATAATGGGGTGAAATTTATAAATTCACTATCCTATAGAAGAAGGACATCTTAACGATGGTAAGGGGGCGGGAGGGAATGCAAATAAGGAAGAGGGGAGAAACTCCTACTGAATATGCATTAAACATGCTAACATTCTAATAGTAGCATCCCAGGGCAGTAGGGGAGAGATGAAGCCCTTTGGAGGGACCAGAATGATGGCCACTGGTGAAGATGAGGAAGATAATGGCTAACATTTCAGCTTGTCCTGCAAGGGATGGTGTAAGTATGGATGTTCAGATGTACTTTCTGTATTTCTATCTTACTGACTTCACATGTGTGTGTGTGTGTGACTTTGCTCAATGTATTAAATGTATTTCTTAAGAGTTCCTAGAGTGAGTGGTGAACCCATGCACATTGGAGTTCCCAACTATATAATAATTTGAGTAATTCTGGGCCTGATATTGGGACAAGAACCTGTCAATCCTCAGTGATAGTGGGTAATTTTGTTCATAATCTAGATCGGGCTACAACACCAAAAATCATAGACTGAACAGAGACCTTAGATTTATGGCTTATAGCAATCAAACCCACTAACCCCCTGTCATAAGTGTGTAGTGTGCCTTGCCTGGGTGGAGCTATGTTATTTGAGACAAGTGACGTAAGAGTTTCCCTGCCATGAGGGAGGGAGGAGCTTCCTGCCATGAGGGTGGGAGGAGTTTTTCAGTTCAGTTTGTTTCTGGCTTGCCATAGAGCTTGGCAAGGGTCCTAGACCATCTTTAGCTATAAAGATGGTTCTATTTTCTTATATTTCTGATTAGCTGTACTGTGAGTATAATCATTTAATTCTTTTAAGCCTGTGCCTTTTGGGGTGTTTCTTTCCATTTCAGAAGGGAGCTAGAGAACCCCAAAATGTAAAGTGTATTGTATCTTTGTTTCATTCCCTTTTTCTTTATTAAATCTTCTAGTTATAAAACCATCTGGTTTATTTTCCTTAGGGTTTTCTTTGCTTCCAGCCTGGGAAGAGAGAAGGGAAGGGAAATAGGGACCAGAGCAGCTAAGTGCATAGCTGGAGTGTGAAGACTGTCTCTCATTACCCATCAGGTTAGATGGGGGAGGGGGGAAGCAGCCTCCAGGTGCCTGTCTCTTCAAGGAGAGGAGAGGAGGCGGGGAGGTGAATAGCCTTCAGGTGTCTGACTTTAGCCCTTGGGGAGGGGGACAAAGTTAGGGTGGGGAAGTTTGCCCCCCCCCAAGGTTTTAGAAGTATACCTGAATGGTAGCAGTGATTGGTAACCCTAAGAACCCCACTGGTAAAAAGGGGGTTGTCTCAGGGTGTGGGACTTACTTTGAACTGGGAAGCAGCTAAGTTAAGTGGGTTTTGGTTAGTTAAGAGTCCTTTTCTCGGTGCTCAAGAGCACAGAAACCAGGGTACCCCTCTTACACCCCCTCTTTTTGTCCTATGACTGCAGAGATTTTTAGCAGGTCACTTAGCATAAGTAGTTAATACACATTCTAAACAACCCATTCCACCTTGCCTTTAGCTGTGATCCTCTGAGTACCTGAAGAGCTCTATGTGGCTCAGAAGCTTCTCCCCAACAGAGGGTAGTCCAATAAAAGGTTACCTCACCCACCTTCTCTGCAATAGTGATGATAACCAGTCCTACATATGTAAATTCAGATTCAATTCATCCATGTACAGCTGTTTTGTTTTAATTACTACTTCCAAGTGTGACACCTTATTATTAGGATGCCATGTGATGTCTTGACCTGCAGTTTTCTTAGTGGGCTTGGTATGACTTGTCGAGGGAATACTAATCTCTTTGAACAATTAGGAAATCTGCACTACAGTGTTGTTCAGGGAGGTTGTTGCTGTTGGAATAGAGTTGGCTAATCCTGCTGCAATGTTAATTACCTGCTGTAGGGAAGTACTCATTCAGTGTACCATCTGAATAAAAGCTTTAGTCCTTATTCCACTGTGTGGTGTGATGAAAGATTTTTTTTTTTAGCAGTGATTCTAGAATGCTAAAGGAGAACAGATAGGGAACTTTGCATGCTGGGATTCAGATGCTGATAAAAAGATACATAAGGACTAAGTAGTTGGTGTGTGAGAGAGGAGGACGTCTGAATTTTAATAGAAGTATATTAAAGAATTATGGCTTAGTGGCTGATGGAACCTGCAGGGAAGAAAAGTGACAAAAGATCAGTTAATCACAGCACCACCTCTTAAAGACTCTTAAGTGACAGGAGTAGTGACATGAGAAATTAGTTTTACAGAAGCAGCAGGGGAAATGTTCTGGGTACAGCATGATGCAACAAAGCCAGAATACTTTCTCTGGAATGTAATTACAGTCCCTAGACAATACTACAATAAATCTGACATGCATTATGGGTGATAAAGAAATCCATTTATACTGGATAATGCATTAATTGCTGAAAGACGTGTAGGTTTAGAAGTGCTGTTGACTAACTAATCGATATGGGCAGCATAAGGCTATGGGAACATAGGACTAAATGGCTGATCTACACCTCAAACTAATAATCTAATCCTGTTCCACTGTCTGAGCTTCACCTCTGTGGACTGATGTTGTAGCTGTCCAAACTAGAGCTGGGTGGGGAACAGTTTTTCCTTTTCCGTATATATATATATATTTCTAAAACCATTCCACATCTAGATGAAAATGAGACCTTTCAAAGTTGTGACTCACCCCAAATAGGGTTGCCAACTTGGTAATTGAAAACTGGACACTCCAGTCCTAGAACCTCCCCTGATGTACATCCCTCTTCGCTCATCTTCCCCCTCCTCTATTGCTTGTGGCTTTTCCCCTCTGCCTGGATCCAGAGGGACTTGCCTGCAGAGGCAGGACTGGGGAGCTGCAGCTAGGTGGTGGCCCTGGCTGAGAAGAAGTTGGGGTGGGTGGTGACCCAGCACCACCCTTGCCTGAACTAGCCATACTTTGGGTGTTAGTTCAGTAGATCTGACTGAACTCTGTCAGGTCCCCTTTTGGCTGGACTTTCTGATCGAAAACTGGACACACTAACCCCTGATAGCCAGTAGCCCAGTGATGAGGACACTCACCTGAGATGTTGGGAGACCCTGGTGCAAGTCTGTCTAATTTGGAGCTAGCACTTCAATGTCTGTCTCCCACAGCCCAGCTGAGTGCCCTAACTCCTGAGCTATTCTACGGTGGAGCTATTGCTCTGGTTTTGAGCAGAGATTCCATCCTGGACCCAAGAACCCTTTGCTGATGGAAGTTATCACTAGTGCATTCCTTCAAAAAGTTCTGGTTTCAACAAACTGGCGTCTTCTGACCGACCTATGTGATTGAAAAATTCCAGATCATGTTTCTAGTCCAAATGTACGGCGCAATGAGTGTTCTATAGCCATATTTCTAAAAGACTGTCTATGGAAGAGCTTATTCTATGGGTCTTACTCACAACTAGCTTAATCGGACTCAACTTCACTGAAGTGAACACTAAAAGTGGGAATTATGCCAGCAATAATATTAACCATACAGACATACCAAACTGCTAATGATTCATCAGAATTCTGGATTGTTTTTGCATTGTTTACTCATTAGCCATGTAAATCCACTTACAAGCAGACTTGAGTTAGTAAAATATTGCCAAGAGTGTGAAATTATATCAAGGCCCTTCTGAACCATATATTTTCACTTAAGCAAGTGCTTAACAATTTGCATGTCCAGTGTAGCTCTTCTTGTATTTTCTCACTGGTTTAGGGGAATAACTGTACTGTAAACAAAAACAAGGATCACTGAAACATTAGTTTCCAGATTTAGAGAGATCTTGAGATTCACATTGTAAACAGTGAACAGTTAACAAACTATAGTTCTGGGTGAACAGCAGTGGACCATCTGCTTAGTAGCTCTAAATAGCATTGAAATGCTCCTACCATCTCAAACAAAGGGTAAACTTCACAATGACTTATTCAGTGTGCTGTGCTCTAGCACTAAGTATATTCTGAGACGCTTGGTGTTAACTTTGAGTTAGGTAACACTGAGGTAAGGAGACCACTTGCTCAATGATCGTATGGGTCTGACTCTTCCAGAAGTACTGACCTCCCGCACCACTCAAATCAAAGGGAGCTGCAGTTACTCTGCATGTTTTCAATGTCCACACATGTATATGTTAAAAGCTCTTATTTTGAGATTTTATTCACAGGGCCAGTAGAGGGCAATATCTTTCTACATGTAAAACCTTGGTCTTTCCCAAATTCTGATAGTCGAAGCTCATGTGACACTTTTATTAACCACAAAAGAGAAATTTAGCACAATAAAATGGAATATATTGTTTATACTCTAGGGCAGTGGTCCCCAACCTTTTTATCACCGCGGACCGGTCAACGCTTGACAATTTTACTGCGGCCCGGGGAGGGGGGGGGGTGTTTGAACTGTCAGATAAGGCTTCTGCATGTTGGTGTGCCCGCTAAGACTCACAAGCTCTACTCCTTTGACTCTCAATCCTTCCTTCAGTTCCAGGCATTAAACAAGCCCCAGTCCGATCAGCCCCGCGCCGGACCCCCCGCCCGCCCCATCAGCCCCACGAACCCCCCGCCCGCCCGATCAGCCACGCGCCGGACCCCCTGCCCGCCCGATCAGCCACGCGCCGGACCCCCCGCCCGCCCCATCAGCCCCGCGAACCCCCCGCCCGATCAGCCACGCGCCGGACCCCCCGCCCGCGGCCCGGTACAAATTGATCCACGGACCGGTACCGGTCCGCGGCCCGGGGGTTGGGGACCACTGCTCTAGGGTATTGGGGGAAGCTGAGATGCATTACTTTCATTTTAGGTTCTCCCCCCCCCCCCCTTTTCAAAATGTTGCAGAATGACTTCTAACAAATATCTTTAATATGGAAACTGCTGATTGTACAGTCAAATGACTTTTTAGAGAAGCCTAACATCTATATAACATTGTACAAAGAGGAAGAATGATAGGAACATAGGGCTTGAAGGGACCTTGAAGTCATCTACTCCAGCCCCTTGCACTAAAGCACGATCAAGTACACAAAGAACATCCCTGACCAGTGTTTGTCCAGCCTGTTCTTAAAATCTCCACTCTCCGATTCCACAGCCTCCTTTAGAAGCCTACTCTGGAGCTCAACTATCCTAGGATCTAACCTAAATCTGCCTGGCTGTAGATTAAGCCAATTACTACTTGTCCTACCTTACGGCAAACAACATATCCCCAATCACAGTCCTCTTTATAATAGCCCTTTAACACAATTGAAGACTGTTCTCAGTCTCTTCCCTCAGTCTTCTTTTCTGAAGACTAAATATGTCCAGTTACTTAACCTTTCATCATAAGTCAGGTTTTCTAAACTTATTATTTTTGTTGCTGTGTTCTGTACTCCCCCATTTATCCACATCTTTCATAAAGCATGGTGCCTAGAACTGAACATAGTATTCCAGCTGAGCCAAGCCACCAGGGGTGAGTACAATTGTCCCCATTGTCTTATGTACGATAGTCCTGTTGTTAAACCCCAGAATATTAGCTTTTTGCACAACTGCATCACATTGACTGGTGTTCAATTTGTGATCCAGTATACCGTATTTTTCGTCTTATAGGACGCTCCGGCCTATAAGACGCAGCCTCGTTTTTTAATAAAAAATCCGGACAAAAAAAAAAAAAGCGCCTCGCTCTCCCGTCCCCGCCGCGCGGGCGGGCTGCCGGGAGCACTCCCGGCAGCCCGCCCGCGGCGGGGAGGGGGGAAGCGGGACGCTCCCGGCAGCCCGCCCGCGCGGCGGGGACGGGAGAGCGAGGCGCTTTTTTTTTTTTTTTTTTTTTTGCCCTATAAGACATTCGCCCTATAAGACGCACCAACTTTCCCCCCCCGTTTTGGGGAAGAAAAAGTGCGTCTTATAGGGCGAAAAATACGGTAATCCCAGATCGTCAGCAGCAGTACTACCGCCTTGCCAGTTACATTCCCCATTTCTTAGCTGTGCATTTGTGTTTTTTACTACTTCTGTGAAGTACTTTACGCTTGTCTCTACTGAATTTCATCTTGTTGTTGGCTTTTTTTCAGACCAGTTCTGCAACTTTTCAAGGAGAAAGCAAGCAGCATGCAATTAGCTAATGCTATAGTCAGTGTACTCTCCTGCAGTGGAAGGCATGGAAGGGAGGTGTCTGAAGGATACATAGATGGCTGGATGCACAGTCTCTGAATACAGATCCCTCAGAATTTGGGGTTGGGGGAGAAACAGCATCAACACTATTAGCATCTACTGGTCAAGTTTCTATCTTCCTCCTGGGACCATGGCTGCCATTCACACCTAGGCAGGACCCCATCTCCTGCATGCAGAGAACTGCAAAGAGCAGCAAAATGCATGCAGGAGCTAGCCACTGTATTGTGAGGGGCACATAATGGTTTGTCCCAGCTTAATCCGTCTCACCAACAGCAGGGCCTTTGGAGCTAGAAATCAGCATGTATTTCCATGGGCTCTGGACAGGGCCAGCCTACACCTTTTTGGCACCTAAGCCAGAGAGCTCAAATGATGCCCCAGACCTGCTTGCTTGAGCCAAAACTTTGAAAGGTCTCGTGCCCTCCTTCTTCCAGCACAGCACTCCACCATCTCTGTGCAACTAGAGCAGAGAGAATACATGTGCACCAGCAGCAGACACCATCTTCTACACCAGGGGTGGGGAACGTCCGGCCCGTGGGCCGTATAAGGCCCACGAAATCATTTGGTGTGGCCCTGCTCCAGGAAAAGGCGGACACTAGGACCCTGCAGCCCCCTAGGCACAGGAGCGGCAGGAGGGTCTTTGCTCCCTGCTGCACTTACCAGGAGCATTGGCTACATTGTGGCCAATGGGAGCTGCAGGCAGGGACCCCCGCCCCCCCCCCCCCCATCAGCTTTCAGCCAATGGCAGCTGGCGCCAGTACTTCTGGCTGGGGCAGCACGTGGAGTGCAGACCCCCGCCCCTGCAGCTACTGACCCTGGGAGCCAGGCTGGAACTGCCAGCTAAGCAGTGGGGGCTGCAGGTGGGAGCTGGGGTCCTGGGTCCCCAGCCCATGGTGGGGCTGTGCCCGGAGTTTAGGGGAAGGAGGTGCCTCTGACCTGCGGCACGGCTGCCTGTGCCTGGCCCTGGGAGAGGAGGGAGGAGTCTCTGTGTCCCTGACCCGCAGCAGGGCTGTGCCCAGCCTTGGAGAAGGGGGGGGGGAGTGGTGTCCCTGACCCGCAGCAGGGCTGTGCCCAGCCTTGGAGAAGGGGGGGGGGAGTGGTGTCCCTGACCCGCAGCAGGGCTGTGCCCGGCCTTGGAAGAAGGGGGGGGAGTGGTGTCCCTGACCCGCAGCAGGGCTGTGCCCAGAGCCAGGGGCGGGGGGGCTGTGCCCGGTGCAAAAGGGGGGGGGTCTGTGCCCCGGAGTCGACTGCGCTCCAGACTGACCAATGCAAACCTGGAAAAGCAGTTGCGAGTAGCAACATCATCAATACCAGCTAACATCACATGCCTCACCAAAGAGAAGCAGTTCCAGCCATCACATTAGGGGTGAGTTAGTTAAATGTTTGACCAAATATAGCAGGCTAATTTTTAAGTTGATAATTTTGTATGGCCTGTGAATGATGTTATAAATATCCAAATGGCCCTTGGCAGAAAAAAGGTTCCCCACCCCTGTTCTACACTCTGGGTCCTAGTGGCACCCCCTCCACAGTCTGGCACCTGAAGCAGCCGCCTCAGTTCACCTCATGGTAAGGACAGTCCATGAGAGAGACAAACCCTTGACCCCTCAAAACTCTGTTTTGTCTGTGGTCACACACTCTCTCAGTGAGGGTGACAAGATTTGGAACTTGGCTGAGGTATAACACTTCTGCTCTAGCAAAATGTGCCAGAAAGTCTTTAAATGACCACTGGCTTTATATGTTGCCTTCAAAGATCAACATTTCTAGTAGCACAGTGCCAGGGCCAGCTCCAGCATTTTTGCCACCCCAAGCACACAAAAAAAACCAACAACCAGCTGGAGCGCCAGCTGAGCCAAAAAAAAAAAAAAAAAGGTGGCCAGAGCGGTAAGTGCCACCCTAATGTTGGCCTCAGTTCCGCCCCTTTCGAAGAGCTGCCCCAAGCATGTGCTTCCCAGGCTGGCGCCTGGAGCCAGCCCTGCACGGTGCCCCTTAGTACAGGAGTACTGGTTCAGTACTGTGTTAAATCACCTACTAAATAGCAAACTTCCCTTCCGCCAGCACCGTAGCCTTCTGGAAGCTTTGCTGTCAAACACTGACTAAGCCTAACCCTGCTTTACATGCAAGCGCTCAGGCCAGAGTGTTAGCATATGACTGCAGCTCACCGAAAACATGATGGCATGGTGCTAGCAGGGTTCCTCAGCTGGGTCAGTGAAAATAACATGGGAGTGGATGATAGGAACCCCCAAGGCAGGGCTGGAAACATGTTTGGGGTGGAAAGGTAAAAATCAGTCACTGCTCCTGCACTCTGACTGTCCATACAGGGGCAATTCAGGAAAACCTCATGGGAGGCACTGCTATGGGTAATCAAAATGAACCTGAAAGATGGACTATGGGATACACGTGCCAGCCTTTTCCAGCTCCAGACCCTTATTCCTACTAACGGTTCAGTATAGTGCACAAAAGATTCCTAATAGGAGCTTAACAGTTTGGAGTCTGCACACTGTTTCTTACACTGTTTCTTATCGGTACGTAATTGGCCCATTATCTGTCTCCATGTGCCGCACAGTTCTTCACATCAAAGAAGTGGAGCCTTCTTTTTATTTAACTTAGAGGGGAGTAATATTTAGTAACCTCATGCCTGCATGAGCAATTAATTAACAACTCTTAGGATATGGTCAATTTAGGAACTGTGTCTTTGGGGCCCACACTCTTCAAAAAGAACTAGCAGCAAAGTGAGGCTTAAACTGTCACTCATCAAAAAGATAAAGATACTTTGGCAAGGCTGTGTGATTTGATCACTAGTCCTTGTATTAGCCAAAGAAGTACTTAGACCCTGTAAGTGTCAGGTTTAGCAAACAATGTGCAATTTAAGTCTCACAAATAGATTGTACAGGAATGTGCACCAACTAATCAAGTCTGGAGCAATAAGGAAAAATAGTCTTGACCGAGTGTTTGATTTCACCCACGTATCACTAATGCAGTCTTTGTTCTGTAGATTAGGAATACTTACATGTATAATCTCTCCTAAAACCGGGGTGTGATAGTTGTTCACATTGCTAGCTCTGCATGCTTAACTTCTTTGGTTAAATGTATTTTTCTGCATCATGAGGTTTGGTTTGGAACTATTTGAAACATCTGTTCAGAGACCAGCTGATTTTATGCTGCTTTTATAAATCAATTGATTTTTCTGGCAAAAAGTGCAGATTTGGCAACAGGAAAATTTTGTGCTGGTTTTTGATGAACTGTTTCAGATTAAAAAAAAAAATCCCCAAAATCGTTTGTTCTGACATCTTTGAAGTTTCCTTCCATTTTATTTTTTTTTAATTATTTGACCCAAATGATTTTTTCCAATTCACAGTGAATTGTTTTCCAGACCCAACAGCTGATGTTCCAGGCAGTTTGTCTAACTGCTTCACTATCTCTTTTCAAATCCCACCTTAAACTTACCTCTGCTATGGTGCCTGCAAAACTCTTGAGAGTAGCTAGGCAGTTGGTGTGCTGTGCCTGCAGCTTATTGTACTAAACTGACTGTTTCACTGTTCCCTGGTGCTCTTTGTCTCCCAGTAAGGTGTATCCACCTGCTTTTCCTCTTTGACTGAGAGTGTAAATTAGAGGGGGGTGGAGACTGTCCTTTTTTTACATCTTTGTACAGTTTAGGATGAGCTGCATCTCAAAACTAGTTGCATTCTCTCTCATACATGCTATTTCCTTTCTTTCTGGAACATGTCCATATTCACAGCTGTTGTATGGACAGTCTTTTGCACATTCAGTACAAGTAACCTTGATCCACCTTTACAGTGGCCTTCCAGCCTTGGATCTTAAGGACGAGCTCACTGATTCTGGAGATTTCAGGCCAATTTCCCTCTGAGGTGGACTCTGGTGGGGTTGGACCTGCAGGGCTGACATAGACCGTGACAATCTGGAAGCTTCCATAGCCTAACTGAGATACGGCTAACTACTACTGTTGTTTTTTCACTGCATAAACTAATCCCAGTCAGGGAATAGGATTAGGTGATAAAGTGCTTCCTGTTGGACAAATAGCAAGCCCTGGTCAAAAACTGGGACAGCCACCCTATCTGACCTCTTCTTACTTGGCTCTCAACTATCTCACAACTTTGTTGTTTGCCTGTCCACTCTTGGCAGTAAGCACCAACAGAAGAATGCTCACTGGATTTGGTTTTAGACCTAGGTCAACAATGGTGGCCCTAATGTGTGGCAGCTACCTGCCCAAGGTCTGAAAACACTGTTGCTTTTGAACACAAAGCAAATTTATTCTGTTTTCTAGGAGGCTTGAAGATTACTTGTTCCACAGTGGAAGAGCAAAAAGGGAAACTAAAACAAAAGGAAAATATTTAGATGTATCCTCTGTCAAAGCAGTTATTTTTAGAAAACAGGTTAGAGCTCCACCATTTATTTAAAAGAGCAAGTCTTGTCAGAAGCTCCCACGACACACTTTGAGATCAAATGATGCAAAATAGCATTGGCATTCTCAAAATATGATCAACCTCTGTTTTATATTTGAAGCAGGAAGGTTATGTTGGAAGCATGAGGATAGGATGGTGGGAAGATCCCTTTTTGAGAATTTTAGGCGAAGCAAAAATCAAGCTTGTAATGGAAAACAAGTTTCTATGTTAATTCTTAAGAGACTAATGCTACTCAAGAATGATATGGGAGAATTAGGTTGTGTTTATACTGCAATGTAAGCCTGGGCCTGTGGGACTCTAGTCTGTAGGCTCACTGCTTCTAAGCCTGCACTAGTGTGTTCACACTCACTAGTGACTCTGATTTTAGAATTCCTGTACCCTGGTCTCACTGGTGCTCATGCACACAAGCTCCACTCTGAAGACTCAAGTCAAACCAGCCTATCCCAGGCTTGGTAGAGCCCTCCCCAGCTGTAGATGTTCTAGCTCTTTATGGTGCACTGTCCTACACTTCTGTTATTCTAGGCTGTATGATTTGCTCTCACCTGTAACCTCTGTAATCCCTGGTATAAAGTTGTATTGAGTGTTTGCATTGTAAAACTTCAGACTTGTGTAACTTTCCAAACATGAAAGAAGGTGAATTGCTCAACCTGCACACAACATGGCCCATTGATGGAAAATGAGGGATTGTGTAGTATCAAAGGACAGTGGTTTTGTTGCTTGGATTCCTTACTCTCTCCAGGAAAGGATCAGTTTTGGATTCTGTGGTGAACGGGATAAAAATTCCTGATAAGGAGAAACTTGGTCTCTTTACGCTATCTGGACACACAGGGTCAAAGATGCCTAAACATAAGCAAAAAATCCCCATGCTGTATGGCATGTCAGCCCTAAAGGACATCGAAGCTTCTATAATAAGTCTACTGGTATTACCTTTTTTAATCTAATACTAACATATGGTGTGTCCTGTTCTAATCTTGTAAATAACTTTTTTCTTTAAATACTGTGATGGGCTGAGATCACAGAAACCCCTTAGGAGCTGCCACCTGATGTGCCAAGGCTGCTACTGCCTCAGTTTTCCTGCCCAAACAGCTTAGGACCTCAGTACCCTGCCAGGTCTGAGCCACATCCCCCAACAGCTATGGGCTTTCCTGGAAACAGGCAGGAGGTATTCTTACCTCTGGCACTCAGATGCTCAACTCCCAGTGGGGTCAAACCCTGAATAATATATGCCCTGTATAAAGCTTATACAGGGCAAACTCATAGATTGTTCGCCCTCTATAACAATGATAGAGAGATGCACAGCTGTTTGCCCCCGCCCCCCAGGTACCAACACGTACTCCAGGTTAATTAATAAGTAAAAAGTGATTTTAATAAAGACAAGTAGTAGTATTTAAGTGGTTCTAACTAGTAACAGACAGAACAAAGTGAATTACCAAATAATATAAAATAGAATATGCAAATCTAACACTAGCACAGTAAAAAGCCTCGCCCTCAGTGAATTCCTTCTTTCAGGCTAAACTCCGTTAGCCTGGGTCCAGCTATCACTGGCACCCCCCCCCCCCCCTTGCAGTCAGTCCTGTTCCAATTTCTTCCAGTTACTTGGGGGGTGGAGGGCTGTTCTTTTGAGCCAGCTGAGAACAAACTGGAGAGGCTCTCCTGGGTTTATATAGACTTCCTCCTGTGGGTGGAGAGACCCTCCTCCTCCTTATCCAGAGTCCACATGGACTCTCAGCACACATGGATCAGTTGCAGGCCCAAACCAGACTCCTCTCACCACCAGCCAGGCTGCATTCCTGAGGAAGCTTGGGTGTGGACGGGCATCTCCAAAGTTCATTGTTTGCTTGATTTGGCTCTCAATTGGGCTTAACTGAGAATAGTCTTCTCCCAGAGAGCAGCTCAGCTGCTTTCCAAAGTCCACGTACAACCAGACAAGCACATAGCCAATATTCATAACTTTGAATACAGAACAGACCCATACATACAAATAAGATGAACAGATCCAGTGGATCATTACCTTCACAGAGATATGTTACATGGCATATGTAGCAAAACCATATTCCAGTAATATCATACATATATTTACAGGCACCCCCCATAAAGCCTTACGGGGTACACCATCACAAATACACCTTTGATTATAGGCTTTGTCTTTGGTTTGAGATCTGAGTACAATTGACCTGGGGTAAGTGACTGGCCCTTTGGGACTGGGAGTAATCTGAATGTTATGGTGATTTTACGGGTGTGTAAAGTGCCCATCTATTACATAATCCATCTGGTCTGGGTGGCAAGATGGTCATTCCAGTCTAAAGGGACTGTCTGACTCCATGGTAAGACTCCTAGTGCTTTAGGAGCTCTCATTTGTTACTGGGTTGATGAAATCTAATTATAGAACATTCTACCATTTTGGGATGTCTGCCCTGCTTTTTAACAGCCTGCCCTGAGGTTGACATTAAATCATGAGCCACTCCAGCATAAGTGTCCTCAAACAGCTCCACAGTATGGACCCAAGATGTGCCGTATCAACTTTGGTGGCATAGCTTCCTTTGGGACGGAGGTGAGCACCAAAGTCATTTCGCTAGCCTGATTTGCCGGCTTCCCTTCAGTGTTTTAGATTTAGGGCTCATCCTGGCAGAACAGACTATTGTGAACAACTAGGGGCTCCATGTTTGGCACAGTTCCTAGAAACTGGCCAACGTCCTCATAAAAAGATGAGGGGAAGTTCTCAGAGGTGCAATTCTCATGCTGGGCTTTCTGACAGTGGGCCTTGAGCCCTTTGAGTCACTCTCCATTAGTTACTGATCTGGTGAATCCTCCACACAGCAAACTCCTCTAGTTTGTCAGTACACATAGTCCTTTCTAGTATTCTTGCAAAAGTAGAATGTGTTGCTCACCTCCCATCAGATTCTGGCAAATCTTAGTGTTCCCATGACCTTGGCCAAGTGTGCTGCTGCTGACGTATGGTGACCAGACAGCAAGTGTGAAAAATTGGGACCGAGGGTGAGTGGTAATATGAGCCTATATAAGAAAAAGACCCCCAAATTGGGACAGCTGGTCACCCTATGTCACTGCCCGTTGCTCATGCGGGATGCAGTTCTGGTTCAGTGGTCAGAATAATATGCAAGGGTTAAATGCTGAACTGACTTACCTAAGCCAGGGAGGTTTCCTTCCCTTTCCTGGGAGCTGATTGGCTAGTCCTGGGATAGAAACAGTGGCCCGTGGGATTGAGAATAACATTGCAGGAGTCTGGGGATGTGGCCCCACAGGCACCCCACTGAAAAATGAGTTTGGACCCAAGCCCTAGCGGGACTTGAGCTTGGATCCACCCCCTAGCCTGGTCTTGGGGCCTGAGTTAGACATATTTGTGTGTGATGGTGAGGGTAGGGGAGAGTTTGGCTTCAACACGAGTCTGAGCCCAGGTTTACATTGCAATGTAGATTTACTCTGAAAGGAGGGGGGAGCAGCCACTCCTTTAACACAAATTCAGAATAATGCAGTCTTAATGAAATTCTGCCCCAGTAAATATTTTAGAAAAAATCATGTCAAAATAATTCCTTTGTACCTTTTTTTAATAAGTAACCATGAGACTACTTTATCTGGCTTCTTTAACCCCTGCCTGGCTACATCAGTTCCTAATGAGTATATGTGGAAAGGCCTAAAACACCAGCTCCCTGGCACAGTATGTGGGGATTTGGGAAAGGCTGGAGGCCAAAATAACATGCAATTAAGATGATCCAATTCAACTCACTTTTTTAAACATTCAGAATGGCTCCTTTTAAAATGGAGTATTTTGAAGGGTGACTTGCACAACTCACTGAGCTTGGTGCTTTTGACACATGGCAGAAGCCACTGAAATGTTTGCCAACCATTACCGTACCACACATTCCATTGGAAAAGGAAATGCAATAAGTGTGGCAGTCTGATACTAGAGCATGGCAAATGTTAGCAATTTTTTAAAGTCAGTGGCTGCATACAGGAGAATTCCTTGGTATACTTCACTTACTTCCATACATGGTAAGGCAACTACAATCTCTTCTACAGTAAATCTAAGGTAAACTATTAAAAATTAGACTAAGTCCAAATACAGTATGAACACTAGAAATGAGGTCATGGTTGTATTGCAAAAGGTAGTGAGCTGTTGCTGAATAGTTGGATGGGATGCTTCATCTTGCTTTTGGTCTCTCCCTGCAGTCAATCTTTTTCAGGACTTGAAGGCAGGCATGGCCTTTCTCACAGGCCACTTGTTGAACTTAGTATGGCAGTACCACCTTCTTTTGAAGCTGTCAAGATGAAGTCGGCTCCAAGCAATTGCCATGTCGATAGTCTTCAACTGAACATAATCTAATAGCATGTACTGGATTGCCAATAAAAGCCATTTTCAGTATTCTTTCCCCCTCATGTTTAATTAGTTACACTTAAATATATTCTCATTTAAGGTGGATACCATCTCTAAGATCTAATTGTTAAAGGACAAAACCCTAAAATGCTTTACATATGACCTTAGTGACATATTAATCTACTCTAAATGTCCCAAGATTATACTTGTCAGCCTGCATATACTACCAGATACAGTTTGTATAGACTATACATTATACTAGCAGTGATTTTTGTTGTTGTTGCATTTATTTAAAATAATATGTAGAGTGGTGTCCAAGTCCTTGATTGTTTCAGGAGTATTGTCATAGTGAGTTACTCTTTTCCTGATATTTCCAGTGGGATTATTTAATTATCACATTAAATCTGCAACGTGCATTATTTGACAGTAACTAGAAGAGATCTGCTGCCATTCTGTCAAAGCACCGCCATCCCCTTGAACACTATCATTCTAAGTATAAACTTTGTGGCAGTGGAGGAATGTTATGTTAGGTTCTGTATTAGATCACATTTTCCAGACTTTGTATTGAATTTCCTTTTGAATTTCACTTATGCTAAACAGGATATTTTAAAAAGGGCAGTGTGTTTTTTTATCTGGTGTAATTTTATCAAGTATAACTTGCAACAGCAGCTGAGATCTTATGAGTATCACAGATCTAACAGAAACATAGATGGTAAAGGGCCTAATGGGTTAATGGTATCCAGCTTGTGAGGCAAGCCTCTCCATGTATGGCGTGAGAATTGACTAGGGCAGTTCTCACCTTCATGATGCAAGGCTGTATCGTGGTATACTACCTATCTGAATGCTGTTTAATCCTTGATTATGGAAGACTTATTTTTTCTGTAACCAGGATTTTTTTTTCTTTATATCTGTTTAGAATCTAACCAGATCTAACACAAAACCCTGTGCATAACACAATTGGGGTTTGATACCTATAACTTGATCCTACTTCCCCTGAGCAGTCACATCACTGCTGCCACTTACTCATGTGCTATTTCCCAACCAACCAGTTGCTACTAATCAGTTTTCACTAGCTTCCTCAGTCTGAGACACTCCAACAATTGCAAATTCATCTTTTTTTTTACTGCTTCACTTTACTAGAGTAAACTACTGCTCTGCTAAAGTGAGTAAAGATGTTGGGTTCTCTTGTGCAAGGCAGTGTTCCTAGATCACTCTCTTCCTTTCATGTGGGCAATTGGATTCCATTAACTTTAATGTCGTCTCTATTCAAAGAATCTCACTCTGCGCATTCTTCTTGCTCTAACACATATGGAAAATTTGTTCAGAAAGGAAACACCTATAGTGCCTAATACAATGGGGTCCTAGGCAGTGATGTAATATAAATAATAGCAGCACAGGCTTTGAGGCAGAGACTGCAAGTGACCTAAACTATCTCACAGGCATCTGGAATCTTGTAAATAGGGGAACTGGATTTGAAATCTCACCATGCCAGTGAGAGAGTTTTAGGTAACTTTGAACAACCATAAAGAAAAGTGGGGACTTCCATGTTTTACACCAGGGGTCTCAAACTCAAATGACCACGAGGGCCGCATGAGGACTAGTGCACTGGCTCGAGGGCCGCACCACTGACACACACACACACCCTCGCTGCCCCGGCTCCGCCCCCACTCCACCCCTTCCAAGAGGTCCCACCCCTGCCCCACCTCCTCCTCTGAGCACGCAGCTCCCCATTCCCTCCTGGAAAGCACTAGGCACCACCAACAGCTGTTTGGCAAACAAAGCAAGAGCAATCTAGGAAGTCCAGAGCTAGAAACACACGCGGCCCAGCCAGGCAGCAGAGAAGCCTCCACTTCTGGCCCCTCCGTCCTGCAAACTGCTATGGGGGGACCGGGGGGGGGGGGCGCCAGGAAGCTTGGCGGGCCGCAGGGAAGGGCTTTGCGGGCCGCATGTGGCCCCCGGGCCGCATGTTTGAGACCCCTGTTTTACACAGAGTAAGAAAAAACAAGGAAATGTTTTCCTTTTGAGAATGATGGCTCGATCGAATACAATAATTCCTAGCAAAAAGCAAAATATTTATGGGGAAGCAAAACTCTGAATCAGGAATGGCTGTTCTGGCATAAGAACCTTTTTTATTATTATTATTATTATTATTATTATTATTTTTAAGCTTTGTCTTACTCCTTCTGGACACATCCAGCTTCCTCTAACTAACAGTACAAGGGGTGAGGGAGCACAAGTAAAACTGAAAATACAAATAGTAACCCCTGAACAATATACATCTTTAATTTATTAATTTGGCACCAAATAGCATGGTCAAAGAAATAATACTCATTTATTCAAGATGCACTTTTAAAAAAAAGCCCACATCCTTGAGAGATGTTACAAGGAGCCGTATCTTAGTGGATGGTGATTTCTACCTACTTGCCACATGAGCAAAATAACCATTTTGTGGGTATGCATTTTGCCAGTGCCAAGTAGTTAAGTGGTGCTTACCTAGGTGTACAATTCTGTGCTCTGGTCTCTTTAGATACCAAATTTTAAGGAAATGGGGAAGTATAGATGAATTAGCAACTATGTACTGCCCCTATGTGGAATGGATGGTGAAATGACAATCTTGCCCAAATAGTGTTTAGCTAACTTTTTCTATAACAGATACAATCATTCTTCCGTCTATGTTCATGTTCTTTTCCTAGACTCCATGTATAGTCTGGCTCAGTTTTCTTTCATCTTTCAACATGGTTTGCCCCAGATGTAAGTAAGATTTCAAACACTTCTTTGCTATTTTTCCTCCTTAGTCTTACAGTGATTCAATCTTTAATTTCAGATTGTCCCTCTTGGTTTTTTCTTACCTGTGTGTGGGGTTTTTTTTGTTTCCACTGGAATATTTTCTCATTGTCTTTCATCTATCTCAATTTTATTCATTTTTATTCCTTCATTCTGATTTAACTCCCTGCTTTTCCTATTCCTTTTTCTCCCAAGAGTCAAGGCCACCATCAAACAAAATTATTTTGCCTGAACCACAAAAATCTGTTGCTTGTGCCTGTTTTAGCTGGTCTCAGCTAGAAATGGGCTTCACTTCTGCTCTCCACTGGGAGCAAATGGTAAACTTGAAATGCTGGGAGATTCTGCTGGAGCTGCTCTTGGGAAACATGGTGGTGACATTAGCTCGTGCTGGCTGTTTCAGTGCTTTTATGAGAAATGTTATTCCCATTAGTGCTCACACTTGACACACAAGCAGCATGGGAAGAGGTGAGCTTAAGCCAAGATGATGCTTTACAAACACCTAATAGTATTAAATTCATTTTTGTTAACCTTATCAGTGTACATGATGGTAGGCTAGGCAAAGAACAATGGCAAATGTTGCACTGCAAATAGTGCTATTAACCCACTGTTCAAGCACATCTGAAGTAGTACAGCAGATCTGCCACACATTCCTTTGCTGGAAAAATGCCACCAGCTAGTATGTTTTCATTATCTGCTATAGCTTCATCCACCCATCAGCAGCTTTTTTCCCCCCTCACTTTGTTCCATGAAACAATTACAGTATTTGAAAGAAGATGCTTGTCTTTCAGATAGAGGTACAGTGCCAAATTCAGGTTTGGTGTGAGTAGGTCCAACTCCATTTAAGCCAATGGAATTGTACCACGGATGTGTTTTTTACCTACAGGATCAAAGTCTGAGGCCAGAAACTGAAGGAAAACTTTCAGTGACAGAACTCAAAGTTGGATATGAGAGCACAATTTGGCTCATACCAATTAGAGATCTCTATCTCCAGGAAATCCCCCAATTCACCTGTAGTAAGATGGCATCTTGTGTGGCTTAAAATATGGATACCACTTTAAAAGTAATAAGCTTTAAAATAATTATTCACAAATGTGGCACATGTGCTTTCAATCCAAGAACTGTAAATATTGTAATCATTCTTCAAAACGGAGTAGAAAATGTTCCGCAGTAAATTACTGAGACCTACAGGGCAAGGTGGGAAAATGTAACATCCACTTCTGCCATTCTGAATTATCACCGGTGTTTTGAGCTGGAATAATTAATGTAATCTCACTTAGTTGTTGGACTCCCTTTTCTGTGCACTTTTGGCCCAGATGTAGCACATTCCATTTTTAAAAAGTAATCAAATTATTGATGAATTGCAATGAAATAACACAAATGTGAACTGTTAACATGGTTAAGGTCCAACCTT
Organism: Sternotherus odoratus; assembly: GCA_032164245.1. Classification (NCBI taxonomy): domain Eukaryota; kingdom Metazoa; phylum Chordata; order Testudines; family Kinosternidae; genus Sternotherus; species Sternotherus odoratus. The sequence continues at coordinate 257,005,858 of JAVMKO010000001.1, read as the reverse complement.
TTATTTCTGACATTATGCCATAAACTCCCCCACACCATACCTCTTGTAGACATGAAAGAAATTGCTAGCAAGTAACAGAACCATTGGCAGATTGATACATAGTTTGTACCTCTCAATACTGTGACTTATTTGATCTTCTATTATAAAGCAGGTGTTTTTTGTAGAAGCAGTTAGGGCTTACAGCTAAATGGTCAATTGCTTTTTTTAAAGTTATTCTTGGGTATATGCATAATGTCTTAATGTCAGCAACTGTATTGTCTTGCAAACATCTTGATTTCAGATTACTCAGAGAAAATGTTTAATGGAGGAAAGTCCCTCTTGTAATAGTGTGTTAAGGACTATTGTGTATTGTCTACTACTGAATACTTGTTCTAAATATTTCAAGAATATATCTTTGTGCAACTATTCTGAACAAAATCTGCTGGAACCCATTTCTCTGTCAATGCATCTTGTATGATCCTCCACAAAATGAATGCAAACCACAATTGTTCTGATTTTTGTTAGTATTAGCTTCTTGTTATACCCATCCTGCACAGAGGTAGATGGCTATGCAAGGTGCCAAGCATGAGTGAATCAACACTCCACCTACGTGAAGTTCACAGAAATCAGATAGCACAAAATGCATTTGCTTTTTTCATCTTGAACAAGTTAGAAACTGACTAATCTGAGTGAAACATGGAAAAAGTCCATAAGCAGTTAATTGTGGTAATTTAGCTATAGCTAAAAGCTTTTAAAAGCCAGGACTGAACAGGTTTACCAGACTGTGTTTCTCTCTCGTAAAATGAGGGTCCTTTCATATGGGGAAACAGCTTCCACACCCTTTCCCCTCAGCTAACCCAGCTACTGCCTGTAAACAAATGCAGGATAGTGTTACTTTCACTTCTGTGATTCTTGGGGTCTCAAAGAGGTTTCAGTATTTCCTAACCAAGCTTTGACTTGTGCTTTTATTAAATTATAGCTCTGTCCTACCTTACCTGTGGCAAAATCCCTGGAAGAGGGACTGGTCCAGGAAGCTTTCCGACATTTACCTTCTGAAGAAGCCTTCTTGGAATGGCCCTTCTGTGGGGAGAAGTAGGGAGCACTGCGTGGGAGATGAGGAGTACGAGCTTCAAACTCTGCAGGGAGCAATGAAGCACAAAGAGCTTCCTTATGACTGGATGTGGAGAGTGTTGCTGACATGGCTTTTCTCCCGTGCTCGTGTAACACTTGGAAGTATGTTCCATCTGTACCATCTAGTGGCACTGAGACCACTTGGAGAGTAACAAATCTGCTCTACAGCCTTAGCTATGGGGCCATGTGACTTTTAGCTCATGTAGTAGAGGCTCTGCATTTAGCTCCAGAGGTCCCACGTTTGATCCTGTCCACCAACAACCAGAGTCAGTCAGTGTTACACTTGCTCAAACACTCTCCCTTTCTAAGGGATTGTAGGCACTAAATGGGCATTAATGTTTGGAGCAGCATTATGTCCCGTGTGGGCAGCTTCTGGACCCAGAGGGAAATATGCTGTGAACCACAGTTGTTTGTATTACCCCACCACTTATCTGTGACATGCCTCTTTTATCCAACACAGTGCCAACCCGGAGGGAGGAACTTCTTCAGGCTCGGGGGAGCGGGAGAACAAGCAACAGAGCCTGGTCCACAGCTGCACCAGCTCTTCATCTGTCTGCTCATGTTAATGGAAGAGACCATATAGGCTATAGGCACACTTTCTCTCCCCCCCCCCCCAGTTTTGAATACAATCCATGGTCTTGTAACTTCCAAGCACTGAGCTGAAAATTGGAGCTGGTCAGGGAAGTGGTAATGAAGTGCTCACTCAGCTCTTCATTCAACTCTTCTTATCCCTCTCCTTTTTACTGACATCACTCCTTAATAGCCACCCTACAGATGTGTGTTATGCTCTCCTCTGGAGGGTGGGAGCTTCCTCTCCACCATGCTTTTTTGCTGCTTCTTGCCACCCATAACCAATTTATTTCCCCCGTGGAGGGGAAGTTTCCAGGAAGTTCATCTGTTTACTCTTGCCTGTGGTTTCTTCAATGAGTATCAGTCTGTCTAGACACTTACAAGTTGTTCAGCTACTACGGTGATACAGACCACAATCTCTCTGCTGCCGGATCATGTGCTTCCTAAACTTATCACTGCGATGTTGACAGTTCCCTCAAATACATGTGTATAGGTAGCTCTACACTTACTCACTTCTGTATATGGTACAAGAAAATGAAGTCACACTGGACTGATTTTTGGGGGGTTCTCAAATAAGTGTTACCTCTACTTCCATCTTTAGGCAGACTCTGCTGCTGCCTGCGGGTACTCAGCATTGTGAGTCACCTCACGCCCACTTGCCCTTAGTGTGAGGAAGCCTTTCAATGCCTGGGACCAGCACCACAAGCATTTCCCTCTAGGCCCAGGCAAGCCCTGCTGTCTCTCTTCAGGCTTCTGATTGGCATACTCCAATCTCAAGCATCTTCTTGCAGTGTCTACTGGACGCTTTCCATGTTCAGATTTCTTGTTTCCAAAGAAGCAGTAGACCCAGCTTACCAGTTCCATTCACATTACTGTCTTATTTAATGCTCAGAGCTTAGATATGTTTATAGTGAAAACGACTAGGTTTATTTACTAAAGTATAGCACTTCAAGTGATAGCAAGAAGTAGTATTAGAAACAACTGGTTACATAGCAAATAAAAAAAATCCTAACAGGCATTCTAGAGCCTAGACTCACTTAACTAGATACTCGCATGTCTTAAAGCCAAGCTCATGCAAGGTCTTTTAATGTTTTACAACTGGGATTGTCTGACTCTAATCATAAGACAAACACTTTGTTAGCTTGCATCTTAAATGAAGGAAACTTAGATAGTTTGGGTGTGTGATGATCAGGAGAACCTCATGGTGACTTGCCTGCCTGGTGCAAAGGTTGCAGATCTCTTGAGACATCTAGATATGCTTGTGTGTAGTGCTGGAGAGGAGCCAGTGGTCATGGTACATGTAGGTACCAATTTCCTAAAGAAGGATGGGGGAGAGGTCCTGGAGGCCAAAATTAGGCTGCTAGGTAAGAGATTGAAGTCCAGGACCTCCATGGCAGTATTATCTGAAATGTTTCCAGTTCCATGCTCAGGGCCAGTTGGACAGGCAAAACTGCAGGGTCTCAATGCATGGATGAGACAATGGTGTAGGGAGAAGGAGTTTAGATTGATTAGGAAAAATTTTAGGGGAGGGGCATCCTATACAGCAGGGGTCTCCAAACTACGGCCCGCGGGCCGGATGCGGCCCGCGAGGCCCTCTCATCCGGCCCGCGGCAGGGGTCGGGAACCAGCCACGGGGCCGGGACGTGCCGCGTGCTCCGCTGCCGCCGCCGGCCGGGACGCACCGCGTGCTCCGCTGCTGCCGTCAGCTGCGGGGCCGGGACGCGCTGCGTGCTCCGCTGCCGCCGCCAGCCGTGGGGCCGGGACGCGCCGTGTGCTCCGCTGCCGGCCGGGACGCACTGCGTGCTCCGCTGCCGCCGCCAGCCGCGGGGCCGGGACGCGCCGCGTGCTCCGCTGCCGCCGCCGGCCAGGGACGGCTCAGAGCTGGGGCCGGGACGTGCCGCACCGCCACCCAGTTACAGGCGGCGAAACAAGGAGCCACCCACTGCCAGGCGGCGAAACGGTCTGTGGGGAGAGACCGGGTTGAGCGGGTCAGTTGGGGGGGGGGGAAGAGACCGGGTTGAGCGGGTCAGTTGGGGGGGGGGGGAAGAGACCGGGTTGAGCGGGTCAGTTGGGGGGGGGGGGAAGAGACCGGGTTGAGCGGGTCAGTTGGGGGGGGGGGGAAGAGACCGGGTTGAGCGGGTCAGTTGGGGGGGGGGGGAAGAGACCGGGTTGAGCAGGTCAGTTGGGGGGGGGGGGAAGAGACCAGGTTGAGCGGGTCAGTTGGGGGGGGGGGGTTGGAGGAAAGGAGGTTTTGGGGGGAGAGACCTGGCTGGGTGGGTCAGTTGGGGGGGTTGGAGGAAAGGAGGTTTTGGGGGGAGAGACCTGGCTGGGTGGGTCAGTTGGGGGGGTTGGAGGAAAGGAGGTTTTGGGGGGAGAGACCTGGCTGGGTGGGTCAGTTGGGGGGGGGGGTTGGAGGAAAGGAGGTTTTGGGGGGAGAGACCTGGCTGGGTGGGTCAGTTGGGGGGGGTTGGAGGAAAGGAGGTTTGGGGGGGAGAGACCTGGCTGGGTGGGTCAGTTGGGGGTTGGAGGAAAGGAGGTTTGGGGGGGAGAGACCTGGCTGGGTGGGTCAGTTGGGGGGGGGGGGTTGGAGGAAAGGAGGTTTTGGGGGGAGAGACCTGGCTGGGTGGGTCAGTTGGGGGGGGGTTGGAGGAAAGGAGGTTTGGGGGGGAGAGACCTGGCTGAGTGGGTCAGTTGGGGGGGGGGGGTTGGAGGAAAGGAGGTTTTGGGGGGAGAGACCTGGCTGGGTGGGTCAGTTGGGGGGTTGATGTGTAGTGTTCATGTGTAGTGAACAGGTGTTCATGTGTAGTGTTCATGTGTAGTGAACAGGTGTTCATGTGTAGTGTATCAATGTGTTATTAAATAATAACTGAATAAAATAATATTAAATAAATAATTAAAAACAACATCCATGTTTTGATTCTTTTTTATTTGGACCTCGAGTGTGTTGTCGGCCCCCGAACTGCTATTTGATAGTTAATGCGGCCCTCTGGCTGAAAAGTTTGGAGACCCCTGCTATACAGGAAGGAAGGGCCACACTGAAACCAAAATTGAACTAGATTGCTGGCACTTAAAATTAACAAGGTCATAGAACTTTTTTTTTTTTAATTTAAGGACTGAGGGAAAGCCAGCAAGTGTGGAAGAGCACATGGTTTGGACAGACATCCCTTAACAGAGAACATCTATTGACAGATCCTCCATGTCCTAGTAAGGAGGAGAGGATGGAAGATGATAAAATACAGGTAGGAGCTGATAAACGGTCAAATGAGACATCTCATTTAATTACATCATGTAAAGGCAGACAGCTAAAAAAAGACAAGCTTTTGAAGTGCTTACATACAAATGCCAGAAGTCTCAATAATACAATGTTGGGAATCATTAAGAAAGGGATAAAAAGACAGAATATCATATTGCATCAATATAAAACCATGGTATGCCCACATCTTTGAATACTGCATACAGATGTGGTCACCTCATGTCAAAAAAGATATACTGGTATTGGAAAAGTTGCAGAAAAAGAGCAATGACAATGATTAAGAGTATGGAATGGCTGCTATATGGGGAGAGAGCAATAAGATTGGGACTTTTTAGCTTAGAAAAGAGACTACTAGAGGTCTATAAAATCATGACTGGTGTGGAGAAAGTAAATGAAGTAAGTTTCTTCTCATAACACAAGAACTAAGGGTCGCCAAATTAAATTAATAGATAGCAGATTTAAATCAAACAAAAGGAAGTATTTTTTTTCACACAACGCAGTCAACCTGTGGAACTCCTTGTCAGAGGATGTTGTGAAGGCCAAGACTATAAGAAGGTTCAAAAAAGAACTGGATAAATTCATAGAGGAACACACACAAGGAGCATTAACGATATATACCTAATGCAATGTGGAGACATGCAATTCAACCTGCCTCTACAGGCCCCTCTGTTTGTAAACACATTTATGCCATCTGGTAACTTGATTCCTAAAATCCTTTTACTAGGGTCAAGTGAGTTTTTGCAGGCATTGGGTGGAGTTAAAGAAAACATGCCTGTCAACTCTGAGTTGTGGAATGCCCGTGGGCAAAACCAGACATCCCCAGTATTTACAGAGATTATAAAGATGTGTCCAATTCCCTTGTGTATTCCCATTTTATGATTGACACAGGCTGTGTCTGTTTAATGGATGCTGCAGTGACATAATGTAGACCCTTCCTACAACAGAAGGGATTTTCTATTGATGTAGGTAATACAGTTCCCTGAGCTGTGGTATATTTCTAGTATAAACTAGGCCACAGTGACACAAGTCTGCAAAAGAAGAAAACAAAAGACCCCACACCACAGTGGAACTATGCAAACCCTTCCAAGTTCAGTTTCAATGGAGGCGCTCTACAAGAGTTCATATACCCTGAAGTTAAGGAAGGTTTGAGTTTGAACTAACCCTGGTTTACTTTCCTCAAATCTCTTTATGATCTTGTTAGTAAGATCCAGGATTGAGCGACTTCTCGCTGATTTTCTTGGTTGGTTCACTTTTTCCTCTGGGACCAGAAAATCAATTAGCACCCTGACTTGGTAAGGAGGGAAAGCTTTGAGGGAGATGGACTGCAGTTTGCCCTTGAGAAAACAAAGCAGACTTCCTCTTAACTGCACAACAATGCCGCCTTTTGGAGCTGTTGATGTTACTGTGCTGCTTCCCCTATACTTCACTACCTCCTGGTTCTCAAGGACTGATGCAGTCTTCCTGGATGTAGTGTCTAAATTACGGTAAGTGGAGAAAAGGATGTCATGACCAAGTTAAAGAACCGCTTCCAATACCCAAGGGAATTCCTGAAGATGCTGGGAGTGAAGAGCTCTACCAGGAATATACAGAGACAGTATTTTTGCTCTGACTTGACTGTTACCTCATTTGGAAACATACAGTGGAGAATGAGGTAAGACTTCTTATAAATATTTTTAATACATTACTTGATATACACTGACATAGTGTATGCACAATACTAATATTATCATGTTGATATATATTGGTATATTTTACATTGAAGAGCCGGTCTATGTATTGTAAGGGCCCAGTTCTAGAATCCCATATGCACATAAATAGGCCTAAAAATGCTGATTAATGCACAGGGAATTAAATGCACCCGGACTATTTTAACCACATATAAGAGGCCAATATTTATATTTCATATTACATTAGTATCCAGAGTGCAAAACTTAAAAATTTAAAGGCTGCATGAAGCTACTTGACAGGAATTTCAGTTATCTATATCTGAATGATTACAGTTAGACTGTATGAAGATCTATCAAGAATTCCTTTCAGCACTTCACCATATGAAAAGAGCCAAACATCGTAGAGTTCTGTTTTTTCCATTGTAACATATTATAGTATTGCGTTACTTAAGACTCCATCTTCTGAGAAGGTTTTGAATATTAGCTGTGCTATTTGGAAAATGCCAAAGTAGATGACTATGAATGATTTAGGGTCTGTCACTTAGATTTTACAGGTTTAAGATTAGCAGATGTGTTAGTCTGTATCCGTAAATATGATGAAGACTTGTGGCACCTTAGACTCTAAAGTGCCACAAGTCTTCAGTCATATTTAGATTTTACAGTGATACCTTTCTCTTCTATGGAAAATGTTTGAGTAGATGGACAGTCAGCAAAAGGGCAATAATCGGTATCAACACAACAATCAATTAGTATTGGGTTAGTATGGCACCTGAGTGACACTGCTAGAAACCATTTGACACAGCACACAAATAGGCTCAGGATTAACAATTTTGTGGCATCACCTGGACATAGTACCGGAGAGGCATAAGTACAGTGCCAATCACTGATTAACAGTAGCAGTCAGGTAGGATCAGGATTCAAAAGGTAAAATAGATTCCTCTCCACCACCCCTTTTAAAGCAAGAGGTGACTGCTTCTGCTGTGGAACCTAGGAAACACAATGTTTCCATGGCTTCCTGTCTGCTTAGAGCTTGCTCCCAAAATACTGTGCACATGAAACCCATATTTGCAAATGCCTGTTTGTGCAAACACCTACATACATAGCCTTTTTGCTCGCAAAGCGGACTTAGTCAATTATTCATTTTAACGTGCATGAATCTGTCTGAAAGAACAAATGTAGCTTCCATGGATACAAGTGTGTATGTACAGTCTGACAGCCCAGGTAACCACATTTTTATTCCCATAAGTAGTATTTGAATGGCAATGCCTTTACAGGCCTGGCTATTAATTCTTCTGTCTCATTCTTAGTTTATTAATGAAAGGATCTGTTCCTTATATTAAAGACAAGAGGTGAGAAATACTGAGTTAATTAAAACTTAATAGCCTGTTATATGCATAGGAACTCTGTAATAAAGATTCCTGTGGCACCTTAAAGACTAACCAAAGTATTGAAGCATAAGCTTTTGTGGACTAGTACCCACTTCGTCGGATGCATGCCCAGATGCAACTTTGCAAGCATAGGTAGTGTTTTTGCATGAGTATGCACAAACAGGCATTAGCAAATATGGTATTAACCCACGAAAGCTTATGCTTCAATACTTTAGTTAGTCTTTAAGGTGCCACAGGACTCTTTGTCACTTCTGCAATCCCAGACTAACACGGCTACCTCTCTGATTTGTAATAAAGATTGTACACTTGAGTCAAGTACAATAAATGCATGGCCTATCTGTGGCTGAAGAATGGTTACTGCCAGAAGGTGGCATCATACACTGCAGCAAGTTAGCAGTAAAATCTGTGCTGAAGTATAGCCATCTCTGACGTTTTTGTTTAGCCAAACAAGGGGAAACAAAAGTCATTGGTGCCTTAGGGTGGGTGGATGGTGGTTTTTGACAAAATAAATCCTGACTGTATGTCTGCAGAGGGGCCCAGTAGCTTTGGCTGACCCAGCTATTATGAGTCCTTATGAATTAAGCTTTCTTTTGGTTGGTGAATCTGCCATTTTTACTTAACTCCCCTCTAATTCCCAATATTTTGACTACCATTTTTCCATGAAATTTCTAACATATACTTCCATTAACCACTCTGATTTTTCCTTGCTAAAACTTTACTGCAGATGCAGTCTCCATGCATGCAATGGTATCTCCAACAATATCCTTAGACAGCGAACTTGTCTATTCACTAGATCTGATTTCTTACTATTGAGCAATTGCAGCTATATGGAACTCTTCCAGAACCATATTACAATACAAAATGCACTTAAAATGGGGACAGCAACGAACTGAAGTGTTCAGGTTCTTTTATTGTGGTATAGTAGCTGTTTGAAATACTGTAGCCAGGCAGGTTTGTCAGCATCCTAAAACTAGCCCAGATTACAATGGTATTGGACAGATTGCAAAATGGTTCCTTTGTGTCCATCAAGGATCAGTTGCACAATGCTTAAAAACCAGGTGCTAGCAATACCAGGAACAATTCAACGGATGATACAAATATAGCAAATTATACAGGTACTGTGTAGTGACTATGCCCATAATTTGTATAGTTAACTATTTGTCTGAGCATACTATTTCTTGCTGGCCAACAATGGAAAAGGTGTGTGTGGGGGTCTTTTCTTTTGTTCAGCCACATTTACTTGGAGACTAGAAAAATCTCTCATACTGAAGATGAATCTAGCTATTTGAGGCAACCACTTTCAATAAGAGGAGATGCTGTAGCTCTTCAAGGTAATCTTCCTATTAGCAGCAGTATTGCCTTTGTCTTCCTCACTTTAATCTCAATTGCCTGCCTTTCATCCATTTCCCATCCTGACCAAGGTTTAATATCTGGACAATAGTGATATGAGAGTAAAATGACTGCGCTAAGATGTACAGCTTGTTTGACTGTTTCATTGGGAATGTTTCTTCTGCTCAGCCTGGTGATTAGGACACTCACTTGGGATGCAGGGGACACAGGTTCAAATCTGCTTGTGGCTTAATGAATATTTAATTTATTTGAAATGGTACAGCTACGATGGGAGAGATTTGAGAAATACCATAAAATAACTTAGTGATTTTGAAACTAAATGTCTTCCTTTTGTTAGTGCAAGAGTAGGTCATCCATCAATGCAACTAATTGTTTCCGTTCCACATTCTGCTTTGATTCTTGCCTTGGAGGGCTCCAAGGTCTTGGCACTGGATAGGTGGAGCTGAAAATATTTTTATATAACCATCCAAGTGCACCAAAGAAAGGGAGGTTGGATACCAGATGGGAATTTGAAAAGTAGAGAGTTTCAGAAGTATCAGTCAGTATTTGCCACCCTAGTCACGTGCTTGGAGCTCTGGTGCCTGAAGCGGCCCTAGGAAAGGGACAGTACACAGAGATATTCATCAAGGTGTCCTTTGCCATGGCTAGATGTTGTTTTAAAATAAAAGGAAAATCTTAGAAAATACTTCTTTATAGTCTCTGTATCAGAAAATGATTTTAAGATGTAAATATTTGGATTGTGCTTGTTGTTCACTCTCTGGGTTGAGGAATGTAATCCAGAGAGAGCCACAAGCACACAATTGGACACTAGTTAACATTTGATAACTACTGTAGTTACACATAAGAGGAAACTTCTCTAAACTGCAGGAGTCCATACACTATGTGATTGCTTATCTAAGGAGAGTTAAGCAAGATCAAATACATTCCTGTCCAAAGGAATATTTTGTACAGGTACCAAAAGAAAGGAGACCCCCCTCTTCCTCCTCGGGGGATGTGCTTTGTGAGTGAAACATCTTCATTTTTTCATGCCGAGTAAGCAAGAAAAAAATGCAGGTTTTGAACTGCTCCTTAAGACTTTTTTTAACAACCATGTCAAATGATCCAGGCTTATGAGTCTTTTATTGTTGATTCTGATGATGTACAAGTCTAGTGCAGATCTTATCAAACACTGTGGCACCACCACTGAACAAAAACCATCTTGTTGTTAATCCTCCCGTATTTACAAATGTGATAGACAACATCCAGCCTGTCTGACAGGAGTTACCTGCTGTAAAACCAGTGAAGGTTTGAATAATTGATGCTTTGTATGTGTATTCCTTCCAGAACTTCAGTGTAAGCTGCTAAGGGGCTACCTCCATTTGCAATGGTAGCAGAGTAGTTAGTATGAATGTGGCTAACCCTTATCACAAGCTCACTGGAGTGTGAAAAATGGCTATTTGTTTAGAAATGTGAGTTGCATGAAAATGGCATTTATAAAAGGAATATTCTATCTTGCTCATTCGTCCACTGCCCCATCTATCAGTACAACGTATGACTGCTCTGCAGAACACCTTACTAGCCACTGGTAGCTCAGCAGGTACCCATCCTCTGTTCCCTGTGTGCTGGGCTCTTCAACATGCAGCCAGTACTGGAGCCATGCACTAAGCCCTTTCTCAGGCTAGTTTACTAGTACGTAACTGAGGTAGAGTCTCTTTGAGACACACCGCAGTCTCTCTCTCTGGGTGCAAACAGACGCTCTGTCCTGGAGTCTAGAATCAGAGAGGTAGCCATGTTAGTCTGGAATTGCAGAAGTGACAGAGTCCTGTGGCACCTTAAAGACTAAAGTATTGAAGCATAAGTTTTCATGGACTAATACTCTACGAAGTGGGTATTGCATCCGACAAAGTGGGTATTAGCCCACGAAAGCTTTTGCTTCAATACTTTAGTCTGTAAGGTGCCACAGAACTCTGTCACTCCTGGAGGTCTGTTTCATATTGTCCACCACCAAATGCCATCCTCCTTGGCTACTTCCCCCAGCTCTCTTCCCTTTAAAGCTGAGACGATTCCCCAGGGTCCTTTGCCTGGAAGTCAGACTGCAGCCCAGGGACACAAAACTACTTTCCTTAGGGCAGTAGTCCCCCAAACCATGTCCTCCCCTCTCCCAAAGGAGTCAGGGGCTGGAGCTGGGTGCAGAGCTGGGCTGGGTGGCGTTCCTTCCTCACCACCCATGCGGGCTAGCCTGGGATCTGCTGTGCTCCCCTGAATATTGCTCTATTTTCCCATCAGGGGGTGCACCCCACAGTTTGGAGACCACTGCTTTGAGAGCTCAGCACCTGCTCATCCTTGTCCAGCTGGTTCATGGTCCTCCCTCGTAGCTGCTATTGCTTGGCCCTCCATGCACCTGCTCACTGAGCTCCCACGTCTATTCATTTTTCTTCCTGATTCCCTCCCACAGCTGGGGTTAGCTGTTATAACTGAACTTCCCTTTTACTCAGACTCTTACAATGCCCAGGCATTGTTTTAATCCTTTTAATCAGTAGATATAGTCCAGGTGTACTGGCCTCAGCTCCCTCTTAATGGGCCAGTTACCCTGTGACAGTGGGCAACGTAGATTCATAGGTTATCGGATCAGAAGGGACCACTGTGATCATGAAATCTGACCTCCTGTATAACACAGGCCATAGGACTTACCTGAATTACTTCATGGAATTGCATGGGCCAGGGTGATCACCTGAAGGCACTAAGTCTCACAAAGCAGCCTCCTGGAGTTTTAGGGAGTGCAAGGGGAGTGTGAGGGCTATGGCATCCCGTTAGGGTGGCACAGAGGATTCCCCTGTCTGAGACTGGCTGGCTCTATGAGCTGGAGGAAAGGGTGGAGCAGTTTGTCACCTCCCTGCAATTTAGCAGTCCCTGACTTCCCCTAAGACTTAAAACCCAGTGCAGGAAATCATCAGTTCAGTGCCATCTTCTCACAATAGTTTTCATTTTCAAAAGAGCTATTTGTGTAAAGGCCAAAGAGCAGGTGAAACACACGGGGAAAAACAAAACAACTCTTCATTTTCCTCTGACTTTCTCCATGACCAGGTTGTCTGGCGCCTGTCCCATGAACCCACATCTGCGTTGAGTTGCACAGAAAGAGATGCATGTTCAAGGCACTATTCAGTGCATGCAGTCCATTGTCTAACCTGGTGGACCAATCTATTAGGGACAAAATACAGTTGCCAGTGGGTGCAGTAGGGTGGGTCTTGGCCAGTTACGCAATGAGAGATGTAAAACAGACACTATTACAGGCTGCTGGTGAATGTAAGTGACATTCAAAAGTGTTTTAAAGTTCCAGTCGGCAGGAGTGTGGCAGGAGGATGAATATGCTTGTGCCCCATTTGTTGCTAATATATCCAGAGATATATTGGATTTGGAAAAGGTTCAGGAAAGGGAAACAAAAATGACCATGGGTATGGAATGGCTGCCATATGAGGAAAGATTAATAAGTCTGGGACTTTTCAGCTTGGAAAAGAGATGTCTAAGGGGGGATATGATCATGACTGGTGTGGAGAAAGTAAATCAGGAAATGTTAGTTACTCCATCTGATTAACACAAGAACTAGGGGGCCACAAAATAAAATTAATAGGCTGCAGGTTTAAAACAAAGTGTGTTTTCACACAACACAGTCAACCTGTGGAACTCCTTGCCAGAGGATGTTGTGAAGGCCGAAACTATAACAGAGTACAAAAAAGAACTAGATAAATTCATGAAGGCAGGCCCATCAATAGCTATTAACCAGGTTGGACAGGGATGGTGTCCCTAGCCTCTGTTTGCCAGAAGCTGGGAATGGGTGACAGGGGATGGATCACTTGATTACCTGTTCTGTTCATTCTCTCTTGGCGTGCACCAGGTTTAAAACAAATAAAAGGAAGTTCTTCTTCACACAGCGCACAGTCAACCTGTGGAACTCCTTACCTGAGGAGGCTGTGAAGGCTAGGACTATAACAGGGTTTAAAAGAGAGCTGGATAAATTCATGGAGGCTAAGTCCATAAATGGCTATTAGCCGGGATGGGTAATGAATGGTGTCCCTAGCCTCTGTCTGTCAGAGGGGGGTGATGGATGGCAGGAGAGAGATCGCTCGATCATACCTGTTAGGTTCACTCACTCCGGGGCACCTGGCACTGGCCACTGTCGGTAGACAGGATGCTGGGCTAGATGGACCTTTGGTCTGACCCAGTATGGCCGTTCTTATGTTCTTATGTTCTTATGTTCTTATGTTCTGGGGCACCTGGCATTTGCCAATGTCAGACAAGACACTGGGAAAGATGGAAGTTTGGTCTGACCCAGTATGACTGTTCTTATGCTCTTCTCTTATTGAGTAGCACCTACTGGGTTTTTCGAAGTGCTCAAGGATAGTCTCTGCTCCAAGGAACTTAAGATTAAACAATAGACAACCTAAGCAGAGGCTGGGAGAAAGGGAATAGGAAACCACTGTTAGCTTGAACTTGGAGATCAGTGAATGTGTCGGACATCATCTTATCACTTCGGGAAATATATAGAGCAAGCAGAGGGAACACCTGTCAGGGATGGTCTAGGTTTACTTGATCCTGCCTCAATGCAGGACACTGGACTATGTGACCCTTTAGGTCCCTTCTCTGATTGCCTTGGAGAGCTCTGAAAAATAGCAGGAAATTGGGTTCCTAGGACACTAGGAAGAAACAGAAAGCTAAGCACAATTTTCTGGGAGGAATTAACATAATGACATTTCTAAATGGAACCAGTATAAATATTCACTGAATAACTTGGATGAATAAATTTTGAATCTCTGAGTGGCTTGCAGACTGTTTGCCAGAAGTATTTGCTATGTTTATTTGCAAATAATGCTGGCTGGTCACATGGTACTGTTTTTGCTCCTTGATTGGACAGCTGATACTTTACTACTCTCTTGGTTATTCTCTTGTTGAAGAATGCATTTTGGAAATGAATTTATGAAACTATCAAGATTTCATGTATTGGATAGAATATCAGCAGTTCAAATATCTGCAAATGAATCACAGGGCACAGTGAATCAAACTTAAGTCACTTTACTCCATTTTCTTGTAATCATACCACCAGCTCTGTTCCTAGAAATACACCACTTTTTATGGGTATGCAAGCAAAATTCATTGATAGTGATTCTCTAAAAGATGGGCTTTGAGAATTCCATGAGTAATATTGAAAGATTTTATTTTCTACTAGCATAAGTGCCCGGCATTGCTCGGGTCAGTCGGAGGTGGGGAGGGGGCAGACAGCTGACACCCCCTGACCAACCCCAACACCCACCCCTCACCCCTCACCCACGCCGACACCTTCCCACCCCCCCTGACCAACCCCAACACCCCCCGGCTCACTTAAACCCCGACCAAACCCGACACCCCCACCTCACCCCCTGAGCAAACCCGACACCCCCACCTCACCCCCAGACCGAACAGTGTATTTAATAATCTGTGTGCTACACAGTGCACCGTGAGCCGGGGGTGTGTGTTGGGTTTGGTCTGGGGGGGTGGGAAGTTGTCGGGGTGGGTGAGGGGTGAGGTGTGGGTGTTGGGGTTGGTCAGGGGGTTTTGCGGTTGGTGGGGGGGGGTGAGGTGGGGGTGTTGGGTTCGGTCGGGGGGGTAAGTGAGCCAGGGGGTGTCGGGTTTGGTCTGGGGGGGTGGGAAGGTGTCGAGGTGGGTGAGGGGTGAGGTGTGGGTGTTGGGGTTGGTCAGGGGGTGTTGCGGTTGGTGGGGGGGTGAGGTGGGGGTGTCGGGTTTTCTTGGGGGGATGAGGTAGGGGTGTCGGGTTCGGTCGGGGGTAAGTGAGCCGGGGGGTGTTGGGTTTGGTCTGGGGGGGTGGGAAGGTGTCGGGGTTGGTGAGGGGTGGGTGTTGGGGTTGGTCAGGGGGTGTTGCGGTTGGTGGGGGGGGTGAGGTGGGGGTGTCAGGTTTGCTTGGGGGGGTGAGGTGGGGGTGTCGGGTTTGGTCGGGGGGTAAGTGAGCCGGGGGGTGTCTGGTTTGGTCTGGGGGTGTTGTGATTGGTGGGGGGGTGAGGTGGGGGTGTCGGGTTCGGTCGGGGGGAAAGTGAGCCGGGGGGTGTCGGGTTTGGTCTGGGGGGGTGGGAAGTTGTCGGGGTGGGTGAGGGGTGAGGTGTGGGTGTTGGGGTTGGTCAGGGGGTGTCGGGTTTGCTTGGGGTGGTGAGGTGGGGGTGTCGGGTTCGGTCGGGGGGTAAGTGAGCCAGGGGGTGTCGGGTTTGGTCTGGGGGGGTGGGAAGGTGTTGGGGTGGGTGAGGGGTGGGTGTTGGGGTTGGTCAGGGGGTGTTGCAGTTGGTGGGGGGTGAGGTGGGGGTGTCGGGTTTGCTTGGGGGGGTGAGGTGGGGGTGTCGGGTTTGGTCGGGTGGTAAGTGAGCCGGGGGGGTGTCGGGTTTGGTCTGGGCACCCACCCCAACACCTTCCCCCCCCCAGACCAAACCCAACACCCACACTTCACCCCTCACCCCCCCGACACCTTCCCACCCCCCCAGACCAACCCCGACACCCCCCGGCTCACTTACCCCCCGACCAAACCCGACACCCCCACCTCACTTACCGTCCCACCAAACCCAACTCAGATCCGTCGCAGGCGGGGAGGGGGCCCAGAGCCGAGGGATTCCGGGGACCTTCGCAGGTGGGGGGTGGCACAGAGCTGATGGAGTCCGGGGTTCCGTTGGGAGGGGGGAGGGGCAGAGAACTGAGGGATCTCTGGGGTTCCGTCGGGAGGGGGGAGGGGCAGAGAACTGAGGGATCTCCGGGGTTCCGTTGGAGGAGGGAGGGGTGAGCTGAGCGAGTGAGGTGTCTGTTGGAGGGGGTATTATGACATCATCACCACCTAACCACCCAGCCGATGTGATTGGCCCTGAAAGACTTTCACCCCTGGGGGGCGTCAGAGGTGAGATCCGAAAATTTTTCGACCCTTACCAGCATCTAGACCCAAGACCCCTAACTGTACCAAATTTCAAGTCTCTGGCTCAAACGGTGCGGGAGGAGTTCGCTGTCATACATACATACATACATACATACACCACTTGACTTTTATATATATATAGATTTATTTTCTGATAGTCTGATACACAAATAACTTTTTTCATTCTGGCCTCTTTTTTTTTATTTCAAGGACATCAGTCCAATTTTGTTACTTTTGTTTTGCTATAAAACTTCTTCAAATGGTTTCACCCACATGTGGAAATATATGGACATGAAGGTTCCAGAGATTTTTCCTCTGGTTTCTTACACTTCAAAGCATGCTTAATTTAATGGGTATCAGGTCAATTATCTAGTAAATCTGATTTTTTTGAGTTATGAAATAAGAGTAGCACCTAATGTCTCCTGCTATTGATACTGGTCCAGATTGGGGCAGCTGCAGGTTATCTCTGCTAGTCAGTAACTAAGCAGGATTTAAAATAGGTTGGCTTTTGGTTTAGGCATTTCAAATGAACACACCACCTTTCAGAAATCCCTTTTAACAGTTAAAAAGCATGATAACCTCTCCACAGCATGGCCTCCTCTTAGCACCCTACACATGTGTCGGCTTGGCTTGACTTGACTTGTCTATAATGAAATGTTTGGGAAGTTGCTCCCTGGGCCATATTGACTATATTTTGCATCACTCAAATATGACCCAGAATGGAACATTAGGCAGCCAGAATAGATTGGGTAGTATTGCAATTTAAAGCTTTAATATTTTGAGGTGGTTGTGTAGAGTTACTGTTGGAGACCCTCCTCCCCCAAATGTTATGTGCTTGGATGGCTGAGTGCAGCAGAGTTAGTGTAGTTTCTCTCTGGGGTCAGGAGTTCAAGAGAAGACCAAAAGAGTCCACAAATGTGCATGCCTTGAGGGACAGTTCTATGGGGCCTCCTTGCCTAACAATATGAGAATGGGGTCAACAGCACCAGTCCTTGATACTGGATCAATGACTGGCTGGTCAAGCAGCTTATTCTCCCCATGGAGCTGGGGCAGACTGACCTAAGGCCAGCTTCTTTGCCACTGCACAGAGTCTGTGGGACAAAATTCCTTCCCTGTTGCCACCAATAGAATCTCTCGGTGCACAGCCTGGCTCTTCAGGGTGTGCACTGGGCGCATGGCTTGCCCCTAATTAGTGAGGAATGTGAAACTCAATCTTTCAACCTATAACCTCCAACAGATATCAGAGATGTATGTGTTTTGGGCCATTTAGCCTGCTGATCATACTCTGATTAGTGTGTACTAGACAACGCCATCACAACTCTGGTATTTAGGAAAGATCTGCTTTCTTATTTTATATGAATCCCTGGAGAGAATCATCTGATAAAAAGACTAGTATGTACAGGAATTGCTTTTACCACACAGTGGCCCTTTTGTTTTAAACCTCCATGAAAGAGATGAGGTCCTAGTAAAACTTTCTAGTAAAATATAAGCTTTTTGTTGGTAAAGAAAATTATTTTAAAGCATGATATTGTTTAAACATCCTTGTAGGTTTGTCTGAAGTATGGGGTTAAAAAAATCAAACAGCAGAAGCTCTGTATTAATATGTAGTGAGAATGTATAAAATATCTAACTTATATTTTCCTTTCAGCAGCCAAACTGTCTAGGCACACCAACAAACATTAACTGACGTTACAGGCATTACAAGATCTGAAGCTCAGCTGCTACTATAATGAAATATAAATCTTTGTAGAGGCCAGGGGCTTTCCTGCAGCACAATGAGCTGCTGTCACTTGAATGTCTGCAAAACTGGGGGATCTGAGAACCTGCTCCTTATTATTTATATTCATAGAGAGACCACAGTAGTAAACCATCAGTGCCATCACATGTGTTCTTAGAGGGTTGAACACTTGTTGCCTGATGAGAGGGTTTGAACATAACCTCATCATTACTGCACTGGGCTGAAGCTTTTGATTATGGTGGCACAAATTAAGAGCATCCACAGGAAGCTGTACAAAGTTACTATGTTTTCACTTTATGAGAAAATCCCAAAGAGCAATGGTGCAACAAAAATGCCAGTCAGTCTTTACAGATTTCTAATGAATGTGTACAGGCATATTACCTCGGGAACAGAGCTCTGACTATTTGTATGTTTGCTTGCTTTAAATGTATAGCAGGAAATCAGGCAGGAGGGGCAGGGCAAAGTTCTCAACAGAAACAGTACAGTGGAAGAATATAGCTTTAGAGGTAACCATGTGTCTCATTCTAGTAAGTTCCTTGTTTGGTGTTGAAAGAAAATTATTTACCATCATATGACAGGTTCAATTTTTTTAATGCATTCAGATTATTTTTGTATCCCTGCTTCATGAATTTCACTGGCTAGATGTTAAACATAAGGCCTGGCACATTCATAGTCAAAGTTACCGTTTCTATATTCTGTGCCTACAAGGTGTCATAAGGTGGTATATGCAAACTGGGAATATGCAGGTCATTAATACTGTTGCAGGCCATATATGGATGGGTGATGAATCAAGAATTCTAGATGTGTGCAGGAAATATGTTCCAAAAAACTATTTTAGTAGGCAGCTCAAAGCCATCCAGAAAGCAGGGGTTGAGATGGCCATTTATCCAGATGGAAAATATCTGAGCCATTAACAATTATCTTTGAAATATCATGGAAGATGGGTAAGATTCCGGAGGACTAGAAAAGGGAAAATATAGTTTGTCTTCAAGGGCAATAAGAACAACCTGGGGAATTACAGACCAGTCATCTTAACTTCAGTATCTGGAAGGATAATGGAGCAAATAATTAAGCAATCAATTTAGACATATAGGAGATAAGGTGATAAGTAATAGTATGGATCTATGAAGAACAAACCCTCTGAACAACTTTTTTTGATAGGGTGAAAAACCTTTGTGGATTGAGGAGGTGTTGTGGTATTTCTTGAATTTCGTAAGGTTTCTGATATTGTTTTGCATAACCGTTTCATAAATAAATGAGGGCAATACAACCAAGATGGAGCTACTGTAAACTGGGTGCATAACTGGTGGGGAAAACCATTCCCAGAGTAATCAGGGAGTTCATATTGAGTGGAGTCCTGGGGGGAACAGTTCTGGGTCTAGTTCTGTTCAATATCTTAATCAATTAAGATAATGGCAGAGAGAGTATACTTGTAAAGTTTTCAGATGCAACCAACCTGGAAGGGGTTGCAAGTGCTTTAGAGGGTAGGATTAAAATTCAAAATGGTCTGAACAAACTGAAAAAATGGTCTGGAGTAAACAGAATTAAATTCAATAAGGACAAATGCAAAGTATTCCATGCAGGAAGGAACAATCAGTTGCACACATACAAAATTGGAAATGACTGCCTAGGAAAGAGTACTGTGGAAAGGACTTGGAGTTCATAGCTGGGGTCATAGTGGATCACAAGCTATATATGAGTATAATAATATTGCGCAAAAAAAAGCAAACATTCTGGGATGTGTTAGCAGGAGTGTTGTAAGGAAGATATGAGAAGTAATTCTTCTGCTCTACTCTGCACTTACTTACCTGGACTATTGGGTCAAGTCTGTATGCCACATTTCAGGAAAGATGTGGACAAATTGGAGAAAATCCAGAGAAGAGCAACAAAAATTGATCAAAGGTCTAAAAAACACGACAGATGCAGGAAGACTGAAAAATTTGTGTTTGGTCTGGAAAAAAGACTGAGGAGGGACATAAGTTTTTTTTCAAGTATAAAAAAGGTTGTTATAAGGAGATGGTAGAAAAATTGTTCTCTTTAACCTCGGCGGATAGAAGAAGCAATGGGCTTAAATTGCAGCAATGGGAGGTTAGGTTGGACATTGGGAAAAACATCCTAAACCATCAGGGTGGATAAGCACTGGAATAAATTGCCTAAGGAGGTTGTGGAATCTCCATCACTGGAGACTTTTAAGAGCAGATTGGACAAACACCTGTCAGGAATGGTCTAGGTAATACTTAGTCCTGACATGCATGCAGAGGACTGAACTAGATGAGCTCTTGAGGTCGTCTCCAGTCCTAGGGTTCTTTGATATGGAGGCTAAACTACCCAGGAAAACTTCCTACTTCTTGTCACCAGGTTGATGAATTTTCGGAGATACAGAAACAAGGAACCAACATTTTGGCATCCTTTCCCAGTTCCCTACCCACCCTCCAACTCTGGAATACAGCAATTTCATATCCTTAACCTGCCATTCAAGATGCATTTTGTAATAGACTTCCAGCTTTCTAGTTCAGTTTTGGTTCTTTTAAATTTTGGTATCGCTGTGGGTTTTTATAAACAGACTCTACTGAGGACAAATTCTGGCTCCAGAACAGAATTATTTCCCTCTCCTGTGGGAAGCGACTTTTGCCGGTCTGGTTCAGTTACTACCAGGCGTGTGTGCGCGCACACAATGAACAAAGATCTACAGTATTGATAATTGTCAAAGTCATTTAGCGATCCAATCTTTGGTATACAGTATATTAGAGCAATTTTTGAGGTATGTAATTGTAGTGGGCCCCGGTGGGCCCCCTCCGATCAGGAGGACGCTCCGGCCGGGGAACCAAGATGGCCGACGGAGCCGAGGCGGCCCCGCCCCCTGCCCCGGAAGTGCAACCGGGGCCCCGGAAGCACAAAAGGCGGGGCCGGCCACCAAGAGGGGGGCGACCCGGCAGGGAGAGGAGAGGGTCGGCCCGACTGGTGGCGAACCAGCCACCCCGCCGAGTGGAGCGGCAGCCCCGAGCCCCCGGCGGAGCCAGACTGGCCCGGCGTCCCAGCGGACACGTACCCAGAGGCCGAAGAAGCCGGTCCAGCAACCCCCGAGGCAGCGAGCGACTGGCCCGGCACCCAAGCAGCAGCCTACCCGACTCCAGCTGACAGCGAGCCCGACGAGGTGACAACAGAGTCCCCCGTGCCCCCAGACGGCTGCCACCTACCCAACGGAGCAGGGAATGGACTGGACCCCCGAGCACACCGGACTCTGCTGCAGACCCGAGACTTGTGAGTAGAGACTATATTCTGGCTGCCTGTGTAGACACACCGGCTACAGCCAGACACTTTAGAGACTGTGTTCTGGCTGCCCAGGTAGAAGCACCGGCTATAGCCAGGTACTTTAGAGACTATATTCTGGCTGCCTGTGTAGCAGTACCGGCTACAGCCAGACACTTTAGGGACTGTGCTCTGGCTGCCCAGGTAGAGACCGGCTATAACCAGATACTCTAGAGACTGTGTACCTGGCTGCCGGGGTGGAAAAACTGGCTAGAGCCAGATATCTGAGACACTGTGGGGACTGGCTGTCCGTGGGTAACCACCGGCGAGGGCCAGCTATCTTAGACAGTGTGTGCTCTGCCTATCGGTGTCTGGCCGGGGTGACGGAACACCGGCCAGAAGCCCGAGAAGGCGTGAAGACCACCCGGCAGGGGGCGCTCCCAACGCTGGAAAACGCTAATTCCCCGCACCACCGGCAGGAGGCGCCCCGGGGTGCGAACAAACACGTTCACAGTAATATAAATGTTTTCTGATTTATGTCTTGCATCTGATCAGGAAAATCTTTGGTCCAGGTAGCCCTGTTCAGAGCTGGTTGTGAAAGGGGATTCTCTGGGTCTGAGTCACCACCATTTTACACCAGAGTGACTCAAGAGTGAATTAGGCTAAATGTCTGCTTATCTACTTTGTCCATGGAACTGGTCCTTCAACCACCATCCCTGCTCCCTATCCCTCTGCCTCCTCCCCTGCCACCCTCCCTTCTCTACTCTTCCCAGCAGCTAATGGTGACTATATTGAGACGTTACTGTGTCCTACTGCTGCATTACATTTCCTACTGAATTCCGTTCATGTTTAACCCTCCCCCCACCCCGGAGGGGCTCCATGAGAGGGAGAAGCCAGAAGATGATGCAGGAGTCTCCAGAATTGGGGCACAGTCACACGAGATCTGCCCAAGAGGCCTTGTCTCTAGAAAATCCCTTGATATCTGTGCAGACCTCAAGAAATCTTTGAGGATCAACCCATTCCACAAGGGTCAATTCCCATGCCCTTCCCTCCAGTAATGGAACAGTTTTGGGGGGGAAACTCTGCAGTGGGAAATGCATATTTTTCAGCCCCTATGAATTCTACAGGAAGGTGGTGGGTTGTCTGAATCTCAGAATTCTTGTGCAGTGAAAATACATAATCTTTTGACTAATGCACATGTCCTATATGTGCATCTGAACACAGGGAACACTGTTCATAATGAACTCAGATGCAAGTCTCCATTTAATAAAGTAGATTGAAGTTCTTGCTGTTTTCAAGGCATTTAGTGGAAATACCCCAAGACATTTCCCCTACTATGTAAGTATTCACTCTGGGCAGTTGTTTGGAAAATACCAATTTTTGAGGGGTGAATATCTAGCAGTGCGGTCTTTGAAAACAGGATTTGCCTACAGCATTTATGTTGCCTCACCTTCTTTCATCTTCTGCCCTGTGAAGTCATCGGTAATAAACAGTTTTTGCCAAAAGCAGAGGGATTTTATCATTTTCAATTTATAGGCTGTGCTCGAATCTATTGCAGCCATAGCTTAAGTGGAGCAGGTAAAGGTAAAAACGAAGCATATGAACATGTTTGGTGTTCTGTACTTGCCCCTCCCCCCAAAATCACAGGACTGATTCACAGAGTACATAGCTAAGGGGCAATGATTGCTTTAGCCTCTTTTCTTTGGAAATATTCAGATTTTTAGTACAGAAAAAGCATGCAATGGATAAAGTTTGATGGCGTTCTTCCCTCCTCCCCACCAAAAAAGTCAGACTGTCTTCTTTGAGGGAGTAGCCTTTCATTAAGTGGCTCCAGGTTAAATTTATATCTACCTTGTAGGATTTTTTCCCAGTCTTTTTAAGGATAAATCCAGCTTAAAACCCAGTGAATTCACGTCAGAGCTATGTGATTTTTTTTAAACTGCTGAAATACGGCTTGTTTGTGAATTTAAGCCTCTGTCTATACAGTAGTATCTAATTCTATTATGGACTAAGGCCAAATGTGACTCCTGGATGCTATCTTTGTGCAATATGGGATGGAGACCAGTTTTCAATGTTTTTACTGTGCTGCTGAATTCAAACAAGCAGTTTGTATTTACCAAGGGAGTTGTATAAGCAAAAGTGACTGTCTTCTGAAGTTACCCTTCAAGTTTATTTTTTATATATATAAATACATGACGTGTATTAGCAAATTAGTTGCCAGTGTGGTATATTGTGTCCTAAGTTTGCAGAATGCTGTTGTAGGTACTATTTCTTTCCATGGCTGCTTTTTCCTACTAATAAACAAATACCAGAACATTAAAGGATAGCCATAGTCTTTATTCCAAAAGCTCAGCAACATTTTACAGAGATTATTTTTCAAACTTAATTAGATCATGGGGGGGAGGGAGGATCAGTTTAGTTTTGCCCTGTTGAAATATTTACAATTAAACAAAAAATCCCGCAACTTCAAAGTGAAATGATTTTGCATTATATAAAACACTCAAATATACTCCCAAATAGTTCATGAATCCTCATCAATTTCTAGAAAAATTGGATAATTCTGCCTGAGTAATGACTTTTTTTTACACACTGATTTTAAACTGAATTTTAGAAATTAAACTCAATTAAAAAGATATTGTTTGTAGATGTGCCAGTAATTCATTCATTTACAAATCAAATATTTATTTTTCCTGTTCAGGACCTACATGTCAATCACTAATATCTACTGCTATGGTTTTGAGTTTTGAACTATGACCATACTCCAAACCAAACCTGAACTTTTCAGTCCTACTTAGCATGTCTTACAAGACCTGAACGGTTTCTAGATTACATTGAATCATTAATGCATTCAGAATGCCAAGATTATATGTGATATTAGATTCACGTTATCACACGCATGATGGAACAACCTATTACATTATGTACACAGTCAAGTTTGGGCACTGAAGATAAAGCAGATAAGCAGCTTTTGTCATAATTCCTAAGTGACATTACCTCTATTTCTTCTGGCTTTGACCATTTGCTTTTTTAGGCATTTAATTCAAAATCATTACCTACTCTCCAAAAAGAGGAGAAGCTCGTGTTTCCTTAAACAAGCTTATAAAGTTTAACGGGGTTTGGTTTGGTTTTCTCCAGAAATAAAAGGTTACACACAGCAGATAAGTATTTGGTTTTCAGGGCGGACACTGGGCACACTTTTATTTAGAGTCTGAGGATTGGAAAGTGGCTCAGGTCTGCTCATATCACTACTTTAATAGTGCATGTATCAATAATGAATTGGGCCCTTAGACCATGCACAGAGACCTTTGGTACAAAACTTGGGGAAGATCTTAAAAATGGCTTGTCATGTCAGTTATGGATCTCAGAAGGTCTTAGTTCCCATGCAAACAAGACTTATTAATGAGGTGACCACACTGCAATGGAAAAAAGAAATCCACTTCACATTTATCCTCGTTTTATGTCCCAAACGCCCTTTGGGGCAGGAATCCCTTCTAGAATAATACAACTGATTTAGGTTAATTTTTCCCTTCAGCTTGTCATCCTTTCCCATTCCCATCATAAACTGGCCTGAAGTACACAGGGACTGGAAGCACTAATCTGCCACTGATCACACTTACAAACTGGGACCCAAACTGCTTCAAACCACATTGAAGTCTATGGGAGTTTTCCATGCATTTAACAGACCCTTAGATCAGCCCATATTATGGAATAAATTGAGGTTTCATTATCAAGAGTGCCTTCAAAATCCGAACTTGACTAGCCTGGCTGTTCTTACATTTTCATCATCAAGGACACTTAAGACTGGTGTGAAGAGTAGATCCAACATCCACCTTTTCTAGCTAGGTACTAGCTTAGTACCTAGCTAAGGTACTATGGTGACTGATATAAACACTGAGTGCTTGTAGGGATTATGAAATATAGTTGTCCAAGAAGGAATAGTAACTAGGAAAACTAGCACATCTTAATGGCTCAAAGCTCTGCTAGGCAATTCTACAATCAAAATGGCATTAGCATTTAAGCCCTTTCAGCAACTTGTTCATTCACAATTCACTTGAAGCCAGGGTTACTAATGCCTCTGTCATCTACTGTACATGAAGTCACAATCTAATGCAAATTCCCCATGCATTGGCCAATGTGGTATGCAGAACAGCTGTTGTCTCCCCACTCCAGAGTCCAACACGGCGCCTCTAAGATTTTGTTGCTTGACAGATCTAGTGTCCAGCCTTCCCCATTTTCAGAGATGTCTGCCAGCCGAGCTGTTCCATGGGACACTTAGCAGCATGTGTGATTAGTGCTGCGCTGTCAGCCAATACAGCACACAATAGTGTAGATCACGCAAGAAATACTGGCACATCACCTCATCATAGGTCTGAGCATCAGCAGTCCCAGTTTATCATCAGTCTGTTTTATCTCTATCAAGGTCTATTGTCTTAGTATCTAGGCTTTTATTATTATATTAAACAAAGGGCGGGAGGGAAGCTTTCAGTATATTATAACAGGTAACATTTATTTCACTGCTACTATAATGTACAAAATACTAAAAGTCTGATTCATG
Source organism: Sternotherus odoratus (assembly GCA_032164245.1). Lineage (NCBI taxonomy): Eukaryota > Metazoa > Chordata > Testudines > Kinosternidae > Sternotherus > Sternotherus odoratus. The sequence continues at coordinate 256,980,062 of JAVMKO010000001.1, read as the reverse complement.
GCAGTACCATGCTAGGTTATTTTTGGCATTACGTGACAAGATATTACAAGGGCTTATGCTATCTACAAGCAATAAAGACCAGAAACAACTTCTGACTTACATCAGACCTCCTCAGTAATGTATCAAGTTGTTCCATTGTTTCTGGGCATATATAAACTACATGGTGGTATTTCTGAGAGCAAACCATGATAAAAGGTTATTTCTGGAGAGAGCACAAAATAATTGCTGACATTTGCTTATTACATATTAATTTTTTGTTGAAATTCTTTAAAATCGCTATGCTGAATTCTGTTCTCAGAATAGTGAAGTCAGTGGTGTAACTGAAAGCAGAATTTTGGCGCACAACTTAATGTTTTTAAGAGTTTCCCACTCTTATAATAAATATCTGTGCACCATAAAGATCACAGTAAAAATATGCCATTGTTATAGCATGGCATCTCATTCCTTATCTTCAGGGCCATGTACAGACGACCTGACCCAAAACTAGTGAAGTAAATTAAATCTGTTTGACTTCAGTGGGTTTTGGATCAGATCCAATCCAAGTAGGGTGAAGGGTTCAAAGATCTATAAATGATTTGGGAGCCTAAGTCAGTTTACCCTTTATATATTTATTATAAATATTTGTTTTTTTTTAAAAAAAAAACCTTTACCTGTAACTTTTTTACTAGCTGCCTGGTCAGTAAATAGGTTTACTGTCATTTTTCAGATGGGGGGGTGTGAGAAAAATTAGATGAAGGGCCAAATGCTCACTCAACTTTCTGCCCAGACAGCTACACAGCTTCAAAAGGGTTGCATAGGCCCCAAGAAGTCTTGTTAACATTTCCCATCTCCTGGTTCCTGCTCCCGTGGTGGTAATGCTGGTGGAAGTTCTGCTGTAGACTGGGTGCTAGGTGACCCTCAGATCATATTTACATGAGAGCTCATGAAACACCAGCAGCTTCTGGTGCCCTGTCTGCACTAGTGCTCTTGCTGTCGATGGAGCTGAAATGACCCTCTGAGAGATAAATTCAGAAGCCAAAATGCAGCATTAACTACAGAAGGAAGAATGGGGGGAGGAGTGAGACAACTGTGTATTGTACTTCAGGGTTGAGATGTTATCCTCCAGCATCCCACCATGCAGTTCTACATGCGAATATCCAAGCAGTTCACCACTGCATATTTATATTGGGCAGATCTTCCACCTCTGCTAAACCCAAATGAACAGGATTGGCTAGGGATCCCCAGGGCCCCCATAGGATCGAGATGGGACATGAAGCAGACTGGTGTGTCCCTGCCTTTCAGACACCCTGTGGGGAAATGGACTTGCAGCCCTCTCCTTCCACCCTTCCCTTGGCTTGCTCCTACCACTCCAACCACCTTCCAGGAGTGGGCAGAAAAAAGCCCCACAGAAGTGTGCTTTGTGATGCAGAAGGCTTACACTGCATGTGTGAGACTCAGAATCTTGCCCATCCACTCCCAGAGAACAGAACTGCATGGATTCTGTCCAGATTCCCTTCACAGCTATGACATGATTCAGCTCATTGTATCTCAGTCAGAAAAGCCTGCAAATGATTGTTCCCTGGCTAAGAATAGGATATATTTGAGCAGTGAATGCTCATGTTGTGGGTGATTTTTTAAAAATATACTGTGTATGAGTTCAAGACTGCAACTCAGCCTTTTGTGCTGGTCAGAAATATTCAGTATTGCATAGCCTTCCAATTGCTGTAGAATACTTCAGTTCTTCAGCAGCCAACTGTCTGTAGTGATTCAAATGTAGCCGTGTTGGTCCCAGGATATCGGAGAGACATGGGGGTGAGGTAATAGATTATTTTGGACCAACTTCTTTTGGTGAAAGAGACAAGCATTTAAGTTTAAACAGAGGTCTTCTTCGGGTCTAGTGATTCAAAGCCACTGCAGATTTATCACTGCCTCAAAGGTTTCAAAATACTTTTTTGTTAAGTGTTTCTATTTTTCACTCTAATGATTTGCATTTCAGGAAGGGCTGTATGTATAGTGTGGAAGTGTAGGTTTAAAATGCTATTTATTGATTAAAACTCTTGCAATTCTTGATTAGTTCTCTAGGCAGCTTGTCACTGAGTTGCACGGGTCATTAGGCTAGGAAAATTCTAGTTGGAAAATCTATTACAGTATTCAAAAGCTCTTTTAAACAAGGGAAAGGCCTGGAACAGAGGGAAAGGAACAGCTTCATGTTGATGGGCATAATGCTTATCTATAGCATTAAACCATGTCACTGAGGAGCTCAGGATAGAACTGGTGCTAAAGTCTATTTGATGAGCAGCATGAAGGGCAAGGTATTAAAGAGGATTAAGTGAGCAGAATCCTTGCCAGCCTAATCCATTTGGCACCAGTGAACTGTGGGGAGGCCTGTGTGCTTTGTGAGTAGTGCATTTATCAGGCTTTTGTAAATAAAGATTTAGTCAGTTTAGGTACTAAGACAGCTTTTGTTGGTAATTGAATTAAGTGACTTTTTAAAATCATGTTGATTTTTTGGTAACTATTGGGCTGATCATAAACACAGTGCTGTTTCAGTTTAATGTATCCACACATCAAAGGAAATGTGTACATAATGTAAAATGTTGTAAAGCTCACCATAATGAAGAATCAGTCTTTGATGAACAGAATTAAGGCTTGTGATTATGTTGTGTGTGTGATTATAACTCAGTGTTTCTCAAATAGTGGGGCGCGCCCCCCAGGGGGGGCGCGAGGCTCCGTAAAGGGGGGCGCGCGGCAGCCGCCGCGGATTGAGCCGGGGGCGGGCTGCCGCCTGGCCCCCGGCAGCAGTCACCCTGCGGGGCTCTGAGCCCGCGCGCGCGCGGCAGCCGCCGCGGATTGAGCCGGGGGCAGGCTGCCGCCTGGCCCCCGGCAGCAGTCACCCTCCTTGCAGGGTCCCGGGAGCCGGGACCCTGCGGAGCTCTGAGCCCGCGCGCCGCAGCCGCCGCCGTTTGAGCCGGGGGCGGGCTGCTGCCTGGCCCCCGGCACCATGCAGGCTCCTTGGAGGGTCCCGGGAGCCTGGACAGTCCAAGCTGGCCTGGTTTGAGAGCCTGAGTCTACTTTTGAATCCTAATCTCTTAGTTAGCAGCATGAGGACCTACGAACTCTTCTTTTTAAAAAATTCTACAATTAAAAGGACTCTGAGTATTTATATTACAAAATAATTAGAATTGAGGGGAGCTGCTTAAGTACATAAATATTGTTCCTTTAAATTACAAAATTTAACCTCCTTAAAAAGAATTTTAAAACTGATCCAGACAACAGCAATGCCCTGTGAAATCTAGTGGTATAAAGGATATCTAAGCAGGAGGGAAGGTCATGTGCTGCAACATCTCAGCAGTAAAATCTGCCCAGTTTAAGAAATGGAGAGCAAGTTTATGGGGATGACACAGCTAGGGCACCTTCAGGCCACTGGAGCTGGTGGACCACTATCGGGCTCTCTGCCCGCTCGCAGCGGCCGCCGCGGTTTGAGCCGGGGACGGGCGGGCTGACAGCTCCCGCCGGGTCCCAGCAGCCGGGGACCCCAGCGGGCGGGCTGCTAACTGCCGCTGGGTCCCAGCAGCCGGGACCCGGGCGGGCGGGTTGACGGTAAAACCTTGATATAACGGACTAATTCGGGCGAGGGGGTGTCCGTTAAATCCGAAAGTCCGTTATTTAATATTTTTTTAAAATTATTAAATAACAGGACTTTCGGATTTAACGGACACCCCCTCGCCCGAATTAGTCCGTTATATCAAGGTTTTACCGTCAACCCGCCCGCCCGGGTCCCGGCTGCTGGGACCCAGCGGCAGTTAGCAGCCCGCCCGCTGGGGTCCCCGGCTGCTGGGACCCGGCGGGAGCTGTCAGCCCGCCCGTCCCCGGCTCAAACCGCGGCGGCCGCTGCGAGCAGGCAGAAAGCCCGATAGTGGTCCACCAGCTCCAGTGGCCTGAAGGTGCCCTAGCTGTGTCATCCCCATAAACTTGCTCTCCATTTCTTAAACTGGGCAGATTTTACTGCTGAGATGTTGCAGCACATGACCTTCCCTCCTGCTTAGATATCCTTTATACCACTAGATTTCACAGGGCGAGGGGGTGTCCGTTAAATCCGAAAGTCCGTTATTTAATAATTTTTTAAAATTATTAAATAACAGGACTTTCGGATTTAACGGACACCCCCTCGCCCGAATTAGTCCGTTAAATCGAGGTTTCACTTGTATTTACAGTCGCGGGGGGGCGCGAAAGGTTTTCTTCTTCCTAGGGGGGGCATGACAGAAAATAATTGAGAAGCACTGTTATAACTTGATCATAACACTGTGTTTGTTCTTAGTTAGGGCCTGATCCAATTTCATTAGTCATTAGAATATTCCATTGACTTCCGTGGGAGTTAAATTAGATCTTTATCCTTCAAAATGGTCTGAAATTAAGCATATTGTAAACTCAGAAATACAACTTTCCAATGGCAGGATGTGTGTTGTAGGTTAGGTCAAGTCATGGCAGGAGGGGGAGGAGGAAAGAGGGAGTCTCTAACTATGATATCAGGGCCAAAACTGCTTAGAGCTTTCTAAAATCAATACTAAATGTCACCTGTAAAACAGCTGGAAGCCATTGCGGATGACAGAGCACAGGTATAAGTTCCCTAGCCTACATTAAATATCACTAGGCATGATTCAATTCTTCTCCTTTTTTTCTTTTATACAATTTTGATGAAATCAATGTTTAGTTTTAAGTATTCTTTCAATTTTTATCTATTTAAATTTTCACAGTGAGGGAAATTATGGGAGGGGGGGTCAGACAATAATTTAATGATAGCAGGCATTCAGATTAAAAAACATAACGCTTTATAACCATTAAAACAGTAATTGTCATCATCAAATGTAAAAAATGTATAAATATTAAACTCTAAATTCTCAAGCAGCATTTTTCTTGGTTTATTAACCAAGAAATTACCAACATTTACTGATAAAAATTGAATCCTTCCAAGCCTAAGTATCACTTAATAATAAATGATCAGGTACATTCTGCACCAGCTAAGTTTCTACGTGGCATTCCATGATGACTCCTATTGTACTGTGAAGCACACTAAACTGTTGCATTCTGGCAGTGACAAAGACCGTCCTAGATAACTGTGCCAAGGAACACTTTTGTGAGAATCTCATTGTTTCTGTGCTAAGTGGGGAGAACAACACTCTTTACCACTACTGCTACTAGGTCATTCTGGAACAGTCAAATATTCAAAAAGACTTCCAAGCTGCATACTGCAGTAACAGTCTAGCAAATACGTTGCAATATATTGCAGCATGTTCATGGCTGTTTGCCTTGTTCCTGGGTAATGCACGGTGACTGGTGCATCTTGACTTGACATTCTGATTCTTCTCAAGGAAAATTTGAAAAACAGGCATCAAATTATGGGAAAAACCAACCAACCACTTTTTAGACTGTCTGAGCAAAGTGACTCAAGAAAATACCACAAGATTATTTCCTTAAGTTGTTGAAGAATATTATCACTGCAGTACAATGCCCACTAAAAGTTAATGTACAGGGATTAAAATAAATAATTTATAGGTGTCTGGGTACCTATAGGCCTTTATTTCAGGTATGTGCTACCTGAATTGGGTTTGTTGGTTTCATGCTAGCAGTTTTTACTCAGAAAACTGCTGGGGGGGGGTGGATTAGAAAACAAGGCTTCAAGTATTGGATATCTTCATCTGTATGACTTGAGAAGAAAAGATAAATGTGTGAAGGGAAGTAGAAAAAGAACAGTTATTTCTTTTGAGATGACTTTGTTGAAAAGGATTGCTCTTTTGCCAACCACCCCACTGATCATTGGGTTGTACAGCTAACTGATCATTAGACCTACATCAGTATGTGACATAAGTGCTCCTGTTTTGTAGCATGTCAAGCATGCAACAGCCACATCTGAATTCCCAGGGGTTAAACAATAGCTTCTTGTTCGTAGCTGCCTCCAGTTCATTTAGTAGAAAATGTAAAACTGTTGAAGTTTTATCAGATCCAGTTAGGAGGAGGAGGTGCTTTAATATTTCCTGTGCTAAGCAGAAGTTCTTTGATCCATTATCCTGCTAATTACTAAGGGGCTTGACCTTTTCCTGAATACTATTGCCAGTACCCACTTTTTCTGGTTGCCTCTATTTCCTTAATTAGACACAGAGCTGAACACTCCCACAGTGCATTCTACCTTGTCGCATATTGACTTTGTCTGCATGGGTGTTCTTCTGCCGTCTGAATAGAAAGACAGGCCCTTTTGAGGGTCTGATTCAAAGGCCACTAAATCAATGGGATTCTTTCAGTCATTTCAAATGACTGGATCTTCACCTGGGGAAAATTAGCATACAGCAGAATCCCTGAGTGATGAACACCTCGGGAATGGAGGCCGTTCATAACTCTGAACAAAACATTGTTGTTGTTTCAAACTTTACAACTGAACATTGACTTAATACAGCTTTGAAACTATACTATGTAGAAGAAAAATGCTGATCTTGACTATCTTAATTTAAACGAAACAAGCACAGAAACAATTTCCTTACCTTACTAAATCTCTCTTTAAAATCTTTCCCTTTATTTTTTAGTAATTTGTTTAACACCGTATTGTACTGTATTTGCCTTTTTTTGGTCTCTGCTGCTGCCTGATGTACTTCCTGTTCCAAATGAGGTGGCTGGCTGACCATTCAGTTGGTCATTTTGGTGTTCATTGCTCTGAGGTCCTACAGTAGTTCCACTGACTTCAGCTGGAGATATGCTAGTTTATGCCATCTCAGGAACTGCTCCAAAGTGTTTGAATTCCTATAGGGAATGTACAGTGGGATTGCTCATGGGGGAATATGCTAAATATGAGTAAGGGTGGCAGAAACTGGCCCTTGGTGAGAATCGTATAGCTTGGACAAAGCAGAAGAGTTTCAACAACTGTGCCTGATACAGATGAGCACCTATATAAGAATGTTTTGTTATCCCCAGAATATTCACAGATGTTCTTTCTAGTTAGTTATCTTGGTTTTGTGTCTAGCTGGAGGAGGTGGAGGACAAACTTCCAGGATCTTAGCAGAATGGAACAAGCACTGAGCATGGCCCAGAAGAAGGGCAGAGCACCATCACCCAGAGGGTCACATATTCTGCTCCTTCCAGGAACACAGAATCTGGGGGTTTAATCTACATAGCAAAGAGAACCCACCACTGGCTTCTGCCAAAAAAACCTCAGCCTTGCAGGGTTTGGGTTGCAGAGCTGTCTTACTGCTGTGTAGACTTTCAGACTTGGGCTGGAGTCCAGGCTCTGGGACCCTCTCACCCTGCAAGGTCCTACAGCCCGGGCTCTAGCCTGAGGCTGGAAGTCTACACAGCTTAAGCCTGAGGCCCAAGGGCACAAATCAGGTGGCATGGACCAGCCACAGGTCTTTCATTGCAGTATAGACATAGCCTGACTGTCCACTACTACAGCCAGCTGTAGGATTTTGGCTGCTACGTGACTTGTGTATGGATGTGTGGGGCATGAAGCAACTCCAGCCAAAGGGAATGCAGGTCTGCCCGGCCCTTAAACCAATCGTGCAATCAGGGCAGGCTTTTTATACCCTCCCTTCCCATTGTGCACCACTGTGGAAGGGCCAGTTAGGTTGGCCCTAAAGAAGGAAAAGTGCCTCCTATGTTTAGTAACTATTTGGTCCAGTAGTCCAACTCAGTCTTATTTCTCCGATTACAGACTGTATCAAATTCCATCTTTCTATGGGGATTTTGGGAAACCCATCTCAAATTACACCCTGGAAACGAAGTGTGGAGAGAAGCTGCTATGGCTAACCCCAAATTTTCCAGGAGGGAAAAAAGCAGTGTGCATTACATCTTGCCTATTTCTTACAGTTAGATTTATTTCTATCAAAGTGATGTATGTCCTGTGTAAGCAGAGCCCATTTAAACCGTGGGTAATGATTATCCTTCAAGAACTCATCAGAGAATGTGTATTATGCAGATGGTGGTCTCTCCCTAGTTTGAAGCTGAAACTCAACTTTTCCTTCTCCGTTTATGTTAGTATTGGTAAAATTAGACTGATTTTGAAGGCCCACTCCTATCAGACATGTTTTGTGATTAGAGGGTTTAAAATGAGGCAGTTTCACATCTTCAAAATGTTCCTTTGGTTCATCATATCTCAAATACCTTGAGCTTGAAAGTTTTTTTTTTTTTTAATTTACCAGCTGGCCTCAGTGAGGACTGATCCTGTTGGCTAACTTGGGTATGTGAAATATTTTTAGTTAAGAGCATTTTATTCATAGTTTAGGAAGTCCACTAGACTCCTGATTCTACACGACAGGTTTTGCTACCTTAGGAATCTTCATCATCCATTTATGAGCTTTCCAGAATCTGCAAAGAATTGCTCTGAGACAGTGAGTCAAAGTGAGTCTCAGACCCACAGTGTAAGTAATGGGTTGACTAAAGGGCTAGGATTTGGGACCCAGGAACTCCTCGTTCAGAGTAGGTCCTTAATAAAACTCTATCTGTCAACGTTCATCCAAGCATCTCAACACAGTACAAATATTAGCTATTGCCTTTGTAAAATGGCAGTGTTCCCATTTTATACATTACTAGAGCTGGGCAAACAACCGATTTATTTTTCAATTCAGTGACCAAAAAATCTGAACGTTGTGGTTCTGATCAAGTTGAAATGAAAATATTTCCAGTTTCTCAATGAAATGAAAGCCAAAAGGTTTACTGTTGGATTGAACAAAATGTTTTCCTTGACCAAAACAACATGTTTTGTTTTTTGTTTCCAAGGTTTTTAAATGTGTTAATAAAATTTAGGGAAATTCCAAAGCAAAACCTCTTTTTAAAACAGAAGGAAACAGTTTCAACATTTCCAAAATAATTTGACTAAAACTATTTGCCAAAATTGACCCAAATTCACAAATAATTGTGGTCAACCTGCATCTATATTTTTCAATGGAAAGAGCTATTTGAATAAAGTTGTTTCCAGCTGAATCCTTATCCATATAACAGATCTGAAAAATTCAGGAATGTTTTAAGCACATTGCCTAGGGCAACACAGTGAGTCGTTGGATGATCTAGAATTGGTCTCCCAGTCTGCTGACCTCCAGTCTCGCACCTAATCCAATCTCAATCTTTTTTTCATTTGCAGACCCCTTTGGACATTTCAAATGAAGATGCGGACCCCTTTGAAAACTGACTGAACAGAATTTATCTGTATATACAGATAATATATTTCCAATCTGTCTTTTTCTGGACACATTAGACATAGTCTGTGGACCACAGGTTGAGAACCACTGCACTAAACACCACTGTCTCCTATGCAATGAGTTATGTTTTCCCTTATTTCCCCATCTGTGAAGTGATCCTTTGCATTCTAAACCACACTTCACTGAAGGTGCTTCACCGATATAAACTACTAGCATAAGTGCCCGGCGCTGCTCGGGTCAGTCGGAAGTGGGGAGGTGGCAGACAGCTGACACCCCCTGACCAACCCCAACACCCACCCCTCACCCCTCACCCACCCCTCACCCCTCACCCACCTTCCCACCCCCCCAAGCAAACCCGACACCCCCACCTCACTTACCGTCCCACCAAACCCAACTCAGATCCGTCGCAGGCGGGGAGGGGGCCCAGAGCTGAGGGATTCCGGGGACCTTCGCAGGTGGGGGGCGGCACAGAGCTGATGGATTCTGGGGTTCCATTGGGAGGGGGGAGGGGCAGAGAACTGAGGGATCTCTGGGGTTCCGTTGGGGGGGGGGAGGGGCAGAGAACTGAGGGATCTCCGGGGTTCCGTTGGAGGAGGGAGGGGTGAGCTGAGCGGGTGAGGTGTCTGTTGGAGGGGGGTATTATGACATCATCACCACCTAACCGCCCAGCTGATGTGATTGGCCCTGAAAGACTTTCACCCCTGGGGGGCGTCAGAGGTGAGATCTGAAAATGTTTGGACCCTTACCAGCATCTAGACCCCAAGACCCCTCACTGTACCAAAATTCAAGTCTCTGGCTCAAACGGTGCGGGAGGAGTTCGCAGTCATACATACATACACCACTTGACTTTTATATATATAGATTCCTTACAACTACCCTAGGAAATAGCAGTATTGTCACCATTTTGGAGATGAGAATGGTATTCACAGAGGTGGTAACTTGCCAAAGGCTACCCAATGAAGCACTGGCACAGTAAGAGTAGGACCTAAGACTCCTGACATCATGCTGGATACCTAATCCACAAAACCAGGCTCATGTCCTCACAAGTTACGTAACCTCTCTGTGCCTAGGTTTTGTCATCTCTAAATTAGATGTTGCCTTTTGTTTATGGCTATCCTAGGGTATAGCCCGCTTGGCCTATAGATAAATGCATCAAGCCAAAGTGTCCCTCTCAGGAGATACAAGGAATCAGTAGAGGCCACATGCTTCCCATTCACACAACTGCCAACATGAAAGAGGTGGAGGCATCTGATGTGGTTGCAGAATGATCCTTTCCTATAATCAGTCCACTTGCTTATTAGCTTAAAGTAGGACTCTGACTTTCCCATAGTCTACTTCTGAGTTATCCCATCTATTCTCTGACATAAAGCACTTGCATACTTTATTTAGCAGGTGTGTATGTTTGGGGGGTTGGCGTGATCCAAGAAGTAGGGTTTTGTGTGCGCCATTTCCCTTATTTTTCCAGTGCCGTGATGAGTTCTTATCAGATATTCATGCATCAACATTTGTAAGTGGCTGCTGGAATTTGTGTCTGGCTCCTATGTATAAATGTTACGTGCACACTGGATTCTAAGTTAATACTTTGGAAATATCTGAATACAAGTTTTGGTTTCATTGTATTCGGGAGTTTCGGCTAAAACAGGTAATTCGTAACTGATCATGAGAGAACATTACAAGGAAGAACAGAAATAATGGTAGAATATAGAGCCATATCCTGCTGTGACCTGTATATCTTGCAACCTCTCAGATTTCAATGGCTGTTCCACTTATTTTTACTTATTCTAAAATATACAGCTAGAAATAACCTATGACAAAACACTCATCAGCTTCCATATTTAACTGAGTATCTGGGCAGCTGGCTCCCTTTTTTCAGATAATATCTTTATTCTCTCATGGATTTCAGAGGGCACATAATGCCATGAAATGAACCAACATTCAGATTAACGCTTTAAGCATAGTTTTAGCTACTTGGGTTCCAAACATGCAATCTCAATAAAGAACAACTGTATGCAGCTATTAGGAAGCATGGTATTTACACGGGTATCATCATGGCATGATTGGCTAGGTCTCAGGCCAGCATGTTGTTGTAATAGTGCAGGACACAGAAACAATCCAAGAATGTCTGAATAATGTGTGACACTTTTTTAAAGCCCAACAGGCACCCCCAAAGCTAGAAAAAATGCCATACTTTGGAAAGGATGAAGTCCCAATCCCTGCTTACCGGTACAGCTGGGTGATAAACGAGGGATTCGAATTGCTTATTGACAAGCATAAATTCAACCTACTTGATTTTACTGAAACCTAGTGGGATAAATCACAGGATTGGAATGTGAAATCACTAGTTATAATCTAGTTAGGATGGATCAAGTGGGCAAAAGGGGAAGGGGAGTGGCACGTTTTAAGAAAAAATGGCATTATTTTTTTCTGGGCCAACCCAGAAGCCAATGAAATTGAATGCTTTTGGATCCATGTTCTAATAGATAAAGCATAAGATGAGATACTAGCTGGTGTCATCTGTAGACTGGCAAATAAACTAGAGAACAGGATGACTGTATGTGTAGTGGGGGGAAGGCTGCATTCTCATGGAGACTTCAATCTGAGAGACACGTTAGTCTCACGCTGCCAGTGCCAGTGGAACTTCTAAATATCATAGATGGCACGTTTCCTAACTCGGAACATGTTTGATCCAACATGGGAATTCTACTTTGGACCTTGCCTTGAATATAAAGAAGACTTGATCACAGAACTAAAAATTAGTGTAACCCTTACCTGCTTGGTGTGGCACTGGGTCCCCCTCTAGTGGCAGCTAGACTAGTTAGATTGCTGACCTTGCTACAGTCTTGGCTAAGAGTCAGGTGTCTCTTAGCTCCTATAAAGAGGCTCAACCATAAGCTCAAGTTCCTGACAACTGGGGTGTTTCGGCATTACAGTTGCATAGGTGCAAGTGATCATGACTTGATTACTTTTGTTATGTGCAAACAGAATAATGTCCAGACCAGCAATTATATATACTTTGGTGCTTTAAAAAATTAAAAAATCCTAGAACAATACAGACTCAACACAACATACCTACAGGATGGGGCATTTATCCTGAGAAGCAATGACTCTGGAAAAAGATTTGGGGGTTGTGGTGGATAATCAGCTGAACCATGGCCTCCCAGTGTAATGCTATAGCCAAAAGGGACAATGCAATCCTTGGCTGCCTAAACAGGGGACTCTCAAGTAGGAATCATAGGCACAGGAACTACTGGTGAGGGTGATGGTGCAGCACCCCCAGGTTTTATGTGAGGTCCCGGCTGCCTGGCCCAGCCTCAGCCCCCCCCTTACCCTGTCCGCATCGCCTCTCCCAGAGCCATGGCCCTGCTCCTGGCCCCAGCTCTAGGGCGCAGCAGGGGGCACAGACAGGTAAGAGGAGGCACAGTATTACCACTCTAAACAGTGTTCCAGTGCCCCTGGTAGGAGTAGAGGTTATTTTACCTCTGTATTTGGCATTCATGTAATTGCTGCTAGAATGCCATGTCAGTTTTGATGGCCATAATTCAAGGATGATATTAAATTGGACAGGTTTCAGAAAAGAGCCTCAAGAATGATTCAGGGACTGGAAAACATGCCTTAGGATGATAGATTGAAGTAGCTCAATCTTTATTTTAACAAAGAAAAGATTAATGGGTGATTTGATCAGACTAGAAGTAACTACATGAGGAATAGATATTTGATTATAGAGGATTCTTCCGTCTAGTAGACAAAGCTCTAACAAGATCCAATGTTGGAAATTACAGCTAGACAAATACAGACTAAAAACAAGGCCCACATTTTTTTACTGTGAGAATAATTTACCAAGGGTTAAGGTGGATTCTCCATCTCTGGAAATCTTTAAATCAAGATTGCATGGTTTTTAAAAACTACAATCTACTTCCACCATAGCTACGGGACTTGAAGGAATCAATTCAAGGAAGTCACTTGGCCTGTGTTATACAGGATCTCAGACTAGGATTCCATTTTTTAATCACAAAGGAGTATCTAAAGCTAAGGGATTTTAACAATCTTGAATGTACTTTAGTGGGTTCTTCCCAATCAATTGAATCAAAACATCTTTTTTTCATTTACCGTATTTTTCGCCCTATAAGACGCACTTTTTCTTCCCCAAAACGGGGGGGGGGGGGGAAAGTTGGTGCGTCTTATAGGGCGAATGTGCGCCCCGGTTCCCCCCTCCCCGCCGCGGGCGGGCTGCCGAGGTTCCCCCCTCCCCGCCACGGGCGGGCTGCCGGGAGCGTCCCGGTTCCCCCCTCCCCGCCGCGGGCGGGCTGCCGGGACCGCTCCCGGCAGCCCGCCCGCGGCGGGGAGGGGGGAACCGGGACGCTCCCGGCAGCCCGCCCGCGGCGGGGAGGGGGGAACCGGGACGCTCCCGGCAGCCCGCCCGCGGCGGGGAGGGGGGAACCGGGACGCTCCCGGCAGCCCGCCCGCGGCGGGGAGGGGGGAACCGGGACGCTCCCGGCAGCCCGCCCGCGGCGGGGAGGGGGGAACCGGGACGCTCCCGGCAGCCCGCCCGCGGCGGGGAGGGGGGAACCGGGACGCTCCCGGCAGCCCGCCCGCGGCGGGGAGGGGGGAACCGGGACGCTCCCGGCAGCCCGCCCGCGGCGGGGAGGGGGGAACCGGGACGCTCCCGGCAGCCCGCCCGCGGCGGGGAGGGGGGAACCGGGACGCTCCCGGCAGCCCGCCCGCGGCGGGGAGGGGGGAACCGGGACGCTCCCGGCAGCCCGCCCGCGGCGGGGAGGGGGGAACTGGGACGCTCCCGGCAGCCCGCCCACAGCGGGGAGGGGGGAACCGGGACGCTCCCAGCAGCCCGCCCGCGCGGCGGGGACGGGAGAGCGAGGCACTTTTTTTTTTTTTTTTTTTTTTTGGTCCAGCTTTTTTATCGAAAAACGAGGGGGCGTCTTATAGGCCGGAACGTCCTATAGGACGAAAAATATGGTAATGCCTCATCCTCAGAGGTGCCAAGAACCCACAATTCCCATTGGTATCAATGTGAGCCACAAGTATTCAAAACCTTACTATTTCTGAGCATAAAAATCCCTGAAGAGTACACATGCCTATGATGGGTAAACAAACAAATACCACGATGGCATGATTTAAAAGAGAAAACATTAACCCTGTGATGAAAGAATATTGTAACTGACAAATGCTCCTGGCTGATGTCAATTGTATCTGTTGTAGTAAGTTTTAGTGTAACTTTCAGAACACTATGGTCATGTGAATTATTCTGTGCAATATGTTAGGCTATCTTCATTTGCATATTTGAGTGTTTAAGGCCATCCGTGAGGACTACGAAATGTTATGTGAGCTGCTTGTATTTGTAGTCACAAATGTCATTGGTGGAAGTGGGTAAGTTGTTAAATATTTAGTATATTTTGTGAACAGTGAAACAGGAAAAGAGATGGGTAAAAATGACGAAAATTTCCTGTTATGCAGATATATACCAATGTGTGAAATAAACAGTTCAATAATTAAAAAAAAGAAACTACAAGCCTAATTTGAATATAGTAATTGTACTGGTTAAAATGCTGTAAAGTTGTCTCACTCTTATTTTACTTTATACAGTTTTTGTTGGCTATTTAAATTTTCATAAACTTTTTTTCAAATATTCCTCAATCTAATCTGAAATTTGTTTTCATCTAACTTTGATTTTTTTGAATTCAATTTTATTTACTCCAAAACAAACTAGAAGTTCAAAATAAACAGCAAAAGTTGGAACAAAGCAGAGGCTGGATTTTAGGCTAATAGATTAATTACTTAAGAAAAAATGTTAATTACAACAAATTGCATTTCACTCTGTAAAATGTTCTGTTTTTCACTAGCACTTGTATGCAGCACTGTAGTTCCTTGGGATATGCAATTATTTAGACAAATCTTTTTGATTGAATGTATCCATAACTGAGAATTCAATGGATAGGAAACAAATGCAGTAATATAACATCACATGCCCATATTGTGTAACTCCCCGCCCCGCACTGCCTCCCCAAAAAGAAAATCTTTATTCTTTTTAGGAGTCTGTAGGACAAGTAATGTCAGTTACATTATTCACTCTATTATTGGCATCAGTCTTTAGTTAAGGCTTGTGTTAAGCGTTACTAGAAAAGGAATAGAAATCTGGGTTTAATGCCAAAAGTACTAAATCGCACACATGCAATTCATTATATAGCAGCTGTTTCTTATTTTCAGTATACTCACTCCATTTCAGAAGTTCAGTAAGACCAGCTAGCAACTCTAAATGCCACATTAAAATTAGGATAGCTGTCATGGCATTTGATCATAATTTTATTTGCAGCAGAGATCAAAAGGCATTTGAACAAAATGACTAACGCTGATTCTGTCTTTAAAGGTCAAATTAAGGGGTGTTAAACTGTAGAATGGAGGGGCTCTTCTGTGAGAACACTAATATACTAATAAGTATATTACCAGAAAGGCTTGTGTTCAAAATGACTGGAAGGGCCAAAGCCCAAACTGCAATATTCAATGGAGAATCTGTCTGAGGCATTGCTTCAGGCCTGGGGAATTCTGGGACCGAGGTAGCCTTTCACCCTTAAGGCATTAGTTTGATCCATTCTGTTATTTAATGGCTGGTGGGTGGCCTTTCCATTAGCACTAAAACTTACTTTCAAATGTTTAAAAAAATGTTTTTGTTTTGTGAATTTGAATAGATTTAAATTGGAAAAATTAGGGACAGCTCTGTATTCTCAGTTGGGTATTTTATCTCTTCTTCCTCTGAAGTATCAGGGATGGCCACGACTGGGGCTGGGACACTGGATGCAGTAGGCGAGGGCTTTGAAGTGGCACTGAACATTCTCTCTCAATTCTTGGCTGGCTGGTTCTTGTTCACATGCTCGGAGTCTAACTGGTCACTATATGTGCGGTGGGAAGGATTTCCTCCCCTTCCATCCCCCCAGTCAGATTAGCAATAACTTTGGGGGGGTTTCACTTTCCTCTGCAGCTGGTTGGTGTAGGTCACTTGCCAGGATTATGGGGGAACATCTCACATGCTCATTTCCCTGACACTGGGGGCCTCAGGCCTGGTGCACCTTGTACCCTCCTGTGCGGTGTCTGTGGCACGTTGTAGTCTGGTCTTCTGTGGGATGTAATGCTTTGGTCTAGTTTCAGTTGTTGGGTTTAGTGTGCTGTTGCAGGGTGCTTTTGGTGGCCTGTGCTATACAGGAGGTCAAACTAGATGTTCTGGTAGTTCCTTCTGGCATTGAACCCTGACCCTAGACTACAGTCATAATCTACAATGCTCAGAGAAGATCTGTAATATGCCACAAGCATTAAATCAACTGCCTCTCAATGACTTGGAGTGTCTGGGTAAGAGTAATTTCTCCTCATCCAGAATACCAGGCTTACCAATTCATAAGTATGTTAAATAGTTCATCACCAATAACGTTCACACAGAAACACTGTTGATCATCACACTAAGAAATATTCATTTAAATTTGGAACTCAGCTAGCAGAAAACTAATCTGGGCCACCAATCTCATTTGACAAGAAATATACAATAAGCTTGTAATGCCATTTTGTAAATTTACAATGGCGTGAGACATTACCCCTTCATGCACACACGTGCCCTATCCATCTTGTCCTAGGCAGAAATGTATGACCTCATGCCAAAGAAACTTGAAGTAGATCTATCAGAAAACCAACCGCGGAGAGAGCCAAAAGAATGGAGTTTTGTTTATCATTGCTCAAAAAATGTACTTTCTGAAGTCTGATCAGTGTGTGTTAACTATTCGAGCATTCCAGTTAGAGAACCAGGTAGCAGCAATTCCTGTTATGATTACAGTATCCAGACCTATCCCATGGTACTTTTGAGGAAAAGATAAGGAAGAAAAGAAAAATGGAGCTGAAGGAAAGAGATCATTCACTCTAAATATTTTGTTTAGAGATTAGATTGGGACTGACTCTTATATAGAGGAGTAACATGAAGGTAAGCACAACGCCCTCATATGGTCATGTATGGGCTTGGCTCAGTTGCAGCCCTTGTGCTTGAGGGGAACACAGCCGCTGTGCTACAGATGTTCCCCTCTGAGACTAGAACTAGGCTCCCCCTGGCTCCAATCTTCCTCCACCCTCTTCCCAAGCAACCTTAATTCTGGCATTTTCTTACTTTTGACTGCTGGACTATAAAACCATAATGTGCTACAAACATTGGGGGGAAGGAGGTAAATGTAACTTTCAAGGTTTTTAACAAAGGAAACTGAAAAACAAATTCCAACATGTAGAAAAAAAGTTAATCATATTGACTTCCATATGATGGTTCAACAGGATTTGAACCTTTAGAGCCACTGCACAGAACTCTGCCGCTTGTGCTGAGTACCTGACTGCAGTAGTAGCTTATCATCCTCCATGTGGATCAGCCACTAGAGGAAGAGGTAGATTTTGCCAGCAGATTCAGCACTAACTGTTGACTGACAACAGAGGAATATTGAGACTCTGGAGTGCTGGATTCAGTTCCCAGTTCTGGAGGGGCCTGTACAGAGGTGAAAGTAAGCTGGTAGGCCCCGGTACAGTGTATCAGCAAGAGTCGGTGGATCAGCTTCACAGGCGCAATTGAAAGGACCTGGGGCGGATCAGCTTCACAGGCGCAGTTGAAAGGACCTGGGGCTCCCAGCAGCAGCTGGAGCCCCAGGCCCTTTCAATTGCTGCGGGAGTCCGGGGGAGGCTGCAGCATGGCTCCGGCGGCAGGGCCTGGGGCGGTAGCGGTGTCCCAGCCCCGGGCTCTTTAAATAGCTACTGGAGCCCTGCCGCCGCTGTCCCAGGGCTCCGCGGGGCCGGGAGCCCTGCTGATGGAGCCCTGGGAAGGCTGCGGCAGGGCTCTGGTGATCTAGGCCAGTGATTCTGAACCTGCGGCCTGCAGGCTGCTTGTGGCCCAATCAGCACACAGCTGCAGCCCATGTGACATCCTCAGGGCCTTACAGGCATTATATATATTGCATGAATGCAGCCCACATAATGCGTAGAGAGCAGCATCTACAGCCCACAATGGCAAATAAGTCAAGAACAACTATTTAGGCATTGCTACCAAGGCTGTCTATTTAATTTTATTTTATAATTTTATTTGTCTTATCATAGTGCCTAGGGACACCTTCCCTCCCCCCCTCCCCCCCCTCCCCCCCGCACCCAACATGGGTCAGGCCCCTACGTTATTCCTTGTTACAAAAACATATATATATATATTTATAGCCACTAAATATATTTAGAAAAGTAGCAAAGAGCAAAACATTTTCCTTATGACTTCAGAAATGGGCTGTATCATACCTTATGCATGAAAATAGTCCCAATAATGGGAAAATATACCTTCAGGAAATGTAACATGAACTGATGTATTTCAATTAAAAATACATGGCTAATCACTTTCCTTATGCCAATGAAATTATTGTTTTTTGACATTCAGGCAGATAAGCTTTTTAAAGGCCCAAATCATGTTCACCTTACGCATGTGAAGAGTCCCTTCCAGAATGTGGTTACCGTAACTGTATTTCACTTTGAAATAGAATTTACTTTTTCACTTGATATATTTTCCAAAAGTGTAGTTCTCTTTTATTCAAGAGAGGGATCACTATTCACCTAAGCATCTAAAACACTATCATTCAGAGGTGATTTTGTTTTGTTAAACATGTGGGGCAAAATTCTGACACTCGCTTATATCTTCATAAATCTGGAGTGTTGCCACTGAAAATAACTTCAGATTAACACCACTGTAAGGAGGCGGTCAGATTCTGGTCAGTTTGCTCTTCAGACAGCCCAGATTATTTCTAAACATTACCCAGTATATTAGCAAAATATTGTGACATTCATAGCTGATATTCAAACAAATCTGTTGATTAATGCTTTTTAATCCTTGCCACAAGAAAGGACGTAGGGTGTGCCAATTCCTGTTTTTACTGGGGTAGTTGTCAGCTAAATTTCAACAAACTAGAGTGTGTATGGATCAGGCATCCTAGGGCAAGGATTTGAGGTAAGGATCTGCCCCGAGGGAGTAAATGACAGACTCTCAATCTCCCTCCTCATTCCTGTGCATCTCCAAGGACAATCCACAATGGACACAGTGTACACTGAATGACAGGCCAGCACGGTTCTGGTGACTGTTACAT
The DNA here is from genome assembly GCA_032164245.1 of Sternotherus odoratus. NCBI lineage: Eukaryota > Metazoa > Chordata > Testudines > Kinosternidae > Sternotherus > Sternotherus odoratus. The sequence goes on along the minus strand of JAVMKO010000001.1, from coordinate 256,960,765 downwards.
TTGGGAGGAAGGCAAAGCAAAGGATCTACCTGTTTGTTTCCCATTGACCTGGGCCAGGAAGCAGGGACGTAGTAGTTCTATGGAGCCAGCTGTGCGTGAATGCATGCAAGCTTGGGTGTGTCTGTGGGTGGATGGATGGGAGCGTCTGTGTACATGGGGAGAAAGTGCATGATTGGACTGCATAACTTATGTCAACATTAAATCCTCAAACTTGTTCTTGTATTCTTAATTAGCACCTTAGTTCCTAAACAAACCTGAACATTAAATAATTCTAAAAGGAGCGAATCAGCTGAGAAAGTTATGTAGTAATTAACTTAAACAGGAATAACTCACAAAAAGTTTAAATATCTTGATTTTAGCATATTACACTTAAAGTAAAGCCACACAATCTGAAAATGCTAAAGGAAAGAATGCACTCCTCATCAGCAAACTGAAACACAACAATCTGGATTTAAAACATCCAGACACTGAGGTGATTAATTTTTTTCATTAGAACAGACATTTCTGAGCCCTTTATTGGCAGAAGCCTCTTAAAATAGACATATTTGTTGGTGCCTGGAGTGCCTGTTTTACTCGCCCTCCCCTGAAACCAGGCCTGGGCATATACCATGAGTGGCACAGCTTGTATCCTTGAGATCTAGATCCCATATGCGATAGGGCTTCCAAATTTGTGCCCATCTGACTGCTGAGATCAGCTGTCTGCTTCCAGTGGGTCATGCGAGAACCAGCCTGAGTGGCAGAGCAATAGGATACAGATTGCCTACTGGAGTTGCCAGTCTTCCAGGATGGTTCTGGAGTCTCCAAGAATTAAAGATTAATCTTTAATTAAAAATCATGTCATGTGCTGAAACCTCCAGGAATACATCCAGCAAAAACTGGCAACCCTATTGCACACATCTGATCTCCTAGAACAGGAGGGCCACATCTGGGTGAGGAAATTGTATGTAGGGCCATGAATGTAAGGCTGGGGTGGAGGGTTGGGAGGGAGTGCAGGATGCAATGGGGGACTCAGGGCAGGGGGCTGGGGTGTCAGAGGGGTGTTGCATATAGCAGGGGGCTCAGGGCGGGGGGTTGGGATACAGGAGGGTTGTGGGGTATGGCAGGGGGCTCAGGGTGGGGGGTTGGGATACAGGAGGGTTGTGGGGTATGGTAGGGGGCTCAAGAGTCAATGCAGAGTGCAGGAAAGGGATCAGGGGGTTAGGGTGCAGGAGGGGATGTGGCAGGCGGTTCGGGGGCTGAGGGCAGGGAGTTGGGGTGTAGGAAGGGTTTGGGGTATGGGCTCTGGCCCAGCACTGCTCACCTCGAGCAGCTCTGAGGTGGCAGCGGCATGCAGCAAGGCTAAGGCAGGGTCTTGGCCTGGCCTGGCCCTGCACCATTCCCGGAAGTGGCCAACACATCTGGCAATAGCTCCTGTGGGTGGGGCAGAGGGCTTCATTCACTGCCGTCTCCTGTGGGTACCACCCCCAAAGCTCCCATTGGCCGCGGTTCCCCATTCCTGGTCAATGGGAGCTGCGGGGGGCAGCACCTGCAGGTGAGGGCAGTGCACGGAGCCCTCCGCCCCACCCCCCAGGGCCGCAGGGACATGATACCAGCTGCTTCTAAGAGCAGCACAGGGCCAGAGCAGGCAGGGAGCCTGCCTTGGCCCCGCTGCACCACGGGACTGGCAATCCCGCGGGTCAGATTGAAAGCCCTGATGAGTGGGATTGAAAGCCCTGAAGGGCCGGATCCAGCCTGCAGGCCATAGTTTGCCATTCCCTGTTCCAGAAGTTGATGCTCACTACTCCTTCCTGGCTTCCAGTACAGCAGAGTAACCTGAACCCAGCAGTGGCAGCAAAATATAGGGAAGCCAGAAGGAAAGGGGGACAATTATAATTGTGGGAATCCTGTAGGAGAGGATCCAAAATATGGAAAAAGAGGAGGAACTGCAGGGTTGGCTGGAGGAAGGGGCTGACTTTGCATTAAGATCAAAGGACTGCACTGCTGGAGTAGTGCCCCAGCTTCTTGTTCACATTGGGGTGAGAGGGCTCAGTTGGCAAATGCTGACTCTGCTGTCCCCTGATCCAGTTCTTGTGAATGGGAAGAGGGACCCCTGAGTCTGACCTGCATTTTTTGGGGTGGATGAAGGGTTTACCAGCCAGTGAGTAGAGAGGGGTGCAGGAAGGGGTGCCACTTATGGCTGGGGGTGCAGGCTCTGGGGTTGATGAGAGGTTTGGGGTGCAGGAGTGTGCTCCAGACTGGGATCGAGGGGTTTGGAGAGTGGGAGGGGAATCAGGGACAGGGCAGAGGGTTGGGGCATGGGGAGAGGCTCAAGAGATGCAGGCACCAAGCAGCACTTAGTTCAAGCGGCTCCCAGAAGTAGCGGCATATCCCTTTTCCAGCTCCTATGCAGGGGTGTGGCCAGTCAGCTCTGCACTCTGCCCCATCTGCGGACACCACCCTTGCAGCTCCCATTGGCGCATATAGGAGCTGGAGCGGGGCCACACCAGGGCTTCCAGGAGCCACATGGTGCACCCTCCCTCCCCACCCCCCAACTCAGCACCCTGGCCAGAGCAGAGCCAAGTAGCGTGGTCTGACCCCGACCCGATGTCCTGACCGGAGCAGGGCCGAACCACTGGTCTGATCCTGATCTGGCCCCAGCCAGAGCACTTGAACAGGACCTAGCTATGTGGTGCAGCTCGCAGGCTGGCTTAAAATGGCTCACAGGGTGGATCTGGCCCATGGGCTGTAGTTTGCCCACTCCTGATCTAACTCTAGTTGTCCTTCTTTGAATTTCCTTTAGGTTGTCCATATCCTTTTAGTAAAGAGGAGGCAAAACTGACCGCAATATTTCAAGTGAAGTCAGACCTTTGCTATCCTCTTCCTTTCACATTACTTCTGATTCCTCAGCGTATGCAGCCTAAAATTCCATTGATTTCTTTCAAGTATTGGTTATCACCTATAAAGACATATGAATGAGTTATCTGGGTAATCGCCCCGCTCCTAATGGCCCATCATGGAAGTTACAACCCACTGGTTCATGCTCTCTCTTGGCTCCAGGGGAGTGGAGATGGAAGTATTTCTGGAGGTTTGGTTTTAGCTAGAACTCAGTTCTCCAAGTGAACAGGCATCATTTGTTCTTCCTGCAAAAGGACACAATTAAAATCCATTCACAAATAAAATCTTGCAAATTTCGTAAAGAATTGCTCTATAGGTTTTCCTCTGCACATCTCTAAAGTACACAAAGTAGCTGCCATAGAAACTACAAAGAAAAAATAAATCTTACTATGAAGATTGCAAAAGTTATGGGGATTAGTGTAGTCACTGTACTTAATGAATTGCAATTGTTGTTTAATTATTAAGCCAATTTCCATTTCCAGTATTGAGAGAAGTTAATAATTACTTTTTACTAGATGTGTAAAAATTACTGTTGAGCTAATAATGAATAGTACCACCCCCAAGCTGTTTCATGTTGATATCAGTAACATCAAAATTTTAAGGAATGGAGACTAGTGGTATTAAAACTCTGAAACAACCTTATTTGGTGTCAAACTCTTAGGTCCTGATTATGATTTAACACCAGAATAAATCAAGAGTAGTTCTGTCAAAATCAATAGTGTTACACTTGTCTAAAATCATTCTAACTCCATGACTGATGGAAATAATCCTGATTTACACTCATGTAAATTGAGAGCAGAATGCAGAGTCTCACATGCAAATGTGAGACTCTGAGCGGGTGTAAATTATCCAGCCACCCAGCCAAAGGAAGAGGAATGAAACTTGAGAGGGAAGAACACCAGTGTCCCTGAACATAAGAAGAGGGAAGGTGTGGGACTGCTGGGGCTTTGGGTAGGAGATGGAAGGAATGGACTGTGGTGGGGGGGGGAACATAAGATCAGGGTTGTGAACCAATAATGAGCCTGGGTGGATGTGAACAAACTGAAATATGAACCCAACTTGGTTATAGGTAGAGCTGGCTAAAAAATTCCTGAAAGAACAGTATAACAGTATTTTCCTTCTGAAATTGAAATATTCCTCAGGAAAATACCAATTCCACCTACACTTTGGGGGTGGGGGGGTGGGGATGGTTTCATTTCAACAAGGTCCAAGTGTTTCATTTTGACTTTCACTTCCACTTTTATGTTATATTATATTTAGTCCAAACCTTAGAGTGCTTCAATAAGGTCATTTCAATATTTCCAAAACAAAATTTTGGGGAATTTGTTTTTTGCAAAATTTCAAAACTTTGATTTCTTATTCTGATTCGAGATGAAAGAAAATTTTGAAATAGTGAATTCTCCCACAGAATGGAAATTCTTTTTGACCAGCATCATCTGCACAATCTGTTCTCATAGCTGTCGCAAGAGAGAGTGGCACAATCGCATAATGGCTCAGATGTGAGGGTTTATTTATAATTTTGTTTTTAATAAAAACAAGGACCCTTGAATGGAAAATATATTAGTACAACATTTCAGCTACAAATGTCAACACAAGACCCCTTCATCAGGGTTTCTGTAGTGAGGCTAGCTTTTCCTAACTGCATATGCAGTAACTTTAGTTATTAGCTAAACTGTTAAATGTATAACTAATGTGTAAACCAACTGTTAAATGTTGCAAACTCTCATGATTTTATGATGTCTCATGATATTTGATGTGTTTCTTAAAACCCCAGCTCCTGGGGTCATGTTCTGACGTATGAATCTCAGCTTCCATTTAAAAAAAAAAGGTTTTAGTCTGCATGGTTATTGCAAAAAGCTTGAAAATATGAACTGTAAAGACTGAAAAACCAGAGGGCAAATAAAGAGAAAATAATTGTTACTTAAGTATTTTTATTTTAAACCAATCTCATGGTTTTTTGAATGCAGGATTGGCAATTTTGGTGCTAATCTAATAGTAACCATTTATTTAAATCTGTACCCGTAGGGCAAACTCCTGCATGTGTTTCATGGGAGAACTTGGAGTCAAGAAAGCGCAGAGAAGTCTCTTCTCAGCCAGCGCACTTAGCAGGGCTCTGGCAGAAAATATACCCTCTTGAGCACTTAAAGGAAACCTGACCTGCTGGTACTCCATGGCTTAAAGTGGCCAGCCCCCAACCCTCCTATCCACATGTTGAAATCAGTAGGTACTGAGAGAGGCACAAGCTGACCTTGGAAACTTTTTTCACCTGCAACAACAAAATGGCAGCTGGGTCTTCTATTCAGCAGCCACTGCTCTATTCTCCAGAGGGAAAGTTCGGTAAGTAAGGCCAAGATATTGCCATTAACGTGGGGTGGTTTTTCCAATTAATATTTCTATTGGCACAACATACTTTTGACTTGAGGGAAAAAAAGAATGAACTTAGTTCTATTCATTGTTTAATTTCTTTCAACTCCAGCAAACAAAACCAAACCCAGTAATCTTTCCCCAAATGAAGGAACAGACTCTCTAATTCATCGTGTGGCACCGGCAAGTGATTGATTGGGTACGTTGTACTTTTATGAACGGCCAATCAATCCTTTAAAATATATGTTCTTGTTAAACAAACTGAGCTTCAGGTCTATTATTTTACTCATTTCATTGTTTCTGTTGATTAAGTCAATTAATTACAGTTTTTGGTAGATTTAATTTCAATGCATCAGTAGTCTGAGATGTTGTTAATCCTGAGATACTTTCTGCTTTTCACTAACTTTAGGCTCAGTCTGTTATGGTGGATGGTTATGTACACACTATAAATCATGCAGCACAATTAGCCTGCTTCAACTTTTTACAAGTGGATGGTTTGGTTAGGCAAACCTTAGTACCGTTTTAGGGGTGTCATTGCAGTTATAACTCTTGGCCATCCCACTCAAAATTAAAACTCTGTTTACCAATGGTCATTTCTTTCTAACATATAAGGAGCAAAATATCAGCTGCATCTGCACCTAGATATTGAATTGATAGGCAGTATTGAAAACCATAAAATAGATAGAATACGCAAGATATAGTATAAATGTACTGTACCACTATAGAGGAAATGCAGGTTTTGTTCTTTACACCCAGGAACCATTTGTTTTTCTTGAGATCTATCTATAGTAATTATATGGCCCCTATCACCACAGTATCTGAGTGCCTCAGTTTTTAATGCTGTTATCCTCACAACAGCTCTGTGATATAGGGAAATACTATATCCCCTGTTACAGAGGGGAAAATGAGGTGCTGAGAGACACAGAAAGATGATCTTGTGGCTAAGGTGGTGGGCTGGGATCCAGGAGATCTAGGTTCAGTTCCTGCAGACTGGTCTCCCACAGACTTCCTGTATAACCTTGCACAAGTCACTCAAATGCAGAGGTGACATATGGGAACGGTGATCTACAGCCACTGGGAACTGCAAGCGGCTGTACCTGTGGACGTTCAGGTCAACAAAGCGTCTCGCAGCCCAAATTTTTGACAAATCCAAAGAAAATACTGAGACAACTGTCACCTTACAGTGGTGGCCCTTTGAAAAACTGTCAATTTTACTTTTCAGCACTATACTGTCAGATACATGAATAGTGCAGATGTTAAGGTTATCTAACTACAATACTTATTTAGCTCTCTAAGGCAGTTGGCAAAATTTCAGTGGTCATGGCAGAGATTCTGATATACCAGCTACCTCAACTGGAGGTTCCTGTGTTATAGTAACACTAAACTTTATGGCGGTCATGTGGTGACCTTTGACCCCCATCCTGCATTATTTGTTAAGTGTATGCTTGTTAATTGATCTGTTAATGGCAAATAGCATTTTTTTAAAGTTTCATGGTGTAGTGATTTTAAGAGTGGGGAGGGTAGACATACTTGTGGTCTACTTTGTCTTTAAGTGGTCAGGAAGAAGTCACTCAGCATGAAATATTGTTTGCTAACCCCTTATTGCATGTCTGGTATGGCACCATTGATTTCAGAGGATTTTTTTTTTTTTACCAGGGATGAATTTGGTTTTGTGTCAGGCTAGTGCAAGCTATAAGACTGAGACATCACAACCATAGGTAGTAATTTGAAACTGATTGTTAAGATTTTGAATTTCTTGTAAACCAGGCACTTGGAAATCACAGCCATTAAAGGACTAACCTTGAAAACAATGAAGTTTATGCATTGTATTCTGTTCCACATTCAAGTACTAAAACCAGCCATCTTTGGATGTGCTAGAGACTTGGGCCTCTGTGAGGAACATGAGGGCATGCGAAATGGCACAATACATGGAGACAGACTTTAAGAAAAGCCCAGTATTTAACATGCTGAGGTCTCTGGAAGATCTGCCCTCAATTAAGGTTACTGATCACGTGTGAAAAGCTGATGCTTATTGAGATGCAGTCAGCTTGGTTTGCTCTAAAATGTAGATTAGAATAATGGGCCAAATTATTTAATGTGCAGCTTACCCAGGGAATGTTGGGGGCAGGTTGGAACTCTCTGGCGGCATAGATCTTCGATGTGCAGGGAGAAGATACATGCTGCACCACTCCTTGCATGTGCAGGGTGACTTGTACTCCTGGGGATGCAATAACGGTGTTCCTCCAAACAGGCTCTACTGTTGTCTGGCCCTACAGTGGAAAAGAGGAGAGAGAAGGGATTCCAGCATAGCACCTCACACCACTGACAGCCAATGGGAGTTTGGTGATTAACAGTCATTTGTGCCTTTGACATTCTCCCTCCAAGGTGTTAATAGAAATGCAGGTTAGGATAATTTTGTTTAAACATAGAGGGCCAAATTTGTCCCTGATGCAGTACCGTTTACATCACTGGAATAGCACTAAAGATTAATTTGATCCACTGGTTTCACATTCAGTGTTCCTTTTATAGCCCCCTATCTATAGTATGTTTTTGTCCACTTTGCCCTTGGTAATCCTGCAGTTCTTACTCTAGCAAACCTTCCTGAAATCAGTGGAAGTTTTGCCTACGTAGCAACTCCAGGATCAGGCATCAATGGATAACTGTGTTCAAGCCAGTATGTGTTTGATAAGAGTAAAGCAAATACTGATTTATTTTAGGAAATTCTCTACTGAGAAAGGAAATGGGTTAAGTGACTGACATCACTAGCTTATATGAAAAGGTGTGCATTGCTCCTCTGCTGCTTTCAATGCCTTCAAACTGCAGCTTCCTCATTCACCTTACAGCTCTTACACTATTCAACCTTGCCAGCGTAAAGGCTAGTAGTTCACAGGAGACAAGAAAACGTGTGTATTTGGCAGCTACATTGTTTAAAAACTATAATATGATGAAACAGACTGTGTGGTGATTTTGTTATGACAACTGTGGCTCCCAAGTTAGGTAACATTTCTCATGTGAAGCAGGGGAGAGAGAATTACAATTAAAAGCACTCTATCTGTTTGAATAACAATTTCAAGCAGCCTTTGATACGTCTTTTAATAGTTGTACGAGGTCAGCCCAGAGACAGCAGGATTATCTTTCAAAAGAATTGCTGCATTTTATGACACATACCAAAATGCCCTGCATCATTACAAGTATTCAGCATTAAGATATCTGGCAGTTTTTGACTAAATCTCCTGGCCTATTTTAACTGTCTTTGTAATGGAACAAATCCATATACAAAATGTAAAATATTTACACTGTGTGTGTGTGTGTGTGTGTGTGTGTATTTGGTTTGAGGAAAAGGGAGTGCTATTATTTAGTAACAAATACTATTATTTAGTATCTTGAAACAAAAACAAAATCCAATAACTCTAAATGTTATTAAATTATTTTTTTTTGGTCAATGGTAACATTATTGTATTGCCATCAACAAAAATACTTAAACCAATCATTTAATATATTAGCTACCAATCCATCATAACCTGCTCAAGGGTTGTGCATAAAATCAGTGTTGCCAACTCTTATGAATCTAGGTGTTTTACTTAAAGCCAGAAGTGACAAAGAGTCCTGTGGCACCTTAAAGACTAACTAAAGTCTTTCATTAGTCTTTAAGGTGTCACAGGATTCTTTGTCACTTCTGCAATTCCAGACTAGCACAGCTACCTCTCTGATTCTTACTTAAAGCCCCAACTCCTGGAAACAAGTGTTTAGGCGAGAATCAACTTTTGCTTAAAAAAAGACTGAGGCAGTGTCACCTAGTGGATAGAGCACTGAACTAGAATTCATGAGACCAGGGTTCTATTAGCATGTCTTCCAATGGTGGGCAGGGTGCATTTGTACATGTCATGTGTCCTTGTGCCCCAGTTTCCCCATCTGTGAAATGGGGATAATGATTCCGCCCTCCTTTATAAAGTGTTTTGAGATCTACTGATGAAAAGCACTATGTAAATACTAGACTACACTATTAACATTCATGGTTTCTGTTTTCAGGCTATTTTTCTGCAGCCAAGCACACACTAAAGTTCAAAATCTATAAAGCAAATAATTATTTTCTAAAATCTCGTAACTTTTTGGGAGGCTGACTCATGACTTTAAACATTTAGTGTTGGCAATAGTGTGAAATATATTCATGTTATACTCTATATTTTAAGTAAGATCAGACCAAAGTGCCATGCTGAAGGCCTTCTGAAATGTAAAGACTTTTTAGTGTAATTTCAAAGGCTAGACAGCTGGTGTGATGTGATTGCAGCTTATTTTTCTACTCACAAATATCTCACTGTTTCCTTGTGCTTTCCCCCATGCCCCCTGTCTGTTTAACGTATCCACCTGTTGTCTATTGTGTTATACTTGGTGTAAGCTAGTTGGGATGGGGACCATCTCTCCTCTATTTTTTGACAGAGCCTTCCACAGTAGTGGCTGGCCTCTAGTCACTACCACAATACAAACAGTTATTAACTTTCTTACTGCCTGGCACAATGTTATTTAATCATGGATTTTTATGGCATCACAAGGGCTGAGTTCTGAGCTGGTCACTAAGCATTGTACAGATTAGTAAACAGTCACTGCTCCAAAGAACTCAAAGTCAGAGTTTAAGGCTGGAAAGAACCATTAGATGATCTAATCTGATCTCCTGTATATCCCTGGACACTGATTTTTTTTCTCCCCCCAGTTTCCCCTATGGTGAGCCTATAAGTGGGGTTTGACTAAAGCATCTCTCCCAAAAAGGCATCCAGTATTTATTTGAAAACATCAAGAGGTGAAAAATCCACCTCGCCTCCTTGGTAATTTGTTCCAATAGTTACATACCCCGATTGTTAAAAAATTGTGCCTTATTTTCAATATGAATAGTCTGGCTTCAGCCTCCAGTCAGTAGTTGTTGTTATGCCATTCTCTAATAGACAAATAGACTAGATGGGCATAGTAGGTCCAGATAACTTGCATTCAAGAGTTTTAAAAGAGCTGGCAGAGGAGCTCACTGAACAATATTTTTTTCATTAAATTTTGGAACACTGGGGAAGCTCTAGAAGACTGGAAGAAAGGTAATGTTGTGCCAATATTTTAAAAGTGTAAACTGGATGATCCAGGTAATTGTAGGCTTGACAATCTGACATTGATTCCAGGCAGGTAAAGGAGCAGCTGATATGGGCCTTTATTAATCAAGAATTAAAGGAGGGTAATATAGAAAATGATGTTCACCTTGGGTTTAATAAAATAGAAGCTATCAAACCAACGTGATATCTCCTGGTGCTTATACTTGGTAACATACAACATTTTGATTAAAAAATTAAGATCACGTGTATTAAATATATTAAAATTTGGCTAAATGATAGATCTCAAAATGTAATTATAAACAGGGAATCATTATTGACTGCAGGAATCAGTTCTTAGTCCTTTGCTATTTAATATTTTTATTAATAACCTGGAAAAAAAACATAAAATTATCACTGATAAACTTTTGCGGGTGACACAAACACTGGGGGAATGGAAAATAAATAATGAAGACAGGTCACTAATGCAAAGCAATCTGGATTGGTGGGTAAACTGACTGCAAACACACTGCATTTTAATATTTCTAAATGTATATACCTGGGATTAAAGAACATAGGCCATATTTATAGGATGGGGGATTATATCCTGGGAAGCAGTGACACTGAAAAATAATTGGGGGGGGGGGGTGTTTCATGGTGAATAATCAGCTGAACATGATCTCCCAGTGTATCACTGTAGCCAAAAGGGCTAATGAAGTCTTTGCATGCATAAACAGGAATCGTGAGTAGAAGTAGAGGTTATTTTACCTCTGTATTTGGCACTGGTGCAGCCGCTGTTAGAATACTGAGTCCAGTTCTGGTGTCCACAATTCAAGAAGGATGTTAATAAATTGGAGAGGATTCAGAGGCGAACCACAAGAACGATGAAAGGATTTGCCTTAGAGTGATAGACTCAAAGAGTTTAATCTATTTAGCTTAACAAAAAGATTAGAGAGTAACTTGATTACAGGCTGTAAGTACTACATGGGAAACAAATATTTAATAATGGGCTCTTTGATCTAGCATTGGAAGATATTACATAATCTAAAGGCCGGAAGCTGAAGCTAGCCCAATTCAGAGTAGAAATAAGATTGATATTTTTAATGGCAAGATTAATTAACCATTAAAACAATTTTCCAAGAGTTGTGGTAGCTTCTTAATCATTAACCATTTTTAAAATCAAGACTGTATGTTTTTCAAACAGATATGCTGTAGGAATTATTTTGAGGAAGTTTTATGGCTTGTGTTATACAGGAGGTCAGACTAGATCAGGGGTCTCCAAACTTTTCAGCCCGAGGGCCGCATTAGCTATCAAATAGCAGTTCGGGGGCCGACAACACACTCAAGGTCCAAATAAAAAAGAATCAAAACATGGATGTTGTTTTTTATTATTTATTTAATATTTTATTCAGTTATTATTTAATAACACATTGATACACTACACATGAACACCTGTTCACTACACATGAACACTACACATGAACACCTGTTCACCACACATGAACACTACACATGAACACCTGTTCACCACACATGAACACTACACATGAACACCTGTTCACTACACATGAGCACTACACATGAGCACTACACATGAACACCTGTTCACTACACATGAACACTACACATGAACACTACACATGAACACCTGTTCACTACACATGAACACTACACATGAACACTACACATGAACACCTGTTCACTACACATGAACACTACACATGAACACTACACATGAACACCTGTTCACTACACATGAACATTACACATGAACACTACACATCTACCCCCCAACTGACCCACCCAGCCAGGTCTCTCCCCCCAAAACCTCCTTTCCTCCAACCCCCCCCCAAAATGACCCACCCAGCCAGGTCTCTCACCCCAAAACCTCCTTCCCTCCCACCCACCCCCCAACTGACCCACCCAGCCCAGTCTCTCACCCCAAAACCTCCTTCCCTCCCACCCACCCCCCAACTGACCCACCCAGCCCGGTCTCTCACCCCAAAACCTCCTTTCCTCCAAACCCCCCCCCCAAATGACCCACCCAGCCAGGTCTCTCACCCCAAAACCTCCTTCCCTCCCACCCACCCACCCACCCCCCAAATGACCCACCCAGCCCGGTCTCTCCCCCCCCCCAACTGACCCGCTCAACCCGGTCTCTCCCCACAGACCGGTTCGCTGCCTGGCAGTGGGTGGCTCCTTGTTTCGCCCCCTGTAACTGCGTGGCGGTGCGGCGCGTCCCGGCCCCAGCTCTGAGCCGTCCCTGGCCGGTGGCGGCAGCCGAGCACGCGGTGCGTCCCGGCCGGCGGTGGCAGCCGAGCACGCGGCGCGTCCCGGCCCCGGGGCGGCAGCCGAGCACGCGGCGGGTCCCGGCCCCGTGGCGGCAGCCGAGCACGCGGCGGGTCCCGGCCCCGCGGCGGCAGCCGAGCACGCGGCGCGTCCTGGCCCCGCGGCGGCAGCCGAGCACGCGGCGCGTCCCGGCCCCAGCTCTGAGCCGTCCCTGGCCGGCGGCGGCAGCCGAGCACGCGGCGCGTCCCGGCCGGCGGCGGCAGCCGAGCACGCGGCGCGTCCCGGCCCCGCGGCGGCAGCCAAGCACGCGGCGCGTCCCGGCCCCGTGGCGCAGCCGAGCACGCGGCGCGTCCCGGCCCCGCGGCGGCAGCCGAGCACGCGGCGCGTCCCGGCCCCGCGGCTGGCGGCCCGCGCGGCGCTTCCAGGCCCCAGCGCGGAGCCGTCCCAGCGAAAAGCTCAAAAGAGCCAAAAATTCCCTAAATAGCCAAAAAGATCTCCGCGGGCCGGATGAGAGGGCCTCGCGGGCAGCATCCGGCCCGCGGGCCGTAGTTTGGAGACCCCTGGACTAGATGATCACAGTTGTCCCTTCTGGCCTTGGAATCTCTGAATCTGGGGAGGAGAAAGAGGCATGACATACAAGCAGAGTGAATAATGGGGCCTTGATTCCTGACTGGGGCTTCTAGGTGTTATCACAGTGGTAATGAAGCAGGAGCAGTAACAGTAGTCAGTCCATATGTTAGATTTTAGGAGGTTTAAAAAAAAGAGGCATCCAGCTCGCAATCTCCAGAATTTGTGTTTGAATGGTACCAAGTGGACACCTCCAACTTCCTGTCATTTATTCTGGGTGATGCTGAGCAAGAGGGAGTTCTTGTACTAAGAAGCAGTGTAATTGAAATACCATTTCATGGCATTCAAAACTCAATATGCCTGATCTTGGTTACACAGTTACGAGATCAGAAGTTGGCCTTAGGTGTATGCCTGTTACTTAGCAACACATCACTGGGAATTTTACCTGAGTAAAGACTGCAAAACTTTGTTCATTGATTGGCTTAAGATGAGTGTGTATTTCAATAAACAGAGTAGAAGACATCCCTCTGCTATAGCTGGACAGATCATGTTATCAATTTATTGGGCTCAGATTTAATCTGAGGCAACCACAAAAGTATTACTACTCACTACCATGATTTTTTAACAAGACAGCAAAACACATGGTGACATTCACTTTTGCTAACGACAATTTGTTCCCCCTTTTGATACGTGCCAGGTTCCCATTAACTGCCATGGGAACTGCATATGTTCATCCAAAAGCAGAATTTGGCGCGCTGAGTGAACCTAAGATGCTTTTGATTTTTGCACAAAACAACATTTGAAAAGTCCTTGCAGCCATAATGTCAGTTACTTATAACCAGAACAGAAAAGTTGGAAGTAGAGAAGATAAGCAATCCAAACACCAGTAAACTGAAGTCCACCAAACAATCCAGGAACCAGGACTGTTTGTTGATAGATTTAAGAGTGCTTAACAAATGAGTAACCCGTCTTCCTGCTAAGTGCTCAGAAATGCTAGTGCAATCCAGTATGAAATCTTAAAGCAGTAAGTGACCAGAAAGAACCCCAGCACAGCAAAAAAGAACTGGAATTCAGCTCATTAGGAGGGAGGGAAAACAGAACTCGGATTCCAAGGTCAGGAGGTTCTACTGTGATCATCTTGTCTGACTGCCCGTATAACACAGCCGTAGGGGATGAAGCAAATATTACTGCAGAAAAGTATCATCTTCAATTTTGTGTACAAGGGTTTTTTCTTTTCTTTATTTCTCAGTTGTGTTCAAATGTCTATTTGACCTGAACTTAGCATGGCAGGGGCTCTTTTCAACTTCCTTGATGGTGGAGAACTTAAGCTCCATGGGGCTGATCTAGGATGTGCTTAACACCTCCTAAAACAATAGTTCCTTTTGATGTTGGTTATAGAAATAATTTCAGCTTGCTCCACATCACCTATGCAATCATGCAGTGCTTTGACACACACCCCCCTACCTACAGCAGGACACTATTTTTTTGTATTCCATTCAGCAATGGTTAACTTCACTGTGTGGCAACTGTGCTCTGGGCTACTATACAGGAAATTGAGAACTTCAGCAAGAGACTTTACCCCTATGTTGCATCCACCTTTTTCTGCCAGGGATTGGGTGCCACAATTTCAGAGACATAGGTGAGTTGTATAATCACAGTTCCCGCTAAAATCAGTGGCTCCTCTAAATGCTACCTGTCTTCATTGTAGTCACCTCACATACTGAGTTGCCTCTCTCAGTACCTATCTCTCCTGCCACAGCATTACCAGGCAGAACACCCCCAATCCGTTTCCTCTTCCTCACCTGTGGTTCTGCACTGCAGAACAAGGAATGGTAACTGTCACCTCAACTCCTTTCTCAAGTTTCTACTTTGATTCAGTTCTAGTTGTCTCCAGATAGTCTTCCATCATCCTGAGATCATCCTTCCAATAACAGTGAAATGCATTTCCATTTGTTATTTGTTTTGTTTTTTTCTATAATCCAAACACTCAAGATAAACTAAATTTGAAGAGCTGGGGATCTTACTGCTTGAAAGAGCTCAATTTCAGTATTTTGCTGTGCTTTTCTCCTTTGTCCTAAACTATCCACCTGAGTTTCCTGTTCCCATATTTTCCATCTGCAACTGATCACACAGGTAAAATTCTATGGAAACAGACTACTCAGTGAATGCAACTCCGACTGTGACTTGATTTTTAGTTAAGTGCCCAACTGTGCAATCTTTACTCACATTGGTGAACTCTTACTCAACTAAGTAATCCTATGGAAATTGGTGGCATTACTCGGATAAGTAATTGCTCGCCACTGTGCATACAGGTTGCATAATCCCCCTCATCTGTCCCCACACAAAACTTCATTAATTTCCAGGCAACGTTGCTAAGTGCAATTCAAAGAAGGCATTCCCATAATATGTGTCTGAAAAATCCACACACATTCAATACTACAGAAATTAGTAGTATTAATAGAAATTATTAGTAGTGTTTATGTATAAACAATTCTGACATTAATGCAGGAAAAGTCTCTGCATCATCTAACCAACCATATCACTCTCATAAACAAATCACACATTCATTGAAGCATAACCTTGTCCCCTAAGCTATACCTATAAAATACATGTTCTACAAACTTTTATGATACTAAACAGTGAAACAGATACTCAGGGAGGATGTTTTGTAGTATTGTGTGTATCAGTTTCGTTTTATACTCAAAAAATAAAAAATAAAAAAAAATTCCTGCTTATTGTATCAATATACATATACTGTATAACCATTTTTTCAAAAAATCTAACACAAGAAAAGCCTTGTAATCCAAGGCAAATGGGGCTGAATGTCTGGTGTGATTTGGTAGCAAATATAGAGTGGGTGTTTTGAAAGTGGTGAGACTGATGTCTAAATGCTAATTTCTGGACTGTCTAAAGTTTTTTTTTTGGAGGGGGGTTTAAAGTGTATGATAGGGAGGTAAAGAAGTTTTAGCTGGGGTTTACCTGTAATAATTAATATCCTTTCACCATTAACTATCTTGCAACATTTTTTGTAATATGGGTGTATATATTAAAACAGATATTTTTAAAAGTTTTATTCATAATAAAATGGAAAACATTGTTTTATGGCAGCAACTGTAAAATAGGTAATACATTTTACTTTTTAAAAGTATCAAATAGTAATAATAGAGTCATACATTTATTTTAACTAGCTGTTTTTATCTGTCTTATTATTTGTATGACTATAACATCCAGAAGCTCCAGTAACGCACCAGGATTCCACTTTGCTAAGTGCAATAAAAAGATAGTACCTGCCCCCAAAGAGCTTACAATCCAAACATAAGAGGTGACAACAGATGGATGTAGACATACAGGGAAACAATGAGACAATATTCGTCATCCTGGTAGGCAGTGATCTCAGCACACCAGCAGCCTAACTGCTGTCATGTTTTGTAGCCATCACAGCAAAATGTTTCACGGAGGGATTTGAAGGAGGAAAGCGATATCTCTGTGATGTTTATGGGGAGCTCCTCCCAAGCATATGGGGCAGCATGGGAGAAAGCTCAGTCACATCATATTCTGTCCATTTGGAAGACATCTGCAAGATGTGCAGAGGGCGGAGAAGAGGGTTTAAGGAGTGAGACAAAAGGTGTGAAAAAGCAGATGGGATTGAAAGCATGGAATTCAATTAAATTGGAGAAGTGGAGTTATTTAGCAAGACAGATGGCCGAACTGCTGGAGAAGACAATGAAGTTGTAATAGAAGAAGACAGCCTGGTTATGGAATTTCTGCCAGAGACATGGAGGAAGCAGGTGTTTGGGATGAGCTGAGCTGGGGGTTGGCAGGACAGACTTTGCAATGGGAGAGAGGGGTAAAAGAGATAAGGGTGGTAGAGAGTGGAGAGACTTGACAACCATATCAACAGAAGAAAGAGGAGAGAGCTGAGTGCAGATGAGAGGTCATCAGAGCGGATAGACTAGAAGTCACTGATAGGTGAGGAGTGGGATGCTGATGGGTGCTGCTGAAGGAGACCAGGTGATGGAAAGAGAGAGGGAACTTGGGGGGGAGGGGTTGCAGAGAGCGAGCAAGCAGTGTTTGATAAAGACCAGGTCAAGTGAATGGGCCATTTGGTGAGTAAAGGAGATGAACCAGGGCTGCAGGTCAAATGGAGACATAAGTGTGAGGAAATGTACTGCTAAAGGGTCAGGTGGGTCATCAACATGGAAGCTGAAGACACCAAGGAGGAATGGGAGATTGTGAAGAGAGATAGATGAAGTCAAAATCAGAGAGGGAGACTGATGGGAAGGAGCTGGTGGATGGTATGAGGGGGACGGGAGAGAAGAGTCAGATACAGGTCAGTTTGAAAAGAGGGAAGGGAAACACAGGGAGGCAGTAGCAGGAATGGGAGATCAGAAGCCTAACTCCCACAGCATGATCTGTTCCAGGGAGGAAGTATAAGAGAAGGAGTTGCCTCTGTAAGAGAAGATATTTGCAGAGGCAATGTCAGGCAAAGGAATCCTGGTCTCAGGGAAAGCCAGGTGCTGTAGGGAACACAATATGAAGTAGTCCTGGATGACTGTCATCTTTTGTAGAGATGGAATGGGTGGTTGAGAGAGCGCAAGATGGGATGGGGGAGGAGCAATGGAGGAGGATGGGCATGTGGTCAGGAATAGCAGTATGAGAGGGGCAGAGGTGGTGGCAGGGATGGGTGTGGGAGTTGGGGTAAATGTCACCAGAGGTGAGGCAGAGGATGTGGATGTGGAATCTAGATTAGTGGTGGTGGGAGGAGGGAAAGATTAGGGCAGAGAGGGGAAAAGGAGCTGGAGGGAACTGTAGAAGGGTGAAGAGAACCAGGAAGGGGAGATGTAGCCATTTGGGGGATGAGAGGGGAAAGGAGGACAGAGAAAGACTGCAGACTTCTGATGCAGAAGAGGAGGATGGGTGGGTAGCAGGTGGACAAGAGCACTATAGTGAGGCTAGTGGCCTCCCACTGAGCCAGAACGGGAGAAGTCACTCTGTGATTTCCCAGTTGGCAGAGCCAGGCTGGGCTTGCCCCTCCTGTCAGAAGCTAAGGGCTGGGAAAGGAAGTGTAAAAGGCAGAGCCTCTAACCCAGTTGAGTTTGAGACAAGTAAGGGGGCAGATGTCTCCAGGCTACTGCAGATCCCCAGAGTGGAACCCATGCTGCACCATGCCCTGCCAGGAGATTGATCCATGTGAAGAACTGCCAGCATGTCCGCTTGCCACATACCCCAAAGAGGCAGGGGATGACCCCGAGCTGCAGGTACATAAGGGTGGAAGGGTAGGAAGTAGCCCAGGGACAGCTGACTATAGTCTGGTTGTGTTGCTGCCTGAACACTTGTCATAGTGTTTTTGGTGGATCCCTGCTGACCCAGTGGTGGAACACTCCACTACTGTTAGGGACCTGGGGTGGGACCCAGTGAAGTAAGGTGGGCCCAGGTCACACTATAACCAGCTGCTAACCCAACGCCTGGGGTAGAAGCCTCCCCACCTTAGGTCAAGGGGACTGCATTTGTGTGCTGTCTGCCAGAGCTAGGACCGACTGTTTGGTGCTCCTCCCTGCCTGAAGATCTGAGCTCCCTAAGACTGTTTGTTCTGCCCTGCCTGAGAATCTTAGCCCCAACACTGTTTGGTTCCTCCATCCTGCTTGGGGCTGGAGCCCCGAGACTGTTTGCTTTGCTCTATCCTGACAGAGGGTACTTGAACCTACGATTTGAATTGTTACTCTCCTGAAAGGGGGTGGTGTCCCAGTGACGTTGTGAGGCAGAGTGGCTTCCTACTGAACCAGAAGGGGAGGGACTACCACTAACACAGTACAAGCACACACAAAAAGAAAAATGTGAAGATCTAGTCTTGACCCTAGTGCTAGGTCTGTGATGGTTAGAAAGTGCCCCCACCCCACCGTGTTACAGGCAAAGCCTCCTATCATGTTCCTCATTGGTGGTTAGGGGCAGGCCAGGCATCCTATATATCCGAACAAGAAAATAAAGCTTCTATAGTGCAGTTAGGAGTGTTAAAGTACTCCATTTAGTATACTCGCTTAGCCATTGAAGAATGTCTTCAGTGTTATTTTCTATTTTAGAAAATGTGGAGTCAGGAATGCTATCCTACTTATTTCAATAAGCAAACATATAAGTACTTGAGTGAGCTGGAATTTCAATTACATTTAAGTAATTCCCAAAATAGATGTGGCCTAGAATTTCTTTTGTGAAGAATTTAGCACTTTGTGTAAATCAATAAACCTGTAACATTTAGTTGTTTGTGTTGAAAGGTCACCACCCAGTCTATCTATCTACCAATGTGCTACAACTTGGGTGACTAGAGGCCCAGTTTTTATAGGGACAGTCCTGATATTTGGGACTATCACCCCCGCATCCTAGCCCAATTTTTCATATCTGCTATCTGGCCATATGCTCCATACGGGGCACTCCAGGGCTCCCTTGAACCATACTGCTGAAGGAACATCTTAGTTTTCCTTCCCTGTCTTTGTCTGCCATGTGTTTCAAAAGGCTAGCCTCCTGTCACCTCTCAGTCCATTGTACTCTTCCTGCAGACCCATGCTCAGTTCACATATTCTGCCTGCCAGAGTTTCTTATGGATAGATGTAAATTGTTCAGTCTTCAGGATTTCTATTGTCTTTCTGGAACCTCCATTCACATAGT
Source organism: Sternotherus odoratus (assembly GCA_032164245.1). Lineage (NCBI taxonomy): Eukaryota > Metazoa > Chordata > Testudines > Kinosternidae > Sternotherus > Sternotherus odoratus. The sequence goes on along the minus strand of JAVMKO010000001.1, from coordinate 256,940,948 downwards.
TGGGTTTCAGCCAGTCCTTTAATAACAATCCCAGACAGTAACATGACACACATTGTTCATACCACCCCACATGGTTTCATGACAGATATCTCATGTCTCCAGTTCTGCACTTAGAGAATTTTTTTTAAGTCTTTTGCACCCACTGAGTAGCAATCACTGGTCAAGTATGTCACTACCAAACAAATCATTCATAAAAACATTACAGAAAATTCCCACTTTGTGCAAAGGCCAAATTTTGATTGTTCTTGTCAAGTGAGTAGTAGATATAATTTCTTTCAGTCTTTGTAAACCTCCCCTCACAAAGTTTGTTTCTATATAAAATAAAATTTAAAAATTTCCTTAGTAAATGGTAAGCATATTTTAAACTTGTTTTCAGGATGAGGAATTTAGAGTAATCTATTAAATGCCTACTATAGAAGTTTAACCCGTTCATGTGTCAAACTACAGATGACCTAAACTATCTGTATGCCTGACCAGACAAGATACAATCATTCGGATCTATCTTGCCGTAATCTTGATTCTTATTCATGATCACATTTCTTCTGAATTTGGGTTTGAGTATCGTAATCTGTAATATCTTCTTTCTAAAACTAAAGTCACCAGGACTGTTATTACTGACCTTCAGTATGCTGAGGACTGTGCTATCTTCGCTCACACTGAGACTAACTTGCAACCCACCCTAGTTCTCTTCTCAGGTACCTATGCATAGCCTGGGACTTTCCCTCAACATTGAAAACTAAGGTGCTCCACCAGCCTTCCTGAGCACAAGTTGCCCCCGTTCTCCAACAAATTGTCATCAGCGGTGAACCCTTGGAAAACACTGAGCATTTCCCTTACTTTGGCTGTCTGGGAGAGGTGACTACTAATCTTGATATGGAGACTGAACATATGATTTGTTGTGCCAGTGCATACTTCAGAAAGTTGTTCCTTCATGTCTTTATTAACAGAGATCTGCAATGGAAAGAGGCCTGGTCTACAATGCACTAACCATCCCCATTCTTCTGTATTGGTGCGGGACAACCATACCAAATCCATTTTAAGCATTTGGAGTGGTAGCAACAGTGCTGCTTCAGGAAGATTCTCCATATCAGATGGAAAGCCCATCACACCAATGCCAGCATTCTCTCTGCAGCTAATGTCACCAGTGGTGAGGCAAAGATTATGAAACATGAACTTCACTGGGCTGGTCATTGTATGAGGGTGGCTGATACTCGTCTTCTGAGGCAAGTCCTCTTTTCTCAACTTAGTCATGGTAGGAGAACTCGCAGGGGACAGAAGAAATGCTACAAGGACACCCTGAATGTAAATCTAAAGAAGGGAGGCATTGCCTGACATGAATTGGGAAGAGCTGACTGGCAATAGACTTCAATGGTATCGCATCATATATCAAGCCTCAGACTGATCTGAAGAGAATCGCCATGCTCGAGAGGCTGAGAATCTGCAGAGGAGGAAGAAGAGTGTACAGTATCCCGCCCATTAGTTGTGCTTTCTTCAAGCAACCATCTGTCACATATGTAGAAATATCTGTAGAACATGAATTGGACTTCTCTGCCATCTCAAGTGTCATCAGTGACTTCTCCCCTGGCAAATGACGTACTTGTATGAAGGGATGGTTGACATATGACGACAATCAGTTAAGCCTTGATATTGCATGTTGGTCAATGCAGGTAGCCTCAGTTGAGTCAGGGGAACCTGCCTGCACTCATGTGGCGCTCCTCACGGGAAGAGGGGTCAACTGGTACAGTAGATTGCAGAACTGGCACCTTTGCTGCAGTGGTAACTATTGATTGAGGGATAATCAGCTGAACATGAGCTCCCAGTGCAACTGTGATCCTGGGATGCATAAACAGGGAAATGTCCAGTAGAAGTAGAGAGGTTATGTTACCTCTGTATTTGGCACTAGTGTGACCACTGCTGGAATACTGTGCCCAGTTCTGGTGCCCACAATTTAAGATGTTGATAAATTGGAGAGGGTTCAAAAAAGAACCACAAGAATGATAAAAGGGTTAGACAGCATGCCTTATAGTGATAGGCTGAAGGAGCTCAATCTATTTAGCTTAACAAAGGGAAGGTTAAGGGATGACTTGATTACAGTCTATAAATACCTACATGAGGAACAAATATTTAATAATGGGCTCTTCAGTCTAGCAGAAAAAGGTCCTTAGGGTCATAGAATCTGAGTCAATGTATGTCTGAATGCCCCCACCAACCAATTAAGTTTTTGTTTTTGAAGTCCTCCTCTTAGCAAGGCATTGAACACATACTGGTGAACTAATGTAAACAGTTTTTATTTATTTGTAGGTTAGGAAGAAATGCATGCCTGTTATTGGTGCTGTCTAGAGGCATACAAAAATTATTTGGAAGTAACTGGTCCCATTTAAATTGAATGGTACAGTTTTAGTTGCTTATTTTTATATTTAATTTTAATTAAATTTTAATTACTGAAATTAATTCTGTGAGGCTGAAATCCTGGCAGGAGTATTGTAATCATGCTCTGCAAGAGTTAACATGTAAGACTATTATATAACAATAGAGGGCAGACTTTGATAACTAGGACTTTGTATGCAGTATTTCTAGAGCAGATCAAACCTCTGTATCAACAAACACTGTAACCTCTCAAAATCTAAATTGGACAAGACAACCACCACCAGATAGCAAGCAAAGTAAAATCCTTTAAAATCCCCTTCACCCTCCTCCAGACACCTTCTGGATACTTTTTATTTACTCTGTCCATGAAAAGAAGATGCTTTTTATCTTTCAGTTCTAGTGTGGGTTGTGAGCTAAGAGCTTGCTGACTTGCTTGACAGGACAGAAAAAACTAAAATTGCTGTGATTTGTGCATATGTAGATTTACTATTTGATGATAAACATCACAGGCCTAATCCTGCAGTTACTGAAATCAGTGGCAAAAATTCATGAGTTTGGCAGTAGAAAGATCCCATCCCAAATCCACTTCATTACATATTTCATCACAATTTATTCTTAATTTTGTTGAAAAATATAGGAAACCCATCCAGTTAATAAACTGCACATTGAAATTGTCTGTTCTTTGAATATGGATATTTTAAAGTCCAACTCCCTAAAATGGATTTCTCTCTCTTGTCCTGCAGCCAGAGGAGTTACCGCTCTTAACAAACCAGAGATCAATAAGCAGTGTTAGAATGCTTAAAAATGAGGTAAAATTACAATAAACTAGTGAGATGATGGGATGGCCTCTCAAGGGTGCGTAGTCTGATTTAGTGAAACATCACAGCAAACATTAAACTCTGTTTAAACAGATTCAAGCGACACGTCAGGTTGAAAATTTCCTTACCTGTGTAAGATTTTGATTATCAAAAGGTGACTTCTAAAATGACTGCACTTTTTATTAGTTTGGTTTATCTTTTTTTAATATGAACCATGAAAATCCTAGTCAGTTTTTCTTTGTTTGTGATTGTTTTCTAAACTATTTTCATGTTCTGGCTTCAATGTTCTTTTAAAGAAATTTGCACTATACGAGTTGCAAAAATTAGTTAGCAAAGTGTCTCTCTTTTTTTTAACAGTTTCTACTGAAATTAATGAGAACATTCATATTGGACTAAGAGTTGGTGAAAGCTTCTTTTTAACAAAATGTACATGGGGTCCAATTTAAAAGGACGATACCCCTTTAAAAAATAACAGATATTGGTGAAGGAGGGTATTCCTTACTTTGGACTCTACCACTCTCCAACCCCCAACTTCTGTTTAAAATTGTCTGGGTTTTATTTTTACTCCAGAGATTGAAGTATGAGGTTCTTTCATCACCTTGCACACTGGTAATCTTCCTCATCACAACCCTTCTATAAAGGGTCACCTCTAAAATTGCATTTCTTAATCTGAGGGCTATCCTTGGATGCAGCGGACATTTGTCTCAGTTCTTCATCTTTCATTAAAGACAAGGAAGCAGAAATGTAAGAGAAGATGTAAATGTAGTGTACACTGACTTGTATCATGCTACAATTAACAAAATAGATCCTTATTAGTGGTCTGTCTTTCTGCTTAGATTCTTATAATAGCCCCTAGCATTATGGGTTACTAGCACCTAGGTGTTTCCCCATAAGAAAATGTTGCAGGCTTGAAGTATAGTAACAACAATCAGCAAGATGCTTTTAATAGCTGTATTCATATTATGCTAAAATAAATATGGATTTGCTGGCTACAGAGTGAACCTTCTAAGCTTGTAAAAGTCACCTCAGTGATATCCATCATACCAAATTGCTAAAATAACTCCAGCTGTGTCCATATCAATAATACAAATAAGTTATTTTCATTAAGTATTCCAGTGCTGTTGTCACCTAGACTGCCACATTCAGTGCTCCATCTGGGAAACAATAACTTGCTTTGTTATGGTCTCTCTAGCATAGATATTAACTAATTACAAAGGGTTTTTAGGTTAAAATAATGTTTTCTAAGACTTATTTCCCACATCCTTTTTGTTTTGAATTGCCCATAACTCTGTGCCAGAGCTATTTTTACAGATTTCATTTACATTTTCATGAGAGAGAAGTTGAGATGACAAATTTGAGGAATAAAAGGCCATGTTCCCTTATTAAAAATCCCAAGAGAAACTAATTCCTTTGCATATTTCTACTCCTTGAAGTTTTTTTTAAACCCACCAAACACAAGAGGCAGAACGAGCTTTAAACTTTTATTCTTCCACTGCTAAAACCACTCATTTCCAAAGAGTGAAAGGGGATATAATTTAAGGTGTTTTGCCCTGCAGATATTTATCAGTTTTCTTTCTGGTGTAAAGAAATGTGATGCTGACAAGCAGATTTGCACTCTAATTATTGCAACAAAAACAGAGTCATATATCTCTCAAATGACAGCTCTGCACTGTGCCTGCTTTCTCAGCGCCTTGGGGCACCTTTTTCCTTAACCTCCTCCGGTTTTCCAGCTTCAGCCTCCTCCCTTCTTCCCTCTCTCTCCCCATTCATTTGTCTTTCTTGCTAATTATAGACAATTCGCCTCCTTCTTTGAGCCGTGGAAAGAAAAGAAACCCCCCCCCCCCCATTATTGGATTTATTAACTCATAGTTCCCCTGAGCAATTCCTAGGATTGTTTCCTCTGCTCGAGGCGTTTTTTTTGTGGACGCTGCAGTAGTTTCATTCAATGACACCTTGATGAGGATGAATTTGAAGGCAGGGTATCACCTCTCTCCTGGCGAGGCTGGAGGATTTAGGTAGAAGAGAGATTCCTCTCCTTGCGGGAGAGTGCTCGGGCGGGGTGTGTTCACATCCTAGGATCGGGCTGTCGGCTTTTCATGTTTGCACCTTCCCAGGCTTCGTACCGTCCGTGTGCTTGCAGGACACTGGCTCTCCTAGCCGGCTCCCCCCAGCTCCCGTCTGGTGTAACCTCCCTTCTGGGGCGGAGGGGCTCCGCTGCTTCCCTCCAAGTAACCTGTTGCAAGGAGGGGAGGGGAGGTTCTGGCCTCTTTCAACTTGGATGATTGGCAACCCTTCCTGGCCAATCCCCGCCGCCGTCCGCGCTCGCTCGAGTGTTTATTGGACAGCGTGAGGCGGGGACGGCGGGGCGGGATTTCGCCGCGGTCCCCTGTTCGCGGCGGGCTAGGGGGGGAGTTTATAAGGCAGGGGGCTCGCGGCGGCGGCTGCAGGCAGGGAAGGGAGCCCGGTTGCGCAGCGCGGGCTGAGACGGGACTCGCTTGGCTAGTGCTCGGCAGGCGGGGACCATGCAGGGCAGCCCCGCCGCACGGACTCTGCTGCTGTTGCTGCCGCTGCTGGCAGGCTGGGGCGGCGGGGTCCGGGCGCCGCAGCCGCCCCCGCCGGGCAGCCCCGCGTTCTCCTCCCCCTCGGCGCTGGGACCCCCGGAAGACGCCTCCATCGTGGTGGCCAACCGCGGGCTGCGCGTCCCCTTCGGCCGCTCCGTCTGGCTGGACCCGTTGAGCGACCTGGTGCTGCAGGTGCAGCCGGGGGACCGCTGCCACCTGCGCGTCTTGGACGACGACCCGCTGTGGCTGCGCCCGGGCCGCCTGACCCCGCCGCGCTTCCCCTGCGACTTCGGCCCCGGCGAGGTGACCTACTGGCACCTGGGCTCCCGCAGCCCGTCCCGGGACCGGGTCCGCCTGCAGCTGCGCTACGACTCGCCCAGCCGCGCCGTGGTGCTGCCGCTGGCGCTGGAGGTCGAGGTGCTCTTCGCCCAGCTGGAGATCGTCACCCGCAACCTGCCGCTCGCCGTGGAAAGCCTGCGGGGCACCAGCAACGCGCTGGACGGCCGCAGCCTGGAGTTCGCCTTCCAGCCGGGCAGCCAGCGCTGCAGGGTGGGCGCCCTGCCGGGGCTGGGCGGGCTGCCCCGCTACGGGGAGCTCCTCGGCCCGCCGGCTGCCCCGTGGCGGCCGTCGGCGGCCGGCGCCCCGGCGCCCTCGCAGTGGTGGGAGTGCGCGGAGTTCCTGCGGCTGGGGCTGCGCTACCGGCACGCGGCGGCCGGCCGCTCCCCGAACCGGGACGCGCTGCCCCTGGTGGTGGAGCTGCGGGAGGCGGCGGGCGCCGGCGCGCTGCTGAAGCGGGAGCATTTCCAGGTGCTGGTGCGGATCCGGGCGGGTGCCGAGAATACGCCGCCCCGGCCCAGCTTCGTGGCCATGCTGATGATGGAGGTGGACCAGTTCGTGCTCACCGCCCTCACCCCGGACATGCTGGCCGCCGAGGACGCGGAGTCGGCCCCGGACCTGCTGCTCTTCAACATCACCTCCCCCTTCGGGCCCGGCCAGGGCCACGTGGTCAGCACCGACGACCGCAGCCTGCCCATCGCCTCCTTCAGACAGCGGGAGGTGCGGGAGCTGCGGGTCGCCTACCAACCGCCGGCGGAGGACTCGGCCCGGGAGCGGCTGTTCGAGTTAGAGCTGGAGGTGCTGGACCCGGAGGGCGCCGCCTCCGAGCCCTTCGCCTTCATGATCGTGGTGAAGCCCATGAACACGCTGGCACCCGTGGTGACCCGCAACACGGGCCTGGTGCTCTACGAGGGGCAGTCGCGGCCGCTCTCCAGCCCCGGTCCCAGCCCCAGCCTGCTCATCAGCGATGAGGACGACCTGGGGGAGGTGCGGGTCACCGTGCTGGCCGGGCTGCGTCATGGGCACCTGGCCCTACTGGAAGAGCCCCAGGCCGGGGAGCCCCAGGTCCGCAAGCACTTCACGGTGGCCGAGCTGGCCGCTGGCCGCGTCATCTACCAGCACGACGGGAGCGAGTCCCCGCTCAGCGACAACCTGGTGTTGCGGCTGGAGGACGGCGGCGCCCGGCACTGTGTTGAGTTCCTCTTCCCCATCACCCTGGTGCCCACTGATGACCAGCCACCCCTGCTCAACGCCAACACGGGACTGTCCCTGGCCGAGGGCGACGTGGCCCCCATCCTCACCCGTTCCCTCAGTGCCACCGACATAGACTCGGACGATGCTACGCTGCGCTTTGTGCTGGAGTCCGGCCCGGCCGCAGGGCAGCTACTGCTCCGTCAAGCCCAGCCGCCCCTGGGCTGGGAGGGTGAGAATGGGGCGTCCCCCTGGAGGAGGGTGCTGGGCTTGCCTGGGGACCCTCCAATGTATGAGAGGCTGGTGAGTGAGTGGCTGCAGCAGGACATCGTGGAGGGGCGGCTCTTCTACCGGCACCTCGGGCGCCCCGGCCCCAGGGTGGCGCTGGACCAGTTTGTCTTTAGGGTCCAGGATGACAACGACCCGCCCAACCGCTCCGGGCCCCAGAGCTTTGTGGTCCGGGTGCACCCAGTGGACCGCCTGGCCCCAGTGCTCCATGCTGGCAGCAGCCTGCATTTGGTAGTGGCTGAGCAGCAGGTGACCCCACTGCGGAGGAAGCACCTGCGCTACACAGATCAGGACTCTGGGGATGGGGAGATCCACTACACAGTCACCCAGCCCCCCACTGACACAGACTCCAACCACCCTGGAGGGGCCCAGGGCACCCGCCTGGGATTTCTGGTGCTGACTGATGACCACTCAGTGGAAGTGATGCACTTCACCCAGGCCCAGATCAACCACCACAAGATCTCCTACCTGCCCCCACAGCAGGAGCTGGGGGTGGCTCCCCGTCTGGCCCAGTTCCAGTACCGGGTGGAGGATGCAGCTGGTAATGCTGCCCAAGGCACCTTCACCATCTATCTGCAGCCCATAGACAACCAGCCCCCTGAGATCACCAACAGTGGCTTTACTGTGCATGAGGGGGGCAGGCATGTGCTGGGCCCGGGTGAGCTGGATGCTAGCGACACGGACACCGAGCCCCCTCATCTCCAGTTCACCCTGACCCAGGTTCCCCAGCATGGACAACTGCAGCTCTCTGGGCATAGCCTGGCCATGGGAGCAGCCTTTGGTTTGGAGGATATTCAACGTGGCCGGGTGGTCTATGTGCACAGTGGTGCTGAGTCTCACCATGATGCCTGCAGCCTGGATGTGAGCGACGGGGTCCACGTGGTGCCCATCACACTGAAGGTGACTGTGCACCCCGTGGATGATGAGGTGCCAACCTTACGGCTGCCCCCAGGCACACTTGGCTCCTACTTGGACGTGTTGGAGAGTGGTGCTGCTGAGATCACCACAAATGTCATCCGGGGCACGGATGAGGATACGGATGATCTGATGCTGACTTTCATTGTGGAGGACCCGCCTCAACATGGGGACATCCTGGTCCAGGGCGTGCCTGCAGAGAGATTTTCCCAGAGAGACCTGCTGGATGGGGCTGTGGTGTATGCTCACACGGGGGGTGAAATAGGGCTGCTGCCCAAAGAAGATACCTTTAACCTCACTCTGTCTGACCTGTCTGAAGAGTGGAGCATTGGGGGCAATGTTGTTCAGGGAGTTTCAGTGCTGGTGACTATCCTTCCTGTTGACAGTCAAGCCCCTGAGGTTTTTGTGGGGGAACACTTAATGGTAGTTGAGGGTGACAAAAGGGTCATTACATATGGCCACTTAAGGGCTGAAGACTTGGATACACCCAGTGATGATATTCTGTGCACTATAGTTGCTCAGCCCACCTCTGGTTATGTAGAGAACATCTCTCCTGCCCCAGGATCTGAAAAATCCAGAGCAGGTACAGCTATAAGTGCCTTTACTTTGAAAGACCTCAGGCAAGGGCACATTTTTTATGTTCAAAGCATCCATAAGGGTGTGGAGCCTGTTGAAGACCGGTTCACTTTCCGCTGCTCCGACGGCATTAACTTTTCCGAAAAGCACTTCTTCCCCATTGTCATTATCCCGACCAATGATGAAGAGCCTGAAATCTTTATGCGGGAGTTTGTAGTGATGGAAGGCATGAGCCTGGTTATCGATACTCCCATCCTCAATGCAGCAGATGGAGACATCCCTGCTGATGAACTGACCTTCACTATCACTAAGTTTCCCAAGCATGGCCACATTGTGAACCAGTTGATCAATGGGACAGTCTTAGTGGAGAGCTTCACCCTGGATCAGATAATGGAGAGCTCCAGCATTATCTATGAACATGATGACTCTGAAACAAAGGAAGACAGCTTTGAGGTGAAACTCTCAGATGGTAAACATGCTGTAGAGAAAACTGTGCTCATCATGGTTATTCCTGTAGATGATGAGACACCCAGAATGACCATCAATGATGGGCTGGAAATTGACATAGGTGAGATTAAAATCATCCACAACAGAATACTGAAGGCTACTGATCTAGATTCTGAAGACAAAACCTTGACTTACATTCTAAAGTATGGGCCAGGACAAGGCCTCTTACAAAGAATAAAGCTTTCAGGTGGGGTTGAGAATATCACACTGGGAATGAACTTTACCCAGGATGAAGTGGACAGAAACTTAATTCAGTACATGCATTTTGGCCAAGAAGGTATTCGGGATCTTATCAAATTTGATGTGACCGATGGGATAAATCCTCTCATTGACCGATATTTTTATGTGACCATAGGTAGCATTGATATTGTCTTCCCAGATGTGATCAGCAAAGGGGTGTCTTTGAAAGAAGGGGGGAAAGTTACACTTACCACTGACTTACTGAGCACCAGTGACTTGAATAGCCCAGATGAGAACTTGGTCTTCAGTATTACCCGGGCACCTGTTCGTGGCCATCTTGAATGCACGGATCAGTCTGGGGTGCCCATCACAACCTTCACTCAGCTGCAGTTAGCAGGCAATAAAATCTACTATATTCACACCTCAGAAGATGAGGTGAAAATGGACAGCTTTGAGTTTGAAGTGACTGATGGTTATAACCCAGTATTTCGCACTTTCCGAATTTCTATTAGTGATGTGGATAATAAAAAGCCTGTGGTCACAATCCATAACCTGGTGGTGAGTGAAAGTGAAAATAAACTGATAACCCCCTTTGAACTGACGGTGGAAGACCGAGACACCCCTGATATGTTGCTTAAATTTATTATCACCCAGGTGCCAGTTCATGGTCAGCTCATGTTCAATAACACCAAGCCGGTTACATCCTTTACAAAACAAGATCTGAATGAAAATCTTATAAGCTACAAACATGATGGTAGAGAATCAGATGAAGACAGCTTCTCTTTCACTGTTACAGATGGGACCCACAGTGATTTCTATGTCTTCCCTGACACTGTGTTTGAAACAAGGAAACCCCAAACAATGAACATTCGGATAATGGCTGTGGACAATAGTGTACCCCAAATTGTAGTAAATAAGGGAGCCCCTTCTCTCCGTGTTTTGACCACTGGCCACTTGGGTTTTATGATTACCAACAAAGTGTTCAGAGTGGAAGACCGGGACAGCTTGCACGTTACCCTCAAGATCAGGATCACTGAGGCTCCTCGCCATGGCTTCCTGATCCACCTGGCAAAAGGCAACCATAGTATCACTCAGTTCACACAAGGTATTTCTATGTCTGGTACTTTTCTCTTTAGAGCACTGGAAACATGTCTACAGGAATGAAGCATACTTAATTCTGAAAGAATTGATCCCCAAAAGAGCCTGTTTACAGCATTAAGGGCCTGATTCTTTTTATAATGTATATTTGTGGTAGTGTCCAGGCTCCAACAGAAAACACTATCAATTGTGCTTGGTACTGTACAAACAGAATGAGAGAGACTGGGTGGGTGAGGTAATATCCCACGATATTAGAGAGGCAAGGTAGGTGAGATAACATCTTTTGTTGGACCAACTTCTATTAGCGAAAGAGAGAGGCTTTCAAGCTACACAGCTGAAGAGGTAGCTCGAAAGCTTGTCTCTTTCGCTAACAGACCTTGGCTCAGGAAAAGATATTGCTCACCCATCTTGTCTTTCTAATATAAGGCCAGCCTGTTTACAGGAACACTATAGACAAAAACAGAGTAAGACAGTCCTTGCCTTGAAGAGTTTACAATTTAAATAATTCTGCATCCTGTATTCAAGTTGAGTATCAGTTACTCGGGGTCTTAGTCTAGCTACTTAACATGAGTACAGGTTCCAGGATTGGTCCATAAAACATTAGAAACGCATAATATTTTTTTCAAATTGTTTTCCTTAAAAAATAGTAATAGTTGACTGCTCCATTAGTAACTATCCTAGTATATTTAAGGCACTGCTCATGTACTGCCTGGGAACAATTTGCATAGTTTAGGGATAATTTTAACTAAGCCTAGGGAGCAGATATCTCCATGACTACATACATCATTGCCTTAATTGCACAAACTTTACATCACAAAGTGTTAGTGGTAAAATAAGAGGAAATGTCGTGTGCTGTTTAGATTTTTTTTAAACTGTACTAGGTGGCAGAGTTGGGATGGAAACCACATATATTATATGCGCTGAAATAAAGCCTTAAAACAAGGCTGTGGAATCACCCCCTTCAGTCAAAAAAGATGATGTATTATCTATCCACTGGGGACTTTTCAGTATTATGTTATTTGTTAATAGCTAGCTGAGTAAAAGTGAAATGGTGCTTTGTAGAGCCTTAGTTGTAGTGAGTTTGTTTGCTTGAGTTGCAAATCCAGCAAGCAGCTTCCCCCCCACCCCCGGCATAAATATTTTGACTGAATGCCAAAGGTAGCCCAAGAGTTGCAGTGATGGGCAAATCGTGGTGTTGTGTTTTTTTTTTTTTTTGTTTTTTTTTAAAGCCCCAAATCATTTCAATATGTCAGGAAATTCAAGCTGCCTAAACAGGGGGAACCAACACAGCTGATGTATAAAAAAATATTCCCAGTGACGTTGTGTTAGAACTTTTTACAGGGGTGAGGATCAGTGAGAAATACAGAGGAGTAGGGAGTGTGCACTCCTGAGTGGAAATAGTCCTTTTTAATGGCCTTGTCCTATATTTGAAATAGACTAGGTCATATGTATTCCTAGGAGCAAACCAAAGTACAGCATTCCAGATAAGCAAGGAGGCTCATTTGTGAGAATACTGACAGCTTGTTACTGCCTGCCACTTGGTCAGCCCACCCACCTCGTTTCACAGACATGCAGCCCTCTGGCTGCTGCATTCTGCATAGCAGAAGAACTGAACATGTTGGAGGCAGAGAGGATGTCTAAGAGGTCAAGCAGTGAAACTCTGCGTGCTGTACTCAGGCTGTACAACCCTGGTCCCATATACATGATTAATCACCTAATCCAGACATTTTCAGCTATTGGGGAATGCAGGAGTTACTACACTCCCCACTTCCTCGCAACGCACCCATACTACAGTATGTCTGCACTTGGGCTTTTCTGACAAAAATGTTCCACTGTTACTACTAGTTGCTGTCTCCAACAATAGTGCTGATGATAGCAGTGTTAATGTAGTTAAGGCTTTACTCAGGCCACCAGTGTTTTTAAGTGTACAGTGTGTATCTGCTCAGAGCAGATTTATACAGCATATTTATTAAAATGCCAGTGACCTCTAGCACCTTGTCTGCAGTAGTTACCACGGGGGGGGGGAGGGGGGGGGAGAGCGGAGAGGAAAGAAAAGCCTAGCACAGACTAGGTGGTGGAGGCATATAGAACAGTCAGAGGAAGGAGAAGCATGTGCTTCCAACAGGAGGGAGGCAAACTTGGCAGGTGCCCTCAAGTGAAAGAGGAAATAACATGGGAGCAAGAGGTGTGGATTGGGGAAGGTAGGAGTTTTGGGGAGAAAAGGAGCAGTCCCACAGCAGGGCACTGGAGGAAACTCTAGGTATGGGGAAGGGTATGGGAGGAACGCCTGGTAGGGGCAGCAGTCTTGCAAAATTGGAAGGCCCTTGTCAAAGGCAAGTTTAGCCCCTGAAGTGAAGAAGAGATAAGTGACATCAGCCCTGCTGGGAAGAGGGAAAGGGAAAAAGGCCCCACTTATAGAAATCAGGAGGAGTATTAGTAGGGCAAACCTGGAGATGGAAGATGTGGATGAAAGATCATTGATGCTCCCTTTTGCCCCAGGTGCCCTCTCAACCCTCTCCACACATCCAGGAGGAGATATGGTAATCAGTTATCTGGGCTAGACTTAGAAAGTTTATGTTTCAGCAGGTAGAGACGCTTACTCAGTCCTGTAGAGTGAGAAGCTGGGACAGAATTCTGGGCTGAATTTGCTGATGCCCTGGACCTTGTGTAGCTATTACACTGGTGCGAAGTGTGTAAAACATGACTGGAACGGGTAGCCTTTTACACCCTGTTCACTCTCATGCAGCCCTGGTATAAATGATTACACAGCATGCAAGGCAACGGCCTTTCTTTCCTCCTGTTGGGCTTCTCCCATCTTTGGGGGCCACTGAGTACAGTTCTCCCCTACCCTTTGAATTAGACTGTGAAGAGTCAGTTTTGACAATGGGGGGTTCCGCTTACTGACTCCATGAGTTTCCTATTGCCATCTATTTCTTTTTTTTTTTATCTGGCATCTTTTCCTTTTTTAAGGGCCCCATCCTGCAACTTACAGAGAACCTCCTGTGAGGAGCTAAATGCCCTCAATGTTCACAAATGTCACTGGGGGCTGATAAAGCTCAGCCTCTTGCAGGAGGTATGCAGCAGTTTGAAGGCTCCGGGCCTAACCCCTCTTCCTTACCCTCCCCCCAAAAGGGCCATTTTATTGCCATGAGTCCTAACTTTAGAGTTTAGATACTGGATGGGGAACCAAGCATTGGGGGAAGGTACTTCTGCCTACATTTGTTTTCCAATCCGTAAAATAGTGCCTCCATGCCTGTATTAATGATCAGACTGATCTCATAGCAAGAGACCTCCTCTGATTTGAGATCCGCTGGGCTTTAACAGCAACTGCCCCAGTGGGGAAAAATATTAGCCACACAATAATTTTTTGTTTACTATTTGGGAAGGCTCCTTTTCTCATAGCAGCTACTATTTTAGCAAATGCTGGAAAGAAAATCACCTGAATATTTCACATAAACCACAACCTCGAGTTGGAAACTCCAGAGTTGTAATCGGGCACTTCACACACTCTAGGAGTTTGCACTGACAGTTGATGATCCGCTTCAGGTTTTCTCCCTGTGCTATGCCTTCCTTTGCTCAGGTACAGATTATGGCTTGGTTACTAAAGGCAGTTAGATATTTAGGTTAGGTGTACATTAGGTAGCATCTTACTCATGGAGCAGTCAGTGGACTTCAGTGGGGTGCGGGGGGAGGGGGGGTCCTGGTCCATGTCTGGGTACTAAAATCATAAAAATAATAATTGATCACAGAGGTAAATTACAAGTTAATAGAATTGAGCCCCAGGGTAATAAATTGCAAGATTTTGCAAACATACAGGATTGCTTCTTTCTCTCGCTTCCTCCATACACTTAAAAATATTAATGTAGTTTAAAGAAGAAGAAAAAAGGATAGCAAAATAGAAGGATCAGATGTTCCCAAAACAAGCCCAACTACTCCGTAACATTTGAAAATGTATAATAAAGCTATTTTCTATTACTCAAGTTGTTTCAACTTCAAAGCATTACTTTCTGTTGATCGATTTATTTATTTATTTTATTTTCTCCCTTTACTTTCACATAGCTTGCCTTAGGCTTGCAAGGATTTTAAAGTTGGAGACTGTAAGAAAACAAATCCCTCCCCAGCCAGTAATTTCAAACTTTCTCTCAGTTCTACTTAGCAATATTTACTAAGAAAATTGCTTATGCATAATCACACAGCACTCATCTGTGCAAGTTAGGGCTGGAATTTGTTCATAGAAGATAGTCGTAAAGATTAGATAATTGTCTACCAACAGGGAACTCTATTAACGAACTGCCAAGTCTTTTCCATTAAGGAAAATAAAATGTATGTAGGTTTTAATTCCCTACTGTTTTTCAGTGTTTTGAACATGCGTAGTTTATGTAAGGGCTAAGTGTTATTTTGGGGCCTACTCAATCCAGTTTAGTTAGCTTTGATTATTAAGGGCAAGAGCATGACCTGCAGATCTATGGGTGTGCCAGGGAGTGAAAGCAAAAGCAGCCCTCTTTACAACTGTGTGCAATAAGGCACAATACTCTGGGGCACATGATATCCCAAAGAGGCTAGTGACAAAAACTGATCTGTTGACACCTAGATCTCTAAGACACCTCCCAACAGATCTGGCACTGTGCATGGGATTTAGTGAATGTGCTGCAATCAGGATTCTTCATCAAAATTCCTCCCTGAAATCCCCCACCCTCCACCCCTGAGGTGGTATGACTCCACACCTTCCCCTGTTGAGACAAGTGCTTCTGAAGGCATTAGCTCTCTCTCTAAAAAAATAAAAATAAAACTACATTATTGGGGAGGAGGAAGGGGAACTCTTGACAAACGAGTTTGGCTTAATTTTAACCAGGAAATCAAACTTCTAATCTTGTGTGGCTAACGGATTTATGTAAGCCTTGCCAAAGAGAAAGCTATAGGATTGCAGATCTGGTCACAATCCCAGAAACTGTTCAACAAGAGTTTTAGCTGAGTTTGTAGTCACAAAGGAATGCATTACTGCTTGCAACTAAGAAAGGGCTAATGTAAGCAAATGAGCTATGGAAGGATAATGTAAGTTAGCTCAAATAATGCTAATATGTGTTTAACAAACAGAAAGAAAGACATCCATATAGGATGCTTTATCTAAATATAAAATTTTGGTAGATGTTATTATTTTACAAAGAGTCCTGTGGCACTTTAAAGACTAACTAAAGTATTGAAGCATAAGCTATCGTGGGTCGATATGCACTTCCTGGGAAGTGGGTATTAACCCACGAAAGCTTATGCTTCAATACTTTAGTTAGTCTTTAGGGTGCCACAGGACTCTTTGTAACTTCTGCAATTCCAGACTAACACGGCTACCTCTCTGATTCTTGTTATCATTTTAGGAGCTGATCCTGCAAACCTTTACATAGGTGCTTGGCTTCAGGCATATTAGTTCAATTGACTGTAATAGGGCTACTTGTATGTGTAAAGTTAAGGACTTGTGTAAGTGTTTGTTTGCAGGATTAGAGTCTTTTAATTTTTTGCCACATTGATGATACTCTCTTGCAACCTCTTTATTGCTCTAGGAGTCTTTGTTTCAAAGAAAGTAAAAAAATATGTACTTAAGATAATTATTTAACATAAAAGATACATGTCTGGTTTTTGAACGATTAGGCAGAGGGGCACACAACCTAACAAAAATGCTTTTGACATGTTTTTACCAACCAATACACGTCTTGACTTGTGGGGAGAATCTGTATGATACTGGAGTTCCACTTAAATGCTATTACTTTCTAAAGTTTTGTCTAAAATTGTTCACGATGTGATGCCCTGTATGGTTGGGAGAAACAAAGGATTTCTTTCAAAGTAAGTTACAAGGAAAAGTTTGTATTTACTAAAAAATTAATGTCACCCCATAAAGAAACTAGAAAACCCATGTTAACAAATAACTGTTTTGCCTTTTGCTTTTTTTCTCTTCTATTTATTTTGCTGCAACTGATGCTCCAATATCTATTAAACTAAATAAATGGAGTTCTCTCTTACTTAATTTAACTGAATTT
This sequence comes from Sternotherus odoratus, assembly GCA_032164245.1. Classification (NCBI taxonomy): domain Eukaryota; kingdom Metazoa; phylum Chordata; order Testudines; family Kinosternidae; genus Sternotherus; species Sternotherus odoratus. Next base: position 256,924,085 of record JAVMKO010000001.1, on the reverse strand, counting down.
GTCTAGGTTTTTTAGTGCAACACTAGTGTGCATCACTGTTTGTGATCACTGTTTGTGATGGCTCATTTATAAAGAGTGTAAGCCATATTCTGTAGAGTAGATGGTCTGTAGGAAGGATGCTCTAGTGAAAAGGGCACTGAACTGGGATTCAAAGGACTTAATTGGTTTCACTTGAATTTGGTGTATAAGTAAGTAAGGGGAGAATTTGGCTGCTTGGTTCCAGTTTGACATCAAACACTTTGCATACAGGCATGTTCAAATTCAGTGCATTAATTAAAATGGAAAAAGCAAGTTTTACCACAAATAAATAAGGAAAGGCATGAAATAATGCAATTAAAATATGGCATAGAATAAGCACTTGTTTTATTTTTAAGTTTTTATAATTTAATAAAAGCTTGTTTTAAGACTAAATTCAGAGGATGGATTCGAAAGAGGTAGGCAAAAATGTGGGTTCTAACATCAGCAACTATTATTGACATTTCTATGTTGTGCACTTTTAGGTGACAATAATCTAGCTTGACTCCTTCGTTCTCTTTTAGTCTATGCAGTACACCTTCTTGCAACAGCATTCATTAAGGTGGTAAGCAATGGCAATAGGTTTCCTTTGAGTGTCAAGATTTTCCCTAGCTGTACAACCAGCAAGACTGATCCCTTTTCTCCTTTTTTATTGTCCAAATTGTTGCTGGACAGCTTGTTGATCCAGAAAACCAATGGTACACAGGGGTCTGAATGATCATGCTTGACACATCTTGTGTAACTTGGGAGGACATTAATTCTATAAGCTAGAATATGTTTCAGAATGAGTGGCAAGGCACTCATGACCTTCATCTGTGTTGCGGAAAACCATATTCTTAGACTACTTACCAAGTGAGGTACTAGTCAGCATCAGTAACAGTATCAAAATCAGGCCCTTAGTGATGATTTCAGCTGAGCAAGTGCTACACAAAACCAAAACAATCCCCTCCCATGTAAAACCCTCACCATTGACTATGCCATTTTACCAACACTCATAACACACGTGTGCACATTCCCTCTGGGTTCTGTTTATCAAATAGATATAAATAGGCAAAACCAGTTAACTTTGTTTTTTAAAACATGCAATCCATTAATACTGAAATCCTCTTGATTCTTAAAGGCATGTCTACACTGCAGCATAAGCCTACGCTTCTGTTTGAACTCAGACTCAAATATAAACCATTTTCCATGCATATTTAAATCATGCTAACCCAGGTCTTAGACCCAAGGTCCCAGGACCCTACGGAGATGGAGGGTCCAAGCCTGAGTCAAGACCTATTGCTCAATCCATATTGCTTTGCAGTGTAAACACAGCCCCACTGGACTCATGCTGTGGGACTCTGCCAAAAGTATCCAACAATCCCCTGGGCCAATTTTTTTTTAGCCTCTGGACAGTCAAGTTTGGTGGACAGGCAAGCTTTCCCACGCAACCCCATGAGTAAAGGGCAAAAATTGGCCACATTTTGGGACAGCACTAGAAAATCTGAAATGTGGGTGGTTGGACTTGGGTCTAGATAATGCATTCTAAACTCTGGAGCCCAGGTTGGGACCCAAAGTTCAACAATTCCTAGCCAGGGGTTAAAAATGTGTGTAGACACTCTAGGTTAACAAACCCGGTGTCTCCTAATCCAAGTTCTGCTAACTCTGGACTAACCTTGCAGGTTAGACATAACTTAATAGTGAAGTTAGACCTCTGATGAACAAATTAATGATAATTAAATGTTCAAATGGTTTCTGTTTACATTTAAGTTAAAATTTGTTTTGTCTTGGCATTTTCCAGCTGATATTGATGACATGAAGATATGCTATGTTTTAAGAGAAGGTGATAATGCCACAAGTGACCTTTTCCATTTTACTGTTGAAGATGGTGGTAAGTACTCAACTTCTAGAACAGCTTTCTGTGGGGTGAATTATCTTGTGCAGATGTTTAGGTTAATTAAAGGAAGCTTGTTTAAGCTTCTGTGCTTTTCAGTATTGTGGACTATTATTATTGTGGCTACAAAAATTGCTTTGAAGGAATGGTAACTGTATTCAATGTGAAAATACTTAGACTACTATGGTAAAAGGGTGAAATCCCCAAATCCCACATAAAGCTCAAGTGTTGGGGCTTTATACAGTTTTCCAGCGTATTCCCAACCCAGACACACAGTTACAGCATATTCTCTGCAATTACTGCACCAGTCCCCGAGCTGCAGTAGTAGCTGCTGCCCTTCAGAAGCCCCATGCTTGGGTTCCTGACTATGGGGCCCAATACCTCTCTCTGCCCTCCCCATCCGTACCCGGCCCAAGCCAGGGAAGCTAATGATTCAACCAGCAGACCAAATTAGGTGACAAATCTTAGTCCCGTGCCCCCGAAGCATGTTGTGCATATACTAAGAAGAACATTAGGAGCTATCTTGGATCCAGTCTTTCCAGCACACAGGCCGTTCTGCGTATCCTTCCCCTCAAATCCATTGGGGTTAGGTTACATGCAGGGCCTTTCTCAGGGTGATCAGTAACAGATGAATTTCAGTAATTGAGAATTTGGAGGTGGGGGGAAATGTTTCTCTTTAAAATATATCTAATAGTTGCTCTTGAGCGAAAATGGCTTGCCAGTACAAAACAAATATTGATACAAGATTTTGGAAACAATATGTGTGAACATGGCTAACTTTTTATCAGTGAGTTACATTTTAAGCAATGACTGTGATCTTTCTAGGTGTAGATGTTCCGAGGCATGATAGATGATTCTTAAGTTAGGATGCTTTAGTTTTCAATAAATTAAATTGCTTTATGTGTAAGCAACAGAGTTTTAATTAGTTTAACACTAAAATCTTTTTTCAAGAACTAAGCCATTTTGAGCCGGATTGTGATCAGCCTTTGTGTCTTCTCCACACATACACTCAGAGAGAAGAAGCATTGTCCATCTAACAACCAATTGCAACAGCAGTCTCTGTGAGCAGAAACTACTCAGCTCACCCTCTCCGTAGTTAGCAAATTATCCCAAAGGAGGTTGGCAATAGCCCTTAGCCCATCCTCACTGGCCTGTGGAGTGGGACAGTGCCTTGGGGTGGGGCGCTCTATGCCATCCTTCTGGATAGCACAGAGTGTACCCTCACCTGTGTGTCAGGGCTCTGTTTAAGAGATGCTGTCTCCTGGGGCACAAATGAGGCTCTTGGAATTAGAGGCCACTTTTCAAAATGTAATGCCCATTGACCCGAAGATGAACTAATTATTTATGGCATCAGATTTCTTTTCCCAAAATGTTTTAATTAAACCAGTACTCAATCAGGGGAATGAAAGGTTAAGTGCAGATATGTGTATGAAACACTGTGTGAAATATTTTGCATGCAATACCATAGTATTGTTATGGTAAGAGTCACCAAATGTTGTTGTTACATGGAGTCTCCCAAGTTCTTTTTCTTAACGTGTGAGCTCCAGTGTTAGGAAGACGAGCAGTATGGTGGTATTTGTTTTGTTACGCAAGGCTCTGAGTAGAGGGAGCTATGTAAGCAGCTGGAGAGTTTGTTCATTGCCTTGGTCTGTGATTAGAGTTAATTCTTGAGACAAATTTTCTCCCTTGGACATGGGTACTGGTGACGGGCAGAGCTTCCTGATGGGCAGATCTGCCTTTGCAGTGTTTGGCTGCTACTGTTGGTGTAAAGGTGTAGCTAAATCAAGCTACACATAGCGTACATCCAGACTGTGTCACTGATATTTCTTTTACTGGAAAGCCCAGGACATCTGCTTCCATTTGGCAGAGGGGCAACAGTATTTATTGTGTTCAATTGTAGCCTGTATAGTATGAGATTTTTTCATAATAATACAAGGAATCATTCTACTTCAAAGCTGATTGCTGATTTTCTAATTATAACCCTTTGGGTATTTTCAACAGGGCTCTACCCGATACATTATCATGTTGCACATACCTTCCCTAGGTGGTAAGGTAACACTAACGTTAATGTTGTAGTCTTTGTTTAAACCATGGAAAAGATTGAGTTGTATTGTATTTCAGCGTATTTTGTGAGAAATGGCTGGCTAAAGGACTTGGAAGGGATTAAATTTGGGACTGAGAAACTAATAGTTTTCTTTGTTTGGAGTAATAACTACATTACACTAGCAGGCTCTTCAGGATCTATAATTTCATGTGAGAAAAAAGCAGAAACTTGCCTCTCTAAATTTCACTCTTCCTCAAAAAGACATCAAAGCCTCTCTTGCGCAGATCATGTAGATTTTTGGCAGAATGTCAGTGACACAGAGACATTTGTTTCTATGTTCTGGTGGCAAAGCCAGCTACTTCTGAAAGAATAAACACAATATGAAGGTGTGAAAGATTCAGTACAGAATACCCAAACCCACAATAGATTATATATGACATTCTTCAGTTTTTTTCTGTCTTGATTTCTGTCTCCTGAATGAGCATTGCTTTTTGAAATCTTGCAATAGTAAACAAGATTGTGATGTCTACTGTACATTACCTAACGGTGTAAAATAAGTAATTCGCTCTTCCTATGGAAACCCTTAACTCTGGTTGAATTATACCACAATACAAACAGTGAAATCAGTCACAATATGAGTTGATCAAAGAATGAATGCTTGTTCAAATTACTCCAGAAATACTATTTTAGGTAAGTCAAAAGCTGTATTGAACAAACACTTTCAAAAGTGATAGTCTACTAAAGGTGGAGCAGTGTTGTGCTTACTATGTTTGGGAATTCTTTGGCACAGTCTCTTAAGACAGTAAATTGCTTTAGAAGGATGGTCTCTTGGAGAAATTTCACTATTCTTAGAACAGGAAATCACTGTACTATCTCAGATATTATGATGTGATTTGAGATGGGAACATTTTTCAAAATCTCAAATTCTCATGGGATGGGTAAAACTGTTTCCTGCCTAGCCCTAGTTCAACATTACTCTTCACCCCAAACTGCAGTTTGGAGTCTGTCAGAACTGCTTCTTAAGGAGTCTCATTCTTCCTGACCAGCTGTATAGTGGCTGTGATATGGTGCCTTGAGAGTAGAATGATTTTGAATGAGGAAACAAAGATTCATATGGTTGTGCCCGGAATTTTGAGGATCCCCGGTGAAGAAGAGAAACAAGAATCTGTGATTAGGGCTCTTTGGAGCAATCTTTCTGTCTTTACGCCAAAGGCTTGGAAAGCCCAGGCTCGCTGAAATTGGTAATTTACATCATTAGATAAATATCACTTGAATGCTTCATTTTAGATCCCTAAATACCTTAACACTGCAGCACACTTTCCTGATTTACCGCTTGGTTAAATCCTCACAGAATCAGGGAACCTTTCAAAGATAAGTCTGTAAATTAAGCATTTAAAACGAACTTCTAGGTAAACTTCATAGACAGTTTCCATATATCTTGATACAGGAAATGATGTTAATAAAAGAAACCCTGGTCTACTACTTAAAGAACTCTTCCGTTATTAACCTTATAAAGTGTCACTATTTTGACTGTCATATTCTTTATTTATATAAACATTGCATAAAACATTTTTGGAATTTCAGTCCCTCCCCGTTGGTTCATTTCAGAGAGAGAGCGAGAGCAGTGTGGTGTCCCTTGATGTAATTATAGTGTTAAAACAGGTGTCAGTGCTATTTCTTTGAAGCCATGACACTGATGTGGCTTCCAATATGTGGTATAATAATTTAGGAACCGATGTTTTGGACTTGTATCAAATTATCTGGCAGTTCTTAAAGAATCAATATCCTAAAATAACCTTATTTGGAATTATTTGGAGTAGCCTTGCGTGAACTCTCTTGTGGGATTTGGGCATGTCAGTCATGGAAGGAAAGTTCAATTACATTTCTCTTTGGCACTAAAATTGGGCATCCTGTGTTATGCTAGTGGTACCTATAGTCACTTGGGCTTTGTCTAGATTGGCATAAAACACCTGCATCACTGAGTCTCCGAGCCCAGGACAGTTGACTCGGGCTTGCAGGGTCTAAATATTGCAGTGTAGACATTTGGGCTGAGCCCGACCCCAAATGTCTATGTTACAGTTTTTAGCTCCACAGCCCGTGCCCCATAGGCCCAAGTCAATTGTGCAGGTCAGCTGTGGCTGTGCTGTGGGCCTTTTATTGCAGGGTAGCTGTTCCCTTGCTAACTACAGAATAAGATTCTGATCTATTGCTAGCCTTGTTGCAGCTGTTTTGGTGTCCAGACAATTTTCCACATGCCACACTTAGCACTGTAAGCATTACCAGAAGATTTAAATAGTAGCTTGACACCACAGTATAAAAAATCTTTTCTGTAACTGAATCATTGGGGGGGGGTTATGTGACTGGACAGTCAAAGCTAAACGAAGAGCTACATAGAAAAACATAAAGAATAAGAGAGATCCCGTGCTCTTTGTCAGCAATGGGACATGTAGAGGGCTTAATCCAGCTCCCATTAAAGTCAGTGGAAAGACTCCCATTGACTTCAGTAGGAATTGGATTGGTTTCCTTATGTTTAGCTCTTTTAGAGCCACATTTTGCTTGCCTTGCTCTCGTGAGTAGGCCCACTGATTTCTTCGGGAGTACTCTTGTGAGTGAAGTAAGAAAGATTTGGTTCAGATAATGCCCTGTATGCTAAAGTTCTGTGCAAACATGAACTACTTAACAGGGCTGGCCAAAGGTGTTTTGCTGCCAGTATGAAAAATGTGCTTGTCCTCTAAGTAGCTGAGTTAAAAAAACAAACAAACAACAAACAGCAGGGCAAAAAATAAGTAAAATAAAGTGGCAGGCAACGGGGGAGGCAACTGGAATAGCAGAGCCAAAAAGAGGGCGGAGGGAGAAGGCCAAGTGATGAGGCACCCTCATGAAAGCAGGCTACCCTGAATGCATGCTCCTTAGGTACCTAATGTAAAAAACTAGGTACTGACTTGTTTGTTATTAGGCATGACCAACAGTAAAAATAGTAAAAGCAATAGTCCGTAAAGTGAGGTCTAAATACAAATATTAAGAGATTAAGGAGACACATTAGATTTAAAGTGAACAACTGAGGACTTGAGGGGATAATGTGGATTTCTGGTGACATGAGAATTTACAGAAAGACACTAATGCCTAAAAGGGGTTATAATAAGGCTGTGCAATAATACCAGGGCTTGGATATAGACATTTTTGACTGAGGCAGCCCAATAGGTGCTAAGGAAACATGAGATGAGAGAAGGGATATTGGCTGAAATAGACAAGCTCCATCCTTTCCTTGTTCACTGAATAATAATAGCTCAGGCAATTTGGTTGCACAGTATACTACACTAAAGGGTACAGAATGGAACTATGACTATTCTTATTTATAGCTTTATTCATCAGTTAATAACATCGGATCCCTGAATTCCGCCCATAATAATTTGCCAAATTCTGCATCCACAGAAGAGGTTAACACAGAAAGTCATATATTGGGTGCATCTGGCCTTTCTGAAAAGTTGTATATATGCAATCAGATTTTATATAGATTAATTCAAGAGCTGTGTTAGAAGTGTTTTCTGACAAACAAAGCTAATGATTCTTGAGCTACTGGAGAACATCTTAATTTATATAGTATAAGTATCTGTTGGCATTAAACAATTACAGCTCATCCTTCTTAAATGAAGTGTGTTTATCTTTTGCCATCATAATAATTCCTGTTTGTGTCAGTGTAACAGTATATTAGCAAAGACCATATCATGGGTTTTATTGCCTCTTTAATATCTTTATTCAAATTCTTTCTTGTGTTGCATGATATGACTTACTGACTCCATGAATTGACTCCTCCCTGGTTGGCTTCCCAACTCAGCTCTGTGGAAGCGATTTTGGCAGGAGTTTTGAACATGATGTAGCTGAAGCTTGCAGCCTTTTAGTGAAAGGATGGATTAGTGCTGATGTTTCAAAAGACACCAGCTATCAGTCTGAAGAAAAAGTTCAGATTTTGTAGCTAGTCTTGCTCTTAGGCAAACACTCGTTGTGATGTGAAGGAGTGATGAAGTCCATGCTTCAAGTCAGCCGTTGTTGCATCTGGGTTTAAAATACAGGACTTCTATAGAAGAAAAAGACATCTATTCATAAAGGCACAAGATGTGCTGCTACTGTGGTCTTGGATATGTGTGCCCAGCTGGCCTTCTGAACCTGCTGTATCCCTGCCTCTGTGGGAAGTTAAGACACAAGGATGGCAGTCGTGAAGAGTTGGGGAGATTTCATAATAGAAAGGTGTCCCCTCCAAAGATATTCAATGACAGATAGTCACACAAAAAGTGAGAGGTTTATTATTGAAAGTTACCTTAGTGCTCCTGACTGAGGCTAAATTTACAGGTATAGAAATTGGAAAGAAATAAAACTTAGAATATCAATATATAAAGAGCTGAAACTTAGAATAGGAAGAACAGAGCATGCTTCAGATTTTGTGTAGATTCTGTGCTGTATCCATCTTCCACTTGACATCCCATAGATTCACAGAGTTCATGATTAGAAGGAACCATAGGATCATCTAGTCTGATCTCTTGTACGTTAAATTTCACCAAGAAACCCCTTCACTGAGCCAAACAACTTGTGTTCATCATCTTCCAGAAAGGCATACAGTTTTGATTTGGAGCCATTAACAGATGGAGAATCGCTACTACCCTTGGTAGTTTGTTCCAGTTGTTAATTACCCCTCACTGTTAATAATCTGTGTCTTTTTTCCAAAATAATTCACTGCCTTCAGCTTTCAGCTATTAATTCTTACTATGCCTTTCTCTCATAGATTAAAGAGCCCTTAAGTATCCAGTATTTTCTCCTTGGGAAGATACTCATACACTATAATCAAGTAACAACTTGATCTTCTTTTTGATAAGCTAAACAGATTGAGCTCATTAAGGGGAGGCATATTATCGAGCCCTCAAATCATTTTTGTGGTTCTTCTCTGCACTCTTTTCAGTTTATCAACATCCTTTTTAAAATGTGGACACTAGAACTGAATGCGGTATTTTAATATTGGTCTCACCCACTTTGTATTCAATGGTAAAATCACCTCCCTGCTCCCCTGTTTATACATTCTAGGATCATTGTAGCCTTTTGTGCCACAGCATTGCACAGGGAGGTCATGTTCAGTTGCTTGTCTACTGTGACCCCTAAATCTTTTTTACAATCACTGTTTTCCAGGATGCAGTCCCCCATTCTCTAGGCCTGGCCTGCATTCCTTGTTTCTAGATGTGAAACTTAGTATTTGGCTTTCTTAAAACACATTTTGTTTGAGCGGTCCCGGCTTACCAAGCAAATGTGACCATCCTGTGTTACTACCTTGTCCTCATTCTTTACCATTCCACCGATCCTCGTTTCATCCACACATTTCTTCTGCATCGATTTTTATATTTACTTTTAGATCATTGTTGAAAATGTTATATGGCATCGGGCCTAGGATTGATCCTTATGGAAGCCCACTAGAAGCACCCCCATTTGATGATTATTTCCCATTGACTACTACTTTTTGAGATATGTCAGCCAGTCATTATTCATTCATTGTGTGCTTTGATGATACTGTGTAATGCTATTTTTTAAATCAGCGTGTCATGTTGTATTAACTCAAGCACTTAAAAAAGTCTAGGTATATTAAATCTCTATAACTGCCTTTATCAACCAAACTTCTAATCTCATCAAAGAATGAAAGTAGTTTTGTCTGATGAGATCTGTTTTCCATAAAACCATGTTGACTGTAATTAATTATATTCTTGTCCTTCTATTCTTTCTTTATTAATTGACTTCCATATCAGGTTTTCTATTGTTTTGCTCAGAATTGATGTTGGACTAACCAGTTTATTGTTACCCAGATCATTCCATTTGCCCTTTTTGAATATTGGGCACAACTTTAGAACTCTTCCAGTGTTTTGGTATTGCAGGATTTATTAAAATGAACATCTGCAGGCCAGAGATTCCCTCAGCCAGCCCTTAAGAATCTTGGGTACAAGTTATGTGGGACTGCTGATTTAAAAACATTTACTCCAGCAGATGGTGTTTAACATCCTCCATGGTTACTAATGGCCTGTAAAGTACTTCATCCTCATTACTTTTTAGATAATGCTTTCTTAGCCAGAAGGCCGAGACAAGCACAACATATTGCTTCTTTCCAAATACAGAACAGAAATGTTTACTGGGCCCATCTGTCTTTTCTGCTTTAGTATTAACAACATTACCATCTTCATCTAGTGTTGGGCCTGTACCATAGTCAGATCCTTTTCATTACCATGAACCCTGCCAACCATGGATTTTTTCCCTGCTGTCTTTAAGCTTCCCTTATACCAGGAGTTCTGTCAGGGAGCTGGTTATAGCTCCCAGATTCTTTTCTGGCTCTGGCCCCAGGTGCAGGTCAGAGTAGCCTGGGAATTGCTCTGAACTGAGCTAGTTGGCCATGCTCCCCAAGCAGCTGTATGCCAGCTACGTTTCTGGGGAGCTTGCCATTCTAGCCACTCCACCTGCACATCCTTCCACACCCTACACATGTCCCTCCGTTGCCCTGACTCCCCCCGTACCATGGGATGCATTGAAGAGAGCATAGAAATCAGCTTTCCAGGTTCACATCTGCTGGAGAGTTCTTTGTGCCAAGTGTATCCACATGTAAAGTGCTTAGGGTTAGACTTTGCTTTCTTTATATTACTTGAGTGGGACAGAGATTCTTCACCCAAGTTTTCATGTGAGTGTTATTATCTAATATCAAACCGGTAAAGAATTCCCATATCCCCCATAACATACATATGATGTATCTTCAGGATTGCTTTTAAACTTAATGTTTTAAGTTTGTATGGAGACCTCCATTAATGTTTTATTCTCTGTCTCTTCATTACTTGGCTTCTCCTTTGAGACAAATTGTGATGCTATTTGGGATGTGGAAACCTGTTTATTGGGAAAAGGAATGACGTTAACAACTTTTGTTCACCTGGGCTAAATTTTAACCAGTGATCTATGGATGAAAGGCCGTGTTATTGTTTTACTGATCTATATCTTTAATCTTTTGGGAGCTGACCTCTCTGGTCTGATCCAGCAAAACTGGACCCGGTTTGGGAGGGCAAGTAAGTGTGTGTTCTCTTGAGTGGAGATGCCGTTCTGAATCAAAGCTCTTAAGCTGTGGTATTATTCATTCGTGTGTTTGAAGTGCAGCACACGCATAAGTGCGTTTGCTGGATCCTGAAAGATACTGAGCATTCTGGCTTAATCAACACTTTCATGTACTTCTGGAGAAAGGAAGAGATTGGTTTTATTTAATGCGCGCGCGCACACACACACACACACAGTAGACTCTCGATTATCCAGGATGATAGGGAAAAAATTAATCCTGGTTAATAAAACCCCGGATAATCACCATCCATAGGAAATATGCAGGGAGAAGGGGTTGGTTCACCAGCCACCCTGCGCCGGGGGGGGGGGGGGAGGGGGTGTTGGTTCACTGGCTGCCCTGCGCCCTGGTGGGGTTTTTTTGTTTGTTCTTGGGGCGGCAACAAAGCCAGAGCTGGCCCTGCGAGTTATGCATATATATTTTGACATCCTGGTTAATCCACATCCTGGTTAACCCAATCCTGGATAATCGAGAGTCTACTGTACTATATTTGGATGCAATTCAAGTTCTCACAGTAGTAGTAGGACATATTCTTTGTAACTAAGAATTTAAAAATAGGAAGGTGACAGGAGTGAAGTTGGGAATAATAAAAGCATAGTGAAAAATCATCTTTAGAGTAAATGAAGTAGTTTTTTGTTTGGATTTGGCCCAGACGGGAATTTCTTGAACTGGTATATTGTGGTCTGGTTGCCTACATGGGAGTCTCTTCAGTTAATCTTTCTTTTACAGAATGCTCAACAACTAATTAGTTTTAGGTTTTAGTAATAGAAGGAATTTTGTTAAGAACAAGGCCCTTAGAAAGCTCTGTGAAAAGAGAGATTTTTCTACTTTCTTCTTTCAGAAGCAGGCTTTCGGCTTGTTTTAACCGTAGAATCATTAGTAAAACATTAATTAATTCTTTAGACTTGATAGAACATTTCCCTGTATGTTTGCCAGGATTCAAATTCCAGTTACTTGTAACTTAAGTATTGGCACATTGCTTCTGTCACTTTACTGTTTCTTTGGGATTGAAGGAATGTTGTTATCACATACCTTGCTGCCTGGGTAAAGCTTTGTAGTTGGGGTGGGGCACATTGATTAAAGCAGTAAGGATGCCTTTGATGCAAATTTAGGGCCTGTTCCAATGTCCAGTGAAGTCAATGGGAGCTTTTCCAAGGAGTTTAGTATGCTTTGGAATCCAAAGTTTAGATGAAGCCCTTTGGGTGGGATTCACAAAGGCATTTAGGCACCTAACTCCTCCTGAAATCAGTGAGAGTTAGGCACCTTTGTGAATCCACCCTTTGTGCCTAGAAGTTAAGGACATTGAAGTCAATGGGAAGTTTACCAAGACCTCAGTGGGATCAAGATCAGATTTTATTAGAAAAAGGGACTTCAGTAACATACATTATGTACAGTTGTAAAAATTTGGGCGAGTATCTAAATTTTTACTGAAATATCAAACTATCTTTTAGTCTCACAAGCATTCAATCCTTCGCAGTCTTTCTCTAAAATTCTAGCTCCCCTCGTCCAGTGTCTACAGGGATGGTTGGCTGTCTCCCCATGTAGTACCTTCAAGAGGCATATAGTTTTTCCTTCCCCAAAGGCAGGGATGAAGCCTTGCTGCATCTAAGTGCTGGAGTAGTTGATTCCTTTTCCCCTCACTAAATTCACTGCCTCAGTTCCTCATCCTGCTTTGTAGTTAGACATACAGTATGGAGAAGGAACCACCAGCATGAAGAGCATTGAGTGGTTTGGGGCAGGAGAAAAATCATCTTTTAGCTACTTGCCCCAACAGCTGCAACATTGAACACACCTGTCCTCCCCCTACTCCTCAGCAGCACCTGAGAGGGAAAGATTTTTAAAAACACCAGCAACTTTTCACTGTTGTCTCAGAGATTTTGGGTTTGAGCCAGGACGAACTTCTAAAACTCAGGATAGTTTTGGTCAAATTGGGCCTGTTGGCAGATTTCTGGTTGTCTTCGCTCTCTGATTAAGGCCAAAGGGAAAACAGTGGTGGGCTTCAGTCTTGTTTCCGAATAAGAACTGGCAGTATGGTTCTGTGAGGGATTGGAAAGGAGGGACTGTTGTTAATTTCTAGTTTCTAGTTGCACCTGTGATAAACTAGGCCCTTTTAGAAATTCATGAAGAGACAATCCTTGCTCTAAATTGCTTATTGCATTAGAACAGATTGTCAGATAGATAGGTAGAGGTTAGGGGGAGGAGAACAATTAGGATTTTTTTTTTATACAGATCAGCTAGATTGTCCATAGGATGGGACTCCAGCATGGCTGCGATCTTTAAAATGGACTTCAGTGTGGACTGGGCAGGGGACTTGCAGATGAGCTCTAGGAGCTTTTACCGGTTATAAAAGGCTTTGTGAAGGAAGATACTGAAGCAATTGTATTGCGTTCTAATCCCAGTCACTTGCAGAGCGTCATTGGGCAAGTCACTTGACCTTCCTGTGGCTCAATTTCTCCCTTTGCACAATTAAATTTATCTAGTGTCTCACATAGGTGGTGTTGCCTGTATAACTATTTGAAGACTAAAATTACTACGTATAGTGTATTTATCTTTAAATATATTGCAGCAGATGCTTAGCTGGTTTAAACTGTCATAACTCCATTGTCCTCAATGGAGCAATGAAAATTTGCACCACTGATGATCTGCCCCATTGTCTTTAAAGTGTAATCCTTTTATTAAAGAGTGAAAAGAAACCAACTACAATGCTTAAGATACATTTCTTTTTTTCAAGTAATTTTAATGAGACTCTCGTCTTTTTTATTTTTTTATCTCGTGATTTTTATTTATTTCAACAATAAACTGTCCCATAATTACACCTTTTATAACCACCAGAGAGGAGAGCAGCGATGGAAGAAAGCCTCGCCATTTGGTAATCAAAATGTCCAGTTAACCTTTTTTATTTAGCCCCAACATTATTGCACTTTCTTCCTCTCGAACATGTCATCCATCATGTATGTACCTGTTGCCACTGAGTACACATAGCAGCAGCTCACATTTTGTGTCCTTGTATCCTTAGCCTTTATGACAGTTTCTTTCTCATGCCTCCATAATGATCGCCTCTCATCGGAATTCTTAGTGTTTTTCATTAATAAATTAAAAGGCAAATGATTTATTCCAATTTTTAGTTTAATGAATTGAACCAAATTGGAGGATTATCAATATGTGGTATGTATGCATTTTGGACAAATAGCCCAGTAAAATACATTCCAAGTTTATTGCTAAACCCATAGGTCAGGGTGGGTGACAGTAAATCATATTTTTCCAAGATGCATTAATGATCTGCAGATATTTGCCACGCATTTAGCATGGTTGAGGAGGAGGGAGAAGAACGATATTTCAGGGGGTCTGGTTTTGCTCCTTTTTGAGCCCCCACACTAAGTCCTCTAGAACAGCCCACACATCAGCTGCTAAATGCATTTTACTAATCTCACTTTTCAGGCAGCCAAGAGAATAAAGTTTCTGTGGAATGGCTCTTTGCTACTTTCAGAGTGCTTACATATTGAAATAGCAGAAGAGGGCCCCAAAGGAATTTATAACTTAGATTTACATGTCAGGTTAGTTAAATTGTTTATGGTAAAGCTCTAGTAACTGCAAAGTGAATTCAGTAATGAGTGATTGCAGTTTTACATCATTAGTTTGCAAGTTGCTTCTACTATTGTTTAAAGGGATATTAGCAAGGTAAAAATACTGGGCCATATCATGCCATCAATTTTTAAGCAGAAGTTGCTTCTGAGAGGAACTCTGCCTAATAATATGTGGCCCAATATGTTCTATAAAATATTTCTTTTCTTGCTTCAGTTGCCCCAGAGTTTATTCAAACTGAAATCATTTTAAAGATCTAATTTTTCAACATTTATACCGTCTACACCGTGCATTTCTCTCATGTATCTCAGTTAAAACAAGAACAGTCAGCTTTACTTTGTTCATAGTCTTTACTACTTTCTGGTGTTCATGCACTACCCAAATATTGTCTTGTGTTGGTTTATATCACTGCCTGGGAATATTTACAGTATTTTTATTGGAATTTTGATTTATTTTATTTGGCGATCCTATTTATATGTAAGATTATTGAGGCAGGATTGGATCTATCTATAAGGACTTGATCCTGCAAACATTTGTGTACCTTCATTCAGCCCCTTTGTGCTTATGCTTCATGATACAGTACAGTAGACTCTCGATTATCCAGGATGATAGGGAAAAAATTAATCCTGGTTAATAAAATCCTGGGTAATCATCATCCATAGGAAATATGGGGAGGGGGCGGTTGGTTCACCAGCCACACTGCGTCGGGAGGAGGGGGTGTTGATTCACTGGCTGCCCTGCGCCCTGATGGGTTTTATTTTGTGTTTGTGTGTGTGTGTGCTTGGGGCGGCAACAAAGCCAGAGCCAGCCCTGGGAGTTACACCTATTTTTTTTTGACATCCTGGTTAATCCACATCCTGGTTAACCCAATCCTGGATAATCAAGGGTCTACTATATTTTACTTACATGATTACATGTAGGTTTAGAAGGATTAGATTTTTATTGGTAAATATCAGTAAATATCAATTCAATCATGCATATATAAACTATTGAAAAATATTTCTATAGATAATTGCAGATTATTGCAGAATACTTCTATAGATATTAAAATGTGCAGAAAAATGCTGCTTGAGAACTTACTACAGTTTCATTTACTGATGTTGACTGTATATTTTGACATTTGAAATTGACCATTTGTGTTTTAAAGGTTATAAAGCTTAAAAATTTTGAATTGCAATGTCTTCTCCCACTAAACAATTATTGTCTGAATAATATGAATTCCATGAATTCCTGCAACTGTGAAAATGTAAGTTGATAAAAATTGAACAAGATGCTTAAAAATAAACTTTGATATTATCCATCAAAAGTATATAAAAAATTGAATTCTGCCAAGCTTAATTACATACTATTTTTCTATAGACTTGTGGCTTCATTCAATGCACAGGATAGATCCACAAAAGGGCACAAATAAAATTGAATGGGCAACAATAAATCTGGCATTTCATAACTTTTGAATGCTTGATTTTGCAACCTAAATGACATTCTTTTAACACACTTTAGGTGCACTAACATAGGTTGTGTTCATTTTGACTAAAGAGAGACTTTTAAACATTGTTTTCCATGGTGTTGACTCTATTTGGTCTTGTGTTTTGTTTGATGCATGTCCAGAATAAGTTTGGTTTTATGGAAAATAGGTCTTGTCAAACAAACCTGAATTCATTGCTTCATTGGTTGGAAAAGGTAGTACAGTAAAACCTCGATTTAACGGACCTCGATTTAACGGACTTCGGATGCAACGGACAAAATTTCTGATCCATATCAGACCGCGACCCCTCCCTGCTGCGGCCCCGGTCCCCTTCGCTGGCGGCCATCTGCTGGCTCCCGGCTGCCACCCGGGTCCCAGCCGCTGGCGGGCTGGCTGCCGGGTTCCGCCAGCAGGCGGGCTGGCTGCTGGCTCCCAGGTCCCCCCCGGGTCCTGCCAGCGGGCAGGCTGGCTGGCTGGCTGCCGGGTCCCGCCCGGGTCCCGCCAGCGGGCGAGCTGGCTCCCGGCTCCCACCTGGGAGGAGGGGATGCTTTTGCCTAGAAAGAAGTGACTCTGCAAAGGATTTAGGGGTCATAGTGGATGAGCAATGGAACAAGAGCTCCTAGTGCAATGCTGAGACAATGGTCCAATATGATCCTTGCATATATAAACAGGGGAATAGTGAGTAGGAGGAGCTCTGTATGTGGCATTGGGGAGATTGATACTAAATAGTCTGCATCCCGTTCATGTTTTAGAAGGAGGTTGAAAAATTAGAGTGCAGAGAAGAACCACAAGATGATTTGAGGGCTGGAGAAAATCTCCTAATGTGAGTGATTTAAAGAGCTCAGTTTGTTCTATTTAAGAAGAATGAGAGGTGACTCGATTA
Source organism: Sternotherus odoratus (assembly GCA_032164245.1). Classification (NCBI taxonomy): domain Eukaryota; kingdom Metazoa; phylum Chordata; order Testudines; family Kinosternidae; genus Sternotherus; species Sternotherus odoratus. The sequence continues at coordinate 256,907,103 of JAVMKO010000001.1, read as the reverse complement.
CAGTGTATTAGTATCTTCACAGGAGAAAACACTAGATAAGTAAGGGCTCTTTAATCTAGTGGAGAAAAGCATAACTAAAAACTAGACCTGGCAGTTAAAACAAGACAAATTAAAATGAGAAATAATGTGCACGTTTTAGCAGTGAGGATGAAAGTTGGACTAAATGATCTAAAGGTTCCTTCTGGTCATAAAGTTAATTAACCTTCATCAGTGCAGCAAGGTTCTGTAGAAGCCTTTGCCTGGTAGGCCTGATCCTACTTTCAGTTGAAGTCAATGGCAAAATTCTCAATAGTTTCAATGAGGAAGGACAGGGTCCAAAGTACACAACTTGTGCTGGCCAAAGCACTCTTGTACAATCTGAAAAAATAGTACTGATACTACAAATTTTTTTCTTTTAACAAACCCAGAAAATTCTTTCACAAAAGTACAGTAGAACCTCAGAGTTACAAACACCAGAGTTACGAACTGACCAATCAACCACATACCTCATTTGGAACTGGAAGTACACAATCAGGCTGTATCAGAGACGGAAAAAAAAGACAAATGCAGTACCATGCACATAAACTTTTTTTTTTTTTAAAGCAAAAGCAGGGTTTTTCTCTGCATAGTAGAGTTTCAAAGCTGTATTAAGTCAGTGTTCAGTTGTAAATTTTTGAAAGTAGTAGTCAATGTGGCAGCTTCTCTACACTGTCCCACCAGTATGTTTCAAACTCTTTTTCTGGGCAGAACAACTCAAATGACAAGGCTGTAATAATTTTATTTTCATTCACTGCTAGTCATGGTGTCACTTAACACTAAATGCAATGCTATAGACAGTTTCCTGCTATGACCAGACACCAACTCATCTCATGTGGCCCATCAGTTGGGTGAGGGCAATAAGTTTAATCTAGTTTATTGTTTAATTGGGCTGGATTTGAACCTGTGACCTAAAGGCAAAAGGCTTTGTAGCTCACTCATAATCTCCTGAGCTACAAGGGCCCTTGACTTTGTGTGGCTAAAACATTTTCAAACAGGTCATCTTTCTTTTCTGCTCTATTCCTGCTCTTTTTTTTTTATTCAACTGAGGTTGATTTAGTAGGTAATGTGGCTCACAATGGTGTCTTGAACTTTGAATTCTTGTCATGCCTGAACTAGTATTCTACCTGAAGAAAAGCAAGTATTTCTTTCAGGGCTCAGCTTCTCATAAACAGTTCTTTCCTTGAGCTTTGTTTATAGATATTGTTCATCCAATCAGCCACCTAGATGGGTAGGAGATGTAACTTTCTGTTTTAGGCAGTAGTGTGTTTTTAAGTGTATGAAATATATTTACCCTTTACACTGAAGAGTCAAAGTTTCTTGGAAAACATGGGGAAGGACTGGGTGGGTGGCGCTGTCGTTTGACATTTAAATAATACTTTTGGAACAACTTTTAGCTTTCATTGTTCTTAATATCATAAGCACTCAGGCCCAACCCAACTCTCCCATTGATAAGAGATCATCAAGAAGCTGATAAATGAGGCTTGGAGGTTAAGAGTAGAATGAAATATTTGGGGTGGGTTTCAATGCAAAGTAGTATCTATCCGTAAACTTGTGCCTTCATTTTAGCAGCCTTTTTTTTTCCAACAAGAAATGTTGTTTAATTGCAAGTTCCATTAAAAGGGTTTGAGATATTTACTCCACAATCTACTAGCTCAAGGACCAAATTTCTCTGTCAGAGGGAAAAACACCTGTCTTCTTTCCCCCTTAAAGCACTGTTCCTCTGTGAATCCACTTTAGGCAGTGCAGCTCAGCACCATCCTCCTCACTCATGGCTGTGTGTTAAATGGCTGTGCTCTGTTAATAGGATTTTGCTCAACTAGCAGGGCTTGCAGTTTATTTCCATATAAGGACATTTTAAAATTGGAATCGGTAAACAAAGTGAAAGCCCTGGCAATAACTTGGTGTGAGTTCTGCCCTCTCTTTAATCAAGAGCGACAAAGAGTCTTGTGGCACGATATAGACTAACAGTTGTATTAGAGCTTAAGCTTTTGTGGGTGAATACTCACTTTGTTGGATGCATCTGACGAAGTGGGTATTCATCCATGAAAGCTTATGCTCTAATATATCTGTTAGTCTATAAGGTGCCACAGGACTCTTTGTCGCTTTGCAGATCCAGACTAACACTGCTACCCCTCTGATCTTTAAGTAAGGTGTAACAAAAATTGTTGTTTTGCTTTAATGTCTTTGAAGTTTTGATTTTTGCAGTTCAGACTAACAACACGGTAATACCAGTTTTATTAGAGAGAGTTGGTTATTACAAATAATAGTTTATGAATCTTTCTAAAATTTAATTTCAGACAACAAATACCATAGCAGGACAAACTGCTTTTTATTGCCATTTTTGTCCAATTAATCAGCAGCTATGGTGTCAGACTTCGAAATTTAAATATTTGAAGTACCAATTCAAATCAATGGAAGTTTTCAGTATGTTTGATAAATATCCTTTTAGTAGTTTTCCTGCACCAAATATTTTCATTTAGGGAAATTCATGCATTTTGTTATACAGTACTTTTTCAGATTAGTATCAATCATTTGGCTTTACCATTTTTGATAGTATTCTAGCTAGCATACAGTGTTTGTGGTCTTATCTACTTCTCTTGTCTACACAATAGCAGTGCATTAATAACCTTGTCCAGTGCCGTTTTAGGATCTGCCAGTGCAACAGTGACCTTGGGAAGTGTAATTCTGTAGTCTAGGGCTATATATAAATGACCTTGTCTAATTCTGTTTTGCACCATCTATCCCAGCATAACAGTACGTTCTGTGATGGGTCTGAGCATCTCCTAGTTCGTGTGTGTAGCCTTGTCTTGAAACTATTGATTTATAAAACTAGTCCCAAAGGACTTTTTTTTCCATTTATGAAAGAAATGAACTACTGTCCCTATCCTTTTCTCATTCTAAAGTTCTTTCATAACAGAGATATGGTACATTATACAGGCTCTGTCTTGAAACCATTTATGCACTTTAGCCTGCTCATTTGAACAGGTGTTTACCCAGCATAAAGTGCAGATTGCTAATTGCAGACATAAGTTAGGTGTACATTTTGTATGCACAATTATGTGATTAAGCTTTTAGAAAATCTGCATGTTAGTTTTGACAGTTTATTGGCCTATATTAGCATTTAACTGAAAGTTTAAAGAGGATCTAAAATACAACAAATTTAAAACACATTAAAGGAAATATAGTTTGTGACTCATAATTAATCTACTTATTTTAGGTAATCAATCTTTGATAGTACCATATATTTATGTATCCAAAGAGGAAATCCTAGAATAAATTGAACAAAGTGATAATGTGAAAAGCACCAGTTCACCAGGACTGGATGATATACGTCCAAGAGGAACTTAAAATCAGTATCTGAGTATCTAACAAAGCCATACCCTCATTGATATTAGCTACTATAACGGAGGACTGGAGGGTGGTAAATATTGTATCTGTTTTGGGAGGAGGGGGTAGGCTGGGAAAGGCACTACTGGTGTTTCTGGGATGTATAGGCCAAAAAGGTTACTGTAATACCAGGGACCAGGTTGAAACTATAATTCACTGGCGGTCACTCTCTTTCTGAGATATAGAAGAAAAAACAGGGGTCCAAACAGGAGTGACAGAATAATTAGAAATATGGAAAAAGTATTTTCTATGAAGAAAGATGGAAAAATAAGACTGTTTAGTTTATGGAGGAGACAAACAGAAGAGGACGTGATAATCAAAATAGTGAAGAGTGTAGAGGAGAAAAATTGGGTGTTCCTGTACCATTTCTAATAATGCAAGAATATGGAGAAAGCCATTAAAATTGAAAGGCAATCAATTCAAAAATGTAGAAAGAAATACTTTTTTACACATCATGTAATAAACCTGTGGAACTTAACGAGTTAACAAAGGGTTAACAACGATATGGACATGGAAATGTCCAAAATTACATGAGCTCGTGTAAAAATGTTTTTTTTCTTTTCCATTTTTTTTAAAGGATATAACTTTCAACCCTCAATGCCTCATGGCCTAACCCAACTACTAATTGCTGGAGGTTAGGAAGAAATTTCCCCAGTAGATTGTAATTCCATATTTATCCACCATGGGGTTTCTTGCACCCTCCACTGAAGTTAATGGAATAGTACTGGTGTAAATAGGAGCTGGGTCCAATAATTAGGAGTCCAATCCAAAAAGAGGACTATACTAAACTAACTGAGCATTATAAAACTAAATATTGATAGTCAGTTGAAATGGGACTAATCAGGCAGAAACATTTAATTGTGACATTAGACAGGTTAGAATCCTGTTACCCAGAGATCAGTGTTTTTGATGCACTGCCATGTTTCTTCTCCAACTTGAAAAACTCATTCAATCTATTTAAAGACTTTCATTGTATTTTTATTGTTGTTGCATTCTGAGTTGCAGAATGTATCAGATGTACCCTCCATTTAGTACAAGGCACCGTGGCAGAAGGCCAGACAATTAGCCTAATGTGTTGTTCAGAATACCATTTACCATAGTAATTGAGCATTTATAAAATCCTAATTAGGAAAGGCCAGACTGTGCTGTCTGGTTTCAGTGTATATCAATATAAATCAAGAAAACTTCACTGAAGCTCTGTGCAGTCAATGAGTGTAATGTTCTTAAAGCTAAGGTTAGAGTTCTGTGTCTTACTCACTTTGAAAACTAGGGGCTATCACTGTTACAGCTTATTTCTTTAAAAAGAAAACGGCTCCAACATACACAGTATATGATTAAAGCAGGTTTAATTTAATGAGCTGGTGGACTTCATGGAAGTGAAATTGTGTTTTCTTTGCCTTGACGGTAAACATGATAAAGCACTTTCAAGTACATCTGTCATTCCTTTCATCTAAAAGTTTGAAAAAGAACACAGAGATAATTGTCAGTGGAGCAAAATACTAAGAAAGTTATGGTGCAGATAAAAGAAAATGCTAAAAGATGCAAGGGTATTTTATCTGATACATATAATCCTTTAAGATACCAAGTGATTAGAGAAAACAGGGAGTTGAGCGCTGAAGTTTACAGAATTGTAAGCCAAAAGACTTTATGTGCTTCTTTATAAACATGTAGGTGCTTTTTTCTGTGTGGTATGAATATAGATCCTAATAACATGCCTGTATGTATATATGTACATGTGGTTGATGCACAAAATCTGGTTAGTGGCAGTGAAATGAAGGAAGCAGAAACAATTTTAGTGAAACTGAGTTCTTAGTTCTTTGGTAAAACAAACCATTATCACTGTGAAAATTTACTTTCCTGATTTTTTTTGTCTTTCTAAGTGGAAGAAGAGTGATCTTGTGGTGAAGTTACTGAACTGGGACTTGCAAGATCTGACCAGAAAGCAAGTGTGAAAAATTGGGACAGGGGATGGGGAGTAATAGGAGCCTATATAAGAAAAAGGTCCCAAAATCAGGACTGTTCCTATAAAATCAGGACATCTTGTCACTCTAGTCTCAATGTTATCCTTGGATGTGCCACAGACTCTGTGTGACTTGGGTATCTGTAAAATGGGGACAATGCTAACTGCCTTGTAAACTTTTCCCCTCATTGCCTCTTTTCACGGAGGGAAAAGTCTGGCGGCCACCAGGCCGGCTATGTCCGCTGAAATGCCACCGCAAAAAACGGAAACTGCCGGCGGTGGCATTTTGGCGGTACCAAAATAGCCCGCCTGGGAGTTTGGTGGTCTCTCGGGTGGGCGCGGAGGCAGTGCCGGGAGCTCGCGCACCCCCTGGGGTGGGTTCGCGCATCCCAGTTTGAAGACCACTGCTGTAAAGGACCTTGAAATCTATGTGAAAACCACTGTGTAAGATCTAGATCAGGGATCTCAAACTCAAATGACCACGAGGGCCGCATGAGGACTAGTGCACTGGCCTGAGGGCCACATCACTGACACCCCCCCACACACACTACCCCTGGCCCTGCCCCCACTCCACCCCGTCCATGAGGTCCCTCTCCTGCCCCGCCTCCTCCTCTGATCACACAGCTCCCCACTCCCTCCTGGAAGCGCCGCCCCAGCTTATTCATTGAGGTCACAGCAGCAGCGCCTGGAAGCCAGGGCTCGGCAGCAGCCCAGCCAGGGTGCTTCGCAGGAGCCCTCTGCGGCGGCGGCCAGGAGCAGTAAGCCTCCCACAGGGGGAGGTGGGAGGGTGGCGGGGAGCCTGGCTTACTGCTCCTGGCCACCGCTGCAGAGGGCTCCTGGGAAGCGCCGCCCCAGCTCATTCATTGAAGCCATAGCAGCAGTGCCTGGTAGGTCGCTGGGGATCAGCAGCGGCCCAGCCAGGTAGCAGAGAAGCCTCCGCTTCTGGCCCCTCCCTCCCGCAAACTGCTGTGGTGTGTGTGTGGGTGGGTGGGTGGTGGGGGGGGGGTCCGCATGTTTGAGACCCCTGATCTAGATGGTATTATCTCAGTTCCTTAATTCCACATCTGTAAAATGGGGGTTATCCTTTCTCCCACCATTTGTTTGTCTATTTAAATGTAATGTCCTTGGGGAAGGGATTGTCTCCTACAATGCGGGTGTAAACACCCAATGGGATATAACAGTTTTTGATGGGACTTTAATGCTACTGTAATGCCGACAATAACATTTACACACAAACGGTGCCAGTACAGTACTTTCATTTTACAGTGATAATGACATTCTGTTTAGCCTCACAGGAACGATAATCTTAAAGCATTAAGTATATAAACAGTTCACGCATTTTCACGTGGTAAGAGGCATTCCCAGGCTACTTCGAATCATACGCATCTGAGTTTAGGCCACCAGCTGGCTTCCATTCTCAACATAAACCAGAGTAGTCACCCAATAACCACTAGTTTTATGTTAAGAATCAGAGAGGTAGCCGTGTTAGTCTGGAATAGCAGAGGTAACAAAGTCCTGTGGCACCTTAAAGACTAACTATAAAGTTTTGAAGCATAAGCTTTCGTGGGCTAATACCCACTTCGTCGGATGCAAGCAGTGGGACTGACGAAGTGGGTATTAGCCCACGAAAGCTTATGCTTCAAAACTTTATAGTTAGTCTTTAAGGTGCCACAGGACTTTGTTACCTCTAGTTTTATGTTGTGAATAGACCTTCTAGTGGGGGGAAAATTCCACACTAACGGCTGCTGCAGTAGTTCTCAGGATTTATTAGCATTTTATACCTGGTGAAACAGCTGGAGGGTATCTTTTTTTCTTCCTCTTTGTATATGCTGTAGCTTGTAGAATTATGACACTCGTTGAGATGGCAGACAAACTAGAAAAGTGCTAATCTGTTACATTTACTAATTTTGAAATTAGGGACCATCAAAATAATTCCTCAATTTAAAAGGTATGTATATGAAACACAGGCTTAAAATATAATTCATTCACAAAATGAACTATGAGAAGATTATTTTATGCAGTTTTTGCAGTTTTGTGGAATTGAATCACAACTTATTCCTCAATTTTTAAGCTGTATGAATGAATCAGTTTAATTAGCCATATCTACAAAATTTATCACATCTCCAGATTTTTGTCATATTTGATTTGTTGCAGATATCATTAAATAGTATATACCATTGGCTTTAATATGGTAGATTTATAAGTAAAGTAGAATAGACATAAATTAAAATGTTGGCAGTCCATTTCCCAGGTGAAAGCAATATTCCATGATAACATCTGGAAGGCTTTTTGTTTCACGTAGTGCTGTAAATGCTTTAAAATATATTTTATAGTTTTGTCAAACTGGGGGGCCTGAGCATTTCCAACAATTACACTGCTCTTTAAAAAAATGAGAGGACAAGTGGAGAAGTGATGCAGGTGTTTGACTTATGCAAAATATTTTAATATTTGTGACAGAAAAAGTATAAATTACATGTGTTACGATAATGTCATGGTTTCTAGTTCAGATTACTTTAGTATCTCCCAAGTTTCATTCAGATTCTTGCAGTCATACTATGAGAAGATCCATTCTGATTTTCCTTAGTACCCTATAAAAATATAGGCTATAGATTAGTGCATTAAACTTCTTAAGAATGTGGCAAAAGGGATATGTGTGTCTTGAAGGAGATACACATTTTGGTTATTGAAATGATGGGGCATATTCTCACCCAATTGGGAATTTTATTTCTCAGAATAATAGCATTATGTTCCTTTAGATGGGCTTAGTTGCATTACGTCCATTAACTTAATTTGTTTTGTAACTTTATTTTCTCATTCTATATTTGACTAACCACACAGAGTGATGCATGTTCAATTGTTTAGAATTATAAGATTGTGGAATTAATTATTTTTAATATGTTTAAAACTGACCTTTTAGGAGAATTTTCATCTTCCTTTTCCTTGATAAAGAGAAATTCCTTTTCCAAGGTTATTTTGTGGTGAACATTAGGTGGATTTATTACGAAGTGATAATGAGTGTGTTTCCCCTAGATTGGAGATTGTGTATGATGGTTTCATGCATTGTTTTTGTATGTTGTAACACTGTACTGCTTTAAAACTTGTGTATTAAAAAGAAAATGTGGGGCATGACTTGAGAGTGGAATACCAAATTGAGTCCTACCACCAGAATGACCAAATCAGAGTATGGCATCCATGCTAACAGCAGAAAATGGGGGCAGCATCCCTTTTGGGATATCAGAATGGATAGTGAATTAGAGGCCAAATCGTGAGGCCTTTTTTTAGCCCTGGTCTACACTGGGGGGTGGGTTTTCTACCTAAGATATGCAACTTTAGCTATGAGAATAGCATCGTTGAAGTTGACATATTTAGATAGACTTACCACGGCGTTTTCATGGCGCTGAGTCAACTGCTGCCACTCCCCTGTCGACTCTGCTTACACCTCTCATGGCAGTGGAGTACTGGAGTCGATGGGAGAGTGCTCGGGATCGATTTATCACATCTAGGGCTGGTCTTCACTAAGGGGTGGATCGGCTGTAGATACGCAACTTCAGCTACGTTAATAACGTAGCAGAAGTCGGCGTCTCTACAGCCGACTTACCTGCCTTCCTCACGGTGGCGGCGGTTGGCGGCGCGCTCCCCCGTCGACTCCAGCTTGTGCCTTTTGGTGAGCTGGAGTTCCGGAGTTGACGGGGGCGCCTCTGGCGATCGATTTCTCGCATCTTGACGAGACGTGATTAATCAATCGCCAAAAGATCGATTGCTACCTGCGGTAGTGAAGACAAGCCCTTAGTCTGGACATGATAAATTGACCCCCGATAGATTGATCTCTACCCACCAATCCAGTGAGTAGTAGTGTAGACATACCTTTAGACAAATACTTCAGTGGGAGTTTGTTTGCATAAGGTCATGTTTATACAACCAACTTTGGTACAGATGCTGAAGTTAGTATGTCGCTTGTGCATGTGCATGCAAGACTGCTTGCGTCAGGCCTGTGCTCCTGTATTCATCAGGAGTGCTTATCTCCATGAAAAGTGCAGTGCATCATGGGTAGGTTTTCCCTGTGTGCTGCGAGCTGCCATCCAGCACAGTGCCTTTTGGGAAACATTTGCAATGTGTTGAGAGAGAAATGAGTTGCCCAGGAATCTCTGGGAGCTAAGGGTCAAGTTCCCAGCGTGCAAGTGTCTCCATTGAATAATGCCATCCATTTTCCATAATTTTTGCACCTTATTTTTTAAAATCCCACAAACATGTGCAGTACATTTCAATGACCACCACCTCAGACAAATATATGGAGTTCTCAGAGCTCTGCACTCTTCTCATGAACATTGCAAATACAGGATGCATGATCCTCCAGTATTTGTAGGTCTGCAAGACGTAATGAAACAGGGGTCGTGACAATTCCTTCAAAGGCAGATTGCTAAGGAACGTAATGAAAAGCAATTCAATATCGTTGGTAATATTCACAGAGCAGTTGCAGATGGTGGAGTGCCAGTTCTGGGCCTGAGAAATAAGCACTGATTGATGCGATCTCATCATAATGTAGGTTTGGGATGATGAGCAGCTGTTGCAGAACTTTCGAATGCAAAAGGCCACATTCCTGGATCTTGTGCTGAGCTTGCCCCTCCAGCTCAGGGACACCAGAATGAGAGTTGCATTGATAGAGAAGTGAGTGGCAATGCCGAAAGCTTGCAGCACCAATGGGATATCACTTTGGAGTTGGAAAATACACAGTGGTAGCCATTAATAATTTCTCGCTGTGACTCTTGACAATGTGCAGGAGATGGTGGATGGATTGTCAGCAGTGAGATTCTAAACTGAGGTTGGAGGATAGACAGCATGCCCCATTTTAGCAGCAATCCACCTTGCCACAGAGTACATCAATAGAAAGGGCTTTTTATCTATGGTCCTGCAAGTGCTGGTATATCACCAAGGACATTTAACCAATCTCACTGTGGGCTGGTCAGGGAAGATGCAAGTGGCTTGCATCTTTAAGGACATAGATCTGTTCAGGAAGCAGCAAGTAGGGATTACCATTGGCAATATGGAAATGCCGATAGTGATTCTGGGGAACCCAGACTAGCCCTTGTTCCCCTGGCTCACAAAACTGTATGCTGGCCATATCCATAACGCCAAATAGATTCAACTACTAGCTTAGCAGGTGCAGAATGACCACTGAATGAGCGTTTGGTAGATTGAAGGGACGCTGACGGTATTTATTCACAAGATTGATATCTCAATGAGAAAAATGTCCCAATGCTTAGAGTTTCCTGTTTGTCCTGCATAATATCTGTGAGGCAAAAGGAGCCAAGCTGCCACCAGGTTGGGGGGCAGAAGTGGAGTGGCTGTCTTCTGACTTTGAACAGCCAAACACAAGGACCATTACAACAGTCCAGCATGGAACTATATGGTTGAGGGAGACTTTGAAAGAGCAGTTCAGTGCTCACCCATGTTACTGTTCTGTGTTGGACTGGTCTCTGGCCCTGAAGCTTTGGCTGCTGTTAGGAATTATGTAGTGCTTGCTGTACATTTATAAATATTAGACTTGTGTTACTGAAGCAATGAATTATGTGGTGTTCACTGTACATTTATAAATATGATACTGTTTTAGTGCAACTATGAATTATGTGATTTCTGCACATTTATAAATGTTAGACAAGGTATTTTCTTGAACCTCTTGAGTTCTGCAATGCAGTGCACTTACGACTACTGGGTGGTTTGAGTGCTGATATGCATTCCCCAAAATGCATGGTGAACTTATAAAGATGATTTTATTTTAAAAAGATAGAAACTTATTGAGTAGCAAAAATAGTGCAGAAAAAACAATGTGCAAAAAAGGCAATTCAATACTAATTGTTAGTGTTAATTGATGATGCGTTAATGTTGGAAAGGCAGCGAACTTTTTTGTCCATTTCAGTGCACAAATGTAATCTGTTTTGGCTGGACCTACACTGACTGTGAGAACCATGGTTGGTGTATGTAAAACTGTGGTTCTCCTTGCTGTCCCCTTGCATGTAGTGATAGAGGTAAGGATGTGGTGTAGGGAGCTGCTACCATGGAGTTTTCCAATGACTGCTATGGGTAGGAAGTTCTGGACTGTTGGACCCATGGTTCAGTCAACACCTGCAACATTTGAGTTTGCTGCCTGAGAAGACCCATTATGTCCTGGTGCATCTTTCTCTCCTTTTCCTGCTGGGGTTCCTGGGCCTTTCTCCTCTCCGCTCTGTCTTTCTCCATGCCATCTGCCACATTGCTTCCACATGGCACTGCTGCTAATCCCTGTCATACCCCTTTGCCTGCATCCCATGCAATTTGTTACATAGATGCAGTGTCTAGTCCCTACCTGTGCTTGCACAGCCCCTTCTTCACAGAGGCCCAGAAGATCCAATACCTCCTGTCTACTCCAGGCAGAAGCACATCTAGAGCATGTAGCCAGCAGGGTCAATTGTACAACTGCACAAGAAGAGGGAGCTTTTGGGGGTGCTCACCAAGCTGGACAATCAGGAGGAGGCATTTCAGGTACACGTGGGTTGTTTCTAAGGGAGTTGATAAAGTGGCTCCCAGTCTCCATAACCTCTGGGCAGTGGAGTTTTCAACTGTGATCAGAACCATCACTGTCGCAGGCAATGGGGCATTGTGGGACAGCTGCTGGAGAACTGTTAGGATCAGCACAGGTCACATAGTGTCTACACTCACGCTACATTGATCTCAGGAAGTCAGCCACGGCTCCTCATGATTTGGGGATGGCATTTTACTGTGTTGCTATAATAGGGTGTTTATATTGGCCGGAGACAAATTTGAGTATAGACAAATGCAGAAATAGGTAGATGCAAGGTGATTTATCAATCTAACTTTGTAGCATAAGCTTGGACCTAAGGCCTGGATAAAGATGTCTAGCATATTACAATTTTCTTTTTTAGACTTGAAAAGCACATTTTCAGAAAATACTTGATTTTTGTATTTTGTTTTAATCTTTCGAGCGTAAAATTGAGCAGTATCTGGTTAATCCTTGGAGAAGAGAATATTGAGAAATTCCATGTGTTACGTTGTATAAATTCTTTGGAAAACATTACATTCTCGGTATTGTGGGAGTGCCAAGTAGCCCCAATCATTGACTGGGGTCTCATTGTGCTTAGTGCTATACAAACACAATAAAATAGATGGTTTCTACCTAAAAGAGTTTGCAGTTTATGCCACATAATTAAACAAATTAAGACTCAGCTACTGTTGTTGATCAAACTCTGTATTTCTCTTTAAAGCATAGAAAGCAGTTCACAAAGAAGATAGTCTATAGATACAAAACCCCTAAATGTTAACATTTTACACAAGTGAAGGAGTTAATGAGACTTCAGTTGAAATTAAAGCCAAAACTATCATCCCATTTCTATAACTATGAAGAATAAGTGCAAAGATGTTGCTGTAATGTATCAAGAAGTTGCAACACTTTTATCCAGACATGCTATGTCTGTATTGATTCCAAATTACCCTGACATTTTACTGTCTCCCAATTGTGTAATGAACAAAACTTAGCCTCTGGATGTTTCTGCAGAAAAACATTTTAGACTACAGCTGCAGATATGTAGATAATTCCATTTGTCCTCAGGGGTTTGGCTAACTTCCTGTTTCTATTTCCACTTGGTGTTGAAGTGTGTTTAATCTGTGATCCAAGTACAGTAAAAGCTTTTTTATCCAGCATGTTGGGGGGAATGAAGTGGTGCCAATAAGTGAAAAATGTCAGTTAACTAAGAGGGAGGAAGTTTGGGTGTGGGAGGGGGTGTGGAACTGGGGGTTGGGGCTCAGGAGGGAGTGTGGGGTGCGGGCTCTGGGAGTGAGTTTGGGTGCAGGAGGGGACTTGGGGTGGGGGTGCAGGGTACTGGATCCATAGGGACCTCACTTTCGTTGGCTCCCCGCTGGCGGTAACCTGTTCCTGCTGCTCCTAGGTAGAGGGCTCTGTGCTCCAAGCACCGACTCCATAGCTCCCATTGGCTGGGAACTAGAGCCAAAGGGAGCTGCGGGAGTGGTGCCTGCGGGTGGAGGCAGCATGCAGAGCCGTCTGCTGCACCCCTGCCTAGGAGCAACAGGGACATGTTGCTGCTTATGGGGAGCCATGTGGAGCCAGGTAGGGAGCCTGCTGGCCCCGTGCCAATCCGACTATAAACCAGACTTTCTATGAAGATTAGAAATGCCAGTTTATAGAGCTTTGTGTTTGGTAAAAGGCCAGATAACACAGTTTTACTGTAATACTACAAAATAAAACATTGGTCTTTGCATTCCATATGAAAGAATAAATGGGACTCTTCCAATTTTTCCAAATGATGTAGTAATGGGATACCTTAAGGTGGCTTTTATGCAAAGAGCATACTGAAATTTTAGTTTGCTTTTTCTACCGATCAAGGTGATGTCCAGCTGGAAATAAAACCACATTTGCATTTTTTAATAAGCTGATTTTAAATAAGATTACTTTTAACTCTGTTTTAGAGACATTAGTCCCAATCCTGCATTGCATCTGACATTAACTTTATGATCCCAGTCCTGAAGCAGATTGAAGATTTAGCAGGTTTCCAGCATAAAAAAAAGCAGCCTAGATCAGTCTGTGATTCCAAGTCATTGTCCCAAAAGATATTAATTGTTGGTGCACAGGGTAACTTTGGCCATACTTCTTTCCCCGGTGAGGTACTGTGCTGGGGGCAGCGATGGTGAATGTCAGATGAGCTGGTGTTGCTTGATGCTATGTGGGGATTTCTCCAGAATGGAAGAATCCGCCATTGGACTATTAAGCCAAATTTACGGAGCAGTGCCATGCAGCCTTAGTGAGGCCAAAGGTCTGGCCCGTAACAGGATCAATTTAATTTCTTTCAAACAAGAAGTTAATGTTTATAGCGCTACTGAATTTCTCTAACTGAGAAGGCGTTGATGGGACTTTTTAGAGACCCAAATCCTACAGCAGTTACTCAGTTTTGACCCTTAACTCTTTTTTTCAAAGTCAGTGGCAGTTTTCCAATAGGCAAGGACTAGGTGCAAACTGTGTAATGAAGCTAGTCAAAACTCTGGACTGTTACTACTGCAGCTGGCTGCACAGAAAGGGCTGTTCGGGATCTGGGACTGATAGTTAGGAAGCTGTCTGCTGCTCGTCAGGGGGACTGAGAGCTCTTAGGGACTGAGTCAGGGGTTGCCATTTGGTTCATTTACTGGAACCATTAAAGGAACTCTGGCTGGGGGATTTGCCATTTGTTTCTAGCAGAAATGGAAGTGGACTCCTCTTACCTGTGTGGTAAAGGAAGGAAAAGGATTCCTCTTCCTTATTTGGAATCTGTTTTGGGAGCCCCTCTGAGAGCTAAAGTGTACTGTTTTGAGTGCTCATAGTGCTGGCCTCTGAGCTCATGGTACATCCAACATATACAAGCCTGGTGCAGTCACCATGGCACCCTTCAGTGAGTGGGGTTACATCATAATACAGTAGTTTGGTTCTGCACTAAATCTGGTACATTAATGATGCAATATTGTTGTTTCTCTCAGGATTTTCCCCCATTTTTCTTCAGTATATTTGTTTATGGCCACTTTTAAAAAAATTACTCTTAACTTTCTCAGCATGTGTAAAACCTAGTATGGAATATTTAGTAATATTACTTTCCTCATAGATTCTGGTCGGGAATTCGGAGGGAAATCTCCCTAGGGTGTTGAATGTGAGACATTGCAACAGAATTTACAAAATGAATAACGCTAAGAAAAACACTCGTTGGAGGGTAAATCTTAGTGTTTCAGGAGCTCAGTAAATTAAAATGACTGCTGTTAATAACTTAATGTTTTGTGGGGGGGAGGGGGGAGGAGGGAGATGCAAGCAATGTAACCTTCCAAAAATATATTTTAGCAAATAGTTGATATTTGACACCTCTTAACACATCCACGTGGTCGGAATAGCTTTAATATGCAATAAACTGTTGCACAGAAGTGGCACCTTTCTTTAATTTTACTCTTACTTTCTATTGTTGCATAAGGTGTATAAACAAACATTGAAAGATAAGCCTTGAAAGATAATTTTTAACCCGGGAGTTACCCATTCATTAGCAAAGCTGAAATGCAGGATGCATTAAGAAGTTATTTCCTGACATCAGAAAAGTATGTGCATTTTAGATATGTGGCTAACAAGTGATTCTGCCCAAGGGGAAAAAAGAAGCATAAAACTAAATGAACACATAGAGAGTGATCAGTGAAGGGTGCTCCCAGAGTACTAGTTTGCTTCTGGCAATTGTCCCACTCATGTGACTTAAAAGTTTTAAATATCTTTTATCTCATCCAGGAACGCGTCCTACATTTAATCGAAAAGGTCAGTGGATAGAAGCAGAAACTCTGATTGGTGAACTGATTGTTTAACCTTAGTTCTCATATTGTCATATAAACATTCTTTATGGGATGCCAAGATATGAAAATGTGACAGAATTTTCTTTTGAGGGATAACATCTCAATCTTAATTTAAACAGCTACATGTGCCTTATGCTAATAAGAAGGCTAAGGGAATATCCTGCTATCCAATTAAAAAAGGTGTAGCGCTTGCATTCACTGCACAATTAACTCACATTTTAAATTCCAGTGTTGTCATTAACTTGAGGCCCAGCCACACACACAAACCCTTAACTCAAGTGTATTTGTGCTTTTAACTTGAGTTGTCTGGCCCCTCAGTAGGTATAGACTGCAGCTTGAGTTAGCCTAATTCATCAACTGATAACACAATCACTTTGTGCTGCTAATACAATCTACTCCATGCAATTCCTGTTATTTAGCTGCTCTCTCTCAAGAGGAGTTAACCTGAGGCCTGGTCTACACTAGAAAATTAGGTTGGTATAACTGCATTCCTCAGGCATGAGAAAAATCCACCCCCGTGAGCGACATAGGGCTGGTCTTCACTAGGAGGGGAGATCGGCTGTAGATGCGCATGAATTCAGCGTATCTACAGCTGACTTACCTGCCGTCCTCGCGGCGGTTGGCAGCGCACTCCCCCGTCAACTCCAGCTTGCGCCTTTTGGCGAGCTGGAGTTCCGGAGTCGCGATAAATGGATCGCCAAAAGATCGATCCCTCCCCACGTTAGTGAAGACAAGCCCATAGTTAAGTCAATCTAAGTCCCCATTTAAACAGTGCTAGATCAATGAAAGAATTCTTCTAGCTACTGCTGCTTCTTGAGGAGATGAGTTACCTATGCTGATGGGAGAACCTCTGCCATCGGTATAGATAGTTTCTGTACTGAAGCACTACAGTGGCTCAGCTTTAGAAGTGCAGCAATGCCATTGTAGCCTTTCAAGTGTAGACAAGACCTATGTGTAGACAGTTCAAGTTAATTCTGCAGTGAGAACATAAGTAGTGCATGGCATTAATACAGTGTAAAACATGTATACATTTAAAGACACTCAAGATAAAAAATCTTTTAAAAAAGTTCTTTACTGTCTCTGTGTTGCTAATTAACACCTGAGATTAGTGAAGAAGTGCTTTAGTGGTGCGTGGAGCAGGGTACATTAGGCCTTGTTTCACTACAGGGAAAAGTTGATCTAAGCTATGCAATTTGAGTTACGTGAATAGCGTAGCTCAAGTCAGCTTAGATCTACTTACAATGGGGTCCACACTATGCAATGTTGACAGGAGATGCTCTCTCGTCAACTCCTCTTACTCTTCTCGACTTCTGTACTCCACCAGATCAATGGTTGAGCGATCTGTGGTCAATTTAGCAAGTCTTCACTAGACCCGCTAAATCGATCACCGATGCATCAATCACCCTGTGTTGATCCCTGAGTAAGTGTAGATAAGCCCTTACATATTAGTCTGAGGTACAGAAAAGAGAAAGTTCGGTGTATTCCAAAAGTATGAAAGCATCCACGAATTAGGGGTGCCTCAATTTTGTCCACTTGAGACATGTAGAGGATAATAATTGTTCAGAGGTGCTGAGAATCCTCAGCTCCCATTGACTCCTTTTGCAGTTGTGCAAAATCAACACCTCAGAAAATCAAGTCCTTTATGTGGACACTTTGGAAAATTGCGGGCCTACATGACCTACCCAAGGCAAATTTGGGAACAGAATGCAGGTTTCCTGGCTTGTGCTTTACTCATGAGACTATCCTTATTACAGAGGATGCAGATTCAAGTTGCTTTTTCAGATCACAATGAACACCAAATATATCATGAAATCTCTTACATTTTCATGATTTTATATTTTGGACCAATGCACATTTTAAAACAAATAGTTTAAGTGGAAATGAAAATGGGTGGAAGGGGGAGACTGGAGCTCTGAAGAGGACTTTCTTTCCACACACCCTTCCTTCTCCTGTTTTGGGAGCTATGCTTTTTCTTTGTAGTGCATGTGTGTACTTATACACTTACTGATTATTTGCAAGGTATAGGTTCTGTCATTCATGCTAATTCTGGAAAAAAAAATCTGACAGGGAGAACACAAATCTTGCCACTGATGTTACAATTTCACATTCATAAGCACTAGTGACATTTACAATAATACTTGGATTAGTGAAATCTCCACTCTCTCAGTTTGGAATATTGAATCATTCCAAATTTACCCTGTTAGTTCCTGTCTCTATTTTGCTAACTTTGTAGATTATGGGAGGAGACTGGTATAATTAGAAAGAGCATTGACAGTAGAAGGGGTAAAGAAAGGGTTCTAAGTCAAAACTGAGTTCTCAAAAGGCATTACTTTCCCTAAATATTTCAGCTGCTAGTCTCCAAGTTAATGTGCATCATGACAGCTTTACTGTGCACATTTGTAAATAGAAAATAGTGAAATGAGTTCCATTAAGGACTTAGTTAATGCCTTTCTGGTTAGCCAGTAGGTGTCATCACAAGACTGAGCCTCCTCTGTCAGGAGCTGAGTAATATTCTTTCATGATCCTTCGAACCCCTGCCAGCTCATGACTGGGAGAGAGCAAATTTTATCTTGAGCTTTTTTTTTTTTTCTGGCTGGCATCACATCTTGGTTAGCCACATGGCTCGGTCGGTATTTTATTGTTGCAAAAGAGCCACAACTCACTGATGCTCCTGTACAACAAAGAACTGATTATCAGTGGGATCTGTTGCTTTAAAAACACAAGGTTATATTAAGGTGAAATCAAGATTGATTTCAGTTCAGGAGATATCAATGATACCTTCAGCAAATGGAAAATGGTGGTGACCCTGAGTTAGTTAAGGACTCACTTGGGTCTTCTAGGCAAGACTCCAGAGGTTTCATAAAGCTGTTGCTGCAGAGTATAGCCCATGTATGTTGCTGCAGAATGTGGTATTTTTAAGGACACTCATCATTGACCTACCTCCACTGTCACTGAAATCAATGGGAATTTTATCATCGATTTTAGTGGAAGCCAAACTATGCTACTGCTGAATATTTTTAAAATTCCACCCTGCAGTTCCATTTTTTAAAAGCTGGTTTTAGTCCTTATGACTGTGAAGAAAAACTTTAAAATGTGAACCCAGTGTATCTAATGCAGTGTTGTCTTCCTGCGTCTGCAAGCAACCTAGAGCAATTATTCTGAGAAGTGTGAATCGCCCATAGTTTAACAATAAAGACTAAAAATAACTATGTAAATATCACCTGTAAGAGATCTGCTCTTCACCCCCTCGTCACACAGGCAGGAGACTGTTTTCTGGCTTCAACGGTGCTCTTTATTTACAGGGCCAACCCCACCACCCATATACAGCTTCACAGTGTAGCTGAGCCCCAGGCCTCAACCTGGCTGCTCTCCGGAAGCAGTCAGCTCTCCCAGGCCTCTAGCCTCAGCTCTACTTCCTTCCCTGTACCTTCTCTTTCTCTCTCTCACACCACCACCCTGGGCTTCCTGCCTGGCAGGCTTTTATCCCTTGAAGGAGGCTGCCAGGTGCAACTCATAATCGTGAGCCCCCTGCAGCCCAGGTGGCTGATTAGCCTTTCCTTGCAGGGAGGTTTGCAGAGGTCCTGCTCCCTCTTAAAGGGCCAGCAGGGCTGGCTCAGGCACTCCTGGCCAGCACCCTGCCACACACCTTAAACTTTTTCACTGCTGATGGTTTTAGCAGAAATAGTCACCTCATGTGCTAATCCCATAATCTCACATTGTTCCTTTCCAAGACATCCTGGATACCAAAAGCCCTGATTATCCCTGCTGTATCAGAGTTGTAGAAATCTGGGGGCCTTGCTGCAGAATATAGATCCATCTTCCTTTGGAAAATACAGGCCCTTGCCCTTGTTCGAGTCAGTGCAAAGCAGCAATGCCCAAGAGGAACTCTGGCTCAGGAAACTTAACCCTCACAACTGCCTGGTGTGCATATTTAACACTGACAGAACCCGCCCCCCCACCCCACCCAGTTGTTGGCAGGCGGGATTGAAGTTGGGACCTATGGGTCTTAGTGCATGAGCCTCTCTACCACATTAGCTAAAAACCACTTGTCTCTTAGCTACGGCTATAGAGCAAACTCACTTAACTCCCTCTCTCTCTCTAAGTGGTCTTGGCCACTAGATGGGACAGAAACCACCCCCAGGAGGTGTGTGGGTTACACATACACCTCTGACCATTTCTGCTGACCAATGTGGAGGTGAGGCTTCTCTCCCCATCCTCTTTGTGGTCTTTTAACATGAGGGAACAGTTACTGCAAAGACTGTGATTGGCCCAGCATGCCTGCTGCTTATGCATTGCTTGAGCAGCCTGATACAATCTGAGTCTATGGAAGGATGAGGGCTTTAGGTAGGAGTGGCAGATGTGCCCTAGAAGAGGGGGAAGCCAGAGGCTTCCAAACCGTGGCACTGCCCCATGCCTTGCCATGAGCCCCTGCCCTTGTACCAATCCCCTGTCTTCACCCCACCTCTGCCCCTGAGGCCACGCTTCCCACTCATTCCTCTCCACCTTCTCCCCCCCCATCGCTTGCCCTTATGTCTGGCTCCCCCCATTCCAGCGCCCCTGGCTTCAGGGGGACTGCTGGGCCAGGGAAAGACACCCAACAAAGTAACAGTGACAAAAAGAGAAGTATTACAGTACCTCACAGGATCACACATACAAATAAGCGTGTGGTGGTTGTGTATTTTTAATGATCATCTTAAAATGGGCTTTATGGTACTATATTTTCCAAACTGATTTGCCTTTTAAAGCCACAGACACTGCATTCCTTCAGTTAGCCAAGGGTGTTTCTTTCTCATGGATAGACACTATTACCTTCTCTGAGGTTTTACTTAGCCCTTACTTAAGGAAAGTTCTCCTTGACTTCAATGACTGAGTAAAAATACAATAAGGTCTTCAGAATTTGGCCCTACATATATAAATCTCCTCAAGAAGTCTCTTTAAAGTGCAGCTTGTAACTATCAAAACTGTCACGTTGAGAAATGTGACAAGATTACAAGGTCAATCATGACAAGTACATTGTTAAATGAAAACATATGTGGCACAATAAAATGTACAGCATAAAGTTTTATTGCCAGTTTGCTTAGTGTCTAAAATTGTTTCATGACCATTTTGCAAGACAAATAGTATTTGCACACTGTATTTAGTTTCACCCATCAATCAAAACATGTCAACTGGTCTCTTCCTTTCCCCTTATTGTATGTCTGCAGTCAAGTAAGAAATAAACAGAGTCTATTTGTGATAAAACATACAACTGTCAGTACAATGCTAGTTGGAATGGAGACAGGAAACTATCTTAGTATCAGTTTTCCGAGCTATGATTAACGTAATAATGTATTTCTATGAACTGTACAGAATTTGGTGCCTTAAACAAGGATTTGCAGATTGTAAAAATTTTAAATCCCAACAAGGGCATTACTTGGATTTACATAAGAACAGATGTGCAATCTGGTATTTAGTTGGCTCTGAGAAAATAATGGAAGAAAGTGAGAAACCTACAGAAAAATATTAGTGACCAGGCAGCGTTGCTTGAAAACCAAAGGTGACTAATAGAGAGCTCATCTATTACTATGATGTAGATACACTTCATATTGAAGAGTGTGTTTATCAGTAATACACTCTACTATCAATATTCCTCCCTGGGCTTATTGAGAGCTGAACGCTCTATTTACAAGGTTGTTCATAATGCTGCTAGTTTTAGGCAGGGATCTTTATGGATAACCTGTCAAGTTGATTTACAAAGGTGTGGGCTTTTGGAGAAGACAAAGAAAATGTGTTCCTGATAAAACCACAGCTACCTCCCTGGAACAGGGAAACACTTCTTTGAAACATGCTGAAACTTGAGACTCTGAGGCTGTTCTGTACAGGTGATACCCCACTTACCACTGTATTTGAGCACCTACTAGTAGTTCATGAAACAGTGTGATTAACATCTGTCACAGGAGGCTTGTTCTTTCTCTCATTCTGTCTCCACAGGGAGAATTATGTGTGCAGTGTAGTTATTTTGTTCTGGTAGGTTGTTTGTTTTTTCATGTACCTACTGCTCTGTGTATGTTAGAGAAGCAGGCCAAAGAAATGTGCCTTGCTCTTGGGGCAGAAATTGGTAACATTTAAGATAGGCCTTAGTTCCTGTGGGAGTTCTTTCCACTGTCTCACACCAGTACCTGAGAAAGCTCTGTCTCCTGCAGAGACATGCTTTACTCTTGTGGTAGAAAACTCTGTTGTACTTGAGGACCGGAGTTGGAGCTTTAGGTAGTCCTTTAGGTATGCTGTGCCCAGCGCATGGAACACCTTGATGGCGCCTAAATAAATTTGAGAGTCTCTAAGGTGCCACAAGTACTCCTCATTCTTTTTGCAGATGCAGACTAACACGGCTACCACACTTGCTGAGACATTCAACTTGTGCGGTATGGGAAGCCAGTATAGAAGGTGGAGGACAGATCTGAGGGGCTCGTGGTAGCCTGTGTTGCTGAATAGATGCGCTACAGTGTCCTGTACTAGTTGAGGTTTTGTAAGGGCTGGTGGCTTTATGAACAGATGTATTCCATTGCTATAGCCCAGACCATAGGTGACAAAGGAATATGTAACTTAAATCCAGGTAATCATCCGGTGGGATGGAATGGAGTCCCCTAATCACCCAGAAATGATTGAAAGCATCTCTTGTGGATGCTGCTGTGTGAGAGATGGGTGTTAGTGATGTATCCAGGAATCCTAAACTACAAACTGAACCGACCAATTGTGGATGTGTACCGTAAACCAAAGGAGACTGCTTGGTGGCTGAAAATTCATCATGTGCTTTCCTCTATCCACCAACATCACCTCTTTCTTGCTCAGGTTCAGCTTCGATCAGCTGTTCTTCATCCACGAGCTGATCTTGTCAAAGCAGTGTGCCATCTTGATGATTGGGGTGGGGTATTGGGGTGAAGGATAGGTAAAGCTGTGTATCAGCTGCACCATGCTGGTAAAAAGCATCCACATTGTCTGACCAGTTCCCATAGTAGTTACATGTAGATGTTGAATAGGATCAAAGATAAAACTGATCCTTGTGTGACTCTACATGTGAAAGGGCTAGTGACAGAGGTACAGTTTCCTCTCACTACTCTTTCAGTTTCTCCTTCCAGGTATGACTTAACCCATTTCAGCACATTCCACTGGTCTCCTGCCACCTCTCTCAGGTGAGACAGCAGTATCTTGAGGCTGACAGTGTGGAATGCTTCAGGGAAGTCCAGCAGGATGAGGATGTATGTCTGATTACCATCCATCAACAGCAGGAAATAATCCATTATTGAAACTAAAGCTGTTTTTGTTGTATGTCTTGGCCTGAATCCCGATTGTGCTGGGTCTAGGATGTTAGCTTTGATTAAGTAAGCTTGTTGCTGGCTTTCGGTTAGCTTCTCTGTGAGCTTACTCAGATAAGAAGGCTTTGGCTGTAGCTGACAAGTACAGATGTATTCGGGATTGGTTTCTTTAGTGTTGCAAGTTTGAATGAAATATTGGCTATTTTGGTCCAGAATGGGACCAGTTGTTCATGACTCTCAGCAGCCAGGAAAGGGGATTGGGTGCAGTCATAGGTTGTGATTTGAAATTTAGGATTCAGAGTAAAGAAAAGGGCACCTAGATTGAGCTCTGTGTCGCCAAAAAGGATTTCAATTAGATTTTCAGTTCCATTTAACATTATCCTATACCTAACATTTGGAACCAGTTTTAGGAACGGTTTATCTTACAACTTACTAACGGTCTAACTGTTTTAACCAACAGGCATTTTATGTTTGCCTCTTTTCTGTACCATTACAACAAAAATTTGTATATGATGACTGGAATTTTATATTGAGCTGGTTAAAAGAAGCGGCTTACATTAATCTACCTCTGTGTATACTAAAATGCATCTCCGACCACTCACTGCAATGACTTAATAACTCTGTCTTCGCGAGAAGCTTAGCGCTTAGGTTGATGTAGTTAGCTCAAGGCAGTGTCAGTGTGGACACTGCATGCTGACATTGGCTGTTGTTGCCTTTTACACTAGCAGGGAGGGTAGACCTAAGATATGCAACTTCAGCTATGTGAATAGTGTAGCTGAAGTCGACGCATATTAGGTCGACTTACCTGCCGTCCTCACAGCGGCAGTGGTCGACAGCTGGCTCCCCCGTCGGCTCTGCCTTTTGCCATTTCGCAAGCTGGAGTTCCAGAATTGACGGGAGTGACCCTGGGGATTGATTTATCGTGTCCTGACAAGACATGATAAATTGATCCCCAGTAGATCGATTTCTACCCGTCGATCCAGCCGGTAGTGTAGACAAGGCCTTAGAAGCCATCCCACACTGACAGTTCAATCGCTGCAAGCGCTACTGGTGAAGACATGCATTGCTGACACAAGGAGCATAGCATGGACATGCAAAAGCAGCTTAATTACTGTGGTGGCTGTAAATCAACGTAACTTAGGTTGACCTACCGGTAGTTTTGTAGTGTAGCCTTGCTCTTCGCATTTGAGAGGGAACTTATCACCCAGAGTGCTTCAGTGATTAGTAGCATAATTTAGGATTTATTTTTCTTACTATCCAACTTTATTTCCTCACTTTCAGGTATTTTATTGTTTTGGGGTTTTTTGTTGGTCCATCTCTAATAAACCTGAAACATATGGGGCCAGATTGTGAGTCTCTCATTAACAGTGGTGAGGAGCTACTCACGTTAGTAGTTCCTGTGAAGTTAGTTTGACTGTGTGTGTGTGTGTGTGTGTGTGTGCGCGTGTGTGTGTGTGTGTGTGTGTGTGTGTGTATGTATGTATGTAACTGCTTGCCATTACAAGCAGAATGTTTACATTTAGCCATTGGAGACATGTGGCTTACAGAAAAGCATTGAACTTGATTGTTAGATTGGCCTTCCACAGAGTGGCCCATCCAAAACACAGGTTTTAAAAGGGACTAATTGTATTTCAATCCAAAACTTTACTGTTAAGATTTCCAATAATAAACACGAAGAAGTGCTGAATGTGGGTTATAATGCCAAAAGCAAATAAGGAAAGTATAAGATGTTATATTTTAGATGCGTCGCTCGCCTTAACTTTAATGGTAGGCCACTGATGTAAAATCTCTTTAGAAAGGTAGACTGATTGTGTCAGTCAGAAAATACAGCAGTAAACATTACAGTTCATCTACACAAAGGGCAAAATTTTCACTCCTGTCACTGTTTTGGGCTGAAAAAGTGGTATACACACATTTAGCATGTTAAAACAAACTTTCAGTCTTTCCACCTGCCTGGCTTGCATACTAAGTGTGTGCATGGCTATTTTTGAAGGCAGCGTCAGTTGTGATCTCAAAGGCAGATGTACAAAAATGCAGGCCAGGTTTGGAAATTCAGCCAAAAATGTTTAAACTGCAACATTCTTGATTCTTATAGTATCTCAATGTTGTGTGAAATCTGGTCTGTTCTACAGCTGCTGTTTCTATTGCTCTGCATCCATCCCATCCGAGCCAATAATTCCACCTCTTATTTTTTGAAGTGTTACTATGTATGCTTCAGAATTCTGTGCAGCTACTATAAGAATAACCTGTAATCTGTTCCCAGGGGCATTTATTCTTAGTACAAATCTAAAGGTCAAAAAGCTAGCTGTTGGGCAAAGTTTATACTTATAACTGCACTTGATTGAAAAGGAAGTGAACTCACACTTGATCAGACAGGATCATTTCTTGAAATTGATATGTTTTTAAGGGCTTGAATACATCCTTTTTTTGTATTGATTTAACTATATCTGTTGGTCAAACAGGAAAAAAAAACCTCGATACAGTTAAATTGGGATAAACAGTGGGTGTAGACCAGTCCTAATTCAAATGGGGGAAAAAAAGAAAGTTCTGTTCACTAGAAAGTGTGCTATTTACAAAATGTGAACCACTTTTAATTCATACTGGACCCATAAAGAAAAAGGAAGATGTTGGGTTTTCCATATTTGAAATATTGCCCTAATTGACTGTACCCTTGGGAGAGAAATTAGCCTTTACCACAGGGATTGGCAACCTTGCAGTGCCTTGCATGGTGTCAAGAATCAGAGAGGTAGCGGTGTTAGTCTGGAATTGCAGAAGCAACAGAGTCCTGTGGCTCCTTAAAGACTAACAAAAGTATTGAAGCATAACCTCAGGTTTCTTCATGAGGTTGATGGATTTCCACTTAAATTTCGTAAACTCTCTCCTCCCTCCTCTTCACCTATCTCCCCCCCCCCCCAGCAATTTTACATTTGCTTGTGGTGCAAGCATCCCATGATTTTTTTTCTCCAGTGATGGTCTCGTGCAGGGTTGGGCAAACTACAGGCCGCGGAACCATCCCATCTGCCCCCCCAGCTGGGGAAGCTGCCCCCGCTCCTTCACCGGAGCTGCGCCGGCAGTGCTTCAGGGGCCAGGGCTTCGTGCTCCCCTCCTGCCCTGGAGCCATGCCACGTGGGTACCGCGTGCTCTCCCCTTCAGGGAGCCGTTTGCCCACCCTTCGTCTTGTGGCTAAAAAATAAGACTGGAGGTCAAGAAACCGGGGTTCTGCTCTTGGCTCTGCCATAGAAATATTTTGTGATGTTGGGAAAGTTGCATCTCAGTCTTCCTCCAACCACATCTCATCTCTCACTAGGTGCTTTTACTGCTCTCAGCATCATGACATTTGAGTGTTTTACAAGTGTCAACATTAAATACTAATATAATTCCGCATTTAGGTGGAGGTGATGATGCTTCCTTACCTTACAGTTCAGTAAAGCTAGATGTATTAGGGTTATATTGTGTCAGTAAGGAGCTGTGACTACTCAGTACCTTTGAAAATCAGGCCACTTTATTTAGGTACATAACTTGGATGATTAAAGTTTTGAAACTTTTTGCCTTAGGTTTCCAGTGTGCCTTTGTAAGACCCTGAATGTCACTGAAGGAGCATGGAGAAAGCCCCTAAACTTTCTGACTGGAAGCAGGACATGTGCTCTCCCTGTGTCAACTGTGATGATCCCATCCCCTTTTTAGGGCCTGGTAACGTTAACGCTTCCTGTCCATATGCTCAGCAAGCATAAGGGTTCTGGGTGTCCATATATCTACCTGTACCATCAAGTTTAAAAATCCTGAACTTCACCTAGCCCTTCAGCCCTGTCATCCATGGTCAAAGAATGTATTGGTCTGACAGAAAATATATTAGCTGGTCCTCCTTGACATTGGCTTGTCAAGTGTTCCTTAAGATTAATGTCGTTTAGGGTCAGAGGGCAGATTTAAGATTTTTATTGCAAAATGATGTAAACGGAGCAAACTGTGCAATCACTTTGCTTTTATCAAAAGTCATGGTGTGAAAATGAGTTTATAAAACTACTTTGTCAGGATGGGGTGTGTGACCATATATTGAAAGCTTTGCCATTTTTATCACTGGATGTTAAAATCCTGTAATAAATATTCTCATGTTCTTATGTAAATAATGATAAAAAGAACCCCAAGCAAAATAGTAACTCATAAAATATTGTACCTTAAAATTTGTTTTCCCTTCTTTATAAAGTTTGAGAGTGGAAGTTAGACTGGTAACTGTCTTAATCTGCCTATGTTAGAGGCAGTAGATGAGCCAGCTTCCACATACTATCTTGACCATACTCTTCAATCCAGACCTGAATCAGCCACGATGCCCACTCCTGCAACTTCAAGACAAATCAGTAAAATTTCTTCAGATTTTGTGTTGGCAATACAATGTACATAAATATTGTCTAGTGCAGTAACACCACTGAGTCACCTTGCTTTTCTATAAACTATTTTTATATTAGGTTTCCTGATCTTTTAATAGTTGGCATCGTAAAATGTGACTTAGACTGAAGTAGTTGCCGATGTACTCTGCAGGTTTGTTTTATTATAATAACTAAGGATATAGAAACTTTAGGTAACAGACCTAATGTTGCTAAAGTAATTAATTATAATAACTAGTGATAGATACACTGAGAACACATAAAAATACCTGTCTATAGCACTGGATCACTTGTTAATAGGGATTACTTTGTTCCAATTCTTGACAATGTTGTCCTTCCTAATATGAGTGTAACAATGTCAGAGTACACAGCACAGCAAAAGTCTCACTGTTCAGCTCATGTTATCCAATGTTAATTATTTATTTTATTATTTATTGAGTATCAAAAACGTGCTCAGTTCTGCACAGAACACAAAGCTGAATATGATCGCTGCTTAAAGGATTATGCGTTCTATATTAATCAGTAGAGTTTAGACAAATAAAAATGGCATGCCTAGATGCAGGACATTCTTCGGCAAAACACCCTGGCAATAATTGGTACAGTTCAGATCAGTAAATTTCATTGTGGATAAAAAACTCAATGGATTAACTGACCTATTTTTTATAATACTATGCTTTTCCATATTTGTCCCCATGTCATCTATTCCTGATAAAGTTATTGGTGTCTAGAGCCATGATTATCTTAATTACATTAAAACTTCTCAAGACCTTTAAGTGTCACGGTTCCCAGTTATCCAGCCCCATGTCTATTGTGACATGATAAATGAGTATTTAAAAACAGATACCACAGAGAGATTTCCAGGCAGCCATTTAATAAAGGCATAATTTTGCATTTTTCAGCAGCATTCAGACCCTTGTATTTGGAAACAATTTGGAGTGTCCAGCTTGTCATTATAACTCTATACCACTGTGAGTGTCATGGTCAAATATGCTTAAAGGACTTACATGCTTAAAGAATTCCAGATTTGGGCCAAAAATTTGATTTCTTTAAAATAGATCATTTGAGTTCTGTTATTTTTATAATATGGTAAAATATGTATTACATTAATATGTTAAAATATTATAGATTTTTTTTTTATTTTAGTAACATTTAATAGATTCTGTTTTAGATCTCTGCATGTCTCACCAGTTCCTGTTTTATATGCAGAGATGATTGATCAGAGTAGGACTAGATTAGATGTTCTGGTGGCACTAGATCTCTGAGTGGTGGGACAAAAGCCAGGGGTGCTAGAGCAATTTGTATAGTGTGGGTTCTAAGAGCCATTGAACGAAACTGTAAATCCTGTTTATAATGGAAGCCACTCCAAGGTGGGGGCCCCAACACCCGTAGTTCCAGCATTTATAAAAAAAGCCACATAGTTGGTGGCTGAATTTTAACTGCTTCCCTATATTGAGAGTCTCGATGTTCTGGGGAAGTCCTGGTGAACTTCATGTTGGTAATCTTTAACCTGTACATGAGATTACCATAAACCACTTGGAGAATACACCTGGTGCGGTGGCCAGATTGCTTAGTGGTGTTAGTGTTTGGAAACACATTACAGCATACTACAAGGACTTCACTGTTTCTTCTTGAACTTTTTGGAGTAAAATTCAAGAGTTGTTGATACTGAGCTTCAAAATTGTTTGTGGCTTGAGTCCTGTCTGGCTGAGAATCCAGTCCTTTCCTCATGAGCCTTTGCATTAGCTGAAATCAGCTGATATGCTCTTGATTGTAATCCCTTGGTTAGAGCATCTAGAACTAGGGGCAAAGTGTTTTCAATGCAGGGCCCTTGAAATGTGCTTCCGTCATTGCTCTGACAACGCCTGGGTCTGTTGACCTTTAGAGGCTAGTGTAAGGGTGATAGTCAGGGATTGATGATAGATAATTCCCAGTATAAAGCTGATTTTCAGAGGGTGAGTGAGTGTTGAGTATTTTAGATTTAATTTGATGTCCAATACCTGATTTCTTCTGCATGCGCTGTCATGTGCTATTAAAACACCACAGTATTTAATTGAACTTGGACAAACATGAATTGCTGAGATACTTTAAGTGGTACCAGAAGATTAATTTAAAGTTTCCTTTCTGTGTGAGATACATTGACATTAACAAGTACAAAAGAAACAAAGAAAACTAAAGAATACTCTGTTTGGATTCACTGTTACCTGGAAGACAATACATTCCCTTCAATGTCTGTCATATGGATGTGTTTATTCTCAAACATGTAGGCAAACAATAAAAGGGTATTCCAGCAAGTAATTGCTGAAGGCTCAATCTTTTGAATGCTTTCCTGTATGGGTAATTTTCTACTGGTCAGTATTATCATTGATGTTCATGAGACTGCTTACCTCAGTGAAGTAACTCGTGTGCGTAAGTGGTTGCAGGATTAAAGTGTGTATAAGAAATATTCACCTGAAAAATCAGAGAAAGGAGGAGCTTAAGATATTGGGCTAGATTTCCAAAAGCTCAGGATTGAGCATCTCTCACTATGAGTGGAAATGGATCTGAATAGCAAGATAGGGAATCAGCAGGTTGGGTGTGGTTTTTTTTCTTTCTGGCAAACAGGTAACAGAGAGGCTTTTCTGCACAGCTCCTCCATCTTTGCCTCCTGTGCAGATGTACCGTGAATATTACATATCACAGAGACTCTGGGACCAAAACCTCAACTGGTGCAAATGGTCTTAGCTCCATTGTCTTCAGTTGAGTTCTGACTACTTACACCAGTGGAGATCCCACATTCCTTGCTGTGGAATGGATTTAACATACAGTACTATTTTATGATGTCCAAAGTGCCATACTGTGCCAATTGCCATGGTATATGAGCACTTTAAACTTGCAGTTTGTGCATACTGTGTACACTGTAGAATCTTAGTATAAAAAAATGCACAGCTTATATTTTTCCTTACAGTCTTGACAGTGCTCAAATAAGCATTGAATTAAGATTGTCATGGTAAATATCAGTTGTTTTGTAAAAATATGTAATACATAGCTGTTTCTGTTTGAAAAAAATAAACTTTTAGTAGTTTTCCACAAGTTATTTGCAAAATTTTAAATGCACACGATGAATTCCATATGTTTTTGTCATGTTCAACAATTTGTACATATCAAAAAATTATATTCTGCAGTTCCTTTGTGTTGATAGTATTTCCATTGTTCTACAGAGGCCAGAATTATGATCTGTTTAGTTTTTATTCGGCATCAGTGACATTTCTGTTAACATTATTAGTCATAGTGGATTGTGTGCTGAAGATTATTTTTACTACAGTAAATTTAGAGCAGAATAAGATAAACTCATGTGAAAACTGAACTTGAGCTCATCCTTGGTGTTTGAAATAGTGTAGAATGTAAGCCTAAATATGGAGAGGGTTAGTGGAAATTAATTTTACTAGAAGCATACATATTTATACATTTACGTATCCTTTTAAAAATACTTTGGAAAAAGTCAAAGAATATAAATATTGGGTATATGACTGTCAACTTTATATAGGGATTGTCTTCATGAATATGTTTTTGCCAAGACTCTGAGTAGTGTAAGTTTTTTGCTTAACATGACGTTTCTATTTGCAATCATTAAGGGATCAGCACTCATTTCTCTTGTTCACCCCACCATTCAAGATTACTCAGCAGGAAAGGATTCAAAATACTTTCCATTTTTAACCCCTGTTTTTACATGTTCATGACTTTCCTAAACATATGTCTTTGGGGACCAATTTTGCAGTGGGGATCTACACTAGCGAATCTGCCTCAAGATCTGTGTTTTGGAAAGTTTGAGCAAAATCTCATAATATATCTTTGTTGTTTTGAGACTTGTGAAAGGGTGTCAAATTCTGGAGTGCAGGCCAGAAGTGAGGGCTGAAAGTTAGATTACGGCAAAATTAGATTACGGCAAAGTTAGATTACGGCAAATGTGTCTGCACTGAACACTAGTTCTTGAGACTGCCCTTTCAAGTTTCATTTTACCCCTCCCTTGCTATGTAGAAATTCTCCATGGTTCCCATGCCCTTTACCATAAGGACAATTGTATAACTCACACTGAGAGTTGCACATTAACCAAATAAAGGGGAAAGTATGTGTTTTTCCATGACCGTATATGGATTGTGGTAAAATGCTTTGGGCTCATAACCTTTCCAGTGAACTATATATACATTGTGTATGTTAAATGACAAAGAATAGAGATATTATTCACACTTAGGCCAGGTACAGAATCTACTGTAAGGGGAGAGAGAACAGAATCCGTTAGAAACTTTTTTTTAAACAAGGAATTTTTCAAGGTCAAAATGTGAAGCCCATAAAATCTAAAATCAGGGTACATAAAGAATAGGAGTTATTTGTAAGTTCATCAACATAAGTCTAAGTTCTTGTCAATGTAGGCCTGGTTTACTAGAAAAATTATAATGACACAAGCCTCAGTGTGGATGCAGATATGTGGGTATATAGGTGCAATACACTAGTATGGTTTATTTCACTTCCTGAGTCGGAAGCACTTTTATACTGGAATAATTACCTCCTGACTCTGTGTGTGTGTGTGTGTGTGTGTGTGTGTGTGTGTGTGTGTGTGTGTGTGTGTGTGTGTGTGTGTGTATTTGCATGTGTGTGCTACATCTTGAGATAAATAAAGTGGAACATTTCTCGTGTAGACAACCTCTTAATAGTTGGCAACTTGAGAATCTGATCAAGCAAGTGTCTATTCGCTTGTGTGACTAAAGTTACGTGTGCGAGTATTAGCAGGATTTAGGACTTATTTACCTCCTAACCTGTCATATTTATCTTTTTAAGCAAATCAGCAAACCATTACTAAAACTTGTTTTAACATGTGTTCACTTATTTGAAGGTTGTTTTGCACATACTGAGCAATGTTGGCCTGTTTCTACTCTTGTTTGAGTTGCTAGTCGGCCTGCAGTCAGAAAGAGGACCACATTTTTATTCCCCCTACATTTTAAAATGTGATCAATGTTTTGAAATTTATGGACGCAAAATTCCTTGCTTATGTTTTGATATGCCACAAAGACTTGAATAGGTTTTCACAAATAGCATTTTTGTGTCCCTGTGTGGTAAGTAGGTGTTTACAGGATTGTTTGCACAAACAGCACTTGGTGGTGCAATTCTGAATTTTAGCATGTGCCAAAACTTTGCTTTTCCCCTCCTTACCCACAACCCAGACCTCACCTCTGTACCATCTAGAAGTGGAGAAAACATAATGAGGACAATTGCACTCTCACAGTGGCAAGAAGGCAGGGGAGAGAGTGTTGCTGTATCCCTCATAGTGGCCAGGCACAGCGAAGAGGCGAGCGTGTGCTCCTATGCCCATTAGTGCAATCAGAAGATATAGGGATCCGTGTTTTATCAGCATTCTACTTTTAAGCCAAATATGAGACAAGGAACCCCCAAGGAGCACTTTGATAACCATTCCAGTATCTTCTCGGCAAGGAGCTGTGGGCTTTCATTTGGGTGCTGTCCCTGGTTCCATCTTACATATCTGGCCTCTGTATAATAGGTGTCTGGTTCTTCCCAAGCTGTGCATTATACCTGTTTCAGCTTAATGTAGTTGGTTTTGTTGCAAAAACTGCTTTACCTTTGGAGGCTTATCCCAATATGTCTCTCAAAGGACAGGCATGACTCAGTAGTTCTGGAAAACAAGATTTATTGCAAGCAATAGGAGTCAGAGGGGTTATCACCCAAGCAACTGGCTCGACTCTATGCAAGGCTGAGGCCTTTCTTATACTCAGGTGTGAATGAGGGAGGAGGGCTTTTCAATACACTCACACGAGTGAGAACACTTAATGGTTATTACATCAATTGTTGGTATTAATCTATTTCATTTACCTGTCTCGTAAGCAGGAGGTTCAAAACACTCAGGGGTACTTAGACACTATGACGCCTGCACAGCTGTGGCAGGGTGAACATGAGTTTAAGATGCATGCTAAGCCAAAGGTCGAGAGTTCATATACAAGGAGTAAGAATACAGTCTAAGGCTATTTTAAAATCATGCTACACAACATTAATACAGTTGTTTCTAGGTTACATTTTCTTAACAGTTTTAAACCACGTTTCAAGCATTTTCAAGAAATACAATTTGGGATCCCATGTGTTTTCAGAGTCTAAGCTTCTTTCAGCTTCAAAGAGTGAGGGACAGTCTGGAGGCTGAAAGTGGGTCTCCTATGGAGAAATACTGTTAAATCACTAAACCAGTCTAAAATCTGTATTGGTCTAACCCAATGGTCCCCAAACTTATCAGGCTTGCACCACTCCTTACCCCTGTCGGCCCCCCCAGAGGAGTGGGGCCATGGTGGTGGTAGGGGACACGGGGGAACATAGGGGCAAGGGAGATGGGGGCGTGTCTGGGACCAGGAGGGAGCTGGGCCAGGAATGGAGCCATGCCCAGGGGCTAAGGCTGGGAGCAGAACCAGGTGCAGAGCCGTGGTTAGGCCATAGTTGGGGCCTAGGTTGGCCAGGTGCCTGGTTTTTGACCGGAAAGTTTGTTCAAAAGTGGACCCAACGGTGTCCTGTCAGATCTACTGACCAGACACCAAAATTCCAGTTACTGCAGGTGGGGGAGTGGGGAGGCACCAAGTCATTACTAGTGCCAACCCCTATTTAGCCAGAGTCGCCAGCTTCTGCACAAGGCGGCTGCAGCTCCCAGCTGTGCTCCACAGGTGAGTCCCTCCCGACCAGGGCAGAGTTGGGGAGGAAGGGGAAGAGCGGTGAGTGACTAGGGAAGGGGAACAGAAGAGCGAATGCGAGTGGAGCCTCCGAGGAAAGGGGCAGGAGCAGGGCCTTGAGGAAAGATGTGGAGTGGGGTGAGGCCTGGGGAGAAGGAACAGGTCTGGAGCAGAGCCTTGGGGGAAGAGACTGTGTGGGAGTGAACCCTGGAGGGAAAAGGTGGGGCAGGGGCAGGTCCCCAGGCATACGGGGTGGGTCCCCAGGCAGACGGGGTGGGGAAGGTGAGGTTCCAGCAGCCCTGGGGGAGTGTCCAGCTTTTAAATATACTGGACCCTTGCTAGAATGTGGGATTTGGGATCAATACGTGGTACCGCGTTACCATGGATCCCAATTAAGGTAATTATATTTGGGATCCATGGCCGCGACTGCACTATATGCGAACCCATGGTATAGCGATGTGGGTTATAGTGTGTGTGGAAGTCCAGTATATTACAAAGTTGGCAACCCTATCGGGGGCCGATGCTGGATGTAGGGCTGGGAGCCGGGGCCAGAGCAGAGCTGGAAGTGGAGTTGGGTGGTGCTTGCTCCCTGCCCCACATGGGGACTTGCCTGGAACCCGCCGTGCCCCCCAAACGTTCCTCCATGCCCCCTCTAGGTGGGCACACCCCACAATTTGGAAACCTCTGGTCTAACCTATATACAAAAACCAGGGCAGTAGGTTACATAAGGCACACTGTGCTGTCTATTTTTAATCAGAATCCTCCCAGCCCCGAATTCAAACTTCTGTGATAGAAGAGGTCTTAAAGATTTTAGTTTTCAACCTGAAAATTGGTTTAATCTGGGTGATACTAACAAAGGCCAAGTCTACACTATCGGCGGGTTATGATCGATCTATTGGGGATTGATTTATTGTGTCTAGTGTAGACCTGATAAATCGATCCCCGAGCACTCTTCCCATTGACTCCGGTACTTCACTGCGGTGAGAGGCAGAAGTGGAGTCGACGGGGGAGCGACAGTGGTCAACTCGCCGCTATGAGGATGCCCAGGTAAGTCGACCTAAGATGCGTAGCTGAAGGTGCATATCTTAGGTCGACCTCCTTTCCCTCTTTCTCCTCTCCAGTGTAGACCTGGCCAGAGAGAGGATGGGGTGGGGGAAATAGCTGTGCACGGCCAAACTTGTTCAGTCCTATTTAACCAGAATGTCCATTCAGTGGAACTGAATCTGCCTATTGTCTCTTGCTGATTATTTACTTTGTAAGCTTCTCAGGGCAGAGGCCATTTTTTGTTCTGTGCTAGAGTTGAGGGGCCGTATGCGCAATGCAAGTAGTAATAATAAATAATGGATAGCAAACGGATTATAGAGGTTTTGAGGAATAATCGTTTTAAATTGACATGAAATGATATTAAAAATAAAAGATATAATAGTCTAAACTAAAACCAGACAGTGTGTCAGCTTCAGAGTCACAGTTAAATACATTTTAAAACAACATAGTAGAACTTTTAGCTGCATTTTTTTATTTTGCTGAGGTTTGAGTTCAAAGGTGTTTTCTCTCCAACACTGAGGATGTCACAAGCACCTCAAGCTGTGGACCAGGAATGCAGGGAATGCAGCAGCACCTGCTTCATTTTATGTGCTAATGATGTTGTCAAATGTTTTAGAAGAAACACAGAACTCTGAGCTCGGGTCTTGGCAGGTAGAAAGTTTTTCAGCTCACCTTTAAGCTGGAATGATGAACGTCCTTAACAAATTTTACATGTTTCTACTAAGAAATGAAAAGTGCTTTTAAACTCCTCCCTCTGCCCCCCAAACTTAAGAAAGCATCATGAACTCTGAACTCTCATAA